>OY759176.1:9914200-12314200 GCA_963662085.1 Eupithecia inturbata
TTTTATTGGTACCTAATAATAAATTCCAGTGAAATTATAAAAACCTTACACTTCTTTTAAATATTTGTTACGTGAAACAAAAACATTACTTCATAGGTACTTTTATCTAACACCAAGTTATGTATAACTTTTTTTTTAATTAATCTTATTTTTGGTTTATAAAACTATCTGTCATAATAATAAAAATAAACTATAGGTAACTACCTACATTAAAAACTGGTACTACTTTTTATTTATCTTACTTTATGCATATACATGACTGTAATCTTACATTCATTTTTTTTTTTTTTTCTTTCAGGCGGTTGTGGTTAATTTTGCACTTGAATGGAGTAGCTACTTTCGACTATTTTTGAAGGTACGCATTATAACCCTTATTTGTTAAAATTTCTAAGCTTAAAATATTTTTGATTAGTTAAATAACTTAAATTGAACAAATATCTCCAACAATATAATAAAGGTATAACTTTTTTATGATGAATACTTTGCGATAAATGTATAAGTAATAATAGGAGTAGTAATATATTGGGGCTTCTAGACCACCATCAATGTACATATTGAACCTGAACTGCGCTCACGTGTTCGCTTCGTTCTTCGGTTCAATATGTACATTGATGGTGGTCTAGAAATCCCAATATATTACGCATTTTCTGGTTTTCTATATTAAATGAACCGATAATATAAGTACGCTCACTCTCCTACTAACACTCACACAATGAAGTTCGTAAAACAGTCGGAGTCACTAAAGCTTGACAACATCGGTTGTGATAATAAGAAACAAAGTAATCGTCATGGAAAACTTTTACCAAATACAATACGATGTATCGTATGTGGTCCATCCAACTGTGGAAAAACAAATTTAGTTATTGGTTTACTATTACACGAAAATGGATTACAATACCGAAACGTCTACGTCTATTCTAAAACTCTATATCAACCAAAATATATGTATTTGGAACGAGTTTTAAAGTTGGTTCCAACAATATCATTTTCCAAATATCATGAAAATGAAGACGTTCTTTCTCCTGATGCGGCGAAATGTAATTCAGTAATTGTATTTGATGATGTGGCGTGTGAAAAGCAAAATAATATTCGTGATTATTTTGCAATGGGAAGACATAAATTTATAGATTGCTTTTATTTAAATCAGACTTACAGTAAAATACCCAAACAGCTTATACGAGATAATGCAAATTTAATTGTGCTTTTTAAACAAGATGATATTAATATGAGACACATATATGATGAACACGTCAACACAGACATGACGTGGCAAGAATTCCGTAATATGTGTTCAAACGTTTGGGAAGAGCCTTACAGTTATTTAGTTATTAATAAAGACTGTGAAAAGAATAATGGGTGCTATCGCAAGAAATTTGATACATACATTGTGTTTACTAAATAAACTGATACCTAAATTACAGTGTTAATTTAAACCATACCTTGTCAAAACGTTGTGCGGGTCTATTGTGTACCTAAACTGTGGTTTAAAAAGATGGAACTTCCTAAATATTGGTACTATGCCATCAAAAGCAGACGTTTGGAAAGCTTCCATTCCTGGCCCTTAGGGTTAACGCAAGAACCACAAGTTATGGCAGATGCAGGATTTTTTTACACAGGAGAGAGCGATAAAGTTATTTGTTATTATTGTGACGGTAGGCTTAGGGATTGGCAACCTACAGACCAACCGTGGAAAACCCATGCACGCTATTTTAAATCCTGTGCATACGTTTTATTTATTAAAGGTAAAGATTACGTTCGAAAAGTTCAATCTGATTGTGTAACTGATGATGAATTTAAAAATACACTTGAAAAGAAATCGGCATCAAATGAAACCGACTTGAACTGTAAAATTTGTTACGAAGCTTCGGTGAACTCGTGTTTTACACCATGTGGTCATGCTGTAGCTTGCATAAAATGTGCTCTTTCAATAAATAAAAAGTGTCCTATTTGCAGAAAGTTCTACACTAATATAATCCGATTATATTTTTAATTTAAAAGGTATAAATAAAAAAACCCTAAGTGAATTTCAACATTACTGTAACGAATCTCTTACCGTACATATTTTGCATATTATGGAAAAGAATTTGAAACAACAAATTGTAAGCGCTGCAGAAGCAGTTAAAAGAAAAGTACGAAAGATGCGTGACCTAGAAACGGAGAAAAGTAATATTTTAGAATCTGTTTTTAAACCGATAACAACACCCCTCAAAGAAATGGCTGAAAAACAGTTAAAAGAAAAAGATCACGAACAAAAGTTTCAAACTTCAAGTCCTTTGGATGTAGACAAAACGCTTAAAAGGAGACTGTCTAGTATAGAATTTCGTGAATTTCGTCCATCAAAAAATAGTTCAGATAGTTCAGATGCTGAGTATAGTAGTGGAAAAGATGATTCCTATAAAACAGTGGCTTCGAGTAACCAAAGTGACTCAAGTGATGAAATATCTTCATGGTATATGTCTTCAGAAGCTTTAAGCGGTGTTCCATTCGGTGTACGAAATGATCGTGGTAAACTAATGATGGGATCAACACGCGTAATCATTTCTGGTGATGTTATACAAGTTGGTGTCAACAAGTACAAAAAAACCCCTGGTATATATGAACTTTTGTTTAAAAGAGTTCCTAACCTAACAGCAATAAATAATGAGGATTTGGATCATTATAAGTTGATGTTGCTAGAAACGAATGTCCATCGACGAGATTATGATCCTCATAAACCAATAAGAAGTAACCGTGGGCGAAAATACTTGAACATTATAAAACCATTATTCAAGCTTCGCAAGATTTCAGCAAGTACAGATAGCAGTCAGCCTGACAAACACAAAGGAGAAGGGCTACGCCCGCTTAAAATATGGAAAAAAAATGTTGATTATATTTACTGGGATGATCCTAATGAATTAGTTGATCGATTGAAACTTTTAATTGCTTCTCGAGATGCTGGTAACACTGGGCTAGATAATGAAATTTTATCAATTATTGAAGAGTTACGTGAGAGTGGTATAATTTCAAATAAATAAAATAGGTAACCATAAATTTCTTTCATTTTAGTATTATCCTTGTTACATGTCAGTTCAGTGTTTAAAATGGATAAATTTGGGCATCACATAAAAAAAAATAGTGCTCCAAACTTTTTAGATATTATTACTAAGGCAATAACGACTAACAACAAAGAAATAGATTTACAATCCAAAAGATTGACAGGTATTACTATACCTTTAAAAGCAAACGATGCTGTTAACAAAGAATACGTAGATAAGCAGTCTGAACTATTTGCTACCAAACAACAAGTTCACGATTTACGTAAAATAATAGAGCAGTTTAAGTTAGATCTTGTCAAGGCAGAATCGAAAAATTGATTTTTCACAAAATGAGTAAACAACAAGTAGTTAACGAAATTCACAGAGCAGCACGAAAAAACTTCCTTCGAAGATCTGTGATAATGAGAGGAATTGATGACTTGTGGCAAGCAGATCTAATTGACATGCAAAATTTAAAAGAGTATAATTGTAATTATAAGTACATATTAGTTGTATTAGATTGTTTCTCAAAGTATGCATGGGTCGTTCCAGTTAAGACTAAGAATAAATTTGATATATCAATTGCGTTTAAAAAAATATTAGTTACAAGTAAACGTAAACCTGTTAACTTGCAAACGGATATGGGCACAGAGTTTTATAACAACGAATTCAAAAAAATATTAGTCATAAACAAAATAAACCATTATTCTTCATATTCCGTTAAAAAGGCTTCCATAGTAGAAAGGTTAATAAAAACTCTCAAAAATAAATTATTTAAATGTTTTAGTTTAAATGGAAATTACAAATGGATTGGGAAGCTTTTGGAAAATACGGTTTCTACATATAATAACACTATTCATCGCACTATAAAACATAAACCAATCGATGTTAACAGTTCAAACGAAAATACAGTGAGAGAAAATATACAAAAATCACAAATGATTAAGGTTCTTCCGCGAAAAAGTAAATTAGTTGTGGGCGATTTAGTACGTATTAGTAAATATAAAGGTAGCTTTGAAAAGGGCTACACACCAAATTGGTCAACTGAACTATTTATGATTAAAAAAATTAATTTAACTGCACCGGTAACTTATGTTATTGAAGATTTGCACAGACATCCAATATTAGGAACATTTTATGAACAAGAGCTCCAAAAAACAAACTGCCCAAATGTTTATTTGATAGAAAAAATTTTAAGAAAAAAAGCCAATAAACTTTTTGTCAAGTGGTTAGGTCTTCCTGATACAGAAAATAGCTGGATAAAAACGCAAGCACTATTATAATCATCAGTCATTACTATCAGAGCAATGCGCGGTGGTGGACTTTTAAACAATCTGATAAATAATTTACCATTTGAACTGCATTTACCTGGATATAATTATTGTGGGCCTGGTACACGATTAAGAGAACGATTGTTGAGAGGTGACCAAGGGGTGAACGAGTTGGATAACGCTTGTAAACAACACGACATCGCATACAGTAATTTTGAAAATTTAGAAGATAGACATAGAGCTGATTTAAAATTGTTAAACATGGCTAAAGAGCGTATGAAGTCAAAGAAAGCTGGAAAAGGAGAAAAATTAGCGTCATGGCTTGTAAGCAAAGTAATGAAAACTAAAATAAAACACGGAGCTGGAATGAAAAAATCTTTTAGTTCAGTTGTTTCTACCATTCGGAACCGTCTGAAAAAACTAAAACTACCAAACGAATCAAAGGCTATACAAGTTGCATATTCAGCTGCAAAAAAGATTGTTAAACATAGAAAAGGAGTTCGTTTACCACGTGTTATACAGTTACCGAAAACAGGCGGCATACTTCCTCTAATACCAATATTTGCTGGATTGTCTGCTCTTGGTGCATTGTCTGGAGGTGCTGCTGGCATCGCAAAGGCTGTAAATGATCACAAATCTGCAAAGAAGAACTTTGAAGAAGCTCAAAGACATAATAAAGTAATGGAGTCCATAGCTTTAGGAAAAGGTCTTTATATGAAACCATACAAAAAGGGGAGTGGTCTATTTATTAAAAGTTCAAAAAACTAATGAAAAGGTTACCCAATCGTGCTCTTACAGATATTGAATTGATAGAATATGCTAGTGAATACATCCCCAATTTTAGAGGTGTCTATATGAGAGATGAATTACCTAGAAAGCCAAAAGCTATCGAATGTGGTATTGTAAATTTAGATAATTCTAAAAATGAGGGCACACACTGGGTAGCCTATGTTAAATATTTAGATTATTGTGAGTATTTTGATAGTTTTGGAAATTTAAAACCTCCAAAAGAGATAGTTAAGTATTTAAAAGAAAATTTATTGTACAACTATTGTAGTTATCAAAATTTTAATACATCAAATTGTGGTCACCTGTGTTTGAAATTTCTTCATGATTTTTGGGACAAACATTATTTTTAACAATGAATTTAAACAATTAAATTGTATAAATTGATGAAATAGTTTTCTTTTTACTCATTAGTAAAATGTCCTTCACTCTGTCTATAACTGGTCACACATCAACATTATCAACAAATTTTTATCCTGCTTTACAATTTGATGGAGAGTATGAATGTGCGTTGTTGCATATTTCGACGTTTAATTCAATTCCTAATATTGATAGTAAAAACAATAAATTTACCTATGACAACAATGAAGTTTTGGAAATTCCTGAAGGTGCTTACGAACTACAGGACATTTCTGATTATATAAGACAAAATTTAAAAATGAAAGGTATAAATTTTAATTTGTATTGTAACAACAATACATTAAAAACATTAATTTACTGCAGCAAAGAAATACATTTTGAAAAAGACAGTTCTCTAGCAACGTTACTGGGGTTTGAAAAACAAACTTTAAAAGCAAATATATTACACGAGTCACAGCTACCAGTCAACATTTTATCAACGTCAGTGGTGAGAATCGAATGTGATATAGTGAGTGGTTCTTATATAAACGGAAACTCAAGCCATATTATTCACGAATTTGCGCCAAACGTTCCACCAGGATATAGAATTATTGAAATACCTAAAAATATTATATACTTTCCTGTAAATCAAAATAACGTCAGCACCATCAACATTAGATTATTGGACATCAAAAATAGCCCGATTAACTTACGAGGTGAAGAAGTCCAACTGTACTTGCACATAAAAAGAAAATGATTGACTACAATAAATATGGTAATGCAAAAACAAAACACATCAGTGCTACTCCAACGATCCGTAAAGGAACATCTAAGGGAAAACATAAAATCACTGAAGAAAATAAAAGGTTTCTGAAATTAATTGGTCTTCTAAAATGAGTATATTGGACATCTTGAGTTCGCCAGTATTTGACACTACCATTGATGGTATTGAATATCATTCATATAAACCATTCGTTTCAAGTTTTAACAAGAACGATGAAATAAGAATACCTATTAATCAACAAGACCTTTACTTATTACCATCATCTAGCACTCTTTATATAGAAGGCATAGTAAATATTTTTAAAAGTGATACGAAACAAAAAGTGGATAGTGTGGAATTTACCAATAATGCATTACTATATCTATTCCAAGATATTCGATACGAGCTTAACGGAGTGGAAATAGATCGGGTTAAAAACGCAGGAATCACTACAACTATTAAAGGAATTTTATCGTTTAATGAAAACGATGCTAAAGTCTCTAAAGCTTGGGGATGGGATGTAAATGGCACAAAAACAGGAGGAAAATTTTGTGCTTCAATCCCACTTTCTAGTATTTTGGGTTTTGCAGAAGATTACAAAAAAATTATTATTAATTGTAAGCATGAACTGATACTGTTACGCAGTAATACAGATTTAAATTCACTGAAAATTCCACAAGAAGAGGTTCTTGAAGATGTAATTATCAATAAACTAGTATGGCGGGTACCACACATTAGAGTATCAGATAAAGAAAAAGTAAACTTACTAAAGATTTTAGACAAAGATTGTCCTCTACAATTAGCGTTCAGAAATTGGGATCTTTATGAGTACCCTTTGTTACCACAAACTACCAAGCATACCTGGTCAATTAAAACGTCGTCACAAATCGAAAAACCTAGATATGTAGTCATTGGTTTGCAAACAAGCAGAAAAAATTTTACAGATAGAGATATGTCACGGTTTGATCATTGCAATTTAAGAGACGTTAAAGTTTATCTTAACTCTGTATACTTTCCTTACGAAAGTTTTAATGCTAATTTCCTTGACTCCAAATTTTCTTTATTATATGAACAGTATGTCAATTTTCAAAAATCGTATTATGGACGTAGAAGCGCACCGTTGTTAAGTGCTTCAGACTTCAAAGATAAAGCACCGCTGTTTGTAATAGATTGCTCTAGACAAACTGACAATATTAAGACAGGTCCTGTTGTTAGTGTTCGAGTAGAACTCGAGTGTAATTCAGAGATACCCGATCAGACATCTGCATATTGTCTCATTCTAAACGATTGTATAATTGAGTATAGACCACTGAGCAACTTGGTAAAAAAAATAACATAATTGAAATGGATGCTGATATTGTAATTGTTGACATGCAAGGATTTAAGGACTACCAAAATCAATTTATATTAAAAGAATTCGCTATTCTCATCAATGGATATACTCAAATATTTCTTTTGAAGCCACCCTACACATTTACAAAATTAACGAAAGAAGAAAGAAAACGGGTCCAATGGTTAGAAAACGACCGCGGTATTTATTGGAGTGAAGGTTTTATCAACTACAGAGAATTTAAGAACATTATTAAACCGTACTTGAATCAAAAGAAAATTCTAGTTAAGGGTCTAGAGAAAATAAAATGGTTAAAAAACTTGCATGAAAACTGTGAAATCATTGATATTGGCGAAAACGGATGTCCTAACTTTGCGAAATTATGCGATGACTATGAAAAAACAAAAAACTTAAATTTAAACTGTGTTCATCATAAAAAAAAGTGTGCTTTAAAGAATGTTATTTGTTTAGAAAAATGGTGTAAGGACAATAATTTTTTTGTATTTTTGCCTAATCTTTTCAAAAGTTTGACTATAAGCAATGTTTAAATAAGTATCTTAAATTTAAATTGTTTAAATTTAGTTTTTTATAGCAGTAATTATACTACCTACCTATTTTTAAGTAACCTATTTAGATGTAGGTACCTATAATGTGTAATTGTGTATGTAAAAACGATTACCTTCCTAATGATAATAAAACAATATCCTACCTAATATCTGTTTTATTTGACTAAATTTAAAAATAATATACGCAATGCAGGTATTCAAACTTTATTTTAAAATAAAATATAAAAACATATTATTCTACTTAATATTCTAAATAAAAATTATTACTTAACTAGGTACTAACTTTAATACGGCAGCGCAAGATTTTCTGAAATATTTCTGATTATCCTTTCAGTCTGGTCCAAGATATTGTCTATAATATCCCTAACAACATACTGAGCAGATAAAATCACTTTATCACTATTGTTACTAATGTCCATTACTTTTATCTGTATAAGTCTTCTTCCACTACACTGTTCCGTTCTGTTGAGAACAAACGAAGATCGCTGAATTTTTTTACGTCTCACATCTAGAAGATCTACACTTGAAGTATTTTTCTTTGTTCTCCGCTTCGGTTGGTTTTTTAGCTTCGTATCTGGCCGTGGACTGATTGGAAAGTCCTGAGAAAATCCCGCTAATGGGTCCTGTGCACACTGGAACAGCAAGTCTTCTGTATCAATCCCAATTATATCATCTTGCGTCGCATCAGGATAATTGGTAGTAAAGTTTTCCATTGTTCTGTAAAAAATAAAAAAATATATAAGTACACCTCAGTTTATTTAAATAAAATGTGTTTGCAACACAAAACTGTTTATAAAAATAATTATCAAAACTTACCAGTAAAATCTCAAGCCTTACAAAAAGGAAGTATCTAGTTATTTTACAACTTCTATTGCACACTGTCTAGATTACGTTCGAAGTGGAGTGCAGACGACAAATGAATGCATTAGTACCACCCACATGAGGCGTGTAAAATTGCAACGTTTGAGCTTCTGGTACTAGGTATAATCTGTGCATGTTTGAACAAGATTTTATCGAGTAGGTTCCTACGGCATGTTTTAGGGTTCCGCTAAAGGTTTTAGGGTAATGAAGAATAACCACCACATTATAATTTTCAGTAAATTTATTTATCTTATTAAAAGTAAGTCGAATTAGGCTAGTTATTTAAATCTAAGTATTACTATCATTAATTAACATTTTGTTTACAAACATTAATAAAGCAGATAATTAAAATACAAAGCAAAATAAGTTTTAGTTATTAGTTACTTATTTAAATTAACATTGTTGGTTCACATACTTCGGTAAGGTAAACAAATAAAGTAAATGGTAGGCAGGTAGGTACTTATTTATATTCCTAAAATAGAAACATGCCCCCAAGCTCTACTTGTTGTGTTGTTACGTGAAATTAAACGCTTATCATCATTGCTTGAGAGTGCAATTTTGTCTACTGAACGGGTAAATATTTCATGTTTTATACTTTTAAATAAAATATTCTGCCGGCGAAGAGCATTTTGAGTACGCAATGTTTTTTCATAATCTGATATATCCAAATCGCGGATGACACATGATTTAATACCTTTAGCCTTTTTAATAACACTATCGGTATTTTTAATACAGTACAACTTGGAACGTAAACCAACAAATTCTGTAATTATTTTCCCTGCCATTTCATCTTTAAACAATCCTGGCACCTTATTATTAATTATTGGCAATTCATAATAATTATTCAATGGATAATTGCTAGTATCAAAATATTGAAGGAAAATTGTTTTCAGATCTTGATAGTATTGCTTTGTTTCAATGTGATATATAAAGCTATCAGTGTCAGTATAACACATACGTAACCGTTCTCCATAATATGGCTGAAATACCGAATAATGAAAATCATACATATGCGCTTTAGATAATTCAAGAACTGTGAACCCTATGTACACTGGTTTGTCTAAAATAATCTTATTAGGTTTTAGTTGAATTGCTACCAGATTTTCTGTAAATACAGAAGCACTGTGAAAATTGGTGCTAGATATCAACTTTTCGGCACTTTTTTGTTTCTTTGTAACATTATTAGGATCATTCCACTGATTTACTAAATGAACTTTCACCTTTTTTTTATTATTTTCCAAAGTTTTTCCAAAAACGCTGTTATTAAGCAATTTGAAAAAATCTTGTTCAAAAGTGGATTTTGCTTTTTGTCGCAACTGTGTATTCAAATCAATGTATTTTTTTAAGTAGGCGCTTTGTTTAAACGTTATAACACGATTAATCTTTTTTAAAATTAATCCATGTTTTAAGCAGGTTTTTAAATGAACGTAGTGAATAACGTAGTTAAATTTATCGTATAAATTAGGAACCAGTTTGTCATTATTTCCACCAGGTGGTGTACACTTTTCAGCACAAAATGGTAAGTCATTGTGCTTGCAGTGTAACATTTTAGGATAAATTAAATCCACTTCGAGAATAAAGCCCCACTCTGCGTCATTCGAAATCTTATTAATATCGAATTGATTGATTTCTGCTTGATTAAGGAATCTAAAGTCTGATAACGGTAAAGTTTGACACATACTATACCCATACAAATTATTACAGTCTATGTACGTAATAAATGAATCTGGCATCATAGGATTGTAATCCTTGATAAATTCATTGTTCGCTTTAGCATATCTATGAGAACACATACATATTCCTCCCCTGATTCCAGATTGAATCATATCTACTATTGCAAAGTCGTCAATAAGTTCTAACTCAACACCTGTTATCAACAACATCGCATCAAATGCTAAACTAGGAGCAGTTATGTAATGAGCAGGATCCAAACGATAGTGAGTTTTACATGTTTTTCTAAAATTTTCAAAGATATCAGCTAATAATAGTACATCTGTTTTTACATACAAATCTGTATATTGACCCATATTGCGAATATTAAAATGTGTCCAAACAGATTGCGCATGTTCGTAATCATCATCGGAAATGGTCTCGTTGTTTAGAGAGCTGTAAAAACTATCTTTGCAGGGAAGGGATCGTTCGTTATAGCGTTCCTGTGAGGTCATATAATCGTATGGGTAAACGCCTTTGCGTTTAAGCAGAGCAAACTGAACTTCATCTGGATAAAATTTATGTAGGTGTTGAAAATGTTCTGTATCTAATGTCTCAGCCAGCTTTTGTAGGCTAGTTCCCATGAATTTTAAAGAATCTACAAATCGCAATTGCATGTATTCATTACGAGCTAATGGAATAAACTTTGTGAAAGATATGTAATTTTCTTTAGTTTTAGGAATTATACTTATTGGCCCGGGTGCTTCTCCCAATTTTTTTATGAATAAATGACAATCATATCCTGCTAAGTTATGGAAAAAAATTGGTATGAATTTAGGAGTTTTGAACTGTAAGTTGCATAAACTGTGAGCTGCACCACGGTATCGACCTGTGATGTGACAATGGTCCCTCACCTTGTCTCCGTATAAAAAATTCTCACAAATATGACATAGAATAGCTCTTTCAAAGTCATATGAGTTGCTACTACTAAACTGCATTGAAACATTTTGTGAGAGTACTTTGTGAATGTTTCGAACGTCCTTATACAAAGCAGTGATAAATTGATCAACGCAATCCAATCCGCGATAAGTTACGAATTTGTTTAATGACTTATCTACGGAACAAACTATGTAGTATGCAAACGCTACCGGCACATGTTTTTGGATGTTGCGAGTATGAGCACCTGCATCACCTTCTACATTTTCTAGCATGGTTTCAAAATCTGAATAGATTACGAAAGGAATGTCATGCTTTCGATCAACATTTTTAAATTTAATCACCGACCCCTTTTCGGGTAGCACAGTAACTGTACCGTTACAGTTATGGTTTTCACCATCATTAGCCGCATTAAAAGATACTAAACAAGTGTCGCAAAAATATAATTTGCTCTTATGTTTAGTGATTTGACTTCTAACAAGCCTAGACAAGTTTTTTATATAACAAAAATGAGATGTTGTATTGTTTTCAATATGTAACAAATGTATAATTCTTTTGTTTGCAGTACTTGGTGATTTGTACAGTGGCCCTATAATTATTTTATTTTTTTCTAAACCATAAATTATAAAGGCTAACTCGGGGTTATTTTTTTCAAATTCATTTATATCTGCGACTGTCATTGGGAACGTAACATTATCAATATTCAATACTTCACGAAAATTTGGGTAAGAAGAGACTCTATCTGGGTGTGACTTAGCAGGATAAAGAGCAGAAACTATGCTCCACAGAAAGCAATACTCATCAGTGTTGCGAATATTAATGCAAGCTTTTTTCTGTCGAATAAACTTTGGCAGCTCAATAAAAGTGGACCCACCAAGCGGTTGATACTTATTAACATTAACCTCTAACTGAATGCAATTACAAAAAGCCCACCCCGAGTCTCTATCTTGGAATTCATCAATTTTCGTTCGCAACGTGTCTTTCATTGATGAAAATAATGAGTTAAAATCATAATTGCTGTAAAGCGAAATATTTTTAGTCATAAAGGATTTTATATCTTGTTCGTTATTTTTGAACATCAAAAAATTTGCGAATAGCTCAAAGTTTACTTTAATGCAAATATGTTTTTTTATAGTCTCATCTATGACTTGTTCTATTTTGTTACGGATCGAATTCAAAAACATATCTATGTTGTTTTGGTTCTCAGTTGTTGTTGCCATTCGGTAAGAAATGATTCTACACTTAAACGCTGAAGCTACAATTTCAACGCCATCAATATGCTTTTGACCTGAAGTATTTTTTTTGTGTGAAGTACTACGCAAATGACCTACCCATGAATTATTACTAACTGTTAGATCACACACTTGACAAAATGGCATTTTCACGTTGTGAGTTCAACTGCAAAAACCTTTAGCTAAGTTCCTTCCTACCTATCACCTATAGTAAAATAAAAATTAATGATTGTTAGTGATTTAGATTTTATTGCAACCTAAAACTTATAGTATAACTCAGAAAAGTCGTTTTAAACGCTTGAAGTCCTACTTATTTTCTTAGGAAAAACGTAGTAAAAAACTGCTATTTAAAAACGACTTTGTTCGAGTAATATTGAGGTTCCGAATTACGAAACCGTTTAAAAATTAAAGTCAAAAGGTCTTGTAGTATGTCCCAATCAGGATCTTCGTCTCCTAACCTTAATTTAATAGACGATAACGCTTTCTTATAGCGTTCCTCTGGAGGACACGTTTTGATATCCTCTACTTTGTACACCTTAAGATCTATAAAGAAGTCTCCATCGTCCGTGGGAATGGTGCGTCGCGTTGTTCCGTCTGATACCCGCGTGGTGAACGATGATGTACCGAAGGTGCCCGCGTGACGGGTGGTTGCCTTGACCAACGCCTTTTTGTCTTCAGACTTGATAATACTGAATATGTTTTTCTTGCTCTTCTTAGCCCTGTAAATAAAGAAAATGCTTCATCAACAAAACAGTTACAGACAAGCTCAATGTTTAAAATATTAACTTATAAAAAATAAACGCATCTGTTGTTGTAGGTAACGTGCGCGGCGTAGCACACTCTACCAATCTCGTAGCGCTCTCATGCGAGCGGAGCCAGCCCGTAGCACATTGGTTACTACAAGTAGCTAGATGAGATAATGATTTACCTACCTACTAAAAACTTACTTTTAAAGATACGTACCTATAACTTTTTAATTCGCTAAATAATAAATGCAAGTGTTTGAATATTTGGCTAGATATATTTAGAGATTTGGACCTACTGAATGGATCTGACAAAAAAATTGTTTATTGATATAGTTCATAGAACGTGAAAATATGTTTAAAACTGTTGAACTTACCAAGGCAAGTCTTCTTGAGGTAATGTGGAAGTGGATGCCTGCGGTAGAAGAGCCGCGGGGACGGTAGCTGGAGCAATCTTCCTTTTTGGAGGTGCTCTAGGCTTCGGAGGGGCCGATGTTTTTTTTTGTTTAGGGACTTCAGCGCGCACCTCTGAGCTCGTAGTGGTTCCGAAATCACTATCGTAGTCAGACCTGAAAAAAAAAAAAAAAGAAGAAAAACTTAAAATGACTCTAGAATGGCTTTGCTTCCTTCTAAAACCAGCTACAGCGATTGATTACAAAAAACTTACGTACATTTTCTAGTTGAGGTGGGTCAAAGAAAGAGCAAGCGCTGAGCTGGGCTGGGCGGCTGGCAGCAAGTAGGTACTCGATGGTGCAGCTTTGAACGGCAAAGGGCGGGCGGTGGGCACAGATGCAGCTAGCGATGGACTTCAGCACGGAGATCGCACAAAGAATGTGATTTTTTCCTGATTTTTCATTATTTTATACCACACAAATTTAAAAAGTAAAACAACTTAATTGCATTGTTACTTGTCAATCAACAATGAGCCTTATTTCCTTTAATTTTAATAGTTTGAGTATAAATTCCATTGACAATAATACTTACCTACATATCACCTTTATCACCAACTATCAATAATGCTTTTCAATTTAAACCTTATTACAAATACTTTTTGCATTACTCACACAAAAGTAGATCCTATGTCATTGTAATTAAAGCTATCAGACTAGTCTTTGCATAAATAAGTAAATTAAACGATGCCTTATGTGATCCAATTGATGAAAGAAAATCGTCGGGTCGCAGTTTGTAATTTAAAAACAGCTAGTTTTTAAATCACCCAACATTAATTTGTTGTCGAAGTTACTTAGGATGTATCTACTTATTAACTTTATAAAGTACCTATCTAGGAACGTTAGTACCTTTATTTGTGTGAAACTATACCCAGCATTTAATAAGGCATAATATAGGTTTTATAATTTAATAAGAATAACGAAACGACAGTATTGTAGAAAATAAATTTAATTTGCAATACTTTATTTATTCATACCAACCTTAGGTACTTACTTTACCTAATTTACTAAAAAAATATAAGTATTATTACTTAAATTATAGTATCATGACGCCTTCTACGATCATAGTAAATAGGTATTTCAAAAATGTGTTGATCAGTCGAACAAATTTAAACCTCTTTTTCAAAGTCGGTTAACACATTCATATTTTGTTTTAAACCTGCAACATTAAAACGTAATGTTAGAGTTTAATTTGAGCGACGCTGATCAAACAAATTCAAGCGAATGTTAAGGCGTACACAGACTTATGCATGTTCTATAACATGTAAACCCGGAACATGTCTGCCTAAAAATTTGCATTTAGTACATAATTACCTAAACAAAGTACTTACATTTCGGTTAATGTTGTAAGATTGTTTTAACTGTCATTTTAATGCGATAGCTTAATACTTATTAGCATTTAAATTAATTACCTTTGATAGTAAATTCATGTTTTGGTGAACTATTTAATAATGACTGCTTAGTTTATTAAAAATATAAGAAAGTTTATTAGAATATTATTAGGTAGATGCCTAAGCTTTGTATTTAAACATTGATGATGATAAGAAATTAATAACTCTTCTCATACAAACGCATCGCCTGCTCGAGTTTGAACTAACCTTTATACATTACGTTAAATAAAGGGAAGTGTTTACTAAGTCATGAAGTAATTTTAAAGTAAGGAGCTAAATACACTCCACTGCTTCTTTATAATTATTATTAACTACCTAACCTACTCATAACACAAAACTTTTTATTCAATTAAGAAATTGACTGGAATATGTAGGTACAATGTATAAGTTAATATCTCACAAACCCCAAAACCCAAAAATAATAAATCGATTTTGTGGGTGCTTTCATATAGCTAATTTATAACAAAAAAATATGTATATATCAATCTAAATATTATATAAACATTCATAATAACTACGGAAGGCTATAGTGGACGCGAGTGTTAACATGAATTTGCTGAGTTGCAGGTTTAGTATTACAGTGGATCGTTTACTGTGACTGTGAGACTTCCCACGAAAGCCACTCATGTCATGACGCAAGCAACTCGTAGTTTCAAATTGTTTAATTTAATAAGGTGTGATAAATGTACTTAAATTTCTGTGAATTTTATGGAGTTTTATGGAAACTTTCCAAGTAAGTAAATACCTATCAATAAATCTCACATTTTAATAGGTTAGAAATTAGCGATGTTCGTAAACAATAATTATGATTTACATTTGAGTCATAGTTTTATAAACTACCAATATATCTTGTATAGTACCTAAAGTAATTCTTATGTTGTAAACTAATGGAAGGAACCTAGAAAATAATATTCATTACTAGGTACCTAAAGTAATCCTTACTTGCTTACATAATATTAGCAATTTAAAACTTTGTTCTTACTACACTTACATTAAGTTACATGGTGTGATTGAAAATCTATTTTATTGGTACCTAATAATAAATTCCAGTGAAATTATAAAAACCTTACACTTCTTTTAAATATTTGTTACGTGAAACAAAAACATTACTTCATAGGTACTTTTATCTAACACCAAGTTATGTATAACTTTTTTTTTAATTAATCTTATTTTTGGTTTATAAAACTATCTGTCATAATAATAAAAATAAACTATAGGTAACTACCTACATTAAAAACTGGTACTACTTTTTATTTATCTTACTTTATGCATATACATGACTGTAATCTTACATTCATTTTTTTTTTTTTTTTCTTTCAGGCGGTTGTGGTTAATTTTGCACTTGAATGGAGTAGCTACTTTCGACTATTTTTGAAGGTACGCATTATAACCCTTATTTGTTAAAATTTCTAAGCTTAAAATATTTTTGATTAGTTAAATAACTTAAATTGAACAAATATCTCCAACAATATAATAAAGGTATAACTTTTTTATGATGAATACTTTGCGATAAATGTATAAGTAATAATAGGTACCTAAATTATTATTTATTTTTCAGATTCAATACATAGAACAACGGATAAGCAGACATGAAGTGCATTAGATATTATAAGCTTTAGTTTAAGCTTAGAAATACTTAAAGCAAAAACCTAAGACAATTTTAGAAAAAAAAAAAAAAAATAAGTCCTTCAGTTTGTATTTGCACAGTACAAATAACTGAAGGTTTTGTGATTTCATTGCAACATTCACCTGTCCTTTAAAAGTCGTATTTACCATCAATCCTATAAATTGATGAGAAGTACGCGGTATAAAAAGTCACATTTGGTAATAAATGTGCGGTAAGGTTTTGAAAAAGGTAAACGGTAAGGTATGGTTACGTAAAGTAAGTATGTAATCGAGATACAAGATAGTTACATTAGGTAGTTAGGTATAGATAGGTATAGAAAAGATGATCTGCATGTCTTCCAACTGTAATATTGTGGCAACACAAATTGAAGAGATAAACCTTCCTAGGACTCTTGATGCATTCTTACCAGGGTTTGCCTGTTTGTGTTTGCTTACATTTAGCGGTATGGGATTCTGTGCAGATTACTTGCACTGTTATAAAACAAAGTTTAGTTAGGCTAGCAATGAAGATGGTCTGTTAGTTTTCCTGCTGTAATATTGTAGAATCACAAATGGAAGAGATAAACCTACCTCGGGCTCTTGACGCATTCTTACCAGGGTTTGCCTGTTTGTGTTTGCTTACAATACGCGGTATGGGACGCAGATATCTTTAAATTTTAAAATCTTAATTTGGGTAAGGTTGGGCAGTATTTAACCATTTATTCAACTGAATGAGTTGGTATCACATCGGTGAGAGATAATCCTACCTCGGGCTCTCAGGATGTTACTTACCATGGTTCATCCAACCGATTTGTATTCGATTACCTTCTCAATGCAGTGAGAGGTAGTTAGGATAGGTGTAGGTATAGAAAAGATGATCTGCATGTCTTCCAACTGTAATATTGTGGCAACACAAATTGAAGAGATAAACCTTCCTAGGACTCTTGATGCATTCTTACCAGGGTTTGCCTGTTTGTGTTTGCTTACATTTAGCGGTATGGGATTCTGTGCAGATTACTTGCACTGTTATAAAACAAAGTTTAGTTAGGCTAGCAATGAAGATGGTCTGTTAGTTTTCCTGCTGTAATATTGTAGAATCACAAATGGAAGAGATAAACCTACCTCGGGCTCTTGACGCATTCTTACCAGGGTTTGCCTGTTTGTGTTTGCTTACAATACGCGGTATGGGACGCAGATATCTTTAAATTTTAAAATCTTAATTTGGGTAAGGTTGGGCAGTATTTAACCATTTATTCAACTGAATGAGTTGGTATCACATCGGTGAGAGATAATCCTACCTCGGGCTCTCAGGATGTTACTTACCATGGTTCATCCAACCGATTTGTATTCGATTACCTTCTCAATGCAGTGAGAGGTAGTTAGGATAGGTGTAGGTATAGAAAAGATGATCTGCATGTCTTCCAACTGTAATATTGTGGCAACGCAAATTGAAGAGATAAACCTTCCTAGGACTCTTGATGCATTCTTACCAGGGTTTGCCTGTTTGTGTTTGCTTACATTTAGCGGTATGGGATTCTGTGCAGATTACTTGCACTGTTATAAAACAAAGTTCAGTTAGGCTGACGGTGAAGATGGTCTGTTGGTCTTGCTACTGTAGTATTGTAGAATCACAAATGGAAGAGATAAACCTACCTCGGACTCTTGACGCATTCTTACCATGGTTTGCCTGTTTGTGTTTACTTACATTAGTGGTACGGGACGCAGATATCTCTAAATTTTAAAATCTTAATTTGGATATGGTTGGGCAGTTTTTAACCATTTATTCAACGGAATGAGTTGGTATCACATCGGTGAGAGATAATCCTACCTCGGGCTCTCAGGATGTTACTTACCATGGTTCATCCACCCGATTTGTATTAGCCTTCTCAATGCAGTGAGAGTTATCATACAAAGGTAACTCTCTACGAACTTTATTGATTACATAATCTATTTTACGAGTTAGAACAAATCAAACAAATGATTAGAACTCACCGAGTTTCTTGCCTGTTCTTTCCTCGGTTGAAATTATGTTACGAACAGGTGGTAAATTAAAAATCATAATAAATTGAAATAAATCCAAATCCAAAGTTCATCGAGTGTAGTATTAATATATTGGGATTTCTAGACCACCATCAATGTACATATTGAACCGAAGAACGAAGCGAACACGTGAGCGCAGTTCAGGTTCAATATGTACATTGATGGTGGTCTAGAAGCCCCAATATATTACTACTAACATTGTCGGAAAAGAGTCATATGGTGGAGGGTTAGTAATGGTATGGGGTTGCATAGGGGTACGTACAGAGTTGCACATCGTAGAAAATGGATCCCTGACTGCGGCTCGGTACGTAAATGACATCTTAGAACTAATTGTCGTGCCCTTTGCCCCATACATCGGAGAGAATTTTCAATTAATGCAGGACAATGCCCGGCCCCACACTGCAGCGATAGTTTGGGGGTATCTTCGAGAGGTTGAAATTGACGTTTTGCCGTGGCCAGCACGCTCGCCAGACTTAAACCCCATCGAATATGTTTGGGATAAGCTCGGAAAAAAATAAAACAGCGGGATCCAACACCAATAAACATAGGAGATCTCAAAAGGGCACTGTAAGAAGAGTGGAATCAAAATAATTCATTGATAACCTAATCAAAAGCATGTCGAGAAGATTGCAGGCAGTTTTAACAGCTAGAGGGGGTAACACCAAATACTGAATGTCCCCTAACACTCGACAAAAAATCCCCGTAATGGCAACGCAATGACATTTTCAATGTGATGAACTGATGATTGAAGGGTTAATTTTTCAAAACACAATTTTTGAGATTTCTGTTGATGTCCATGAGTGTATTTATTGTAGTACATACCTACCTACATATTTGTTTAATTGACAAGCGTTTGAAACCCTACGGTGTGCGAGTTTACTCGCACTTGACGGTTTTTTATAATGAATTCCATTTATTGTTGGTTCTCATTCCCTACATTAATATAGACTATTTGATGAATAGGTGGATAAGAGTAGGTTTATCATGAGCGCGCGGGCGGCGGCAGCGGGTGCAAACATGCGGCGGGGCGTGTGGGGGGTGATTGTGAAGGCGCGCTTGTTGTGTTGTGTTGTGTGTGCGTGCGACCGTTTTGCATTGCAAGTCCGACGTGAACACTTGGTGCGTCCGCCGCCGCCCCGCCCGCGCCGCGCCCCGCCGGCCGCGGCCGCGCTGCTCGCATCGTATTGCTCACTTCACTCGATTCAACCAGTCACACGTACATTCTCAGAGTTGCGCCACAGGTCTTGTGCATATTACGAAGTTCACATGTTGCAAAAATCCGATTTATAAGCCGGTATCGGGCGTTCCTGGAACTAGGTTATCAGTGCTAATAATAAGTTTATTGGTGAATTAGAAACAAGCGAGTTTGGTGCCACTTGCAGTGAATGACATTCATAATGGCCAGATATCGAAGCAGGTACGTAGGTATGATAGATTATTATCGGTGATAATAAGGTAGGCGCTAACTACTTACCTAGGTAAATAGGTGTAATAGGTTGACTATATAGGTTGGTACCTAGTAGGTAGGTACTTGTCTATTGAACCGTGACGGAAGTCTAGATTCCCGCGCCGCGCCGCGGCCGGCGACGGGGGGACAGCGCGGCCGCCGAGGTCGGTAGGTATTGGTATCGAGGGTTATTGCTCCGTAGTCGTCACAAACTGCTACAAACTCACTACAAGTAGACAGACAATGCTAAATAGAAAAACAGACCTAACGTGTAAGTACCTAGATATTTTGTAAGTAGTTAGCAAATGGGTAACTGTCACTAAAGAAAAATCTTCCTTTTACACTAGCTAGTGTGAAATGCAATTTGCAAATTGAATGCACTGTAAACACGTGGTGCGGTAAAGTAAAATGGCGGCGCGGGCGGAGGACTCGCGACATGACCGGGCGCCGCCGCCGACCTCCCTCCGCCACCGTGTCCTAGTTATCGCAGCACCAGGAAACCGCTCTCCCGCGTATAATATAGGTCTCCCGCGTATAATATAGGTACCTAACATAATAAAAAAATAAGTAATAATATACTTACGTACCTAACCGACCTAACTAAATCTACATAAATTACCCTAAGCAACTGTGCAAAATACCCCTACTACCTGCCAATTCATTTAAAAATCGCGAGTCGCTCCGCTACCTCTCCTTCGGTCTTGCTTGACTTTTTTAAACCTCTACAATTTTTCCAACACTCTTATAACTATATATTATTATAGTTATAAGAGATATTATTTACTTTTCTTTTTGTACATGTAAGTTTTTATCAAACTTTCAATGAAGTCACCTTTCAAACAAAATTAGTTCATCCGTTGATTTGATCCACACGCACACGTCTAACTTAAAACATCCCTCTTTTGTCGGGGCTTAAATATGGTGTTTAAACGACTCTTGTTATTACTTCATTCTTATATTAAAAACGCCATATTGTTTTTTTACATGTGACTTGGTACGATAGGAGGTACCTATCGTGTTGTAAAAATCGGAAAGATTTTGATAATAGGTAGATACCTACTCTGATATTTTGTAGTAAGCTTTTTTACAAAGGATTTGTTTGAATTCAACTCATTTGGCACCACTATGCCACTGTTTCCGCAAAACAGCATTGTGCGAATCGCTCTCCCGGTCTCGTATAGACTCTAAGTCGACAGTCGCCATGAAGGCAAATTCTGGTTTCATCAGAGAACCGGCTCGACTCCATTGCTCCATATCCCAATCTAAGTGATCGTGAGCAAACTGAGGCGGGGCTTGTCGGTGAGCTGGAGACAATTTGGGGCCCGTGACTGGCCTTTTTAGGGGCCAAGTTGGCTTCTTTGGGTCTTCATCTTACTGTCAACTCACTCACAGCCCACCCTCGATTTCGCTGAGCTGCTGCTGGACGTCAACGCCGGTCAGGTGCCGATTTCGGAGATAAGTGGTGTCAATAAATCGATCATCTCTTGACGTAGTGCATCACCGTCGTCGTCTAGATCCTAGTCTCCGGACTAAGTCAAATCTAAATTTCAAATTGCTTTATTTCCTTTAGACCTTACAGGATTCTTGGACACGTCACAAAATTCAAATTACATAAGTAAAACTAGAAAATAAATGATCACTTTGATTTTTGTTCTCTTCAATATTTTAAAGGTAAAGAAGCGAACAAGAAACCCTTACCTTGTTAGGTTGTTAGTTCTCGAGTTGGAGCAAAACTTGTCTGCAGAACTAAGTCTCTTCGATAGCTTGTCGATGTGTGGGCCCCATTGAAGTTCACTATCTAAGGTTTGTGCCTAAGAATATGGTACTGCTAACAATTTCTAACATTTCTCCTTCGTCGGTTACATTAGCCTTAACTTGACTTACATTAGGTAGAATAAATCTTATACATTTCGTTCCCAGTCTCCCTGAATCTCTTCACACAGGACTGTCTTAGCTGAAGCTGTCGATCGATACCAAGCTGAGACCACCCTTGCTGAATTAGGCTGACGATTTAAGCGGCTTCTGTGGCTGTGGTTTCCATTTGTCTTTAGTTCTTCCCAGTAAAGTCAAACATTGCATTGATGACCAATTTTCATAAACGCCTACTTTTTATAGGATTTCAGCACTTAACAATATGGTGTTTTGTTTGAAAAATTGATGTTTTTTGTTTTACGTTCCATGACACAAGGTGAATAATTATTGGTTATGATATCAAAGGAGTGTGATAGGTAACAAAATTACCTTTCAAATAATATACTACAATCCCTAGTTCATTGTACAGAAATTGTAAAAATTTGTCTTGATCAACTCGCGATGAAGCGATTCCAGTTTAAAGCTCGCGACTATATGCGCTTACAAATTTAACATAATGGATCTTTGCGAAAAAGCAAAATCCGTTTTGCGAGACTAATTTTATCCCTCAGAAATAAAATGTTTTTGGGACCACTTCGGGATCTTTATCTATACAATAGCGAAATAATTTTCAAAGTCGGTCCATAATTGGAAAAACAAATACAAAAAATATATCAAAGTGGAAAATATTAAGGGGTCTCCGACTTAGTGAAAATTTTATGTTCTTTGATAAAGTTGCCTGATTTTTACGGTACGGAACCCTTCGTGTGCGAGCACTTTATTTCTTGAGCGGTTTATTTCTATATTAATTTGTAATGTAATAATAATAACATACTACCTTTACAGCGGCACTTATTTATTTATTAGTATTGAATATTCACACTTCTCTAATTCTGTTTATTATTACTAGCTACCTAGCTAGATTATAGCTAGGTAGTGATTCAGATGAATCCAACAATAGGTAGCTCAGCTACTTAAATTTCACGGACTCGTACAGTTTTAGATTACACCTTGTTCACACGGAGCAGATATCTACTCCGTGCTTGTTCATCAAAAAGCAACATAATGGCTGCTTACAGTCGCCATGTTGGATTCTTGGACCTTTTTATTAGGTACCTAAATATCCTTTTGCAACAGAATGGTATGGTATCCGAACGACACGCGACGACGGCATAACGAAAATTCAAAGATATTTTTTGGCAATATCGATCCGAGTTTGAAACTAAAGTTACTCGACGACAATAACTATTATAGAACCAACTGGAGCTCTTCTCATTATAGCATCAGACATATTTTATGCGTTAAAATTATATTCCTGCAGGGCTCATGCAGACCGAAAAAGTTTACAAAGTTGACGTCTCTTTCCCGTATGGCAACACGTTTATCAAGATATCGGCCTGTTTTCAGTACATAATGTCTGTATCCCATATCATATAGTATAATTATGCTCTAAACACAACGTCATACATGTCATAATATGACATCTTTGTTATTTTGCTCTAATCATAACGTCATATAATTATGTATATATAAACACAGATGACGATTATATTAATTTAGATATCTGAGTATTCCAACTTACCTGCAGTATTTCAAATATGCTGTATTTCCTCTACTAACTTAACTGTACCTACATTTGTTTTATCTCTAAAAATATAGATAAACTCATCGATTGTGTTATGTACCTAACTTGACCACCATCAGGAATCTCTTTGAATGATGAACGACTTAGGTCTTCAGTGACATTTTATTTAAACTTGAATCCTAACTAACTTAAATTTAATTTTAATTGACTTTATAACTTGATTTTAATTTTGAGGAATTACGTATTACCCAATTAGCTTTCATCTCCTACTTAACCCTCGTCATGACATATATTTTTTTAGAAGTTAACCTATGTCCTTACCCTGGATACAAATTTATATACTCGTTCCCAAAATATGTAATTTAATTTAAGGTGGCTATTATATAGGGTGTTTGGTACATCGACCAACCGGATCTTTGGGGGGGGGGGGGGGGGGGGGAGTTGGGTTAGGTTAGGTCATGCGCTACATTTCCCCGATAGACCCAACTTACTTTTTTTTATTTGTGGTTTAATACCACTAATAAATAATGCTGTATGTTGCAATGTACTATAATTGTAGATAAATAAATCATTACCTACTTGATACAACTCTTTTACAACAAGAACTATACTCCGTCCACGCGTTTATTTTCTTTTTTACACATGCACGCCTATGATGTGCCCTAATGTCGACAGGTAATGAAAGAAGACTGATTGAAAGAATGGAATATTACTCGAAAAATATTGGGACTAACGTGAGCTCCGATATTTATGGAATCTGTCAGATTACGTAATGTTGTTGATTTTTCCATGAAATAGTATTGAAAATAGTTTAAAAATTATAGCTTAGGTAGATAAGATACCACAGTAACGCACTTGTCTTACTTTTTATCCCCGAAAAACGCGTGTAATGCAGCGGGTAGAAGCGAATCTACACTATATTGTACATTAGAAAGTAACTCTGTCTGTCTGTTACCTTGTCACGGCTGAACTGATCCTAATGAAATTTGGCAGAGAGGTAAATGGTGTCCCAGGAGCGGACATAGGCTACTGCTGGTGCAAAGCCGCGGGCAGAAGCTAGAACACATAAAACAACAAAAAGAACTATGTTATTTTATTGAAAAAAAATGGATTCCTAAAAGGAAGTCATTTACACGCCTGTATGTCTGTAAAATACCTAATACAAAATGTTGATCAAAATTAACAAAATCGATTACAACATTTACAACTTCTTCATACACTAAATCGATTGTCATAATTATACATAACATAACATAAAAAAATTAATCGACCTAAAGCTAACAGATTTGATTACGACTGACAACCAATTAGTCAAGTATGACTCATGCATTACTAATTGATTGTCACTTAGCTGTCAAAAAAAAATAAACTCGTGGACGGAGTATTGTACGTGTATATTCAAATAAGAAATAAAAAAGTCATTGCTCATTAAATACATTATACATTTATATATTGAATATACAATATAAAAATTAATGTGTTTAAATATAACCTGAATATTCCTTGTAGAACGCAGAAAAAGTTGAAAACCGCAAACAATTAAGTCTCGCGGGCAAGTGTTTCGTACTATCATAGTAACGTTCAGCCTTGAAAAGGCAACAGCAAGGTTGAGCGATATATTAGGTACTCGCATACCCTGTTTTTCATGTGTATGACATTTTCCAGTTAATCTTTACTTAGGTAGTTAGCACACAGCATAGCCTATTTTATTGACGGGCGCGATCCCGTGTAGGTACATCCGATCAGTAGGATTAATATCCTATATCTCTCGCGAAGGGCGGCCGCGCCGTCGTCGTCGTCATCATCATCGCCGCGCCGCGCCGCGCCGGCAGCGTTCGAAATGATATGAATTTCCGACCCCGGGGGTAACCAGACAGCCAGACAGTTGCTTTCTATTATCATTATCATTTTTACCCTTCTACCAACGGACGAAACTTATTGGCACAGGTTGGCACAATAAGTTTGTAAGGTAGTAGGTATGTACATGCGCTGAAGTACATGTCCTCATTTGTAAGTACAAGTAGGAGCAGAGGCCTCTGACTACCTAAATATCAAAAGAAAATGATAAGGACAATGTAATAATGTAAATTTACGTAGTAAGGTTTTAGTTTTTAACTTATTTTTTTGGTACTGAATAGAAAATTGCGTGGTCGAGCCGCCATTATTTAAGTAGGTCACTTGTGCCACTTGTGATCCAGACGCATCCAAAGACGTCGCGTCGTAAATCCGTCCATCTGGGCTACAGCGACATGCAACGGAACCCTATAAGAGATACCATACCCCACATTACCCTTATTACCAATACGCTAAACATGTTTCCCTCCTTAGGACTCGGTTGGAAATACATATATATGCTACAGCACTAAACTTGTTACTTAGCCCAATTTGATGCGTTAGGGTTACTAAGGGTCAAGTGATATGATGATCATTGATCATAGACCTACCTAATCATGTTACACTCTTCCGGAGTCGGGTGAAAATATATGCTAAAGCACTAATGCGATGCGATCCGATAGGTTACTAAGGGTCAAGCGATATATATGATCATAGATTAGACCGGTGGTGGGCGGCGGTTCGGCCGGTGTCAAGATACAACGACCGAGAAGCCGGCCGGCACAGTGCGTGCGCGCATGCAACGGAATCAACTTGTGATTGTAAATGAGGCATTGAGGCGACGGCGCGGCGGGGGTGGGGCGCGGGCGCGGGTGAGCGCATAAACCTCTGACGCAGCGCCAGCCACTACTAGCGTGCATGATGTCATTGTCATCTCTCCACCGTCCCCGCTCCCGGTCCGCCATTTTGTTACCAGCCGAATCGCGAGTGAGCGATTGCGCTCGCAATAACTTTTTGTTCAGTCATCTAAACACGGCGCCAAAAGCGGCCCAGCCAAGCGATATCCTGTCCAATCTCCGGGATATTCCTTCTCAAAGAAAGCTCATGGCGGAAGTTAACGCATGGCTCTATTGTTCTATCTTACATAAACCGCCCCGTCTATTGTTAACTTTAAAAAAAAAACAATAATATGCATGCAAACTATACTGCTGTCTTCTATGCTAAGTTCAGACGAAAATGGTGTTGTATCGATTCTTGAACAAAATAGTCAGTAGTTAAATTTATTTTAAAATATCTCCTATCTCGGAACTGATGAATTTAGCCGGCTGATATAATTTTGCCCAAACAGCTCAGAACTATCTACTTTATTTCACAATTTCATTGAAATAGAAGGCGACAGGCCGAGAAAGGCCTGTATAAACGTACCTATAACACCACTCTTTCGACAGCGCGTTAAAATGAAATTGTTGTTAAAGATGGAATTCTGCTACATGTATTTTATGCCTGAATGTTAGGATGTTAATCCTACTGATCGGATGTACCTACACGGGATCGCGCACGTCAATAAAATAGGCTATGCTGTGTGCTAACTACCTAAGTAAAGATTAACTGGAAAATGTCATAAACTTCAAAAACAGGGTTTGCGAGTACCTATCAGTCTAGCTCGGGCGTTTCTTTACGGAAATTAATTCTAGAATATTTAAACTACGAGTAGAACGATATTAAATTTCAACGCAATTCCTTTGACAAGTTCCAACCAAATGAAATACTTAGTACGCCGCCGGTAATATTAATTTCAAAGTAATTTTCAATATGTTGCCAAGCGAAAATAATTCTGTTTCTTTTCTGATTTTATTGAAACTGATGCATAAGTTACGTTAAACCCCACATCATTCCACACGAATTGAACAAATACAGTTTTAAATGCCCATTGTAGTATAGGATTATGTAAAAGTAATGTTCTACATCAAGTGGTGTCGCTTGTCGCAGCCGGTCGTCAAAGGTTCTCATCAGTGGGCTTCCCCTCCATGTCCGCTTCGACAACATCGAGCCGCTGCTGTCGCAATACGGCAACGTGCAGCATTGCGACAAAGCCAACACGCGCGATGCCAACACCCAAGCGGTGTTCATCACATTCGAGACTCCGGAGCAGGCGCAGCAGTGAGTATCTTGTCTGTTTGCTGGCGACGGGATTCCGTGGGACGCATCTTCTCTGGCACGAGCGTGTCGTTTAGATTGGCTTCTTCTTCTATCTAATCGCATACTATCACTAACCTATACGCTGCACCCATTCTTGCATGATTCATAAGTGTGTGATTTCTATCGGCTTGCTATTCCTGGGTTGTATTTTGAAAGCGTGCAGTACAACATACAACACGACTTTAGGTATCGTCCGGTACCATTGGAACTTTATTCCAAGTAGGCACTTCTGGCTAGGTTTTATCATTAGTAGCTACAACCACCACTACATAATGTATAACCAACCAGCTTCCCTTGCTGCCGTACGAGTCCATTCTACAATGTGACTATTTGTGACACGCAGCTGCATAGCCTAGCTGTATACCTCTTTAACATTTGTCATCGATTCACTAAGAATTAAATTCGTACAATATTTGAAAACATAATTGCTTAAGCGAGCGAATCACGCTATAGAACCTAGACATTTGATCAAACATCGATCTTTAATTAACGGCTATCCTCTCTTAAAATTATTTAACTAAATCCTCAATATAATGAAAAAAAAAAAAGACTTTTTTTGCCCTATCCTGATGCTCTTGCTATAAGCGTCTATTGAACTTCCTATTAATTTGGTCGATTACCATGGAAATGGTACACTCTAGATAGGAGTGAGGTCTTAATTTTCTGAGTGTCCTCCCTGTCTGTTGACTGACACGTCATACAATTGATCCACTTACGCGAAGTGCAGTGGTCGGCGGACGACACGTACACATATGCTAATTCCCTAATGCATTTGTTAGGAAAGACTTCCTATATTAAATTAGGAATCCAGTGTTTACTTCTCTAGATTGAGGTTAGTTACTCCTTGTTAAACTTCCCACGCTGCAGAGGGCCTTACCTTATTTCTAATTTATCCTTATTTCTAAACAGTACTTACCTTCAATCTGTTCCGATTTACACTTTTGTCGGTAGTTTGGTTTTAATTGGTGGTTGGTTGAGGTGCGTACTTGTCTGAACTCAGTCCAGTACGTTATCGTAAAGGATATCTTGATTGATTAAAACAACTCTATTTTTTGTTTAACACAACATGTGTGGACAAATTATAAGGTTTGTTCCTACGGCCATTTATCAGGGTGCGCACGACTAAATAGAAAACTTTGAGTAAACTATGTACTGTAAGCAATTCGCTTGTATAGGTGATTGTCCAATTTGGTAAAGCCAAATTAACGAAGTAGGTACTTGCGCATGTAATGTAGTTTAATGTAATAGTCGCATCAAAACTTGTGGTGTTGGACAACTTGCGAAACAGAAACGAATCATAAGGTGCAGGCAGTTGTTGCATCTAATGTAGCGGTTCAAATGAACTCTGTTAAAATTTTTTGTGCATGCATGCGTAAATGCAACAAAAGAGGATGGTAAATATTCAATAATCAGTGTGATGTGAGGGAGTGTTGATCATAGCATGGTATTTGTCGTAACGTTGTTGTTATTTTTTATGGATTGGTATTATATGGCACATCGGAGTAGAGAAAGTAGTTTGTTTTGTCTGAACGGATAGTTTTTTTAATAATTTTACAAGGTGCTGAGTTAACACATAACCATAATCTTTAACGATAATAGAACAAAACAAACAACACAAAAAACATGTAAAGTTTTGCCGATTTTAAACAAGGCGTATGCAGTTTTAATGCATATCCAAGCTTTGGTCGAAAATATGTAGTTAACTGTAAAGTAAAATCCTAGCAAATGCAAGAAAGTGTTAAAAATAAATCAAGTCGTGTTTTGAGCTTTTGGTTGACTTCAACCAAAAAACCAATACTCAAACAAAAACCAATACTCGTTATATTGTGAGCTAGGAGCTTATTTAAAAGTTGCCTACAGCTGGATAATAGAAAGTTAGAGGCGTGCCATTCTCGACTTCTGATATTTATAAACTTTTCTCTGCACAATATCAGCCGAGTATCGGATAGTTTTCCGCATCGCTAGAGTGTTCGAAAAGGTGAAACAAACTATTTGTTATTGTTACAGAGCAATAAACGGCCTGAACGGCTGCGAAATAGAGGGAAGTCGCATGAAAGTCGAGGCTGCCGAGCAAAATAGTCGCGGTGGAAGACGGGGCAGGCCCGGCGGCGGTCGTGGTGGAGGCGGCGGCGCTGCCGGCGGTTCGCGGCCGACTGACTTCCCTCTGCGGCTGCTTGTGCAGAGCGATATGGTGGGCGCCATCATCGGCCGCCAGGGCAGCACCATCCGCCTCATCACGCAGCAGAGCCGCGCTCGCGTCGACGTCCACCGCAAGGACAACGTCGGATCGCTCGAGAAGGCCATAACTATCTACGGCAATCCCGAGAACTGCACCAATGCATGCAGGAAGATCCTCGAAGTCATGCAGCAGGAGGCCAACAACACTAACAAAGGGTAAGTACGCTCATACGGATGTCCTGTGTTTATGTGAATCTGTATTGCACTAGTTTACTTGATTATCTTTCAGGTTATATCACTACAATAGTTATTTTTTGTTATAGGGAAATCTGCCTCAAAATCCTAGCGCACAACAATCTGATAGGCCGCATCATCGGTAAATCCGGCAACACTATAAAGAGAATCATGCAAGAGACCGATACCAAGATAACAGTTTCATCCATCAACGACATGAATAGTTTCAACCTTGAGCGCATCATCACCGTCAAGGGAACCATCGAGAACATGGCCAAAGCGGAGTCACAAATTTCAGCTAAACTACGTCAGAGCTACGAGAACGATTTGCAGGTCAGTTTGTCTTTATCAGTATCTTAGGACACATTGTTATGGCGCCTACCTGATCGATGGTAGCTAGCCGCGTAGCTGTTCAACATCCGAAAACAGATATATCAGACAAGCGCCTAGCTTGTCTGATTTAAATATGATATTCGCCTGGATGATTTATTTTTTTGCGGATTTTGAAGTAAAAGCCTAGCTACCATTGAAGCGACCACCCGCCAGTATAGCCTAAAGTATGGTCGTTATGGTGTGTTTGTTTGAGGAAAGATGATTGAGACCTGTTGATTGTTTCAGGTGCTGGCACCGCAGAGTATAATGTTCCCGGGCTTGCACCCGATGGCGATGATGTCCACCGGGCGCGGCTTCTGCGGCGCTCCGCCGTCGTTCCCGCCGCCCATTTACGCACCGCTGGCCGGCCAGGGCGGCGCGCAGCAGGGCGCTGGTGATTCGCAGGTCACTTATCTACCACTCTCTTCTATGTCTTATATATGGTTTTTTTCATTTTGATTCGAGGTGTTGGTTTATCGTAGGAAACGTACTCTAGGTACTCTCAACTCTAGATTGTTAAAGTAATGAACTTCTTTCGAGACTTTTTCATTTGGATTTAAGGATAGGCTGAAAGCACTGTTATCGGGATATTCATCCTGATTATATAGTTAAGGCTGCGAACGCAGAGACAGGCGCCTTGCCTAGAGCCTAAGGGGCCATTTGACGACTAGCGAAGTCGCCAAGCGTGCGTGTGTGTGTTCTACGTACAAAGGCTCTAGGCGCTAAACAAGTCGCCTGTCAGTGCGTTTGGACCACTTTGGACCGTAAGTTGTTTATAGTTTGAAAAGTTTTAAATGAATCTTTCAAGACTAAACATTACCAAGTTATTTATTATTTTCACAACAAAACATAGGAAAGTATTACATATGAAACGATCACAAAATGTATCTGTCTGTATTTTGTTTTTGTTTTGTTCTCTTCCGTCTCACCACGTTTCTGATTACTAGACATCCAAAGCAACTCCTATCAACGAAATAATTTTCCTCCTAATTAATCTAGCTTTTGTCACACAGGAGACTACATACTTGTACATCCCCAACAATGCCGTGGGGGCGATCATAGGAACCAAAGGGTCCCACATCCGCAACATAATCGGGTTCAGCAAGGCGTCCGTCAAGATCGCACCGCTGGAGCAGGAGAAGCAGGCTGAGGCCGCCAACAACCCGCAGCAGGAGAGGAAGGTCACTATCGTGGGCAGCCCTGAAGCTCAGTGGAAGGTACGGTACTCCTTAAACATACTCATACTTTTTAAACTGTCCAATCTAACACTGTAATAAAGGCGTTCATTCTGTTGAGGGGGTCAACAGAGACAGTGGATGCGCATTGCAGAAGCAGCCGTTCATCAGGAGGCCATCGTAACCACGACCACTCTACCAAGAGTGAACGAATATGATATAGATGTTTAGCACAGTACTCCAGCGTAGTGCTTTGGCGTTTGATCGTTAAAAGCTCATATTCTATCGACTATAGCCCACATAGTACCCCTGTGACCGTTTGAACGTTTAAAGCCAGCTTGCGAAAATTCTATTCGATCAATTTAATAATAACTGTCGTGTTTGTTTACACAGGCTCAGTACCTTATCTTCGAGAAGATGCGAGAGGAAGGGTTCATGTCCGGCTCTGACGACGTGCGGCTAACCGTGGAGATCGTGGTAGCTTCCTCCCAGGTGGGACGCATCATCGGCAAGGGCGGGCAGAACGTCCGCGAGCTGCAGCGTGTCACCGGATCGCTGATCAAACTGCCGGAGCAACCGCAGCAGCCCGGGCAGCAGCCGGGACAGCAGCCCGATCACGACACCACTGTCCACATCGTCGGACCTTTCTACAGCGTGCAGGTACGATATACTGTAAACTGCGTTTTTACAGCTGACTACACATTAATTTCTGTTGAGTAAGTGGTAGTTTCCGAGATTCAATTTCTTATTAGCAGAAAAGATTTACATAACATGCATAAAAGGTAACAGTAGAGTACCTAGTCATAGGTCCAGTGTTCGTTACAGGGTGTCCCTGTGTGTAAACAATGCAACAGAATGGAAACTTGATCGGCAAGAGACCGCTCGGTAGCTTACACTCCAGAACGTTACCTTACACTTAGAACGGTAACTTACACTCCAGAACGGTAGTTTACGCGAGAGAACGGTAGCTTACACTCCAGAATGGTAACTTACACTCCAGAACGGTAGCATACTCTCCAGAATGGTAGCTTAAACAAGGAAATTGTAGCTCTATCGCTTACGCGGTAGAAACTAATGTGCAGTCAGCCCTAGACTTTCATTAATAGTTTAACATAAGTAGTTTAGTAATAATGTCAGCTATTATTAGCTGACGTCATTCTCTGCCACTAGTCCCTTCAGGGAAGCGACAGTTACCTACGAAACGTTCCAACGAACAGCTAGGCTGATTGTTAATCAGCTGAGTCTTTGTCTGCGGGATAGCCTGACGACGCGGTCCCTGAAGGCACTACTGTCGCGTGTGCAACTTAGTTTACAGCGTAATAAGGTATTTAGGCTGGTGTTCTCCGAAAAATTTGGACTTTCAGCAGCTTTGTCGATTAACTTCAGACTAATATTCTAATTCTAAGTGGGGCAGGTGATCGCATCACCTAATGTAACATTTTTAATTTTATAGGCGTCTTAACCCAGAGACCTAAATGTATTAAGCTGTGCACTTTTTGATATCTGAGCATTGTAAGTATAGCTAAGTATCTGAGCTTGCGATCCCGCCTGGCACCTATCTGTCTTTGTTTACCATTTTGAACAGAAATAGAACATTACCATGTGCTAATACAGGCAGCTCTCCAGATCTGATCTTTAAATTTGCAATACAAAATAGTAAGAACAAATCATAAAGATTATTTATTAAGGAAGATATAAGCTGGGTTATGTTCCTATTCTTATACATTGCAATATATTTAAGTCCCCCTGTATTAATTTATTTATAACTAAGTACCTATTGTGAGAGACAAATAAATGCTTATTATTATTATTATAAAATCACATGAGGAAATTGGCTGACTCTAATCGATAAAGTAACAACGGAGTATGGCGAATAAGTTATTTCAGTACTCGCACAAAAACAAATATTTTGGAAAGTATAAAGAGAGGAGAAATAACCTAGTTTATAAGTTTATGTTCGCTTCACAGCTGCCTAAGCGAAGTCATCTTTGGTGCTTTTATGTGTGAGTTCAATAACGTACACAAGGCTTGGCTCAGCTTATACGCCTTGCGAGTTGGTGATACTTGGTGATTAGTTAGATGATGATATTTTTTGTTGAAAGAAAACCTTTGCTTGTGATCTCATATAGAGTGTAGCATAAATAATAAGATTTCTTATAGAATTAAATAACACGTTAACACTTGAAGGGATAAACAAATACGCTGGCGTAGCTTATCCGTACTAATCCATACTAATATTTTAAATAAACATTAAATAAATAATGCTGGACAATGCATTGTAACAAATGCGAAAGTAACTCTAGAATCTGTTTGCCTGTCTGTTACCTTTTCACGATTGACCGACTGACCTAAGTTTAGGAAAACAATAGGTAGTTTTTTAAAAAGATGATTAAATAATTATTTTTTGAAAATTGCGCTTTCGAATCGCCTTTTCTATTGCTTAATTATATGCTTAAAAGTTATGCTGATTATTGTCGTTGCGATTCGGTGTTTGTCTGTTCTTTAATCTAGGGGATAAATGCCTATAGAAAGTAGTGATCCTATTATTTTTTCGCCTTGGCAATTTTTGGTGTTGTTGTTTATAAATTGCAAACAAGTATTTGCTTAATTTTGATAGTAAAGAGTATGTTTCTTTGTACACAGTCTGCCCAGAGGCGCATCCGTGCCATGGTGGCACAAGCCAGCGCGCCCGGGCGCCGCCGCGCCGCGGGCTCCGCCCCGCCGCCCGCGCAGCCCCCGCAGCCCCCGCAGTAAACCAACAAACCCCCCTACCCCACGCGCACGTAGCACCCGCACCCACACCGCCCACCAATGCCTCACCAGACTACTAGCTGATAAGAAACTACAATAGATAAGTACTTGCCATTATCTCCGGAATTATCAATGTTGAATGAAATCGATTCCTACACAATATTATTTAGATTACAAAATGATATAGTGAATATTCTTATACACTTTATACGATTGACGACGGTGATTGTTATATTGTTTCCACACCGATAACTGCTATGTATTTTATACAGAGTTATTACAAATGCAATAGTTGATTTGATAAATTATGTTTGATATATACAACCATATTATACACATGTTAATTAATAGCATTAAACTGATAGTTCCGCATGATTATTATCATACAGAAAAGATGAAAGTATTTTGTTGTTATAATAAGTCATAGATTAATCTGTTGATATCATAACATTTCCTACTATTTGAATGTTTATCCAATTGGTGAGGGTCCGGAGTTACTTGACAGCAAGGCTTTGCTTTAACGAGCAAGCTCATCGGAAGAACGAAAGCTTTTTGCAATTATATTGTAAAAAATATCCAAACGATAAATAGAATTTCTGCATTAAAGGAACATGCTACCAGCACGCTTAACGCGTTCTTCGAGTGTTAGTACCTAACGAATCCAAAGAGTACGGCGGCCTAGTAGAGCTATCGACCGCGCCGCCGCTGCCGCGCCGTTGCGCCGCCGACGGCCTCGAGTCGCTTCCCGGACGCGCAGCGCGCCCGCGCTACCTGCGCGCACGTGCATTCAAGGCGCCGCGCTGCGCAATACTCATGTCACGAAATTATGATCCACCAATGATGGATAGAAATATTTTTGATATACTAATGATTGTTGGAGGGGTAAAAACACTTAAAAGTTTTAATTTGTAAGTGACATTTGTTGATCGTTTTCTTTTGTATTTTTGTCTTTGTTAGCTTTGTGATTTTTTTCCTTAAAATATAATGGAATATTTTTAAACTTAAGACGATACCGTAGCGATTGATGACGCGTAGTGTGAGCGTCGTTACATCGGTTCGTATGTCGGTTTGGGTACATACAACGTTCTATTCGAATGAACTGTTTGCGTTACAATGTGCCAAGTGAGATAGGTAATTTTAAATATGAGAGATTAAGATTAAGTGAATGATATCAAAATTGATGGAAAGCTTAGATGTGTATTTATATTTATAATTGTGATAATAATATATGGAAGTTTTGGCAAATGTGTCACCGAGAATGGTTTACATTCTTATTTCCATTTTCTCATTTTAGGTTAGATTATGATAAAATTAAAGACGCGAAGCGGATTTAAAAGGCAGGCCGCGCCTTCCTTATATACACTCTTACTTCATCACTTGTTTGGTGTCCATCGTCGCGGAATAATCCTATCCCAATGCATCAAAATAATTGTCATTTCACTTCATTCATTGACCCACCGAGTGCTGAAGATAAGGCTATGAAGACGATCTATGATAATTTTATTATAATTCTTATTCTTATGTATTATTTTCTCTAACCACGAAACTTTAAACATTATTTTCTACTTTTTATTCTTTGTTCTAAATTTTGTCTACGCTTTTCGACGAAAACTTTGTACAGCTTCCACATATTATTGTAAATCTCACGTTTGGCAAGGCTTTGTAATTAAGTTGAAGATATCGAAGTTGCTCGCAATTACTATGTATGTTTCCAAGCATAATCTAATACACAGTATCTCTACCTCATAATGATTACTGGGGAGGAGCTCACTCGAAGTGTTAGACGAGCCAAATCGACCTTTGTCATTTAAAACTTGATAAATTTTATATAGGTTTTAATTTAATTTGCTTCGATGTTACTTTAGGACCCAGTTGCAGCGATTATTAGTAGTAGTTTTCAAACCAAACTAAATTTGTCCTTACTTGAACGTGAATCCTCTCACTGTGGATTACTTACGTCGTTTTACTAAGCTGCCAAAATTAGTTTAGTTTAAAAATATTGCACAAAGTTGCTACTGTTTGCTAATATTTTTTAACGCTGTTATGCTATAAATAATTGTTAACTTAGCATCTAGAAGAAATTGGGGCACTTAATATTTGTATTAGTAATAGTTTGGGTAGTTGAGTTGTTTCTCGGCCGATGTGGCACGCACCACCACACTTAGTATCCACACTCTTTGCCATCACGCAGCACGTACTATAGCTAGTATGAACCGGAGAACACCATTCAGGCCGAGAAATGATCAACATACCTTCTGATGAGATCTACTAAGCACTAAAATGACTACTTTGCGCCCTCAAATCTTGGTAATAGGACCTTTAATGACTTTATTCCATAGAGACGAATGCAAACAAGTCAGTTTTGCCACCACGTGGCCTCTTCTTAGTCTTATTACTGATGAGCAAAGCTTAAGTGCAAAGATTTCGTTTTAGTGCTACCTATTGTGTATACACAGATTGAGCACACTCGAAATGAGACTATTTCGAGGTGGTGAGGCTCGCAGTCAGATATTACCTGGACGTTCGCTGAGTGCGCCAGTTACACTAGCGTTCAGCTAATTTTGTCTATTGAGCCTATTATTGGTGCAAATTTAAGTGTCCCTTTCACTGTCGCACTTTTAAATCATTTGATGGCTCGGTAGTAGTTCGGATTCTGCATAAGAACTCGGTGCTATTAAACTATTTTGTGATCTTGAAAATGATTGGGTCCGACAGTAATCGAAATCTTTACCAAACTGCTACGAGTGACGAAGTTCGCACCACACAGGTCGCCTCTACAGACGTGAAAGTCTCAATAAAACACCTTGTCACTCAGATAATTCTCAATGCTTCAATAATGTAAAATATTTGCTTAAACGAATTGTATGCAATTCATGGTAATTGCACAATTTTGTCTAAAATTTGAGTGACATAGTTAATAACATACACACACGCTACGGACGTTTTGTATGCATTTGGTAAAGTGCTTACATTAACGAATATCGAATTGACGGTCAATCATATTCAACTCTAATTTTTAGGTTGTTTTTGTTAAAGGGGTTGTTTGTATAGTAGAGTTCATTTATCATATAATGAAACCTATACATACAAGACTGATAATATTTTTTAAAACATGTGTGCGCCACGCGCCTGTTAGATTTTATAATGATAGATAGCTGTCACTTCACAAGTTACCACTATCAGTATGACCAGAATAATGAAAATAATTGTATAGATTAATAAATAAAAGTTCGTCTTAGGCGTTCAAGCGACACTAGAACATGATTCGTGTAAGTGAAATACATAATATACTAAGGACTCTTGAATTGAACCCTGTAGGAGGCAGGGTTAGTATTAGTTCGCGATTTAAGAGTACCTGTCGATGGAACTTACTAAAAATATTCACATAAAACGCTTGGAGGGATCCGCGTAAAAACATTCCAAAAATTATCTTTGCTGAAAGATCGACATTATGTAGAATAGAACAACATGATAAGACACATTTGTATGTCCGATATTGCTCGGTTGCCACCATATGAAATGTACAATTGATGTAGGCACTTATCCACTGTCTTAACAGTTTTACAATTTTGAATGTATGTTATTATAACGGTTTCGTCGTACCATACCATAAAATTAGTAGAAATAATATACTTATTCAATGTTTGACGTGAATTAAATGTGTGTTAAATGTACTATAGATCGGTGTTACAATGTAATTGTTTGTTTAAGGGCGGGCTTAGAGGCCCGCCCGCGCCGCCCCGCCGCCTGCCCATCGTCGCGCGGGCGGCGCCCAGCACGTTTCAGTTCGCTCAGCCGACTCGACGCCTGCGCATAGCATCGTCTACCAGACGGGATTTATAAGTCGGTTACTTTCACTGCGACAGGAACTTTAACATAATAGGCATGTTGTTATTCCTTCCAAATGCAAGATTTTTGATAAGTGGCGTTAGGATGCAGAAATAGTTTTAGTTGATTTATTTGTATTGTTGTGAAGTAGTTTAAGTTGAGCGCAGACGCGGGAGGCGCACGGAAACGAGACTGAATTACACCCCTGCCGCTGCGCCTCCGCGTCTTACAATTACTTACATTCATTATCGCTAATTATATACCTTTTCATTCTTGTTTAATGGTTCTGCTATTATTACTTAACATTTTTGTAACCGTTACTTTGTTATTTGTTACGCGCATAAGAAAGTAATAGGTTATTTATGTATTCGGCGTGTGAGCGGCTGATTTAGTCGATTTATTTTCAGAGCATGAATGTATGTTTACTGATATAAGATTGTAGTTATTGATTGGTAATTTGCATTGAATCTGTGTTGTTGATAGCATGAAACACACATAGCTGTATGTAGCAAATAATTCATTATCTTGAATTGTTAACTTGTTTAGTGGGGTATTGTAGCGCTCCTTTCTCTTTCTGATGGTGTTGCGCCAGTCCCCTTCATTGTACTACTATTATTGAAGTTTCATCGAGTCTATAGATAGTGTTTATGTACTGTACGTGTATGTATTTATGTACCCTGCTGGGATGTAGGTGTCGGGCCCCGCGCCCCGCCGCGGGCCCGTCGCGCCCGCCGCGCCGCCGCCCACCATCGCGCGGGACCCCGCACTCATATAAATGTTTAATTAGATAGTCGAGAAACTGTTGTTGTTGCTTCTCAGCCCATTTTAACAACCAATACATTATTTTATTGTTTTTATTCAATATAATTATTATTACTGGATGTTATCAGATTGCATAACCAATTCCTTTGAATTTACTGTTATTTTTAGAACCATTTTATAATTGGTATAAGTTCTGGAACTAATAACTACCTCAATATTACTAAATGAATATGATAATTATCTTTGTGCATGATTTTGGGAAAAGAATTAAATGTGAAATTTCAATATAGTATAAGATTGCTATTATAAACGTAAATGAAATGTCAAAATTAGGTTTCTTAACGTAATAAAATGAATGGAAATAATGAGTTTTTTTTATTTTACAACCCAACCAATTCAACATTTAGAAAATTCAGTTGAGTAACTAAATTGTCCATGTGAGTAATTTTTTGAGTATGATAAAATAACTGCGCCCTTGAAAAATTATCTAACCTAGGGTTGCTTAACAGGTTCGCAGTCCCGAAGCAAGTTGCGATCTTCTTTGTCAACGTCCTCGTAGTAATAATGACACCTAAACCAGTGAAGTCACCCATGAGGCACATGTGCCTCAACGGACTGCGAACCTGTTAAGGTGGCCATCCACGTTAGGGTTTGCACGATGGTTTTAGCCTTGCATGCAGAACCGACAAGTACCTATAACCGAGTTATACCGACAGTATACCTGCAAATACATACACGTTAGGGTTTGCATGCACAGTTTTGTCCGTTGAACTCTGTTAAGACAGTTGGAGCTGTGTGACGGTGTGTGTAGGACAGTTATCTATACCTACCTACTGGGTAGGTACTGTGCGGTATACCAAACATAACAATGGACGACGGCGATGTGATAGCTGTACTTGGCTTAATACTTGTTCTGCAGAACAGAAAAAGAAAAGAACTGAATGGTGTAAACGCTGGTTATTGAAAAGAAAACAGTTCTCTCACGTAAAATTGATAAATGAATTGAGATTTACACCAACACATTACAATAACACATAAAAATAATATAATAATATGATATGTATAATAATAATATATAATATGACAATTATTTACAAATGGATGAAAAACTTTATTTGAAACTGGTTATCCTTGATCACTCCGTTAATACAAAGACAAAATACTGTTATGACGAGGAAAGCAATATCAGCACATGAGAGACTAGCAGTAATATTAAGATCTGATTGACGTTACTACGAAACATTATTTTTTTTAATCACATCTTCTTTTGTAGCAGTAGGCTCTAATTCCTTGAGCTTAGTTATAGATTTCCCGTATGCTGCCGATCGTTTGTCTCTGTCGTGATATTCTTTGCATATTACGCGCCAAAGACAAGGTTCAGACTTATACATTTCTATGAGTTCTTTTAATATGCCATTGCGCTGGTGACTCGCGACATGTACCTTAAAGCACCGATAACCGTACAGTTTTATCACATGCACGCGAGGGTTAGTTTATCGGTTGTGCATGCAAGGCTAAAACCATAGTGCAAACCCTAACGTGGATAGCCACCATTAGTCATCTACTACATAATATTCTGCTTGCCTACAGTTTATAATGCCTACCTCATTATAAGCCCATATTGAGCTGGACCCCACTATCCTTAGATTAATTTTAACAAAACACTAGAAACTGGTATCGGTTAGCGAGAGATACGAGCCGGGATTTGATGGAGTTATGGTATTTTTATGGTTAGTAAACATTATTAAAAGAGGCTGACTCAGTGGAGCTGCATAAATTAAGGGTTTGTCCAGTTTTTCATGAGGGAGCTTCGGCCTGGCAATGACGTCAGTAGAGTGTCTGTGAACTGTTAAAATGGTTGAAAACACTAGAGCATCCTGAGCGGCGAGCCACGAAGCGGAGCGAGAATATTTTGAATACTAAGGGAGTTTTTTTTTGTTACATTTGGTAACCTCGATCGAAGTGACTGAACTAGGAAAAAAATATCATCAAGACAGCTTGACGACCTACAGAGGTTAAAAAAATGTAAGTACTAAACTAAGATTTTGGGGGTGGAGTCACGACTCACGACCCCCGTGACCCCGCGCCTGAAACTAGTGGAGCGAGTCCTCTCCGTTCCGTATAATCGTGTAAATTCCTTGTAACCAAAAGAGACGCATATATTAATAGTTACTATTAATATATGCATCTCTTTTGGTAACAAACGAACGTAAGAATCGTACAATAGATTTGTATGTTTCTTGAGCGAGAAAATAGGCCGATAGTTAGTCGCTTCCTCGCCCGGCGCTGCCTTAGGTCCAAAATCTTCAAACCCCTTTTTGAGAGTCATTTCTGCGCCCCCTTGGTTTTACGCCCTGTGCCTGGGCACCAGTGCAGTGGCGGCGCCGCCCTATTTACCTACCTACTTTTTCATGTGAAATTGACCTGGTTTTTATGTGAAATTTGTTACTAGTAAGTACTTTATCTTTTCTGGTAGGTACGCAGACGTTAAAGGAACTTAAGTTTACTTAAGGACTATTAACTAACTTTAGGGAGTTAATAGTCCTTAAGTAAACTTCTTCTTAAAAAAACTCTAATCAAGCTGTTGTAATCGAAACATTCGAAACGTTTGCAGAATGTTTAATTAAAAATACTGTAATTATATATAGAAAAATAATTTATTTAGGTCTAAACAGAGGTGCGACAAAGAGCATTCCTCGGATTATGATAGCAAAACGCGTTGTTTTTAGAAAGTGGAACAGCAAGTCGAGTACTCTTCGATAAATGGATCTTGAGGGTGGGTTTGATGGCCGCCATATATCTCGTGTTGCGCGTAGTCTTTCTCGTTCTACCCGGACTGTTATTTAGCATTAGCAGCTTTTTGTCGCCTTTCATTTCGGACATGAGTTCGTCGGCAACTTGTGAAAGCACCGGGTCGTCTTTGATTTTGACAGCATTTTCAGGTTCTGAAATGTGGTTTCGATGACTATGCGAATCTATTTCTGTTCTGCTCAAATTTGCATCCACGTCTGTGTCAGTAGCTTTTTGTGGAGCAAGGTTTGCAACAATTGACAGCAACAAGTGGCGAATTAATAAAAGTTATAGAAAGTTGCTTTGTCGCTCTGCAAATAGTAAATAACTACGGTGTAGATCCATTTTCGAAAAATAATCGCCAAGTGCGAGTCGACTCGCTCACAAAGGGTTCCGTACCGTAAAAATCAGGCAATATTTTCAAAGAACATCATGTTTAAACCCCCTACACCCCGAGACCCAGACCGAGATTTGACCCCGTTAAACTTAAAACTTTATTATATTTTTTGTGTTTTTTGTTATTACAGTTGAAGTGTTACTTATTTATAGAACATTTCATGTGTCTACCTATTGTGGTTCAAGATATACAGCCTTGACAAACGAAGAGCAAAAATACCTAAAAAAAACACGTTTTTTGTATGGAAGCCCCCTTTAATTTGTTTATTTACTTTATTTTATTATTTGTTGTTATAGCGGCAAGAGAAATACACATTCTCTGAAAATTTCAACTGTTTACCTCTTACGATTCATGAGATATAGCCCTGTGACTGACGGACGGACAACGGAGGCTTAGTAATAGGGTTCCGTTTACACCCTTCGGGTGCGGAACCCTAAAAAGAATATTTCTTTCTTTTGAGTTTCAAGCCCTAGTCCAGTCAAAATATAATGATTTAATTTATAAAAGATTATGGGTTAGCCATTAAACTGTTAAAATCGTTATTTTTAATCAACGAACAGTTTTTGGGTTCCGTACCCGAAGGGTGAAAACGTTACCAACCCTTGTCTGGTCACTGTCAACCTTAGGTAAGGGTGGCTCTGATTGTGGATTTGTAACATGCTTAGCAATAAAAAAAAAGAGTAAGAGCCTTACTACACTGTCGATTTGCGGGCGAATTCATAGCGAGGCGAGCGCAGCGAGCACGCCGCGCGCACGCAGCGAGTTCGCCGCGATTAGCAATTGCTGTGCACTCGCCTTGAAATCGCTCACAAATAGTCAGTGTAGTAAGTAAGGCTATTACTCTAAAAAATAAATGTTTACTCGGGGCGTTGGTTTTAACAGCGACGGCTGTAGTAGGTTCTGGTGGATTAGTTGGAACATCAGATTCGTCAGTTACAGTCTCTGCCTCGGTGCCCACCTCTGGGGACACACTAGCCACGGGGTCCTCGGAAACTGCAACAACGTCATCTATGATAAAACAGAGCGCAATACCATCCCTACTTGGTAGACATACCTTCCACTCGCACTAAGCCATTTTGCTCCACCTACATAATTCGTACCGCTGGGGCTTCCTGCTGCTGCTTTTTCGGTCATTTACAACCTGGGTCTCTTCAAGACAAGAGTGAATAGGCATCTTCCAAACCTTCGTGATACCTCCACTTCCACCTCCACAACCTATATTGGTCCACTGCTGGACCCAGGCCGCCTCCTGATAAGGGCCTTATTGGCTTTTATCTGGGGGGGGGGGGGGGGGGGGTAATGCACATAATCCCCACGCGGAGCATGCGGGTTAAGGATCACAGTTTGGTGGTACAATTGTTCTATTGATCGTCGGCCAAATCGTCACTTTCCTTTAAGTGAGATTGCGGTCAAACGAAGGTCTCTGAAATATTCAAAAAATAAAACAATTCTTCGCACCGGACTGAATGAGCGGGCGCAAGACAGAAGCCGATGGCTATCGATCTAATTGTGGCGAAAACTTAGTTCGGGGTTGACGTGCCAGTCAGTATAGTGAGCGAGGGCGTCAAAATTTAATCAGTTGTTTGTTTCGGGTGATTTATTTATTATTTTATTGTTTGCTATAATGTCTTCCACTGCAAATGGCCCATCAAAAGTGCAATATCTGACTGAGGGCACTTCGGGCGACATACACATAAACATTGGATTGGGCTGCTTCCAGACCGGAAGGAGCGAAAGGGATTCACCCATGTTCTAATCTGAACTGAACCTGAAAGCGACCCTGTCAATGGAAACGTCCAATTTAACAAACTGGTTGTGTCTTCATTTTGTTCCAAATTAAACTTACCTTCCTCTTCTTCTCTACGTAAACTTCGAAGGACATCTGCAAATATTTTAAAATTTCGGTTAATGTAATAAACTGTAGGCAGTGATGTGTAGAAGAAGAAGAAGAAGACGTAGTGGCCCCCATGAGGGGGACCGACGAGCTGGTGAAGGTGGCAGGGAACCGCTGGATGCGGGTAGCGCAGGACCAGTCATTGTTGTGATCTTAGAAGGCGTTTATCCAGACGTGGACGTCGTCCGGCTGAGATATCGATTACATGACGGAGATATATTAGGTAAAGTAAAGAGTCTAAGTAGGTATTTATTTACTATCCGGCCAACTTGCTGCAGATTGTAAAATATTTACGAAGACACAGGCACCTACCAAGGTAGGTAAGGTACAGGTCCCCTTGTATACGCATTAGTAAATAGTTATGTTTTTGTTGCGTTTCTTCTAATATGCTTCCAACTGGTATTGATATGAATCTGCATCATTGATTGAGCTACTTGTAGATTGTTTGCAAGAGTTAGCTTGTTTCAATTATAAATACTAATGTTAATTGGTTTTTATTTTATGATTTTCTTTGATAATAATTTTGTTTCTCACCAGAGCCATATAAATAACTAGACGGCATCCGACGTCTGAAATTCTCTGAAAAATTTCAAAGTTCTTTCATTAATAAAAAAAACAAGTAGTAGGTATGAGTTACCTAGAAACCTAAAACGAACTGTAAAATCAAGTATCTTATTATATTATTAATGTGAATGAGTGAATGTTTGTTTCTTCTTCGTGCCAAACCTACTGAACGGAGCAAACTAAAAGATTGCATAGATGCAGTTCTAGACATGACTGAATAGGTGTCTTCTAGGCTTTCGTAATACATCGTCGTCACTTACCATCAGGTGAGATTGTGGTCAAACAAAAGTCTATTCACGCTGAAAAAGCCTATAATAACATTTATTATCAGCTCATACATAATGAGGAACTACGCGCAACGTGTGCAGAGATGCCGGCCGTAGCTAGCAGCTTACTATTAATTTGAACATTTTGAATGGCTTTCCGTCTTGACAAATCCGTGTGAACCGAGGCCATCAATCCAAGGTTGCTTTGATTGATGGCTCGAATGGTTGTCGCTGGCTGCCGAGCGGTGGTCGCTCGCGATGCCGCCGTGGTGGACAAACGCACAGTGACTCTCGCTGAAATATTTGTAGAGCCTATGTTAGCTTAGATGTTAGCACATACTTTTTTCTATATATATTTATTTTCTAGTTGGCAATAGAAGACAAACATGAAAAAATGATTTTTATGTTAACAGTTTCATTGCCTATGATGCACATTTCCAGGTAGACCCACCGTTTCCTTGGTGCGGGTCGCACCGCAGAGGCTGACAGTAGCTAGATGTATGCTTGGAAGCTTCGATCAATTATTTCATAATAATATATAATTGATCGAAGCTTGGAAGGCTATGAAGCAAATTAGTAAAATAAAATATAATAAACATGTAATTTACGCTCTAAACTAAAATTATATATATACGAATCAAAAGTTAGGAGTGAGATGCACAGTTTTTGCATATGGGGAAAAACTGCTAGCAAAATAAGAGTCTTTAGATAACTCTACATTACGTACACAAATATTTATATGCGGGCTCCACTGTTCGAAGCAAGAGCAACATTTTATAATGTATAGAGCAACATAGCCATACAAATGGAGAACTGCCGGCTCGATATGCAAAAGAACTAACAGTAAACCATCAACTAGTGTTAAATGATACAAAGGAGAACAATGTTATAATAATATGGTTTTCTTAATTGTAGGACACTCACTGAGCACTTTATACAGAAGGAGGAGGATAACAGAATCCAAGGACACTGTGCACTAAAAGAGTCACGAGCTCAATTCACAACGGAATGACAGCGGCCGATTTAGTTTAGTTATATAAAACAATATATATCGTGTATGAATTTAAGGTACATAATTAAATTGATAGCATGTAATTATATATAATCCAATTCATCTTTGTTGCTAACATAATAATAATTACTTTCGTGAGCGATGCGGCGAACACTTTCAGTGTCAAATTGGTGTCAATTAATTGTGTGCCTTATACATATTAAGACCAGTAGGCCTAGCACGGGCAATGTTGTCTAGGGTAGAGTAGAGAAAAATTACATCACTTTGTAATTCGAATCGAGTCGAATGCGTAAATTATTTAAAATGATTTCCTTCAACTTAATAATTTACGCGTTGTATGACGATGCGATGTCATTATTGTCTATTCTACCCTAGAGAACAATCCACGTGCTTGGCCTACAGTATCGCTTAAATATGTCTAAACTAAAGGGTCGCGCGGCCGCGGTCCTGCCCGCAGCTGCGGTCGGCGGCCGCGTCGCTACTTGCCATCCGTGTGAATTAAGCCATAGATCGCTCTATAGTACTATAAGTACATAATTAAAGCTGCCAGTAGTGAGTGAAACACTATCGAGTAAAAATAAATTACTTACATGGAAACAGTCGAGTGGTAGAGGCACAAGTTGGTTCTTCAGGCGGTTCAGTGGTCGCTAGGACCACACTCTGTCGCAGTAGAAAGTTTTCTCGGAGTGCCCTTGTATACTCTAAGTTAAAATAAATATAGTTTATAGGTTTCGCCTTATTTTCCGATCGAGTGTTGACAACCAAACCAAACCTAGCATAAAATTAGCTTAGGTAAGCGACCTTCTATGCATGGGCCTAAACAAAGTGCACAGTTAAAAAAGTTTTTAACAGTGGAAACACATTAAATACTGTCCCACGGTTGTGGTAATTAGATCCACTAGGACCAGAGATCCACCGAGTTAGTTCATGTTTTATCGTACCTAAGTGGACATAGGTAAGGTTAGACATAGCTTCTAGGAGTCAAACGCTTCGCGACCCGCACGGGCAAGACATGCTGGGGGTGCCACAAGATAGAGATATGAATTTATTCTTGATTGAGTTTAAGTACCATTTTTCAAAATTTCTACCAAAAGTAGCGCTTCCTTCAGATTTTCGTCTTCACCGGACTCTCCTCCGATATTGTTGTTTGCTAAGTCATTGCCGAAACTTTGCGTGGCGCAAAATAACGTGCAAAGTAATATAAAACTTATAACACATTTCCTATGTAAACTCATAACTGAACCATATTACCTATGTTCACATGCAAAGTGTTATCGCCATCCTAGCAATAATATTTTATGGGAATCGATTTATCGAAACATAAATAGAAATGTATGTAGCGACTTAGGTATGTGTTAAGTTCAAACTGAAAAGACTATTCCAAAAAATTAATGCCTATGCTTTAATTTTTTATTGGGAATAGCTGCTTGCATAAGGTTAATAAAGAAGGTTGTCATTTAAATTATTGCCTTGCATTAATAATAATTTATTGCTGACAACATCGATGCATATAACGTAAAATAAAGCTTGACGAATTTTATTTCAATTTTGCAGGTAAGATATCAAGGAACCTTTGGAGAACTGGAACTTATTACGAGATACCAGCACTTTCAGTCGTGTTTATTCACATTAAAATAAGATTTTTTATTTGTCGTGGCTATTTTCGGTTTTCAACGCTGGTTTAATAATATGGCGCCGGTAATTGCAGATTGGTGTCTCCCTGAAAAAATAAAGGGTGATGTGGGAACTTTTTCAACTGTGTTCATAGCCGGTTGCCAGGTTCACACACCTAACTTTATCTGAAGGTAGGTCAACTTGCGTTTTGGGCAATTTCGTAAGTAATTAAAATATATTTAAAAGCAAATGCGATGAGAATAGAATTTCAACCCTAAATATCAGCACTGTAGTGTGTGCAGAATCCCAGATTATTCTTGTAAACAAAGGAGTTACGCGGCGCCAGCTTTAGGGGGGGGCGACCGGACCCGGGCGAAAGCCCGGGACGCCGGGATCTACAGGGCGCCGCCGCCGCCGCGCGCGCCGTTTTTATTTCACCATTCCCTCCATTTACCTCGATGACTTCACCACTTAATTTTTGTGTCTATCTCTAACGTCGATAGATTCCTTTACATCGATACTCTATCGATGTAAAGAAAAAAAAATATTTGGCGTAGTAACTTTTATCATAGATTTTCATTCATGCTTTTATGAACTTATTTCGTAGAAGTGAGTAGGTACCGAGTATTTACATTCAACATATTATTTTTCTACCATTCGTCTTGCTAAAGTAGGACGAAAGAGACGCACTGAGCGACAGGCGATAAATGGCAACTTGTGTTATAGGCCTCCTTCTTTGGTTTCATATTCATAAGCAAATTAAATAAAATTGCAGATAACTTAGATTTTGCCAGTCTTATCAGAGAGTTTGTTGATAAAAAAGCTAGAAAAAAAAAAGTTTTAGTGATTTTTAATTGTTGCTTTTGAATAAATGTTTCGTGACCGACTGAAAATATAGGTATCTACACTGTTTAAATCACAGGTTCTCAACGTGGGCGATAATGCCGCCTCGTGACCGTTTGAGACTTTCAGGGGGGCAGTAGAAGAACAGAGAAAATTAGGGGGCGTTGATAGGGCACAGTAGGAGCATTAGCAAGTAGCCTTAATATTGATAAATTTTTGTTTTTGTATGTAATAATTTTTATCAGGTGTGCGAAAAATCGCGTATTACAGTAGTTCGGAAAGTGGATGTATCAAAATACAAATAATCTGCGAGGTTATTTAACCAAGATCCGCAAATCTAACGAAACCACTAAATTTACACAATTCGATCCGCTCGCCGATAACATTTCTTCCTTATGGCCCTCTGCTATATGTCACTTTGCCAAATTTACAAAAGATAACGAAAACAAACAAAATCGCGGCTTGCTACGCTCATATATGAAATTTTAGGCTTCTGGCTGTGGTCTGTGCGCCGAACACTGTAAAAACAGCAGCTTGCTCCGCTCGCCGATAATATTTTCGGCGAGCGGCGAGCTTCTGTATATGGTCCAATGATCAACCCCGACTACTTTAGGTAACTTTGCCCAACACCGCGAAAAAGTTCACAAAAAAGCAAAATATTCGATGACAAACGCTCGTTTTCCCCATAGTCCCGAATTTAACCCATTTAAAAGGGTCTTAAAAAAAATCCAAACCAGTAAATCCTTAAGTTTTCGTGTTTCGTTTTCTTGTATAAACATTATTATTTAGACTCAGAAATAAGATAAGAGTCATATCCAATATTAGGACTATGTATATATTATTACAGATTTAAATATAATCGTAGTAATAGCTGTTTCAGATTCGCGATTCGTAAGTAAATTAATGTAAAATATTTGTAGTTTAAAAAAATAATTAAGGCAGAGCTGATCTGTCTTTACTTTTTTAAACAAGCAAAACTTCCTTAGCTACAGATAATGCTTACCATATTGGGGTAATAACGTTCTTTATTTCGAAATTTGATAATGGTGACTGGCCTAGAACGCCTGGGTAAGAGCTCGAAATAATTCTGAAAGAAATGATTGTCAACTTTAGGCTTACCCCGCTCTGGGGAATCTCACCGCGCAGTTTTTTCCGCAAAATTCTGCAACATTATGGAAATTGTAAGAAGTTACCCACCCGCACTTGCGAAAAAAATCCGCGCGGAAATAGTTAAAAATCATAATGCTGGACATTCATACAGCATCATCTAGCCCCAAGCTTAGGAGAGCTTGTTGTATGGCTACTAGATATATACTTAATACATTATAATTCATAGATATATATTTTGTGTTATACATAGAAAACACCCTGAACAAATATTTTCAGATCGGACAAATATTTGTCCCGAGGCGGGAATCGAACCCTCACTCTCCTGCGTCGCAGACGTACATTCGCCCGCTGCGCCACAGAGGTCGTCGACCAATTCCTCAACCAAATCTGTGTTTTGCCGCAGATTCCACTGCGTCGAGGGGTGATTTAAATTCGTGCGAATGTTTAGTGCACTATGGAGAATAGAATGCTTCTGACTGGACTGCAGAAAAAAAGGCTGTCGCTTGTTCTAGGAGTTTAGATAATCTAAGAAACAGATTGGCACCTGTTAGTTTAAATTCAATTATTCTTATTTTATGGAATCGACTGAAAATTCTTAGTAAAATACTGGGTAGAGACTGACAAAAATCGCGAGGAATTTTATTCGATCTGCGTGTAAGTTAAGATTAGTAAGACTAGTAATCCAAGTACGCGGATTATGAATCCGCGACAAAAAAAAATCGCGCGGCGAGAGTCCGCTGTGCAAGGTAAGCTTAAATGTCACTCGTTCTCCAAATCTACTAATGTTGAAGATATTTGTAACTATTTGGACAGATTTTAAAAGCAGCCCGACGAAACATCGTGGTTCGTGGCATTTGAACGGCTGCACCGATTTAAAACAAGGAATGGAGTGATATGACTCCTTTCATTCGTCGTTTCAACCATGTGTCATCAAACTAAATTAGACTAGAACTTCAACTAGATGCCTATTTGAATTAGATCGCGCTATCGTAGCGTTTCGGGTTCAAAAATACTTCCACCAAATCCATTTTCATTATTCACGCAAATTCCTGATCGATTAGTCGGTTGATAGTTTAAAACACGCCAAATTAAATCTGTCTGAAATTTTGCATAAATACATATAAAGTTAGACCAAGGTATAGTACATATAGGTTATATTTATCTCTTAAAAAACAGTGCGAAGCTGCGGCCAGATTCTAGTAGGTACTTGCATATACAATTAAACATACCTACATACAATACAGCTAGGAAACTATATCAAAAAAATCCACCTCCTTTATGAACTTTTATAAAAGGTCAACCGATGCTATCGAGGGGATCCGGCAACTATAATCCCTTATTAAATAGCCAAAGTGCTGTTTATATAGGAAAGGCGCCTGTACCTACGATAGGGAAACCAGTGTGCTGTTCCCCTTTCTTTGACTTCAGGGCATGCAAGCCATAAATATTGGTTCATGCAAACGTTCGTATGGTAAATACATCCCTTGACCCTAGCAACCCTAACACATGCATTGAATGCATGTATGTAGGTATGAAATTTGAATTATTTAATAAGTTGATTTATATTTGTATAGAGGGAATTTGAATACAAATAAAACGCTTTCTGTACGTTCTATTTACTTGCTACCTTACGTAATTTAATGTACCTACATTTTATGTGTTTTTAGGGTTTCGAAGATCGGAGATCGGTTTTGAAGCCCCGCTTTTACTGTCCTTTTTTCCGTTTTTAATATCTTAGCTACTACAGCAGCGAATAACATGAAATTTAAAATAATAATACATTACGTGCGCCTGTACAGAATAAAAAAAATCAAATATGAAAATGAAAATTTTCAGTAAGTACAAATTATGATGTCAAATTTTGAAAGAGACCTACAAGGTCAAGTGGAGTATCAAATTAAAGGTATCGGTTTGTACATCTCAAAACAGTTATTGAAATTTCTGTAGGTTTCATACTTTTTGAAATATACTCGAAAAAGTTGAAAAATTACCCTTGTTTGGTTTATTTTTCTCATGTTAAAATATATGTTTTTAGATTATATTGTCGTATAGATGTTTTATGTACGTTAGACATTATGTCTAAGTGCTTATTTTGTAAGCCTAAAGAAATAAAGTTATTGACATCTGAAATTACCCTTGTTGTGTAACATTATCAGTTTTCCCTCTACAAAAAGAGGAGTTTTGTGTTTGATTTGTTTTTATGTGCCCCCTGTCCGTTCTGTGGTAGGTAGGTATTCATAGCACCAAAACATATGACATGTATCATGATACGGATTCCGTTTTTTTATTCGAAAAAATCTGTAATCAATAACATTTATTTCTTTAGGCTTAGAAAATAAGCTAAAAGACAAGTAAAATTTTTCGCTATAAATTATTGCTGACATGATCGCGAGTTGATGATTGAAGAAGAATATTTATGATTCAAGATTCTTTATACACATTATATGTAATGAGTTGATGATTGAAGATTATTTAAGATTTAAGATTCTTTATACATACGCGATACATGCTGTAGTAGGTACATATCGGTGTTATAATAACTAGGAGGTATGCACCCTGTTAGGAAACTGCAACATTTTGCTAGGCTGATCGTGTTGATATGGTTTCGTTTTTTTTGTATAGGTAAATAGCACGTGAAGTGTGTTTTCGCTGTAGAAAATAAATTAATTAGGTAATTTTATTTTTTGTAATTTAAGTGTCAGATAAACTTTGCTAGTAGTGCAAAGTTCTAGTAGAACGGCAAATAATGTCCGCTACCGCCGATGACGGTTGCTCGGCGGTTGCGGGCTTTATTATTATTAAAAGTAAAATTTTATGACCTTAGTGGCGCAGCTAGGGATTCCAATCCAAAGATCCGCGGGATTTGCGGGATTGCAGAAAAATCGTAGTTTTTGCTTCTTTTTATGTTCTACGCTCAAATGCTTCTACCTACTCGCGTTTTCCGAATATAGAGTGTGAAAATAATGTTATATATGGTGTTAGTCAAACTAGTGCAGAATACTGTAGGATGTTATTCACCTGCTACCACAGAACATTCAGTGAACAAACCAAGCCGCAAACGATTATGTACACTGCCGGCCAAAAGTTTGAGACCACTGTAAAAATCTTTGTCACCAACAAAATATTTCAAAGTACACATATGATAATGAGCTAATTTGAACACCTGCGTATTCTATTATTATTAAAGAATTTCTAAGAGTCATTATTTATGTTGTTGTTTAAGTTATCATCCTAAAAAGGTCTATTGTTTCAAAACATCAATGAGCGCCGCGCAAGGACCAGGTGGTAGAGTCATTGTAATATTTTTATGATCTGCTCATTACTTATTGTTTTGGGTTTGTTTCGCGTTAACCGATATCAGGGATTATGTTAGCTTCCTAAAACATATTTAGTACCTGAGTTTTTATGGAGTAAATTATTTTCTACCTTATTAGTCTGAGCTCGTCGTTGTTACAGTGAAGACATCTTAAAATGGGAAAAGTTCGCGAAATTAGCAGTGAAACTCGCTCTGCCATAGTTGTTTTATACGGCGAAGGCAAATCTGAACGTGCGGTTGCCTCTCAACTTAAGTTGTCGAAGACTTGTGTTCATAACACAATAACCCGATACAAGGAGACTGGCAGTAATCAAGATCGTTCGCGTTCGGGAAGGCCGAGAACTACCACTTCTCGCGAGGATCACTTCATCGTCACTACCAGCAAGCGGAATAGACGCCTAACAGCACCAGAAATCCGCGTAGAAGTGAACAAATCCCGATCAGAACCTGTATCATTGACTACAGTAAAAAGACGTTTGAGAGATGCTAAGTTATTTGGTCGCGTCGCCGTTCGAAAACCACTACTAAGGCCACAAAACAAAAAGAAACGGATGCAGTGGGCCCTTACCCATCGAGACTGGACTGAAGAAGACATTAAACAACTTCTTTGGTCAGATGAATCCAAATTTGAAATATTTGGTTCAAAACGACGAATTTTTGTTCGACGTAACGTCGAGGAAAAGATGATGCCAGACTGTGTGGTGCCAACAGTCAAGCATGGTGGTGGTTCCATTATGGTCTGGGGATGCTTCTCGGGCCATGGAACCGGAGATTTGGTACGAGTCGAAGGAATCATGAAAAAGGAGCAATATAAACGAATACTACAGCAAAATGCCATTCCGTCTGGTTCAAGAATAATTGGAGATGGATTTTTTTTTCCAACAAGATAATGACCCAAAACATAGTTCAAAATTATGCAGGGGTTATTTAGAACACAAAGAAACAGAAGGGGTTTTAAAAAACATGGTGTGGCCCCCTCAGAGTCCAGATCTCAACCCGATTGAGCTTTTGTGGGAAGAGCTTGATAGAAATGTGCGCAGTTGTTGTCCCACTTCGCAAGAAGACATGTGGAAGGCTTTACAAGAAAGCTGGAACAATATATCACAAGATACAATCGACAAATTGATTGCTCGTATGCCAAGAATAGTGAATGTAGTAATAAAATGCAAGGGAGGGTTTTTCGACGAAAAATCTGTATAAAATATGAGCGACATTTTTAAAGTAAATGGTTGATTTTTCTTGATTTTTTTGTTTTCTTCATAATGTATGTGTATTAGGAAATAAGTATTTTAAGTCATAATTAAACCTCTTGCTTTGTATTTTGAGTTTTATTTCATTTTCCTACTTTGATGTAGGTGGTCTCAAACTTTTGGCCGGCAGTGTACTTCCTGAATAGCAATGCCTTATAAGTGTTTTAAGCCATCCCAAACTTATGCTTCTTCGATGCGCGCCTCCCCTCCTCCGCACCTGATGGCGACAAAAGGCAACTGCAGTAAATGACCGCGCCAAAATAAGGCAATATTATGTAATAAAAATAGAAATTTTGTAAAAAATTAAATGTTTGCGGCTTGGTTTGATCACTGAATATTAATCCTGAATGACCTCCTTCAGTATTGTGCACTAGTTTGACTAACACCCTACATAACTAAATATTAAAATTTCGAGTAAATAGGTAATTCAATAATACTTACTCTTACGTAGGGTTCCTGTCTATTTGCCCATATCTTCGCCAGCTTGGCCACCGGCGACTTGACTCTAGGCCGTAACTCATTGTCGTTGGCTAGTAGTACATCCTAGAAGCAAAATCAACTTTGTTAACACTTTCATGGCCCAAGAAGCACACGTCCATCTCATAACCCTGCGCGGGTCGCACCGTCGAGGCTGGCCAGTAAATGCGATAAAAATGTAATATGATTGTAGCAGGTGGCGATCGGAAGGAAGAAATAAACAATTTAATTTATTGCAGATCTAAGGGAGACGCTTTTGGCCAGCAGCGGCACGAGATATAATGTTTCATTGGTTTTCTATATGAGATCAATTTTCACTAAGTAGTAAGTAAAGACCGATGGAGACCAGCTGGGTGATATTACGAGGAGAACCCCAGCATTGCACAGGACTCCAACGGAGAGGGACGCCCTAAATACTCCGGGACATGCCTCACCCTTTCAAGGGACAACAAGAAGGATCCGTCCAAGATGGATGATCACTGACAGGGTAGCGGTCGAATCAAACCGGGAACCCGCAACTCTGTCAAGTGTCAATGTTCCGTCAAACGAATCGTCTGGTGACGAGTGGTTTGACGACGCTCTGGCACTAAGGTGAGGGAGGAAGTATCGATGCGTTTTTAGTTGGTATGTCACTAACAACTAACACTCTGTTAGTAGCTCAGTGGAGAGCCCAACATACCCCTTTAGCCCTCCTCGGGCTAGGGATAATGCGCAAATAGCATTTTCCCGTAGGAAAAAAAGGTAGGAAGTAAGGTGCGTTCTACGTTTCTAAGTTTTAATAGATGCACATAATTTTAGAAGAATTAAGTGAATTCAGAAGGATCGACATAAAAGAACAGTTTTCCAAACTTTGCATCGTTTCTAAATATTGCTATTTTTAGGACAGTTTTAAAATGTTAAAAGTATAAGTTTATTTCAAAAGTAAAATGGTCCTATTTAAAGTTAAGGGTTACTAATTATGGTAAGTTTTTTGTATTTATAACATGATTCTCTCTAGGTATCGTAGGCGAGCGATGTCCTCCGTACTTAATACTGTGTTAAGAAGTCTTTTATGGATACCTATTTAACTTACATGCAGTTTGTAACCAAATAGCGACTTCAAAACATGTCTCTGTACATCTTGAGTAATGTATTGTTGATTGCGCGCGATTCGCGCGGCTTTCTGTGAAGAACCGCTGTCACGCTCCCATTTACCTGTAATAATTATTAGAAATGAAGAATCGCCACCGCCGGCCGACGCCATCCGTCCCAGCCCAGCCGGCCGTCGTCGCGGCTGGTGGAGGTCGCGCCGCACCGTCGAATCGTCCCTCCAACTCACTCAGCCCGTGGAAATCGTAGGAGCCGGATAAGGTCTCATGACCACACACGATTTTTCGTCATAAAAATCTATAATCTAATCGTGTGTAGGCACGGTCGACAGTGTTGTGTGGATGGATCACTGTGGAAGCTTTTTTGACATACGGCGGCGGCTACATAAACCTTAGATTTTTACGGCGACAAGCCGAGTGTGGAGCCGGACAAGAGGTCTAAGAGAACCTACCAGAGCAAGGACTTCTTTCTGTCTTTTTTAACACCTGTTCTGCGACCACCAATTAGCCTGCCAAGCGTGGTGATTAGGTATAGCAAAATCTCCTTTATTTGGGGAGGCACGTTCCGCATTGAGCGTAGAGTGCTACTAGGTAATTCCAATTTAGAATTTAATGATTCGAAGTTTCTCCAAGGTTGCCTTGAGTAAAGTATAACTCTTTGCAAACCAGACGGGTATATGATCGAATAACAACAATGTGCAAGTGCTCTATGGTATTATCGATGCTCCTGATCTGCACAACCTTCTATTTCGTCTCTACCTGCCCGATAATTAAGTGCGTTCGCAACAGAAGCCACAGACTCTGTGGCATTCTGTAAAACCGCCGCTCGTGCCAAGTCTCCACCGCCTCGCACCTACGCCGGACTCAACAGACTCCTTAACCAGAACCCAGACTGTGATATCTTCGCAGATGAATGGAAGAGTCTAATGTAGGTATGCCTGAGGTTTTGCGAGAGTTATGAATGAAAGGATGCATGCTTGTTTTGTTTATATTATTTTGTTTTTGTATTTCTTATCTAATTAATGTGAAAATCTAATTTATTTACTTAATCAATTTATTTTGCCTCAATTCCGGAAGTTATTTCTTGTTAATTTATTTTTTAGGTATTTGCGTACCCACAACAAAAGCTCTGCTTAGCTTGATGATGATGTGTGTATTGTCCAGGATTATTTATTTATTTTGTATATTTTTTTATTTATATGTTATTGTTATATGTAATGTTCATAATCTTATGTAACTAATGTAATTGGTTGTAAATAATCGTATTAGTTACTATTAACAAATAAAAAAAAACTAATTATTTTAACAGGACTACGGAAACACTGTACCTAATGCATTAATTAAAATTAATAAAATATGTAATAACTAATGAGAAATGCAAATTAACATTAACATTACACATTTATTTCTATCACTTTTATTCACGAGTTAACCCTAGGGAAAAACATTGGCTACTTTTTCTCAGGGAAGGCGAAATTTTGTTAAGTTGTGTTTGTCGTGGTTTGTGCGTAGATAACTACTAAACTACAGAACGGATCAACCTGAATTTTTGCACGAAATAGTTCTGGAAATGGGCTTGTTTTTAGTCCTTTCGTCCATTAGATTGCGGTAATCGGGAGGATGCTTATCGAGTGCATATTGAATTGAAATACCTAATAAAAGATGTCATAACTTCATAAAAGAGTTGATTGCATAATATGCGAGCCGAGCCATTGGCGATTAAGTTAGCATCGGCCGCTGAGCTACAGAAACAATCTCCCTCATAGATGAGATTACTTAGGGGAGGTGACAAATGCACTAGTAGTATGCCTAAAGCCCCCACTGGTTCGGGGGCTTTGTGTCCGTGTAAGAATTTATCGCGGAATATATCGGCGGCTATGTGTGGAGAGGGCTTTATAAGTGGCGTAACTAGTGGGCGGGTTGTCCAGTCAGGGAGAGGCCTAATGAAGGGGTGCCCACGGCCCAATAGCCTAGTGCCTTGGGGTGAGTGGTGGGGTGGCTCACAAGATGGTTAAACGATGTTAAACATTGCATGGACGTTCATCTAATGATCAGCTTATACGTCCAACTAAGGGAATGCTCCCGAGACGGCATTCGATTATCGGCCTAACTGTCCGCAACGCATTCATTACATAATCCCGATCGGGATTATGTAATGTATGCGTTGCGTTGCGGTATGCATAAAGAAATATAATATAGGAACTTCAAATATCTGAAATTAGAAGTCGGTTTCGACTTTTTGTACCAACCATCGAATTATCTTGTAAAATTTGCGAAAGAGCTGTGTAAAAAAAAATATTATTAATTTTAAAAAACTTTTTTAGAAACAAGTTTTTATTTAAAATTCCAAAGTGCTTGCGAAGACAAATCCAATGAATGCGAACTCTAAGGGGTTATTAGTTTCGTTTAGGAGTTCCTATGGCCACCTTCTGCCTCCATCATCAGACCAGCTCGATGGTACCATAACATTGCATTGTCATCGACCTTACATAAGTACATAAGTAACCTATGTCTGCTCAATCGGTTGAGGATAACTGGTCTAAAATTCAGTTGCAAGATTTGTCCCACACATGTACATGTGTGGTACATACTAACAGGGCAAGTTAAATAAAAGCTTGTAAAATAGTTTACCAGAACAAGGAAGTATCGTGAAATTCTGTACAACCAGATAGTTCCTCTCGCTCAAAACAATTCGCATAACTATACATAAATTCACCAACATTATATATTTCATATTAAACTTATAAAAACGTCAATCCAGCGTATATTGAATACGGTAACTAACTCTGGGATCCCATGATATCGCTTTCTTGTTCACAAAGAATAACAACAATATTTTGACATAAATTCTGAATGTTTTGGTTATGAACACCGACCTACGTGTGTTTGTGTCGAGAAATTAATGCTGTGAACTGAGTATGTAGTAAAAATATTGTGCTATACCTACCTATAATACCACAATATTTAATCCAGGAACATACAATGATCCGGAACAAATGGGTACCTATACACTAGCCAAACTCAATGTAGAATATTTGTACGCAAACCGTCCATACTTAACCTAAAATTTACTCTTTTGCCGCGTCTTTTATACGCAATTTACATTACCTACTTGTTGATCTGAGATCCTTCCTTCAATAAATATTGCTTACAATTATATAATACAACTCGACGCCAACCAAGTGAGTTTTAGTTTTTTTGTGTCGTGGTTTGTTTACAAACATTCTATATCGAGTTAGGCTAGTTAATAATAGGTTAATACGGGTAAGTATTATTAACCCTAAAGGCTCCTTTACGCCGAGTCAACAATGTGCGATAGTGCCGCATGCTGCATATTTGGCGCCTTGTGGCATGCTACAAATAGAAAGCATTTGCGGCATTAGTGGCATGCGGCAGCCTATTTTACGCCGAGTCAACAACGTGCCTGAGTCATTTCCAAAGCATCATGCTGTTTAAGGAGTGTTTCTGGTCTACCTACTTGATTGATCGGGGGGTACCTACCCCATTGAATATGACGATCAAATAACTTTAGCAGCAGCTTATTTAGTTAGTAGCTGAAAAGCTGCCTTTGATAGGCATACTGAGATAAGAGTTCATGATCCTCTGTTCCTGCTCATTTCAGAAGCATTATTGTTATATTCTTGGTCCCCAATGATAGCTGTAATAATTTCATGCCAAACCATTTTTTCTGATGTTATATCCAAACTATTGATTAGTTTTATCTATATAATATTATAAAGGTATACCACAGCGTTATAATGTAGATATATTTCAATACTTAAAATATACTTAACAATAAGGCCAAAAAGGATTACACAATTTTGAGGGCAGTTTTTCACTGTCTATGATGTTATCGAGAGTTGACAAGCATTAGTAGCTGAGAAACTGTTTTGTCGCACGAATAATGTCGCATGGAATCCATTGTTCCTGGACACAAGCTGTCACAGCATGGTGTTGCCATGCCGCATGGTTCTTGCCACAATGTGCGACATTTTTTATTTTGGAGCATGCGGCCTTGTGGCATGACGCAATGACGAAAAGTGTTGCAATACACATAGTGTTGTAAAGACATAAAGTCACCCATTTTTTCGGGTTAGTTGGAATAGGGTATAATATATCTGTGTGAAAGGGTTCGATTATCGCTGACGCCGCGGACCAATGTTGGTACGATCTGCAATTTGCAGATCATACATTGTTATGATTAGACATCATCATCGATCTAAGTAAAAAAGTGGAGATGAGGTAGGTACTAGCGAAAGTGGAAGGCTCAAATTAGGTCCACCCACCTCAGTTATAGTCGGACCGGCGTTCGTGTTACGCGTGCTTGTTACGACGTACTTAAGTGTGATTTATTGACTAAAAGACTACAGCAATGCCCTTGTGTTTGTTCAATACAATAATTGCACAAGATTGGAAATGTAACTGTGAGTGAGTGTTTGCACTGGGAGAACGTATTACCCTACAGATTTTACTTAGATCTACATATGTCAGACATTCATATTATGGAAATGATACAATATTGGTCACACGGCTCGGCGACGCGGGCATTGGTCATACGGCACGGCGTGAATCGAATCCTTTCATACTGATATAGGTACCGCTGTTCGATCCAAGCTATTATAAGATAGTATAGGATAAAACAAGTTTTTTTTTAATTTGGTGACAAAAGATCACTTAGAATGTACAATTATCATAAATACATACCAAATACCTCTATTCAGAGCACTTTGCCACATTTACACTTACACCACCGGCTCCTGACTTTGCGCTGCTTGATCATCAAGAAACAATTATGATCCTATTATAAAGCCCAAAGTTTGTGAAATGTGAATTTTATTTTATTACCTAAGATCTCCAAAACTACTAAACAGATCAAGATGAAATTTGGCGTACATTTAGAACATAGCCTAACTTAGATAAAAGGCTACTTATTATACCGAAAATACGCGAGTGAAGCCGTGGGCAGAAGCTTGTTCTTCATAAAGTGTTTATGTCGCACGTCGCACACTATGATGTAGAGTAGCTTGTACCTGTCGAGATTAGACTTAGCTGCAAATTATGTCAACAAATCTGAACAAAAAAAACTATACCTACTTAAATAAGTAATTTGCATGCTTAGAGTCGGGATATATGTAGATATAATTGTTACCTAGTTAGTATTTACTGAAGAAAGGATCTCAAATCGAGTGACGTCTAGGGTCATTTCATGAATACTTATATCGTGCGAGTGAGACAGTGGCGAAAACTCAAAGACAGTTTACTTTTTATTTTCTTCCCACAAAAAGTGAAATTAAATCTCAAAAAAAAAGAAATCTCGTATGTCCATGATCAAACAAACAAAAACATCGAACACCGTCGGCGTCGTATGTCAAAATCATTACATGCCATCTGTATCCCGTGAGTGTGCCGTACATCCCGTGCATTTAGAACGCAAACCAAATTAGACTAGGGGCCAGCGGGAGAGTGAGGAAGGTCGGTCAGATTGGGGGCATTCTACATATACATTAGTATTATTATATACTTATTTTCTGACTAGACTCTAGACTTGAAACTAAAGACAATATTGTTAGGGGCCAACTACTAGTTTATTATAGGGCCTATGACATGACTGTGTAAAATAGCTCTGCTCTACTAGCGCCCCCTGAAGGAGGCTAGAGGAGGTTAGTGATTGCGAGAATTTTATTGTTTTGAAAAACTGTAACTGTACAGACTTCAAATGCCTTAGCAATTAGTAGTCTTTTAAGATTTTCTGGACAAATACCTCTCCCACGTGAATTATGGGACCACCTCGGGATCATTCTCCATACAATAGCAAAAAATGTTTACAAATCGGTCCGTAACTGATGGAAAAATCGACAAACACACATTAAAAAACATACATAAAACGAACATAGAACTTCGTCCTTTTTTGAAGTCTGTTAATAAATAGAATAGTTAGATACCTAGGGCACAGATTTTTCCTAGGGCTATCTCAGTCGGTATCTCGTCCGTCGCCGTGCAGCGCAGTACAAGCCGCCCGCGCGCAGGGCCGCCGCTGTACCTCCAGCTCGCCCGGCGCGCAGCGGCCGCCGGTGCACACCCGCCGCCGCGTCATGGCGCCGCCGCCGCACGTCACTGAACATTTACCCCATTTACCCCACCGGCTCCACACCTTGCGCCGCTTCAGTGATGCTTCTTCGTCGTTTGGCTCTGAGGAAGGATAAGTAATTCTATATTGCGAAAAAAATATTTATATAGAAGCCTATTCTTATTTTGTGCTTTATAAATCCCGCAGTAGCTCAGCAGTCTAATAAACGATCATATCCATTCCCGGTTGTCTGGAAAAGATCGCTCTTGAATGATAAGAGCGCCAATAGTCACCTAATAAGGTACTTACTTGTTTTATAATTATTTGTTTTTAAATTGTTTCATAATATAAGTGTGCAATAAAGAATTTTCTATATATCTATCTACATGAGACTCTCATTTAGATATTCCCTGCGGTGACGCGCCTAGACTTCTTATATTAATTTCGTTTTGTTTTGTCGGAAGTGCTAACACATTAATTTACACATACCCGTATTATGAAAGCTTACTCAGTCTATGCTAGCTATGCTTGCTCTATCTATGCTTGAGTAGCTCTTTTTTATGGCATAAGCGTTGCACAAGCATAGATCGAGAAACTGAGTAGGCTTTCATAATACGGGCCTATGGCTAACACTAAATAGTGCTCCAAACTCTCCTAAAACTAGAACTGATTAATTTTGCATATGGCAAATGTTTAGAATCGAAACATAATATTAATAACAATATAAAATAAAATAGACTCGCACACGAAGGGTCACTTGCAAACTAACTAAAAAATTAACAATTTTTTACTTGTTCAGAGACCTTGTTGATGTTCTTTGGAAAAGTTGCCTGATTTTAACGGTACGGAACCCTTCGTGTGCGAGTCAAGTTGCACTTGGCGGTTTACGTCTTACGCTTGTTCCTCATCCGAAAATGAAGATTCTAATATAATTTTGTGATGACATTCATTTCACAGCAGCACTATGAACTTATAATTATTATTTTTACAAGAATTTAACGATGCCTATTTACAGTTGATCTATTTATTAATTTTCCTATTTTTGTACCCATATTCCTAAGTTCCTTGATTATGTTTCTATCTTGCCTGATTTATGGCTATAAATTATTAATTTAAGCACCATTTACTATAACGAACATAGAACTGCCTCATTTTTTGAAGTCTGTTAATAAATAGAATAATAAGATACCTAGGGCATAGATTTTTATTTTTCTTTACTTTACCTATATTATTGTAAATTGATGTGTCCAAGTGTGCCTTGTGCTCCTAAGGCGAATAAATGTGTATGAGTAGGTATGAAGAATTAATTGTTTCTTTAAAAGAAAATATTTTTTTAAAGATATTATAATTATCTATGTTAGTAATTTAGTAGGCTGTTTATTAAACATCTGTATTTTACAGACCCCTTTTTTATTTATTGGCATTACAGAGTTTGAGAAAACTATTGATTGTTGTGTAATGTGCGTAAAAATGAGTTGGTAGGTATCTAAAACTATCCGAAGCAGTGGTCGACATGTGATATACATGTACCTATAATATGTATATCACATGTCATGTGAGCACTCCTACCTAAAGATTATAAAAGATGTGTGCTGGAAAAACAAGCTGAAACATTGTTATCATATCTCGATAGTTTTACAGAGAATCACTGGCTACATACTCGTATGTAGGTATTTTATTCAAATAGTATCATCAGTCTAGTGAAGCAGGGATATTTCTTTTATATTATCATTTCCTTGTAATAATGAATCGTTCCCTGCATTCCGAGTCCGCGTAAGTCGATTCCCTCAATGTGAACTTTCGTTATGGCAAGCGATGTTCAACGGCGAGCGTCAATCAGGCCCGTGGCACCAAGATCCATCTATGGGCTATCCTAGCTAGATAGCCCGTAGATGGCTCTATGTTTCTACGAAGTACAATCTATTTAATAAATAAATATAAACAATAACTAATAAAACATATAGTTATTATAGAAACACAAAAATATACATTTATATACATATATCCTAAACTACTTATGTATATACATAAATAAATAAATAGTAAGTACTAATATTCACTTTTCTGAAACTCCTTGACTCGTGCTTTGAAAACTGGTAAGGATACTGATTTTTTAATAAACTCTGGAAATAACTAAAGTTAGTTTCCATGCAAACTATCATCGCCAAAGTTTTTAAACCAACATTTGGTAACATTTTAAAGTTATTATGCGAAAAGCTATATTATCCTATTTATATCTCCAAAGAAAGCTTATTTCCAAAATTTTGCTATTATTGGCTGCGTATATACCATTTTTTTATTTTTTCGATTCAATTGGTTATTTTTGCGATGAAGTTTTAGTACCAAAATCACTACTACAGTGCATTCACAGTTATTTTACCTCTGACAGATGTTTTCTGAGTGTTGGTATAACTGTCGAGTGTTCTTGCAAAGCTTACAGGTATGTAAAAAAGGGTTACCCGTTTTAAACATTTTACCCAATTAAACTGGAAACTAGAATGTTGATCTGTTGTTTATTATTGATTGATATAATATTATTGGTACTTATATATTATGTTAATCGAATATTGGTACAACTGTACTGATTTTGTATGGAGATAAATATTTTATTAAAAAAATTACTTTCAAAATACCTGATTAAATATTTAAGAAATATCGTATTATGTGTACCATTATCACACAAAGTGTAATACTAAATCGGCATAGTTAGGTAATATTAGCAATACTGTTTTTACATTTCGTTTAAGGGAGTCATAGAAGTTATATATGGCAATATAACGCTCTGATTGCCAACCTAACAGCTAGAGGTAAAATAACTGTGAATGCACTATAGATGTTAAACTTGCTAGTAAATCGAACTGACAGCATCTGACAGCAGATCTATCAATGTGAAAAGACTCAACATGGAAAACCTCTTTATAAGAATAGGGCATCTCCATACACCTGACCAAAGAACTTAGTTATGGCCACAGAATAACTGTACTAATATAGGTAGTAGGTACCTACTACACGGTTGACGCACCTACTTGTACGTGCTTAGGTACCATGTCCCTGTACCCACCACAGGGTTTTCTTTTCTCATTGACGACAAAGCATAGAAAATACTCGCTTGTTTTTTGGGTTTTGCGAACGTGTACGAAACCCTTAGCTCTGTCTGTCCCTTTTTTGCTCTTGAACAACTAGGCGACTTTTATCCGGCAAATTAGCGTAAAAAGCCGCAAGCAGAAACTAGTTACAAAGGCTATTGAAGCTATGCTTGCATGAACAACCTGTTGCAGCACTACCCGTCGGCAGCTGTAAAAGGGTCACGTCACCCTTTGTCCGATGGCCTTGTTCTTGAGTCTTCCGCCGCTCCTCTAAAACCTCGTCAATGAGTTCTACTGGACTGAGCACCACGGTGGACTCTTCGTAATGATTGCCCAAAATTACGGTAACAAATACAGAACAAACTAAATAAAATATAACCATATCTTTACTTTATGTAGAGCGCTTGTAATTATAGTACCTATATGCCAATATATTACTTTACTAGTTGGTAAATGTCTTAGAAATAAGATGGCACCGAGTAAATAATCACAACAAAACTTATATTATTTTTATCCTTATTGACATTTTACTTTCAAACATAGAGTAATTAGTCCAAAGAGTAGTAGAGGTATTATTAGTACATGCCTCTATGAACAAAAATAGATAAATAACTTCGATCAGGGAAAGTAAAGCAAATTGCGGTATAGTCGGCAATGAACAGGCAGATATTCTGGTTAATGAGGCTGTGGAGTGTGGGGATCTCTTTCCCTACAAAAACTTTTCGCAAGATCTTCTTGCTCTACCCAGGATTTATCTCAGGAATGCTTGGGATGTCTTGGCCGGGCAACGTGGGCAGCAAGGCAAAACACTACAGATTTGTTCAAAGCAGTGTCTCACTCAAACCTTGGTTTTTTAAAATAAAACTCAATAAACGTGCAACAACAGTTATCATAAGGATGCGGCTGGGTCATACGTGCACCCCAGCCCATCTAGCCCGGATGAAAATTGTAAGTGACCCTTCTTGCGAGTGCGGTGATGACCTGTACCTATCGTTTCGTAGTAAGTAGGTTGATAAATAAGTTGTAAATGTTTCCCAAATTTTTGAACTAAAAAAAAATTTACTAAATATATAAAAATGAAATATGGCAAATGCTAAAACAAGCGAGACCAAAAAAAAAAAAAAGGATTTCAGTTTTACAAACTAAAATTTGACACTGTTTTGACTTCTTGCTCTTGGAGACCTGGCTAGGCTACTAAGCCATAAGAAGAAAATAGTTATTTGTTTAGTGAGCAAAACGATTTTTTGTTGCCCGTGCCGATATTCAATCCCGAACTTGCGAAGCAATCTAGAGTGCAGTCACGGGAGTAGCGAGTGGCTCTAAAGTAGACTGCTAAGATAGCGAGAGATTTTAAAGGCACGAAACAAAAAACATTTGCTCTCGAGTTCAACATACAACTTTTCACCTCGACTAGCGAGAAAATATTTTGTAATTTACAAAAGAGGACGAATGTCAGGAACTCATTTTGTTCGACAACCATGGAGGGTACGAATGCTATAAACCTCTTTCATACCATGAACGAACGAAATTATGCGTTTCTGTGAAGGTTGAAAGTTGTCTAACCTCCTTCCCTACGTTATGTTAAAATGAGTGCAGCTCACAGAGGTGTAAGTTTCTTATGTATATTACGAAGCTGTTGTTTGGTAGATTATTTAAAGAGGCGCTGTTCGCCTAGAAGAATGGTCTTCACAAGCCAAGTTGTCAAGGCCTACCTTGACAACTTGGCTTGTGAAGACCTACACATAAAAATGGCGATGCCTTCAGTGAGAAATTACCTCCCCTGGTGCAGACCGCGTAGTTTATTATTTTTATTGGCGCCGACCATAGACTATCAATAACATATTCCGTTCAGCCGTTTAGGCGTGAAACACAACAGATAGAATTACTTTCGTTTTTCCTCATCCTCATCCTCCTTCTTAACAGGTCCACTGCTGGACGCAGGCCTCCCCCTGAGGAGAGGGGGTCTCCCGCTTTATTGGCTTTTATCTCATGGGCGGGTAATGCCCATAATCCCCACGGTGGGCGGGCAATAACATGTAATATGTTATTGCGTGCCCAGCGTGGGACCATCGAAATTTAGTACAGCATTCTGAAATCAATTTACTTCAACAAGTTGAATAATATCATTTATTCCACATGTGAGCGATTTTACTCACTGTTTTTGAGCAGCAAAGTGACCTTTTTCGATCGAGAGTACCTACCTAGTGTAAAATAAAATTTACAATTCTTCTGGTTTTATTTAAACACAAATGTCGTCAGTTTCATACGTGTCGTATAAAGTCAAACGAGAGATTTGAATGTTTATGGTGTGATAATTTCCGTAGGTACTTATCGATGAAATTATGATTTCAGTAGTAGTAGGTTTGTACATTGGGCTCTCGCTAGTAGCGCGAGCTTTTTGATTGCGTCTAGTTGTTATTGTAGGTACCAGAAATTAAACTTTATAATAGGCAACCTGTAAATTTTTCGTGTTTAATGTTAAAATCTGTTGAAAATGTCTATTAGAGATAATATAAATTTAACTGATTTTACATCACTATTTCGATAGTAGGTAGTACCTCAGTTTTTGCATCTAAATCTAATCAACCGACATTACAATAGGTAGGTACCTAATAGTTATTTAAATACAAATAATTTGATTGTTTTGAAAAAGTAATAATCAACTTTAAATGCTTTTTTTAGATTACAGAAAAAAAAACTGCATACTTTTTTCATAAAATTTTCATGAAATGTTACCAAATTCATTACGAATATGTACATTGAAATTTTCACATCGATGCTTAGCGAGTACCTATTCAAAATTGTAAAAAAATGCCATTTCCTTTTATTTTTAATAACGCATTAATGAAAATAAAACAAAATGGCAATTTTTTACAATTATGAATACTCGCTAAGCATCGATGTGAAAATACTTGCAAAGGCAAGATTGATTCTTATCAGCAACCGATGCAGGGAGTCTTTTTTAAAACTCATTCGTTTCGATTTCCGGAAAAAGTAAAAGATTTAAAAAAAAAAAATTATAGATTACTAGCTGCAGCCCGCGGCTTCGCCCGCTTTTTTCCGGAATAAAAGGTAGTCTATGTCCGGCCCCGGGATACCATCTACCTCGCTGCCAAATTTCACCGAGATCCGTTCAGTCGTTCTTGAGTTATAAATAGTGTAACTAATACGGCTTTCTTTTATATATATAGATTTATCGGGTATTTATCGCGTACCTTTTGTTTTATTTTCCCCTACGTTTCCATCGCGTTGCAGCGATCGCGGTCACGGATAATAAAACAAAAGGTACGCGATAAATACCCGATAAATAATCTTTGATATGTTAACAGATCGCGAAACAAATTACGGATACAGCAAACTTAGTCAAGGATGTCCTATAATAGTCTGGAGTTAATTAAAACAATAAATTGGATTGAGTTACCTTTATTACTTAAATTTAATATTTTTATTTTTAGTAAAACATTGGGTTTAAATACAATGTAGTGTTCTAATGATAATAACTCGGTAGGTCTTGCATCAGAAAGTCAAAAGGCAGATTGACATTTAGGTAAGAGATAAGCTATGGGTATTATACAGCTCAAGTCTTATTGTTGTAAAATTAGTAAAGCTGTTATATTGTAATGATTTTAAAATAGGCTTTATTTCGGGTAAGCTAGGTCTTCTTTTAAAGCGTTAAGTCCATATCGTATTCCCTTGTTTTTGAAAATATATTTTTTTAAGTAGGTCCCACTTTTATAGAATGTAATGTTTAATTATCTTTTATAAATGAATAGAAATAATACTAATATGATTAAAATAAAATGGGACACATTCGATAATAAATTCAAGAAGTACATAAAAAACAATTTATAAAAATAAAAATAGGACTTATCGAGAATAAATTTAAAAATAATTTATCTGATCATATGAGAAGCAAACTGGAATACGAGATATTGATCTGCAAATATGTTTTTTAACGAGGACTTAAATTAACCCAAGGTTAAGCCGTTTCTAAACACAAACAGATACATACAAGGTACTAGATAGATAGTAATAATCCTAAGAAAAAAAGACTAGATGACAAAGGTCAGTAGAGTTTTATAGGTTAATGCATAATTATAATTACGTAGGTATGTGAGATGATAAGTAGATAGCCAAACAAACTTGTAGTTCTCTAGATACATTTTTAAAAGCTGGCACGATCCCCTTTTGTTTTTTCAAACAATTATTCACGCTGACGTCACAATTAGTCACATATCCAGGTCGTCTCCAGTATACGAAAAACAAAAGTGGATCGAGACAGCTTTTATAAATTTACCTATACAAGTTTGATGAAAAAATTTAATTCAATCCCTTCAGTGGGTAGTTTACAAACTTTATTTATAACATTAGTAAGATAGTATACTAAGGCGATGGCTTAAGTGGGTACTTATCATCACAAATACCTACTATAAACAAGACAATTTTCTGTAAATTCTAGAATTAACCCAAGAGCAAAAAACGCTGACGTAAATCACCTACACAACTACCTCTTACAATATTATAAGTGAAAGGGTTTTGAACACAAGGGGAGTTTTATGCTAGATACGTATCTAACGGTGTACCTATAAGTTAATTGGTAGTATGTTATAAGTCAGATTTGGTAAAATTACTTATTCTAGCTAACTGCTAATATAATTATTATATCATGCTGATGGATGCGACGAGTAGTACGCTCTTTAAATATCAATAAAAGCATTTATAACTGGATATTTACCATGATTAGTGGTGCTTAAAGGGGTTTGAAGATTTTGGTCCTAATATCGGCAATCACACTGTTTTTTTTCTATAAATCGCGGCGCGCAATGAAAGTTATATATTTGAATACTTGTTCAAATAAAAAATGTCCTTTATCATAATGTTCAAAAAGCTTCAAAAACCAGTTCAGTTTCTGAGATATTCACATGTGAATAAAAATCATTAGAGCAATAGTTATTTTAATCTGTAAATATCCTTTACGACATTATGTTAGAGGACATTTTTTATTTGTACAATTATACCTCGTGTGTTCATAAGTCTTGAGACGCAATAAAACTAAAATATTTTTGGAGCTAAGTTGAGTATTCATTTATTGGATATTAAAATTAAAACTACTGACATCTAGATCTGTATTTAAAAATAAATCATTCAAAATGGCCGCCTTTGCATTCAATGCAGGCCTTCAAACGCGTGCGCCATACATCTATGGCGGCACGAATCTTTTCAATGGGAATCCGTTTCGATTCTTTAATAAGGGCTCGCTTGAGAGAATCCAGGTTTGGGTGAGACTTTCTGCATGCCCTCAGCTCCAATTCCGTCCATAAAGAATAATCCAAAGGATTCAAGTCAGGGCTTGACGAGGGCCAATCTTCGCTCCGAATGAAGCCTGGCAAATTGGCCTCCAGCCAGCGTTGGGTAGTATTAGCTTTATGGGAGGGAGCAGAGTCCTGTTGGAAAACCCAGTATTTTCCAGCGAATAGCGTATCATTTAATGGTTTAACCACCGCTTCCAATATGTCGGTTTGGTAATTTTGTGCCTTCACCTTGACGCCTTGCTGGCAAAAATGAAGCGAAGTGACCCCCTCGTAGGAAACACCCCACCAAACCATCACACTTGCTGGATGATGAGTGCCCTGGACATTGCGTACAGATGGCTGGTCCTTTGAACTTCTGGCGTAAACCTTATTGTTCTGCCGGTTAAACTTTTCTTCCACCGTGAAGATCTTTTCATCGGTAAACAGGATATTTTTTGGATCGTGTCTCTTGAATAGGTTCCGATATCGTTCCAGTCGCAATTTACGAAGACGCTCGTTTAAATAATGCACTTTCCTTCGACTGTAGGCCTTTATTTTAAGATCATATTTAAGTATCCTGTTTACCGATATTCGCGAAATGTTGGTCTGCAGAGCTAATTTCTTTTGAGTCCGGCAAGGGTTGCGACGAATTCGCTCTCTGATTACTTTGATGTTGGCGGGCGTCCTTACAGACCGCGGGCGGCCACATCTTCCACGGTCTTCTAAAGAGCCGGTCTCCTTGTACCTCTTTATGGTATAATACACAAAGTTCCGACTACATCCCAAACTTTGGATTTCACTAAAAACTTGCATTGGTTTTTTTCCTGCTTGAAACAGTGAAATTACAGTCGCACGCAAATCTTTTCTTGGCGCCATTTTTACGGAGAATGAAACAAATATTCAAATGTATATTTTTTCTGATTCAAAACATTCGAAATTTAAAATTTTAAAAGTTTAAAAAAGGTTGCATGAATTACTTTCTTTTTAAATTAATTAAATAAGTTCGTCTCAAAACTTATGAACACACGAGGTATAAATTATATAGTGCGCCGCAGTTTTGAAAAAAAAAAAACAGCTGATGTTACCCGCCATACAAAAATATTTAAACCTCTTTTACTATAATTTGGCACGGTTACATGTGCCATGATCAGGAAATAACTGAAAGATCCGTGGATCATGGCGCATATGCATACATCGGTGTCGATATAGTAAGAAATCTTAAAAATCCCGAAATCATGGTGTTTCGTTATAAGTGATTTTAGTGAAACCATGATATTGTTTTTTTTTTATTAGAAAAGTTGTACAACACAATCACAAATACATGAGTATTTATTTTCGCTCCTTCCAGGATCTTCTAGCAAGAGGACCCTGTCCCTTTTCACCTACCGGACTAAGTATTACTTCATGTACCTACAGGAATTTATCATATAATTTATTCATGGTATTCCAAACTGATATGAGGATCAAACGAAGGGAGACCTCCACTGATATTTTCGAAATGACTATAATGCAGTTGACCGCAGTTGGCCATGACAGCGTTACCGGACTTTACGACCTCCACTGATATAGAGTGGTATTTTCAATTTATGAGTTAGAGATAAGCAGCTCTATCTTTTTAACCATTTCTTAGGAAACTTGTTTTGGTAGAAACTATTTTCACGGTTAGCGTGAGCTATTTTAGGTGTGCTTATGCCTCCTTTCGTTCATGCCATTCGCATCAGTAATACAAGACTGTTGAGTTAGGTCTATTCAATATACTCATGATTTTGTTGGATCGTGAAATCTCTTGAGAAAACACGAAAATGTATGAACAAAGCACCGTGAAACAATTTGGTTTTAAAACAACTACACGGCTGTGTTTTGGGAGTTTATAAGAAGTTTCGTATCAGCCTTCAAGAAAAAAATACAATTATACCATTGCCTACCTTACATATGCGACTGGATCCAAAACGTAAGCAATATTTCTTCTTTTACGATCTTAGGGTGCTAATGGCATGAACTAAACCACAACAATTTCATCATATTTGTCTGTCCGTCTGTAACAGTCATTATTTCCGCTCGTTTTTCACACTTGTCGATCTATGTAGTTCAAATTTACTATTATTTGGCATGACTTTGACGACAGTTCCTGTTTATATTAGGTATTTAACTATGAAGTTGCCGTTTTGTATGGAGAATTTCAAGACAACTTTTATATCAACACAATTTTTTTTTTTGTAATTACAATATTCCTATTTTGCTTAAATGTCGTGAGTATAATTGGAAAACAATGTAAAAGCATGTTTAATCATAATTTCTAAAAAATGAACAAAAAAAAAATACAACTAATTTTAGTATTGAAAGCATGTAATGAGGTGTTTTTAAGTTTTAAAACGGCAGTTTCATCTATAAAAAAACAATAAAAACAAATATTTATTTAAACCCATATAATTATGCTAATATTGGAGTAAGTATATTTTTCTAGTATAGTATTTCATCAAAATTATTTTAAAAACATTGAGACAGTAGAATCGAATCCATTTATATTATTTACCCATAAGACACAGACTAGGTATACAGTGTGTCTGGTCACCGGTGTCTGGTACCTCTAGGGGCGGTAAACGGTAAACACGGTAAATTTCAATGATAAATCACTATCCCTATTCTCTTCTAGGTCAAATCAAATTAAATCGTTTGTTTGCAAGAATACAAAATTATTATACAATGTCATGTTATAACTATTTTAGTATATGTATGTATTCAGCCTGCACGCAGGCGTGCAAATATTAAGCGAGTCATATTATTTAATATATAATTATTATTATAATTATATATTAAATTAAACTATATTAGTCATATAAGTAACAATTAAAATTTCTAGATATTCGTTCACAGTATAAAAACATATTTCAAGAAGCCATCCTCTTAATTTTTCCTAAATATATTTTCATTTAATTCTTTTTTACTTTTGTTCTTCCGGTAATTTAATGTAAATAGTTAAGCACATGTTATAAACATTACTTTTATAAATTTATGATGTTTATAGAGTAAATTTTTAAACAGGCTTATTTTGCCGGGTTATTACATCGCTACGTTTTTGAAAATATGTTAGATATGATTTTACAAATAGACAAATTTCCCTTATATACATGCGGGAGGAAGAATCCTACAGTTCTTGAAGAGAGGCTTGCAACTATCAAATGGGTATGTATAATGTAAACCTATTGGTGCAAGACCACGAAACTACTCGCTTACACCTACCTAACCTACTTTAAAGACAACGTTGATGGTTTCTTTTAAATAGATTAAGTATTTTAGAATAAAGAGGTGCTTCCATGTTTTTGAGGATGGAGGAATAACGTTTAGTTTACAAAGTTTAATCCATACAAACTGTACATTTGTATGTTTTCTACTACTAAATTAGAATATTTTGAGGGAGGAAAGAGAGAAATACGAGATAGCTACCTAATTAAGTAAATTTAATGAAAACTGAGGAAAGCAACATTCAGGATTAGGTATAATTAGGGATAGATACTTGTGAGTTGACAATGAGTGTCAACTCATTTCTAAATTGTTTAGACCAATGGTGGGGCTGCCCGGATACTGTAGTGTGTCGGGCATGTTTACTGACGCACACGTATAGGACTTTTACGCACAGCGTAAAAGTCCAGTTTTTATCCATTCGCAATAAAATAACATCTATAAAACGCAGGATGCTGAGCAGCACCAACAGTATGATAGGGGTTCTGGCTGACAGACATTGCAGTAAACTGCAGAGGCACTGGATGTCAAGCCTGATCAACCCTTGTGCCAAACAAATGTATTATTTAAATTAATTCTGTTATGTGTACCTTTTTGTTTACCTGAAACTGTGTGACTTAAACTACTCTAATCTATGGATCTCTGTGTTGTCTGAATAAATAAATGAATTTAATTTAAATTATTTAAGAGGAGTGTCCCATGTAAAAACCATTCTGCTGATGATAATTATACTATGTAGGTCTCACTTCAGGGTTTTGTGACATTTTGCATAACAAATATACACATATAAACTAAACAACTAAACAATCATAAATTATGCTAAAAATTGTACTCTAGGCATCCTTTTAGTATTATTTATATTGCCATGGGTTTTGGAATAACATTATAATAATAATAATATAAAAGTCGGTTAGGATACGGACAATAAATATAATTTTAGGTAACCTACTCATTTATTAAGTAAAGCAATAGCTGTGCACTGCCATTAACATATTGACTAGACAACCTAGACTAGACTTAGTAAATTTAAATACTTAAAATAATATGTAACTAAAACACCACAACATAACAAGCACTCTTAAGAACGCTATATGAGGTAATGTCAGAACACAACATACTCTATTATATATTAATTCAAAACAATTACTTATACAAAATATTGCTGCATGCAACTCTAATTTCAACGACTGGCACGAATAAACTCTTGTATACTATATAACGGGAACTCCACAGCCTACGCATTCGTATTGTCTTCTTTATTATGCTTTATAAGATTTTTTTTATGAACTTAAGTCTATGTGAAGGGACACAGAGTACGGTATAACACCTTATTCACTATCATTGAATAGCGATTTTACGGTGTGTTTCCTAGAAGTCACATAAAAGCATGTCTCAGCATTTCAAGAATAACTTTCAAACTTGTGTGGTTGGTATAACCAAATCAACAGTATCATCATGGAATATAATTGCAATCAACCAATTAATATAATTATTATATATATGAAATAGAGAAAAGGAGGTTATTGTATTAGGCACTGGACTTTATTATCGAAACCTTTATTCAGAATTGATTTCACTATTTTCATATTATTCATTATTTTCTGGGAAATAATAAAGTGACTAGGATTTTTATATTTTAACGGGTCTTACTATCTGACTGTGATATAAACATATGTATATATTAGAGTAGTTATTTTGATTTAGTACTAAGTAGTCTGTTTTGAGTTAATAAACTTGAACACATGTCTGGAATCCTTAAAACACTTCCCAGTTATAGGAATTCAGAATAGCACTACTAAAAGCAAAGTTTATGTACAATCTATGTAAAGGGTGTCTCAGCGCCGATTTTAAACTTTAAATATTTATAAAAAAAAAACAAATTGTATTAGAAATGTTATAATTGTTGTAAATTATAGTGTAATGTTGCGGATTTTATGTACGAAATATTACACCGTCAAGATGTCTTCCCTCACGGCGAATGCACTCTTCAAAGCGGACAAGCGAATTCGCAGAGACACGCCGTAAAACGTCAACTGATATGGCTCGCACTTCTGTAGTTATTTTGGCCTTTAACTGCTCCAAACTCGTAAGAGGGGTATCATATACTCTTCCTTTGAGATAACCCCATAAAAAAAAGTCAGCTGGGGTTAAGTCAGGAGATCTAGGTGGCCACAATACGTCTCCAAAGCGGCTAATGATTTTACCAGGAAAAAAAGCTTTTAGTGTGTCCATGGAGACCCTAGCAGTGTGGGCTGTGGCCCCATCTTGCTGAAACCACACATTTGACTTGTTAATAGCCCCATCTTGCAGCTGAGGTACAAAAAAATTATTGATCATGTTAATATACCGCTCGCTCGTCACTGTAACCGCTACACCTCGGTCATTCTCAAAGAAAAATGGGCCGATGATTTTCGCCGCCGATATTGCACACCATACAGTAACTTTCGGGCTGTGTAATGCTTTCTGATGTTTTTCTTTTGGGTTGCTTGATGACCAGTAACGGCAATTTTGACGATTTACGTAGCCTTCGAGGTGAAAATGTGACTCATCACTAAAGTAAACATTGTCGATCACATTTTCCTCTGAAAAAAATTCTAACATCTTCTGACAGTAAAATTTTCGCTTGTTGTAGTCTTCCGGTTTGATTTTTTGAACTATTTGGATTTTGTATGGATGTAATTTTAAGTCTAAAGCCAAAATTCGTTGAAGACTTGAACGGTGAAGGCTCAAAGAGGCAGCATGTTTCCTGACTGATCGTCGTGGATGCTCCGCGATCGCAGCGGCGACGCGATCGATGTTTTCAATCGATCGCACAGGTCTATCTCGAGGGCGAATTGAATGGTTAAGCAAACATCCCGTTGCTCTAAACTTTTCTACCCACGACTTAATTAATTGAATACTCGGGGCGTCACTTATACGGCGGATTTCAAAGCGATTACAAAACTTGCGCTGTGCTTCACTCAACGAAAACTCATTGCAAAAGTAAGCCTCTACTGCGTACGCGCGATGTGCGCCAGACCACTGCGACATGGCGACTAACAAATCCGCACTTGTTACCAACCGAACGCTACCACTCCCCTCCCGCTAGCCCCGCAAACTTCTGAGAAATTCGTGTTTAAAGTTTAAAATCTGGGCTGAGACACCCTTTATATACTACTGACTAGAACCACGTTGAAGTGGTTTGAGTCCTATAAAACACAATGGTTTACCATTCACTACTTGAATAATAAAATCAGGCGTTATTTTGCGGAAATGCTTTGACGAAAATTGAATTCCGTCATACACTCCTGACAAGGTCCAATATAATTGGATTGTTCTAAAAAAAACGAAATCATACTTCTAATTCCTTTGAATTTACACAGTTTTTTTTAAGCTTTGCTGGACAAATAGGTACAAAATAAAGTCGGGTACAAATGCAATTCGTTTGCACCGCCAACCCTCACAAATTGACATGCCATGCAATCAGAGTAGATAAACACCAGACGTACGTAACTTACTTCACACATACGACCTAACTGTAGCATACACACACACGCAACCTAATTGTAGAAGAAAAGTCAACACCATGGAAAATCTATCAAAGTAGTCAACTAGTTTCCGTCTCTACACGAGATATCATCAGTATACTCTACTTTAACACACAGAGTGCCGAGCTCGTTTTCTTGTCACCCTTTGCGGGGGCGACAAGAAAACGAGTCGGTATAGAGTATCGGAGCAACACGCAAAAAGGGCCCACCTGTGGCCTAGTTGCGGAAACCAGTCCAGAAACAAGTACAAGAGTATCGGAGCTATACACCCCGGCCCAGCCCCTACTTTCCACACATTGCTACGAGTCTAAATGTCTATTTGATGTATCAAGTACATCTTTCTTTGAAAAAGTTACCTGACTTTTACGGTACGAAACCTTCGGGGCAGTGCCCCTCGGCCCTGCCCCCGGCCCAGGTCTCCACCTATTGCTACGGGTGGATCTATTTGATGTACTTGACTAGCATCTAGATGCCTTCGCCGGTGCCGCACGTCCGCTCGCTTAAGGCGCTAGCGCAAGCGCTCTTTAGCTTATATTTCCGTTTCCCTGGTTCATCCGACGATCTGGCGTGCTGCTGTGCGATTTCTAGCATGTTGGAGCTCGGAAGCGTCTGCGTTTCCATACCGCTTTCGGATGAAGTCTTCCATCTTCGCGATTGTCTTTGAATGGTTCGTTCCGGACGAATCGCGGGGCTCCCACGGTCCTCCGAAGGGCGATGTTTGTGGTTGGAGACGCGTAGTACCAACCGAAAGTTGATTACGCTCAGATACGGGTACAACGCTGCAGCTGCGTAGGTAGTCCGTGATCTGAGGTACATCTTATGAATGATTTTCGACTGCAGCGGTAATGATTGGATGATCGGTAGGAGCTTGCTTCGTTTGGAACTTTGAAGTTCGCCCCGGTCTTCAGTCTAGTCTCGCTGAACAACATTCTAGCAAATTTTTACTCACGGAGGAAGAGAACCAGCGGTTTTTCCTCGCCCATGAGCGTTTCTGCGTTCCCAAATACTGTCCTAAGATTGTCCCCCATTATTCAGGATTTTTATCAGACCCATAAGGTGATGGATATAAGAGTAGACGAAGGCCTAAGAAAAGATGGATGGACTGTGTGAAAGATGACAAAAGTGAAAAAGGAGTGAGTGCTAAGATGACGACTGAGAAGTGCATGAAAGAAAACCTGTTGTACCGATACCGACCGCCTGCTGTACTTCGTCCACGCATTTATTTTCCTTGCTGCTTTGTCGTGGATAGACGAAACTAGTTAGCGACTTACTTTGATAGATTATCCATAGTGTAATTGTGGGCTTTTCTTCTAAAATAAGGTTTTGTATGTGCTTAGTTTCAAGGTTAAGTTGCATCTTTATATTGCATAAGACTGGTTTTTACTTTCCCTGATTGCATGGCATGTCAATTTGTGGGAGGGTGGGCGGTGCACACCAATGCATTTTGTTGGATCTTATCAGAGACAGTTTTGCATGGAATTGTTACTAAATAATTTACATTCTAACATTCACTACTTATTTATCTAAACGTCCGATTATCATTTATTGAAGATTCGGACCACCACAAAACCCGGTTCCTATATCCTACTAAAGATTTGCCTACGGAAAGTTTAGTGAGGACAATTCAACTATCCGTAACAAAATACGAACATTTTTGATTTTGAAAACCTAGTACAAAACGAACAACAAATTATTATGCTTAACACATAGTATTGCGAAGCAAGGCAGTTAACGTTTAACAGAGCACTTTAGCATCTTCTCTATGCGCGGCGTGTCTGTGAACTTAGAATAAATGACTAGATTAAATAATGTTTAGTTTACGTCAAGTGCGCTTTTCCATGGCAGTGCGTTGCTTAGTTAGGTTAAAAACACAGCTCACACTCTAGCCCCGACGAAATATATTTTATTTCAACTCGCAAGGCGCTAACAATGTCGCTGTGCCTATCCTTGTCCCACAGGTTTAGTCTTCGAGCTGAAATGATCTCGTGAAGAAATAAATAACGCTGGACAATTCACACAGCATTATCTTGCTCCAAGCAAAGAGAGCTTGTGTTATGGGTACTAGATGATAATAATAATAACAACAACGCAAATTTATTGAATTGGGCCTACCTACAATCTACAGCATGTACGAGAAGATCACTTAAGAAAAAAATTTCCACAGATTAATTTAATTCTCGCGCTAACACGAAATGATCCACCTTAAGCTAAGTCAGGCAAAATACTACCGCTCTGCCGGTGTAAAGCGCACTTTTATATTTGAAAGTCACTGATAAAATGCAATGCTATGAAATAATTTTTACTTTAGAATATTTTTGAGACTGTACTTGACTAGTTCCTGTTTAGAATTTATTGCTATTTGCCTTATAGATAATGCAGGTATCAACACGTGTACCAGCTTTAATTAGTCCAGTCAATGAATGATTGTGGATGAAAAGGTCGAAAGCAAAAAGTTTAGACTTCACAACTTTGTTTAGACGACAAAATATATACTAACGCCCGTATTATGAAAGCTTGTTCAGTCATCAATCTATGCTTTAGTGACGCTTTTCTATAGCATAAACGTTACTCAAGCATATATCTATGACTGAGCAAGCTTTCATAATACGGGCCTAAAAGTCCCCACCCCTGTGAGGTGAGCCCTAGTGCACAAAGAAGGTCCCGTTTTTTAGTTTTTATGGTTACATTTCGTAAACGATGCGTCTTCGAAATTTTGTTATACCTATGAATGTTGATAAAATTTTCTAAAACTTCGGTTCTATACACTTTTTACCTATTCACAATCGTTGTCTGTACATAAGTCCCTCGTCTGCCGAATCGTGATCAGATGATGGTACGAAAGCTACTCTACTTCTGCTACATCATCGCCACCGTCGTCGATGCAGGAGTATGTAGGAGCATGTAACAAAGTTCCGAAGTCATACTTTCTCATGTAACAAAGTTCCGAAGTCATACTTTCTGCTTTCGACGTTTCCACCACCTCTTTTGAGCAATCATTGGCTGGACTAAATGTGTAGTTTTTCAACTAATATAATATTTTAACTAATAAATGCCATTTAACCGAACATAGTAATTACAGTTTTTGTCATTTGCAAAGTACATCATTGCAAGTTTATCGTAATTAAAATAATCCTTTTGTCATTTTCAAAATACAGCATGGCAATTTTAGCCAGTTGTGACCTAATTAGTTATGCTGTGACTAGCATTATTATATATATTTTATTATTTTTTTTTTGCTTTCTCTTGTCTAATTATTTTTTTGTATAAAACTTTTTAAGCTTTCGCGATTTACGTTTACGCGATTTGTTAACAAAAGGTACGCGATAAATACCCGATAAATAATCATTATTTTTTTATATGTTGCATTTAGATTACTGAGAAATAAAAAGTTAAATCGTAAGTGCTTGAACAGCAATCTCATTTACAACCCAATGCAACAAAACAAGCCAGCGCAATTTAGCAAAACACTGCACAAAACATATCAACAAGTGTTAAAATGTCATAGTTTTCCTATAAGATGCACAAAGCACCGGCAATCAGCAAAAACTGTTAAAATTGTGGTTGTTTTCCTATACTATGTCAAAACATCAGCAAACACAGTGTTCAATTGTGATATTTTTCCTTTATCAACACTTACTGGACCCAAGACGCGGGCACCCAAAGTGGTTCGGACTGGACGCGCCAGCTCGCTTTCAGAAGTTGCGATAGAGCGCTAGGTAGATCTTCGTTAACTATCTCTTCATCAAACATATAGCCGTAGAGAAAACTGATTCGCGCTGATGACCGCATTATATCCGCAAACTCCTCTTCCTGAAATAGTAATTAATAAATAAATAATAGTCTCAATTCCGATGGGACAAAACAATAATAATTTGACGGTACTCAAAATTATGCCCCTTTCTTAACGTTCGAAATAAAAAGGAGGGCAGCATATTAACTGAAACCAGTTTAGTTTTGTGCATGCCGTGTGAATAGTATTGTATTACCTGACCCCAAAGAAAGCAGTACTTTTCTTAATTAATGGCTAACTCCGACTAAAAATCTCTCCAAGTGCATTGACAAGTGGTTCAACTTAGAAACTTACAAGCAGCTTTATAATTTTTACGAACACTTACCTAGACGGAATTAAATTAAGAGTAGAATGCGCAATTTTATACTAAGATCTTCCTCTATGTTAGGTAGGATATGCATATTTAAAGACTAGGTATTCCAGCAAAGGCCGCGATTTTGTGATTTTAAAATCATCTGAGACATAGAAAATAGTGAAAGATGCGGGTTCAAGTCCCGTCGAAGTCAAAACATTTTTGGGATATTATTTGTATTCTTATAGAAAATAGTGTTTAAAAATTCTGAAAAATATATCTATAAATTACATTAGATCTAGTCTAGTCAAAGTCGCATTCAGTGACAAGAGAACTTCAATTGATAGAAAAAAATCCCAAAGTTACCACTTCTTGTAACGTTTTGTCAATATGAATGAACTACTGATATATGTTTTTTTGTACATAATTAAAGACACTATATTTTTCTAAACAAATTCACAGAGTATGACTAGATAAAACTATGTTCTTAATCACTATGTTTAAATATCTACAAAATACACGAGCGCGGCGTTTTGGCCTGCGCGATCAGTCGTGCGCTGGGCGCTGTGGTGCAGGAATACCAGGCCTTAATAATTTTCTTGTTTAAGGGCGTAAATGTGTCAAAAATCAGTATAGCGTGCAGATTTATAAACTGTAGAATGAGAGTAGATTTCCGGGTGAAATAACAGTAACATGAGCCAACACTTTTGCCTCAGGTTTACGGGCAGTGCATCGTATAGAGCACAGGAGTGCGCGACATGCGAGACACATGTGCTAACGGAGGTCTGGTACACATACCTAAACTCTATTTGCTGCTGTTGGAAACTAACTGTTGGTGTTGATAACTTCAACTTGCTGTTGGAAACTAACTGTTGGTGTTGATAACTTCAACTTGCTGTTGGAAACTCTTCTGTTGTAAACGAACCGTAAACTTTCGCTAAGACTCCTTGTCAAAAGTTGATCTGTCCGTATCTTTCTAAGCCGGTCGAGGGTCGGCGGGCGAACGAAGACGATGTATGGTCGAAGTAGAGACAATCGTACTGTTGGAGATTTTACTGTAGCTGTTGTTAACTCACCGTGAAAGCTCGCGAAGACTCCTTGTCGAAGGTGGAGCGTGCATTCTGAGCTGTCCGCGTCTGTCTGAGCCGGTCGAGAGTCGGTGGGCGAATGAACACGATGTATGGTCGGAGTCGCGGCGTTCGCAGCATCTTGAGGGCTTGCCAGTGTGGACTGAGGACGCATACGCGACCTAGGATAAGGAAATACGTAAATAAAATAAGATCAACTACACGATGCTTTTATTCTACATAATCTGATTCAATAACGTTTATTTTGTATGCTCACAAATAAAGCACCTGTAGTGTCCCAGTCCCAATGCAAGGCTGTCCTTCTTTTCACCTTCCATTTCTCTCAGTCTTTATGAATGGCATGATTTTTCTCTTACCAACACAAGCGGGCTTAGCATTAATATGCTACCCTAGATATTTGTAGGGTTTTATTAAACAAGATCCGTCAAGTGCGAGTGTGACTAGCGCGCCGAGGGTTTCGAACGGTTGTCCAGTATAGGTACTGGTTAGAGACTTTACTATTTGATGAATACAAAAGATTAAAGATACCTATATTTCAGATGTATCGGTTTGCAAACTTCGGAGTAGGTATAGAGGGTAAAAGTAAAATTTTCTAGTTTTTCAAAATATTTCAAAAAGTATGAAACCTACAGAAATTTCTAAAACTGTTTTGAGATGTACAAACCAATACCTTTCATTTAATACCCCACTCGGTGAGATAGCCTCCCCTTTTGAAAATTATCCCATCCCTTTTTGAACATTTTCAAATATTTAATTCATATACATTTTAGATGGATCGCTGTGTAAACTTCGGAGATAGGGAGGAATGGATATTTTTTTGACTTTTTTCAAATTATTTCAAAAAGTATGAAATCTGCAGAAATTTTAAGTTTTTTTTTAAATGTACTATCTAGTACCTTTCATTTGATACACCACTTGACATTGTAAGTCTCTTTTAAAATTTCGACATCACAATTTGTACTGTAAATTTACATTTTTATTTTTCATTTAATATTATTTATTATTATTATAATCTGTACAGGCGCACGAAATGTATCATTATTTTAAATTTCACATTAATTGCTGCTGTAGTTGCTGAGATATTAAAGACGGAAAAAAGGACAGAAAGGACAGGTTTCGAAACCGATCTCCGATCTTCGAAACCCTAAAAATGAGTATTAAAAGAAACTGAGTTTGTTCCAAAAATAGCAAAATGCAGCGCGTAAAATTTGACAAGTAAATACACAACGGCGGAAGTAAAACAGTAGTGCCACTAGAGAGTGAGAGTCAGCAAAATTAATAATCTGTCAAGGCTATTTTTGACACGTGAATACATGATGTCATTTTTCCGTGCGTTCCGAAATACGATTACAGCGCTGATAGCGCTCACAAAATATTTTGCGTTCCAAATTAGATATCACGATACTGACAGCCCGCTCACGGTCACGCACGTCACGGGTAACGGTGTTTACAAACATTCTAAACGTCAGTCAGTATCGACTGACGTTTAGAATGTTGGCAGACGATCGATGTGGCGCGGCGGGCGAAGGTCCGCCTACGACGCAGGAGGTTGCGGGTTCGATTCCCACCTTGGGACAAATTTGTACGATCTGCAAATATTTGTTCCGGGTGTTCTGGGTATTTTCTGTATATTATAATAAAATATATATAATTAAAAAAAAACTGTATATATAACTGTATATATACTTAATACAATATATTATAATATTGTATTAAGTATATCAGTTATCTAGCACCCATAACACTGTTTACTTTGGGGCTAGATGATGCTGTGTGGATTGTCCAGCGTTATTTAATTATTAATTTACTAGTATTTTAACCGCACACGCAGAATAAAAGTTATATTTTATCTTACTAACGTAAAAATCAAGAGAAAATGGCAAAAAATAGGGCTTTTTGTCTAATAATAAATAACTCGGATTACTCAGCTGAGAAGTGGGACGACGATTCATCCAGTGACGAAGATGATGCCGATCAACAATTTTACTAACCGACTTCAAAAAAGGAGGAGGTTCTCAATTCGTCTGTTTGTTTTTTAAAGCCAACTGTCATATTTGTCACTTTTGACAGACCGCTCACAGTGGTTTCGGTTTGTAGGATGGTCGGTGGTATAGCAAAATGGCGTATGTAATGACGTCATCTATGACGTCACACGGGACATCTTTGTCGCGCTCATGGTAATACGGCTCATGGTAATACTGCTTAGCTATACATGACCTAGTTCATTAAGAAAGAAAGAAAGATATATTTTATTTGTAGCTAAGAACTAAAATATGTACAGAAACTAATTAAATTACCAACACAATATAAACTATGTAATAATATTACCCACTTATAAATACCTTAAAGCTACAAAATGGCGTTCGACTCAGCATATGTTGTGATAGCTATAGGTTATAGCTGATTACAACGCTGATCTTCCGTCGAAACCATTACGTTACGTCACGTACGCGACTAAATAAATTAACTCTACCTATCGTGCGGTACTCCGTACACTTCTAAAAAACTACTAACAGACTGGCTATTGACCCTTACATACCAAGACACGGATAACCTGCTGGAGATAGTTTCGTGATAGTGCACACAAATTGACCTTCCTCCAAACACTACACACACGTACACAAGACAATAAAATAAATAAATAAATAATGCTGGACAATCCACACTGCATCATCTAGCCCTAAAGTAAGCAGAGCTTGTGTTATGGGTACTAGATGACTGATAAACTTAATACAATATATAACATAGATAGATATTTTTTATTATATATAGAAAATACCCAGAACACCCGGAACAAACATTTGCATATCGTACAAACATTTGTCCCAAGGCGGGAATCGAACCCGCAACAATAAAAAATAAATAGCAACATTAGGTAATAAGATTTTAGTTTTTATAAAGCATATGTATGTTATGTATTATACCTACATGCGTACAATTTACTTAACAAATTACTTACTTGTAAGAGTGATTTTCCATAAGGCAGGAGCGAAACCCCCTAGCACAGGTATCTCTATATTTAAAATCGGTTTCCAAAGCAATTAAAGTAGATTAAATTAAAGAAATAAAACATTTTTTTTTGCTGTATTTGCGCCCAGGAGCTAGTTAATCAGAAGGGTTTATGTCTTACCAGAGTTGACAATAGCCTCGACGCTCTCCGCGGATGTCCCGTATAGGTTTCCTTTGTACTCGCCGTGTTCGATGAACTTGCCATCAGCGATGTCTTGCTCCATCTTCTCTCGACTCAAGAATGTGTACTCTTTGCCGTTCTGCTCGCTAGGCTTTTGAGGCCGGGATGTGACTGAAAGGAATAACACGAAGTGAGTATTTGAGAATTAATTAGCTTGAGGGAATTAATGTGCAAAGAGCTCCCTTTATTTAAATAGCTAAAAAATATATATCTCTCTTTGTACTTGGAACTTAATTCGACCTCGAAAGGGGATAGCATAGCAGAAGCTCATACTGGTGGGGGACAAAGAAACACTCTATGCATACTAATATTATAAATTCGAAAGTAACTCTGTCTGTCTGAACGGATATCAATGAAATTTGGCAGAGGTAGATGGTATTGCGGGGACATAGGCTACTTTGTATCCCGGAATAGCGCGTGCGAAGCTGCGGGCAGAAGCTAGTCTATACATATAATTTCTGGCTGCCTGGTTAATATTACATTACGTCCAACGTCTGTAATGGGTGGGCTGCTGGCCGCGGCTGAAGATGGCTGAAAGGGAAGCGTAGCGCAGGTCTAGGCCATCACAGCGCGGTCAGCATTGCAGCCCTTGATGGCCAAGCTAAAATTAATGGCCGAGAACGAAGTTCGAGGCCTTTATGGCGCGGATTGCAAGGGCTGCAATGATGAACAAGCTCGAAGGCCGAGACCCTATGGTCTCGAACTTCGGTCAAACATAGCTTGAGGCCAGCTTATCGTGGCCAGCAGGGCAGTCATTGCGGACCAAGGCTTGTGCTTTACTCAAACAATACGAGTAATTTAAAAGTCATTGAATTGGAGGATTCGTCGCTTGATGAGTTCATTTTCACAATTTATTCACGAAAATTGATTAGAACGTATCATGCAAACAATTTCACCGCGATGCTCTTTTGTCAGTTTCCTGCGTTTTTTTGCCAGTGAAGCTTGTACTGCTCAGTATGAATAAAAACTATGCACATATCTATTATCTATCGCTATCATCAAAACAAAATAGAATTCGAAATTCGAAATACATTACGGACCGCATATCCGCCTGTTCGGGTAGGCCCGAAAGGTCGACTTTGCTCACAGAATGTTGTCGAAATAATCAGCAGATTACATGCTATGTTTGAGTAAATTATACTTCACACCGGATCACTTTGCGGCTAGATGCGCCGCAAAGTGATCCTGTGCGCTGCAAGTAAGCCTGTGTTAGGGATACCGTGACTGACATAACACTTAATTCATAGGCTCACGACTACATTCGCCCCGGGTATAGCCGGGCCCCCTATTATTTAGCGATGAGCTCGCGGTCTGTACTGTACTGTAAGGTACTCACATGGCACCGGCGTGTGGAACTTGTCCGGGTCGGTGGCCTGCAGCCGGCGCCTCAGCTCGTGCCGGCCGACGCCGGGCGCTCCGCAGAGCACTAGCGGCCGCACGCAGCCCGGTCGAGGGTACAGACGGGCCACCTCCTCGTAAGTAGGGATGAGCTCGCGGTCAAAATCATCCTTCTCTGCGGAGAAAAACAACTGGGTAAACAAATATGCATTTTTTAGTGGGTGAGATGCCCGATGTATTTCTATGTTAAAATATAGAACCGATGAAAATCAATAGTGGCTAAAAAGCGCGATGTATAATAATAATAATTTTATTCAAAATAACTTACGACTAAAAGATAACAAAGTTCATCTAAAATTCTAATGGTATTAAATAAAGGGTGTGCCTGAACTAAGTAAAAACCTGTTTTTCAGGCAAAAAGAGTTCTTACATCACATAAAATAATCAAATAGAACTTATTAACTATACAAGGCGAAGGTGCATGCTTTAAAATAGTTACTTATGCTAACTACACTAAACTAGTTTTAATAACAAAAGTTGATTGCAAAAATTTATTGGCCTACTTTAAAACACTCAATAAATTTTCTGTGTCATCATATGACATACATTGCAATGTATCCATAAGTTTTTTCTTACAACTATTATAATTTAAGGGATAAATATTGGCTAACACATTCATTCTATTATATAATAAAGGACCAAGGATACTGTAAAATTTATTTGAAAAAGTATGTCTCCGGCCCAGTAGTTTAGGGCAAACGTTATTGTTCCTCCTTTTGTTAGCGCATTCAGTGACATATGGAAGGGCTGCGTGTTGTTTAAGTACTATGTTCATTATGAATAACTGTCGAACTGATAAAAATCCACATGATTTAAATAAGAGGTTAGTAGAAAAAATAAAAGGACGGAAAGTTGCTACTTTAAGTATCGCTCTTTGTGCTCTTTCGACAGTTAGTAATAATGTTTTACCCACCCCACCCCATGATGTAATGCAGTAGGTCAAAATGGATTCGCATAGGGCACGATAAACTTGTATAATAAGTTTTCGATCTGCAATATGACGTAGATTTTTAAAGACAAAAATTAACTTGCGTACTCTACTTACTAAAGCTTCTAAATGAGTTTTAAATGAAAGTGATTCATCCAATATAATGCCAAGGTATGTAATTTTATTTGTATTATTTATTGTAGGGCACTTACATACTTTATTAGCACCTCCGCAATAATGCGCATACAAATTGGGGATAATCTCGGTTGACGGCCGTTAGCGCATAGAAAACCTAATATACTTTGTCTTATCTGCATTAAGAGTTAGTAAGTTGTGCTCAAGCCATTTATTTACAATATTGAATCCACATTGCGCGAACTTATACAGTTCTTCTACAGAGTCAGCGGAAAAAAGGAGGGCAGTGTCGTCAGCATATGATATGATTTAGCCATGATCTAATTTTAAATTGCAAAGATCATTGATGTAGATTAAAAACAAAGTAGGTCCTAAAACACTGCCCTGGGGAACATATCATATCATTTTCATATCTTTATCTGAAAAGATATTTTTTATTTTTTTTAATATATTTTATAAGAATGTTTAGGCGACAAAAACGAAACAGCATTCATAAATAGCATTTGTTCAGAATTTCTTAAATATTTATTGGACATACACAGTGGTGGTCACACAATTAAAGACACTGGAAGCATATTGAAATAACTAAGCTATTCCTCTTGTATATATTTTATTCGACTGCCATTGTAACTTGCTGCACAATTAATTTTTATTTGTGTTGTTATTGTGTATTGTTACAACGAAACATTTACAACAAAACTTGCCTTTTAATCGGTAAAACTTAAATGTAAGCAGTGTAAATAAAAGATATGATTAGTAAGATCTGGCCATATAATTAAAGACACTTTATTTCGTAACAAGAAATTAAAAAAAAATGAGTTATCATTGAAATTATCTTAGTACGTAAGATTTCTAATACATTTTTATAGAGCACTCCGATGCGTATCAATACTTGGTCGCATGTCCTTTTGCAGCAATAACAGCACGACATCTCTTAGCCATGGAAGCAGTCAATTTTGTACAAACTTGTACCGGAATTTGTTCCCACGCTTCTGTAAAAGCTGTCTAAAGTTGATCGACGTTTGATGTTCGCTTTGCCGCCACTGTCTTCTTCACCTGGTAGGCACCACAAGTTTTCGATTGGATTTAAATCCGGACTGTACGGGGGCCAATCCAAAACTGTCACAAACTGGTTCCATAAGAAATCTTTAACTACTTTTGCGGTGTGTTTCGGGTCATTATCCTGTTGAAAAGTCCAAATGGCCGGTAAATTATGCTCAGCATAGAGCAGCATGGTTTCTTCTAAAATATTTTTGTACTGGTATTTATCCATATTGCCTTCTATCTTCCTGACAGGTCCGACACCACGTCCTGAAAAACTGCCCCACACTTTGATATTTCCCCCTCCATGTTTCACTACTTTCTTGGTGTACTTCGGATCCATTTCTTTGTTCGGGGGGCGTCTAACATATTGTTTTCCGTCAGAATTAATCATATTAATGTTTGTTTCATCCGAAAAAAGCACATTTTTCCACTCTCTTTCAGTCCAGTGTTCATATTTTTTAGCTAACGCTAACCTTGTCTTAACATTTTGCTTTTTCAAAAGTGGCACCTTCCGAGACACTCTTCCATACAAGTTTGCCTCACATAGTCTCCGTCTAATTGTCCTTGCAGATACATCCGTCGACCCTTCTGCCCCATATATTTCCGAGCGTATCAGTTCTGATCCTTTGAACAGTTCCTTTTTTGCCAACAACACAATCCTAGTCTTCCCGCGGAGTAGTTTTTCTAGGTCTCGGTTTTCTGGGTACGATTTCGGTCGTATTGAACTTCTTGAAATGCTTTATATCATTCATAACCATGTCCTAAGAACAGCTCAAATGGTTTGCGATTTTTCTGTATGACAAACTTTTGCTATGAACGTTCAAGATTATCTTTCTAGTGGACGAATCGCAACTCTTGTTTTTTCCCATATCGATTGGTATAAAACGTATTAATTTGAATACAAAAAGTAAAATGTTATAATTAATGTCGACGTTTCATGCAAATACGCGGCAAAACAATGAAAACCCGAATGTAGTTCTTTTTTTTTAAATTCACAACACAGCGTTCACTGTCTTTAATTAGCTGGCCAGCTACAGGTACGTTAAAAAAGTTTGTATTAGACTCGGATAGTGAGCAGTGTCTAAAATACCAAACAACACAACTTTTTTGTCCCCCATTTTTAAGAATACAACGTCATGTATGATTTAGTAACAATTACATTAAATTTAATACCTACTTTGGCTAATGGTAGTGCCAAAATCATGTTTATTGTAGTCAATTAGGGGGTGTCTCTAATTATGTGTCCACCACTGTATACATTTATAACATAAAACTAGAGGCATAATGGCAAAACAAGAGCTTAACCCTAAAAAAAATTATCTTCCAGCAAACCTTATTGGGAGAGAGAGACAAGGTTATAGCGGGTTATAATTATGTGTGCATGTGTGTGTGGTATAGTACGTTTCTTTATTTAAAATTTTCATATTTTCTTTATTATACAAAATGAAGATTAGAACGTATCACGCAAACAAAGGGGGAAGGGAGTTTCCAGTAACGCTCATCTATAGAGTTCCAGATTAGTCCTTTTTGCTCCTCTGCGCGCCAGTAAGAACACACACACATTAAGGTTTCTTATTCTTAGGCTCACCTTCAAGGTCGTAAATAATCTTCTTGACCTTAGGCACAGACTTGCAGGGCAGCAGAGCTGCAGCGGCGGTGGCAGCGCTTGGCGTCGGCGAGCAAGGCGTCTTTGGATCGCAGTCGCGGGCCGATGAAGGACTGCATAATGCCGCAGCTCCTGTAATATGACACTGGTGGTTAGATTCATTATCTATCTAACTTTATTATCATTCAAGCTGGATATCTGTATCCATTATATATGTATTATTATTATTTAACGGGTTTTTATCACGATCATTTACCTATTTTTTCCGACGTTTCAACAGAAACCCAACTTTACAAAGATGTGTGTGTATGGGGGGTACAGATAACGCTGCCTTCCTGGAACGCTCTCCAGATTTACTAATAATAAACCAAACTTTACAAAGGTGTGTGTGTGGGTACAGATAACTAACCTTCCACATGGGGCGGGTCAACCTGCCTCTCGTGAATAATGCGTCCTTCCTGTAACGCTCTCGACGGTATCAGACCGGCTCTCATGACGCGGTCTCCTTCGCGACGCGCTTGCCACCTAATATGAGTTAAGAATTTAGTAAAAAAAGTAAAAGTTGAATACTGAAGGTGCTGCTAGGAAATGTATGGACTCTGGTATAAGTAGTCTAGATAAATATTGTGATCTAACAGGGACAGATCATATTTGACAAATATGATTTAAACTCACAACCTTTATCTACACGACTTATAATACTCCTCTTGAATTAGCTATGTATCTTCCTGCTCTAGTTAAAATCCACTTCACCCTTTCTAAGAGCGCTATCACACTGGTGCTTTGCAAGCGTGTGCGCAGCGAGCTCGCCGCGTGTTTTCAACGAGCGTGCGGCGAACACGCCACGAAGACACCGCGAGCACGCAGCGAGCCCGCCGCGATTAGCGCCTTCGACGCCGTAAAAAACTGCTGTTCAAAACGTGGATCGCACGCTGTGTGATCGCTGCGCGCCCGCTGTGTCTTCGAGGCGTGTTTGCCGCACGCGCGCAGCGATCTCCCTGCGCACTCGTCTCGCTTTGGACTTGCATGCAAATCACCAATGTGATAAGACTACCACTATGATACAAAGAACTAAAATAGTTACTAAAAGCAGAAATACCATCGAATAACTTTGTAGAATCGATTACGGTATACTCTAAAACTGTAGTTTATAATTATTTTTTCCCTAATGGAGATTAATCTTGCATCTCTATTATGAGCGACTGAGAAGGTTTTAGTGCCCTGCAAAACTTTCAATAAAATGGTGTCTATTCTATTGTCGCAAAAACTAAAGTTCTTATTTTTTCCAAATTTTTTGCATTAAAAAAATGTACATATTAAAAACTACATATCGACGTTGAAGTATCAATATCTTCTATCTCAAAATCAGCAACTTTACAGGAAGCGAAAAAAACATGATAATTTTTATTTTGTTTACAATTATCAGTTTTTTTTAATGCAAAAAGAAACTTATTTTGGAGGCAGTTATATTACTATAAGTGAATTATGAGTAGGATATCTAATTAAGAAGATTATCAGACATAGGAGGTATTGATTCTATTTAGGATGAATTAATGATTTTGATAGGAGGAATTACAAAGAGTTTTTTTATAAAAAAAGTAGTTTTATTTCAAAATAACAAGTTAAACATCTTTTAGTTATTATAATCATTTATACAGCGACTCATAAACAGTATACATACAAAATATTTGCCTTGGTAGGCAGGTGTCAGCAGTAAAGTAATAAAAAAGTCTCATTATAAAACTATCAAAAATAAGAAATTAACCATTGGCGGTACCGCCTTCCTAAAAACATTTAGCATATTCGCATGAAAAAAAAAACACTTTGCCAGTTAATAACAATAGATAAACTATACCAAAATCAAAGTTATATCTGCTCGAAAAGAAAAACATAATAATAGAAATATTTTGACGCTTTTCCTTAAAGCTACTTATTGTAAATATGGCAAAGTGTCATAAAAATGGTGGCAGTCTCTTGGCAGAACAGTTTTCAGTTGTTGTAGATGGTTAAATTTTGTGCCTTTGATCGGGAGAGGACTAGCATTAAGCTGCGAATAACTTACTTGTCTAAGTGGTCTGGGTCTTTGTGGAAGCTCCATCCACTCGTCATCAAAGTTTAACTTGACCAATAATGTTAAATCTGGATTGTACTGAATTGCTCTTATGTCGACCACTTGAGGATCACCTGCTTTACGTCCTGGACGAATACTTTTGTACACCCAAGTGTCAGGATCAGCATAATTTTTGACAAAATCATAATTAACGTGTTCGACATCATAAGGTGGCGTCCGTGCTTCTTTCGTGATGGAAACGTAGTCACTCGGGAGGTGTATCTCTCTGTTTTTTAGTTTTCTTTCTATTGCACTGTGTACAGAATCACACTCCATTTGAGTGTGCCCGGGTTCTAAATACTTTTGTGTTATGGTTACTACGTTCTTTTGAGAAAAGAGTAATAGCGCATTGGAAAGGACAACATTACGGTTTTGGTAAGTACAACCATCTGAAAAGATAACTATCGGCTTCTTTTCCGGTGTTAAGCAATGTCTTTCCAAATAATCAAGGAGGAAAGAAGTAAAGGTGCTCGCTGTTAAATCTGCAGCGGTTTCGTCGAACCAGTAGCAAGTGCAATGGTGCGAGGTCAAATTATAAATGGTGTAATTGTGACACACCAGCTTTGTTTTAAAATACAAAGCACTGGCAGTGAGATAAGGACACACCTTAACGGCCTCTAAATCTAACGTCAGGAGAATGTATTCCCCATTGGCAGATTTTTTCTTGTCCTCCTCTTTTTCAGACCTTGCTCTGTTCTTTTTGATGGTGTGGATTTGAAAATCGGCTTCACTTAGATTACCAGCTTTGTGGCTTGAGCAAACATCGCACATGTCTTTCTTAAGGGTATAAAGTGATAGATTTTTGTCATGAAACATTTTTTCAAATGTGAACCTGCACACTTGCGGTTCTTCATTCAACATGCAATAGTTTTTGTAAGCTTTAAACAAATCTGTAAGAGTGTGATAAGTAGGTTCTAAAAACAACTTTGTGGTGTCCTTCCTTGCGTAATGCGATGGCAGTTTCGGAAGATTGTTGAGAAAGGTATTCGCACAATTAACTTTTCTATCGTCTCTGGGTTTTATGGCTCTTTGCCGTGATTCATTCAAGGTTTGTCTATCAGGAGTAATACCACAAACTGACTTCTTTACCCACGACTGCACAGTAAAACTACCAAGAGACAATGTGTTTAGGAACATCGTCCTACATACCTGAACATTTCCATGGTCTTTGATAGGCAGAAAGTACGACAGTGTACATTGCCGCCTCGTGTCATCATCATCATCATCACCAGCTGCTGATACTTTTGTTGTCTTTTGGGTTGTTTCCGAGCTTTTCACCAGTCCATTGACATAAATTTTTCTCTGGTCCCACGACATATTCTTCCAAAAGTGAGAATGTATCTGCTTACGCATTTCTTCAGTGAAACGGTTACATCCCCGGAACTTACTCTTTTCACAGTATTTAGATTTACAAGTTTCCTGTAACTCCCTGGCAGATCTAACTGTGTCTTGTTGCATCTTTTCTCCTTTAGGTTTCCTATATCCCAAGTATTCATCACCACGCATACGGAGCTTTTTAGCCTTGTTTCTTTTCCAAGAGGCATGTTTTCGTTTTCTAAAATTCGAAATGGCGGAAGGTCACAGTGCATCTGGGGAGCGGGGGGAAGGTGCGCGGGAGGCAAATTCCCGCGCGGACCACACCCCCCTCCCTGATATCTAGTACAGAAACATCGAACAGGTTCGCACGCGCCTCTAGGAGATAGGAGGTATTCACAGCATAAGTCACGCAATATGAGATAGGAGGTATTTCTTCAATACAGATAGTAGGTATTTCCAGCATGATTTGAAACTAACGGAGTTAGCATTATTTTCATTTGATCCGTATTTACGTTGTTTTTAAGTCGAAATTCGTGTGTTTTTATCAGGAGATAGAGAATGAAAAAATGCATCGATTGGTGAAATAAAAAAAAAATCTAAAAAATTGAGATAGAAGATATTGATACTTCAACGTCGATATGGCAAATGCTAACACTAGCGAGTCCAAAAAAAACTACATATTTGACAGCACTAACAATGATGTCGTCCCTTTCTTATCCATCGAAATTTAAAGGATGGCATCATTCTTAGTGCCATCTGACTTGACATATATTTGTGGAATAAAATGAATGATAAATAGATAAAGTAGTGGAACGACTTACCAGTAAGCATCGTCTTGCGAAACAATATGAAGCACATCTCCCTTATTAAAGTTCAGCCCAGCTTCCTTGCAGGGTATGTAGGGGTCTTCAGAGGAATCATAATCGAAGAGAGCTCGTACCCTCACTTTACTTTCGCGCGCACCGCCTTTCCCAAACGATGGTACTAGCTTGAATGTTATCGTGCCTTCAGAACTTTGCTGGAAGCAACGGGAAATAATTGTAAATAAATAAATAAATAATGCTGGACATGTCACACAGCATCATTCAGCCCCAAACTATGCAGAGCTTGTGTTACGTTACCATTACAATACTGCCTCACTGACTGACGAGTCAGTGAGGCAGTATTAGTACGCTAACCAGTCACTTTACTATTATAATAGTATTGTCGCACGTCCATAGTGAAAGCAACTCTAGATAGTACGTATGGTGCTATTTGCATGGAGAGATTGATAGAATGGTATAAACCTTGACACTTTAGACAAGCGTCCCTCTATCTGTAGTTTCTTTCATCAAAGGTAAAATGCCAAAATGTGGTTATCTGACACGCTTCCATAGAAACGGGGAAGCGATTAATTTAGTGGAATTAGGGCCCTGAACTGTACCATTTGGTATATAGACAAATTCTGCTGGTGAGGGACCGCCTTTAAGTATTAGTACTTATAGTAGTTATTATTTAGGACTATTAGAGGTAAAGCTAAGTAGGTACTTCAGGGCAAATCATTAGCCCTCTCAGTTGTAGAAGTTAATTAATGTAAAAGTGGTTGAACGTAATTTTGACACAAATTGTCTTTAAATAATATTTTTCTTTAGAACTATTTCTTCTAGAACTACATCTTTGCTAAATTTCAGCCCAATTCATTTAGTAGTTTTGGCGTGAAGCAGTAACAAACATTCAACACTTTCGCATTTTTATTATTGGTGTGACTTACCAGTATAGAAAGCACATCAGCAGGAGTCTTATTTTCGACACTTATCCCGTTAACCTCAATAACCTCATCCCCAGCATGAATTAATCCAGATCTGTCAGCCGCGCCGCCGTGCATCACGCGAGCTATAACTATCTTGCCCGTTTCCTCGCACGTCTTTATTGTTGCACCCTGTAAAAACAATAAGAATCAATAACGTTTTCCATTAGCCTAGTTGAATGAGCATGGTGATTTGCAAGCGAGTCCAAAGCGAAACGAGTGCGCAGGGAGCTCTCCTCGAGCGTGCGGCAAACATGCCGAGAAGACACCGCAGGCGCGCAGCGATCTTATAGCGTGCGATCTGCGTTTTGAGCAGCAGTTTTTCCGGCGTCGAAGGCGCTAATAGCGGCGGGCTCGCTGCGTGCCCGAGGTGTCTTCGTGGCGTGTTCGCCGTACGCTCGTTGCAAACTCGCGGGGAGCTCGCTGCGCACTCGTCTCGCTTGCAAATCACCAGCGTGGTAGCGCTCATAGAAAGGGTGAAGGGTATGTTAACTAGATCAGGAAGGAAGTAACAAAGCTGTTAGAAACCTTATCGGTAAGTAGGTAGGTACTTACTACTACTATGTAACCACTAAATACTGGAATTATATAGTCAATAAACTTGGCAAAAGTGAATAAAATGTTATTGTTAGTCACATAAAGAAAGATTAGAATTGAAAATTACAGCCTCTCTCAGGCTAGCCCTCTTAGATCATGTTTGACCAAATATTATCTCAGCAGGACAGTACGAGAGAAGCTGCCAATATTTATGTACGCGACTTATATCACAGTAATGTCTTTTCCTATTCAACCTCTCTCTAATTCTTTACAAGTAAATTAACCTATTGAAGTGACGTTATCTTATCAGAGGATAATATTTTTACTCTACTGCCAGATATCCTCACTGTCTATTGTTCTTGCGTTAAGAATACCTATACATATAAAGGTTTTATTTATCTATCTATAAGAATTGCATGCGTGCAGAAATTCAATGCGACCCTTAAATAGAAGTGTTTTATTTACTTGATGAAATGTTTTAAGAATAATATAATATTCAAGTAGTAAGCATGCGGAACAGCCATATGAAGTGACTTAATATCAGCTGTGTTGAAGTTATGCTTATACAGTAAGTTTCGGTTATTTATAATGGAACAAGCTAAGCATTTCTAAAAATAATCTGGTCATTAAAAATCGACACACCGTTAAGTTTTCAAGTAACACTACAGGAACAAAACTAGGAATGAAATAGGTTTTCTCAATAAAATTATGAGGGTAGATTTTTTATGACCCATGTACAGTATATGATCTATGGGTGATGATGCCAAGGCAACAATCATCAGCGATGTTGATTTGTGGATGATTCTAATACCTAAGCTACTGTGTAGGATGACACAGAATAGAAAACATTCACATCTAGAGATAGCAGCTTCTTCCATTTTCATATAGAGATACAGAAAAAGAAGGTTTTTTTTAGACTATAATTGAACAGGGCGTAAAGCTTCAGGCAGTGTAGTGTTATAGAAAAATAAATAAAGAACAAATGAGATTGAATAAGGTACAAGAAAAAGTGAAGACAGAGCCAAATAACAACAGTTTCAGGATGGGTGGATTGCCAATAAGCATAGGTTCATAAGAAAAACAGAAGCATATAAAATACAATTTGGAAAAATGTCTACAAACAATATTTTCATACTTACCACAATTGGTTCTGCACTCAAAGCTCCACCCTTTTGATAAAAATTTGTTTTTTTTTCAATAGATTTAGACAGTTTTTCGCTTTCACTACATCCAAATTGAATTAATTTTTTACATTTTATATTAGACATACATTATTCAAATAAATAATATATTGAGATAGATATCCAGAAAGCTTATAGTAAAATAGATAAATACAGTAATTAGTATGATAAAACCAATTAATCTTATTAATATTGTACTGTAATATTTACATATAATATTATATTACAACATCATTGTAGAAACATCTTATGCTTGGTTACACACAGTTGCCATTAAAAAAAAGTTCTAATCTCCTTTGTTGAGTACCTTAGCTGCTATTTCTATATGTTTTTATCGATCTGCCACGGATAAATGGTTCTTGCAGAGTTCAAGTTACACCCTTGTAGTTTGTACATACTTACAAGGGGTTCATCACTTTTGACGAGTTGAACTATCTTGACGGTTTCCTCTTCTTCTTCTGCATCAAAAGGGACATCAGGTAAGTGTGGGTAGTAGTCTTTTTGTGCGACCGCATCGTGAGTGCACAGGATTGCCTGTAATGTAAACTTATAGGTAAAATTTGTATGTTGATTGGTTTGTAATGAATTTTCCTCTGATCCCATGAATATATCTGTGCCTTTATGCCAACAGCATAAGAAACACAATATTACATGAGCAGTTAATAAGTACATAGTAGCATGAACTTGTGTTCTTGCAGTCACAGGTGAACTTTATCTTACATTTTATCCAGGTGTTGTTTTACTTGAATAAAATGTAGCTTATGTCATGAGGTCTTACAGTAGATTTTGCACTGAGGGTATAAAGCAGTGTTTTACATCATGGGCGTCATTGAATCCTAAGTATGAGAGTGATTTAATCATGCCCAAGATGAAGACAGCTTTATCAGAATATGAGGAGGATTATCTATTGTTGACGCGTTCTGCAAGAAAATAGTTAAATTTTGGTAAAAGTGTTTAACAGCATAACTTTTTTCCCCCCCTTCTAAACAGAGGTAAATTCGTATTTCGAAGAAGATCTCATTGTATGAATCTCCTTGGTAATAAAACCACACATATTTTGATGTTCTAAACTCAATGTTATTTATTATTACTTGCTCAGTCATAGATTGTTGCTCGAGTGATGTATATGCTATAGAAAAGTGTTATTCAATCATAGATCAATGACTGAGCAAGTTTTCATAATACATGCCTCAGACCCAAATGATTTGAACTATAACAATAACTTACTTGAAAATGAGGCTTATGTAAAACGCTGAGCAGTTCTTCATACTCCTTAGCAATAGGCAAGACTCCGGCTAGAGTCTGTAGAACTTCAAGAGTGACTTGCATGGAGTTAGACAAGAGTGGGTAGAACTTATCATCCTTGCCTTTGGCCACAATCTTGTTGTGGACATTCACTAGTGCATGGAGCTGTTTGGATTGGAGGAGCTCACTCAGAAAAGCAATGTTTTCCCCATTGTCAACATCATTTAGAGAAGCAAGTAATTTTAGAAGAGCTGTGGAAGACAAAATCTAAATTAATTACTTATTCTAAAGTACTAAAGAAACTAGAGGTGAGAAGCAAATTGTGGTAGGGAAGATTACCTACTGAAGAAATGAAGAATGCTGTGCCCTTGCAGGGTGCATGTTTGAAACACTTTACATGTTTGCAATAACAGAAAAAGGGGTATTGAGTAAGATATTTGTTTGCATCAGTCATTTTAGTGGGTTGGGCCTAAGGCTGGTTGATATGAATTTGATAAAGGAATTTGTGGTTCAAGTAGATATTGAGTAGGTGCATTGTAATAATTTAGATTTATACGAAAAACCAGGTCATTTCTTGATCTCTAACTTACTGTGATTCCAAGTTACTATTGTATCTAACTGTATTACTTGATCAGTATGGTTATTGGATTTTGGAAGAGGTTTTGTTTTTATGGATGGTAAATATCGTTCAGTGACAAGTTTACTTACCAGGGTCCCAGTTTTCGAATGCAGAATCCATGTCCAAGCCACAAATTATATCACAATGTGTTAAAAACCATAGCACAAATCAGACTTGACGATAGAAGGCAAATAGAAGAGAAAAATGAAACGTTACAATAAAATCACTTGCCGAAGAGTGACGGCATCTAAAACAGGTAGGAACGTATCTTTTATTATTGGAATTTTTTAAAACACTTGAGGAATGGAGCTTTGATTTTTGGAATCTACTATCCAGATAATTTCAATATTTTCGTCATTTAATTAAAAATTGCACACAGCCCACAGGGCGTTATTATGTCATTCAACTGACTGACAAAAAAAGCAAAGCAAAGCGTCATCTGTGCTCATATATCGTTAGGTAGCGTAGGTATAGCTCACACGCTCTGTCACTTTTTCTCACAAGAAAAGGTCACTCCTTCTCGGACCTCGGTTGCTCCAGAATGGCTTCTAGCTAGCTACCTTACGTACCTACCAACACCCTACTAATACCTGTTTGCCGGATCACCCCATTAATGTCAATAAATAAAAAAAATTAAAGCTTTTCCATACTATCGAAAGCAGCAGTCTTTTCTACTTATATTATTGTTCTGTGCTTATAATCAGCTCGACGCGACGGGCTCGCGTTGATTACTCGTCACTTTAGATATTTCGTCTCCCTCTAATACAGGGATTCCCAAAGTGGACCACTTTGGGACCACTTTGGGGCACTTTGGTTTCCCAGGGGTCGACGACGTGGTCTTAAAATCGACCCCTATTAATTAAAACAAGTTCTTATTTGAAACTTTCAAGATACTGTATAAGTTGTGTTACGTATACCAACTTGTTATAAGAATAACTGATGTTTATGTAGGAAGTATCATTATTGTACATATGCGTGCACAAGTTCGTACAAGATAATAAAACCCGGCAAGTCAACAAGCGTCCGTCGACGAGTTTGCGCAAGAAATGTGTTCGAGCGTAAGTCTTTTAGGCACGTTTTGACTTGCTCTTTATTTGACGCACGCGATCTATCACGAACGAAATCATAATCAAGTTTGAGTCCAAACATGCTGCATTTTACTAGGTACGTATAGCTTGCACTTATGTAGGTTGAAAACTTAAAAGTTCATTTGCGTTTTGAAATTCGTTAGAGCTTGTATGATAATTGATAATACACTCATCTACTAATTTATTTCAAGAGTGTACAAAATGATTAGGTATATAGTTAGATAACGAGAATTAAATTATAGTGATTCAATTATAATTTTCAAAATGCTATAATAAAAGTATTCAGTAACGATGCCATGAAGCTTTAAAAAATGGAGGACTACTTATCAAGAGTACATGCTGACAAAAAAAGTAAGCCCTCGTTGTCATTCTTTCAAAGCTTTTAAAGAAAAACTAGAGAAAAGACCATCCATAAGACCAAAAAAATAAGAGATAGCGTTTTAAAGTGATTTGGCTATGGGGGTCTGAGGTATCAGTTCATTTCGGAAAAGGGGTCTCTTGCCTAATATAGTTTGAGGATCCCTGCTCTAAAACGTCACATTCCTATGACATCGCTTTCTGAATCTATAGTCTGTTCACGGAGACAAGCTAATATAGCGCGCGCTCTCTTGCACAATTGTTCGAAAGTGAAAAGGACGGGACTACTAGCGTGAGAGACTAAGATTGGTCAGTGGGAGTGACCATTATTTTAAAATGTAAAGCTATGTTTAGATTGCTCACTTCAAACTATTACTTACATTATTCACTAGCTTTTCGCCCGGGGTTTTGTTAATGAGTGGGTTATTGATAATTGACCTACTTATTATGATACTGAGAACCAAAAATATATATTTTGTTTAATTTGGGTAGTGTACCTACAAAAAATAAAGCATCAGAAATTGTATTACAAATTTATTCACTTTCTGGTTCACTTTAATCTAAATCATACTCCAAGCTTATAATAAAACGTTCTGCCATATTTTCTACGTTCATATCCATAACATCCATACCAGGCTCTACTACATCACGTCCGCACCGCACAAGAGACAGATAAGACTAACTTTTGGCCACACTGCGTGCACAGTGTGCACGTGCCCTATGGTCGATAACTGCGACCAATAGCGTGCAGTCTATGATTTCCCTATTAGCTTGTTTCGGCGAACAGAGTATAGTCAGTCTCCATAACTCGGCTCATGCTCTATTTGTACTGTTTCTTTAATCGTCCATTTTATAGACCGATTTGTCATTACCAACGAACTGCGATACCAACCCGCATGCCCAACGTGGGGGACTGAACTGTCAGTATGGAAAGGTTTCTATTTCTTCTGAAGAAGAAGAAGAAGAAATAAATCTGTTTTTATTTTTTCTTCTTCTTGTCAGATGGCTTCTGTGAATGGGTTGTCGCATGTCATCTACAGAAGAGGTTTTTTTTTTTATTTGGAGCTCGACAATTTGTACTGTCCTATGAATTATATCCTCTCACATCACTCATTTTGATGATTTTTACGACGTGTGTCGTCATAATCACTTTGCCGGACTGAAGCACGGCTTGAACGACCGGCTAAACGCTCAAGTAAACACGTGCAAACTAAAGCGCAGTCCAACCTTTAGCATGTCTACGATTGCACAAGCCGCGCTTCAGGGCTTGCGCGAGCTACCGTCTATCCGTTTACACGATCTGTCTCACCTGCGCAAACAGGCTTGTGCAAGCATGCTTACAAGAAAGCCGCCGCGTCGCGCCGCTGCACCACCCCGCGGAGTGCCGTCGGATCGTCGTTGGACGACAACGACCGCTCGGCGGCGGCGCCCCCTAGGGTCTACTCAACTACCCAAGGCCTACCTACTACAATTAGTAAAGTGTAGTAATTTCGTAATAATTCAATAAGTTTATTGTATCTACTCATTTATGTGGATATTGTTCTATTGAGTAAATAAATTCGATTCGATTGATATTTTGTAATGTTGTGTTCTTGTTTATTTAAACAGAGAATTTGAGTATGAGACAGGAAGGGCGATGGATGCGTTTGATTTAAACTGAAATAAAAAAAAAAGTCACAATGACATCTGCATGAAGCTGGTACAGTAATCGACCGGCTTTTCGTCTGGAAGACCTATTAAGGTCCTGACTGTCAGTCACGTCAGTCAGCTGTCAGACTGTGCTATCTCTCTCTCCCCCCTCCCCCACTGGTTCGTTTGCAAAATGGTTGCTGGTCAATGTGTATTTTATTGATCGATTTTATTATGATTACTTGGAGCCCCGGCGCTAATGATATATAATGAAAAATTAAAATAGTGTCACTATCATAAATCGGTAAGTCTAAAACAGCAATCAAATATATGAGCGGAGTACGTATGCATCACCTTTTTTTTTGTAGGTATGATAAGATCAAGTTTCTTTGGTATTTTGCGGCAGGAATACATAATTGTGTCTTAAGTTTGTGTTCTAACCTACCTAGTATACCGTCTATAATTGTATACAGGTTGCGTCACTGAGATCCGAAGTTCTAGCTAATCACATAGGCATACATAAAACATGTAGATTTCTTCAATTCTACCCATTGTGGATTCTTTCTACGGGTTGGTGGTTGCATTGTAAGTAGTATATTCTGTCCCATCTGATCATAAAACTATGTCCCACCATCATAAAATCACAACAAAAATGATACCTCATGCTCAGCAACCTGAAAGTTTGCATCCATGAGAAGTTGGTTGTTTATTTTGGTCACGTCCTATGCTGAAAGATGCTCCTACTGATCAACTCTAAATAAAATAACTAACATAATTGGAGCTCATTTCTGAGATGGGTGAAAATGTCTTTGAACTTTGTGCACAGTACTTCACTCTCACACATTTCAATAGATTTCCTTACTTGAAGTGTATTAACAACTGTTACAAAAACAATGGATACTATTCAGACCTTAGGCTTTGAAGACAATGGTGAGTTCATACAGGCAATACAATTGTTTTTATACACTATAGCCTTCATAAAAAATCATTTCAATTGGAAAATAGATAGTTCAAGGTCCAAGCACTATTGTAACCTGTACTTATAATAAATATGCAGAGGAGGTACAGTTTTTACAATTTTGGTCAGGAAACCTAAAATGATGTCATAGTACTCTTTTATTAACAATGCCAAACAATAGTCAGGCATGCATTATTATATGTATAGTTCTTTATTGTCAATGAATTGATGTTATGGGGATGGGGAATGTAATAATGTTTTAATAGTTTGGAATTGAACAAAGACATAATAGATATTTTTCACATATTTGATGGGTAAGTACATAATGTACTTATGCCATAAGTAAGTTCCATTTAAATAGATTTATAATCTTTAACAATTTGATCTCTTAGATTGAAGTACAAAAGTGGCTACATTAAAGTTGATGTGACACATGTAGTTAATAATTATAATAATATAACCTATTACCAATCCAAAACAACAATTACATTATGTAAATTAGTTTTCTTGGGTTAGAAGTTAGAACTCATTTTTGGGTATAGCCCTCCTCCAGCATATTCCAAACTTCAGCGTTGGTCTTTTACCATCATGTCCTATCCATTTGGTTGCCTCTATTTTCCATCTTTTATCTGTGAAATGTGCTAGGTGTCCTGCACACATGTAGTTTATGCATGTAAATTTGAATAACCACAATGACTAATATTTTTCTACAAACATTTAACAAACTTTATCTGTAAGAAAATCTAAACTGGTTTACCCGTTTGGGAGCTACGATATTACAGACAGACACACAGATACATGCATCAATCGAAACATTCCTGTTTTAGCGTCTCTTCTCGTTGTCTACACCAATGAGCAGAAGGTAATCTCTGGGACCTGTTGTCCGATTTTGAAAGTTCTTACACTTATAGGAAGCTACATTATCCCTGAGTGTCCTAGGCTATGTCTTATCCAGGTACCGCGTGAGCAAAGCTGCGTAAATAAAGATTTCTGATCCTTCCGCAGGCTTAAGAGATGCTTGATGCCGGGCGCGCGACCTAGCATCCAGCCGTTGTCGGCGGAAAGGTCTTCGGGACTGTCGGGATCGTCGGGATCTGGATTTTTCGATGAGGTGGCACAACTGGAGCTGCACCTACAAAGGCAGCTGGAGGAAGATGTAGCCAGGTATGGGTCAAAGTTTATTATAAAATTACCATTGATCTGTTTGCATGAACCTGACATTCTCTTGCTGCCTTGTCCTAGAACTGCTAACTTACCGCATATAACATAGAACTGCCATCTTACATTATCATCATCATTTCATCCAAAGACGACCGCTGATTTATCAGTGTATTTTTGCCGTATACTACCCCAAAGTTCGCCAAATGACGATCTTTGGAGAGGCATAGGTCTTGCATCCAGCGGTTTCCCGCGACCTTTACCTGCCGGGCTACAATACCCACCGCGACGACTGTTTGTCATTCCCTTCACAGTGCGTGCTTTCACTCTAGTTTCCTTTCTAGACTGAATGTAATCAAATTTGTTATGTTGGTTTGTTAGATATTTCTATTGCTACAAAGTAAGATCAGCTACGCTTAACATTATTTTCATAAGTAAATTATAATGTCATGTTATTTTTTTATTCCAGAATATTTGACGAATCAATTTACTCTGATCTAGAAGTGGTTTCAGGAAAACTTAAAATACTAACGCATTCTTGCATACTCAAAGCACGTACCCATAAGTTTTTTCATAAGCTCGAAGCAATTTTGCATGTGAATATCGAGCATACTACCTTTGATGAAATATATTCATTCATAAGGTATGGGTTCATTGTTTATGTGAAGTATAATGTAACTAGTTTTGCATCTAATAACTTTTTTTTTATTCGCAGTGATGCATACACCGAGTGTAACATCCAGCATCAGGAAGACGAAATAATCAAATACTTGAAAGAAAAACTAAACTTAAAATTCGAAGCACGCCAAGGCGACTGCAAAAGCAAGCAGGAAGATTTTGAGGAGTCCGATGCATACGCAACTCCAAACTGCGTCAGTCCCGAAGACAGTCTGCAGAAAACGATAAGTTCCAGTCCCAGCACCGAGCTCACTAAGGAGTACTATGCATTAGTTCCCATACAAGGCCAGATCTTAGACAAAGAGCTGATAGAACAAGACGAATTGTCCAGCGGCTTTAAATCTTTCATAAGCTTGCGATCTGAATTCTCTGACGACGATCAGATCAAACAATGTATTAAACCAACTACGCTTTCTCTTCATTCTAGTCATATTCCCAAAATAAACAAGCATTCCATAATTTGTGATAAATCTGAGGATTTCGATTCAAATTGTTTTCTTTTTGAGAACGATAAAAGCAAAATCGTCGCTACTAGTCAAGTTCGCAAGCACGTGTCGGAGTTGAATAGGAGTTTTAGTCAGCCGTTTCGGAAGTGTTTGAGCGTTGAGAGTGGCTACTCTCCGGACAGCCTGATTGCCGACGACGGAAGTTCCTCGTCTGACTATTTGTCGACAGGGCTGTCGACGTCCCCGGCCGGCTCCAATGCGCCCCGAGCTAACATGAACAACACATTCACGATAGTCTCAGATTCTGGTATAGATAATAATGCCATGCTCGAGAGTCTGAACAGCCATAAGGACGTAACACTTACCGACGTGTCTCTCACTGAAAGCACGCTCCATGAATTACTCCATGATGAAACCGCAATGGTGCAAAACTCGTCTGACGCTGTAGATAAGAAGTCGCACAAGTCTAACGATAATTCTCAGTACACACTCCCCGGCACATATAAGCCGATAGAGATGAGTGGAAGGAGGTCTTCGAAGGATGAAAAACAACGACAGAACGAAGAGATCGTTATTTTGGAATCGTCGTCTTTGTCTTCCGAGACCGGTTCGTGGGAGTCTGTTTTTCCACCTAAAATGACGGAGAAGGACCTCTGTGAAAAATTCCTGAACGTAGAAAGACAAAACTGTATTGAGCCTGCTTTTAAAGTTAGGGTAGCTGAAAAGAATAACGATATTATTTTATCTCTATGTACTTATGATGCACCAAATTCATCAAATAGGTCAACATGCTATGATGATACTCCAAAAGCATCAAATAAGTCAACATGCTGCTTTATAGATGCATCTAGCTTGGTTGACGAGGAAGAAAGACAGCCTGAAGAAGTCATGCCCCATACTTCTCATCCAGACATTGTTTTTCGCTCTCCTAGTCGGCCGGTGCCTTGTGATTGTAAACCTAAAGATGTAATGAGTCCTACCGATTTTTCGGAAAGCAATGATAACGATGACTCATTGGAACAACCTGATCCAGATTCCTTTCAAAAAGACATATCACCTACAATTTTTGAAATGACTCTCGCGGTTGATAATTCCATAGAAGAAGAGGTGAGTGCTTATGAAGACAATATCGAGCCTGAACAAAACATTACTAAAACCTCACTAACCTCTGCGAGTAAACATGCCAAGAGCATCTTACCGCATACTGTGCTTATGACTTCCACCCCGAACAATTCTATTATCTCTTTAAATGCTTCCGATTTCAAGATGTATGATTCTGAAAGTAGTGACAATGATGGCGGCTCTTATAAACGCGGTAGCACTTCATCTGTAAACTCGATGCAGCAGATCGCAGAAAAGCCCGCGCCGAGATCTCATGTCAGTCGACAAGACATACTATTTGAGGACTTCAATAAAAAATGTAACGAAAGCTCCCCTATATTATCAGGCGGAGCCTCTATTGAAGATCATTTACCGAAATTGAGTCACTCTGGAAGCCCAATGATGAAAAGAAAAATTGAAAACATTCCTATAGTCAGTGGAGCGTACATAATGTCGGAAGAAAATAAACCTGAGAAAACGGTGAAAGCTCAGTCAACTGCCGCTTCGTGGGTTGTAGACATGTCTAAATGCTCCAAAACTAACGACAGCGCAAAACACTGGAATAACAGACCTGGAGACAAAGCATGTGACATTTTAAAAGGTTCCTCGAAATCGACTAGTAATTCCGAGAGCTGCAAGAGCAGAAGTTCCGTCGATTCTGATAGTAGTGAAAAATCAACCCATAAATTCTACATCGATCTTGCATCATTGCCTGATGCTTTGGCTCCTACACAAAGTAGTGCACGCGAAAGTAATGAAAAGAAAAATATATTTTCAATGTTTATCGATCTTGGTGAAAACACTTCTACTGTCAAAGAAATGCCAGCAAGACTTTCGTCCTCCTTGAACACCAAAAAGACAAAAGTAGAACCTAAAAACTTGGTTCCTAAAGTTGTTAAATCTACGAAAAAATCTCCAAGTGTGATCAATAGTCTCGATGAAACATTCGAGAAGCTAGAGCTGTTGTGTAATTCTTCGCAAATGACTGTTTCGGAAATATTGCAGCATTCTGTTGAAAAGAAAATTGGTAAAGAGCAAAGGGAGTTAACAGTAGAAGTACAGGAGTATCACCGAACATTCCCTAGAGAGAGCATTGCACCTACTATCAAAGAAGAGCCTGATCCGGACCAGGCTGGTGATATATTTGTTCGGCTCTCAGATTTAGACAGAGCGTCTTCGCAGAAAGATTCAATAATAGAGAGTACACAGAAAACTGAGTGCGCAGAGAGAATGACTCGCTCCATTCCAGACAATAATTGGGGAGAGACGAGCATGAGTTCTAGATCTATTGATATAATCAGCTCATTTCACTCTGAGAATGCTTTAAGTCTGAACAGGCTGTTTCCTCACTTGAAGAACGACATCAGTCGGAGCATGCCAGGGTCTCTCTCTGGTCCAACCAGGTCTACATTCAGATTGGCAGTGTCCTCAAGCGTTGGGGATAGAGAGGAACTAGTGTCAGATGTGTCGGAAATGAGCAGCATTCAAAGTAGTATGTGCCGATCTGTTGTTGGTAAGAATAAATAAATAAATAAATAAATAATGCTGGACAATCCACACAGCATCATCTAGCCCCAAAGTAAGCAGAGCTTGTGTTACGGGTACTAGATGACTGATAAACTTAATACAATCACTTTCATATTTTCATATTTAGCATTCTGAATTAAAAATATTATGTTTATGAATATTTTCCTATTTTAATTCTCTTAGGTGGTAGCTTATAATTATGTATCCGGTCAGGGTGTAGCAAATTGATATGACAGGTTTTTATTGTCACTACAAAGTCTGTCAAGAAATTCATTAATTCTATGGGCTGTTTTTTTTAAACTCTTGTGTTAATGATCACCTACTGCATAATTACAATACAACATGCATATGCAATCGAACAACATGGGTTGCGGGTCATCAACCTTCATTAAAGTTCTGATTTCTACAAGATCATGTTTTTTTTTACAATGGTCAATACTAGTGCTCAAAATTAGCTCTAACTTTTAAATAAGTCAAATCGATGCAGGTTGGTGACAATCATGTCATTTTGTTTGATTGTGTATGACTGGAACACCCTGTATAACCAAACGTTTGATAAATTTAATTTAAATATACCAATTAATCAGTTATTTGTTTACCAATTACAACTTTATTAACATATAAAATTACAAATAAATCAAAACAAGTATTTACAATTGAAACAGTTGAGCTAGCTGAAGACTTTTGCAAACAATCTAAAGGTAGCTTAACTGAACCATATACCAATGTTTTATAAGCAGTAATAATGTTTCTTTTTCAGAACATAGTACAACGGAAGAAACAAGCCATATGTCAAGCTTACTGATCAACTGTCAGTCTAGGCTCGGGCAGGATCTACTGCGGATGTTCATGGAGGAAATAGCCCCAGACGTGGTGGTCGAAGTGTCAGGACGACGTATCAAGGCACACAAATGTATCTTGTCATCCAGGTAATACACAACTTTATCTAACCCCATCAGCACACACACGGCTGGACATGCACCGCCAAAACAAGGGGGGGTTTTGACATGATCACGCGTGGCAGGCGGATTGGTGATAGCACTGGAGATGTTAATAGCACAGCCCACTGAATAACCGAGACCTCCCTCTCTTTTATATTATACTAGCTGCTGCCCGCGGCTTCGCACGCGCTTTTAAGTAGTCATCTCCGTCCCCGGGATACCATTACCTCCCTGCCAAATTTAATTGAGATCCGTTCAGCCGTTTAGGCGTGAAAAAGTATACAGATGTACAGACAGGCAGAGTTACTTTCGATTTTGTATATAAGTATTAATCCACACTAATATACAAGAGAAATAATAATAATTATCTTCATCGTCCATCTATCCATCCATTAGATCAGCCCCAAGAACCAGTCCTACGTACAGTCCACTGTACGTAGAACATGGGAATCTCCCAAAAAATGCAATTTATTTGGTTGCCATAATCATGTTCGGCAGGTGTGGATTCATCATGCTTCTCAGCCAAAGGACGTCCAAACATAAACATAAGCTTTTTTCAAAGATCACCCACATTGAGTGAGTAAAGCTTGTCGCACACCTGGAAAGCACCGCTGCAGCACAGCACAAAAATGTGCATGCAAATATGAGCCTTAACTCGTAACATTTAGATGCATTTTATATTGACGGCATCAGATAACAGTCCACTCGTTTGAAGCTTGTGGGAAGCCATTTTGTTACTCTAAAATGTATAAAGATGAGAGAAATGTATAAGAGAACGCGTTTAATGAATATGAATTTGCCCATATATGAATGCACGTTTTTGTGCTGTGCGGTATAGGTGCGGCCCTGCGACAGCCTTTATACCTCTATAAACCTTTACAATACATTATCCAGATTGAATCAGACATTGTTGCACTGTACAAAACACTCATATGCAAGATATTAGTGATGGTCATATCTATATGATTTGTTAGTACTTTTGCTGTGGTCCTAGTGTGAAGCGCTACATTTATTTCAGGTGCCAATATTTTGCTGGAATTCTGAGCGGTGGCTGGGTAGAAAGTGCTGGGAACGTTATATCTTTGCCACCGTAAGTAAAGATTTAAATTTTATAACTTACTGCGACCTATCAAGGTCGCAGAGATAGCAATAGCAATAGCAATGCAGCCAGCGTCTTGGAGACGCTTCCGACTGGTATTGATATGGATCAGTTGAGCTACCTCTAGATTGTTTGCAAAACAACAACAGAACGAAGACGAAAAATAATAATTCTTGCAATTGATTGTTTCCTACAATAAACGTAAAACGAATCTGTTTTCTGGTGTTACCAGTAGCGTATGATCGTAACTCCCCAACCACCATAAATTACCTGTACGAATCTGATAAAAGTATGTATGTGGTTTTGTACCAACCAATTATTTATTACAATTACTCGTGCTTAACTAAAACTGTTTTGAATGATCTAACAAACAAAATTGAAGATAGAATTTTTCTATGTATTTTTTTTAATTGACAATTTTCCAACTTCCATGTTTATAAGAAATTCCTAAAAAATATTCGACTTCGACGGAACTTGAACTTCCATGTTTTGTTGAAATAAGTGGCAATTGGACAGTGACGTAGCATGTGTCAGTCCCGGAGTGCCAGACCTAGTTTTCTTGGACCATGCTCTATTCTAAACATGTTTGTTTGTATGGTTTTCTTTCTTTGTGTGGTTTAAAAAATAATTTTCTATCTATCTAAAACAAAGACCTTTTTTTAAACCATAAATTTTTGCAGGTTCTCATTCAGCGTTGTGCATTTCGCACTGTGTCACATCTACTCTGGCATTTCAACCATTCCTGACTCTATTAGTATCGTCGAGTTAGCAACCATCGCAGATATGTTAGGCCTGGAAGGCCTGAAAGAGGCCATCATGTTTACACTGAAGGCCAAATACTGTCACCACTTTCATGAAGTAAGTACCTGTTCATGTTAATCTAAGCCTAGAACTACAAGGGCGTAAAGTTACAGCTCCGATCAGTACTTATGGCGTGAAAAGGTAACAAACTCCAAAATGTTCACAGATATTCTACAAAGAGTTTGGCTAGTGTAGTAGTGCTCCAGTGCTGAGTAGTAAAGCTTAGTCATGTCCTTGTAAATAAATACTCGATTTTTTAATAGTAGGTACTTGACGATTTGTGACAATTGTTAACAATATTTATTTATTTTTTAACAATCACATTTTTATCTCGTCTCCAGGCATGTGAATTTCAGTTTTTTTTTGTTTGGGTTTGTTGTCATAGTTTGCAGCTAATTCTAAGCTCTACCATAGGGTAAAAAATAAACCCTATGCTAAAGGCCGTTTCGACGTTTATGCTATATAAAAGCGTTACTCAAGCATAGATCGACGACTGAGCAAGGTTTCACAATACGGGCCTTTCTTTGTTAAAACTAACTGAAATTAAATAATGTTTTTATTTATTATTATTTATCCAGCCAGTGAGCGTCTATCGGCTGAATCGATGATTATAATAGTTGTGTTTCCTTTCAGCCGTGTCAAGTGTGTACGGCAGGCGTCCTGGAATGCTTCCCTCTGTGTTCCGTTTATGGGCTAGACGAGCTCTACCGCCGTTGTCTGCGCTGGATCACGAGGCACTTCCGCAAGGTTGGCTTTATAAAACAACTAGTTTCTTCCCGCGGCTTCGTACGCTTTGTTTCTATGGAAACGTGTGAAGGTAATTGTTTCCCCATGGGAGTTCATTATTGGGATAAAAAGTAGCCTATGTTTTATTTCAAGTTTAGACCTACATCTATGCAAAGTTTCATCCCAATACGTTTAGTAGTTTTCTCTTGAAGAGGTAACAAACACACACATCTAAACATCCAACCTTTCGCATTTATAATATTAGTGTGATATCAGATATCCAGTACCCATAACACAAGCTCTGCTTAGCTTGAGGCTAGGTGATGCTTTGATGCTGTGTGGATTGTCCAGCATTATTTATATGATTTTATTGACAAATGTACCGCAAATCAAGTACATTTTACCAAAACATTTTGTCTCGTTGTTTATGAAGGTGTGGCCCACCAAGGCGTTTGCGACGCTGCCTACAGAGCTTCTCGACAAATGCTATCACGAACTGCTGCTGAACCTCACCGCAGATAACCTAGCAGATACCGTCTACGACTGTGGATGTACAGGTATTTGGTCTACGATTTCATTGTTCTATAAATTAGCCAAATTTGATGTACAATGTTTGTAAACTAACCGCCCATACTCAACCTAAAATTCACTCTGTTGCACGGATAGATTGATTGAATGGTTTGAACGTTTGACAATTTTGACAGTATCATTAGTATCTTTCATCAAATGTAAAATAAAATCCAAAATGTGTAGACGATACCATATTGTTACAGTGAAGCGGCTAATGTAGTGGAATTAGGGCTAATACAGGGCGTATTGATCTTACTTACTAAAAACAGGACCCTAACGTAATGTAAATAACACTATGATGTCTTCTATACGAAATTTGACGTTTTTTACAAAAACCGATTTGATTGAATTTCTATAAAATGGATTGTTCCATCGCCCATCTATGTAGGTAACTAGACGCTTGTGTGCTTTCAGTGGCATCGCTGCACCGCTGTCGCTGGGCGGAGGTAATCGCTCGCCTCTGCCGGCGTTTGATGTCTGCCGCAGCGCAGTTCGCGGGCACGCAGCTAGCCAGCGTGCTGCGCGCCGTGTCTGCCTCCCAGCGGGGCGCGGGAGGGGCGAGCGGCGCGGGGGGCGCGGCCGTAGACGAGTGCCTGGCACGCGCTGTCCAGAACGCAGCGCCAGAACAACTCTGCCGTGCCATAGTCCTCCTCCAACCGAGCTCGAAACCAGACCTTATAGAAAGCGCACCGCAACCCGAGCGTCTTGTGTCACTACGCCGTCGCTGTGAAGACGCGCTAATCCGCGTCGCGCCGCACGCACTCGCCGCGCCGGGGTATAAGGAGCTACCACAGGACATACGTCGCCGCTTGCGCGACGCTGCACGCCGCCACCCCGAGCACCCGCCCCCCAAATCGCCGCGTCGTCCCACCAGATCCCCCCCTCCCGCCATCGAACGGGTCCGAAGCTCCTTCGTCCCGTACGCGCAGCGCCCGCCGCAGTTGAAACTCCATGACCGCCCAAAACCAGCGCCTACAAACCCGCCGCGCGTGCGCACCACCAAAGCTCAAGAGGAACGAGCCAAGTTCAACATGAGCAAATCCCAGGAGAAGGTTAACGGGAAACCGCGCGCGTTCGAAAACGCGAAGCCGCGGTATTTGGAGAAGAACGTACGAACGAACGCGGGGCTTTCTGTCCGTCGGGGTCCTCGACTGATGTCCTCGAGCGAGTCGTCTCGTACGTCAAGCCCGGCGCTTCGCCCCCGCCCCCGCCCTCACACCGCAGACCCGAAGGGGACCCGAGAGGTTGCTGCCCCCGCCCCCGCCCCCCCCAATCAAGTGATTAGTACCAACAAGTACGCTACGTATACTAAGAGCTCGCGACGCGATACGCTTCCACTGCCTGTGATAAACGGTTTGTATATTTGTGTTCTACATATATTGCACGCGTTTATAAAACGTAGCTATCTTTCCCCAAAATATAATTTAGCTCATGACAAACTTTGTTCAGATTTGTTCACCTGTATAACCTGAAAAGGTAACATACAAAACTCTGTCCGTCTGTTTATTACCTACTTTCGCATTTAACATTTAAGGGGTAATGTGAGTTCTATCAACGGTCACCCGATAACGCGACTCATGTAACTTTACGTGGTTTTTCAGGATCGCAGCAAACTAAAACGCAAACGACTACGTCGTATAATGGGAAAGCGCGAGCGACTAAGATTCCAGTGTTAATGAATCAGACGGTTCCGGGGGCAAAGCGTACGGCGCCTCTCGTTACAGGTAAGAACGAGGAATAATAGAATATTTTTGAAATCAAATTAGAAGAATAACTTTTTTAAAGCGCGAAGTTAAAGATTTGAATAGAATACATTTATTTTACCCAAAGAAAAAACAAAACATAGACAAGAAAAAATTTGAATTAAAAATGACAGCCCCTTCTATGATTTGATCAATTAATATGATCAAAGCAGGACATCATGAGAGAGACTTTCATTTTCAACTCCAATCTTTATCTACCTGACTCATACTTAAACTGATAACACGTTAGAGATAAGCTGACAACGATAAATTTTATTAAAAAATATTATTATTATAAATAACTATGAATACTTTTAACAATGAAAGCTGTCGTAGTTCGACGATTCATTGAACTATGATAGTTTTTATTGTATCGATTGTTCTTTCAACACAACAATGGTTCGTGGTTAACCCACTTACTTCATAATGAATTCGTCAAACTACGATAGTGCTTATAGTAAAAAGTACGTAATAAATACTTATGAATAGGTAAGGAGCCGCGAGCACCGCGTCATCGCGGCTCACTGATGATGGCCACAAAGTCAAGCTCCGCCAAAGTGGTCTCCAAAATAAAGGAACCTGTTGCAACTCCTGCGAAAGGCGGCAAGGCTCGCCCCGACATACCTGTCATGGAACGTTCGGGAACCTTCTTGAAAGATGAACCAACTTTCGGTGATATTACCACCAACGTACACATTGACGAATAGATTATATTCATAGATATCATGTCGATACTCCAGGCAAATTAGATGTGAAATGTTTGTAAACAAACAGCCCATACTTAACCTAAAATTCTGCCGTGTTGTTTTATTTTCAACTTAAATTCCTTGTCGATTTTAGATCTCTACTTCAATAAGAATTCAAAAATTATGCCTGAAGCCCAACGCCGTCGCCGAGCATGTAACTTTTTTATCTTGTTTGTTTACATACATTTCAAATCAAATTCGGTTGGAGTATAGTCTCTATTGAAACTGGCCGCCGCCGCGCCGTATATATATATACATAGCTGAAACTCGGCTGGGACGACGTCATCGGTTATAGATTGAATCATTTGATATTATATTTTAGTTCGTAATGTTTTCAGTGCAATTTTTATTACTTAAAGAACCAGTTGTATAACGTACTAAACTCAATTACCTACCACGGAAGCCAAAGTTGACAGATGGTTGTTTGTTGGTATTTGGATTGTCCAGCATTATTTATATATGATTATTATTTAATCATCTTCCTGGCGTAGTAATGGTGCAATATGTGTTTACATTGTCATCTTTTAAATATATTTTTTACGACCATCTGTCCGCCTTTGTGTAATTTGTTTTAATATTTCTTATTGATAACTGCCTTCTACAATATAAACATACTTATCAAGTTTTTTATTAAAATGACAATGTGAAGGTAATTTATAATGTACTTAATTAAAATATTACCTCAAACCAATGCTGTATTGTATACTAGCACTAAGGCCCGTATTATGAAACTATGCTCAGTCATCGATGTATGTAACACTTGCCCTTAAAATCGTTACTCAAGCATGGATCGATAACTGAGCAAGCTTTTATAATACGGGCCTAAGTAAGTATAATATGCGTAGTGCGCAGCATATAAGGGCATTTTCACTAACAAGTACACCCCTACATAAATTAAGATATTTTCTACACTTGTGTTTTTGAGTTGATTGAGGTTTTCATAATATTTTTACATGTTTTTTGAACTGAAAATTGTACATTATATCCGAAAAATTGCGTTATTTATATGAAAAAGACAATTAATATGTGGACACTATAGAAAAATAATGGTCAGTTTGGTGACACTAAAAAACGCCTGTATTTTTGGTAATAAAGAGACTATGACATTATTTTCAACTTTGATCAGTTCCAAATATAATAATGATGCTTTAAAAAATACATATTCATCTAGAATTCATTTAATATTAGTTAAAATTAAGGTTTGAATTCCGTTTTGTGACCAATGATTCCATTGCGATCATTATTTTCTTTTTAATTTTAAGTTAAGTATCCTGTTTTATAATTTATTAATTGTACACTCTTTATTAAACTGTTTTTAATAAGAGAAGAAAAATAAATACAAAGTATTAGGTAATTAAAATGAAATTATTAATTAGTAAGATAAACCCCATCTAAGTTGGGACAGTGACCAAACCGACACATCTCAAATCCTAAGGATGAGGCTACAATGACAAAAAGTTGGAATAAAAATCATTTTTTTCTATAGTAACATTTATTTGTTGTTTTCAGTCATGTCGAAAATCAAAATATGTAGGTAGGTATATCGAGGTACATCGTGTACGGCTTTCTTTTGTCTTTTTCGGCTTTTCCTTTATTCTTTCCTCCACTTTTCTCGTCTTATTTCCACTTCTTCTAGTGTGATACTTTTTTTCTTCTTAGACTTTACTTTGACTAAATTCTGTTTTCCTATCTTTCAAACTCTTCAGGATGATTTTCTTTAAGTCTATCTCTATATCGTCGAGTTTTCAGCGCCACTAAGTGGCATATTGAGGTTTGTTTAAACTACCTCAAAATTAATTAAATGTTATACAATGTTTTTTTCTATACTTGATCAAACTAAAAGTATATAATAATATAAATAAGACAAAAATATCGATAAGGAAGCTATTTTAGAAAGCAAGGTAGTATTAAAATTTTTGTTGGTTACCGAAATTTTACTATCGAATATTTTATTCACACATTTCGTTTGATCAAGAGTAGAAAAGACACATTGTAATGTGGACCTAGCCTTATGAGTCAGTTTGGTGACTTTGGTGGTCCGCCCTATATGTGACGGCTCAAAACGTCACTGAACGGACGTTACATTATCCAAATGAGATGAGAAAAAAACACATTCTAACCAAACAAAAGGACCTTTGTTTAAATTAACTGGTAAAAACATTCCTCAAATAACACCAAAAAACTGGGGGTGTACTTTTTAGTGAAAATGCCCATATACATCATTTTAAATATGCAACGTTCACTTTTTATTTAGCAGATATATTTATAACGACATTTAATTTTCTCACTTCTATTAACTGATATTTGTTATTTATCACATGTTATTATCTAATAGATATTTTTCTATGTAAATCTTCGTTCTCTTCGTAGTGTAGATTAAAACAGTATAATTAATTCAAAATGTTAAATTGAACTATTACCATATTAACACGTAGCGCGTAGATAGATTAATTATTTTAGATTATTAGAAGTTGTTCAATGTCCATAATTTATTTGCAATATATACTTAAGAAAGATTATAATAGTCTGTCTTCTTCTCTTCATCTGTAACTAAAAATTATATGTCCTTAGGAATTTTAACGTTCAGATCGTGTGTACCTGTGCTATTTATATATTGTATTTAGGTGTTGTGCTCGTCTAAAATGTTATTCAATAACAGGGCCTATTAGATTAGTAAGCTCTTTATTAGACCATGAAAATATTTGTAACACAGTATGGATCTTTCTATTTTTATATGAGCAATTTGTGGGTAATGAATCTACATCTATATTTGCTAATGTTGCGTGCGAAACTAGCTAAACGTAGATTTACATAAATTTATTATCATTATCAAAATCATTCGTTTTAGGTACTTACTAAATCTGTCTCGGCTTTCGTCGACGTAGATTGTAAATAGGAAGCTTTGTTAGCTTACTAGCTGTTGCTCACTTAGGCCCGTATTAAGAAAGCTTGCACGGTCATCGATCTATGCTTGATAAAGTAACGGTTTTCTATTGCATAAACGTTGCTCAATCTTAGATATATAACTGAGCAAGCTTTCATTATACAAGCCTAGAAGTAGTCTTAGCTTTCACGGGCCTTATAAGTCGTGTGGTTCTTAGAATTTATCTTCGTTTTAGCTTTCATAGTATTTTTGTAGTTGCTTAGTCTTAAAAGTTCTAATTTGGGCTAAAACGTATTTTCTGTTATTAAGACTATATTTGGATCTATCGCACATAAATATTTTTTTGCTGAATAGCTATCTGAACTTTTGGTGGGCATAGAAACGTGACATAAGTAATTAATTATACTGTAACTCGTAACTATTGAACGAAGTATATGAACAAAGAACTTCCATTTATGGGGTACATAAACTTCTGTCACATTACCTTTTAGTAATTGTAGTAGAATTATTGAAACTTCCAACACAGACGCTATAAGCGATTGTGAATATGGAACCTCGTACATTATTTATAAGCTAGTATTTTAAATGTACCTACTTTTACAAAGTTTATCTTTCAATTTGATCTCAAAGATGCACTGCAGTATTTTTTGTAATCTAAGATTTGGTATGCATCAGCCATTGTTTGTCGGTCATGGCCATGTTCTGAAGTATGCATGTTTAGAAATTAGTTTCGTACATAGTAAGTTTTATTTTAATATTTTTTTATAAGTGTTAATTTTATTGTTTAGAACATGGGTTCAAGTCGTGCGCGTGCATTTTACTTATATAGTACTTATTGCTTTTTATGAATCAACGTTTTTTAATATGTAATAGCTATATTATGGCAGCGTTCAGTATACTATCATTGAATTTTTTAATGGAATGTATATATTGGGTCTAAGAGTACTCTTATTTAGCTAATAAAGAATCGAGAATACACGAAATTCTTAATACAAGTTACAGCTCACATGTATTTTAAATCTGCTTACAGTGTTGCCTGTGAGTGTGGCATTAAAACTCTTTGCTTTGCCTAAAGCCGGTAACATAAGTACTCTAAAATATTTTATATTGCTTTTTATGGTTTTGAAATACTTGCGCTTACAAACTTACTAGTTGCTTTTGCAGGTAAATCGTCTATTCTAAACAAATTGGCTAAGAAAATAGGCGAAATAAAACATGTTTAATTTACAACCAAAACAAAAACTTGCTATATAATTAGCTATGTTTATTATTTAAACATGTATTCCATTGAATTACCTAGGAGATGTCCCAGAACCAGGAAATGGATTGGAGACGCACCGTCTCCCTTAAGCTCAGAAATAGTGTTTTTTTTTATTATTGATGAACCTCTTTTTAGAACTTATTTGTAAGCCTGCGTGTACCGTATTATTTATTAAACTAGCTCTAAGAGAAATTTCAAAACCTGTGTATTATTTTAAGAATTAAAATTGTATATTATAATTAAATGTAGGTAGTGATTATATTACTGTTGATTGAAAAACTTATATTTTATGTTTGCAATTACACTTAATCGATATATACCTATATACATACATATTTAAATTTAATCGTGGTTTGTTTTTCCGCCTCTCTGGTTAGGGATACCAACAATGCAAAAACAAGTGCCGTCAAGTGCGAGTGTAACAATAGAACATTTTCGTTTTCATTATTCATTTATTTTAATTTTTAGGGTTTCTTGATCGGATCTGTCCTTTTTAGGGTTTCGAAGATCGGGGATCGGTTTCGAAACCCTTACGGTCTCGCTTTTGCTGTCCTTTTTTCCGTCTTTAATATCTCAGCCACTACAGCAGCAAATAACTTGAAATTTAAAATAATAATATAATTCGTGCGCCTGTACGTATGTACAGATTAAAAGAAAAAGAAATAAATGAAAAATGCGTATTAAAATTTTCAGTACAAATTGTGATGTCAAAATTTTAATACAATACAATGTCAAGTGGGGTATCAAATGAAAGGTATCAGTTTGTACACCTCGAAACATTTTTTGAAATTTCTGTAGGTTTCATACTTAGTCATAATATGTATATTGAAAAAAGTCTGAAAAATACCCATTCCCCATCCTACCTCCGAAGTTTGCAGAGCGATCCATCTGAAATGTATGTAGCGTTTGTAGTTATGGATCTATATTTTACAGGAAAAATATAGACAAGTCTGTAAGTAGCCAGGGGGGGGGGATTTATTTCAAAAGGGGGGCTACCTCACAGAGTGGGGTATCAAATAAAAGGTATCGGTTTGTAAATCTCAAAACAGGTTTTGTAAATTCTGTAGGCTTAATAATTTTTGAAATATGTTGAAGAAACTCGAAAATTTTACTATTACCCCTGTATACTCCGAAGTTTGCAAACCGATACATCTGACCTTTAATTTTTTGCTATTCATCAAATAGCAAAGTCTCTAACTATTACTTATAGTACGTAGGTACGTATTGTTGGTTCTTGACAACCGTTCGAAACCCTCGGCGCGCGAGTCACACTCGCATTTGACGGATCTTGTTTCCCTCTTGAATATCTTACTAACTACCGTAGCGTGCTCGATGACCGCATTTATTAGATTGATATTTAAAAAAAATTGATTTAGAATAATAAACAGATTGAAAGAAAAAACAAGATCCGTCAAGTGCGAGTGTGACTCGCGCGCCGAGGGTTTCGAATGTTTGTCAATTATACAAATATGTCCTCTATGTACAGACTTCCTTGCTGCACTCTTTTCTTTGTCGTGTTGAATTATGAACCATTCAGCTTGGGTGTGGGCTCCTAGGAAATTAGGTATCAAAGTGAATTGATTAATATGTTTATGTACCTACATGCCTTTTTTACCTTTGGTAACATTTTAATGTTATCGTTATTAATATATTGATAGGTTTTTAAGAGTTGCGCCCCAAGGACACTTTATGAAAAGTACAGTCAGCGTCAAATTGATATGAGCGTCTAGAGTAGTCAAGATCTGAAAAACATAAAAGCAATTTGATATAGGTACGCAGTTCGAATCATCATATTGTTGTAAGCATCTATGGTGTTCAAAATATCTTACTACTTATTGTTTAATTTTTATATGAGCAGTCAGGGTGTTCAAAGTTACTTGAAGTTGATATGTAAAAATATGTAGCGAGTAGTTTAATTTTTTTGATAGTGAACTGTATCTGGTATTATCGTCAGTGATTAATGTCATTCACATCTTATATATCTCATCATGGAAGAATTTGGGAAAAGCGATTCCCATTTAGTTCTGTGCATTCAGACAGGAGCAAAAGCTAGTATGTAGTTCTATAGTACAAATAGGGACAATATTTTCTCAAATTGTTATATTACGTCATGTTCCAAAGAACAAATGGGACCTACCCGATTACAAAGTTACCACGTGAGTTGACGTGAGCGAAGCCACGGGCAGAAGTAAGTAAGGGAACCTTTCAATAAAATAGCAGTATCAATCATAAATTAAGTCTTTTATTTCAGAAAACGATACAATATAGCATAATAGTTTATAACAACATTAATGAACTATTTTAAAATTTTAAGTATGTTACCGATAAAAAAAAACAATGAATGAACGGTCGCAAATATTAAAATATTATTTAAAATTAAAATTTATTTTACAAGACACGACTATTACATGTGGCTGTGTTCACAAATTAAATGATTGATCTGTTGTCTTCCTTTGTTATACATTAGTTTGTAGCCCTCATGATATTCTCAATGCATATTTAAACCAAATGAACCATAAAGGCAGTCCCTCGGCGGGGCTTTTGCAGTGAGGCACCTCTGTTATTTAGTTCAGATTCGAGCATTACATCATTCAATCAGAAACCGAGCATTATCTCATCTGTCGGTGAGGCAGTAGGTATTGTATCGTAAAGCTCAAATCGAATGCTCCCGGTGAGGGACCGTCATAATCGCAACTAACATCAACTAGGATCAGTTTCTAAACGAATGCTCCACTTCACAAGTACTTAGGTAAACTAACAGCTTTCCCGTAATGTTATATTCTTGGAAAATAAAAATTACCTACTATCTTTTACACAAATTTTAGCTCTGAAAGTTATTGTACAGAACAAAGAGAAGAATAAAATATTGAAACCCATGGTTCAATACATATTATCATGAGAAAAGTCTACATGAACCGATTGAAGCTAGGAAGTGTGATGGAATGGCGGACGAAACATGCACCCCCGTCCGCATGGGGTCCCAGACAAGCCATGGTTAAAAATTTTCATGAGGTAAGTAAGTTAGCAACTATTGAACAATATTTATTACATAAACTCTTTTCTAGGTAACTGATGTCTATTTCGGTCTGAGCTGTGTTGATGACGTCGATGTCCCTTAAAACTATTTTTATCGTAGAAACTACATAAAAATTCTACATTATGTACCTACCAACAAATCCCCTTGTAACCAAGGACAGACAATATTTTCAGACACCATAGTACTATGTGGTTAACGAATAAGTACACACATTGATTTACAGATGGTCGTAAGAATACACTGGATATACGCGTAACTTGGTGATCCTGTTATTTACAGAAAGGGGAAGGGGTGGTAGCAAATGGCATGGCAAAAATGACATAAAATGATTATAATCTGTATACAGGGTTACTGGTAATTCACTGACACTGCGTGAAATGCAGGTTCTGCTCGTCATCGTGAAGACGCCAGGACTTAATTGTTAAAATGTTGTGGCACCGACCATTTAAAATGTAAAAACACGTTTGTCCAGAACCTAATGTATTAATTACTAAAGATCGTTTCCCTCTCCCATACTTACTGTTAATAAGGTGGTATGTACGGTTCAAGTTGGAACGAGATTCTAATATTTTTTTTCGAATCCTTTGATATTTTATTACTTTGCTAAAAATATAATAAATATCCAAATTAAGAAAGATTTCTTTTTAAATTTGTTCTCTTGGTTTTTTTTGCACATATCCAATAATAACCTGTAAGTGGCAGAGACAGGGATTTGACTCCCAACAAAATTAACGCTTTACGGCTTATATTTTGCAAACGGAACCCAGAATCGAAAAGTGATTTTCCTACTCCACATTAATTTTGAATGAGCTATCCAACGATACCCCACACCATAGGTTAGACGAAAAAATATATTCACTATACACAATATACCACTACAAAATAACACATGCCAACTGAAATAATAATGAATCTTGCTCCTACATGAATCGAACCACCAAAAAGAACTCTATTATTGTATGTTGTGCCTACAACAGGAGAAAACAGAAGTGTAGTAATTTGCATGAGCCAATACAAAGGAACAATCAACTACGGCTACATTTTAACAAAAATCTTCTTTTTAGATAACAACAGATCCAATCAAATTATTAAAATGTCATTATATTGAGTTTTGTTTAAAATACGAACACAAATCTACAATACTAGGATCAAATGTGTTATGAAACGTGACATTTGTCTTGCGGAGCTAAAATTTGATATACCTGACTTGGTATAGCCGGCCAAAAACAACTTACTCGTATCACCCGTGCCATACATGTCAAAAACGGTACTGTGAATATAATAAAAAAAAGCATAAAACTTTAACAGATGCTTGCTGAGCTTCAGGCTACAATATTGGCAATATTAGAGAATATTGTAATAAATGTTGAACATTGGGAGAAGCTCAGCTAAAACTTCTTGCGTCAAACGAAACCTCTATTACCAAAAGCAATGACCACGCCCACTCGCAGTAAACACTCCCGTTTTGCAACCTCCATCTATCTAGCCGAAATCAAGCATATTGCGAAGTAGGCGAGATAAACTAGTAAAAGCTAGTTATTTTCAGCTACTCGCCAATATGGAAAAAGGTTACCGCGTAACTACGCATGCATACAAAAATTTGATAAACATAAACACAAATATTGTTTATAAATAATAACACATAAACCTTTGCTCAATCTTAAATCAATCATGCAACAATGTTGTCTGTACTCTCACTAATAATAAGACACTGTTTGTTTATCTGTGTGCAACTGTTTTGCTGAATTACGCTCCAATTATATAAAAATAGTGTCATAATATATGAATAACTATTTACTGCTGTATAAACAGGTTAGGTATTAAAATATTTAAGACAATTGAATATTTAAAGACGAGATTTGTTTTGTTTTATAAAGTAACTTTTACATTAAAGAATGCTCGCGGTGAGGAAACGCCTAAGATGAAAGATGGGCCGAAGGTGTGAACTTAGGTATAGGACAAAACAGTTATGCCTACCGCTGAAATATATTTAATTATTAAAATACGTGGCATTTTGTCACTTCAATGCTACATTCGTACAACTACTTAACTACTTAATACGCTTCAATTTGTAATTATTGTAAGTTGATTTATAAGGCGAGAATAAATAGATATTTTGAACTGTATGCAAGTTTTACATTCTAGATAACATTTATAGCGATTTGTTTACTCTACAATTAAGGACTACCTAGGTCAGAAAATCTAACGCAAATAGATAGGCATCGCGCGTCTAGTTGTTAAATAAGTAGGTGTATTTTTAGAATTCCTATGCTTCGGCAGCAAGCTTTATTGTCACTACAAAAAAAAAAAAGAATCTGCTAAAGTTTGCCACTTTAATATATTCCCGTGTGTTTATTGATAAAATAGGGAAGGCGTAGTATCCACGTTTAGAATCAGAAATTAAAAGTCTATGCGCCTATCACAGGTAAACCAGGCTAACTGTAAAAATGTGCTGGTATATAGTTCTCCATAAATATTCCGCTATAATGTATATATCAATGTTAAACTACGCTGCAAAGTTTATATTATTTTATTGAATGCATGAATACTTTGAATTTGGTCTAAATTAAGTATTCAATAAATAATAGTGTAACACAAACCAGCCTGAGAGAAACCTTCTTAAGAGTAAATAAGGATATTAAATTAATATCTCTTGATTAGAAAGAAGTCTTCATCGAGAAATACTTTGTCTAAACTTCAATATTTGCCTATTTTTTTCTTCCAAGCTTCATTTGACCAATATTTTGCAACAGCCATGATTTATTGATTTTGTTTCGACAAAGAACGGTTATGCCATGCTGTGTGGGCTGACAGATTCAATCAAACTACAGCCGGGTTTCTGCCGCGAGAGGTGCGGACCCATTTTAACTCGCAAGAGTAAACAGCATACTTGTATTTCCACCAACAAATAGTCGAGCGGAAAGGACTGAGCGAGCAGAAATATAGTCGACCGTAAAGGAGTGAGCGAGCAGAAAGCGTTGAAATGAACTCCGCCCACTCACCTCTCATTTCCTGCTCATGACCCTTTCGCGGTGGAAACCCGGCCATATAGTTTTGACGAAACTTGTGAAGTGAATGAAATCAGGATCATTCTAATGGTTACGTGAAACAGGGAACGACATAAGCGCTTTGGTATTTTAATTTGTCCATATGCGCCAAAGTTAACTGTTTTAGTAAACTCTTTACCAATTTCATAAATGCTAATTATCATAATAAAATGCAGTTGATTTGCCAGTTTCTCTCTTCGTTAAAAAAAATAAATTTTTACTAACCTAATCTCAATGCATCGGTAAACATGCCCTAGGTACTACAACATGATGCTAAGAATCTTGTAATCAGAGGATGCTGTATATACTAAAAGGATTTTAAAGAAAATTTTCAAATAAAAAAAATACCTGAAATACAGGGTGGATTTTTTCGACGGGGCCGTAAGGATAGGTACCTTACCCGGTGTTGCCACAGGAAAATGGTCTTAGGAGACAATCCATGATTTTTAGAGAAATGTGTGTTCACAAAAATTTACAGTTTGCATGAAAATTTGTTTCTTATACTGATTAACAACTGATAGAAGTTGTTAATCAGTATAAGAAACCTACTGAGACCTACTGAGGTTGGAGTAGGTACTAAAAAAGTCAGAAATAGCTATAAACTTTTCCCAGAGACAGACAGAGAGAGAGTAGGGATGTCAATTTATCTAAAAAATATGGATAGTCTCTTAAGACCATTTTCCGGTAGCAACACAGGTTAAGGTGCCTCCCCTTACTGCCCTGTCCAAACAATCCAGCCTGTATAACCTGCGTACTTATAAATTGGGTTTGAGAATTACGTCATCTCTCATGCTACCCTGCTCAGTTCGAATCTGGAGATGAGATGCCAACATGGGATGACGTCATTCTCAATCCCATTATTTAAGTACGCTTTATTTCATTACATACTCATAACATAACACAATGTCATGTTACTTAGACTCACACGCGTGTGTAGCCCTGGGGAAAGCAAAACAATTCATAAAATTATGGTTCACACAATACAAGTTTCGTAATTATTACTTAATATGTCGAGGAACGAAACTTTTCAATTACATAATACTGAAACTATTGATGACGACTTTTGCGAATGGAAACCAGAAGAACCCAAGAAATAATCACTCTTAGAAAACATACAGTTTGCTAAAACACAGCAAAATATCTTAATATGATATACCAGTAGCTTGACAACCTCAACAAATATAACCAGAAACCTAAGTATAAAACAAACGTTAACCCCATATAATAATATCGATGAAAGCCTATGTGTTATTTATGATATTGCGATCTTCGATTGTTATTAGTTCAAAGTGAAGCTGCCTCGTGGGAGGTCGGAGTCGCGGCTGTGCGGATCCTCACATGAAGAACTTTCCGATGATTATGCCAAGAAGGGCCATGGCGATGGCGAAGCCCACCCACGGCATCATGGTGCCCTGCACTTGCTTCTCCGGCCCGAACGAGTGCGCGCGCGGCTGTCGCCCGTCGCTTATCGCTTGGCGGAGGCGAAGCAACTCTTCCTGAAAAACAATGCACACAATCAAACTATGTTTAATTCTGTTATATACAAAAAAGTAGTAAAATAGTAAAAAAATAGGCAATTTTTATAAAAAAATGTTTGATTTCCAATTATCTTGAAAACGGTTAGGTTAGTGGTGTGGTGCTTCATAATCAGTTACATATGTATGATGGTAACTACAACTAAGTCTACTTAATCAGTAACCCTGTATATGTCAGCGCCGGAACGTAGATTCAACCCGTTTTAGAATGGCTTAGCGGGTAACAAACGGTGAGCGAAGCGAACCGCAATTCGGCACCCGTTACAGCAAGGCAAGCGAAGCGAGCCGCGCTGCGTGACCACAACCAGATGGACTGGGTCGGATTGCGGTGAGCGAAGCGAGGCTCTATACTGAATCCGTCACACAGCAAGGCGAGCGTCGCGAGCCGGGCTTCGTGACCGCAGCCAGGTGGACTGGGTCGGATTGCGGTGAGCGAAGCGAGGCTCTATACTGAATCCGTCACACAGCAAGGCGAGCGTCGCGAGACGGGCTTCGTGACCGCAACCAGGTGGACTGGGTCGGATTGCGGTGAGCGAAGCGAGGCTCTATACTGAATCCGTCACACAGCAAGGCAGCGTCGCGAGCCGGGCTTCGCGACCGCACCTGATGGATTGGGTCGTATTGCGGTGAGCGAAGCGGACCGCAATCGATGCTGATATAGACTAAATCGCGGATGTAGGTTACGAATAAGGGGTAGTAATTTATAAAAAAATAACAATTAACAGCCGCCGCGAGCTGCTTGCAGCTCGCGCACACGTAAAAAACTAGTTTAAATCTATAAAATTACCCTGTTTCAAAAATCCCAGAAAACTTTCCAGGTAAAATTACCAAATGACAATAATGTTTAATTGAAAAGTTCTCACGATTTTATTTTGCTCGGGTACAGGAAGAATTGAATTCCATCATAATTCATAACATTCAGAACGATTGCATTGAATTTTCATCAAACATACCAAAGAACACTTTTAATCAAGCCAACCAACAAAAAAGCTACATTGGCACAGGCATTAACGCGAGCGTAATCTTGAGTATGCAAAGATATTACGGTACTTCTAAAGTGTGCGAAAGAAACAAGAAATAATTTAACTAAGTCCCTTAGGGCAAAAAAAGAATATAGGAGATTAGGATATAAGCGTGGAATTTCAAAGCTTGATAGGATTAGGTAGGGTAATACAAATGTCAAGAGCAAACAAATAGTTTTATAACACTGAATTTCGCTAAGGAGTGCAATGCGCAGGAGAACACAAACTACATCGATTAAGCGATACAAAATGCAACATCAACGTAGCAACCCATATTTTTAGATATTGATAAAAGGAAGTTTAATACTCAAGGAAGTTTAAAACTACTACATGCTTAATTATAGTTTTATACTTTTGTATGACGATGTTTGGCATCAGTTGGAAGAAATCTAATCTAATCTAAAGATATTATGGCGGGCTTGCGCATAAAACCAGTACACACATGCATCACACAAACACACACAACACACAAACATATGTACATTCTAGGTACACTATACACCTAACACAATTTTACAAACTCACTGGCTCTCATGTACATACCAGAATGGTCAATTTAATTAATTAAATTATAAATTTTGCATGTTAATTTTAATCAATTACAATCTTATTAAAAAAAAAAAATATTTATAAGTAATGTACTACATCTTCCAGTGTTCTGAAATCATATCTGTCAAACGCACTCATGGATCTCAAGATACAAGCATTCTTGCTTAGTTTGAGTTCCACTGGCACTCTACTTATTGCATGTGTTTTTAGTAAATAAACGATTTATTATTATTATTATTATTATTAAAAAAATGGTACAAGCGACATCTACCGTGCATCAGCGGTAAACGGTTCCAGATCACTGATTTGCTATCAGGAATTAAGATTTTGCGAAAGTGTTGTCCATTAATCAACAGTGCATTATTATAATTATTGACAGCACAATTCTTGGCTCTAAAATGATTCAGTGAAAAATTTGTACAAGCTGTGCTGTGAGCTGTTTGCTGTGAGCTTATTGAATCATCATCATCATTAACGTATATTAGTCCACTGCTGGACATAGGTCTCCCCTAATGAGCGCCATCTGCCTGCAGTCTTTCGCAGATCGTCGTCCCACCTGGCTGGAGGGAGTCCTACACTACGTTTGCCGAGTCGCGGTCTCCACTCAAGAACACGTTTACCCAAGCGGTTATCGGTTCTTCGCGAGATATGGCCGGCCCACTGCCACTTCAGCTTGCTAATTCTGTGAGCTATGTCGATAACTTTGGTGCTTAATGAATGCGTGAGAGAAATTCCTAGTAATCCATCCATATTTTCATACCATACCATACTAATGATAGAAATGCGAAACTCTTTCCGACTGTTATCTTTACACGACAAAACAGGTAAACAATAATAATAAAAAAATAACCTTTTCATCCCATCTATTCGAAAAGAGGCAAACGGTTCATCGTTAAGTGCGAACAAAATAGGTCATTCCAGCGCACTTCAAGTCATTTCGTCACTGTTACTAATAACGGTGACGAAATGACTTGAATTTGGAACACTAAAAGTTTGAACGCAATTCGCTTGTATAAAGTCCTGGCCTATAATAAAAGGACCCACCGCGCTGGTGGGCGAAGGTCCGCCTGCGATGCAGAATGTTGCGGGTTCGATTCCCGCCTCGGGACAAATGTTTGTACGATCTGCTGATATTTGTTCCGAGTGTTCTGGATGTTTCAATGTATAATAAAAAATATCTATCTATGTATTGTATTTGTATTAAGTATATCAGTTATCTAGTACCCATAACACAAGCTCTGCTTAGCTTGGGGTTAGATGATGATGTGTGGATTGTCCAGCATTATGAATAGTCGTAGTAGTAATTTGGTTATGCACCTAAATATTATATTATATTAATAGGTACATATATAATAATATTATATTAAATTCGTCACTACTAAAAGCATTTCTTATTTATTTTTCTCATATTTTAGGATGAAAATCAAAGTGTGCCACACGGGACCGAAATTATTTAACCTCGACGTACTTTGATCTCGCCTTAAATACATTATTTTGTTCCCTTGTGATACAATCTACTATTATTTCAGACCAGTAGTCCAATAACAATGATAATAATGAAATTCGGTTAGAAGATATATTGTATCATGAGGACTGATGACGGCTACTTTATATCCAGCAAAAACGCATTAGGAACCGCTGGCAGAAGCAATTTATTTCATAACACATCTAGTAACTTGAACAATGCGAACAATGCGTTTATAGTTTCGCAATGACACAACTAAAAAGATTCCATTACTCGCGTATGCGTCGTCAGCATAGCAAATGCTGCATAATTATAGACCATTCGCAAAGGCCAAAATTGTATCAACCACTATTCTCTTTTTATTTTTATTCACTAATTAGGAACAATAAATTGTCTTCTGGTCTGATGAGTTCATAGCGATGTAAAGATTTGAATCGAATTCAGATAGAAATGTTGTTTGAATTCTACACAAATAAAGCTTTAGGTATAACAATTTCGCTTATGCAACATAATCCTTCAACACTATCATCTCTCTCCTTCCATTTTACAATAACAAACCTAACCACAGCCATAGTATTATTGTATATTCTCTGCCATAGCTCATAGTTATTTTATTTTATATTACCCTGATAGCTATCAGATCGTCTTCTTTTAATTTTTGCTACAGAAAAATTTACCGTACCTCTAATCCCTCCTTTACAGTTAATTTAAAACATTTGAAGTTAACAAGTATATTTTATGGAATGAATTTTTGATAAAAATCCAATATCTTAGGCGCACGAGTCTCACTAGCACTGGACGCGTCTTGCAGACTTTGGCTTCGATAACATGTACAGAGGTACTTACCTATAAAATATACAGGGCGTACCACGGCTATGCCACATGGAGGGAAAGAATCTTAAATATTGTAGATAGAAAGTTTTACTGACAGAAGACTTCATTCGATTTTTTTAAACTACTTACAAAGATTTTTGAATAAATCCCTGTCTGAACCGGGAGTAGAACCCGCCAAATTGTAAAAAAACCGCCAGTTCGAGTCGACTCGCACGCAAAGGGTTCCATAACGTAAAAATCAAACAACTTTTTCAAAGAACATCAAATTTTCACTTATTCGGAGAACTTATAAATTTTGAACTTTACTATATTTTTAGCATTTGTTAATTTACAGTTGCAGTGTTTCTTATTTATAGACAGTTTCATGTGTCCTACCTACTGTGGTTCAAGAGATACAGTCTTGACAAACGAAGAGCAAGATCGCCTAAAAAATCACATTTTTTGTACGGAAGCCCCCTTTAACTTGGAAATTTTTGTTTATTTTTTATTATTTGCTGTTATAGCGGCTAGAGAAATACACATTCTCTGTAAATTTCGAAGTATTCTTGCAGTAAAATTTTCTATCTACAATATTAAAGGTACTTTCCCTCCATGTGGCATAGCCATCGAGCACGGTACGTGCTATCGTGCTCGATGGGCATAGCCGTGGGACGCCCTGTATACGTGTCTATTAAGCTCGTTGAAAGATAGAGAAGACACAAATAAATAATAATTACATACGAAACAGGATAATACAGTTACAAGAAGATTTTACTATACAAATTAAATGTTTGTGTTGTGTTGTACAGTGTGGCCTGGCCCACACATTTGTTTTTTTTTTAAATCTCCGCAAACAATAAAACAAATAAAAAATCTGTAACATAATGTCCTAAAGCGTCAGGTTCCTGAGATATTCAGATATGAAGAAATTAGATTTTGTCACAAGCGAACAAAATAATGTATTTAGGCAAGAGAGATTTTTTGAATCCTAAGCATAGCGAGGGATTCAAAGTACGTTACTCGAGGTTAAATAGTTTTGGTACTGCTTTTCATCCTAAACTATAAGAAAAATTCATCATACCAGAAAAATAAATAAGAGATATTTTTAGTAGCGACGAATATTTATATTTAAGTACATAACCAAATTGCAAATTTATTTCTGGTGTTAATTTTTCACTTTCACTGCTAGAACTCATCTTTTATTCAATTTCTGTGAATCAAATTAAAATTGTCTATAATATTTTGACAAAACGAATAAAAAGTTACCGCGTATTCTTTTTTTAAATTTGAATAGCCAATGCTGCGTCGGCACGCGCGCTTTTTTTAACACCGGCCAGGACTTTATTGAAGTGAGTTGCGTTCAAACTTTTTAATTAAATAGTGTCCAAATTCAAATGTAATTTTGCCACTATTATTAAGTGCGCTGGAATGACCCACTGTGTTCGCAGTTATCGAGGAACCCTTTGCCTCTTTTCGAATATATAGGATGAAAAATTATAGTTATTTTCATCTGTGAATATCTCAGAAGCCTGACGCTTTAAGAAAATTATTTTTTAAGACCTTTTTTATATGTTTGATGTCTTCTATCCAAATATTATAAAACTTTTCTAGAGCGCGGCGATTTAAAAAAGAAAATATGTCGACCGATGTTAGGGCCAAAATCTTCAAACCACTTTATTAAATTAGACACTAACACACACACAATCAAGGTTAATCTAAGGAATCAACATAAAGTCTGGTAGGAGTTACACCAAATAATATAAAAGCTGCAAGCTTACGCCGGCGATAGATCGTAGCATATCATCGTAACGCACCATTTATCGAACTTATAAAGTTAGCATACTCCGTCCGCGCATTTATTTTCTTTTTGTCAGTACGACTGACCATGACATAGTCATGTGTTTTCGAATTGACATATTCGCATCTCTATTTTTAAAAATAACTGTGCATGAAATATTGCATTCTTGCATTCAGTCTTATTCACTTACCTGTTAACAATTAAAGAACTTCATAGGCGTGTAAGTATCAAAAAGGAAAAAAATTGCGTGAACGGAGAATAGTTGCTTTTCGGCTCGCTGAACTGACTATAGGAATGCTTACGTAACGTTACGATGGAATCCTCCAGTCAGTCGTCAGCAAAAATATAAAAATATGCAAAAAAATCACACAGACGACATCCACACGCGGTTTGACGAAGAAGTGCGTCGCAATACATATAATCTATTCTTTACCTAAGCTAGTTTAGTCTGTTATTTGATCTTTGAGAGTCGGAGTTCAGAGATCACGCAGCTTAACGGCCAATTTTAAACCTTAAAAGCTCAAAAATATTGGAGAAATGTATATAAAAGATGCTACGAAACTCACTTTTAATTGAAGAATTTCGTGTCTTAATTTAGATTCCTCTTCGCGTAATTGCACGACTGCTAAGGATGCCTTTTGCACATCAGTTTCAATTTCCGACTTTAGGGTGTTCTGGATGTTCTGGAAAACGATACATAAAAAAGGTTAAAAAATAATTGGAAGGTATTCCTGAGATGGATTAGGAGTAAAATTGCTAAATAATAATGATAAACATGCAGAATGTAAAAATAATAATGCGGAAATAGGTAGAACAGATTTGACGAAACAAGAGAAAGTAAGAAAAAACCAGTGGATTTCGTAGTTAAAGGGGAAGACAAGAAGATTATATTGCCAGATGATGCTGTTAATTCGGTAACATCATTACTTTAGTTGATTAAAAACAATTTTATTTTTTATTTTATGACTTTTTGGCTGGTGAAATTTTGGTTAGATGTCTTATCACTTTTATGGCCTAAGACTCACATGGTCCATGTGAGACTTGGGCTTCGTGTCCTCGTGCGCCGGCGGCGGCGCGTCCCTCCGCGTCGCACCGCCACGAAAAATTCACGAATTTTGGAGTCTAAGTGCTTTGTACCGGAAAACTTCTCGGACTGCAGCCAGACGACAATGATCGTGACTTTGCTATCGTGAGCTAGTAGGTACAATACCACGTTTATTATTTTGATTTAGAGGAACTATTTAGTTTTCCGTAGATCCAGTTGATTTTCGATCCAACTCTGTTCTTTGTAAATTCGAAAAGAAGCATTGTTTCCCATGAAAAAGCGAAGCAAAAGGATAAAGCAGGTATTTGAATTATTGAAACCCGAGTAATTTTATTGTTTATGGATGCCATCGTATACGATAAAACTGAAGAATGCAAAGCGAACGTGCTCAAAAAGGGACAGAGCGCTTGCCGGCGATGCCGTCATTCAGAGCAAAATTAATTTAGGGAATACCGTTTTCGCGCTTAAAATTCCAGAAGAAGCGGAGTCAGTCACGGCCTTCAATCTCTTGACTTCATTGTGGATAAGATTCTCTACCGCTTCCTGTAAGACAATTCAAAGACATGCCGGGCTTGGAATGAACGCGTTTTTTTCCAATGACTAGGTGCGCCTGCGCTGCGCCTAGGGATTGCAATCCGGAAAATCGCATCCGGCAGATTCAAACGTCTACCGGATCCGGTACCAATATACCGGCCCCGGTGATGCCTATTTTTAGTAAAATGTTCGCGCTGTTGCATAAGTAGATACTTTTAGACGGCTGTACGCAGGGCCCAGGCGGGCGTTGGGCCAAGGTATATTGTTCTTTGCATGGGAACTGGGATCTGAACTGACATCTCGAATCTTGATCGGGAGTGTATTGTGTATTGTCCCTCTGCCTAACCAGCCCACCCAACTTCTTGAAGTACCGGAGCAGGACTTGTGGTGTTTGACAGCTCTGTTTCAGCTTTTCTGTAAGTGTGGAAGGGGTTGATGCCTCAATGAGACTCTTCAATACACTATTTTGTCTGGCCTTCTCTGTGGCCGTGCAGTGTACCACAACGTGTTCCATAGTCTGGCATTATTCACCATTTTCCCTTTTTTTGCGCCATTTCTTTTTAGTCACTTTACTTCGGTTATAACAAAATTACTATAAGAATAAATTGCCCCGGCTACAAAAGATTCCATATCCATCTTATCAAAATGCCAATTCAGAATGATCAGGGACTTTGTTTACGCCAATGTGTAAACAAAATCTGATATTTTGGCCCAACATGCTGTCCCAGCACCTTAGCCCAATCTGTATAAAGGATTCTACATGCATGTACTAGCGTAGTGGTGTGGAACCAGTCTATTTTGGAGCGAAAAGTGAAAATTATGGCGATTTGATGACCGAAACCGGCCGGACTAAAAATGTCACCGGATTGCAATGCCTAACTGCGCCCATTTAGGCATGTCTCAACCGGAACAAGGCGGCGGTCATAATGTAATGAAGCTTCTAAGGCGATGAATAGATAACTCTTTAGTTAGTCGACACGCCGATGATATTTGCAAACAAAACAGAAAAGCACACGGCAACATGACCAAGAATACGACACAAATCGTGCACTATAGTTTTAATAGGGGACTGTTCTGAGTTGGGGGGCTAAACATTTCATTGCAAGATTCAGTAACTATAATTTACATCATATTATAGATTACCTTTGATGCCGGTTTGTTTTCGTCGGCAACGGCAACGCGTTTTTTGGTGGCTTCGTTTTGAGGAGCATTGTCTCCGGCATCCTGTAAGCGTAATAAAAATCATCTTTAAAATATTGCAAATATTGTAGACAAAAACAGCTTGTAGCATTATGCATCATCGACCCTTTTTAAGGGCCATTTTCATGTTATGTGAATTTCCGTCCGCGTGCGGCATGGCTATTCATAAAGCAACAAAATTTTTCCGTGTTGGAATGGGAAGGGAGATTTCGTTCGTCCGAGGCTTTTTCTGTATCTACAGAGTGTGGATGGCACCATTTCACATTTATATTGTAAACAAAAGCTTATTTTCAAATTTCATTTTAAGAAAATAATATATTATTTTTTTACCTCGCGACGCGAACCAAAATCTTTATGAACAAGCAAAACATTTACAACTAGAGGATTTAAAAAATGCAAGAAATCAACTGTAATAAGTAATAGTCTCTTTGTCAGAGGAGGTCTCAGTGAAAAATGGCATCTAACGAACTTAAATACTCCAAAATCAGCGCTACCAACATCACAAGACAAAATTATCCGCCAAGTGCGAGTCGACTCGCACACGGAGGGTTCCGTACCGTAAAATTCAGGCAACTTTTTCAAAGAACATCAAACTTTCACTTGTTCAGAGATCCCTTTAAATTTTCTACTTTATTATACTTTAAGTATTTGTTGTTATTACAGTTGAAGTTTTACTTATTTAGAAAGTTTCATGTTTATCGTGGTTCAAGAGATACAACCATGACAAACAAAGAGCAAAAATTGCCATAAAAATCACGTTTTTTGTATGAAATCCCCCTTTAACTAGGATATTTATTTTATTTGCTGTTATAGCGGCTAGAGAAATACACATTCTCTGAAAATTTCAACTGTCTACCTCTTACGGTTCATGAGATAGAGCCCTGTGACAGACGGACGGTCGGAAAGCGGAGGCTTAGTAATAGGGTTCCGTTTTCAGCCTTTGGGTCCCATACTTTTAACGGAACCGTAAAAAGTATGTATTTCTTTATTAAGTATTGCAATTTAATGGTCGTTTTATAATCCTAAACCTAAATGCACTAAATTCCTACTTAAATTACAAAATTGTTATTAAATATCTAATAATTATGTTGATAGGCAAATAACTAAATAAGTACATGAGTTATTGGCACGGCAGGCTGTTGCCGTCGAAAAGAAGTTCACAAACACGACAGCAGCCCTCAGCGGGGTCGCCAACGCAATCCGTCGCGGGTAAAACGACAAGTTATTTTTGATCTTAAATTTTCTGAAAACTGGCTGTGGATAAAGGTTAAGAAACCACAAGCCAGCAGTTGGCTTCCTACCAACACCTTGATGAATACAATAATCAAAAGAAGTTGGAAAATAATGCGAAAATAGAAAAAAGTAAACAGTTTATTAAATCATTCCTAATTATATCACCCCGATTGCGAACATTGCCATCCTGACTACTAAATAATAAAAAAGGGCTTTCCCTACAAACAGTCAGGGAGAGTTCTAATTTAACAGAACGTTACAGTTTGGTGTTCTAATAACATAATATTCCGAATTTGGGACCTTGATCGACCCGCGCTCGCACCGCCGTATAACAGGTATTATAGGTACCAAAAACCAATATGTTACACCCAATAAAATAGGATGCAATAGCTTGCACACCAGCCAATGCGCGTTTCGCGTGCGTGAGCCCGCGTGAAGAACTATACCGGGTGCGGCGATTGAACTGTCCGTATGTGAAAATGAAATATTTCTGTTAATTTTCAATATTTATTTATACACTTTTGGCATGTGAAAATAGAAAGTTCAAAGTTTTATTATCACTTATTCCGAAGGAATAAAACCGCCTTTAGCCTTTACTACAAGCTGAAGTGTCTTTCTGAAAGAAGCGCAGGCTGCTCGAATGACATCGTCACTCAAACAATTCCATTCTCGCGTAAGAGTAACTTTGAGCGCTTCCAGCGAAGTGTGTTTTTTAGCACAGGCCCTGGCCTGTAAAACACCCCAAATACAAAAGTCCAACGGATTCAAGTCGGGTGATGACGACGGCCACATATCTCGGTCGATCAGCACTGGAACGTTTGCTTTTAACCAATTTTGCGTTCCAATTGCTCTGTGCGATGGTGCCGAGTCTTGCTGGAAAGTCCAACGCTCAGAACCGAATGTGTTGCGTGCCCACGGTATCAGACCTGGTCGTAAGACTTTATCTTGATAGATTAGTTGATTTATTTTGACTTGGTTGCGACCCATTGGAAGAAAACAAGCGGAGAACGGCCTTTTTCAGACACCGCCGCCCAGACCATGATTTGGTCGGCTCCTTGGCGTCGAGTGACTTGCAATTCGTCTGAATGGTCGCTGACACGTCCCTTCAACCAAGCACGGTCATTTTGTTTGTTTAAAAACTGTTCAACGCAAAAAGTTTTCTCATATGAAAACACCAAGTTGGGACGCTCGCCAGAGTCGAGCAAGCGAATCAGCTCTTTCGATCGATCCAACCGTTTGCTACGCTGTAAAGCAGTGAGTTCCTGAGAAAGGTTTTTTTTTAATGGTTTGACTTTAAGCTTTTCCTTTAATATGCGACGAACGCTGCGATCGCTCACCTTGAGATCCTTCGCGAGCTGGTTTGCTGAGCGCGCTGGATTTCTGTCTAATCGATGACGCACCTTTTCGACAACTGCTGGCCCTGTTGCAGTACAGTGTCGTCCGCCACCGTAGCGTTTCTTAACGCTACCAGTCTCATTATATCATTGAATAGTGCGATGCACAAATTTCTCGTTCAATTGAAGATTTGGCAGCGCTCGACGTATTTCAATATTCGATTTTCCCCCCAAATGAAGAGCAATCACTGAATTTCGTTTTAAATTCATTGTTCTAAATTAGAATGTGTTTTTCTCACAACAAAATCACTTCAAATGATGATAAAGAATATGTCAAAGACCAACATTTGAAATTTTGGCGGCGTTCGATTCAGTGCTTTGAATTTTAAAACAGTTAGATAGAGACGGACAGTTCAATCGCCGCACCCGGTATATAAAAAGATCGAGTTGCGGGTGGCCCGCTCGCAGATTAGCACAAGAAGTATTTATGTAGACACTTCTGAAAATGGTCAAAATAGGGGGGAATTATTTTCAAAAGGGAGTGGGCTATCAAAAAAAAGGTCGGTTTGTACATTTCAGAAAGAATACTGAATTTTTAAAAGGTTTCATACTTTTTGAAATACATTAAAAAGAGTCGCAAAATTTACCATTACCCCCTAATCTCAGAAGAGCAATCCATCTGAAAATTTTGTGTGTTTATAAATAGCGAAGTCTCTAACTGGTACATATTTGTATAATTGACAAAAGTTGGCGCGCGAGGCACACTCGCATTTGACGGATCATGTTTTACTACAACGACATTAGTGTCGGTTCTGATGGCACCCAAACCTGAATTTACTACCCTATGTTACTGACCGCGGACTGCAACATTTTTAGTTTTTAGGTTAGTTAGTTTAGGTTTTGTGTGAATATAATCGAAACAATTACATAATAATATGGCGTGTTTTATAAATCGATAAACCGATTTCTAATTCCGGTTGATAGATAATATTCATCTATGCCTCGGACGAACAAAATCACCACTTCCTTACTTTTTCTGACCAAAGGTCTATGTTTACGTACAAAAAATTTAGTTTACACTGACGACGATAGTTTGAAGACATATGGATTGAAATTGTTGACGGTTGCCATGGAAACCATTAATTAGGTGATAATTAAATTATCATTTTCTGAAGAACTTTTACAAACCTACGTTTTACGGCGCACGTAGCGATTCCTTGAAAATCAAACTTATAGGCACTAAGTTATATGTACTACATATCGATGCATATAGGAGACTACTATCAAAATCAATTTTTTTACAACAACGAAAGAATCATCAAAATATATTAACAATGGTCGCAGATATCACCTAAACTGTTGTAGCTAGTCGTGATTCTCCAAAAATATTATGTTGCTTTTTAAGTTTAACGGGAATAATTTTTTTATGGGACCACCTCGGCATCATTCATTAAACAATGGTGAAAGAATCAGTAAAATCGGTTACCCATAGGTGGAGATATCAAGTAACATAAAAACATACAGACTAACTGAGAACCTCCTCCTGTTTGAAGTCGGTTAAAAATAAGAATAGTACATCATCACCTAAACAACTACATTAGTACTAAAATCAGGACATCATCAAGAAAGTTATGAAGTTAAGGCATAAAAGCCACTATACAAAAATAAAATAAAATTGCCGTGATGCTGTTAAGGGTTAAAAAGGCCAACATACTATTGCACATGGTTCTACCCCCTTTTACGCTTTGGCACAAAGTTCTACCGAACTAAACATGCTCACAACAAGATAAGGGGACAATGGTGCTCAGAGCCTCGCTCTGCCAAACTTCGAGTGTGAAAACAGCGCGCTAGTTTACGCCGCGCGAGAGTTAAGTGAGCGATTTTAATTCGAGCTATACAAAACCCGCGTGCTCACCGAAGTGAGCATTGGAACGTTGCGCTATTTTAAGTCGACTCTGATAACGTCGCGTCAGTTGAAAGCACCTGCAGTTGCTGCGACATTAAGCGGGATTTTTTGTAGATTGAAGCGCCGTTCAAATTTAAATGCAAATTTATTACGTTTGGCCATGAGAAGTGATATTTAAATTTCTCCAGTACTGTATGCACTCTACACGAATGGCATATCTATTCTAGAAAACCAACTAATACCCGGAGAAGACGACGTCACATTAGCGCTCTACGCTCACGATAGCGCTTACTTCACTACCTCGACAAATCCAGCCGCAGCCGCCAGCCAGATGCAGCGATTGCTAAATCTTCTTCCAGCGTGGCTAGAAAGATAGCGCATTGCAGTAAACGCCGGGAAAACCGCAGCGCTTCTTGTTACTCGACGTCGCACTATTTTCCACACCTAAAGCTACGAGGCCAAGCTATAGAGGCAAACCTTCGATATCTTGGTATCGACATAGTCAGATCGCTGACGACGAACGCACATGCGGAACGCGAAGACGAACACGTGCCGCCCGAGCTATGCTGCGGAAGGTCTTAACATCCAAACTACCGTTGAGAACAAAGATAGGGATCTACAAGACCTGCATACGCTCGCGACCTACATACGCAGCGCAGCATGGTACTCCCTATATGCGACAAACCAGAAAATAATTCAAGCTCAACAAAATATCGCTCTCTGAGTCTGTACAGGCGCCGGAAGTTACGTGCCAAACAGCGTCATCACACGATACCTACAGCTATCCTCGGTAAAGGAGTTTGCGGTAAAGCTGACGCGCAGAATGTACGATCGATCGTGCGGACAACTACCGCCACGTACACCTTAACAGACTCGTCCCTCTGCACACAAGACGGCCGGATACAAGAATGGCGTCCCCCGGGAGCTCTTGGAGCCTTCCGACATTATCTCTCAAGCACAACTAACTAACTGCACCAGCTAACGAACAGCTTTTGAGAAGCCTACAAGGCTCTCAAAGCGACAGCACATGATTCGAGAATAGTTTTTCTCGACGTTAAAACCAATAAAAAGAACACTAGTTCGTTTCTTGCCCGCATTTGACGACGTAGAGCAAAGTAGAGTCGAATGTTGAAGACCATTGATGATGACTTTCTTGTTGTTGATATGTGGATAGATTTTTTACTACTTGCCGATAAGACCTGCGTAAGTGCTGAACCATACTGCAAACCTAGCGCAGGCGAGGTGGCTAGGGGCTAAGGCGGGCGCGATGACGGCGTCGCGGCGGGCGTGGATTGTTAGACGTATTGTAGATGTGGCAAACCATGGACGAGGATTTGTTATTTTTACTAGACAGTTCGGTCCTGAGATGGGAGGTGTTGAACGCAAGAGATGGTGATATAGATATGCCAAATATTATAAGCTAAACTTGCAATACTGTTTTTGAAGACACGCGCGACAAGACCCAAAAGGTTTGGTACTCCCGCCACAAGCTCATTAGGTCGCTTGTTGCCTAGGCCCGTAGTATGGCCGTAGCGCGCAGATAGGAACGTTTGAAATTACGCGTGCTAACTCGCTCAAGCCCGTCACCGCCTTAGTCACTTTAGTATGAACGCCAACGGCGGTTTCATGTTTGATGCTTCGCACCCGCCGCGTTACGCCCGCGCTAGGCTCGCAGTATGGTTGAAGCCTAATGCTGATAAATTTATTTGTCTAAGTCTACGCCAAAAAGAGAATTTTAGTTTTTAGTAGTTTTTAGAGTTGTTTACAAACATTGTACATTGAGAATGGTTTGAGTAGCTATAGAAACGCGTATAGTTTATGTTAACATGACTTTAGTATTTTAAGAATATTTTTTTTTTATACTGTTTGTTTGTGCTCTACCAACTCTTATGTGTACTTATATCTTTTTCTACATCCCTAGGTTGCCTGGGAGAAATCGCTCTCAGCGATAAGGCCGCCTATTGTACTAAGTATTTGGTAAATGTAGATATAAGGTTTATATTATGTTATTATTTAAGTACAACAAAGTGTTCATTCATTCATTTAGATGATTATGTATCTACAAGTAGCTGCTGCTCGCGGATTCGCACGCTTTTTCGGGATAAAAGTAGTCTAAGCCCGTCCCCGGGATACCATTCACCTTCCTGCCAAGTTTCATTGAGATCCATTCGGCGACGTGTAAAGGTAACAGATAGACAGACAGACAGCGTTACTTGCTAATTTATAATACATACCTTACCATTTAAAATTTCGAACTCTACGTCCCTATGAGGCCGTGTCCTAAAAGTGCACAACCTTCAAATGAGGTACTAATATTGTACTGTGACTTTCGACACATTCCAATTACCTATTTGCTTGATATTTGCTATGTTTTTAAGTAAGTTCAACCTTTTTTGAATAAAATGGGTTCAACCTTTTTTGGAATAAAATTGAGTTTTTAAACATGTAATTTTAATCAAAATCACTAAGAAGTATTGATATCAACTTCAAAGCAAATCACCGCCAAAATATCAATCTACTTCTTTTTCACCACTTTATGGCTAGAATTTCGGAAAATCCTTTCTTATTGGATGCCTACGTCATACAAAGAACACACCCTCCAAGTTTCAGTTCTCTACGATCAGCGGTTTAGGCTGTGCATTGATCCAAAGCATTTTATATGTATAGATAGATAGATACTTACATTGAGAGTATTTGACTGTTCAAAAACACACTTCAGCTTGTAGTCCATGAGCAGATCACTGCTGATTTCCTTCCACTGAAATAATAAATAAGTTGTTTTAGTGTGGCTTCGATTGGGGTATGTTACATACATTCTATCTATACACTAGCCAAACTCGATGTAGAATGTTTGTAAACAAAGCGCCCATACCTAACCTAAAATTCACTCTGTTGATGCGTCTTTTTATACGTAACTTACATTACTTGTCGATTTGAGATCCTTCCTTCAATAAACATTGCTTACAATTATAACACACATTATTATTAGTATTATGTAACGGGTATTTATCGTTTATTTACCTATTTTTCTCGAAGTTTCAACAGGTTTACACACGCGATAAATACTCGTTAAATAATATATTTAAGATTTAAGTTAAAAATAATGAACTTACGGCTTGATCTACGTTGGTCGTACCCTCCGGGGCAACCACGCTTTGCACCATAAACTTATGTTTATGTTTTTCATTGGGATCGATGTACACGGGTTGTGGCGTGACTGAAAAGAAACAAATGATTTGTAGCGCCTCTGTGCTGAAGGTTCAAATTGTCAAATAACACTCATTAATTAATTAAGCGCATGCAGTACTCACTTGCTATTTCGACTTTGGAATTCGGCTGTAGGTATCCAGAGTTCGGACGAACGCAATACTTCTTCGGGGCCGTGGTCTTTATTTTGAATAGAATTAAGTCAGAAGTAGGGTTACCAAGCCGCAGGTATGTGGTACATCCCTGCTCAAACGTGCCTGAAAAGTCAACTGTCAATTTCAATGATAATGACTATTTACACCCAGAACTAAGGGAATTCCGACAGTTGGCCCATATCCTACAATATCCCTGTAGGTAATATAAACAACACCTGTAGTCCAAGCACAGCGATTGTTGTCTTGGTAGTGAAGTCAGAAAAGACATCGCATCGTTAATACATTGCGTAAATTATTAAAGTTATTCCTTAACGATGCGATGTCTTTTTTGACTTCACTACCAAGACAACAATCGCTGTGCTTTAGAATAGTGAGAAATGACTTCGTAAAATATTTAAAATTAATTCTTTCAACTTCAATAATTTACGCTATGTGTGACGATGCGATGTCGATATTTATCTTAACTACCACAATTGCTGTGCTAGTCCTGCAGATGCGGGTTGCAGACCGAAAGGTAAGCTAACTTTGTTTTGGTTAGCTCACACAGCTGATGTTGTTTTTCATACAGTTTACAGATTGCGAACTATGCAAACTGAGCTATGAGGTATAAAAAACTGTGGAAGCTAGCTTAGTTTTCCTTTTCGGTCTGCAATCCTCATGAATGGCACCGAATTTATAAGTTTTTTTGAGGTTGATGTTTTTGTTTCTTGGTAAAGTTTAGGTACTAATTATCCAGCATTATTTATTTATATGATAACCTCTGTGGCGCAGCGGGCGAAGGTCCGTCTGCGACGGAGGAGGGTTCGATTTCCAGCTAGGGACAAATATTTGTACGATCTGCAGATATTTGTTCTGTGTGTTTTCTATATATATTATAAAAATATATATTTATGTATGCGACGTACTAAGTATAATATCAGTTATCTAGTACTGTACCTATAACACAAACTTTAATAATAAATAAAATATTGTCACAAAGTAAGCAGAGCTTGTGTTATGGGTAGTTAGGTACTAGATCTGATAATATACATAATATGTAAAATTTAATACATGTAACATAGAGAGATAAGACAGTTAATAATAAGTTAAGGCTAGCAGGTAATTACGATATTTATCTTAATTACCTGCTAGCCTTAACTTATCCACCTTAACTTAGCCTTCCCCATTTGGGGAAGAACTTGTAGTTTTTGATTACTTATACTATGTCTGGATAGACTGTTAAAGCGTAGCAAAAAATAGCGTCCAAATGGTGGTACTATGAAATCTTGCTCAGTCATTGATCTATGCTTGAGTAGGTAATGCTTTTCTATGGCATAAAACTCACTCAAGTACTGATCTATGAATGAGCAAGGTTTCATATACGGGTCTAAATCTACAAACCATGCTCGTTTATATTTGTCATTGAGCGTCTTTTTGTAGACACTACTCTGTGGTATTAATCACTATTTTTAATGAAAGTTTTTTCCTAAGTGGTATCATTATGCTAAATAATAATGGCGTAGCGCGAGTTTAAGACGTAGTATGTAATCACAAGTCTACTAAAGTTTGCCTGTTTTTTTTTTTTTAATTTTTGCAGTGCAATGCTTTATCTATACCAGCTATACTCAACCTGCGGCCCGCTAGACTTTTCTATGCGGCCCGAAGCCGACTTAAGTATTTAATAGGCTTAGGGTAAACTAAGTACTTATCGTCAAATATATACCATCAATTTTCTCAATTAATCAATAAATTCAATTGACCCTTTATCGCTAAGTACAACAAACACACGCAAACGCAATGTTTTTGTTTATTTCGCTTGTTAAACTAAAACAACTTAAAACAAAAGTTGTAGAACGGTTTTACGTTTTAAGGCTCAAAATAATTTTATTTCTACAGCAAAATAAAAAAGTTTACAGCGAACTTGAGCAAAATATTACAAAACTTTTCGTTATAACAGAAAACCTTGGTGACCTTCATCTTTGTTAAATAAAATTATTTCTCTCGTATTGTATTGTAAATAATAAAAAATTGCATAACTTTCCAACATTGGTAAAAACTCAACAAAATGAAATTGTTGTGTCCCCAGATAACTATGGTACCATTTTTCATTACTTAGTTTCCATAAGCAACGAATTTCAAAATAGATTTCAGGTATTACGAAAAATAAAGAAATGTCTTATATTAATGGAAAATCCCTGGCAGCTAAATCTAGCCACTATCACAGCATTGGGATTAGATAATTGAAAGTTATCGGATGAGCTGATTGCTTTTAAAAACGACACAAACCTAAAGGTGATTTTTAAAGAAAAAAAAGAGATGAGGCGAAGAGATGAGGAAAGAATTCTGCGAGATTAGTACCGGATAACTTTGAAACGCTTAAAAATTGCACACATTTGCTCCTGACGCTGTTTGCGTCAACATACCTATATGAATAATTCATATTCATATTACATTCAAAAATAAAATATGCGAACAATGTATACATAAATCGGCTTACTGATTTGCACCTAGACGACGACGTTTTGAGAGTAGCAGTAATTATAATTAAGTGCCAGATTTATAAAAAAAATTCAAAAGTTTGCCTCGTTTCCAAAAATTACATAAATTTATGCGTTTTTAAGTCTTAACATTTATTAAACTACGACTTAACAATTAAGTTACACAGTCTAGGCTAGATTATTACGGCCCGCAAGGTACAGCAGCAGCGATTTTGTGGCCCTGGGAAAAAAGGTTAAGTATGGCTGATTATAGTACATATAGGTGCTATAATCAAGGCTTGCAGTAAAAATAGAGAGAATTCAAATAATAATTTTACAATGATTTTTCTTAATCTGTAATATACCTACAACATTAAAATATAAGGTCAAGTGCGAGTCGGACTCGCGCGCCGAGGGTATCGTACTCTTGCAGGTATAAAACATATATTTAGTGTGATGTTACTACAAATTTAAGGTTTTCGGATATTTTCCTTTATTTGTGTTATAAATGTGGACGAACGAAACCTAGACTGTACCGTAGTACTCTATAGAATGTTCTATATTGACACCGCCTCTATGCAATGATTACAATAAAAAGAACCTAAAAATACAAGGATAACCAAAGTTTCGTTGCATTTATAACCCTAGTAAAATAATACAGTAAAAGCTCCTTATTCGGTGGGTATACGTTCCGTAAATGTGCAGAAAATACAGAAACCGTGGAAACAGAACGGTAATTTGTATAGGAATGTAGAGGATACTTTTTAAGAACTCAAAATAAAAGAAAAAATCAATTTAATCACATAACGTAACTCGTTTTTTTAACAATACCTACTAATTATTATCTGGCTTAGACAAAGGTTAAAAAAATAGTAATTTTCTCTATTTGCGAAATATTTATCCGCGAATACAGGAAACTAGTGGCATTTTTTTTACCCGCGAAAAGCGAATTCGCGAATAAGGAGCTTTTACTGTAATGAACAATAAATGTAGGCAATTTACATGCATGTGGCATGCTTTTAATTTTGCTTTTAATTTTTTTCTTTCACATATCTGTATGTACAAAATAATACAGGAACATAAACGCACAGGCGGCCTGGCGTCGCCACCACCCTCACAAGACCAAAGCTTTCCATTTATAAGCAGTTGGATGAGTTCAATTTGAGTGCAATAAGAACATGGATTTTATTATTATAATTATAGTTTTAAATGCAGTGAATGAAGACCTTTTTAAAGAGGTAAAGATTATAATGCATACTTGCTAATAAAAAGATATAGGCAAATCCAAAAATGCATACTATATTTCAAAAAAAAGTTTGAGAACCATTGATTGTTTGCTTTTGTTCTTTCTTTTGCTCGGGTGAATAGACTATAGATAGATGGTCGCACTGCAAAACAGCCATAAAAAAACAACCACACAACCAGTCACAACCAGTCACAACTGGCAAACTTTCATGTGCTGGCAAGTGCAACAGCTAGGTTTTAAACACGCACTACACATTGTTCTTTGGCATAATGATACCAGTTGAAACGAAACTCCCATTAGAAATAGTGATTATTTACCATAGCGTTGAGTGCCTACTAAAATATCCACAAAGAAAATAGTTAGCAAGAGCGGTTTGAAGATTTAGAGACCAACAGTTGGATGCAATTTTTTTCTATGCTTATATAGGGTTGACAGTTTATCATAAAGGCACAAATAATCAAAAAGTAATAATCAAAAAGTATAAGACCTTGCTTCTTAACAAATTTAGTGATTCTTGGTCAACAGGAAGTACTCAAAGTATAGGTTTTGTGTGTATGAAGTATAGGTTTTGTGTGTATGTGATTTTCTTTGAGAGTGTCATAATATGTAGGCATAAATGGCTATCATTTGATTGCATTGACTTAAAAGTTTATTTTTTCACACCTCAAAGAGATTACAGAGCTTTTACAGGGTTGACTGTTTATCATAAAGGCACAAATAATCAAAGTATAAGACAACCTTGCTTCTTAACAGATTGAATGATTCTTGGTCAACAGGAAGTACTCAATAGGTTTTGTGTGTATGTGATTTTCTTTGAGAGTGTCATAATATGCAGGCATAAATGGCTATCTTTTGACTACATTGACTTAGAAGTTTATTTTTTCACAGCTCAAAGGGATTACAGACTTGAGTATTTGATTCAACTTGATACATCCATGAGTTCCTCATAAAAACATCTTGACACACAGAGAACAAGTCATCCTACCTATAACGATTCTGTTTTCCTTTCGAAGTACATAATTAAATATTATGCATTGAAATTTGGAATAATAGTGATCTACAAACATTTACACACAAGAAAACTGTTCCAACTTCTTAATAGTAGGTTGATTAATCTAATCTGAGTTTATGAGTAATTGGATATGGTAGTACATAACAATACAAAAAGTGATGTCAGGTTTATTAGTATGAGATTCTCTAAATCAAATTCACTCTAGACAACTAGACCTACCTATGAAGTTTTCTCTCTTTATTATGTGGATAGGTCACATCCATAAACATGACTACAAATTTATTTGAAGGATGACAAGGCTATTTCTGTGAATTTGGTCAAATTATAGAGGCTACAGCTCGTCGAACTCAATTTACATGTTAGTTGCAATAGCTAATTTCGTATTGTGACGATAAGAGTATGTACCTATATACATTCCTACTTTAGATCAGAGCGGTCTAAACACAAAATCAAATATAAATCGTAGTTTCAATCGAACCCGCGGTTTTGATTGAAAATAACGTTATTAACAATGATTAGGAACAAGGAAAATGTAAAAAAACCGCACCCTGACAAAACGCCGATAACTGGAAATAGAAACTCCATTTGTCAGCAGTTCGCGACGTGTGCTACCCAAGTTTCATTGCAGATGTTCATTGTCTACGTGCTTCAAAAGAACAACACTTACCTTTAAATTTGAGTTCATTTTGGGGATCTATCGTTATCACCTGGTTAGACATTTTGTATGGAAATGTAGTATCTTGAACGCAGATTATTAGATTTTGAGAGTAATGTCGGCTGTGCGATGCAAAGAGAGCGTAATAAAATAATCTATGGTTGGTTGGTTTCACTCAGTGAGCGACAGCGAGCCCAACCATAGATTACAGAAACCAATGAGAATATTATACTAACGGAGAACCACGGACGGAGCTCGCTACGCCAGCGAACCCAAGTGAATGAGGCGGATTTTGTTCGTCCATGGCTTTGAACACACACCATGGACCTCGCTAAATAGTGATAGAGGTTTATGGCGCATTGGTGTAGCGATGAACCTATGCATAACCAGGAAGTTAATTCTCGCCATTATTATCACTCGATAAATATCCTTTGATATTTATCATATGAATATTCTGTCCAATTTGACAGATCATTCAAATAAAAACTGTCAAATGTGACAGTTTTTTTGATAATTAACGAGTGATAAATTGACGAGAATTGGCTGACTGCGCAGTGTTTCATATGATTATTAACTTGATAATTCAGTTTCTACTAGGTTGTAGTAGTATTCACTGACTTCTTTCTACTACTCTCATAATGCGTGAAAGATTTGTTAACATGTTTTTGACATTCACGGTAATGTTGCTGCTTTCGATCAGAGAAAGTAATGGATAAGCTATAAGGGTTGATTTTGCGCAACTTTATGAACAGACAGCTATGAAAAACTAAAAAAAAATATCAACATAATTATTTTCCCAAATGCTACAAAAGTATAGTACCATTGAATCAAAGTTTGTGCAACATGGTTTCATAATAAATTGTATACGATTTCCGGTAAGCTACTGGTCCGTTACACTTATTTCGTTTTTGTTACGCCGCACGCCGCCCGCAGCGGCGGCGGCGGCCCGGCGCGCCGAGTCAACCCGCGCCGACCGTTTTTTTTTTGCAGCCGGCGCGCGGTTCGGCGTTATGCACTTAGTTAGAGACTGTTTATGACTCTACACATTGGAATTAGACCCTCCTTGTGTTCATATTTTTTGCTAAGGCTGAGTTGGCACTTTGAATGACACATAATTTGTATGAGTGTAAAGGCATATTACGAAATAAAATAGTATAGAACTTACAAATTCATAAAAAAAATTACCATTAGGTATACAATAATTTTCATTTAAAAAATGAAGGGATAAACTATGTTTAAGATGTTTTATGTAAATAGATTCAATCTGACCCAGATAAAAAAAACAGCCCATTGTTCAAAAATATTTATTTACAAGCTTATTAAACCAATAAAATATTTGATTGTATCGTGTTTTTTTCTCGCTAACACATAATTATTATTTGAATACAAATCCAATATGGATAGGTAAAATATTAGTATTTTCTGGAAGCTTATTTCAGCCCTGAAGCAAATGGTACAACTGTGATTATCTTAAAACAAACGAATAGGTACATCAAAATATATTATGGGAAAGTGAACAACAACAACAACATAAGCCAAAGTAATAATAATAATATAATAATAATAATATATTCTTTATTTCCAGACACGAGATCCATAGTATACACAAAATACAATTCTACTTATATGTTAATAGTAATTGAAAAAAAGTTCTAGGTTCAAGTAGACCACTTACAATGTTTGATGAAAGGTGGAATTCAGGGCGCATTTACACCGAACTTTATCCAGCCCAAATGGTGCCGGCCGGAATGACCGTAAAAGAATTATGTACCTACATATTATATTATAAGTACAATTTACAAACCATTATGTAACATAAAATATTATCTATTGTTTTTTTTAATATATTATCTACATTACTTAGACTTATAGTTTTTTTTTACAGAATTTTATATGCATTTATTAGTGGCCGCAATGGCCGGAAAAGAAGTATGTAGTATGTACCTATAGTTAATAAACCATTAATAATTATGTATAATTTGGACTGTTTCCGATACAAAGGGTGTAACTCCAAATAAAGTCAAATCACTTGTGGCAATGTGCAAAACACAAAGTAATCAAAATCTCTTTCGACATAACTTTTTTCTTTTAATACTTATAAAGTTGGTTCTAGGAAGAAAGTTCTTATATTTGGGCAGTCCTTTGTTTCATTTATTTACAGCTATATACGAGCTTTATTTAAAAAGATGCATAAAGATGCAAGAGCTATAGCGAGTAATAAGAGCTATAGTGAGAATACCTCGGGATGAGTCTGCGCGGCCGTATTTTGAGTCCCTAGGGATCTTGACCGTGCCCGCCCTTGTCATATACCAGTCCGCGCTGTATGTGCGTGACAACTTGGACAAATATGCAAGGTGCGGGGATGGTCATAGATGCAACACGAGGCACGCACACCGGCTGAAAGCTCTTTCACGACGACTGGAGAAGACCTCCAAGTTGCAACACGTGATGGGGACGGCTGTGTACAACCGTATCCCTACTTCTATCACCAGCGCGCAATCCAAAGTCTTTTAAAATAAGGTTAAAAATGTAGCTGATAACCCAATCAATTTATGATTTTAACGAATTTATGATTTTAAAATGTACCTAACTGAATTTTAACAATTGTTTTATAAATATAATCATTTATGTAGAGTTTACATACTGTATATTGCATGATTAGTGAATATTATGTGACCTATGAATGTTATGAATAAATGAACTATGAACTAACTATCTAAAAAAAGATGTTACACATAAAAAAACAGTATATAATGACATGTAGGTACTACGAGCTGGTACAAGATAGGTTCTACCTTTATTTTATGTAACTAGGTACAGATTACTAACCTTAAAAAAAGATGTTACACACACAAAACCGTAAGTATCAACAGGTAGGTACAGATTACTAATCTTGAAAGATTTGTCACATTCAGGCACTAAACATTTTGTTGTTCCGTTTTGCATCAGTTCAAAGTATCTGTATAGGTACCACGTTTTTATCCTTTCGACCCATTTTTAGTAATCACGAGGTATCACAAAGACACAAGACAATATTTTAGGACTTGGAAACTGCAACTGCAAGGCTGTAAGAACAAACTCACGCCAACTGCGCGTGGGCCCTCTCGCTAGCTAAACAGCACAGCTAAGCAACAAAGCTATGCAAGCAACGTTGCTTTCGAATGTATGTGTTACGCGGGTCAGATACGCGGCGCGCCATCACCACGTGCACGTTGCCGCTCTGCTCTACCTAGCACAGAGCGGGAACGCCCATTTATATTAACGAAATTACGTAACGGTATGGGAATTACCTTTGTAGTTATAAATAACGTTATTATATTTTTGTTAACTAGGTAACAATACTATCTTCATATTGTTAAATATGTATCTTCATAAAAGTATCGTTAATTACCGGTATTTTTACTGGGAAATGGTAACGTTTCAAGCCCGTCGCGACTCGTTGCGACGGTTGCGACGAGGCGGGGGTGTGGCGTAATGAGTGGATAATCCTTTATCCACGGCTGGGGGGCATCACGTCATGTTCGGAAAATCACAATTTGTATTCTGTAAAAAATTCACGGTTTTCGAGTTATTAGGCATTTATGAAAATTTTAAAAATATAGACCTTATCCACTCTATTAAGTGCCAAATATAAAATACTAACTGTTTTCTCAGTCTGTTTTCTGAATAGAATTCCTAGATCAGTTTAACGAGTTTATTTACTCAAAAGAACAATGTTCACTTAAATGAGTACATACAATAATCTTACGTATCTTAACTAATTAATACAAAAATATAACAGTTTGTTAATAATTGTAGTAGCAAGTTTTACATTATTGGTTGGTACCGTCACGCTAACTTGTGTATTGATAAACAGTTCTTAATGTTATCGGGTAAGCTGTTGTACAACTGCGCACCTTCATAAAGAATATTTCTTTTTCCATAGTTGGTTCGCGGACTCCTTAGTGTTAACTTATTTTTATTTCTCAAATTGTAAGTGTAGGTTTTTTTTGTAAGTGTTATTTGCGTATGTATTGTTAGTTAATATTTTCTTAACAGCAATGCAGGTTGGGTATGTATATAGTTGTTTGATTAAATATGTTGGTTTGTTTGTAAATAATACATGTGCTAGTTAGGTAGTCATATTTGTAAAGAACTTTAATTAATGTGTTTTGTGATATTTGTAATGTTTTTAGATTCGTCACTGCTGCAGTTCCCCATACCTCTAATAGGTATTGTAAATGAGATTTAGCTAGGGAATTGTAGATAGTCATCAGAACTTTACGTGGAACGCATCCTACGGATCTCCGCAGCGCACCCGTTAGCGAGACTAATTTAGTTGTTACGTATTCAATACGAGATCGCCAGGTCAGGTCGTCGTCGTCGAGTATTACACCTAGGTATCTCTCCTGCCTCGAGCGGTGTATCATCGAATTACCTATAGCAAGTGTCGGTAAGTGTGAGATTTTTTTATTTTTTGCTGCAAATATCATAAAAGATGTCTTCTTTGCGTTTACTGTCATTAAATTGCTCTGGCACTAAATGTTAAACTTGAATAAGTCAGCTTGCGCATCCGTAAACAATTCGCCGAGGTTTGGACCCAAATAGAATAGGCAGGTATCATCGGCGTATAAAGTAATGTGTCCTTTTAATCCCATTTGGCTAATATTATTAATATGTATATAAAAAAATTTAAGTTCCCAAAATCGATCCTTGGGGAATCCCGCAGGTTATTTTCTGATGACTACTCTCACTATTTTCTATCTTTACAACTTGGTATAGTAAAATTATTAACATCATACCTAGTGAATGATGTAAATAATTTTAGTGCTTTATTTTTAATTCCAAAGTCGCAAACTTTTTTTTCCAATTATCTCGTGGCTAATTGTGTCGAAAGCTTTTTAAAATCTATAAATATTCCCAAACAATATCAGTTTTCGTCTATATTTACCTTGATTTTTGTTATTAAGTCGATAGTAGCCGACAATGTGTTCGACTTCGGTCTAAACCCGTACTGATGCTCGTATAAGAAGTTTATTTTAGTAAGGTGATGCTCGAGCCGATTGTAGATAACTTTCTCAAAGATCTTAGAGATAAAAAGATCTTAGGGGTAAAACTGATACGGGTCTGTAATTCCCCGGGTCGGATTTACTTCCAGATTTGTAAATAGGGGTGACTTTTGCAATTTTTTAACTATCCGGAAATTTTTTTATATTTTTATGTAATTCATCAATGTCAATAAAATAAAATGCCATAAATTAGCCGTCGCGATAATTTAAAAATTAAAATAAAATTCCTCATACTATTTTCGCCACTTATTTTACGTATTTAGATAATTGGCGTAGATTTAGGGTTTCGTGACAAGTTATGGAACCTGGTTTGGGTGTCTGTCTGTTATTGAAACCAGCTATCTCTAGATTGTTTGCAACGTTCTGTTGACATCTGAGAATAAATTATTGAAACCAGCTACCTTTAGATTGTTTGCAACAGTCTGCTTATATCTGAGAATCAATTATTGAAACCAGCTACCTTTAGATTGTTTGCAAGTCTGCTGATATCTGAGAATCAATTATTGAAATCAGCTACATCTAGATTGTTTGCAACAGTCTGCCTATATCTGAGAATCATTTATTGAAACCAGCTACCTCTAGATTGTTTGCAACAGTCTGCAATCTGAGAATCAATTATTCAAACCAGCTACTTCTAGATTGTTTGCAACAGTCTGCTTATATCTTGCACCTGAACAGGTTTTAAAGAAAAAAAACTGAAAAGAATTAAAAAATTTAAATTAAAATTTTCAGTATAAATTGTGATGTCGAATTATTAAACAGCTTTAGAAACAGGAGTATCTACATGGTATTTATAGGTGTCCACCGTTAACAGCAGGTGGATACCAATTGCTGGAAACCTTTGTTAGCCAGCTTCGCATCTCAACAAAATCCACCTTTCCCCGTTCCACAGTCAGGTTACTACCGCGTTATAATAGAAGGCAAATGGTGAATACCGGTGGATATTGGTGGATACCGGGTTTTACCCGCTGCTTCTGTAGCTGTAGCTAGGAAGCATCACTCGATATTTTGACAGTTCTTGCCATAAATATAGAGTAATTATATTGCTAGAATTGCCCTCCTGTCTGACCGTTTGGTTGGTTGGTGTTGTTTTGTTTTCATATACTAGGTAGGTACCTACCTACGTACATTAATTCGTTCGTCTGGTTGTTTTGTTGGAGTGTTCGATCCTGTCGGCTTGCCTTGCCTGCCTGCCGCCCTCCATTGAGTGTTTATGTTCCTTGCTGCCACCTGCGCGGCAAGTTTTCTAATGCAGATTTGGTAAGTTATTTCGTAGATAATGTAACCATAGATTCATAAAATGACTAAATTTCAATGAACTGGGCACAGGCAGAAAAGTAGCAAACCAGACACAAAATTCCAGCCAATTTTGCCAATAACAAAGCAGTCGTAATAACCTAAATTGTATGCTTATTTACGTTAATTATTTACCGATAGATGACAGTAACCTATACAAATTATGAACAAAATTCAAGGTGTATAGAACGTGTATCCGACCATGGTATAGTACCAACAAATACTTCTGTTTCCGACAAGACAGAGGACCTTTGGTTGGTTGCCTTTGGCAGTTTTGGCACGCACTAACACCGCTTATGATTCCGAGTAGTCTTTTTAGTGTGACACGCACAATATTTAACTCTGCAGCTTGCAGCTCCTCAAATTACTACGCCTCAAGAACCGAAAGAAACAAGCTGTCGAAGAAACACCGACAAATTGAGCGAAGTGTACGCCTGGCAAGTCTACACACGCAAATGCTATGGGGAAACGACGGAAGTAAGTGTTATAAAGTTTATTTGATAAATCATCATAATAAACTTGTACTATTTCATGAAATGTAGGTTCCTACTATTTTTACAGGCTAACCCAACACAATACGCCAATAAAAATTGCGCGAGATAAAATGGCAGCCTCTTTGATCGTAGGTACCCTTTGATCATCAAAGGGTACCTACGTCGCCATTTTATCGCTCGCATTTTTATAAACCATCACAAAAACTTATTTTTTGTATCGTAAGTATGAAAAAATGAAAATGTTAAATGTTTATTTCTGTACATAGTATCAGAAAATAAAATTACCTACCCTAATTTTTTGTTACTTGCGAGGCGTGATTTTTGTTTTTCGATTATTTCTATGTAGTTATCTGTAGGCCTGTATTTTACACATTCGCTGACAATGTGTCGTAATTTTTTTCTATTCTTCTCTAGACAACAATCCCAGTGCTAGGCCTACTGAAACTCATTGCTGAAGTGATTTTGATAAATGAAATATCAAAATACTTGTTCCAACTCCTGGTTCTTAGCCACATCTTCCAGGCATTACCCCCTCATTTTGCAAAAAACAACCAAGTGACAGAGTAAGGCTTTTTATACTTTTCTACAAAGGGACCTACCCTAACGGGTTTGGTTGTCAAACTAGGCCTAGATCTCAGTACTCCCCGTGGTAAAATACATGTAAATAAAAAACTAAATTTTTCTGAGAAAACGAAATTAAAAAAAATAAACATAAAAGTGCACTGTTTGGCACATAGTTCGGTCGAGATCTCAGGAACCTTGTGGTCTATTGAAATGACCTATGTTTTGATTTGTAGGTTATTACTAATCAGTTGGTTCCTCGAACCAGTTTCTTCATAAGTTGTGTAGTTTTCTTGTAAATAAGCAGAAACTAGATTTTTGCGCTTACGCCGTTCCAAAAACGTATGCCGCTCCTATGAACGCGAAATCCTTTGCCTAACCTTTTCATAAAGTAAAGTACTTGTTAACTTAAGTACTTTGTTTACTTCCTACCTTCCAATGAATGGACTTGTATAAGACAACTGATTTTGTTTATGAAGAAGTTGTAATCCTGTTTGTTATTTTTAATCATCTTTTACACTGGATTTATCTGTAAAGATTTTTTGGTTATAGCCCTAGGTATAGGCCCTAACACCCCCTACCAAGTCCCTTGAATTTAAAGTAGGCTTTTAAAGGAAAATAATATTCATATCCTAACTGAAAACCAGCACAGTATTGGGAAAATGCCTAATTCTGCAAAATGCTGAGATAGGGGCCCATTTTACCTTTCCTATTAATGTACCTATACACTTTTTTTTGTTAGGTTCTTGTGTTTTTTTGGGTAAATAAATGTATTTTATCTTTATATCGCCAATTTCGGTATAAAGACTAGTTTTGATGAATCATTTGTAATTAGTTCCTAGAAATCCCATGCCCATTTTGTGACAGAGTCCATGCAGCAACAAAGGATAAATTATAATATCATAAAGCTTACTTATCTTGTGCTTACTTCCACAGATGGTCTAGCAGTTGTAATAATACACTTGTTTAAATGTTTAGGTAGGTAAAGTTAAATCTAAGAATCAGATATACAGTAATTTTCGGCATGTTAGCTTGTGTGTTTGTGAAGATGATTGCTACGTGGATGAAATTCCTACAACTAAAGATGCATTGTGTACTGTAATTCTAATTCTAAGTGAACTGGGATCTGCACGGACATCTCGCATGGGAGTTTATTGTGCATTGTCCCCCTGCCTAAACAGGGCCTAACCAGCCCAGCTCCTTGAAGTACTAGAGCAGGACGTTTGGTGTCTGACAGCTTCGTTTATGCTTTTCTGTGGGTGTGGATGGGGTTGATGCCTCAATGAGACTCTTCGCCTAGTTTTGTGTGTGCCTCCTTCGTGCTGTGTACCACGACGTGTTCCACAGTCTCTTCTTCTTGGAAACAGCCACGACATACATATACTGCTGTCTGTGGCTCCAGTCTTGAAAATTTGATGGTTCAGTTCACACTGACCTGTGGTGATACCCACCATCGTTATTAGGTCCTCCCGGTTCATCTTGAGCATTGTGTTAGTGGTTTTCCTTCTTTGGAGGGGAATATTGATTTAGTATACTTAAAGTCTGTTTGACGCTCCCATAGTTTTTGATGTTCTTTTCCTGAGGTAAGGTTTAGTCTGTTTTTGATGTCTGCTGTTCAAGGGACCTACATTTTGTTGTGTTAGGTTTTGTCTCGCTCCCTCCTTTGCTAGTCTGTCTGCATTTATGTTGCCTGGGCATGATCAACTTTCTGTCCATTTTATGCAGACTTAGCTGTGTTGAGAAAGATCTTGTAAAGCGTTGTGGGATTCAACAATTGCTTTTGATCTTGTGTCTGTGCGCTGTAACAATCCTTTAGGATTGTGTGTTGTTGTTGTTGTTGTTGTTGTGTGTAGGATTGGATTATATTGTCTTTACCTTCACCAAAAATTATTTCTTTAGAAATAATGTTCTTTTGGTGAAGGTAAAGACAATATAGACAATGAAGGAGTTATGAAAATGGAATATGCCTTACATCATACATACAAATGTATGATGTAAGGTATGTACCTATGATGTAAGGTGGTTACTAGTCTGATATTGAAAATTATTTTATTAGATAGCTACATTATCCCTGAGTGACCGGCTACATTTTATACCTACTCTTACCATGCGTCTCTTATATATAATTCTTTCTGCATGAAAAACTTGTGTTCAGGAATTAGTGTGTATGGCACCGCCGGATCGTAGAATTAGCCCGTTTGTAGAATGGCTAAGCTGATTGCAAAACTGACGCTGATTTGTTAGGAATACCTAATTAATTTCATTTGACGAGATGGCTAACCGTCACGTTTAGCCATCGGCTTAAGCAATTACATAATTGAATTGTGAAGTTTTGCAATCGGCCTTGCCATTCTACAAACGGGCTCATTCTATGATCCGGTCGCGACATGTATACCTGATAGAAATGTTAATTTTAGGAGCAGAGTACGGGCACAGAGGAAGTTTGCCCAGGGAGCGTATGTGCCTCCCCAGAGCACTCCAGTCTCGGCTCCTTCACAGGTTGCTGTGAAAGCCAGCCACAGAGCTGTGCGTGCCCCCGGCCCAGTGACTAAGAACGTGTGTAGCGTCAACGATCTTCTAACGCACATGACATTAGGAAGTAAGTTTTAAAGTAGATGTCGCCGACTTACTCACATGACCTTAGGAAGTAAGTTTTAAAGTAGATGTCGCCGCTGGATCGTAGGATGAGCCCGTTTATAGAATTGCCATTTTACAAACAGACTGATACTACGATCCGGCCGCGACATAGACACAAGAAAGTTTCATCCAAATCCAGAGACAACTGGCAGTAGTATGTTTCCATGAGTATGACCACCCTGTAACTCGGAAACTAACCTGACTTCCACATTTTTCAGGTCAGTGTGTAAATCAAAGTTATTAGGGTCCGAAAGTACCTACAGGGTTTCCTTTAATGAAATACTTGAAACTGAAACTGCTATAATTTATAAACTACATACTCATAGATGTATCATTAATTTACCACCACACATGGTAAATTAATGACTGAAGAATTGTGTGTGTGTGCACACACACAATTATTTTAAAAATAAGAATAAAAAATAAATTATAAGTAATTAATTTAAACAGAAGAGGGTCTAAAAGTATAGGGCGGCCGTAAAGAAATGCACGTGTGAAACCAAACCGCTATAAAACTACCTATAAAAAGTGCGTGTGCATCCAGTGCGTAGTACAATCATTGCAATAAAAGAGACCAAAAGTTTCTGATGCAATAATAGTAATAACAAAAAATACCTTACGTACGCGGTGTCTGCGCCTATTACGAGTACTTTTCACTTTATGTGAATTGAAGTGGCCCTCCGCTTCAAAAGGCGGCGGCCGCGCCATTGAGTGTACAAGCTCTAGTGTTCGTGTTGGTAAACAACAGGTTGCAGGATACGACATAATAAGATCGACTTGACACAATAAACACTGGCTTATGTTGGCAAAAGTGTTATACGCACCGAGGAAAGGAAACCAGCGGCAAAATTGAGAATATTTACGCGGGATTCGATATAAAATAGCATGCCTACAACGTCTATTTAGTACAAGAAATAAAGCTGCAGTCACACTTATCTGCATGGAAAGGGACATGCTTCCTTCGAAACGGGTTACACAGAGGGGTGACGGTTATCACAATTATTTCAGTTCGAATATGTATTTCAAGCATGTTGTATAAAGAAGTATAAGGGACCGCATAGGAAAGAGAAAAGAAGAGTAAATTAACTCATTGCACCGACAAGAGCTAAGCTTTTTAATTTTTAATAATAATAACTAAATTTATAATGAAATGAAATGAAATGAATGAAATTAAATGATTTTTCATTTCATTTCATTTTCAAATTTATAATGTATGTAACTTTTCTTTTTAGAAGCACATAATCACAAGATTGACTGGCCTGTGGTTGTCTTACATGACTGTGCCATTGACTTGATTAAAACACCTGACAAAAAAAAGATAGGAGTCAAGAAAAACACTCACATCAGATCACTGCGTAATACACGCAAATGTGACCACCACTCAAGTGTGAGTGATAGCGGCGAGGATACCCCATTGAGTCATCTACAAAACCCGCAGGTTACTCCTTCAACACAGATACAAAACGAAAAGAAAAGGAAATTTGGCTTGGATAGGGTGGTGAAGGTAGTCGTAGAGCGTCAGGATTTATATCAGAATAGAACCCTAACACCTTCATCTGAACCGGTTGAGCTATGCAAAAAGCGCTCGCGCCATCCGAACCCTGAATCTTCAAGTAGCAAATTAAACATGCCACCGTCTTTGCCCGAATCCGAGGATCAGCATGATCAACCATCATCAATCGTCAAAAGAACCAGTAAAAGGTGTGCATCGAGGACTAGACCAACATATTATTCTGATAATACACCTTCATTGGTAAACTCGTCATCCTCCGAGCACGAATTGTTAAAGGAGAGATCAGTTATGAAAAATCGTATGCGCAAAAATAAAAAGCAAATTGGTAAACCGAAAAAAATCACCCGAACGTCTCGTCGAAAGTCTCGTCAGCCCTCTGTTAAACTGACGGGCAAAACTCTACTTCTTGGATCAATAACTAAAAAGCACGCGGACAACCAACCACTGGCGTCGATTCCCAGCACAAGTAACAGCAGTAAGTTTAGTTGTTTTTTAACAACAATGTATTGCATCAACTGCCTCGGTTAAAAATAAATAAATTAGGAAATTAAGAGATAGTAAATCAAATGAAATTATTTATTATTTTCCATTAGACCCGATAAAACATGTTTTCAAATCACTAACTTTCTTTATTCACAGCTTTGTTACCTGCGGTAGAACCAGTAACCCAGTTTGAAAAGGATAAAGAGTTGGGTTTCCTTTTTCCGTTATCCAATGACAATAACTCTGCTTCGAAACTATGTTCAGCTTCAGAAGACATGCTAAATTTAGATAATGATGGTAAGTTATATCATGTACATCTAACAAATTCACGTTTTGTTCTGATTTCACAATAGTAGATTGTGTCACAAGGGAACAAAATAAATATGAGATGATTTTTTTTTTGTATTTATTGAAACATTACGTCTATCATTACAGGTCAGACCTAATACAACAGAGTAGTCATCGGAATAAATAAATAAGTAAATTAACAAGCTAAATACAAATGTCAATAAGTCTAAAGTCTAAATAATTCAATAAATCAGTACTATCACAATCAAAATAATGATGGTTTTATACCATCAAACACATACCCAGTAGAGAGGAAATATGGTCTTTCGAATTCCGAACCTGATCACTGATCAGTGTTATTTCACTAATAAAATGTCAACTCTCGCTCGCTATATAGTGTTGTGCTGACATAATAAAAATAATGTATCGATACTCCCGATATAGCAAGAAGAAATTAAAATTTGTCAATTTGATTAAGTTATTTGATCAGTGTAACTTTAATAAAAACGCCGGGATTTTGCATATTATTTCATCGATATAGTAAAAAAATGTAACTAAATTTTTTTTTTACAATATTTAGTCATTTTCAATTTTCGAAAGAGATTGCTCATATCGCTAATAAAGATGCCCTATGTACTCCCGCGATTCTTTTTAATGGTAACTTCCTTTATAATTAGTTCTTTCTATCTAATTTAACAATGGTACACTTGTAGTCATGCACTTATTTGATTTGTTTGCTTTTTAAAAATCGTAAATTCACTATTATCCTTTTGTCTGACTGAACAAAATAAATGACAGTTCCTCTCTATTGGGTATGTTCTCGATGTTTTATACCTACGACGAATTATTACATTTTCAATGTTTTTTTTAAAGGTAAATGATATTTATTGACAAAGTAAATTACAATTCAATAATAAAAACATATTAGAACTAGTATTTACAGTTGAAACAATTAAGCTAACTGCAGACTGTTGCAAACAATCTACAGGTAGCTCAACTGATCCAATTCAATACCAGTCGGAAGCGTCCCCAAGACGCTGGCTGCATTGCCCCGCTGTATGGCAATGCTGATGCGCTGCGCCAGATACCCACCAGCTCATGGGACACACGTCGCGTCGACCAGACGCTCAGATAACTTTTTAAAAACCCGGAGAGCCTCGGTACCCCACGGACCTAGGGTCTCGACCCCAAAGGGAGCAAATGTGGCTCTGTGGAAACCTGCATATTTGCGTCTCTTGAGATCCTAGGCCAAATCTGCCGCCGCACCAGCTCTCACGGATGCCCTCGGAAGAAAGGAAGGCGCAAGTGTGTCGACGCATGTAGCGTCCCACACAATGGGCCTCCCCTACTCCCATGGGACTAGTGTCATGCCGTCGGGCCTCTTACCATCGTCACGCAACAGACCATTCGGTTCGAGATCAATAATGTTCATTAATTTTATTATTATTTTGTTATGTGAAAACAAATTGTGACGTATAACTTGACAAATTATAAATGAAATGTGTATCTGATGCTTTTAGTAGTAACGAATATTTATATTTAGGTACATAACCAAATTTATTGATTATGGGCATGTACGGGTGGTACCCGTGAGATAAAAGCCAATAAGGCGCTTATCAGGGGGAGGCCTGGGTCCAGCAGTGGACCAATATATGCTGTGGAGATGGAGATGGAGACATAACCAAATAACAAATTTATTTCTAGTGATAATATTTCACTTTCACTACTAGAACTAATTTTTTATTCAATTACTTAGTTTGAATCAAATTAAAATTGTTTGTAATATTTTGATAAAAAGTAATAACAAAACGAATAAAAAGTACCTGCGTATTCTTTTTTTAAATTTGGGTAGCCAATGCCGCGTCGGCACGCGCCCTTTTTGTTAATTAAAGCGAAATGCATTCAAACTTTTTAATTAAATAGTGTTCCAAATTCAAAAGTCATTTCGTCACTGTTATTAAGTCCGCTGGAATGACCCACTTTGTTCGCACGTATCGAGGAGCCCTTTGCCTCTTTTTGAATAGATAGGATGATAAAAAATAACTGTAGTCCACGCGTATTGACCTTTTTGCTAGTTTTCTTATAACAAAATTTCTTTGGTTTTTGAACTTCTTTGTTGGATTTTAATACCGAGTATAGATAACGTTATTACAACTCAACAAAGATTGGGGACGCTTTCAACTGGTATTAATGTGGATCAGTTGAGCTACCTGTAGATTGTTTGCAACAGTCTGCAGTTAGCTCAATTGTTTCAATTGTAAATACTAGTTCTAATTTGTTTCTATTGTAATTTTCTTTGTTACCTACAACGATCGAATTATTGTACAATGGAACGTTTTTAGGTTATTTATATCCCAAGAGAACTGCGAAATGCAATTTTCTGGCCGATATGTTCAGTAGTTTTGGAGTCAAGAAGCAACAAACATCTATGAAAAGTTTCGCATTTTTAATATAAAGTGAAGATTCTTATTAGTGCACTTATTATTATTGCAGAAGTCGACGTGCTTCAAACGCTGGGAATAACAAATTTGAACACTCTCTCTGAAGAGGCTAAAAGAAGGTCGTCCCCATCTTTTATCTTCAACCTCGAAGAATTGGGAATAACAAATTTGAACACTCACTCTAAAGATTCTGAAAGAAGCTCGTCCCCATCTTTTTTCTTCAACCTCGAAGAATCAGATACAGATGATTTCCCGACAGAGGCTGCCGTCTCGTCAGAGGTGATAGACCATACCTCATCAGACTTCAAGGTTCCATCTGTCCCAGCGCGGTTTACGAAGCGCGCTAAAACACAGTGCCCGCTAAGGTCTATAATTGACCTACACGATTTACTGAGTTCAGAAGTAGCGTGCAACAACTGTCGACGTTGCATGCTTATAACCATGTACACAAACATTCTAGAGAAAGTGCCAATGAGCCGTGACGACGAGCCAGATCTCGACCCAGCTACCCAAGGCAAGCCGTCTCCGCCATGTCCCTACGGGTTTGACCAGGGAAGCAATAGCAATAATTACATTAAAAGGCTAGTAAAAGTCAGCGACGTGCTAACCTCGAAAAGATTACCGTTATGGTTGATAAATTTTCAGATGGAAATGCATTTGCATATGTTTGAAATTGAGCACGAGGCAGGCTCATTAAAACGAACATTGAATTTAGACCCTGAAGATGAGGCAGACGCGCTGGTAGAGATACTTATATCTCGGCTAGACTATTTGAATTGGCGTATAACTCAGGATAATTTGGAGCCATTTCCGTCCAATAAAAAACGAACTGAAAATAACGAAACAGATGACGTCGAGTCTGAGTCTGATACGGATGATACAATGGATGTTGCTTTAGGATTGATAGCTGAGTTACTACCAAAAGAACCAGAAGAAAATAACAAACCTATGCAATTTACAGATGCACAAGTGTATCGTCCCACGCTGGAAGAGTTCAAGGTAAGGACTTATTTTTGACACGCCTTTGATTTGAGGCATATGTTTACGATCAAGGCAACTCATATTCTCACTGCCTGCATTATGGCGCATTATGGCGTTTCTTGTCCCTTCCAGACTTTTCTGGAAGGGACAAGAAACGCCATAATGCGCTAAGTTATATAGATAACTTTAAATAGTAATAGGTATATATACTACATCCACTGGTTTAATTTAATGTTATTCGACCACTACACCCCTATGTGGATAGTTAACTGACTTCTTATAATAATTTTCAGGACCCGATCATTTACATAAAGAGCATAGAACCGGAGGCATCAAAGTACGGCATCTGCAAAATCATCCCTCCCGATGGTTTCCACGTGCCTTGCCACTTGGATGAAAATTGCGTGTTTGGCACCACCAACCAGCATCTGGGCAGGTTGTACCATCGCTGGGGACCGAACTCCAGAGTTTTTGCAAAACTTCAGACGTGTCTGACATCGCAAACACCGAAGGTCAAGGAACGTTTCACCAAGGCACCGTTGGTAATGTTAATTTGAGAGAAGCAAATGGTAGTTATAAATTACATACTTGACAGTTTTATATTAATGGACCCCTACTTGAATTTCAGTTTGGTGGACTAGAAGTAGACCTCATGAAGCTATACCATCTTGTACTGAAGCAAGGTGGCATCGAAGGGTATATCTCACATAACGAGAAATGGGCGCGCATAGCAGCACAAATGAATTATGTGTCTACGTGCAGCAAACCAGATTGGAAGAAACTCGAAAACATCTATTGCAAACATGTTCTACCCTACGAGTCGTTGACTTTAGGTAAGGTCATATTATTCTATTTTTAATAATTTATTAGCAACAAGCCTCTACGAATAAATAATATCAGGAAGCATAATTTAGAACAAATTCCAAACAAAAAGTGGCCCTACTTCAAACCAAATCGACGTATGATTAAAAACACAAATCACTTTCAAAGTTACAAAAAGACATTCTTCGTGATTGGTTAAAATTCAGAAGGAATGCAGGGATTAGTTGGCGCTTGCAAAAGCAGGGATTGGTTCGCGCGCGTGTTGCAATGTCTGCCATGACAGCTGAGTCATAGCGTCACGGCGCGGCGTGGACGATGTATGCAATAAGTAGATCGGCCCAAGTCTATAATAGAACAGTATTATTGTACAATGTCTGCCATGACAGCTGAGTCATAGCGGCGCGGCGTGGACGATGTATGCAATAAGTAGATCGGCCCAAGTCTATAATAGAACAGTATTATTGTACAATGTCTGCCATGACAGCTGAGTCATAGCGGCGCGGCGTGGACGATGTATGCAATAAGTAGATCGGACCAAGTCTATAATAGAACAGTATTATTGTACAATGTCTGCCATGACAGCTGAGTCATAGCGGCGCGGCGTGGACGATGTATGCAATAAGTAGATCGGACCAAGTCTATAATAGAACAGTATTATTGTACAATGTCTGCCATGACAGCAGAGTCATAGCGGCGCGGCGCGGCGTGGACGATGTATGCAATAAGTAGATCGGACCAAGTCTATAATAGAACAGTATTATTGTACAATGTCTGCCATGACAGCTGAGTCATAGCGGCGCGGCGTGGACGATGTATGCAATAAGTAGATCGGACCAAGTCTATAATAGAACAGTATTATTGTACAATGTCTGCCATGACAGCTGAGTCATAGCGGCGCGGCGCGGCGTGGACGATGTATGCAATAAGTAGATCGGACCAAGTCTATAATAGAACAGTATTATTGTACAATGTTTTTATATAATTTAAACTTTATTGACAAAGAAAATTACAATTCAATAGTAAAAACAAACTTGAACTAGTATTTACAATTGAAACAATTAAGCTAAATGCAGACTGTTGCAAACAATCTACAGGTAGCTCAACTGATCCAGTTTTTTATTATATTTTTTATTGTTAATTTTTACAATTCAATCAAATATCAAAGTGCTTTATTTCCTTTAGATATTATAGGACTCTTGGACAGTTTACAAAATTCAAATTACATAAGTATAACTAGGAACTTGACTTGGAGTTTTTTTGTTTACTTCAATATTTTTAAGGTAAAGTAAAGAAGCAAATAAGAAACCATTAACTTGTTAGGTTGTTAGCTTTAGAGTTGGAGCACAACTCGACCCAAGCTTTTTTGTCGTCTTCTCGATACACTAGTATTTACATATATACCACAAGCTGCAATGTTTTTCTAAACAAATAATTATTTCATAGCTGACAAAGAGGCCGCGGGTGAAAAAGCAGATAAGATTTGGAGAATCAGAGAGAAGAACGCAATGCTACGCGCAAGCCAACCGCTGCATTATCAAACAGCTACGCTCAGCGAGTCGAATCTGCCTGAATACGAGGAGGCTTTCCCTGACGCTGACCTTGCTGACCTTTACGATTATTGCAAGCCGATCTATGACAAGATCGAGGAGTGCATAGGCAAAGGACGTGCAATGAACCTTGCCACATTCCGCCGGGTTAGTAGATTTATAGCTATATAATACTTTATTATATTTATTTTATTATGAAAGCTAGTGTCCGCAGCTTCGCAAGTCAAACTTGAATCCTTCTACTACAACAGCTTGAGAATGTTTAGTGAGTGGGTCGAGACCTAGGTCTCGACCCACCATAACAAATCCCCAAAAACCCCATGTGGGTATACATGGGGAGATTGTCCAATTTCGCGAGCAAGATGGTGTGATCTACATGGTAGTGTTCTTCATACCATCTTGTTGGCTTGTTTTTCAAACGAATTCATAATATACATATAACTTAACTTCTTGTTTTATATTCCTGTAGATATCCACTCAGATTCAAGGGATGCGTTTCCCGAATGGTCTTCCGAGCACTATAGCTGAAATCGAGAGGCAGTACTGGGAGATCCTGAATCTTAGGAATGAACACGTGTGCGTGCTGTCAGCTTTCATCGACACGTCGGTGAACAATCTGGGACACGAGTCGGATCCGCAGAAACCTGGTGGTAGCCATCCTTGGAACCTGAAGGTAAATCACACCTCTCAACAGCCTATATTGGTCCACTGCTGGACGCACGCTCCCCCTGATAAGAGCCTTATCGGGTTTTATCTCATGGGGGGTTATGCCCATAATCCTCAAGCTGCGCTGGGCATGTGGGTTGAGGAATTTAGTACGACATGTCGGTGAACAACCTGGGACACGAGTCGGATCCGCAGAAACCTGGTGGTAGCCATTCTTGGAACCTGAACGTAAATCACACTTCTCAACAGCCTATATTGGTCCACTGCTGGACGCACGCTCCCCCTGATAAGAGCCTTATCGGGTTTTATCTCATGGGGGGTTAAGCCCATAATCCCCACGCTGCGCTGGGCATGCGGGTTAAGGAATTCAATTCGGTGGTAGTATTGTTCTGCAGGGGGCGCTGCTGCCCTCCCCCCGGTGGATGTCCCTTAGTCGCCTCTTACGACACCCGCGGGGATAGTTGGAAAGTCACACTAACACACACTAATATTGTAAAAGAGTTTCTGCCCGCGGCTTCGCACGCGTAGTTTCTTTAAAAAGGTATCGCACGCGTAGTTTCATAAATACAAAGGTTATTTCTGTCCCACGGGAACTTATTTATGGGATAAAAGGTAGCCTATGTTTAATTCCAGGCTTAGAGCAATACCCATGCAAAATTTCAGCTCTATCTGTTCAGTCGTCAGTATTCCTGAGGATCATACGTATGAGGATAGACCGAAGGCCAAAATGCGGTAGGCTAGACGTGGACTAAGAGCCTGCGACCGCCAGACCTTCGTTATTTTATGAAAATTGAGACTTCGTCTGTATATAGCCCCTCACACACATGTAGGAACGATCATTGATTATGAAGTTTGGGTCATCGTGGCTTTGGCAGATATCAATCAGATATCAATCAGGCTTCAAACGGCGATGAGCGGGTGGCGGGGGTATCAAACCTTTTGGGTCTTGTCGCATGCGTCTTCAAATCAGCGTTGCCAATTCAGCATATAATAATATTTGGCATATCTATCACAAAAATATAAACATATAATCACGAGTATTATCTATAAGATAAGGTTTGTGGGTTCAGGTCAAGAACTCTCAAGTTTCAGCCTGATTCGTTCAGTAGTTTTTGCAATTGAATAACATCTAAATATCCATTCGCGCACAACATCTCTTGCGCTCAACACCTCCCATCTCAGGATAGAACATCTAGTAAAATTACAAATCCTCGTCGGTGGTTTGCCACATCATCATAAACGCTACAACAGCTCGCACGTCACTGGCCACCGCACGAGCCCGTTGTCGTCGCGCCCGCTGCCGCGTCCGCCTCAAGCCCCCGCTACCGCGCATTCACTGTGAACGCGCACTATAGTAATAATGAGATCGACTTCATCATGACGGATAGCAAGCATATATTCAGGGTTGTCTCAGTGATCAACAGGAATCTGATCACCGACTACGCCGAGGCTCTCTGAATATCGACTTGAAGCTTGAAAGAAACCGTCTGATGAAGTCCACGCTCCGACCTAACCCAATCCAAATCATGGCGGGCACCGAGAAGTTTCAGCAGCTTCTCGGGGATAGATTTGTTGCCTTGGAACCCACTGATGACGCTGACGAGACCTTAAACAATCTGGTAGAAACGTTGAGGGACGAGGGCATTAAGTTTTGCAAAAAGCAGCGTACTGGCAACAAGTCCAGTCTCACGGATGATGACAAAAAGACGGGAAACCACCCAAGCGTCTTCGTCAGAGAGGTCAGACCTGAACAAGCGAATTGCGAAGATGGTACGGCGCGACGTTCGGAGCCCCAATACACGCCTCATTGAAGAGGCAATAGAGCGAAACTCTGGGTCCAAAGTATTCACTCAGCAGCTTGGCAGGAGCCATCTGACGAAGCTTAAAACGCACGACGGGAGGACCGTATTGTCGAAGCCGGAGATATCAGCCGAGATAGAGGATTTCTATGGTCGTTTGTACGCTGCATATGCCCCCCGTTCATGCCCCAGAGCCACCCTGACACGCCACTATACCGACGAACTGCCAGATATCAGTCAAGACGAGATCTTGTTAGCTCTGAGGCAGCTTAAGAATGGAAAAGTCCCCGGTAAGCGGGATTACTTCAAGAGCTTTTGAAAGCTGTAGGATACCCTGTTATACAGGAGCTGCAGAACCTCTTCAACACCGTCCTTCACAGAGGGAGAACTCGAAAGGCGTGGCGTGGGAATTTGGTGGTGCTCTTTTTTAAAAAGGTATGTATATAAAACCCTCCTTAAAAACTATAGACCCATCATACTCCTGAGCTACGTCTATAAGCTGTTCTCACGAGTGGTCACGAATCGTCTCGCCAGGAGACTCGACGAGTTTCAGCCACCGGAACAGGCCGGGTTCCGAGGAGGATATGGCACCATAGACCACATTCACACAGTAAGGCAGATTATACAGAAGTCCGAAGAGTGTAACCAGCCCCTGTGTCTCGCTTTTGTGGACTATGATAAGGCCTTTGACTCCGTTGAAACCTGGGCTGTTCTGGAATCCATACAGCGTTGTCAAGTAGACTATCGTTATATCGAGGTGCTGAGATGTGTCTACGAGGCCGCCACCATGAGTGTCCAACTACAGGGCCAGCAATCTAAACACATACAATTGCGCAGAGGAGTGAGACAGGGGGACGTCATATCCCGAAACTGTTCACGAGCGCGTTGAAAGATATTTTTAAGACGCTGGTCTGGAAAGGTAAAGGCATTTACATAAACGGCAATTACATCTCACACCTGCGATTCGCTGATGACAGTCTTAATGGCGGAGTCGCTAGAGGAGCTGAACCGGATGCTGGATGGCCTAGACACAGCCTCGCGATGCATCGGTCTTGGTATGGATTTGGACTAAACCAAAGTCATGGTCAATGGCCACATTGATCCAGGACCGGTCGTCGTACATGGCCACCTTCTCGAAATTGTTTCCGAGTACACTTACCTCGGGCAGATTCTGCAGTTAGGTAAAAACAATATCGAGAAGGCGGCCAAGAGGAGGGTTCAGCTAGGCTGGGTAAACTTCGTCGAGTCTTCTCGTCATCCATACCGCAATGCTTGAAAACGAAAGTTTTTAACCAGTGCGTCCTACCGTTATGACCTACGGAGCTGAGACGTGGACACTCACGGTAGGGCTGGAAGACAGGGCGCTGTGGCGCTCATTAGGGGAGACCTATGTCCAGGAGTGGACTAAGATAGGTTGATGATGATGAGGTTATCTAGAAGTGGTTTAGGTTTTTGATGAGACAGTTGTTTAAAATGGTACTTTTCGGACCTCAATAAATAAATAATGCTGGACAATAACTCAAGAACTTTAAATTATTTATTTATAAACTTTAATATTCCTACTTTATTTATGAAAAATTGCAAGCTTATAGGTTTGATAACATCTGAGATATAGATACTGCTAATGCGTCGCACGTTTCTTTCCGAACATGGCTGACGCTCTAGCGCATCTCATTTTCACACAAGACATGGTACATAAATACATTGGTGGAAAAAGACTAGAGCCGCATAATCTCGCTTGTAGGCACGTGAATATTTTAAGATTAATAGTACTTAACTAGTTATAGAAATTATAAACATTTAAATCGTTAAAATAAAACTGTCATAGAAATAATTATATTAAAAACGAGGAAAAATGAAAAAGGGCAATGCAGCTAGCATCTTGGGGCCGCTTCCGATATGGTTCAGTTGAGCTACCTCTACTAGATTGTTTGCAACAATCTGCAGTTAACTCAATTGTTTCAATTGTAAATACTAGTACTAAATTGTTATAAGAAAATATATTATGTACATATTTCTATTTTGTTCCAGCGAATCGGTGAGAATCCGAACAACGTCTTGCGCTCGCTAGGAAAAGCGCTCAGCGTCACAGTGCCAACACTGTGCCTGAATCAGCTCTATAGCACAAATTGCTGGCATAAAGACCCCCACAAACTGGCCTGGTTGGACTATATGCACGAAGGTGCCACAAAAATATGGTACTCTGTTCCCGATTCAGGCGGGCCTGCCTTCCGACGCGCAGTGCAATGGTTGACGGAGGCGGCTGTGCAAGATAAAGGCATCTGGCTCGCCTCAGACACCACCATGATCCCGCCTGGAAACCTGATGGCATGCGGTGTTCCCGTCCGGAGGATAGAGCAGAACCCTAACGAGTATATTGTGGTGTTCCCGGGCGCCTACGCTTGTTCGATCTCAACCGGCCTTTCTGTAGCAGAGAGTATATACTTTGAGACCGATAGCTGGCTGGATTGCGTTGAGCAGGTTTTTGAGGTAATTTTTATAGAATTCTTATCTGTTTGCTTGAGCTTATCTCCGAAATGGCTGGTCCTATTTGACGGGAGATAGGAAATGTTACCTTAGCCTAGTTTTATGTTTGAGAACAGTTAGGGTTGTAACCCTTGAAATGGTAAATTCTACACGGGTGTAGCCGCGACACAGCTAGTTTATAATAAAAGCGTCAAACTAAGTAATTGGTTTCTATTTTTTTATTAATGTCTTACACAGGACATGCACAAAGACTGCGAGCCGGCAATGTTCTCGTGTGTACTACTGATGATGAACATGGTGAGAAACCCCACACTCAGCTTTGATGTTTTGCACCGCGCCTGCACTATACTGAAGAGACATATCAAAGCTGAATTCCAGGCTAGACGTGAAGCTCAGTGGTTGAATTGCAAAGTAACCACTGATAAGGTGAGACAAAAGAAATAAGGATATGTTTATATGTTTAGGTGTGTCCGACCGAAGGTTTGGTTCTGGCCAGGTTTGACCAAAAAAGCAAGGTTCGGCCACAGTTGCAGACATGCGAAGTTGCTTGTGGTGGCCACCAAACTTTGTTTTCGTATCTTTGCCTAAACTATACCTATGGGGTGTCCGGTGGGAAAATTCGGATTTGTAAATGAAAAAAAAAATACATATTACAGAAAACTAGCAAGTATTATACAGGGTGCCATATTATGTGTGTAAGCCAAAAGGAAGCGGGTGCCCCCGGCGAACTACTTTTGTTTTACGAGTTTCCAAGTTTCGACAATTTTCATTGAAAAAACAGCAATTAACTTTTTACTTGATCAGCTGATTTTTAAGTAAAGGCCCTAAAATCAGCTATTTCTTGACTTTATTTACAATCCAAAGCGTGGGGAAATGGGCCTATCGTGGAAAAGCTCAATAATTTGTTTTTATTTCCCTCACATGCATACACACTGGTGGCTCCTGTTGCCCGGACTCTTAAGAGACCGGTGTCCTCAGGGGCTCCACTAATACCTACACAAATTGCAATAAAAAACACATTGCATTGAAATTTTTATCTATTTAAGAAAAGGGCCTATTTACTAACTACCATCACTATTATGGCTCTATCTGCAGCTCTTTTTAATTATTTCTTCTGTAGATATTTTGCGTGTTGTTCTGTAAATGTGTAATTTGACACATTTACAGAACAACATTTATGTTTAACTTTAACTTTAACTTCAATTTTATTAGATTATAATTTTGTATATATTTACGTGTGTAAGATTGGTGTAGCGGGTAGCACTGCACTTCACCCTGGCACCGCTGTAAACCAGCGCTGCTATGGCCCTTGTGCCATAGCAGCATTAAGCTGAGCTGGTGGCCTTTTTGTGTAGCATTAAGTCTAATATTAATTCTAATTTTAGTCATCATGTCATGTTATGTAATGTTACACAAATAAAGATTTCTATTCTATTCTATATTCTAATTTAAAAAATACTGCGTACCGACCAATATTACCTACAGATCACTGACGCAAAAAAATTGAAGATACATTTTTACATTTGTTATAATGCTTAAATCTGTGTCTCCTTACCATAAACTAGGAACACCTAGCTTACACTGTTGTGCGATTACGCTAAAATCTCATTTCATTCAATGGATCGCCATTCGGGGAAACTGACACTAACGATTTCAGTTTCCATCACATGGTACAAAAACAAAATTTTCTGACTGGATGGATGTCATTCCATTCAAAAACAAAATAATTTTTTTTTCTCGCTGAGGAGAAGTTTTTAATACGATCATTGAGCTCCATCGATTGGCATAATTTTGAAAAACATTCGCAAGTCCCTTCTTTTTCAGTCTTGGCCCACTGTGCGGCGCGGCGGGGCTATATCTCGCCGGTTTAGTATTATTTAAACGTTTTAAACTTTAAAAAAATTTCAGTGTGGACGAGAAGAGGGCAATCTGTTGCCGGTATCCTGGCCGAACCAGGAGGAGTGTTGTCTTTGCCGAATACCTCTGGTTTTGTCTAAGGTCAGTACAAAGAAACAAGAAAAAGTATTTATTACACAGGACATTTTCACACAACATAATTTGGGACCTCCAGAAATGCTGTTGAAAAACGAACGAAGTTGACGGAAGACGTCAGAGTGCCAAGTGCGAGTTTTGACGCGTTCGACCGCGAGCAAGTTAACGCGAATTTGTATGAAGAAAATGACAGTCCCCCTAGCGGCGAGTTAAAGAATCACCATTTCTTCAAACAAATTCACGTTTACTTGCTCGCGGTCGAAGGCGTAGAAAACTCGCACTTGGTACTCAGAGTGCCAATAACACCCCTACTTAATTAAAAAAAAAACCATTTTGAAATGTATTTAAATATACCTTTCTTATGAGACTCCACTTGATTTATTTGTCTCTTTTTTTAAATTCTTTATTGACAAAGAAAAATACAATTCAATAATAAAAACAAATTAGAAGTAGTATTTACAATAGAAACAATTAAGCTAACTGCAGACTGTTGCAAACAATCTACAGGTAGCTCAACTTATTTTATTGATTGATTTTACCCCTCTTTGGACCCCCTTATCTCAAGTTACCAGCAAAATTCACAAATCATAGCAGCACTTCTATCCAATTGCATGCAAATCGGATCAACTGTTGGACAGTAATGCTCGAAGTGATTATTTCATCATACAGCGAAATCACCCAAGCTGCCACTGATATCTTCTTTCGCTTCGCTCACTCCGATCAACTATATAATTGGGTTGGATTTTGGATGCGGAACACAACTACACACACATTATGGTTATTGAGTGTTTACTTAGTAGTATTTTTATGTATATTAACGTTAATATTCTAGTAAATAGCTATATTATTATGCACACAGATATTACCCCATGTACAATCCAACGATCCTATCCATTCAAGGTTGTTGATCAATGTAGATTCAATGTTAATCGCTCTTGAGCGATAAGACCGCCAATTGTCGCTTATTCCATAATTATTCTTTTGTAAATTATTTCTTTTGTAAATAATTTTTAAGTTAACAATAAAATTATAACAATAAGTATCATCTATCTATCTACCTTGACGTCCATTGCTGAACTGTGAATTGCTGAATCACCACGCTTAGCAGGCGGATTGGTGATCGCAGTAGGGGTGTTAAAAATATGTAGAAGGAAGCTGCTGCCCTTTCCTCTGGTAGGTTTCCTTAATCGGCTCTTACGACATCCACGAGGTGAGTTGGAGGGGCCGCCACGGCACGCATATTGTGTTTCACGTCCAATATAAAGTATTTCACTGTCCACAGATGTCTAAATACGACGCACCTCGGAAGCAGATGTGTATAACCCACGGCACGCAGTACATGCACCTCGTGAACCGCAGGCCTGTAGCGGACCGGCCGGAGCAGCCGCCGGTTCTCACCCTGCATTACACAAACCAAGAGCTCATTGAGATGATGGGCACTTTGGAACTATACATTATGCCCACCGAATAGCCTTTGGATGTACAAGGTGAGGTAATTAGCAGCATTCTTGATACTTTAGCTAACTAAACTATTAAGAATGCTGCTAATACAAACCTGAGAGGTGGCTGGTGTTCTCCGCGGCAAGGATGTTGAGCTATACCTAAGTAAGCTTTTTAACTCGTCCTTATATAAAAATATAATTTATGGCTGTAGGTATATTAATAAATTAGTCTTAAGTCTTTTATCACCTAAGCATAGCTTATTCTGGCATACAATGGTTGGTTCTATTTTTATAACTTCTAATTTTTTATGATGGAAGTCTCCTTAAATAGATTTTTTTGTTTCAGGGGACCATGGCAATGAAAGATAGATTTGCAGATGATTACTATCTATCGATTAGATTATAATATCCACCTATTAGAGTAAGATAATACGATCTCAATATCTAGAACATAGTAGCTGTACATACCTACATTGGTGGACATATAATTAGAGTTACTTTGACTTCTGTGTTTATTACAAATAAAATAAAATAATAACCTTTTTGTACGCATCATGGAGAGATTCTTGTTGTTTATTTGGATGTATCTGCATGTTTTGTGATGAGAAACAATAAGATACTTTTTAAAAACTGGCGCGATCCCCTTTAGTTTTTCCTATACTGTAGCCCTGGATTTGTGACGTCTGTGTGGATAATTTTATAAAAAACCAAAGGCCTCTGCGGCAGTTTTTAAAAATTTATTTAACCACTTAATTGGTATAATAATCCAATAAAAGAGACGATACATCGATGTAAAGTATGCAGAGAAAAAATATATAAAGGTAATTTGTAATTAACATAATAAAGGTCGGTGTTTGTTTAATAATTATATGACCACTACTGTACGTAAATGCCACGGCATACAACCAAAATTATTTTTAAAAAATAACGTGGTTGTTAAGGGTTTCTCGCAGTAAAATGAACGTGAGTACAATAAATAACATATAGGTTTAAGTTAGGTAAGTAATTTATACTTTTTGTACTGTTGTAAGTCATATCTCTAAAAGTATGCCGCCGGATGAAAGGCGGTATACACTTTTTTGTGGTGTTGCCAGCTTAGATTACCTACTGATTTCTACCATGACCACACCTGTACGTACATGCCACGGCACACAGCCAAAATTATTAAAAAAAAACCTGATGGTTAAGGGTTTCTCCCAGTAAACTGAACGTACAAATAAATAACTTATAGGTTTAAGTTAGGTTAGTATTTTGTACTTTAGAAACTCATCTCTTAAAGTATGCCGCCAGACGAAAAGCGGAATGCACTTTTTTGTGGTGTTGCCAGCTTAGATTACCTACTGATTTCTACCATGATCACTGTACGTACATGCCATGGCATACAACTAAACGATTACCGCCGGATGAAAGGCGGTATGCACTTTTTTGTGGTGTTGCCAGCTTAGATTACCTACTGATTTCTATCATGACTATATTTACGTACATGCCACGGCATACAACCAATATTGTTAAAAAATAACCCTGATGGTTAAGGGTTTCTCCCAGTAAACTGAACGCACAAATAAATAACATAGGTTTAAGTTAGTAATTTATACTTTTTGTACTTTAGTAACTCATCTCTTAAAGTATGCCGCCAGACGAAAGGCGGAAGCATTTTTTTGTGGTGTTGCCAGCTTAGATTACCTACTGATTTCTACCATGACCACTGTACGTACATGCCACGGCATACAACTAAACGATTAAAAATAATAATTAAAAGATTTTTTTGTAGTAGATAAGATAACTTGCTTTATTATTTTCAACAACTATACGTATAGTATATTAAAAAAAATTAAATTGTCTGTATGTGAAAATTTCGGAAGGGTGAAAAAAAGTATTTTTTTCCCGTTATTGCCTACGAGCTTCATCGTTTTGTATCGTTTCTGAGAATCTGTTCTGTTACACAAAAGTTTAGGCGTTATTGGCCAACCTTTGTAGGGGTGGTTTATATTCGGTAATTTTATTCAAAAATTTACATTATTTGTTAGTTTAAAGCTTAAAATATAACTTATTCTATACTACTTACCGAAAGTAAGACACTCCCGCGGTTGAATTACTTTTTCGGGCATTATTTTTGCAACTTTTGATTACACATTGCGGACGTTGGCTGTGTTATAATAGAACTAAACAAAATAAGAGCTCATTTCTCAAGTGCGCGTATTTTTTGCGCCGACCCGATAACTAATAGGTAGTTATATTGTTGATCGAAACTAAGTAAAATATCACATTTATGCACACTTATTTGAAATAGAATTTGATGAAAAATAAGTTAGGGTGCACAACGTATCACATGTAACTTAGATCTAATGCTCAGGTAGTTGTAAAAGCTAATGAAAAAGAATGAGTTAAGTATGCGAAAAAAAGGCTGACATGTGGAACATAATTGTAAGGCGTAGATTTTCTATTAGAAGTGGAATAAATGTCATTATTTACTTATTTGCATTGTTTTATTTTGCTTTCTAGTGCCAGGTAACAAATTATAAAAATAAATATAAATCTATATTTTACACGAAAAATATAGAGAAGTCAGTAGAAAACTTTAAAAAGCGGTCAAGGGATGGAATAACTTTCAAAAGGCGGGCTTCGTCTCCTGGTGGGGTATCAAATGAAAGGTATCGGTTTGTACATAACTACACTTTAAAACAGTTTTTAAATTTCTGTAGGTTTCATACTTTTGAAATACTTTGAGAAAAAAATACCATTATACCCCATATTCTCCAAAGTTTGCAGAGCGTTCCATCTGAAAGTAGGTATCTACTGTTTTTAGGTAGGTATTAATTAAATAGCGAAGTTTAACTGGTACGTTTAGAACATATTTCTATAATTGACAAACGTTCGAAACCCTCGGAGTTACACTCGCACTTGACAGATCTTTAAGTAGGATTGCATGCGCTTATTATAAAATTCTGCATTTTTTCTGAATCAGTTTTTGTCGTGTTCGTAAAATCGCAAGCTCATCATAATCACGAGGATATTTGTAGGGTCCTTTGCAAAAACGATAATGTCACAAAATCTTGAAATTTTAGTTAGCACTGTCATTCGGTCACTTGACATGGTAAGGACCTAGTTTGTTCTCTTGTTTTCAAACTTGGCAAAATGGCTTGCAGTTCCAAGAAAAAAATATTTCAAATAACCGGCTACACTCCTATAACGCTGAATGTCACCGGTGTACCTACGCTGCATGATCTATGTCCAATGAGCGCCACCTAGCTGTCAAACCAGCGGCGAACCCGCCAATTGTTTTTCAGTCTGTTTATGTCGTTGTGTACTTAGGGCATCGAGCACAGAACCAGTAGAGAGGAAATAAGGTCTTTCTAATTCCAAACTGATCAGTGTTTTTCATTGATACAAGCCAACTCTCGCTCGCTTTAGAGTGTTGTCAGATCATTTGGACATACATATATAATAATTATTGACTGTAAACGTGGACATATATCGTTTTGGTCTTGAATTTTCATGACATAGGTACCTACTTAAGATTTTCAGATTTCTCATTAATTTCTAAACCCTAAACTATGATCATTGTCCTAAGAAATAATACATTAATAAATGTTCTTTGTCTTTAATAAAATATATTTACATATTCATTAGCCCAAGTTTTTTTTTTCTCTAATGATAATCTTTAAACTCAATTATCTCAAAACAACAACAAAATGCACATTCATCGTTCTTGCAGTAGACCCTTCATTTTTAAGCTTTCCATAAAATCAGCTTTCAGCTTGTCCCATCGCTCACATATCCGCGCCAAACTCCAAACGATTCGCATTTTAGTAAAATCCTGTATTATGAATTCCATCAAAAAAATTGGGCGCGGCTGATGACTGCGGCGCGGATGATGTTTCCGTACTTATTATTTTCGACTCTAGTTCCATAGAAAGAACACGTCAGTTCTAAACTAAAATACTAATAAAATGCGATGACTGCGGCGCGCGTAGGTACGATGAGGACAAGTGCGCGAGGCATCGAGCACGTACCCATGGGTACGTGCTCGATGGACAGAAAGAACTAATTATAAAGGAAGTTACCATTAATAAGAATCGCGAAAGTAAGGGCAGCTTTATTATATATATGATAATTTGGATATCACACTTTCATAAAATAGAATATTCTATTCTATTCTATTTATTCTTATTTCTTGGTTTAAAAGTTTCGTAACAGCGAAAAGCTTAACTATAAAGTGTTTGACGCCTTAATAAAGATACTTGAAAATGAATGAATATTGTAACAAAAATATATAGTTATATTTTTTACTATTATCGATGAAATAATAAACAAGATCACGGAGTTTTTATAAAATTTACACTGATCAACAATAATATAATCAAATTGATCAATTTTATGTACTTCCTGTAATATCGGGAGTATCGATACATTATTTTATTAAGTTAGCACAACACTAGTATGATAGAATGAGATGAAGATAAAAGCATTGCAGCTAGGTGAAAGCGAAACGCATAGTTCAAATGACCAGTTTTACTTGAGCCGTGTTAAAATGATTGTAAATTTGAAAATTTGCAAAATGTACAACTTACCGATGAAATGTGATTCCATCAATGTTATTTTAAATAAACTGAGGTAGATAGATACGTTTTACCGAGGTCTGCGCGGCAAGACAAACTCAAGCGATTATAAAGACGGAAAATAAAAAAAATGCTATGTTTTATGTTCCGAAAGTGCAATAGGTACTTATACTAGGACGGCTGTAAAAAGCAAGCAGGATGTATCTTTTCATTTGTAAGTACTGTTTAGTCTATTTAAAATGGAAAATCATTGGAAAATCAATATATTTTTTTTTATTACTGCAGCGGCGGCCGTGCGGTACACGAACGAGACAAGGTAGTGCGTTGCATTCATGAGTGACAGAGAGAACGAGTTAATGGCGTGCGGTGTTGTCGGTTCGAACGACTATAGAGGAGGTTGGGGTGACATGATAGGGCTGATCTTACTCGAATATAGTGTTGGTTAGGACATGGTTTAAAAAAATGATTTTGTTTGTGGTCCTCATTCTAGATTGTCCAGCATTATTTATTTATTGTTTAGTTTGTACCTATCTTTGATCGATTGTGTTTGAAGAGGGTTTTTAAGGATTGAGGTTAGATGACTAGCAATGTAGGTAGGTTAGATAGGTACCTAGGTATGTCTAGATCTTTTAATTAGGTACCTAGTTAGGTATTTAGATATACCTAGTGTAGTTTTAATGTTTTGCATTAGATGCCTACTATCTACCATAAATTTCGACTGTTCAGTAATTTTGGCGAGAGGAAGTCACAAACAAACATCCATCCATCTATCCATCCAAACTTTCGCATTTATAAATAATATTAGTAGGTATTAAAGTAAAGTAATATTATTTTTATTTTATGAGCGTGTTTACGAAAATGTATACCTACCTAAATTATCTACCCGATTTACTTAGTTCACCCTAGCTGCTAGCCGACGTGACGTCATAGACTGCCATTGGCCGTCAACCCGCTAGCGAAAATATAGCCATGTTTTTATTTCTTTCTAATGAGTATGACGTCTCTATGGTAAAACCTCATTGGATTCCATTCCATCTGTTTTGTAGTTCGATTTCTTGCGGTTTTTTCCACACTAACCCGTATAGAACAACAAGCCATTTTTAAAGTATTTGTATGTTAACAGAATATATTTCGTAATTAGACGGAGAAGTACACAGGTCCGCTGTTGGCGTTGTATTGATAAAGCGCGAGCGAGAGTTGACAATTAGTGTCAAAACACTGATCAGTTTCGGAATTCGAAATACCATAATTTCCTCTCTTTTGGGTATGTGCTCGATGTACATAACCCACTTTTCCTCGTTTCACGGTGGTGGCTACATATTCAGCGGTGGCTACGGCCGCTACGGGTGTATACACCGATGTTTACCAGCCTATACATCTATATTCATAAATTTCAAAAACAATAATTTTGTTTGGACCACAAACATCTAGATTGTCCAGCATTATTTATTTATTGTTTAGTTTGTTTGAAAAGGAAGTCAATACGTAAATTCACTGAGAGTCAATAGAACTAGTCAATAACAAGTCAATAGAACGATTAATCTACACATAAGATCTACACTATCTACTGGTAGGTAGGTACCTCTTTTTAGGGTTTCGAAGATCGGAGATCGGTTTCGAAACCCCTATGGTCTCGCTTTTATTGTCCCTTTTCCCGTCTATAGTATCACATCAACTACGGCAGCAGATAACTTGAAATTTAAAATAATAATAAATTTCGTGTGCCTGTACATATTAAAAGCAAAAATTAATAAAAAAAATGAAAATTTTCAGTACAAATTGTGACGTCAAAATTTTAAGAGACATACAAGTTCAAGTGGTATGTATATCAAATGAAAGGTATCGGTGTGTACCTACACCTCAAAACAGTTATTGAAATTTCTGTAAGTTTCATCCTTTTTGAAATAATTTTTAAAAAAGTAGAAACTACCCATCATTCCCAAACTTCGGAGGTAGGGGTATCTCCGAAGTTTGCAGAGCATCCATCTAAAATGTATATAGCGTTTGTAGATATGGATCTATATTTTACAGGAAATATAAAGCGAAGTACTTATATTAAATAAGTAGAACACTTTTGAAAAATTGTCATAAATAGGCGATTTTTTTTCAAAGTGGGGCTACGATACCGAGTGGTATCGTAGCCCCACTTTGGACATACAAATGAACATACAAACCGATACCAATCATTTAATACCATGAATGGTATCGGTTTGTATTTCCTTAAACCGTTTTTTGAAATTACTGTAGGTTTCATATTTTTTGAAATATTTTGAAAAAACTCGAAAGTTTACTCCGAAGTTTTCAAACCAACACGTCTGAAATGTAGGTTTAATTTTTATGTAGGTACATATTCAATAATAGAAGTCTCTAATCGGTACCTAAAGTACTTATTGGTATACTTGACAAATGTTCGAAACCCTCGGTGCACGGGTCACACTCTCACTTGACGGATCTTGTTTTTTCTAATAATGCTTCGATCAGGGAAAGTAATTTCCTTCGTCTATTCTTTCATGTTTTATTAATGATTGAAGGAAGTAACTGTCACTGTCAGTCACTCTTTGTCTGTGGTCAAGAAAAAAAAAGAAGCGAAAAGAGTTTTCTTTTCTATGGTCGTTGGTCGATCAAAAGTTTATTTTCAGTCAGATGATAGTATGTACCTACGTACAGAAAAAATAATGAATTGTGAACATTTATAGGCAAAGGACAGAAAATGAAGAGCTGAAGAAGAGTCTGTTTTAGAATATTACAATTTCTCGATTTCTGAAAATGCAATTTGATAAAGTGGATTTCTAAATATTCCTGAATTTAATAGCCCGCCCCTGGACAACAAAACAAATTTTCTTGCATAACTTATTATCACGCGCATTCATGATTCCCGGCTTCTATAACTTTTGAGGACAATATATTTATTATTATGAATTATTCAAATCTTAGTTTACTAATGATAAACTCGTATCTAAAATTAGATCGTTGGATTGGAAAATACTTGTCAAGTAGTCAGAGGTTTGATTATCCGAAGTTATTCATTTGTTCCAATGCTCGAAAATTTTGCTCATCTGAAGGCGCAGCCCAGGCACACAACGATGAGTTTACGGTTTTGCCATCTCCACAAGAGGTAAGATAAAAAGGTGCATTACTAACCCCATAAAAAACGTCACAAAGATTTTAGTAAGTTCCTACTGACGGAAACCTTAAAAGTTTTATTACGAAAGGATTAAAAAAATATGTATTCGTACTGCTCATATGTATTATGGACACATATTCTGGTTAAAAAGCAGACAAAGTTGAACCATACTTGCACATGAAGGGTTAGTAATATGGTACCGTTGGCACCCTTTAATAATTAGAACCCCTACTTATAATGGTTGTAGAGGCTGAGTGATGACCCACAGACAGGCAGACAAAGAAGGCTTAGTAATAATAAGGTGCCACTGGCACCTTTTTGGTACTAATTTATGATACTTTTATTACCACAGGTGACCATGATTCTTCGTAAAAATGAATTCAACAAAGAGTTCACATCAGGATCTGTAAAATCATATGATTCAAACCAGCTTGCATCTAATAATCCCATTGAAGATATGAGAATTGAGGCCAAATGCAAGATGAGTTCAGGTGAGTTTAAAATAGGTTTGGTAGATTTTCAATTTTAATAAGTATAATTTTGTGGTTGCCACATACAGTATACATGAATTGTATGATGAACATTAAATAGTACTTAGGCCCTTATTATGAAAGCTTTGTCAGTCATAGCATCTCATCATTACTCAAGTATAGATGCTTGAGTAACAATTTTCTATGGCATAAACGTCAATCAAGCATATATCTATGACTGAACAAGCTTTCATAATATGGGCCTTAGACTGTCTCTTGGTCAGAGTCTTTACTTTATAAATTATCAACTATCTATGAACCAAACATTTTATTAAATTAACTCACCTCTTGTAGAATAGTTCACTTTCCAAGTTTTATCTTCGCATCCTTAAAACATGATGTCCTTGTTATTCAACAATATATTATGAATATGATAATGCATCCTTGTTCAAGCTTCTGCCCTTAGCATCAAGGGATAGAGAAAGCCTAAAGACAGGAAGCTCTTTGATCTGCACTGGGACAGTAATCTAATGCATCCCGTATGTTCATCACCCTTATTTAAAAACATTAATTTCAACAAAACATGTGACACCGAGAAATATCTTGGGCTAATCCTAACTTGGAAGCCACATATAGACAAACTAAGATCAAAAATGTCTTCTTTAATGCCAATGGGTATGCTTTAGTACTGGTCAGTACTTACATGCTTCCCAAGGAATGTAAGGCAATTAATTTACTCTCACTCACTCATAAAATCAAACGTAGAATACCATATAGAGTTTGGGGGAACTGTTGCCAAAACCAATGTAAAAGATTTATAGCACAAAACAAAATTGTAAAGATGCTTTTCAACTATGACTTTATGACTAGATTGTATACACTCTACAAGGAAACGGAACTGATGAGCCTAAGGCAAATATATACATATAACACCTGCTGTCATATATAAAAGATCATAGAAAAAGATATACATACATACAGACCTTTAATTTAAAAGAAGAAGCAAAACGCACAAATATAATCTGAGATCTTCAAAAAACTTTCACCTTATCATAGAACAAACAATGGAAAGAAAAACAACATTTGAAGGAACAAAACTACATAATAACTTGCTAAAAAATATTAAAGAATCTGCTAGCTTACGTGTTTTCAAGAAAATACTTAAGAAATATGTATTAGAGAATATTCCTGTAGTGCCTAAAATTATAACAACAGTACTGTAAACATCAACCATAATAAATAAGTTTAAAAGTACATTAGATACTGAGAAAAACACATTTATCTGTAAGTGAATGAATATTATGTTCTTTGAGAAATAAATGTCTTTTCAGAGTTAACTCAAGAAAGTAGTTTGAGGGTGTGCCGTGGGATGTAAAATAAAATAAAATAATAGTAGATGGTTTGTTCTAGGTTTGCTACTGGGTGTGTTTGACGGGCATGGTGGACCTGCATGTGCCCAAGTTGTTTCAAATCGGCTGTTCAAATACATTGCTGCATGTCTTTTACCACAAGATATGAACAAGAAAAATTTTAAAGATGTATCAAGCAATTCATTATTAGAAACATACAATGATCAAGTAAGTTTTATGATAGTGTGTCATTGAACACACTCATTTAGCGTCAGCCCTAAACTAGTAGCGTGGTGGTTATGGCAATACCCCCCCGGTATTGCCATAACCACTATGCTTGGCCGGTGGATTAGTGATTGCAGTTGACATGTTAAAATTACACAGAAAGAAGCTGCTGTCTTTTCTCTGGTAGATTCCTTAGTCGGCAGTCAACACTGGCTGAGTTGGTGGGGTCGATTCTTACGCCGCGACCGCCACGGACAATGACCTTTCTCATAGTAAATATTTCAATTTTAATATTTTTATTGCAGGTTGAAATTGTTGAAGATCTAAAAATGCAATACGAAAATAGTTTCAAAGATTTTTTAATGGAGCTTGCGGACCTTCAAGAAAAAAATCATGAAGTAGGTGCATGCCTAGAAAAAAGTATTTTGAAACTGGACAGTGATTTATCCAAAGAGGTATTAGATCCATACAAATTAAAGGGTGTTTTGAATCACAAAAATATATCCGTAGCTATGTCGGGGGCGGTGGCGTGCGTGTGCCATATCGACGGACCACATTTACACGTTGCGAACGTTGGAGATTGCAACGCCGTGATAGGAACCATGTTGGAAGACGACGAGTGGGTTGCTAAAAAGATAACTAAAGAACATAACACAGAGAATTACGATGAGCTTAAAAGAATATGGAGCGAGCACCCTGAAAGTGAGAGGAAAACATCCATTAGGAGAGACAGGTTATTAGGGGAGCTGGCGCCTCTGCGAAGCATGGGGGACTACCGCTACAAGTGGTCCACCGAAACCTTGAACCAGGTTGCTGTGCCAATAATGGGCCCAAGAGCCATCCCCTCAAATTATTACACCCCACCGTATCTCAGCGCGAAACCAGATATCTACTACCACAGACTGACGCCGAAAGACAAGTTCTTGATTCTTGCATCTGATGGGATATGGGATATGCTTACGCCCGTGCAGGCGGTCAAGTTAGTGGGCGAGCATATGAAGGGAAAGGTGTTCTTCAATCCTCTTAAATTGCCGAAGAAGAATATACAGTTGGGTGATATAGACGAGTTGCTTTCGCATAGGAAGGAAAGTTTGAAGAGTAAGCCAAAGGATAGGAACGCGGCGACGCACCTGATACGGCACGCAATAGGAGGGACGGAGTACGGGGTGGAGCACTCTCGCCTCGCGCACCTTCTGAGTCTATCGCCTGACGTAAGCCGTATGTTCCGCGATGACATGACGGTCACTGTCGTCTACTTTGACTCTGAGCACCTCAGACATTGTCCAGCCTGAATGAATCTCAGCATACGTCAGTTTGTGTACCGTTTTAGGGTTCTGCACTTAAATGGTGTTGTCCATCGTCTGGATGGTAGCATATAAACCACTTCACTTGCAGTACAAATATAAAAACTTATTTATCACTTATCACGCAAAGAAGCAAGTGTACTGTGCACTCAATATAACAAATATGGGGCAACTCAACGGATGCTCAGAGAGCTTTCGTTGGGCAGAAAAAGTGTATTCGGGCCATATTTGGCATTAAACGGAGAGATTCTTGTAGACCTTTATTTATGAAGCATAAACTGTTAACTTTCCTTCACTCTATATTTTCGAGATGCTAAAATTTGTCAGAAATAACAACATTGTTTGAGAGGGATGAAAAGTTTATATACAGAAGAAAAATAGTACAAAAACCACTAAAGGTGCCTCAATTTAGACTAGAAATGTCTAAAAAGAACTGTTACGCAATGGCCATACAGTTATATAACAAACTTCCACTTGACATGAGAGAACTGACAGATAATGAATTTAATCGTAAATTATATAACTGGCTTTGTGTTAACTGTTTTTATAATATAAGTGATTATTTGAAATTTAAATGCACATAATTTTTATTTTGACATTATAGTACTTACTTAATGTTATTTAATCTATTATTCTTTATTCATAGTTATTTTTAAGTTTAAACATTTGCACGACTCAAAGGTCAAATATAGTGAAACTCTATTGTAAAACCACCATTGCAAACCTATATTTATGCAAATAAATGCTATTTCATTTCATTTCATTTCAAAAATCTGATTCTCAGAATTACGGAATTAAAGAGAATGTGGGTTGCCAACAGATAGACAGCGTATCAACAACCAGGCCCCATTGCACCCGTTAGATACAGAACCCTAAAATATAATTTACCTTGTTCCTGCATTAAATGGAAGAAAAAAAATTTTAGTCCATCCACACTTCTCACGAGAGTATTCAATTTAGAAGATACTTTGGCTGTTACCATATCCATATCGGATTTCCATAAACTTTTACAAGTAGATCGTTTGTAGGTAATTTTGCTTTAACGATCAGTACTAACTCACTATTGTTATGTCTAGACATTTCTTTGTTTTAGTAAGCTAGCTGATTTGTGCTCTAATTCTTTGTATGTGTGACAAGTGTGACAACTGAGGATCTTCCATGAAATAACTATGTAATCAAAAAATCTGCTTCTTTCTTAATAAATTTAATGAAGTTATTAAATAAACACTGTTTTTTCATTGTATTAAGCCCAATTAATAGTTACTGATATTAAACATTGAATATGCCTCTCTCAGACAACTTTGTAAGCGAATACAAATTTAATGAGGGGCTTTCGATGAGTTCTCAGTAGAGCGGTAGATGGCGTTGAATGATAAAAAGTTACTAATAATCACGGCAATAAAAAAGGTTCGAAGTTTTTTTTTTTTTGAGTTTTTGTACATACATACATACCTAATCAAAATCTTGCCATCTATTGGGTGATAGAATTTAGTGCAATAGACTACGGTTTGTCATTTTGATGCAAATTATATCCCAACAAATCCCATTATTTAAGTACGTATATTATAAATATCTATCTATATATATATATAAAAGAAAGTCGTGTTAGTTACACTATTTATAACTCAAGAACGGCTGAACGGATCTCGGTGAAATTTGGCAGCGAGGTAGATGGTATCCCGGGGCCGGTCATAGGCTACCTTTTATTCCGGAAAAAAGCGTGCGAAGCCGCGGGCTGCAGCTAGTAATTAATAATATAAGTACGTATATTATATATACATATGTACTTATATTGTCAATGAGTGCGACTACTCCACACAATCCCCTCTGGTTTTGTGGAAAAGTCGAAAGCAGAAAATTTGATTTCGGAACTTTGTTTGAACTAACTTGGGGAGATACATACTAAAAGTCCCCACCCCCTGTGAGGTGAGCCCTAGGAGTGGGGGCACAAAGAAGGTCCTGTTTTTGAAGTTTTTTGCATACATTGTACATCTCTTAAACGATGAGTCATAGGAAATTTTGTTATACCTACTTATTAGTTCTTGTCAAACCTGTACCTGTTTATGGCCAAATAAATGTATTATCTTTATAATTATATTGAATGCTGATAAAAATTTCTACAACTTTGGTTCTATATACAACCCTCAAACCTTGGAGAGGGGGCCACCTCACCGAGTTGTGCAAATATACGGTATCGGTTTGTTCATCTCAAAACAGTTTTTGAAATTCCTGTGGGCTACATACTTTTTTAAATATTTTGAAAAAAAACTCGAAACTTTTACTATTACCCTCTGTACTCCGAAGTTTGCAAACCGCTACATCTGAAATTTAATGTCCTTTAATTTTTTGGTATTCATCAAATAGCAAAGCCTCTAACCAGTCAAAACCCTCGGCGCGCGAGTCACACTCGCACTTGACGGATCTTGTATATCTTTATTTCCTGCTTTTTACCTTTCCATTCAAAATCCTTCGTTAACTGGACTATTACTAAGGTGTTAAACTACACGTACCTAAATAATTTCCTGTGATCGATTGAGCATTATAATTTAGTTCAATACGCATAAAATATCAGTGTATCAAGTAGGTACGACTGGAAGACAATACTGGCGATTTCCCTCTTCGACAAATAGGTAGCTATGCCAAAAATCAGCAATATCATAGGTGATTACAAAAACTGTTGAATAAAAATATCAAATTAAGGGAGTGGTCTCGAGTACTCGATCGTTCTTTACCTAATTTAATGTCGAAGCTTTTTACTGCCCAGACTCGGTTAGGTAGATGTTATTCGCCTAAGCGCGGAGGCCCCCGCGCTTAGGCGAATAACATCTACCTAAATAATGACCGAGGGAACTATAATTGATTTTTTTAAACTTAGGTACCTACCTAACCTGTGTTTCTCTTACTGTATCTTGTTTTGTTTCGGGTATTTTTAATGTCTTAAATAATTAAATATACACGAAACAAAAAAAAAATACAGTAAGAGAAACACAGGGTAGTAAGGTACCTAAGTCAGAAAAAAAAATTCAATTATTCTGCAATAGCCACCCACCGTTTGTAACTACATGTCTGACAAGATCAAACGATTTGCTATACTCCTTATAATAGAGATTTTTACACATGTTAACTCTGGACATAAACGAGGCTGTTCTCTTTCTCATTGATAGCATGGAAAGAGTCAACACGGGCTGCTGTATACATTTCTGAAGCGCTACATGGAGAAGGGGACGGTAAGGGGAAGTGAGATATACATATCAGAGGAACGAGAGCAAAATCCCATACACAATAGTGAAAACCAGTAAAATAAATTTATTTTTCATAACTCGCGCTCAAAAACGGTGACTTTACTGCTCAAAAACATTGAGCAAAATCGGGTTTTGCTCACATTTGGAATAAATAATAACAGTCAACTTGTTAAAAAAAGTAATTTGAATTCAGAATGCTGTATTCAAATTACTATGTGTGTGTGAAATGTGTGTGTGTGTGTACTAAATTTCGATTGTGTAATAAGGTAATGATACTTAATGGTCGGCGCCGAAAATAAGAACAAACTACGCGATCTGCACCAGGGGAGTTTAACTTTCTCACTGAAAGCAGCGCCATTTTTTAAGTGTGCCTTGATAATTTGTCTTGTGAAGACCATTCTTCTAGGCGGACAACGACGTCTTTATACAATCTCAAACAACAGGTTTGGAATTTGCATCGTGAAAAAAATCTTGGATGTAATCAAAAATAAAATAAAAATGTTGGTGTTCTGTATGGGAATTGCACCACTGTGAACTGTACTCATTTTATCTTATCGAAGGAAGGAGGTTAGACAGCGTTCAAACTTCATTGAAAAAAAATGTCCTTTCATGGTTTGAAAGAGGTTTATAGCATTTTTACCCTCCATGGTTGTAGACCGAAATGTGTTCCTGACATTCGACCTCGACTACGACTAGCGAGAAAATATTTTTATTAAGTTTATAAAAATAAACTACAAAATATTCGAGGTTAAATGTTGTATGTTGAACTCGAGTTTTTGCTTTGTTCCGTTTAAATCCCTCGCTAGCTCAGCAGTCTACTTTAGAGCAACTCGCTACTCTCGTGACTTTACTCTAGACTGCTTCGCTAGCTCGGGATTTAATATCGGCACGGGCAACAAAAAAATCGTTTTGTTCATTTAATTTCTTTTTATACTTTATTTATCGTCATACCATCTAGGTACCTATATTATTATTTATAGAATCGTGTTGTGTTGTACAATTAATAATGTAAGTAGGTACTTATTTAGTTTGTTTTCGATTGGCTGAAAGCCGGAGCAGATGGCGCGACATCGTAGGCACGGTAATGAATGATATCTATATTAAAATAACATTAGCGTGTCGTACGGGAGAAGCAGCTTCCGTGATGGGTACCCCCAGTATTGGTGACACGACGCAAGGAGGAGGGGACTAGTATGATCGAATTAATCAACTAGGTATTGAGTATACCGTACCCAACAAAGATTTCAGTCATATAAGTACAAGTTACGCTACTCAAAATGGTATAAACATCGCATTGAAGTAATTTTTGCGTGTAATATCACTTAATGCCTCTTATCTTTATACAATTTCTAGTCGTATATAGACATCATTATAAACTTCTATACGACTGTTTATACGACAATTATACAACTTTCAGTAGTAAAACCACTGCTGAAATATTAGTAACGTCTATACGACTTTTACGTCGGCATTAATCGTGTTAGAGTCGCAAGATCTACTTTTACGTGACGATTGTATAAAAGAGTGGTAATTTTCACTCTTATACTATTTTAAGTAAATTTGAACCCTTTTATCCTACTATTTAACGACCAGATGTACTACCATGTTTTTGTAATATAGAAAAACAGTTGTAAGTCATTAAAATGAACAGACAAAGCTGGTCAAAGGTAAAAAAAGTGGTGCTTTTAAAAGAAAAGTAAAAAAAGACTATATTGCGCTTCTTAGTTTCAACATTATTACACCGAATATTTCTACACGACAAGTGAACTGTAAAAAGACTGCAATGGGTTCCGTACAAAGTTTAATTTTGAACTCTGGAGATTTGAGTTCGGTGCAAAGTGGGTCTAAAAGTTGTGATGTTGTTCAAAGCACAGAAATGAGTTCCAGTGGTTCTATAACAGTAGAGTCAGAAGAAGATGAAGTATATGAAATATTTCATAAATTATGTCTAAGTGATAACTCCGACTATGAAAGTGACTATGAAAGTGAGCCTATTGTTTTAGGATTATCGAAGCGCAAAAGTTTTTAGAATTATCGGTTTCATAGTTGTTTACTCTCGGAGCGGTAAAAACAAAGATACCTTCTCGTAACCAAAAAACTAGGTAGGTGTCCGTTTGTGGGATTATAGTTTAGGAAACATACCTATTTTGCTATTCCTAAAAATTAAAAACCATACATAAATAAGTAGGTACCTAACAGAAAGTTGAGATTCTCTGATCAAATTACGAAAATAGCTTACCGGTAAATATTTATATTTCCTGCCATAATTTTAATAGCCCTCTGTTTTTATTTTCCTAATTCTAAGCTTTTGTATGTGCTGCTGGTTTTCCTTTAAATAAATAAATAAATAAATAAATAAATAAATAATTATACCTAGTTTCAGAAACACTAAAATGGTTTTTCTCATAGGATTTATTTGACTGAACCCTAATTTCGTTAATATGGCAGACAACAAAAGAAGCGCACATAGTGGAAAGTCGTTAAGAAATTGTATTACGGTCGTGTCTAAAACTCTAAGTCGTATTAAGGTAGCCTTTATGACGTTCGTCAAATTAAAGTAAAATAATTGCTTAAAATTAAATAATTTGTAAGGCGCGTTAATTATATAGAGATTTCTAGCGCATATTACCCGATAACATTAATTTCCCAATTGAATTATTTATTTGAAAATGAGTTTCAATGATGTACTTACGTAATAATTATAAAATAAAATGGCTGTACTTACCATACAAGATAAAAATGATATCACATTAAAAATAAACTGTCTGATATACCTACTAGTTTTACACGATATCTTTGAGATCACTTCAGAATAAAATCCCGTGAAAAAGCCGTAATTAACACTACATAATCGACAAAATGTCGTAAAGCAGCGGTAATAAACATCATAACTCGATTAAAAGTGAATAACTCGACATCTATACGGCCACTACACGACCATGTTAGTGATTAATACGACTGCTACATGACTCTATTACGACACTAATTCGTATAAAATGGGTCTTTTCTGGGTTTTGTTAACGTGATAGCGTTACTACCAGAGTTGAAACCAAAAGTTAGAATCGGCACGTTGTGGCGACTTATGAAATGTTTGTTGGGTAATGTTTGGCTTTAAGTCTCTTTCGTGGTGCCTCTTTGAACCACAACAGAAATATCCATCCACTCCCATCTCAAAAAGCCCCCTTGTGTATGTATTTGCTTACTAGCCTCCTGTCCAAAACCAAGGGGAATTATTAATATAAATAAAAAAACATTTGTTTCAACTTTGTTTATTAAATAATCATTATTAATATTAAACGTGAATGTTATCGTAATATCTAAAAAAAGTAGGCGAGTAATAAATTACTATGTACGTAGAATTCTCAATAAAATACATGAATACAGGTTTATCAATATGAATCAACAAGCCCAATCAATTTTCCGGAATACAGTAAGCGTTTTCGACGTAGTGACCTTGCAAAAACTTCCTGAAAATTAAGTATATTCTTTCTGAAATAAAGTTGGGTGATTTTTTAGGAGGTTATTTATCGATTTCTGGTAGCTATTGCACTTTTGCAATGATGTACACCATCAACAATTGAGTTACTGACAAAATCATTAAATGGAGAACAGTCGGAAATCTAAGAGATCAAACAATATCCCAGAAAGTTTTAATTAATATCTTAGTAATTACCTCCAAGGAGGGTTACGGTAATAACGGAAACCTTAGAATCGAGAATCAAACTCACTGTTTTTTTTATAGTTTCATTAATGGCCTATTGAAAGTGATCTATCACTTTTATGAAACAATTGATAACAAGATCCTGAACTAAGCTAAAATAAGCCAACATTTGGAATATAACATTTATATTTATGAGGAATCCTGTCAAAAGTTTCTGCACGGTCGTCGAATAATCAATCCGACTTGACTTAAAGATATTTTTAACATCACTCTGGGAATGATTTGGCTGTTGTAGTTACAAAGATAGGTCTAGTCTACAAGTTGTTTTAACGTATTTATGAGAAAGTGCATCAGGACTAAACATGGTTACAGTAATTTTATTTTTAGACATAGTAAAAGTGAGAATCGTTATTTGACTTTATATTGTACTGAATTTTATTAAGCACCTACTTTAAAGTGAAAATAGCAAGAAGTTAAGCGATTTGAATCTCAGCTAAAACAGCGTATAAGAATAATTATCATTATAAGATGGTATCCATATTAGGTGATTACAAATAGAAAGAACCTAAAGAAGTAGTTGCCGACCACATAATGGGACTACGACCAGGTGGAGAATACTGCCATAAAATATGTTCCTATCTGACGTACCTATAACATGTTAGAATGCATAAAACTAACACATGTTAAAGAAATACCAACAAGGCCGACACCCGATATAGTGCGCTATCTAACACTTTAATTGAAACTGTGCGCCTTACTTTTTACAGCCATCAAATGAGGAATTATTAACATTTGATGCAACCACGATTGCATTTTATAGAATAACGAATTAGTACTGAGATAAATTAAAGTAGTTAGCTAGTGAAGATTACAATTCTACATTATTATTATCATAGGTAGGTACTAAATTTAAGCTAATCACGAAGTAACACTTAAAAATGTTCAGCTGAAGTAGGATTTGACATTTTCGTCTTTTAATGCGCTTTGGAATGTTGTAAAAGCAAAATATCTTGTAGTGTTATTGGACGCCTTTTGTCGAGCAACAAGCTCATTACTGTTAAATATGCCAAGAAATATGCCTTTTTGTAATTTTTACGCTTGTCAACTGATAAAAAAACCTGCAAATATCAGGCGTTAAATTACAACTAAGCAACAAACAAGCGTTGCTTGCATCTTTAATAAAATTAAAGAATTATCACACCAACGTCAGCTGCTTAAATCTAGACAAAATGCACAGCCCGCAACAATTTCCCTACGCTAGCTAGTCCGAGTCTTGCAGAATACATAATAAATGTATGTAAGTACCAACATCAAAGTTCTTTCGAAGGACTAAATTGACTTGCGAATCTTGCGATCCAAAACAGTCGATCAATGATTAATTCTCCGCCTCAAGTCTAAAAAGCACTACCTTTTCAATTTCAACAAATAGATGAATAGCTGAAACGTCATATAGCATAAACTTTCAAAGTTAAATATAGAAATCGATTACGATTAGCTTAAAATGTTTCGTTCATCATTTAGCAAAAAATATAAGTTCTTACAAAGCAGTTAAAAGTTAATTTCTTACTCTAATATAGATTCTTAGTCATAAGATTAGTACTAATTTACGTTGAGAGTCGCTAACGGAAATATCCAAAAGTCCTCCAAAATATATTTTATCTGAATTTGCCAATAAAAGAGAGGAGTTGGATAAGTACCTACGTCTCCCTACCCCACGTTGCGTTTGGCAAAGAACACGAGACGCATCCGGCCCATGCTACAACATAGAGGAGACCGCGCGTTAAATGAAGCGCGTCTCGCTTAGTCATTTACTACTTCAACATATTATAAGTTCTTGAATATTATGAAGATATTCTTTTAAATATTTGTTTTCTGAATAAATCCTGAACAATGGATCCTCCGATAGCTACGCATCGTCACCCCCAACATGGCGCTTCCATTAAGGTATTAAACTATTAATATTTAGAAAATTTGCACCTTCTACTAGACTCTCGACGCGCGACCACCGCGAACCTTATCCAAAACATGAGTATCACTATCAAATTGCTTTTCCAATTGTCTAATTCAAATTGAAGTGTTTTTTTGAAATTGTATTCTTTATTAAACACTCTTTTAGTCAGATGTTTTTAAAATTCAAAGTACCTACATATACTCGCATTGGTAAAGTAGGTACCTACCTTAGTTGCGTAGTTATCAATCGCACGCGTCTTACTCGTCCCGTCGTCGTCCCACGCGAAACTTAGGAATTTCGACCTAAACGTGATCCTGCTAAGAGTCTAATTAATGGCCACGCCATGTTAAACCAACAAAATTTTGTATCTTCAAATTTGTCTAGGAATGTATATCGTACACATAACATAGACGTATGCATGTTCTATATTGTCTTAGGTACTTTTCATAAAGTTTCCTTGGGGCGCAACTCTTAAAAACCTATCAATTCATTATTAACGATAACATTAAATTGATCAAAGGTAAATTTAAATGAAGGCATGTAGGTACATAAAAATATTAATCAATTCACTTTGATTCCTAATTTCCTAGGAGCCCACACCCAAGCTGAATCGTTCATATTTCAACACGACAAAGAAAATAGTACAGCAAGGTTTATTAAGGTACAACGATAACTTTTTAAAGGTAGGTGTGGTATGTATACAAGGGCTTTGGTATTGCGACCGACATAATTTTTTGAAGAGTGTGGGGGCTATATTTCTCCGATAGAACGAATGTCTTAAGTGTTGCTGATAAATATTTGTTTATGTCATGTGGTAGGTATATCGTTGAAAAGGTAACTGAAAGACTTCTGTTTGACTAGAAAACTAAACTCAATATCACTTTAGTTTTTTTAAATGATTTAGAAGTTGTCACGATTTAGGTATAACTTGTACACAGATTTTTGACTTTGAATGCTCGTAACATTTTTTTTAAGTGTGTTGTGTCAAGTAATCATTTATTCATTTATTTACTTACATTTAAGAATACATCACAAATTTTATTATGGCATTCATTAAACACACAACAAAAAAGATATGACGATTTATGATGTAAGGGTGATTTAAAAAAAATGTTAAGAAAAATATATCTCAGCATGCGTGACATTTAGGACATTCATTCCTACCGGAGAAATATAGGCCATGAACCTCTAACTCCTCAAATAATTATGTCGGTCGCACCAAACACCAGGGTTTTTGGTATTGCGACCGAAATCATTTTTATAAGTATATAATGGTGGCGTCTAGATTATTATTTTCAGATCAAACTCTCGCTCGGTGCCTTGTGTTGGGTTAACTCATGCAAATTACAAACAATCTAAGCATCTATTACTCCGACACTGAAAACAACTCATCGACACAAGTAGCTTATTTCATCATTTACTTGATAAAGCACTAGATTTGCCAACACGAAACGGATTGCGAGGCATAACTTTTTAATTTTTCATTCATTACTTTTTCTAAAGTATAACGACCTAGTGTTTGAATAATAGTTTCAAGATTGACGACCGATGATGTGGCGCGGCGGGCGAAGGTCCACCTGCGACGCAGCAGGTTGCGGGTTCGATTTCCGCCTTGGGACAAATGTTTGATCATTATCTGCAAATGTTTGTTTCGGGTAATCTGGGTATTTTCTATGTTTAATAAAAAATAATGTAATGTAATGTATTATATTATGTATATCAGTCATCTAGTACCCATAGCACAAGCTCAGCTTAGCTTGGGGCTAGATGTTCCTGTGTGGATTGTCCAACATTATTTATTTATTTGCTTCATTGTAAAAAAGGCTCAGTTATTTGGTACAACTTAATATTGCAGGTATGCTGTTAAAAAGTAATTATCGAGTTACTTATCACAATCATATTTTTTTTGAATAATTGAAGATTATCGTTGGAATAATCTTGTGACAAACATTACAGTAAGACACGGTATTATTGTAGAAGATTCTTTCTATACTCTAATAATATAGAACTTCAGAGTTAATGGAATCCATGGATTTATTGAAACTGTACAAAAATATTTTTAATCGCGTCAGTAGGTATTATAATTTAGCTAAGCCTCGCATTGCCCTGTATCATATTGGCAAATATCCAAATAAAAAATCAATTGTGTTCGTGATTTGTCGCTTTTGCAACAAACAACAAATTTTTTGTAGCGAAAGAGACAAATCACGCGATGGAACAGGGGAGCAATAAAAAAAAGTTAATTAGCCAGTTAGCCACTAGGTAGGCATGGTTTATGTGCTTTTTGCCATATAATGCATCTAACTGTTCCTCTCGTAATGAAAATCTGGCTAAGTTCGAGTTCATTACTGGTTTGGAAGGGTTGTTATTCATGAGATTGGTATCTTGTCACCTCCAGGCTCCCTGTACATAATATTATGTAATAAACTCTTGGCTTGATGTGAAACGGTCATTTGGCGTAAACAGCCTTTTAATTTTAATGTATTTTATTACCTTACCCACTGTAGCATTAAATATGTCTTTGTAGATAGCGAGATTCACCTACGGCTTCATTGCGTTTTTATTGGTGTCACTTTTATGTGTGTTATATGATTTTAAACCAATTAGTCTGTGAGAGTACCTAGCGTTTATCAAGGTTAGGTAGGTAGTGGGTCATAAGACAGATTCAAGTCACACGCGGCGGTAGCAATTTGAGTTCAAGTAAACGTGAATTCCGGCGAGAGGATGACCATAGATTAATCCCCCCCAAGGGACAACGCTTGTACGATGCGGGGGTCTGCCTTGCTCCCTTCGCGGAACTCCTCGAGAGTCAGCTTGTCATCGTGGTTCTTATCCATCTGGTCAAAGATTTTGTCGACACGCTTCTGTGGTGTGTTTTCGTCCTCCGGCTGCGGCGTTTGACCCTGGAAAAGAAGGGAGTATGAAGACCTCTTGGTAGTTATTGTTCCATGTGTTCCGCAGATAGATTTTTGTATAGATTTATGCATATAATATATGTAAGTATTAAGTAATAACAGTAGATCGAGTAATGTATCTAATCTAGATATTATCTATAGTTTTCACAGTGTATAGGTATAGCTTATGAGACGAATAAAATTAAATAGTATGTACTATTTCTTAGTAGGTTTATTTGACTTCGATTTGTTTAAGCACTTTCAATCCACAAGCAGTGTGATACTTTTCTTTTCTTTTCTAGGAGCTGCCTCTTTACCATAGCGATTGTTTGTCTAGGCTAGAATAGAGAAAATGTTATACATTGCGTATATTTTTGAAATAGAAGAAATTAATTTCGTATATTTTACGCATTCGATGATGATTCGATGTCATTTTTGTCTATTCTACCGTAGACGACAATCGCTGTGCTTGGCCTATACTGTTTAATCCAAAACTCTTACCACCATCTGGTAGATAGCGTCCACAATGTTGTACATCTCGTCACGGGTTATGTAGCCATCATTGTCGACGTCGTAAAGACGGAAGGCCCCTGTAATACGATAATTACTATTAGTAATGCGAAGTTTGGATAGATTCCAACAAACTGTAATTTCAACTTTGCCACCTAGGATTTTGCCGCTCGCACCACCGCCCCGCCCCATAATAAACAAGATTCGCCAAGTGCGAGTGTGACTCGCGAGCCGAGGATTTCGAACGTTTGTCAAGTATACCAATATGTACTATAGGTAGGTGTAAGTCTAACCGGTGATATAGACTTTGTTATTTAATGAATACCTAAAAATTTAAAGTACCTACATTTCAGATGTATTGTTTTGCAAACTTCGGAGTATGGAGGGTAATGGTAAAATTTTCGACTTTTTTCAGTATATTTCGAAAAGTATACTAAAGGCTAAGGAATTTCAAAAACAGTTTTAAGATGTACAGACCGATACCTTTTATTTAATATGCCACTATTGAAAATTATTAAAATTAAGAATTAATGTTATGGTAAAAAAGAGGAGGCTTTTTTTGAACATTTTTCAAGAACTGTTCTACTTACAGACTTTTCTTTATTTTTCCTGTAAAATATAGATTTACGACAAACGCTACATACATTTTAGATGGATCGCGCTGCAATCTTTGGAGATAGGGGGGCAAAGGTAATGTTTCGACTTTTTTCAAAATATTACAAAAAGTACGAAACCTATAGAAATTTCAAGGACTGTTTTGAGTGAGATGTATAATCTAATACCTTTCACTTGACCTTGTAGGTCTCTTTGAAATTTCGAGATCACAATTTGTATCTACTAAAAATTTACATTTTTTTTCTTTTAATCTATACAGGCGCACGAAATGTATTGTTATTTTAAATTTCAAGTTATTTGCTGCTGTAGTTGCTGAGATATTAAAGACGGAAAAAAGGACAGAAAAACCAAGACCATAAGGGTTTCGAAATCGATCTCCGATCTTCGAAACCCTAAAAGTGCCGCAAAATAGCAGCTGCTATTATTTTTCCAATATGGTGCTATAAAAAGACCAAAAATTACCTATTATCAAAACTCCCGGAAAACTTTACAGGTAAAACTACCAAATGACTGGACTATTAGGTTAGGTTAGGATGGTTGTTGATTCCTTCTTTACCTACGCCAAACCGATGATATAGATATTTCGAAGCCGCGGGCAGAAACTAGTTAATAAAAAAAGGCTTCCTCCTGCCGGCAGCGGCGGCGCGCGGCGCGTGGTTTGGTTTGGTGGACCAAAATTCCAAAGACCAAAGTATAATATTTATTAATAATTACTTACAATGTAGTTTTTCATCTAGATTCCCCCGTGACGTCACAGAGAGGGCTCTAATGAATTCTTCAAATTCAATTGAGCCGTCCTGAAACAAAAACATAAGTACTTAGAGATAATAAGGGGCCTAATAAATAATCAAGGTACGGTTGTTATATCGAAGCTCCGATATATTCCGATTACTCTTCGTTTAGGGTGTGGTTACAACTAAAGCTGCGCATTTAACCTTAAATTGCGCACTTATACACATTACACCTGTAAGTAACGTTCGAAAAAGCGGCTTGCTGACGTTTCGGACACTATAATTTCGGACACTTTGTCCGTAATGACACTTTTCAATTTAATCAATTTATTTACTGACTTTTCGGACACCATCAAAATATTGAAGCTGTTTTGTACAATCAGCTTAAAATTTTAATAGTTGTATGGCAAAAAAAAGGAACATCATTATGAAAGAAATATAAATCTCATATAACCAGATGTTCTTAGTAGACCTGTGTCGATCGCGATTGATTGGATCACGGAGACTCGATAGCGACCCGTATGATAGTGATTGAATGATATCTTATTATATGTAAAACAAAAATGAACTTTATTTCGTACCTGTTATGATAGAAACCATTGAATTGAAGTTTTAAAGACGAAAGTCATTCACGATTGAATGATATTCGATTATTAGTAAAATGAACCTTATGTGTACGAAATAAGGTATAAACTTATTGAATTTAAGTTTAGAAAGACCCGTGGCCCGCGAAACGATCAGTCTTTTTGATTGAATCACTTCAGCTAGTGGGCCGCGAGTCGCGACCGAACAGGTCACGAAAAATGAGCGATCGACATAGTTCTAGTATTTAGGTACTATTTAAAGTATTAGCCTAAAAGCGTAATTAACAAAAATAAGGGAAAAAATACAGAAAAGACTAAAATTAATAAACGTACCTTATTGTCTTAATCTATCGACTTTCTTAACTGTTATTATACACAGTTTAAAATCAGTTGAATTTTATTTAACTTACCTCCAAAAAACAACAAAAACAAGCAAGTAAAGTGAAAAAAGAATATGTAGTACATATTCTTTTTTCACTTTACTTGCTTGCACTTGAACAGACCTTGACCTTGAAGTGACGAATGGATAGCAACTGTTCATCGGCCGTTCGTTTGAGCAAAATGAGCGAGAGAGCCCCATACAAATAAAAGGGATAGAGAGGGTGACTAATCTAATCTAATCTAATCTAATCTAATCTAATCTAGTTTATGCAATAGCTCTCTCTCGCTCGTACCTGAGCAAATCTTTCATCTTATTTTTATTATCTAACTGCCAAGGTGCGTATTTGTTTATGTTCTTATGTGGGTTTGTAATATAGAGAATATTACAATCCCACATAATTAACTCGTATCATCCAAACGGCTAAACTGATTTATATGTTTAAGGTATCATTGAAATCGTCTGACTGTACAAAACAGCGTTTATCATTGATGTCCGAAACATCAGTAAAGAAAATATTAAAATATGACATTTCGGACAAAGTGTCCGAAGAAATAGTGTCCGAAATGTCGGCAAGCCAAAAAAGCTTGAGTTTTACTATTTTCTAGGTTCTACAAGTACTTTAGTTACCCGATAAGAAGTTTTGCGCACATTGTTAGCCATTTGATATGAATCTTTGCTAAAAGAAACTTTGAATCAATTGTAGCTTTGGAGTCTCTCGACATAATGTTGATTTAAAAAAAAAACATAATGTCTTAGACTAGAAACGACAATTGATTCGTAGATTGTTTTAGCGTGGGTTCGTAGCAAATGGCTAACCATGTGCGCAATGGCTACTTCTTGTCTGCTATCTAAATTGCGAGTTTTTTTCGAGCATCACTAACGTAAATATTGTACATAAGTCTTTTGAGAATAAAGAAAGGATCTTCAACCTCAAGAGTGGTATACTTCGATCATCAAGAAAAAAATCTGGTCTAAAGGAGACGCCTACACAATGTCAATCTAGTACATTTTGTATGGCACCATACAAAATGTACTAGATTGACATTGTGTAGGCGTAACCAATATTTGACGTAAATTTGCTAGTGATATAGTCATAGGTATTTAAATTATGTCGATAGAATATAAATAAATTTTTAATAAAATTTAACTAAATTTTTCCGACAGATGAGTTAACTATGGGACTATGAGTTAATTGTAGATAAATTAGTTATACCAAACATATTATTTTTTTAAGTAACTCTACCTTCAATTTTCTTGTGACACTTTAAATAATCATCCATCATTAAAATTTGTTTTTGGTTTGAAGCTAAATTTTTCGTAAGAATTAACTATTAAATCGACCACGTGGGTAAAACCGTGTAACTTTAGCTAGTGTATTAATTATTTTATAAGGGAATAAAGTGTATTTTTTTATGTGGGATCATCCTCAATACAAAACCAAATATTTTTTAAAATCGATTTATAATTGTCGGAGTAATCAACTGACATACCTACATAAAAACAACGTACACTCGGACATAGAACCTGCTCCTTTTTTGAATATGGTTAATTAAACAAATTAGTAGGCAAATAAATAGTAAATTATTCCCAGATTTTTTAATAAACGCACGAAATATGGCAATTACTAACACTAGACTCCATATATACAATAAAAAACCGACTTAGTCTTAAACTCTTTTTAAGTTTTGCGTGATAAATACTAATTCCTCGGGAATATTTTTTTTTATGGTATCACCTCGGGATCATCGTCTATACAACTGGTCGATGATTATTTTACATCCAAATCAACAGAAAAATCAATCGACGGACATACAAAAAATCAACATAACATAGAACTTCCTCCTTTTGTCGAAGTCGGTTTAAAATAATATCTTGGCAGCAGAGATGCTCACAGTGCAACAAAGATATAAGTACCCCACCTCAGCTCAACAGCCTATGATGGTTCAATGCTGCTCGCTGCAGGTCCCCCTGATAAGCGCCTTATTGACTTTTATTTCACAGGGGGGAGAGGGGAGGTAATGCCCATGATCCCTACGCTGGGCATGTGGTTTGGGGATCGCAGTTCGGTGGTAGAATTGTTCTGCAGCGGGCGCTGCTGCCCGCCCCCGATGGGTATCCCTTACGACACCCGCGGGAAGAGTTGGGGTGGTGCGAATTCTAAGCCGGTACCACACAGCAAGACATAAGTACAAATAGACACAATTTGCTAGCTCTTACATTGTTTTCGTCGAATACTCGAAAGACGAGCGACGCAAACTTGCTCGGGTCTCCCTGCGGAAAGAACTGCTTGTAGATCTTAATGAAACCCTGGAAAAGAGATAACATTTACATAAATAATCAGAAGTCACTGGATTGACCGACTGGGAAGACCGGCACATAGTATATTAATCAGTAGGACTATTAACTTAAATGTTTAGTGATCCAGGTCCAGATCTATAGGTGCGCAAAATTTCAGCCTGTTCCTTTCAGTAGTTTTGCGTTGACTTCGGCCAAACAACTTTACAGCACGGCACAAACTTTCGCATTTATAATATTAGTCGGTTAAATACTGAACAACCTATATAATAATATTATATAAATATAATAATATTATATAAATATAATAATATTATCAATGCGAAATTTTGGATAAACAAATATCTGCAGTTCGTACAAACATTTGTACGAACTCGCAACCTCCTGCGTCGCACCGCATATTTTTAAAGACAAACCAGGTCTTGGTGGCTTGATCAATTTAAATCGAGTTACGTAGGCAGGTATATACAATTTCCTTCTTTAAACTCAGCAGCTGCAGCTATCTGTGCTGGCACTGGTAGGTACTTTACTGTGCAAAGCTATCGGCGTATCACTGAAGACATTAGAAAGATTTACTATTTCGAATTCATATTCAGATTCATTTATTAATTGCAAATACGTACATGGTTGAGTAGCTTAGGTTCTAATTATAGCTAAAGTTAGTACGTACACCCTGTTGAATAGCAATTTATTATTTTGTCACAGATTACGATTATTAGTAATTTATCCTTTTGTCATTCACTTTTCATTATAATCAATGCTGAAAAGAGAGAAATTTCAAATTTATTTGCGGAAACTACTGGCAAGGGCCATTGCGAATTGGAAAAAAGATTTATGGTCGGCTTTCAGAAATTACATGATTGCTAATCTAATATTAAGGTTCTCCTCCGACTAATATAGAAAGTGCTCTCTAATAAGATTATTGAAGATTAGTTAAGAACCCATTTGAGGGTAAAATAGGTTACTAAAAACCGACTTCGAATCCCTTATATTACACTGTTTTTAAGTTTTGCGGGACAAAAATTCCTTGGGGATAAAAATCTGTCACTCACCTCAGTATCACTCTCTACACAACAGTGAAAAATTTTTAAAATCGGTCCATTAGTTCGGAGAAATCGACGAACATACCTATGTATGTACCTACAACATATAAACAAAAACGTACAAAGCCGAGCATAGAACATCCCTTAGAAGAATAGCGTGATTTTACTCTATGGAACCTGCGCCTATTTCCGAATTCGTTTACAAAATTTTAAAAATTACCTATTAGCCTATGCCTAAGAACGTGGTTTGATGTTAGGTAATATTTTGGGGTGAAGTAAAAGAAACATACAAAAATGTGTTTATTTGATTTAGTATATTACGTCCTAGGTCTGTAATGGGTGGGTTGCTGGCCGCGGTTGAAGATGGCTGAAAGCGTAGCGTAGCGCAGGTCCAGGCCATCACATGCGGTCAGCATTGCAGCCCTTGATGGCTACGCTCGATGCCTATATAGAGCAGACAGCAATAATGACTAAGCTTGAAGGCCGAGACCATAGCATGCTTAGCTTGAGGCCAGCTTATCGTGGCCAGCAGGGCAGTCATTGCGGACCGAGGCTCGTACAGTGCTTTACTCAAACAATGCGAGTAATTTAAAAGTCATATTCAATGACTTTTGAGGAGGATTCGGCGCTTGAAGAGTTCATTTTCACAATTTATTCACGAAAATTGATTAGAAAGTATCATTGCAATAATTTTCGCCGCGGTGCTCTTTTGTCAGTTTCCCGCGTTTACTTTTTTATTCTAACCAGCCAGGGAAGCTTGTACTGCTCAGTAGGCATAAAATGTTTATGCACCTAACTATTATCCAATAAAAAAAAAGAATTCGAAATTTGAAATACATTACGGACCGCATAGAGCGGACAGTAATATTATTACTGTCCGCCTGTTGGGGTAGGCCCGAAAGTTCGACTTTGCTCATAGAAGTTTGACGAAATAATCAGCAGATTACATGCTATGTTTGAGTAAAAACTTTTATGTTACTATTTATTATTACCTGCTCGGTGAGAAGGCCGTTCGGACAGTCCTTGAGGAAGCCTTTGTGCCTAGAAAGTAAAAAAAAAAATTTTGTTAAAATTTATATTCCATCATCATCACAGCCTTAGGCGTCCTCTTAATTGGCTAACAATAAACGATGCAATTTCATCGCGCGCTGAAAATGATAGTACGTGGTCCAACAGGTGTCCAAATAGGCGTGTTGGGCATCAGGCGTTGCCAGCAGTCAGATCTCAGTCAGTGCTCGCGCGATGACGTTTGACCGATTAGGACACTTAAAAGAGATTAGTAGCTTTGATTGCAGGATCCCCTCGTACCAATGGTCGCGCAATGATCTGCAGCTTCAATTAGGACACTCTAAAAAAGTGTGATAGTACTTAATGCTTACCAAAGCCTTATCTCCTTCTCGGTAACTGTAACAAAACAAAATATTTTTAGAAAGGCAACAGTTTTCGATATAGTAGTTAATTCTAAATATGTTTATGTATTTTTGTCAATTTCAAACATGCTTTTGTAGGCGAGGAAATAATATTTAAAAGGTATATTTTCACCTAAAATACTTATGCAAGCGTTATTGGTAATTAATGAATACTAAGTGAACTGCAGGTTCTGCCTATCATCACATTGTGTGGGACGCTATATGCGTCGACACACTTGCGCCTTTTCCATCTTTCGAGGACATCCGTGAGGGCTGGTGCGGCGGCAGATTTGGCCGAGGATCTCAAGAGACGCAAATATGCAGGTCTCGACAGAGCCTACACATTTGCTCCCTTTGGGGTCGACACCCTGGGTCCGTGGGGTACCGATGCTCTCCAATTATTTAAATATTTCCTTTTGAGGTAAAGGCACTACTGAAAAAGATAAATAATAGATGATGAAGATTGTAAATCACGACGCTCTGTCTTTCGTGAGACGTTGGGAAGAGTTATTACCAACGTCTCACGTGACTTTGGACGTTTTTAATAACTCAGCAAGGTGATGTCTTTCTGCATGCAAGCGCCTTTTGAATATTTTCGTTCATGATGATGAGGGCCCAAGATCCTAGGTACGATATTTGGGTAGGGCTAGGGGATTTTACCCTTACATACAATATTTTATTGAAAATAGAGCTGTGGGTACTTTTGAACCAATATACATATGTAGTTGTTTACAATATACAATCTTAACATTCTTCTGTGAAGTGAGAGCCAGGGCTGGACGTAAGTAAAAAGTTTGATAACGTATATTATATATATATTTCCCAAAAACAACATTTTGGGAAGTTTATAATAATTATTGGTAGTTAGCAAAGTGACGTTAAATGTTGTATCAAGGGCGATGTGGTCGCTTAGCTACAAAGTGACGTTAAATGTTGTATCAAGGGCGATGTGGTCGCTTAGCTACAAAGTGACGTTAAATGTTGTATCAAGGGCGATGTGGTCGCTTAGCTACAAAGTGACGTTAAATGTTGTATCAAGGGCGATGTGGTCGCTTAGCTACAAAGTGACGTTAAATGTTGTATCAAGGGCGATGTGGTCGCTTAGCTACAAAGTGACGTTAAATGTTGTATCAAGGGCGATGTGGTCGCTTAGCTACAAAGTGACGTTAAATGTTGTATCAAGGGCGATGTGGTCGCTTAGCTACAAAGTGACGTTAAATGTTGTATCAAGGGCGATGTGGTCGCTTAGCTACAAAGTGACGTTAAATGTTGTATCAAGGGCGATGTGGTCGCTTAGCTACAAAGTGACGTTAAATGTTGTATCAAGGGCGATGTGGTCGCTTAGCTACAAAGTGACGTTAAATGTTGTATCAAGGGCGATGTGGTCGCTTAGCTACAAAGTGACGTTAAATGTTGTATCAAGGGCGATGTGGTCGCTTAGCTACAAAGTGACGTTAAATGTTGTATCAAGGGCGATGTGGTCGCTTAGCTACAAAGTACCGTAGTAGTAGTAGTAGTAGTATTTGTTTAAAAAAAAAATGTTGTATCAACCAAAAATATTAAACTACAATCAAAAATTTAAATTTAAAACGGTAATTGGGTTTTATTTAAAAAAAAATAATTAAAACCCATAGGAAAATAAATCACTGACAAATAATCAATCATCCATCTAAACAATAAGCTAATTATTATGCAAAATAATATTATAAATAATACCTACCTACTGGCTTTCACTGCTCACATTTATAGTACGTATTCATCAGAAAACAAATTAATAAAGCTTTGAAACAAAATACACTAAATATTGACTTAACACTAACCAGGCATTGATTTTAAATTGAGAGCTTACTTTTTTTTCATTTTCTTTTTCACCTCAAGCGAATCAGCAATATACATATAACGGCGAGCGGAGCAAGCCGAACAAGCCGCAAATATTTCTACTGCCACTGTTTTCATCAATGTGATTGAAATCAACAAAACCTATAGATAAATTCACACAAAATGATTCTCCCCTTCCCTAGGACCGTGCCTGAGTAAGAGATGTTTGAGTATAGTTTTCAGTGACCCAAACATCCTTAACGTCTAGCTGTTTCAAAACAAACAGTACGCATAACGCAGCGTAATAACAATGGCGTGCAATACGTTTGCAATCATATTGTGCAGCTATTGTGTGTGCCGTTATAGTTGCTGGGCCATCAGTGATGAAAAGTGTTAGTTGAATTGAATATTTTGTATTGAACTAGCTGGTGCCCGCGACTTCAGACGCTTTTTTCCGGGATAAAAAGTAGCCTATGTCCGTCCCCGGGATACCACCTACCTCCCTGCCAAATTTCACTGAGATCCATTCAGCCGTTTAGGTGTGAAAAGGTAACAGACAGACGGACAGAGCTACATTCCAATTTATAATACTAGCTTCTGCCTGCGGCTTTGCACGCGCTTTTCAAGTAGCCTATGTCCGTCCCTAGGATACCATCTACCTCCCTGCTAAATTTCATTGAGATCCATTTAGCCGTTTAGGCGTGAAAAGGTAACAGACAGACAGATAGTAGTCCAGCCATTTAAGCAAAAAAGTGGTCAACCTCGGAATTAGAGATAATAAGCTGTGAAATCGTATAATTATTTATTTCAATTAGATGTTCTAAAAGTTGTCTCAAAAGTCTCACAAATTCTCGTGTCTGCGTCGTATGTTATTCATGGTCAAAGGTCACAAAAATCAGTTTTTCGTGATCTCGGTTTCTTTAGCTCCAATGATGTTAACATTTAGTATACAAATTCTACCTCTAGAACATAAAATTTGCGACAAATTTAGTTTTAGATTCAGGACAACGAAGATGAAGATTCACGGTTGACCTTGCATTACAGTGAGTATGGCTAAGCACCGCGAACTCTACGTCCTCTATCTTAAAACTGCTGGGCGTATACAAAATTTTAAAACAAAATTTGTCGCAAATTTTATGCTATATAAATTTTATAATAACTGTTAACATCATTGGGGCTATAGAAACGGTTTATTAATATCTAAAAATAAATATAATTAATCTAGAAAAACTGATTTTGATGACCTTTGACCTCGAATAACTTACAACGCAGACACGAGATTTTATGAGACTTTTGGGAAACTTTGAGAACACCAAAATGAAAGTATACGAATCTACAGCTTATTATCTCTCATTCCGAAGTGAAACTCCTAATAGACAGACAGAGTTACTTTTACTACATTTTATCTTTTTGTTTTTAAATAAATTAGACTAACTAATAATAATAGGTGATAGATTTTGCTACTTTTGATATAACTATGTAGATTCAAAATTAACTTTTTCTTATTTCTTTATGTTTCTTTGTTAAATTAATTATGTCATCTGTAACGTTAGATATAGAAGAGCGAGATCCTCTAACACAAGTTTTGTATACTTAAATGAGGGTCTCAACTATCGAATAACTTATTGTAAACTTGTTACAGAAATAAATATTATTATTATTCACTTCATTTATTTTTAATCTCGTTATAAAATACATTTTTTACTATAGAAAATAAAATATTATTAAACTATTATTATTATATTACTTTTATTATTATTATTACTTTCAAATTTATAATATTAGTAGGTATGGATTAGTATGGGGATTAAATTCGTAATTAATATAAGTTTCACAAGCTATTCTAGTACTTGGTAAATTCTGTACTGTAATTCTAATTCCCTTTCAATGTTTCCGTTAGTATACACAACACTTTTTAAGAATGAATCCTCTTGCAGCCAGTTGTTCGTGCGCTGATTATCTATAAATCAATTGGCTACTTCCCATTTCTCAATTTTCTCATCTCGCGTAATGCAATTTGACTATTATCGCTTGAACTAAACTGGTCTGTCCGTCTGTCTATATCTAATCGCCGTCCATCGTAAAGTTACCTACCTTATAAATATAATATACATGAAAATATCGTGGTTTGATATACCTATTTATGTGTAATACCGGGAATTCCTATTTATTATTCATCAATAAAATCAGCGCTTCGGGGACGCTTTCCGCGTGGCCGCGTGTGTTTGGCGTTTTACATAAATTAATCACGGTTTGTGGGAATCCGTATAAAATAGGTATCATAAATAAATAAATAATGCTGGACAATCCACAGTCATACTATCATCTAGCAGCAAAGTAAGCAGAGCTTGTGTGATATCCATATTTCCATATCAATTTTATAAATTACAAAAGTAACGCTGGCTGTTTGTCTATTTGTCTGTCTGTTACCTTTTCACGCCTAACCGGCTAGACGGATCTTAATGAAATTTGGCAGGGAGGTAGACGGTATCCCAGGAACGGACATACTCGTAGGCTAGTATTTATCCCGGCAAAATGCGTGCGACACCGTGGGTAATACAATGGCCAATACTCTATAAAATTAAATTATACGCACCATCTCGTTCATTTAGAAATAATAATCTGCTGTATCTCCCTAAAGTTAATACAAATTATCGTCAAAACTCATTCAAGTATCGAACAAGAAAAATTTTAATCAGCTCTGTAAAAAATGTAAACTGGATCTTTTTCTCTCATCTTCTTCTGCTTGAAGAAGATCTTATTTAACTCACATAGATAGTAGGTAAATAGGCAAATAAAACATTTTTGAAACTTATTTTGTTTATGAGTGTGAATGACCCCTAGCGATAATCAACGTAAATGTAGATAGATAGATAGAAAATAGTTTATTGCACACTTAAAAGCTAAAACTATTTACAACATGAAAACTTAAAAACTAAGCGACAATTGGCGGTCTAATCGCTCAAGAGCGATCTATACCTAACCATGGAAATAATTATTAATAATAATTAATGTAGTAATTTAACTTACACGGTGCTAACTTTTGTTTTCTTGTTAATTTTAATGTGTTGCTATTTGTTGTGGTTCGTTATTCAAACACTGTGTTTATTTAGAGTATACTGAACCGATGTTTCCCCAAAAATCAAGAAACAAATAAAAAATTCAAGCCATACCTCTTTTTTGCAGATTATAGCAATCCTCGTGATCGTGTCTGTGAACCAAGTTACTTTGAGTAGACCCTTATTCAATGGATTTTCCTTAAAATTAAAACCGTTTTCCAAGAAAGAAGAAGTCACGCCAAAGACGTTCAGTTCATTATTTGCAAAAGTTCCTCAAGATGCCGATGTGGACGTGCAGCGAAATCTTATTTCCATGCCTTATTTTGCACATACTCCGGAACTTGGCAATGGCTGTACGAACCAAATAGCGAAAATATTATTTCCCGTTCTAGACCCCAACGAAACTAGTTCGCAGGATTACATAAATATTCCCGTGGTCCAACAGCCATTCATGGACTATAAAATAGTGGTTGCAATAGCGCCCTCGAACATAAAAATAGCCGGACCAAACGCACAGCCGGTGGTCGTCTACGTGGTATTTCCAGAAGAAGAACCGAGTGACTCTCAAATGATGAATGTACCTACAATATATTTTGTAACCAAGAAGGGAATTACACAGAGAGTGAAGAAACGGGAAAATGTAGAGCCTGTTATAATAATTGATAATAATCGCACCGTAACGGGTCTAAAAAGTAATGAAGTGGCGAAATACGTAAAATTTAAAAAGCAGCTTAGTAAAATAATGAGACGTACTGACAATTGAAGAAGCGGTGCTTATGAATATTGTGAGCGTATTAGTGTAATACACGGAGATTATGTTTGATGTGCATAACAGGTGCATCTTAAAAATATCGATAAACGGTCGATTGCAATCTTTGGCCCAAACTTGCGTAGGTGCAAATACTACACTTATCATCTAAGTAGCTACTGCTAAATTGTGTATACAATCTATAGGACTAAATAATTAGGACGTCATAGCTATGCTCTGCATGTAAGGTTCCTATAGCATTCTAAAGATTTTATTAAACTACCTATATAATATGGCTTTTCGGTATTCGGTTTTGTCTTTTTGTACCTAAATTCACGTATTCTTTGAGATGTAGTCAACTTTGGAGACACAGCGAGCTCTTGGAAGGCTTAGACAACATAATAAAGAATACTCTATCATCGGTTTTGAATATCGATTTAGATGACAAGGCATAGTGCAGGCCTTGTCAAATTGGGAGGCTTAGGTATACGCAAAATTACAATTGTAGCCCCTCCAGCGTTCCCGTCTACAGTACTAGTTCTTTAGATGAATTATTGTGATTATTAAAAAACTATATTTTTATATTATACTATACTATAAAAACTATATTTTTTCTTCATATTATGTGAATATCTCAGAATCCTGAAGCTGTAAGACATTATTTTATGAGCCATTTTTTATTCGTTTTATTGTTCTCTATACAAATATATAAATTTAATTTTGCGCCGCGATTTTGAAATAAAAAACGAAATGGTGACTGATTGTGATTTTTGCATGGAGAGTGTCCAGTCCATGCAAAAATCACAATAAAAATTATATATTTGGATAGATAACACTAAAACAAATAAAAATATCAATAAAATACAGATGAAAATAATTTTTTTTTTGTATATGTAGGTACCTCAGAAACCTGACGTTTTAGAACATTATTTTATGAATATTTTTTTTATTTGCTTTAGTGTATTCTATCCAAATATATAATATTTATTGTGCGCGGCGGTTTAGAAAAAAAAAAACAAATCGGTGTTGGGGCCAAAATCTTCAAACCTATTTATGCTAAATATGAAACCATCGCTATGCATTTGTTACGTTGAAATTGCTATCACAATTTCTAAAGGAAGACAACAAGAAGAATTATTTATATTGATATCGCTTTTTGTTAAGGACATAAAATAGGGGAGATTAATTGTTTATACGTCACAAATTTCGTGTTATTTTGGACTAAATGGGCAGCTTTTCAGCCTATATTTACAGCCTTCAAGTAAAAAAAAATCGTTAAGTAGGTACGTACCTACCTAAGTGAAAAAGTTAGTAAGCCAGATTGGTAATAAATACGCCATGAGATCTTAGTTTCTAACATTCCTGCCGATTTGTTTTTGTAAATGGATATGGTACCTACCTAAACTAAGAGGGTAGGTACACTATTATATCCTTTAAGGGTTCTTCTTTTTCTTACGAGATACGGAACCATAAATATACCAAAATAGGGTAAAGCCTCGCTAAATGATATACAACATGGACCAAGTTTCTTTAAATAATGTAATAGTTGATTGCATCTTTAGGGAGCAAAATAATATTTTTATGGCGAGAGCGTTTTTTTTTTAATCCAGAGCGAAGTGAGGGATTATAGAGTAGAAACACCACCTTTGGGTGCACTTAAAGGCGAACCAAGTCGTCCTATTCGAATAGATGGGATGAAAAAGATGTTTACAGAATCGTGTCACCTCACTCCATCGACGTATCGGCGACTATTCGTGTTTCTCTCTATCTGACGACACGGCACCAAGGACATTACCCATACTAATGTTAGAAATGATAAATATTTGAAAGTGTCTCTGTCTGTCTGCTACCTTTTCACGCCTAAACGGCTGAACGGATCTTAATAAAATTTGACAGGGAGGTAATTGGTATTATATCCCGGGGACGGACATAGGGTACTTGAAAAAAGCGTGCAAACCGCGGGCAGCAGCTAGTTTACTATGATTTGGTTTATTTATAGGTATTGCGTTTTCCAATATTTCTGCACAGTTATCTTATAGTAATCTACCTACATGCGCCATGTATGATCAATGATCACGGAATAAGGAATAAATACTTTAGCGTTAACAACCATTAGTTCCAAAAGTTTTATTTTACGGCCAATCGCTTATTTTCACGTTTGACGAAGCTCGTTAAAAGTTAGATATCTCATAAAATCTTCAGTGTGCATTTTACTTCCAAAACACATTGGTATTAAAATAAAACTACGAGCACCGCAAAGTTATTCAAGTTGTACGTGTCAGCATGAAGTAAGGCTATTTTACACTTTATTAAGTACAGTAGCGAGTTAACTTGCGTCATCGGCAAGTTAAGCTGATAATGTCGTTAGAACGGCAAAAGCCAGTTTAGTAGATCTGTTGATTAAGTTATGATGAATAGATAGTGATCTTATTTTCCGGTTAGTCCAAGTGCCAAGTAGCCCCCTTTCTCGAGTCTCCCGCACCCCGCCAACAACGGCGGCATGTAGACGGGCGAGTTACGGTCCACAAGTTTACATAAAGCGGCCGCGTACTCGTGTTTTTAGTGAAATAATGAAGTGGTCTGTTAAAATACTACCTTTGCATTTGTACAAGAATACTTCAAACAGGAGTGTTTCTTTTATTCAAAATGCAATAATTACCACAATAAACTAGCTATAGAGATGCAGATCTTATTAAAATTTGTGAGGTTATGAACATGACTGATTTCTGACCGAAGGAGGCTGTCTCGAAAATAAGATAGATAGATAGATAAGATTTTTTATTAAGTTCACACACAAACAACACAGGAAAACAACAAATCAACAAAAACAGTATTTAGATAAGTATACATAAGGAAAAATATATAATTAAAGCAAAAGCATAACAACCAAAAATAAACACAACAGGTACCTGAAATAGACACCTACCCACCACCAGTGCACTAGTCCTAAATAACGTTTAGGCAGTCATCGCCCACCCTGGGCGGGGGCTACTCACCTGTTCCTGCGCTGCGCCGTAGTGAACCCAAAAGGGTCAGTCTCAGCTTAATGCTGTTCTGCACCAGGATAGGTACAGAACAGCGCTGGTTTTCAGACTGGCCCACAAAATAAGCATCAGGTCGACATATAGCCGACAACTGCAATAACTGCATTAACAACCGTTAACGTAGTCGCGTAGACTAGTCAGTCTTCTTCTCGGAACGGCAACTTATGACTACTGCCGTTTGGTTTGGACGCTACTTACTATTATTTATTAATTAATAATTTTATTTATGGAACAAAATCCACAGCCCTCAATTTATACAAATATGTTAAATATCAAAACTTACGTTATTATTATTATTCACCTCATTTATTTTAAGTCTCATTATAAAAAACATTTTTTACTATAGAAAATAAAATAGTAAGTATAAAACTATACTACAGTAAAAAAAATAATATCAAAACGGTGAATCACCGGCCGCGAAGCTAGCCTATTATTATAATTATTAATACTTAAGTAAATTATTTCTTAACTCGCTACTCTATTTATTGAAGTGTAAATCAACAGGTACAATGAAAGCGCCTTGGTGGCTTTGGATGACGCTTAGATACGACTTGATTGTTTGGTAGGTGTGCTATGTCTACCAATGGCCCAAAGAAATATGACTATCGCCTTTCGCGGGCAAGAAATATTAATAGAAATAAACCTGAGTAGGTAAACTAAGTTGAGAGAATACACAGAAGGAAGCTGCTGCCCTTACTCAGGTCTCAGGTAAGGGAACTGCCCTTAGTCGCCTCTCACGACATCCGCGGGAGGGGTCGATTCTTACGCCGCGGCCGTATGCATGGCACATAAATACATAGACTATACAGGGTTATTGGTTATATAGGAACAACCTTTCGCGGGCTAATTTTGAACATGGTAACGAATTACATTTCGCCTAAACCAGGGTAAATATCTCAAAAAAAAACTGTTAAATCTCTCATCCAAATATGTTACGGTACCCTAAAAAAAAGATTTTGTCGCATCACAAGGATCCCTAATTGCAGAGGGCGTAATATCAAGACATGGCCACGCCTATGGGTTGATGTAAAATCTAGTAAAGGGCTTAATACGTTATTGCATACCATAGCGGTAGCTGCTTTTTGAAACTAAAAGTACATTACACGAATATTATATTTACTCAAAAATTCAAAAATGCTCATTATTTTGACAACCTTCTTTGAGCAAAGTCGATCATTCCAGCTTACTTGAAAACGCCAGCAAGCAGCTGGTGAGTTTTAGCTACCAGCGTTTGGTCAGTTCTCAGGAACCCTGTGGTCTATTAGAATGTTTTGATTCGTAGGTTTTTACTAATTATTTGATTACTCTAAGCCAGTTTCTTAATTATTTGCGTAGTTTTCTTGTTATTTACAAGAGAATAGAACAAAAACTTGATTTTTACGCATACGCCGTTCTTAAAACGTTGGGTCATTCCCGCTCCTCAGAACGCGAAATCCTTTTCAAATCATTTATCCTGCACTCTGAACCCGCTTACATCCAAAATTAACTGCATCGTTATTAATGTTGGAGATTTCAGACAGAAGGCACAATGGTCGGTCTTTTTAACAATCTTAGGGGGAGGCCTATGTACAGCAGTGGACGTCGTTCCCAGAGAATAAGTTTTTACGTAAAATAAGTAGGTTTTCTTGCACTCGAAAACCAAAAACCTGCTTCTGCTTCAGTAACTAGTTACGGTTCAAAACGCCCATTTCTAATCAACTCTACTTCTCATGTGCAAAAACAGCTGTTGTACACGATACCTTTAACATGAAGTGACTTCGCTGACGAAAATTATGAAGGACCTTGCTTTTTGCAATTTTCATGATTCGAGGTGAACGGGAAATACCCTATACCTATGTGACGGACAGAGCCGCAACCGAAGATAAAACAGTCCTCTTTCATCCCTTTCTTTGTATCCCCGTCGCTTTCTTACGTTCGTAAATATAATTGCCAAATGTATAAAATACGTCGCTCGCCCGCCCCGTTACGGTGGCGGGAATAGATTTCCTTTATAAGTAGCGCAGTTTTTGAGTAAAAATGTTGTTCAAGTCAGTCAGTCAGTCATCACTAATAATTGTAAACAAGTAATAGAAACAAGTTTGAAATAAAGTTATACAGTCCACACAGTTTTTGATTGAAGAGAAGCACAGGAACCTAACAGTTTGGTCCTCCGGCTCCGGATAAAAGAAGCCAGCCTTCAGAGGAACCCGCGGCAACTACGCAGTCTCGGTGCAGTGAAGCCTTGCAGTTCCAGCTATCGTCGAAGAAAGAAGAGGAGCGGAACCAGCGGCGGCTGTGCAGTTTCGGTGGAGTGGAGCCTGGCGGTTTCCAGCTATCGTCGAAGAAAGAAGAGGAACCCGCGGCAACTACGCAGTCTCGGTGCAGTGAAGCCTTGCAGTTCCAGCTATCGTCGAAGAAAGAAGAGGAGCGGAACCAGCGGCGGCTGTGCAGTTTCGGTGTAGTGGAGCCTGGCGGTTTCCAGCCTTCGTCGAAGAAAGAAGAGCGGTACCCGCGGCAGCTACCGAGATCTGACTCAGCGTCCATTTGAGCGGTCTCGGCGTAGTGTAGCCTTGCGGTTTCCCACATCGCACCACGCCAGACCACAGGGCGTGGCTGTCGAGTAAGGGAGTACCTGAAGAAAGAACCCGCCAACCGGCGCAACGTGCATACTCGTCGGGGCGCACTGGGCGTTCGAAAAACCCCGAACGGGGCAGCGTGCATCGTTGTCAAGACCTGCGCCAGGGGCACGGGGTGCCTGAAGATCACCGAACGGTGCTACGTCTGAAAACACGCGTTACCGCGGCCCGTTGACTTACGGATACCTAACGGTGATATTACGAAGTAGTCAACGGGTAAACGCCTTCGGGCGGTGTGGTGTTTGTGCGGCATCACCAGTCCAACAAGAGCGCAAGGACAGCGCGGGCTGAAGTGCACTCCTCGCCGGTAAGGGACACACGACACGGGTCGCCAGACTGCAGGCACACGCCCAAGGGGATCGGACATTCCAGCCGATTCGCGAGCACCCCGTGTTTGTTGTGTTCCCCTCTGCTGGGTGGAACCCCCCCCCTCCTATCCCAACGTATCCATTCCCGAAGGAGCGAACGTCAGCCTTGGGGCGGGCACCTCCTGACGGACTGATAGGGACTGATAGGGACCGTTAGGGGCATTCAAGTGCCGAAGAAGATGACCACAAGAAGCCCACCAGTCACAAGAATGAAGACCGCCGCACTAAGGGTATACCATGATTACCCTGCATCACCGTCAGACAGCACGCACCCCGACGCACCAACCGTACCGAACCCCCACGCGCGAGTAGAACCCGGACCGTCTGCACCTGAAGCACGGAATACTAGTGATGCTATGATGACGACAACCAACCCCGCCGCGAACGTTCTTACCGCCCGGGACATGGCCGAGCGAGGCGCGACCGAACCTCGACGACAACCGGGTAGTCGCGCTCCTTCAGTATGTTCGCAGCAATCAAACGCTAGCATTGCGCTGCGTATCCGACAAGCGGAGCTTGAAGCAGAAGAACGGCTCGCAGAAATACGCCGAAAGGAACTTCAAATCCAAGAAAATCTTATTAAAAAGAGATTAGCCGCCGATATCGCTGGGATACGTGAAGAAACCGATGCAGTTAGCGTTAACAGAGATGAAGATTGTACTGCAGAGAGAAACGTTAACGAGTGGCTCCAACAGCATCGTTTACGAGGGGAGCAAAGACCATACAACGATCCAATAGAAATGGATATGGGTACCAGAATCCGCTCATCTTCAGAGGAACGAACTGCTCCACGACAGCCATCAGCAAACCAAATCGCACATGGATTAAGACAGAGACAGAGATCCCCAGTACCGGAACAACATAGAGATGAAAACGCTTTCGATAGATTAACAACAGCGCTGGAGAGAATGGCATCGAATAGACCACCGACAAGACAGATGCAAGAACTACCTATCTTCAGCGGGGGAGCCAAGGAGTGGCTACCGTTCAGAGCAGCCATGCGAGACTCTACGAAGCTTTTCAAGCTCTCACCGGGGGAGAATCTAGCCAGACTTAGAGCGTGCCTGCGAGGCGAAGCACGCACTACGGTATCGGCACTGTTGTTTACGGCGAATGATCCATCTGTGATTATGAACACTCTAGAACAATGCTACGGGCGTCCAGAGATGATAATAGATGACGCGATTGAGGACATCAGAAGAATGCCACGTTTAGGAACGACCGTAACAGAGTTGAATGGTTTCGCGATAAAGCTTCAGAACATAGTGACGGTTATCGCAAGTCTGGATGAACGAGGATATCTGCAGAATCCCATGTTGGCGCGTCAAGTCACAGAAAAGCTGACCCCATACATGAAGACAAGATGGTGCGACTATGCCGAGGAACACGGACACCGAAGGGAAGCGGAGATCATAACGCTATCCAAGTTTCTCATGAAGGAGGCAGATCGCGCCGTACGTTACGCCTACTCTGCCGCTGTAGCTCGCGGAAATAGCTCGCGGCCGAACGAGGGAGGGGCGAAACGCGGGAATGAACGAATCCGTGCGAATGAACGAATCCGCGGGACTGTTCTAACTACAACCGAAGAAAAGGACAACGCAAAAGCTAAGAAAGATGAATGTCTCTGCTGCGGCGGTGGCCACCAAACGCCACGGTGCCGGAAGCTGGTAGCCATGACCGTGAGCGAACGATGGTCATGGGCAAAAGAGGCACGAGTCTGCTTTCGATGTCTACATAGCAAACATAGACGATTCCGCTGCAATGGCAAGAAATGTGGAATTAACGAATGCACCCAGGCGCATCATGCGTTGCTGCACACGCCAGAGGATAAAAAAGAAGCATCTGTAGCTCAGATCGAAGAGTCGGCGCTAACAGCATCAGCGAGGGCACCTGAGGAGACGTTGCAAATATTGTTGAAGGTCTGTCCAATCACGATCAGAGGCCGAAGCGGGAAAGAACTGAACACTCACGCATTGCTTGATGAAGGGTCGACGATAACTCTAGTCGACGAAGAGATCGCCGCACTGCTAGAAACGAAAGGACCAGTGAGAGCGCTAAATATTATCGGAGCTACATCAAGTCAGCGGGAACCCGGCAGCCAGACTGTAACAATCGAAGTGCGTGGACAGAATCAGGATAACTTTCAACAGATAAAAGCCAGGACGGTTAAGAATCTAACCCTGGGAAAACATTCGGTCGGAACAAAACTTCTTACGCTTCCGCACTTACGAGAGCTGGAACCAGAGGCCGTCTGCTACTCGAACGTGAGACCACGCGTACTTATCGGCGCCGACAACTGGCATCTTATCGTCACACGGAAACTACTAACAGGCAAGCGAAATCAACCGGCTGCCTCACTCACAGAGTTGGGTTGGATAATCCATGGAACCGCCCCTCTAAGAGCGATAGAGAGAGACGATGAAATTATATGTCATGTACGCACACTTCAAGGTATCACAGAAAGAGACGACGAGCTGAACGAACTCGTAAAGGCACATTTCGACATAGACGCTCTCGGAGTCTCCTTGAAGAGGAAACCTAACCCTAAGGAGGAGCGCGCTAAAGAAATATTTGAGCAAACAGTCAAGCGAAAGAACGATTGTTTTGAGGTGGGATTACCGTGGGCAACCGATGAGCTAGTAATGCCACCGAGCTACGATATGGCCGTACGCAGGTTACATGGCATAGAGCGCAAGATGGATAAATCGCCAGAGTTCAAAAACGTATACACAGCGCAGGTGACGAAGCTATTCGATAAAGGGTATGCGGCCAAGTGTGATGAGGATCACCCGCGGAAGGAACGGTTGTGGTACCTACCGCACTTTGCTGTCACGAATCCCAACAAACCAGGAAAAGTTCGAATGGTATTTGATGCAGCCGCGCGCTCAAACGGAATTTGTCTCAACGACGCGCTTTTGGATGGACCGGACTTACTGCAGTCGCTCTATGGCATACTATTTCGCTTCCGAATGAAGCCAGTAGCTATCACTGCTGACATACGCGAGATGTTTCTTCGAGTGAAGATAAGGCCTGAAGATAGAGTAGCACAACACTTTCTATGGCGAGGCGATGACCGCTCCACTCCGCCACAGAAGTACGTGATGACGTCTATGATCTTTGGAGCACGGAGTTCACCCTTTCTGGCACATAGCGTGAGGGATCGAAACGCGGCGGACTTCAAGGAATCACATCCGCTTGCGTACGACGCTATCACCGGCAGCCATTACATGGATGACTGGGTACAAAGCTTTGACGATGAAGAAACAGCCGCGCGAACAATGTCAGAAGTGCAAGAAGTGCACAACAAAGCCGGTTTCGAATTAGCCAGCTGGAATAGCAACAAAGAACATCTACTCAGTGAGATACCCGAGGAAAACCGCGCGCGTGCGCCGAAAGAGCTTGCCGCTAATACACACATGTACGAGAAAGCGTTGGGAATTCTATGGATACCTACTTCAGACGAACTAGGATTCAACACTGCAATGAACCGAGTATCCGCGGAGGTAAAAAACGCTCAAAGGTCGCCGACGAAGCGCGAAGCTTTAGGGGCAGTGATGTCTTTGTTCGACCCGCTAGGCTTACTGAGCCCATACACGATAACTGCTAAGATCATGCTTCAAGAATCATGGAAGAAGAAAGTGGGTTGGGATGATCCGTTACCACCCGAAGAAGCATTGACTTTCGATGAATGGCAGTCTGATCTGAGACACATCGACGAGTTAAGATTACCGCGATGCTACGATCAAAGAAGTGACGTAACGCAGCGACAACTTCATGTATTCTGTGACGCGAGTGAACAAGCGTATGCAGCCGTCGCATACTGGCGCTTGTCAAGCCATGAAGGCGTTAGCGTTTCAATAATCGCAGGAAAAGCGAAAGTCGCACCATTAAAAGCGCAAAGCATACCACGGATGGAGCTACAAGCCAGTCTAATCGGAGCGCGATTAGCAGCGGATATCGTACGCTGTCACCAATGGGATACCGAAGTGATATTTTGGAGCGATTCGAAAACGGTATTACACTGGATCAGAAACGACGCGGTTCGCTACACACCGTTCGTCGCACATCGGCTGGGAGAGATAGCCGAACTGACCCATCCAAACCAATGGCGATGGGTACCGACAGCTTTGAATGTAGCAGATGACGCTACACGCGCGGGTAATACGGAATTGAAACGAGACAGTCGATGGTTCACTGGACCTCAATTCCTACATGAAAGCGAAGACTGCTGGCCCCTCCCACATGCTCGTGAAGAAACCACGGAAGAGGAAGTTGTGGTAACGCACACCAGCGAAAAGTCATCACTAGTAGACGTATCCCGTTTCTCCTCCTACGAACGTTTAGTTCGAACAATGGCGTATGTACTCGCCTTCATCGACATATGCAGAAAACGAGCGAAGAAACTCGAATTAAAGCATATACAAGAGGCCGAGCTCCTGCTAATACAAGAATCCCAAAACGATAGCTTCACAGATGAACTAACGCGACTATCAAAAGGACAGAACGTCGATCGCACGAGTCGTCTTTATAAGCTGGATCCCGTTTATATCAAAGATAACATAATCCGTTTGAACGGAAGAATTAACGCCGCAACAGTGCCCGATGAGATGAAACAGCCCCCAATCTTAGATGGGAATCACCCGATCACGCGTCTGATAATACGCCAAGAACATTTAAAAAACGGTCATGTGGGAAGAGAACAGATCGTGAATAACCTCCGCCAACGGTATTGGATTCTACGCCTTCGGACAAATGTACGAGCTATGCTGTATAAATGTGTATGGTGTAAAGCTAAGAGATCCAACCCAGAAAAGCCGGTGAAAGGTGACCTGCCCCAGATACGTTTAAATACACACACGAGACCATTCTCACGCTGTGGAGTCGACTGTTTCGGCCCTATGTGGGTGACGATTGGCAGACGACGAGAGAAAAGATGGGGAATGTTATTCACGTGTCTTACGACCAGAGCAATACACGTAGAGCTGATCGCTAGTCTAGATGTGGATTCTGCTATAATGGCAATAAGACGAATAGCAGCACGCAGGGGAATGCCCTGCCTGATAATGTCCGACAACGGAACGAACTTCCATGGAGCTGACGCAGAGCTGAGCAGGGCTTTCACAGAATGGCTCCCCGCCCTTAGGGATTACGCACTTACGAAGCGTATCGAGTGGAGATATATCGATCCTGGAGCGCCGAACCAAGGGGGAGCCTGGGAAAGAATGATTAAGTCAGTAAAAAACGCTCTCGCAGTAACGCTCACCGAACGAGCGCCTAAAGAAGAAATACTCGCCACCCTAATGACAGAGATCGAGCATACCGTCAATTCAAGGCCGCTAACTCACGTACCAGTGGAAGCAGAAGACCAAGAAGCCCTTACGCCCAATCACTTCTTGCTGGGGACTTCAGTGGGACTGCCCTACGTGGGAGAATGCGATAAAGCCGACAGACGAACTTGGCGCGCTGCTCAGGCCCTAGCTAACATGTTCTGGACGCGATGGATCAGAGAGTACTTACCAACCTTAGCGCCGCGTGGTGACGTCAGACGAAAACCTAAGAATGTTAAACCAGGTGACATCGTGATAATAGCAGACGGAACGCTACCGAGGAACATCTGGCCCAGAGGTCAAGTCGAACGCGTTCATCCGGGGTCGGACGGTGTGGTGCGAAGCGTAGAAGTGCGAACAAGAGGAGGGATCTTCAGACGACCTGCAAGAAGGCTCATTGTCCTACCGATGGTGTGAAGGCTGCGAAGATCTACGCCCGGGGGAGACTGTGACGGACAGAGCCGCAACCGAAGATAAAACAGTCCTCTTTCATCCCTTTCTTTGTATCCCCGTCGCTTTCTTACGTTCGTAAATATAATTGCCAAATGTATAAAATACGTCGCTCGCCCGCCCCGTTACGGTGGCGGGAATAGATTTCCTTTATAAGTAGCGCAGTTTTTGAGTAAAAATGTTGTTCAAGTCAGTCAGTCAGTCATCACTAATAATTGTAAACAAGTAATAGAAACAAGTTTGAAATAAAGTTATACAGTCCACACAGTTTTTGATTGAAGAGAAGCACAGGAACCTAACAACCTATGTAGGTTTTAGCCCCTTGTGAGAATCGTTCGTGTTTAAACTACAAATTTGCGGTTTTCGGATTTTTCCCTTTACTTGTGCTAAGACCAAATGTCATGGATCGAGGTCAACGTGAATTACCCTATAGGTTTTTTTTGTGCATGTGATTTCCTTGGAAATTACAAAAAATGCAGAAGTTCGATTTGTATTACGGCTCCAAGAGGTTACGGACTTGAGTATTTGGTGTTCTTTTCAACTCCTCTACGCCTTCCCCGAGAAAAGAGGGTTAAAATACAGACGGAGAACTAAGTGATCCTTTAGGGGTTCCTTTTTCCTTTTGAGGTACGGGACCCTAAAAATAACTAAGGGTGGCGTTCGTTTAGATTTGTAATATGGAAGGTATGTGGATGGATGTATTTTAAGCGGCCAATATGACCTATGACGCTTCTGAAGAAGTTATGATACTTACCTAAGTATCATAACTTGTATGTATGTACTGAAAACACACCTACTACCTAGGTAGGTAGTAGGTGTGTATTCAGATTCAAAATGTCTGACGGGAATACGCGCCAAAACTAACCTAAACTGAGCCAAGTTTTTCGCTGCCGCTCTGGGTAGCGATTACCACAATAGGTGTGAACAGGCCCTTAAGTACCTAACTCTGCATTGGGAGGCAGTATGCAAACTAATTATAGGTAATACATTCGAAAGTAATTTGGTCTATGACACCAAAAAAAAAATATGTTTTAAACGAAGAAAATCGAAGTTTAATTTAGAAAACTGAGCACAAGGCTTATGGTTGCTAGTTTAAAAGTGTTTTTTTATGTACTTAAGAGGGCGCAAAGCGCGCCATTTTGTGAAAAGGATAGGCATAGGATTTCGCGTTCATAGGAGTGGGACAAAGTGTACTTTTTGTAACAGCAGGTTTAAAAAAAATACCGACCGGAATTTCCAACAGGCATACCTATAAATTGAGACTCGTTTTTATGTCCCAAAACTGGGTCCGGCGTAGTGTTACTAAATTAAGGGTTGTAAACTTTTACAAAAAATATGTAAAAATATTAAGAAATATTATGTGTAAGTACCTATTCTCTTATTGTCACTGTAAAAGACCGGGTAGCATAAATCTTACCACGCTAACGAAGTAGCGGGCAACAGCTAGTTTTCAAATAATTTATTAATGTTATTCAATTCCCAATGGAATCAAAAGGGATGTTTCAAGGCGGTAGAATAAAGTTTTCGTGGGATGAACCTAAAAGTTTTTTGATACAAATTAAATAATTGGGGTGTTTCTTTCAAATGGGTTATCAGCTTATCAAAAAAGTTGAGCACTAACTTTAAATAACGACTTTCAAAGATTCAATACCTTAGTAGATTGGACACATACTTAAAGAATTGATTGCTTACAGTACAAATACGGAACGTAGCTACTTTGTCTTTTCAAATCACCATTGACTACTTATGTATTTAAGAAAATGGAGGCTTTTATCCAATATCAACCGCCGTTTCCAAAAACGAACAACCTGCTTGCAAAAAAAATCATTGTGTCAAACTTAATTGAATTGAAAGTTACAAAAATATCTATTTTGGTGCGTTGTTTTGATAATTTTATTTTAGTGTGAAATAGTTGAGTGTTTAATGTGGATTTTATATGTGAAATGTGTCGATAAGAAAAATAATAATCATCAGCTTCTTGGTACTTTGCGTAACAGTTTGATAGTGAATACTTCGACGACAGAACCAGGTACTGTAGGTACATTTCATACTTAGTTTATTGCATTGATGACTCAGTGAGAGAATATGCCTAGGTAAATATTATACTTCTTCGAAAAATAACGAGAAATAATACCAGCCTCAGCAAATTTAAGTAGTTGTTACAAAGGACTTACCTAAGCCTTAAAGTCTAATCATAATAGGGGCTTAATTTCAAACATAACTTTAAAACAAATTGTGGATTGAAAGATTTATGTGCAATCCCTCACTATAGGCACTTTTTTGCCTTAATGCCTAAGTTTACACTAGTCTCTTCATAGAATAACAGTGGGAGAGTCAAATAGAATGGGAGGGGTAGATCGATCTTTATTAATTCCTAGGGTTCCGGACTACAGTGCTTTTTTATTTTGTATGGGAGGTGGATGTCATGAAATTTTGTGAATTAAGACTTGGCGTCTTCACGAACGTGTTCGTGATGATGGGCAGAATGTGCAGTTCACGTAGTGTTCCTATATAACCAATAACCCTGTATAGGTAGGGTCTTTGAGTTTAAATAGGTAACAAAAAATGGTTCTCTATTCTACATAGATTGTATAATTTAACAACGTTGGTAATTGCTTTTTTGTTTGTCGTCGATTCTCTTTTGTCTGTAAGGCGTCTTGTACGCTCGATATAGCTCCTCTGTAGGCCAAGCACAAGGATTGTTCTCTAGGGTAGAATAGACAATAATGACATCGCATAGTCATACATTGCGTACATTATTGAAGTTGAAGAAATGAATTTCATATAATTTGCGCATTCTATGACAAAGTGACGTAATTTTTCTCTATTCTACCCTAAACAACAATGCCCGTGCTAGGCCGACTGAGCTATATAAGGCTACTACGGGAGCGTTATTGTCAATGTTCGTCTATACCGCGGTCGCAGGATTTCACCTTCACTTTGAGATATTTTGAAAACGTCCAAAACCTGTTCAATGTTTGCGAGCACTCCGCCCCGCAACGCAACCAATACGTTGGTTGTTTTGTTATTCAACATCAACATGACACCTTGTTATGTAATCCGTTGTAAAGGAACTTGTGTTGATTATATTACAACCAGACTAAATAAATCGCGTATTGAGTTACGTTAAGCTATTAAAGCTTAACTTTGATATCTGTTTATTGGTCTGCTGGTCGTTTTTAGCATATCCACAATATTATTGGCTATTTTATTACGGAACAAGTGTCCATGACTTAATAACTGTAGCTCAAAGTGATCTAGACATTTTAAATGAATGGTTCAAGTATAATTATTAGCTTACAATTAATACATCAATGACTTCGTTTATGATTTTTAGTGCTAAAAATAAACATATACCTTAATTTCCTCCATTAGTCATAAATAATGATAAAATTCAGCAACCTCATGTAGAAAATATTTAGGTTTGTGGATCGATGACAAGTTGATATGGATATTCCATAATGAACACGTAAAAGCATAACTAAAATCCTTACTAGGAGCACTATACAAAGTTTCAAAATGTAATACCAAAAACAATGCAGAGTTATAAACTAAGTACCTACCTAATTGTTATAATGTCTAATTTATATAATAATATTAAATAAAATTTAGTTAAACAATGCTGATGTGCTGCGCCAGATATCCGCCAGCTCTCGGGTCACGCGTCGCGTCGACCAGACGCTCAGATAACTTTTTCGCATCAGCATTGCCATACAGCGGGGCAATGCAGCCAGCGTCTTGGGGACGCTTCCGACTGGTATTGATATGGATCAGTTGAGCTACCAGTTTCTTCTTAAGTTGTGTAGTTTTCTTGTAAATAAACAAGAACTTGATTCCCTCCTCCTCATATGAACGCAAAATCCTGTGCTTAATCTTATCCTCTTCACAAAATGGCGCGCATTGCGCTCTCATAACGAAGACAACAAATATTATATCTGCTTACATTAAGGCTACTTGATGCTGCGGGAATTGACCAGCATTATTTATTTATATATCAGTGGTCAGCTACAACTATCAAATGTCAACGATAATACACCAATGCATTTTACCTGTTCAGTCACTCAGTTCTGTTACTTACTCAGTATGCATGTATGACATGAAACGTCATGGAAGCAAGTGAATGTACAGATGCCAATACCCGATGCATGACTGCACCGTTGCAACACAATACCCTGCTAAGCTACCTTCTGAATGCATTGCGTAATAAATAAGGTACCTAGATATTTACGACATGGTATTTTATTTACTGTTTCTAATAAAGTAGCTGGGTATCGTAATCGTTGAACGACAATCCTTCAATCATGGTTGTATCAATCATGGTTTTTGGGGTTCCGTACCCGAAGTGTGAAAACGGTACCCAATTAATGTCCGTCCGTCCGTCGTCGTCGTCCGTCTGTCACAGGGCTCTATCTCATGGACCGTAAAAAGAAGACAGTTGAAATTTTCAGAGAATGTGTATTTCTCTTGCCGCTATAACAACAAATAATAAAATTAAATAAATATTTAAATTAAAGGAGACTTCCACATAAGAACTTTTTATTTTTGGCTATTTTTGCTCTTTGTTTGTCAAGGCTGTATCTCTTGAACCACAATAGATACACATGAAACTTTGTATAAATAAGTAACACTTCAACTGTAATAACAACAAATACTAAAAATATAATATAATTGAAAATTTTAAGGGGTCTCCGCTTAAGTGAAAACTTGATGTTCTTTAAAAAGCTGCCTGATTTTTACGGTACGGAATTCTTCGTGTGCAATTGACTCGCACTTGGCGGTTTATTTTGTATATTCAATAGACCTTCGTTTGACCACAATCTAACCCGATGGAAAGCGACGACGTGGCTGACGATGTATCACAAAGGTCTAGAGGTTTCTTGGTTGTAGGTATCTACACGTTAAGTTTTGAACAAAAATAATCGCATCAAATAAAACTCCTTGTTTATAATAAATTATTTGGCTGAATTGACGCTGATTGTTGACAATATCGGAAAAATCATCCCGAGGAGTGCGCTTTGTAAGCCACGTGTCAATTTCAACAATACAATACAGTTCTTTATTAATAAGGCCAAGTCAAAATTAATAAGGTAAGCAACATAGAGTTTAATATCTACCTTAAATAGTAATAATAGTATTTAATATAAAACTAATTAATTAATTATGTAGTAAATTCCTTTATGATCCAATTTAAATAATAGGTAAAGCGTAGACCTCGTCTACGGAGTAAAAAGAACTCTCCAAGAGCCATTTCCATAATCTATTTTTAAATATCTTGGTGGAAGTTGCATCCTTTTTAATCGTGTCCAGCAGCCTGTTGTAGACTAAAAAAGTTTTTTGTAGTTTAGGACCCATTTTATATACGGACCTTTCCGACTTGCTCAGCTTGTGCGCGGGCGTGACGAGGACGTAAGCGAATTTGTTACTGCGCAGAGAGCGGGCGGTGTTTACACCTCTCCTCTGGAACTTATCAATGTTTTTGTGAGTAAACAGAGCTCCTTGATATATCATTCACACGGAAGAGGCATGATATTCAGCTCTTTAAAAAAATCTCTGCACGACACATCGTCGTCCACGCCGAGAATCGCGCGCACTGCTCGCTTCTGCATGACGAAGGCCCGCTCGACATCCGCGGCTCGCGCTGACAGCTCCACACCGTAGGTGAGGGTGCTGTGGACGGTCTCATAGTAGCACGACAGCACTACGCTTCGAGACGCGGTGCCAGCGAGCCGCCGCAGTGCGAAACAGGTACGGCCTAATTTGGAGCAGAGTTCTTCTATATGTGGCTCCCAAGTGAGTCCACTCTTGATATAGAAGCCCAGTAGCTTTGTTGTGTTTACCATCTGCAGCGCAGTGTTACCAGCGGTGACTGTACATGGTGACAATGTTGTGCCGTTAAGGCGAAAGGTTATGAAGCTGTTTTTTTCTCTATTGAGGGCCAAATCGTTTTATTTGAACCATTGTTCGAGCCTTCGTACCACATTGTTCAGTCTAAGCTCCAGTTCTAGTGTTGACGGCGCAGTCACAATGGCCGCTACGTCGCAACGTCAAACCGACATCGGAGGGCAGGCGGGTTCATGACGACTCAGAAAACTAAAAAAACACGGGATTTGGCAGAGATTGATGATAACACGGTTAAAGCGATAACGCGTGATAATCCATAGGCAGACGCTATAATAGTAATATATTAAATCGTGCAAACGTACGTATCCTTTGATTATTAATATGTCAAGCGACTTGTGACATATAAATATTCAAAGCGTACATTCTTCTAACATTTACAAAGGCGAAAGTCGTAAAAAATAAAAAGAAACGTACGCTGTCAAAAAGCTTACTATAGTGTTAAAGACTATCTGGATGACAAAACGGCCTGGGAGCTCGGCACATGAAATTAAACTAATTGAGGTGTATTTGTTTCATAATATTATTGACATTTTCTTCGTTAACAAATTTCTAGTACTCGGTATCACTTTAGCCCAATAAGTTGTGTATAATATAATATAATGTACCTAAAGACATTGCAGGAATATGTGTTTACCCAAGTTTACTAAGTAAATCACTTACAATAAACGATTTGAAACTTGAAACTTGAAAGTTGGTGCCGTTGTGAATATGTTTGGTAACAGTACTATCGATAGTTTTTTCATTCACGGAATATAGGCATATTCTGTGAAAGAAAAACCTCGGTAGGTTTTTCTTTGTTTCATGGATCGGGCAAAAAATTTGGATTGGTGCATTTGTGTACTTACCTATAAAATACTTCATATATTCTACTAGTTGCTGCCTGCGACTTCGCACGCTTTTCTCCTGGACCCAAAGTAGCCTATGTCCGTCCCCGGGATACCATCTACCTCCCTGCCAAATTTCACTAAGATTCGTTCAGCCTTAAACACACAGCGTTACTTTTCGAGCCTGTTTAGGCGCGAAAAGGTTTCAAACAGGCAGACAGAGTTATTTTCGATTTTATAATATTAGCATGGATAGGCACACTACTGTACTATAGGCTATTTATTGTAGCGAAAACACAAGTGCAAAACCGCGGGCAGAAACATATAGTCGGGTAATAGCGATTTAAAATTATTATTTATCATTATACTTACCTATAGGTTACTCACTCATTGTGCTGACTAAGTGATTTGCAAGTGAAAGGTATAATATGTACACTAATGATTGGCCATTCAAAAATACCACTTTTTTAATTCGCAAGTTACGTTAGCGTTATATTTAGATCTGTAACATTCACGATTGCACGAAAATCACGCAAGATTCATCTACCAATCCATATCTACTAATTTTATAATCAATGATCATTTATTTCGATAATAACAACAATCTAATTTCAAAAAAAAAAATTCACATAACTTTCTAAAAATTATAATAAATTAAATTCAAATATAATTAAAAAGGCGCAGCGCATCAGCATTGCCATATAGCGGGGCAATGCAGCCAGCGTCTTGGGGACGCTTCCGACTGGTATTGATATGAATCAGTTGAGCTACCTGCAGATTGTTTGCAACAGTCTGCAGTAAGCTTAATTGTTTCAATTGTAAATACTAGTTCTAATTTATTTTTATTATTCAATAATAAATTATTGAGTCAATAAAGAATTTAAGTTGTTATAAATACAACTACAACTACAAGTTAAGTTATAAATACAAAAATAAAATAGAAATATAAATGCGAAATTAGCTCTATCTCTCCGCGAGTTTGTTAGGTAGCTACCTTTTATTTCATGGCTGAAAGTTGGCAATCGTATCACGACAAGGACTTTAGCGAATTTTTGTGAAAGAAGGGGGTTATGTTTTTCGAGAGTATGGATGTATGATTTTTCTTTACTGGCCCTTATACCTAGATGGATGGATGGATTTCGACGTATTATGAGGTGTCATTAATCGTAATAATCATAAAAGTGGGAGTGAGATAGGGATAAAAAATTCAACCATGAACTTGCGAAAAAAATAGTGGGAAAATTGACTGGTAGTCCTCACTCAGCGATTTAAAAAAAATAATAATAGATAAGTAAAATATAATACTACTATGAAATATTCAATAATCAACGAGATAAAGCGGTTTTATATTACACTGGCTGACCCGACCGACGTTGTCCTGTCTTAACTACGAATATTGAATTCAAATTGGTATTATGGTCGTTTAGTTTTCTTAAATTTTCTAATATTCCGTGCATCTTTCTTAATTTTTTCGTTTGAAACTGTTCCTGAAAAGAACAAGAAAAAAAAATTGCGTAGTTGGTCCAGCCGTCCACTAGTGATGCCGCCGCGCGCCGTGTCCAAGGGAAATAGGAATTCATTCGACGGCGCGCGGCGCCGCCCCGCCGCCGTCGCCGGACTGGCGAGCGAGGCTTCTTCATTTAATTGGCTTTCGAACAATGTGCCTATCTATGATTGTTTGGTAGAAATCGCTCTTGAGCGAGAAGACCGGCACTTGTCAATTAGGTTGTTTTGTTGTATTGTATTTATCGATATAAGTGTGCAATAAAGCATTTTCTATCTAGGATATATGATAACTAAAAGTGTACCTACAATATAGAAAGAAAAAGAAATCCTATTTAGAATCCTACTAAAAATCCTATTTAAAATTAAATTAAAATAAACTATTTAATAATCTAATGTAATAATAAATCATGTCACAAACTATTTCAAACGTAAGCGTAATATGGAAACAAAGGGTGGTGCGAGATGCAGAATCAAAATAACATTTTTTTTACGATTCGTCAACTCGCACCAGTTGGGACAAGAATCATGGAGCGAGTTAGTGAATCACTCATTTATTTTTACCGAAAGCGCTTGCGATGTCGCGTATAAGGTACTTATTTATGTACCTTCATAATAGTTTAGAATAAATAGAATTCCTAATATTAAGGTACTTATAGTTTAGATTTCAATGTTAGGAATCCTACTTTTGTTTTGTTTTCATACTTACTTGTATCCTTATAGGATACATACAACCATAGGTGTGAAACAGACAGACAGACAGATCTTTCGCTTCACGGTACTATAACCCCGCTATCTCATAGGCCTGAGTGAAGTGGATTGAAAATCAGAAAAACAAAATTATCGTTTTTATTTTACATTTAATCTTAAAAACCACGAGTGTGTTCGGTCCGCAGTAACCGGGATCGTGCCAAGATGACCGATGATGCTGGAAAATCCGTAAAGGTGAGTATAGACGAACCCCTTTATTCATAACAGCACAGAACATAATAGAACAGTAGCTAAGCAGCGTTATTTCTCACTCTGACTTATGTATATAAATAGAAGAAGACAGAGCGAGAGATAGCAATGCTCTAAGTTGACAAACTATTATGAATAAGAGAGTATATCATTTGCTAGAGCATTACAGTCTAACGTAACGTTCTTATGAATGGTACAATACAGACAAATGTTCATGTTCGTTGAGAATGTTCATGCATTGTAACTTTCTTCAAATACTCAACATTTATTGAGCATTTTCCGGTAACATTTATTTGTATCTTGCGTACATTTTACCTCGGTCCACGCCCCTCGCCGTCCCCCGTCACCCACGCGCCTTTACTCGATAAAATTTTACACCGAAACGCTCTTTGGTTTTTAAAAACAGATTGAATCAATACATCGAGCGTCATGTTTGAAGTGTGTTTGAGTAAATTTAAATACAGCGAATACTCGATGTTCTGTTACAAGTAAATGCTCTAGTAGCACTCACCTTCATGCCGTAGTACGTCCGATACATTATTCAACGTCGAATACTCTTTACGGAAAATTCAGCTCCCACTCTGTATTATTTCGCTGCAAGTAAATAGAAAATACACTCCTAGTTACGTATTTATAACTTTGTATGGATCTAGAAAGGTTCTAGCCACAGAGGTATATGATATCTGTGGTTCTAGCATTAGATGAATACGGGACAAAATGGGACAGGCATTACATAAAACATCCTCCTTTTGCACAGTCGGGTAAATATAGTAACATCGACAAATAAAACTTTTAATAAAAAAGAATATTGCAATCAAATAATAGAAACAAATTAGAACCAGTATTTACAATTGAAACAATTGAGCTAACTGCAGACTGTTGCAAACAATCTAAATAAAATAGTGTTGAAATTTAACCTATAGTTTAATAAAGTTAGCCCAAAAAATAGGGGTAGGGATACATAAATTAGAATAGAGCTAAAATTGTATGTACTTACTTAAGAAATAAACTACTTGATATTTTTTAACTGGTGTTACAATTTCTCTCTGTCGTAGATCAACATACATACGTCCAGTGCTGAGGGGGTTGTTTCCCATCACACACAAAAAAAAATCCCCATCAATTAAACAATATCCGTCAAGTGCGAGTGTGACTCGCGCGCCGAGGGTTTCGAATGGTTGTCAAGTATACCATTATGTATTATAGGTACTGGTTAGAGAATGGTATTTGATGAATAACAAAAAATTAAAGGTACCTACAATTCAGATGTATCGGTTGGCAAACTTCGGAGTACAGAGGGTAATAGTAAAAGTTTCGAGTTATTCGAACAGATACCTTTCATTTGATATTTGATATGGTGAGGTAGCCCCCCCTTTTGAAAATGACCCCCTTATGACCCTTATGACCCCCTTATTTTTTCAAACTATTTCAAAATGTATGAAACCTACAGAAATTTCAAAAACTGTTTTGAAATGTACAAATTGATACCTTTTATTTGAAACTCCCACTTGACGTTAGAGGTCTCTTTTAAAATTTCCACACCCCAATTTGTACTGAAAATTTTCATTTTAATTTTTAATTCTTTTTTTTTCATTTAGTCTGTCGCACGATAATTTATTTGCTGCTACTACAGCAATACTACAGCCTTAAAAATGACAATGGGCTTTATTGACAAAAACAAATTACAATCAAATAATAAAAACAAATTAGAACTAGTATTTACAATTGCAACAATTAAGCTAACTGCAGACTGTTGCAAACAATCTACAGGTAACTCAACTGATATATATATATAAACACCACTTTGGGCACATAGTTGATCCAGCCGTAGCTCCGAACATATCTTACTCCACCTTCAAACCGTAATTTCATGGCTCCGGTTGAATATTTCTAAGTCGGAGTGGCAACGTCTCAATCTCGTAGGCGAGGTTGCCAAACGTATTCGGTCACAAAACTTAAAACTCAATATTTTGAAGATTCAACTCCCGAGTCTAAGTTGATCCCTAACGGAAATTTTTCGCGTACTCGTAATTACTTTGTGGCTCCGCGACTTTTCAAAATTAGTACAAATGTGGCTCCATTTTATATAATAATATATTCAATATAACACGGTTATTTTAAGTTACCTATAAGATTTTAATGATTATGTTGCTCCAATAGATTTTATATTCGCAAAGCTTGGTAATTTTTAGATCCATGTTTCATACGGGGGGATGAAGGGGCAGGAGGGGGAGGAACACCTTCCGCCACCGTGCCCGCGCGCCGCACTCGGTCAGTGTGTTGTGAAGTGAAATTGTTTGGTCGAGTTGCAGAGCAGAGATAAAAATCCATAACTCGGAAAATATAGAAATTTCCATTTTTTTTTCTCATAGCTCCTTAGATTTAGACCCAAGGTTTATTTGGAAGTAATTAGTTGATAAGCAAATCGTACCGGACGGTTACTATCGAAATTATTTCTAATAACGGCCACTGTTGCTCCAGGGTACTATTTGCTCCTCAACTCATCACTTTAAAAAAATCCTTAGGTCTAAATCTAAGGAGTTATCAGAGAAAATATTGGGAATTGTCTATGTTTTCCGAGTTATGGATTTTAACGAAGGATGGCGCCACCGCTCAGAATCTCCACATGATGATGTTGGTTGATAATAATAATAATAATAATAAAAATCTTTATTTGTACGATTGTTTTGACGTTTCTTTTAACAAAATTTAAAAAATTTATTCCCAGCTATAATTACGTTAAAAATGTTTTTTGGTTTTTAAAATTATGACTGGTATGATGGTGATTCTTAAGCTACTTTTAAAATTTATCTCCATATGTTGATGTTGGTTGATGTGATTGATTTGAAGTTTCAGTTATCAAAATTTTAAAAATGTATTCCTAGAATATTCCTGCTGAAATAGAACCAATCCATCGAGAAAAGCACTGATGGGATTGGCTGGAGAACGAGGAGACAGAGGGGATTTAAATTACAAATAGCAGTGTACCTTAAAATTTTTAACCCTAAATTTTTATTCATCTTAGGCAAATGTTACCAATAAATATAATCGTTGTTTTTTTAGGAATTGTACACTTCCCGCTAAATGAATGTAAGACCCTAAACGAATATTGATATCGATAAATTCAATTGACTGATAATGGAGCAACACTAGTGTTGTACCAAAATTGTTTTGCGTTTAAACCTAAAATTTCTTGAAAAAAGTAGCGTTTGTGACTTTCCGATGGTAGGAAATTCCGTCTTTTCTCAAGGTACTTGTTTTATTATTTTTCAGACAAGTAATTATTGTGCAATGTAGATTTTTTTCGAAAAATATTACTATGCGGTACGTTGGGCAAAAATTGGGCAAGACTGATTTAAGATTACAAGCGTTCTGACAGATATAGGCACTGAGTGCCTAACAGTGGCACGCGTGTCAAGCTCAGATCGCCCTTCTAATCGAGGAGTGCTAGCTCCATTTACTCTTCTGTGGAGAAAAGTAACGGGCCAATCAGGGCAGTCCTTCGCTGTGATTGGCTCATTTGAATCGGATCAAGAAGTGCCCGAATGCCTAAAAGGTGGATATGTATATGATGGCTTAATTATTATTATTTTTTGGGGCCACTTTTGTGGCTCCGAGCGGTACCACATATGTACGGCTATCTCTCTCTGGATCAAGAAAGGAGGGTCGGATCAACAAGTGCAAACGGAGCCAACAAATACTACCTATATGGCACGTCAGATCAACTAAGTGCCCAGGGGGATATCTATATATATACAATACCAGTCGGAAGCGTCCCCAAGACGCTGGCTGCATTGGCCCAATGTATGGCAATGCTGATGCGCTGCGCCACATACCCGGCAGCTCTCGGGTCACGCGTCGCGTCGACCAGACACTCCGATAACTTTTTAAATTCAAAAATGTATTCCCACTCACATACATGAGCCATTAAGCTGACGCTGGACCAGTTTCACTCATCAGACTCTTCTCGTAGAGTTTCTTAATGTACTTAGATTTAAATCATTTGTTAAAATATGTCTGTTTTTTATATGCATGTTGTGATTTAATGTTAGTTTTTGTTTTTACTTTCCCTCAGTTTGTGTGTGTGCTAAAGAAATTCTTTTTCTATTCTATTCTAAACATAAAATGTTTTAGTACAGTCGGCATAAGCGGGGGAATAAATTAAACCCAGAAGGGTTTAATTTATTTGTACTCGTATCATGACGACGATGTTCAATCTTCAAGTTGCGAGTTAAAGATTTAATTATCTTTTTCTTTTCCGAGAACAATGGTGTTCGAGAAGTTGCCTGCTGAGGATGCGTCCCCTTAAACAAGGGGGGTTTTGCCATAACCACCACAGTTAGCAGGCGGATTGGCAAGGTAGCAACTTATATTCATTAGGTACTTTATTAAGCAAACTATCCATACTTAACCTAAAATGACAAGGTGACAAGGTGCCTTTAAGTGATAAACATTTTAGCTTATTTGAGTGTACAATTCTTTAAGAGCAACTGTTCTGCATATTTTGCCCTCTGCTTGAGTGTAAATAGGTACTTACGGCGCAGAGTAACTGGCAGTTATAAAAGTAGGTAGTACGTAGTACTCTGTAGTCATTCTGTGATAGTAGGTACCTATACCCTAGCCAAAAACTATCTAGAATATTTGTAAACAAACAACGACACAAAAACTAAAACTTACTTGCTCGGCGTCGAGTATCGTCGAGTGGCGTCGATAATATATATAGATATAATATATATATAGATAATTTCAGATAATCGATATATTTCTCTGTTGTAAGCAATATTTACTGAAGGAAGGATCTCAAATCGACAAGTAATGTAAATTGCGCATAAAAAAGACGCGGCAACAGAGTGATTTTAAGGTTAAGTATGGCCAGTTTGCTTACAAACTTTCTACATCGAGTTTGGCTAGTTTATAAAAAAGAAGAAAAAAGTCTCTTCTCGTCTCCGCTTCGGACATCTCCGCCTTGGTGGAGTCCAAGCGTTAGTACTATGTATAACGATTTAGACTTACTGGCTGGACATAGATAAACGTTCTAAAAGATACCGACCCATTTTTAAACTTTTTGCTTCACTTTTTAGATCCCATTCTTGTTGTTTCGTTATCAGTTAATGATCCACGAAGTACACATGATTCCGAGACATATTAGAGAGAGCTAGTATGTTATTTATAGATTTTATCTTGGCACAAATCAGCTGTAAGTACCAGGTCGGTACGCTCTACTTCGGACCAGTCAAGGTCTAGTCTAGTGTGTGCCGGAGGGAGCGATTTACCAGTACCACTGTAATTGGAGATAGCGTTGCAGTTTTACTTGGGTACCTACCTCGTAAAAGGTAAACAAGGTAAGTATAGTCCAAATAAAAAACTACTTATTCGTTATTTTTACCAGAAAATAATGTACATTGTACAGAGGGCATCATCAACTGGTAACCCTCTAGCGGTATAAGTGTAAACGTTTTACCAAATGATGCTGCTCTCCGTACCCATAGTTTGACACATTATGTCAATATAACTATTACACCATTGGTAGGTATTAGTTTTTGGTATTAGAAAGATCATGTATTTTTAATGTATAGGCACTCTGATAATTTATCGAGAGGCAAATATGCAGGTCTCGACAGAGCCTACACATATGCTCCCTTTGGGGTCGAGACCCTAGTTCCGTGGGGTACCGAGGCTCTCCGGGTTTTTAAAATGTTATCTGAGCGTCTGGTGGACGCGACGCGTGACGCGAGAGCTGGTGGGTATCTGGCGCAGCGCATCAGCATTGCCATACAGCGGGGCAATGTAGCCAGCGTCTAGGGGGCGCTTCCGACTGGTATTGATATGGATTAGTTGAGCTACCTGTAGATTGTTTGCAACAGTCTGAAGTTAGCTTAATTGTTTCAATTGTAAATACTAGTTCTAATTTGTTTTTATTATTGAATTGTAATTTTCTTTGTCAATAAAAAGTTTTACTCACTTCACCATAACAATATCATTGCCATGGCGAAGTCTCAGAATGACACATTTTGGCATTTTACCTTTGATGAAATAAACTAGAGTGCTATCCACGAAAGAAGTCCCCTAGACGCAGCGCTGTAGGAAGTACGATCGAATGAAATGTAATGTATTTAGTGTAATTGGCGTTGAAAATAAATTAGTTCCACTAATTGCAGCCTTACATGCAGTTATTCATTCTACAACGCGCCATATTTCACAACCGTAAGTAGAATGGGTGTGTTAGAATCGTTAAAATGTCAACGTTTTCTCATTATAGACGGGACTTCTTTCATGAAAAGCACTTTAAAGATGGAGGGCCGCGCGCGTGTCAGTGTCAAGGTTGAAACCATTCTATCAATATCTTCGTGAAAATAGCACCGCAAGCACTATCTAGAGTTGTTTTCAGCTATGGACGATTTCATTGTCATTGTAAAGAAATTGGTTAGCAGAAATCGGCGCTCGCTCGCACCATAAAAAAATTCTTTCTTTCTATAGCTAGTTGTCGCTCCTCCAGGGACGTGGTGTGGAGGGTTGTGTCGAAGATGCTTATGCGCAACGTTTAATAAACACTACACACCCGACCAAAAACCGACCCCGCCGGATGCGGGGTCGAAGAGTTCCCCGCTTTCGCCCATAGGTGCATTCGTGCACCTTGGCGAAACCTCCATTCCCTCTTGTAGCATCTGGCGACAGCCCAAGCCGAGGCTCGCACCTAAGTGGTGGCCCTTGTGCGTGTTGCCCCATCATAACTTTACGGCGGTGAGGCGCCTTCTGCGCCCGCCAAAAGTCCAGTAACGCTGTCATGGCCATCTGCGGTCAACAGCATTTTAGTCCTTTCGAAAAAAAAAGGCGTGTTTAATGAAACGTAGTGTAGGACACCCTCCAGCCTGTTGGGCCTGGCTGGACATACCTACACTACGACGACCTGCGAAAGACTGCAGGCAGATGCTGATGCGGCAAGCTGAAGACGGGCGCAATGGCGTTCATTAGGGGAAGCCTCTGTCCAGCAGTGGACTAATATATGTTGATGATGATGATGATGAATGAAAGTGCAATTTCATTTAACTACTTTACATTTATTCAGCTTGAAACAAAAGCCTTCTATCCTGGTATTTACCTAGACATTGTTTATAGAGACCTTCCTTCCCAAGGTGAAGTTATTAAGCAATTAAATCGATTTTCTGACAAATATTTCTTCTCTACATAGCTATTACCACTACTACTTATAATTTGTAAATAAATATAACATGGGTGTGTCCACATTTATTCGGTTTAGTGCTCTAGAATAATAAATAGACGGCTCAAAAAAGTGCTTTATTAACATTACTCAATCACATTACGTTTAAAAGTACCTATGCAATAGTTATTTTATTAGGTACCTACTTCGTTTTAGGCCTATTTCCAGCAGTGGGTGAAGTCGGGTTGCGGATGATGATGATTATAGAAGAGATAAGGGCAGAGTGGATGAAAAATACATGTTGTGTCAAATCACATTACAAATCCAATCACAAATCCCAAATCCCAATCTTGATATCAACCCCATCTAGATTGGGATTTCAAAAACAATAATAATCATCATTAGCTTTATACCTATTAGTCCACAGCTAGATATAGGCCTCCCCTCCCTAGTGAGCGTCATAGCGACCAGTCTTTAGCTTGACGTATCCAGTATCTGCATGCAGTATTTCGCATATCACCGCCAGAGGACGTCCTAAACTACGTTTACCGTTTACCCCAGCGGCTATAGGTTCAACGGGAGATATGGCCGTTCCATTGCCACTTCAGGTTGCTAATTATTAGAGCTGTCTATAACTTTGGTTGTTTTTGTTGGTTGGTTTGGGCTTTATTGGATATATTCGTTAGGAATCCTGACTCTACAGATGGATTTAGACCAAATGAGCGAATGCTCACAGAATAAGAAAAATAGAAGAAAAAAGAAAGAAAGAAGAAGGATAGAAAGAAAAAAGATAGAAGAAGAATATATAGATAATCTAGATAAAAGAAATGAGTTTGCTGCTATGTATTGTAACCGCGCGTGTAACATTTTGCATACCTACTTCTTCTTCTTGTCAGATGGCTTCTGCGACTGGGTTGTCGCGCATACCTACTTTGACGTCACGAGTGTAATTCAGTGATGTAAAATACCAATAAATTACACAATTTCCTTTTTAGTTGGTGTTTGTAAAGTTAATTATCGATGAACAAGGCATTTTGTATTTATAACCCGACGTCTCACGTGGAAAGCGGTCGGGAGCAGACTGAATTTCGCGGCGAGCAAAGAGGCTCTTCAGCGGGGGCCTAGAGGCTTTTCGGCACGCGAGGTAAATCAACTTTTTGCTTCTTACTATATATATTTCTGTGGTTGATTCTATCCTTACTCCGTCAAATTCTTTTTATGTAAACAGAACAGAGTGTCCCTTCGTTGTATGTATGTACTACAACGAAGGAATTAGGTAGGTCCTATCTGTTTTTGTAGAGATTAAAAGAAGATGATACCTACAAGATTATAAGATCGTTCTTGTTCAAGTCTAGCTCTTTGTTCGTTTGGTCTAAACCCACCTCCTGAGAAACTCCGAGTCTAGCTCTTTGGAAAAGAATATTATGATTTAAAATATTAGCCACCTTTGTATCCCTAGCAGGGTGCATGTTGGAAGCCCGTTATTTTTAGTATCCCCTATAACATATTGTGTGAAACAAAATATTCAGTACTAATATTATAAATTCGAAAGTAACTCTGTCTGTCTGTTACGTTTTACGCCTAAACGTCTGAACAAATCTCAATGAACTTTGGCAAGGTGATAAATGCTATACCGCGGACGGCCATAGGCTACTTTTAAAGTGTGTGCGAAGCCGCGGGCAGCAGCTTGTCAAGAAAAGTCACTGTAAATAGATATGGTTGGACTGTAAGCTTAGCTTCGCATTGCTCGGTTCCACGAGATTGAAACTGGATTTACTTTACGCCCACCGTTGACGTATGGTAGTTTTGTTCTGCGAACTGACACTGAAAGCATGCATGCTTGCAAATCTTGCAATGTTGTTGTTCGTATAACTAAACACTAGCCAAACTCGATTTAGAATGTTTGTTAATAAACCGCCAATACTTAACCTAAAATTCACTCTATTGCCGCGTCTTTTTATGCGCAATTTACATTACTTGTAGATTATTACATATTATTATTACCTTTATCTGAAACTCGACGCCAAGCAAGTGAGTTTTATTTATTTGTGACGAGGTTTGTTTACAAACATTCTACATCGAGATTGGCTAGTGTATATTGTACCTATATATTGTACCTATATGTAAATAAAAGTAATGTTGCTATTATGAATACCTACATATAGAATCAACCAGATTATAGATTTTAGAAAATATAAATAATAAACAGATTTAGTCTTAATGAATGAAAATCTAAATTCTGGATGCTTGCGTGTTAAAAACATTACTTACGTCATAAGTATCGTTTTTAACTCTCTTGTTCTTCTCTCTCTTTTAGCTCAATTGTTTCAATTGTAAATACTAGTTCTAATTTGTTACTATTATTTGATTGTAATGTTCTGTGTTAATTTGATGTTACAAATATTAAATTATATGCCCTTTAAGAATAAGAAAAAAAAAGGAATAAAATATATTTATTTTATAAACAGAACTTAGGTAGGTACATACTAAATAATACTTATAAACAAAACTTAATTTAAGAGGAAAAAATGTGTAGGTACATAGTTTGTTTACAAAATTGGTTCTGACTCAGCATGAGTTAGATGACTATCGGGCTAACATCCAACGCTGGTCTTCCGCCAGAGCCACTTGTTGCAATTAATAGCATTTTTAATTTAGGAGTTAGGAAATAAAACGCATTTGCAGGTGAAGCTCAACATCTGTGCCCTGGACAACAAATTACCATGGATGTCAAATTAGCACATTCGAGTACCTACGTGGTCATCTATCTTTCTATATATATAAAAGAAAGTCGTGTTAGTTACACTATTTATAACTCAAGAACGGCTGAACGGATCTCGGTGAAATTTGGCAGCGAGGTAGATGGTATCCCGGGGCCGGACATAAGCTACCTTTTATTCCGGAAAAAAGCGTGTGAAGCAGCGGGCTGCAGATCATATAAAAACTAATTACTTTTTTCGCGGGATTATTTTACGTGACTCTTTATTATTTTTACTGGACGCTGGATGCTACGGAGATGTACGCTCGCTATTATGATCAATTATAGTCCTTTCATTATAAGTACTGATTGTTTGGAATAATAATAATAATAACCTTTATCCCATCCAGATGGGTGCTTGCGTGTTAAAAACAATACTTATGTCATAAGTTTTAACTCTCTTGTTCTCCTCTCTGAGCTAAAAGAAAACTGCAAACTGTTGCAACTGTATTTCAATTTTGCTTTAAACTTTTGATTTATATTTTAATAATGCTGTGTGAAGAGTCGAGTATTATTTATTTATTACTATTATTTTGTAACTTGCGAACTATTTATTATTAATTATTTCTTAAAATATCAAAGAGACGAGAAAACAGCTTAAATACTGTTTAAAACTTTTCGCTGATACAAAAAATATAGCTGTAAGGGATTTGTTTATAAACTTGAGAATTGAAATTAATTCCGAGATTTGTTATTAAAAATAGATCAATGGCCAAAAGCGTTTTATCGTTTTTATATTATATCGGCTATTGTCTAATTTATTGTGGGTTGGTGGAAATCAAATAAATATTGTACAATAAATACTGTCTATTCAACAAGATATTACACGCGCCGCAGCTAAACTGGGCCACTACGTCATCCCTTTTTACATAATTTTACAAAAAAATATATTTATATGTAATATTCAATTTAAAACTACTTTTTAAAGTCTCATAAAAGTTCGTGCCTTCATTCATATACAAAGCTGACAACAACAATGCGATCAAGTTACGAAGTCGCATTCCTAAGTAAGGACAATACAATCAAAGTTTATTTGAATTAACTTCTAAAATACATTTAAACATTAAATTATAAGAGTAAACAATGAAAAATAAACTGTAAAAACAAAGTGCTTTTAAAAAAAATCATGTAAAAATGTTATCACTTTAAAAAAAATCTATATAAGTGTTGACTATAATACATTTCTTTAACATCATACGTACCTGTCGGCGTAACCAAAAAAATCTCTTTAAACAATTATACATATTTTTAACAATAAAGAAACTTAAAAGTCAGGATTCCTTATCATAAAAATTCTTCAGGAGATAACATTTTTCCCCATGTTGATACGATGACCTCTGTGGCGCACGATCTGCATGTATTTGGTCCAAGTGTTCTGGGTATTTTAATCAAATAATAAAAATAAATTAGAACTAGTATTTACAATTGAAACAATTAAGCTAACTGCAGACTGTTGCAAACAATCTACAGGTAGCTTAACTAATCCATTTGTAAGTATAACACAGTTATCTACTCGTAGTACCAGTAACACAAGGCTTAGTTTGGGGCTAGATGATATTGTGTGAATTGTCCACCATTTTAGTGGCTGTAGTAATTAGGTAGGTACTGTAAAAATGTTATAATATATGTATGACGGTAGGAAACCCTTTTTTAGGGGTCTTTTAATCATGTTTGGACTTAATCCCTACTTTGTATTACTTGGAGGAAGCAAACAAATGATAGAGTTCATGTTCTAAGTACTCATTTTATCTTTCCACTTATACTTATTACAATACATGTCATGTCTCAACCTAGCGAGTGAGAAACGACGGGCGACTTAACCCCTACTTTCTATTACATGGAGGAAGCAAACAAATGATAGAGTTCATGTTCTAAGTACTGATTTTATATTTACACTTATACTTATTATAACAATACATGTCATGTCTGAACCTAGCGAGTGAGAAACGAATGGCGATGCGTCACACAAAACTTCTGCGTCATGCGTCAGGCCGATTTCCTAATTGTGGCTAGCCGCCACACTCTAATTAGAAAATATTTTGCGGGCAACTAGTAAAGTAGCTAGCTAAATATTTTTTTTTAAAACTGGTTGCGAAACTTTGTTGCAAAAGTTGCCGTCTTATTTTTGTAGATAGCTTAATGCTACATCTCGGTAAAAGATGTAGCATTTTTACACAAATAATTAAATATGAAATGTCATTTAGTAATGTTAATATAACAGCTTTTTACTAAATTCATACAAACGTTTACACGGTACTAGAGTATAAAAAAAATACAAAATGTTTGTCTACCTGTTTGTTTGAACTAATCTCCGAAACGCCTGAACCGATTTTGACGGGACTTTCACTAGCAGATGGCTGATGTTAAAGCTGAGACTAAATTTATAAAAAAATACTTATGGTTCTGCGTGAAAAAAACCTACTTTAGTAAATGTGAATTTTACTAAATTCTAAGTTCACCCACCAAATGATGAGTAAAGGCGTCCTCTTTATAACGCCATTCTTGTCTGTCCTGCGGTCCTTACACCAAATAAGCTTCAGCAGTTCTTACGTCATCCAACACTAGGTGGTGTGTGGATGACCCACGTGTGGCCAGCACATAAGGTGGTCAAGCGTAAAAAAAATCAAGGTTTTTCACTTAAGTTACCTACTAACTCGTAATTTAGATAGCAGATAAGAATAAACAATTTGCTATGAATCTTTACTAAAACAAACTTTTGTAGTTTTGGAGCAGAACTAGTAAAAGCAGAAAAACGAAAAACAAAAAAATATTTTAATTTCAATAATGTCACTTTCCGCTACTTGCCTTTGTTTAACTGCCACTAAACTAAAAAGATCAGCTACCAGCTACTGCTGCTAAAAAGATTTTCTTATGGGCGATATCATTGTCGGGGCTTTACTACGCCCTATCCACACTCTACTGTACTTTGTATTAACATTTAACAACATTATTTGTATTGATTTATTCCACCGTAGGTACATAATTTGTTACACATGTTGCCGTTAAAGTTCTAGAGATAATTATAAATTATAATTATCTCTAGAACTATAATGATATATTATGATTTATAATATATCATACAGGGTGGATTTTTGAGACGGGACGGTAAGGGCAGGTACCTTAACTGTTATAGTTACAGGAAAACGGTCCTAGGATGAATAGAATTCATAACTTTTTAAGATATTCTGAACTGCATTTATAGATTTTGGTATCAATGTACAGTCAGCAACATAATGGTAATTTTACACCAAAACTTTTTTGATGCCAATCGATCCTGTTTCATATGAGGAACAAAAGTATCTACTGGACCAACTGAGGTTTGAGTACTAAAAATGCCCAAAATCGCGAAAAATTATAACTTATTATAATATATTAAATTATAACTTTATTAATAACAAACAAACTTTTGAAAAAAGAAAAGGGATTGTACAAATAAATAATTTGGCGTGTTTTAAAAAACTAAATATTAGGTCCTTACATATGAAATTGGCGTTTTTCGTACTGGCCACTTTAATCACAAATTTCTCCTCTTTGGTAAGGAATTCCAAATTCAAATTTGTACAGCTATAGACTCATGTATTTGTGCTTCGATGATCGTCATTCATTTGTTTTTTTTCTTCTGTTTTTTTCTGTTTGCGTCACTCATTTTACAAAATGGAAAACTTAAAATATCGCATTATTTACGAGTACGAGTTCCGCCGTGGCACTAGTGCTGCGGAAACAACTCGAAGGGTGAATGATGTGTATGGCGGTCGTGTTGCAAAAGAAAACACAGTTCGTTTTTGGTTCCAACGTTTTCGTTCTGGAAATTTTGACCTGCAGAACAAGCCCCGTGGACGGCCTGAGACTCAAGTTGATAATGAAGAGTTGAAGGCTATTGTGGAAGCGGATCCATCGCAAACCACGTCCGAGTTAGCTGCAGGCTGCGATGTTAGTGATAAAACTGTTTTAATTCACTTGAAGCAAATTGGGAAGATTAAAAAGCTTGAAAGGTGGGTACCTCACGAATTGACTGAAGCAAACCGGCAAACGCGCGTCGACTGCTGCGTTACATTACTAAACCGGCACAATAATGAAGGTATTTTAAACCGAATCATTACCTGTGATGAAAAATGGGTTCTTTACGATAATCGGAAGCGCTCAGCGCAATGGTTGGATCCTGGCCAGCCAGCCAAATCCTGCCCCAAGCGAAAATTAACCCCAAAAAAGTTACTTGTAAGCGTTTGGTGGACTAGTGCCGGTATTGTTCATTACAGTTTTCTCAAATCTGGCCAGACTATTACGGCTGATGTCTATTGTCAGCAATTGCAAACCATGATGGAAAAGCTAGCGGCTAAACAACCTAGGCTGGTCAATCGCTCCACGCCGCTGCTGCTTCACGACAACGCTAGACCACACACTGCGCAACAGACGGCTACTAAATTAGAAGAGCTTCAATTGGAAAGTCTAAGACATCCTCCGTACTCCCCGGACCTTGCTCCAACAGATTACCATTTTTTTCGAAATTTGGATAACTTCTTGCAAGGGAAAAAATTCAACTCCGATGGGGCAGTCCAAATCGCCTTCAAAGATTTTATTGATTCCCGTCCGACTGGTTTTTTTAGTAAAGGGATCAATGAACTACCTATAAGATGGCAAAAGTGCATTGAAAATAATGGTTCATACTTTGATTAATTAAATATTAGGTCCTTACATATGAAATTGGCGTTTTTCGTACTGGCCACTTTAATCACAAATTTCTCCTCTTTGGTAAGGAATTCCAAATTCAAATTTGTACAGCTATAGACTCATGTATTTGTGCTTCGATGATCGTCATTCATTTGTTTTTTTTCTTCTGTTTTTTTCTGTTTGCGTCACTCATTTTACAAAATGGAAAACTTAAAATATCGCATTATTTACGAGTACGAGTTCCGCCGTGGCACTAGTGCTGCGGAAACAACTCGAAGGGTGAATGATGTGTATGGCGGTCGTGTTGCAAAAGAAAACACAGTTCGTTTTTGGTTCCAACGTTTTCGTTCTGGAAATTTTGACCTGCAGAACAAGCCCAGTGGACGGCCTGAGACTTAAGTTGATAATGAAGAGTTGAAGGCTATTGTGGAAGCGGATCCATCGCAAACCACGTCCGAGTTAGCTGCAGGCTGCGATGTTAGTGATAAAACTGTTTTAATTCACTTGAAGCAAATTGGGAAGATTAAAAAGCTTGAAAGGTGGGTACCTCACGAATTGACTGAAGCAAACCGGCAAACGCGCGTCGACTGCTGCGTTACATTACTAAACCGGCACAATAATGAAGGTATTTTAAACCGAATCATTACCTGTGATGAAAAATGGGTTCTTTACGATAATCGGAAGCGCTCAGCGCAATGGTTGGATCCTGGCCAGCCAGCCAAATCCTGCCCCAAGCGAAAATTAACCCCAAAAAAGTTACTTGTAAGCGTTTGGTGGACTAGTGCCGGTATTGTTCATTACAGTTTTCTCAAATCTGGCCAGACTATTACGGCTGATGTCTATTGTCAGCAATTGCAAACCATGATGGAAAAGCTAGCGGCTAAACAACCTAGGCTGGTCAATCGCTCCACGCCACTGCTGCTTCACGACAACGCTAGACCACACACTGCGCAACAGACGGCTACTAAATTAGAAGAGCTTCAATTGGAAAGTCTAAGACATCCTCCGTACTCCCCGGACCTTGCTCCAACAGATTACCATTTTTTTCGAAATTTGGATAACTTCTTGCAAGGGAAAAAATTCAACTCCGATGGGGCAGTCCAAATCGCCTTCAAAGATTTTATTGATTCCCGTCCGACTGGTTTTTTTAGTAAAGGGATCAATGAACTACCTATAAGATGGCAAAAGTGCATAGAAAATAATGGTTCATACTTTGATTAATTAAATATATTATATTAAAAAATATTCGACTTTTTGTTCCTCCCATACAAAACGCCAATTTCATATGTAAGGACCTAATATATTATATTAAAAAATATTCGACTTTTTGTTCCTCCCATACAAAACGCCAATTTCATATGTAAGGACCTAATATAAACGGACGGTAAATAGTATTCATCTATGTCTCGGACGATTGAGACCACGAGTTCGGTCCGTTGTCACCCAGTCCCGTATTCACCCGGTCCGTTCTGCCCCGATTTGGTTTAGGTACGATCAATTTTACCCGAAGCCTTTTTTACAAAAAGTACTGGCAGGCACAAATGTGTTTGGCTTTAGTCAGGTAAAAAGTTAAAAATTGGAGGTATGTATGTTATTTACATGTAAACATGTAAGTACAACTCTTTTTAAATTGAGGGCTTCTTGAAATATGTAACTAAATAATATTTAAATGAATATTCATTTATTATTTTTTTGTAATAATAACGATTGGTACATTGCTACAGTGTAAATAATATTATTCTATATTGATGAGAAGCCCGTAAAACACTTGACACTAGGGCATCTACCCGATTTCGGTACGCTGTCAGAACCGTTCAGTATCCGTGTCAGTATCGATTGAACGAATAAGGAATTTTCTGAGAGCAGGTGGGGTCTTAAAATTTTTCAGCGGCGGTACAACTCCATTATTCTCCAGGACCAACGCCAGAGGCGTGGAAGAAGAGTGTGCTACCACCATATTTCTGTTCTGACTGCACCTTAAGAAAGTTTACAATTAGGACAAAGCTCTCCTAAAAAACTATAGGCCCATCTTACTGATGAACCACATCTATAAACTGTTTTCAATAATTATCCACCAATCATCTCTCTTGAAGGTTTGACGACTTCCATCCTCGAACAAGCCGGGTTCCAAAAAGGCTTTAGTACCGTAGACTACATACATACATACACTCCGGCAGATTATACAGAAAACAGAGGAGTATAATCGGCCGTTATATCTGGCATTTGTGGACTACGAGAAATCCTTTCATTCAGTCGAAACCTGAGTAGTGCTACAGCGTCTCCTGCGATATCAAATCGAGTACCGGTCTAAGAGCTGAAGTGTTTTGCATGGCTACAATATCTATCCAGATCCACAACTTGAGCACAAATCAGATCCCATTGCAAAAAAAAGGTGAGGCAGTAGAAGGCTATATTCCAAAACTGTTACTCTCTGCATTGGAGGATAAATTTAAGTTCTTGGTCAGGGATGGATATTTGATATGGAATCAATATCAATGGCGATCACAACACTCACCTTCGGTTTGCCGACGATAAAGTCATTACCTATATGGCGGAATCGCTAGAAAACCTTAGCAAGATGCTTAAAGTCTTCAACATCCGACAGGTAGGTCTTAAAAATCATGGGTAAAGCGAAGATCATGTCGAATGAACATGTGCCCATACGGGTTCATGTTGGAAACGATGTTATCGAAGTTGTTGATAACTATGTCTACCTAGCTAGACCAAATGGTCCAACTAGGTAAATCCAACTACAATAAAGTGATCTGTGGACAAGTGTGGGCTGATACGAGCTATCGGAAAACTTAATCCAACTAATCTTTTCATTTAGTGCTTCATAAACCCTAATCAAATCCAAAAAAATAACATAATACAAATTATGTTAACAAAGTAAAATATTTTTAGGTAGGTAGTCATACCCAGTAAGTACCTTATCAACTTATTTTCTTTCCGGACATATTAACCTCAATTTTCTATGCGTATTAATACGTGAAATTAAACCAATTTATTTTTTAAAAGAATTGGTGGATCCGGTCTTACTGCTTTCGGAACCGGTTTAACTACCTCGCAAAAACCAGGTGTACCCGGGCATTTCAGAACCGGGTACAACCGGGTGCATGCCCTACTTGGCACAATGTTAGTTTCATGTATGTTCTTCCAACATCTCCGCCTTGTCAGAAACAAATACCACAATCCTATTGTTGTTTTAATTGTAGTCAAATAACATATTTTCATTGTAGTCAAATAACATATTTTTCGAACAGTTTCAGGTATGACAACATCACATGGCTTCTCAAATCGTATCTTTGTTATTTTCAAGGCATTGCATCGACTTCTGTACAGATTACTTTTAACACTTGTAGGCTGGAATATCAGTTTTGCAACCTTTATTTTTTAGCTCAGTCACATTCCCTTCATAATCTTATTGTATAGATTCGAAATTGGTTGTTACCTCTAATTTTATTTTGTGCATATCAACACTGATTTAGTTTTTGAACAAGTTTGGCTTACATTCTCACTTAGTAATCTGTACATTATCACTTTGTTTTTCTAAATTTATTGAACGACTACACTTTTTTACTTTTTGTTCACACACGTCGACACACTTGAAAAGTTATTATTTTGGTGCAAAGTACACGAATGCCCTACATGTAGTAACGTTTTTTCCCCTTTCTTATTAGTAATAATTTTGTAGCTTTTTGACTCGGAAGGACCTTCTCTCGTCATCGTGAGATTACACTGAACTGTCTTATTGGTTGCATATTGCAATAGATAGGTAACTACTATTTTTGACTTGAGTGTAAAAGAGACTAAAAAATAAGTAAATTATATTATAAGTAAGTATAGAACTTATTCAAAAATTATACAATTGTAACATTTACCTTAAAATTATAATTAGAATAATAAAAATAATAATACTTAATATATCTACAGGCAGATAACAATCTTTAGTCCCTTTTACAGGCTACAAACTCATCGTAGCTGTAAAAGCTGTTGTCAATAAGCCAGTGCTTCAGTCAGCTTGTACTTAAAAGATGTCAAGCTTGTTTCCTCCGTTACAATAATGGCGATAATTTATTATTGACTAAAAATTTTACTGTCCACTGTTTGTGCATGCTAGTTGTTTATTTTTCCTCCGACAATATTTTCCGCTGAAGTTTAAAAAGCATACGGTTAATGCCCTTATTTAATTCTAAACTTGTTGCTTGTTCTAATCTTGTTAAAAACCAATGAGCTTTTAGTAGACAATTTAAATAAGTGATTTTATTTCATTTGTATTTTACAATTATGTTCCAATCATAACACACGAAAATTCAATAACTTATCTTATTACGTTTTTGCACTTCCATTTGCTCCTGGTGGAACATAAATGTGTCGAGGGAAAACTAAATAAGTGATGTTATGGCATTTACACTGTCGCAAAGTGATCAATGATTTCATTTATTTATTTACGGCTGCGTTATTTAATTTTCCTTCACTACTTTTTTGTCTATGTTGAGAAGTTATGTTTCCATCTGTTCCGACTTGCAAGTTTAATTTACAGATAACTTTTTGATAAATTATGATATCAAAACGTTAGTAATGATGCAACTTAAATTATACTTTATAGAAATGCAATAAAGTCGATTTCGCAAAATGTTATTTAATTAGGCTTCCACGGCCACGATATACTCTTGCGCATTCATGTTCAAAACATAATATTACATTTGAGACAAGCAATAAAAGACAAATAAAGAAGAGGAAAGCTGGCCAAGAAAATGCTGCTTCTTCAAGACAAGACAACGCACCGGTTCACACTGCGTGCCTCGCCACAATACGAGTAATACAAAATACAATAAACTACATAGTTTTTTTTTTATTATGCATAGAAAATACCCAGAACATCCGAAAAAAAATATTTGTAGATCGTACAAACATTTGTCCCGGCGGGAATTGAACCTGAAACCTCCTACGTTGCAGGCGGACCCGCTGCGCCAAATCGGTCGTCAAACATTGTGCTAACATTGGACCATGAGTTGCGTCTTTGCCTACTTCATGGAAATAACCTAATCATTTAAAGCTTAGAGAGGCGATATTTCTTATTTGAGGAGGTATCATCTTGAAATGATGATGGTCAGTAAATAACTTGCATTTCATTATGTCAAGGTTCACAGCCATCAAGACGTTCAATTATGACAAGCATCCATTATTATGACGACATTTTCTTGAACGCTAGAGCGCTGTAGATAGATTGCCACAGAAGAATCTATTAAATCTATAAAGTAGTTGTGGTGTGTAAGTACATACTTATAAGCAATACAGGTTACCTGTATATTATACGTCTTATTGAGATGGTGAAATGGGAGTAAAGCGACTGAATGACCAAATCCGAAACCATGAGATTTATAGAATAGTCAAGAAAAGGGTCATGTGCACAATTTTCCAGAAAACAAAAACTGCATACGTAGCTACCGATTTTTTCCTTAAAGTTTATTGTAAAAATTTTTCATTTCTTTTAATTTTCAATTATAAATGCATTTGTTTGCAAGGATTTTCCATAACAGCAACATAATCCGTTGGTATAAAAAAACAGGGTCCAATCATATTTTTTTGAAAATCAATCGTTTCGATGTCCTGCAAAAAAACTAAATACATATTCAGAATCGAGGTCATCATGAGGTCATTAGACGACTTCCCTATTTTTCTCACGGTTTCAGATTGGACCATACACTCCCATCTCAAAAAACCAACATGTTTAATAGATTTACACTACATATAGGTAAATCACACCAGCTACCTAATTTAGAACAAGCATCTTTCGATGAAGTCACCTTTCTAACAGCAAAACCTAAACTAAATTCGATTCACCCGTTCGGGCCACAGACACACACTTAAACACCTTCAATTTTACCGGAACTAAAAAGTAAGCACTATGTAGCAAATCTGCGTCTATTTTACGATCATGGCTTAATACAGTTGCAAAGAAGTCATCTTTGTGATTTGAGTTGTCAAAGTTTAGTGTTACATATTTATTAGCAATAGAATTTACAGAGAACTTCAAAAATTAAACTAAGTCTAATACTGTGCCCTAATGCTTACCATGCTTAAAAACTCAAATGATAAGTTAGATTAAAATATTAAACGTAAGATAACAACAAAAGATAAGCTTCCGGCCAGACCGGCCGACCGGCTTCTATATTCTAACATTGGTCCAACACACAACAAATATATTCAACATTATGGCAATACAACAATAAACTTATTTAAAATTGAAACTTTTTTCTTAGATAGGAGCATCAAATTCTTTCAAAAATAAGTACAAGTCCATTTATTGTATAGATGCCGCCAATTAAATTATGTTGTACTTTCATCTCTGCAAAGATTTTGTGTGCTACATTCTCCTTACATCTAAAGAATATGTTTTTACTCACCTTTATCTTGCAACTTTTGAGCTTTCATTATATTTAGCCGTAAATTTTATTGGCTCTATGTCTGCACTGTACCTACCTTCGGTAAAGATGGGTACTGACCAGTGTTACGGGCGTAACGTACCATTCGCAGCGAGCATGAAACTGTACTCCGCGCCGCGCCGCGCCGTATGATAAAATCCGTCTCGTTAATCGTTGCGAGGTCTTCTTTCCCCGTAATGACTGCACGAACGCTCGCTGTGTACACGTTAAATTACGACTAAAGTCATTTACAACGGGATATTTACCATGACTTGAGTTTTGAGTATTCCAATATTTCGGCACAGTTACTTGCGCCGCGCCATGATCACGGAACAAATGCATGAAACTGTGCCGCAATACTAGAAACCTCGAAACTCAAATCATGGTAAATATCGAGTAAATGACTGTAGTGTTAATAACCATGATGGATTTTAAAGATTTAAAGTTACATTACGGCCTATAACGCCGCGCCCCGCCTCGGTCAGTACCCGGCTTAAGAAGCGAGCATTCACATTGAGATACGTAAGTACAAGTACGTACAGGTGTGGCAACTGTGGCCTCTGATCAATGATCCAAGAAGCTGAATATCTAAAATAGTTCAACCTATCATTACGTATAGAGGTCAAGGTTTTTTAATACAGCTAATTGCTCGTTTGTATAAAAATTAAAAACTCAATGTCAAGCCTGGTTGTCAGTAATTAATGAACACGTTAGAAGCTAAACTAAAAACATTAACTTTTTACGTTACCTACTTAATTGATTTAGAAGTGTAGAAATATTTTTTTGATGAGAAGGTTTAATATTAAACTTCCCTAGGAACGCATCAACAAAATAGCACAGAATACTTAAAATAATCACTAACAGCTCCTGTAATCATTAAAAACGATTCCTGTTATTACAATCTGGATCAATATATAATTTGGATTATACCTTTGCCTACCTTTGCATAAGAGTGGGAAATAAATAAAGAAAAACAAAGACTCATTGAAACACAATGATTGTACCTTATTGAAAAAGCATTCGTCGGCCGTTTCCCTTTACTTAAGTTTTTGAAGGACTTCTGCAATACTCGCCTAATGATTTAGTATTTTAAGTATAAGACACAGCTAAGGAATTATTATGATTTGAAGTCACTTCCAATTATTTTATCTTTTAGGTAAAGGAACAATTGAAAAATATAAATAATAGATTATGTAGATTGTAAATTACGACGCTCTGACTTTCGTGAGACGTTGGGAATGAGCACGTCTCACGTGAGAAGTTCGGAATAACCCACCGAGACTGTCAATTCATCAACTCTACTTGCCTAAATTGGTTCTGTATACGGCGCTCAAAATTTTGAACGCTCTAGTTAATAATTGAACACATTATGAAGAGATAGCGACTTGATAAGCCTGAGATAAAAGATAATGCTGAGTTTTTTAGTTACTTACCAAATGCTACTTTTTTCAGCGAATGAATTCCATTTAGTCGAGTCAAATTTATTTTCAACTTAAGAAATGCAGCTCATAATCTTGTCTAGGTATAACTACTAATAATGAACAGGTTAAAGTATCTTTGTGTACGTAGTAGTTTGTTTTTGTATTTTACAAGTAACAATCGAGACCCTAGGTCCGTGGGGCACTCTCCGGGTTTTTAAAAAGTTATCTGAGCCGACGCGACGCGTAACCCGAGAGCTGGTGGGTATCTGGCGCAGCGCATCAGCAGTCAGTGAAACAAACACAATGGCTCAAAATCATTTCACAAATTGAGGGTAGATAACTGTTGGAACGAACCTAGTTACCATCAAGGGCTAGGATTCAATGAGGTCTTGGTGATTTCAAGGATTTGCTGTTAGTATTGTTCGTCAGAATGTTGTAACTACATGCATCAGCATTGCCATACAGCGGGGCAATGCAGCCAGCGTCTTGGAGACGCTTCCGACTGGTATTGATATGGATCAGTTGAGCTACCTGTAGATTGTTTGCAACAGTCTGCAGTTAGCTTAATTATTTCAATTGTAAATAGTAGTTCTAATTTGTTTATATTATTGAATTGTAATTTACCTTGTGTGAATGTAATGTTAAGCCGCCAGAAATATTAGTCTAATTAAAATGAAACGTTGCCTATACAGGGTTGATTTTTGAAATGGCCAATCTGACATATCTTTAAAATAAATTTATAAAATTCATACTTACCGAATATATGTTTTATAAAGAATAAACCTGATTAAAATACAGGCTATGTATCCCGACTAGCGGCAAGTATATGATCTAAACTAGAAATTATCAAAATATATTCCTTAATGAATCCCACTAAAGGCAATGCTTCGGTGGGATTCAGTTTAGTGAAAACTATTACCTCTGGAATATTAATTCCAAACCGCTCGGAACAGCGAACAACTCCTAAAATTGGCCAAAAAAGTTGCTAAATTGAAAGTTAAAATGTAACTCGACTAAATTAAATAATATTTCCTCTAGATGAGGTTTCCTGGGGACGGAAAGATTTTTTTTGTAGTAATGATATAACAGACTGTAGAATTTGTACCTTGCGATTTCGCAAGAAATAATAAATTTAATTGGCGGAAGATCCGTGGTATGTACTGCAGCTCGATTTTTTATATTGTTGAAATTTCGTCCAAACGCCCCGCCATGAATAATTGGTAAATAGCTGCACCAATTGCAATCTTTACTAAGAAAATTGTTGGTAAGATTATCGCCACCAAATTAAATAATAGTAATATAGTTATGATTATTTATACAGTAAATAACAATTACGATAAGGTGTGAATTTAATCAGTAATTACATAATAGATAGATTCATTATTTTATTAGGTTCACACCCACACAACACAGAAAAAAATAACAGATGAACAAAAACAGTATTTAGGTTAAACACATAAGAAGGCAGGTACACAATTATATCAAATTAATAGAAAAAAAAATTAATTATAATAACAGCAAAAGCCAAACAGTAGTATTTAGATCAACGAAAATCCTTTATGATTAAAGTGTAAAACACTGTGTTTAACGGAACGCCAACTACCTATAAGTTATTTGTTTTCATAACAATGGTAATTGAAAGCCGTAAAGTCGGTGGTCATTAAAAAGCTCTCGATCACGATTATTATACTCAGCTTAGTGGTTACTTTGCGCGAATCACGAGATTTGGTTATATTCGTATAATATAATGGGTCTGTTAAATCGAATAGCTTAGCTAAGCGAACCCTAACTTCTTCTTCTTCAAATAAAACCTTTTTACTTTTACTTTTTTTACTGCTACCTACTCCTGTAGTTTTTTCTAGTAAAATAGTTAGCCAAGCATCATTCATTACCAGTATTGTTGCTGCGATGTGGTGTAGTTGTGGTGCGTGCGAATGGTCCCTTAACCAGTAACGGCCCTTAGAACTGGACCGTTGTGGGAACAACGGTCAAGTTCTGCGGGAACGGTTTTTTACTGGATCCCGCCAAAACCATTGGTGTGTTCACACACAGTAGTTTTCATCCTACTTTTTGCAGTAGAGCAAAGAGTGGTTATTAAATTAGATTATTCCCAGCATCTCATACAGCTAATAACGGTATGCAGGCAGTGGGAACAATTACACTAAACTATACGTGTAACGGCCCTTTTCCACGGCCATCTAGTTCTTCGGAAACGGTTTTTTACTGGATCCCCCACACACAGCAGTTTGAATCTTGTTTATTTACGGTAGAGCAACGAGCGGTTATAGGTGGGGCGGGCACCTCTCCCCGCTCCCCACGCCACATCCAGCAAAAAACAGTACGCAGGAAGTGAGACCACTTCTATTAAACTATACGTGTAATTAAACGGGATCCTGTTTTTTACTAGACAACTGGACCCAGTTTGTAGTGGCAAAACCGATTGTCAAATTCGAACGGATCAGTTTATTGCATGATACCGTAAACAGGATACTCGTGTGACTACTAGTTTTGAAACACGTACACTACTGAACGGTATCCTGCAAAAAACCTGTACCTGCAAAAAACGGGACGTTGCCGTGGGAAGGGGCCGTAAGATCCGTAACGTATCTAGAGGTAGTGGTCTACTCACCTAACTCACCCCACTGATAATTTTACAAAACACTGTCGCCTATCTATAATAAGTATTCATACGCTGAAATGCCTGGCGAGCATCCCTTAATACTGTAAACAAGAAAAAAAACAGACGCTTCCGACTGGTATTGATATGGTTCAGTAGAGCTACCTGTATATTGTTTGCAACAGTCTACAGTTAGCTCAATTGTTGCAATTGTAAATACTAATTCTAATTAGTTTCTGTTATATTTTGATTGTTATTTTGTTTCTAAATAAAGACATTCTCAGTTAAAATAAATAAAACTAAGAAATATAATTAGAAAAATTAGAAGACCAGTCTGCTCCGTTTAATAAGTTAGGGGGGTTCACTGCATTTTGGGGATTGTCAATGGCATAACTTAGGCAAATAAGTGCTGGTACTCGTATCCTAACTAGGGCTTTCGAATACCGGATTTTTTCAATACCGGTATTAATACCGAATGTTTTTTTGTAAATACCGGGATTCCGGGATACCGGTATTGAAAAAAACCTTATTTTTATCAGACTTTTAATTTTATTCTTTTTTGGAAGTATACGTATTTAGAAGGTAAAATTAATAAAGAAAGTTTTATTGTCAAATCATATGTTATTTACATGTAGGAACAATTATCTTTTTATATGACAATAATAAAGTGTCATTTAGATCAGTCTTTTTTTACGATAATTTGCGTTATAAAAGTTATGACTAATCACATTTATTATTATAGAATTTCACAAAACTTATCTAACAACATTTTTTAAATTAATAAGTTTCTCAACGATATTTGGGTTTTAACATCTAAGATATAATAACAGTGTCTATAACAGCTTCGCGTTGCATGCACCTGAGGGGAGGCGGAGCGGCCGGGGCGTATAGGGAATTTCCCCTCACCCCTGGCGGGCGTCGCCGCCTTCCGCACTGTACTTAAAACTTAGAGCAACGCGGGACTTCCAGTAAGTCCGGTTTAAAATATTCCAAAATAAATAAATGGATAAAAATGTCTATGTGCGGTAGTGATAGTTTATTATTTTGTGTTTTGTACTAAAATTAAAATAAAATCACTAATACTGGGATCCCGGTTATGAACATTTTAATACCGGTATTAAAAATCTCGAAAAAAAATCCGGGATCCCGGTATTGGCTGATACCGGGATCCCGGTATTGGAAGCCCTAATCCTAACCTTATCTATACCTAAACTTGGTTTATTGTCGGTTCCATCGAGTCTTTAATATTCTCGTTTTAATAATTGTTGGAGTGGCAGCGCCGTATTCTTTACAAATTGATGGAAAATGCAGCGGTCGTTCCGTTATTGAATTTCATTCCTATTACGCGTAATAACGTCTGCCTGAACGACCTAAGATTCCCAGAACGCCAATTTATTGTAATGATACCTATAACTAGACAATTAATTGTGGTATCGGGGTGGGTTATTGAACAAAAATTATACAGAATTGTACTTTTGTCACAAATAACATTTTAAGTAATCACTTCTTTGACTCATTGTAGGTAGCTTTGGCACAAGAGCGTTATAATCACTATGTTTGCTATTTCACATAATAACAAAAGTGTAAACGGTTATGGGTAAGGATACCTAAATCGTGACTCGATTAAAGTCCACGGGTAACATTTAAAACACATTAATTATGCCAAAAATATAGAAATTACAATAAAATAAACAGAGGCGCATGTGACGTTTGCTTGGCTCGTATGTTACTTTCTTAATAAAAAGGACTACTTAGATAAAATTTAACTAGAGCATACCTTTTATGTTAACGAGAAAATTAGAGGAGAATATGTACATGTGGTTGTACCGACAGCAACAAGAAACGAGCGGTGTCCGCTACAGCAGCGTATCGAATGCACACTCGTCACTACTGGACCTTGCCGAAAAGAAAGGACCGTATAGTTATTAAATAATCACAACAGTTGCATGTTACCCAGTGAAATGCTCGTAGGGATGGAGTTCTGACGAGATGAGCACTTCAGTATTTAAGAGCGGTGTTGTTTGGCGAATGTCATCAGTTAACACACGATCACCGGTACAGGAACATCTCTCAGTTTTCTAATAGGTGAAGAAAAAAGGCGCCAACAGCGAGGTCCCAAGACAGCCAGAACAGTTCTCTTCAAGGACAATATGCGCACATTCGTGGTAAGGATCTTTGGTTTACAAGAAGTGGCTCATTATGTATATAATTTAAATGTTTGACACATGCGTGCGATTACAAAATTTAATTGTGCTACAAATAACCTACTTTTACTAATATGGACAAAGTGAAGTGTTGGGTGCCATGATCGAATTGATCCAAACCAATTGAATAAAGTGATCTGCAGTGTGCCAAAAAGTGAATGGGTTGGAATTGGAACGAAGTGTAATTGGACCCAAATTTTGTTAGAGTAATTTCCTAATAAATTTGTGGACATCGAAAACTTAAAAAAAAAACATTCTATCACGCTTTGGATTTTATAGAATAGCAATAGATACTTGCATTGTTATAAAGATCGCAATAATGTTCTTTCCGCAATCGTATAAAAGAAAGCAAGATTATCAAGCAGCAACCTCATTACAATTTACAATTAAAATTTAGATCGCAATTTACTTATTGCAATCTCAAAGCATGTCTCGAAAGGAGCACATCATTATTCCGAGTGCAATTTCTTTCCGTTGTTGTCGTCGTCGTTCATTATTAGACGTCACGATGAAAGTACCTCCTCGATAAAAGTGAAATTTAATCCATATACGAACAGGTATGCCATAGGGCTTAAAAATGCAAAGAGTTGGGTTGTTATAATATGCCTTTTGTCAAGCGATTCGTCTTGCGTAGGGATTTTGATTTACATATATGCTATGCGAACTGATGAAGCTGTGCCACAATAAAATTGTACTAATAATAAATGTTCATTTGTTCATTGTTCCATTTGGATGCAACTGTAATACATGTTCTTTAAAAAGCGTTTCCTCTTTCCAGGTACTTGCCTGCGTGGCCATGGCCTATGGCCGGCCCGAGCCCCCTGTAGGTTACAGCTACTCCGCACCCAGCACTCGGTACTCATCCGCGTCTGTGGAAGGAGGCCATGGGGTTTCTCACGGCGGTATCTCCGGCGGCATCTCCGAAGGAAGCCTTGCCTTCGCCGGCGGCCACTCGTCCGGAAGCGGCCTCTCTTTTGGTGGCTCCGCTGGAGGATTCGGCGGCGGCGCTGGTGGTTTTGGTGGAGCTGGTCTAAGCTTAGGCGGTGATTCTGGATTCGGCGGTGGCTATGCCGGTGGATACTCGGGCGCTCCCCTTGTCCAGAAACACATCTACGTCCACGTTCCTCCCCCAGAACCCGAACAGCAGAGAATCCCTAACATCTCGCCCATCGCTCCTCCCCAGAAGCACTACAAGATCATTTTCATCAAGGCCCCGGCACCTCCCGCACCCGTTTCTCCCATCATTCCCATTCAGCCTCAGAATGAAGAGAAGACCCTCGTCTACGTGCTCGTCAAGAAACCCGAAGAACAAGGCGACATTATCATCCCCACTCCCGCACCTACCCAACCTTCAAAACCAGAAGTTTACTTCATCAAATACCGGACCCAGAAAGAGGGTGGTGCTATCGGCGGTGGCGCTCTCGGCGGCGGTGTTATTGGAGGCGGTGCCATCGGCGGCGGTTCTATTGAAGGCTCCATCGGCGGTGGTGATGAGCTGGGCGCTATCGCTCTTGGCGGCGGCTCTGGCATCGGTGGCGGCGCTGGCGGACACGGAGGTGCCGAGATCAGTGCTGATTTCGGAACCAGCGGCGGTGATGAAGGAGTCAGCTCCGCTCACGCCGGCGCTACCAGCACCCAGTACGGTCCTCCTGGACATGTTGCGGGTCCTCTTCATTAAAAGACTCGATAAGTTTAGTTGGTGGGTCATCGGATGAGAAAAGATACTTAATTTATTTTGTGATATCGAAAACGACAATATGTTACTAGAAAACGCTTATCCGAGTCGTACCAGCTGGCTGCACTCGCGGTCGAACGCCCGTACATAGTCACTGATCAGCGTTTGCCGCGGGCCAATCATGGACATCTCGTTATTAGTACACCGTGTTAAAGTTGTTTTAAAGGAGGTATTTTATTTACTGCGACTGTTATGTGTTATGTATTTTAATATAGCTTTTTTATTTTTATAATAAAACCAAATGTGATGCTTAAGCCGGTCATTTTAGTGACGACACCTATTGGGTTCGTAAAATATGAATGGGAAATTACGTCACCGCCGAAAGTAGTCGTGAAAGGTTGCCCTGAGTCGGTCGTGCCGAGGGCGTGGACGTTGGCGATCGGATTACGAGATAGAGTGGGTCCTTTCTCGGACTGCCACTTGTAAGCGATGGACAATCCGCTCAGGTTACGCAAGAGATGTGCTGTGCGCGGTGGCTGGCCCGTCATCGCGCCGCCGCGCCTCCGCTACTCCAACCACGCTCTCATTACTGCCACTTCCGGCCTTAATGGATAACAAGTACTTAACTATAATTACACTTTCATAATGATTTAGTGTGTGACGAAATTATAACATAAAATTTCCGACATCCTTCACGTCGCAGTCTGCCATTAATATTTTATGGATTGGTTATTCCACTGAATCCACTCATTTCACCATTTCTGCGATTGGACTCCGTTTATGATAAAGTTTTATATCTCATTCACTTTCACTGTTCACAAGCGCTCTCTCAATATACTAAGTGTTTTTACGATCTTTATTCGTTTTTAGATAAGCTAGATCACTTTGAACGGTAGCTTTAGTAGATTTAGTAAAGGTTTAGAATCCTCTTTGGGGTGGGAGCGCCGCATAGGTTGGCTGACGTAGTTATGATTTTACGGACGCACCCTTCAATTTATACAGTCAATTTCATGAGATCCAATAAGATGTAACTCAAGGAGTCGGTGGTCTTGAGTGTTATCTTATGAGATACCTAGCAAGGTGTCTTTATAGACACGGAGCGCTTACCCTCTGTCAAATTTAGTTAGAGCAATATCTTCACTGAGCTGAGGAGAAGATAGGTCGTGATGCGTTTTGGATTGCACCTAAAAATCAAGTCTTTAGGGCTAGACTACGACTACAATCAAGCTTTCTTAATTTTTTTCTGTGGATCATCCTATCTCTGTGGCCTTTATCCTATCTCTGTAATTCCATAAGCTGGAGAGACCGATTCTATGTCTACTTCATTTTTCACCATGTACATACATAATTACTAAGTCAGAGAAAAAAACATATTCTTAGATGGTACGCATCTCCTAGAGCGCTACTCCTAGCGCGCTTACCCGATAAGGCAAATTCTAATAAACTCGACTCATTAACTTTGAACTCTCGCATTTTGCAAAAGCAAAAATCTTCTTACAAATCCTAAGTTCAAATTTGGTTGTCTGGGAGACTGCTGATCGCATTAAGATGAAGCGATAAGGTACCTTCAGGGCGTTTAGGTGTTATCTCAAAGTCATTCAAAGTCAGTATAAATTTGACTGGAGTCAATAAAACACGTTGACTTGCATATTAAGTAAAATCGTCGTTTATTTTAGGGGTCCTGCCCTGCCCAGCTAGAATGGCACTGTTGGCAGCGTGCCGAAAAACCTTCCCATTGCCATTGCCTGTGTTATACTAACCCGCTCGATATTTCTGATTCAATGTGGAGACACATCTTCCCAAAACGTTTACCTTTAGCCATGTTACGTAAAAGGTCGAACTGTAAAACCGAACCCAACTTAAGTTGGTAGAGCAACCGCAACGCTTTGTCGCAATGTTTTCTTTGAATCATAACGTTAAAACGGTGGGATATACAGTCCGCTTAGTTCGTTTAACTTAGAACAGGAAGTATTTGCACGGGAAGTAGTTTAAGCCTCTTCGATCTGAAGTATCTCACTATAATAACAGGAAAGATTTTTTTTTTTTAATCATTTATTTGGTGCATGAGGCTTTTGCCGAACATGGCATGTCACCCCCGTAATTCTAAATAACAATAGTGCTTAATCCAACAAAAATACATAATATGTAACAGAACAAAACAAACTTAACAAAAAAAATACACCATTTTAAATGTAGGTGATGTGATGTCTATCACATTAAAGGTGGGTTAGGATACAGCACGCTCTCCCCGAATTAAATTGTTTACTCTAGATTTGAAGACTCCTAAATCTTATTATTACCAAACTTTTCAGACCAGGCAACTTACAATCACATCTAAGGCAGGTTATACTTCGTTATATATATACTTCGTATACTTCGTTTCTCTGTATGCCAATCGTAGCCTGCGATGCGAAGATGGTTTGGCAATAGTACAATCTGGAGCATGACGTAATCAACAAAAAGCTTACGACGCCAGCTGTTTCGCACACATAATATTATGGATTTAAATTTTAACTGTTACGTATTGGGTTTTCTACTTGGCAGCTTACCGCTCACGTAGAAGTAAGTATTCCGAAAGTATACATTATGAATAATTTATAAAGAAACAGCGTAATGGCATTATGAAATAATGGATTCGAAGAATGACCCACACGTTATTTTGCATAATGTAATCTTAAAATTTATTAGTATTACTGTAACACATTCGAAGTAGGTGAGTATTATTAATGCCGTAATAGATGACCACCTTCAAGTCTATTCTCTGATCGAGTGTTTTCAAGAATAATATGGGGCTGCCAGCGGGCTTCAGTTTGTTATCAGGCGAAGGAAAGGAAAAGATACGCACTTAATAAAAACAAGGTTCGGGTCTTCGAAATTCAATAATTAAGTAACTAAGTGTATGTTGGACCAGGTAAAGGGAAACCCCTCTGATGAGAATCCGCCCGAGCAATTGTTATTTTGTCAATTTGACTTTTTATGCAGGCACCAACAATATTATATTAATAACTATTTTTATTTTTGTATTTATTTATTTTGTATTAGGATACTTTGTGCGTGAATATTTTTTCTAGTTCTATATAATTGATCGGAGTGATCGAAGCGAACAAAGATCTCAGCGTCAGCTTGGGTGATTTGGCTGTATGGTGAAATAGAAATAATAATAATAATAATGCTGGACAATCCACACAGCACTCAGTCACATAGTCACTTCGAGCATAACTGTCCAACAGTTGATCCGATTTGCGTGAAATTTGATAGGTGTGCAGTAATTAAATCACTAAATAACATACACTATCTACATTATCTAAAGCGATATTTATGGTACTTATAATAAGACAGAGAAACATTTAATAAAAAGAAGTTAGGTACCTTCCAAATTAAATACAAAGAAAGTACAACAAAAAATAAAGTAGTTTTTGACTTAAACCAACTTAAACTCACAAAGAGACATTCTTAGAAATTTAATTATAGACTAAATAAAAAAACAAAAAAAATGATAAAGAAATAACTATCAGCAACACAATAAAATTAGGAACATAAACAGGTCGCATCACAGGGATTTACTAAAACAGAGCAGTGCTTTCTCGATCATCTTCCATTCACAAAAATAGAAAACTGAGGATGTTGGTTCAGGAACACATTGAGGTTACTCTGTGTACGACAAATAGGGGACTGTTGACGCGATACTGTCGTAGATGCATTTGGAGCAAAAAAGGGCCACGCCCAGTACGGCAACAAGAGCGATTTTCAGGCACAGAAAGTTATCTGGCTTCACTATGAAGTATTGGGCAATCTTGTTCACTCTTCCGTAGATGCACTAATAACAGTTGGTCATACAATATCCTTGTCTGCAATGAGTTGAAACCCAGTGTACCCTGGAGAAACTTAGTAGGGTACATTTATGGATAGTACCCATATGAGTTTCGATATAGAAATCTCAGGAAGCGCTTTTGTACCTTCTCTATCATGAGGCTGTATGTGGCTTCGTGTGGGTTCCAGATCGTTAGCAGCTTAACTATAGTTTGGATCTTATTTTTGATTGCAATTGAGTTGCTAAGAAAGAGAAAGGCAAATGAAAGATATACTTTATTTGTAGCTGAGAACTAAAACGAATGAAATTGCCAACACCATATTTATATATATATAATTATATTACCCACTTATAAAATACCTTAAAGCTACGTTATGGTAACCTTTTTGAAGTTGCGTGTTACATAACGTAATCTTTTAAAACAAGTGTGAAATATCCGTAAACACTCATTTGTTTTGTTTGTATTCTACAACTTAACTAACGTCTTCCACCGTTCCAGAAGGAGAAAGCAAAAAACTGAATATAAATACTTAACTGCGAGCGAAACGACCCGCGGTAATTTTGGTGTTTGGAAAAGTCGGGTTAGCAACAAGGGAGCTAAGACGACGCGACGGCGAGCGATAGCAGCAGCATTTTTGCGTTTTATTTCGACGATTTACATAAAAGTTAGCAATAGAAAAAAAAGATACCGGATAATATATAACAGCGAGCGGAGCGAGACATAAATTTCTGTAACTATTTTGGATGACCACCCAAAATAGTTACAGAAATTTATGTGACCAAAAACTAGTTAGAGAAAATAGTAAACTTTTGTTTTATCGGCTATTAGAATGAAACTTAGCGTTTTTTGAAATTGGTGAGGCATGCTTAGCAAGACAAGGAAGCTAAGAAAAAGAGCTGAGAACAATTTATATGTTTAGTTATTTTGGCGATTAGCAACAAAATAGGAGGCCAACAGGAGGTCTTCTTTGAACAACTAACGAATTTGACGAATGACGTCGTTGGATCGCACAAAACGAAGGACGGCCGATCCGTTCTTTCGTTGACGACCTTACTATGAAAATGATTCTGGCACTATTTCTTAGAGATCCTAAACTAAAGGTAAGTGACGCGCCCAAAACAACTTGGTGGTAAGTTTGTTCGTTTCTATGTCCGCCTATAACTTAGTTCGTTTTTCAAAGTACACCACGTAAGCACCCTCCATACGCGTGGATTATTTATTTTAGGTTCATACATATAACTTAGATACTTACACATTCAGGAACGAAAAACGAGCCAGAAAATATTATTATACGGACACGGCGAAATCTTTAGAATCGTCTTGCCATTCAGCACTGGAGCACTTCAAATTAGCTAAGAATACAATCCGAAAGCGAGTGTATGTTCTTTGTGAAAACTGAGCTGAAAAGGTTTTGTTTTAAATTGCTTCACCTGCCCATTGTTAGCAAAGAACAACTTTTGCAACTGGCAAACATACGGCTCATCTCGCAGCTTGCAAGGTGAGAGGAATCTAGCCGTAACTAGCCTATAAAATCTGTGCCGTAGCACTGTAATATACCTTTTTTTATGGCTGTCACATATATTATACTCATACTTCATCTATCTATAGGTACTTGCATACTTAATATTATAAACGCGAAAATAATTCTGTTGGTTACCTATTCACGCTTACGCGGCTTTGGCTTTTTTTTTTGACGCAATGCGTGCCATTATGTAAAAATTATAGGCATAGGATGCGTGGGACAGAGCATACGTTTTTGGAATAGCGAAAGCGAATAAATCCAGTTTTTGCTTGTTTACAAGAAACTACACAAGTTATGAAGAAACTGGTTCAAGGAACCAAATAATAAGTAATAACCTACGATTGAAAACATAAGTCATTTCAATGGACACCCCAGGGTTCCTGAGATCTCGACCAAATTAAGTGCGAAAGATGCGAAAGTGCACTGTGCACTTTCATGATTTTTTTATCGTATTTTGTATTATGTAGTTTGTTACCGCGGGAATCCCGTGAGTTCCTACTGAGATCTAGGCGTAGTATGACAACGAAATCCGTTAGGTTCGCCCCTTATCGGATCTTAATTTACAACGTGTACAATTATTTTATTTAAATATTTTTTTATATTTTAATGTATGTTAGATTTAAGGCATATATTGATATGGACCGTAGAGTGAGCTAATAAAATCTTTACCTACTTGTATGTGGCGTGAAATAAATGTATTATTATTATTATAAATGAAAATTGGCAGGGATGTAAATGGTATCCCGGCGAATCGGTTTTTTCGACATTTGTGTCAAATTATTTCAAAAAGTATAAAACCTACAGAAATTTCTAAACTGTTTTGAAATGCACAAATTGATACCTTTTATACCCCATTTGACATTGCAGGTATCTTTTATAATTTCGTCATCACAATTTGTACTGGAAATTTACATTTTTCGTTTATTTTTTTTCTTTTAATCTTTACAGGCGCACGAGTTGTATTATTATTTTAAATTTCACGTTATTTGCTGCTGTAGTTGCTGAGATATTAAAGACGGAAAAAAAGACAGAAAAATGGAGACCATAATTAGGGTTTCGAAACCGATCTCCGATCTTCGAAACCCTTAAAATGCTGGACAATTCACACAGCAGCATTAACCCGAATTGGTGTTACATAACTGATATACGGTAATTTCTTCAAGGTCAGTTCAATCCCTACGTTTGTTCCTACGTTTTTTAAAAATGACTCCATACAAACCCTAAAAATACAACATTTCTAATTTATAGGGTTCGTGCATAATAATTTGATAAATGTAATAGATAGGGATTATGTAGGTATGTATCGGCATAGACAATTTTATCTATGGTATTGGGAAGCATATTATCATTTATCCTACTATATTTAACCGACTTCAATAATAGGAGGACCTTCCATGTTCGGTTGTGTGTATGTATTTATTTTAACATTAAGTTTAGTCTATAGCGAGTACCTACACCAAAACTTATAAGGTTTAATTTACATAATTTTATAAAAGTGAAGCGTACAGCATGCATTTTCAATGGATGTTTAACGATTACTACTCCATCAAATGTGGACCGATTTGGATGTATAAAGAACCTACAGTATAAAGAATGATCCCGAGATGGTTCCATAATAACTATATTTCAGAGGGATTAGTATTTTTCCCGCAAAACTTAATAAAATCAGCCAAGTGCGAGTCAACTCGCACACGCAGGGTTCCGTACTTATTGTACAAAACTATTTCGCAAATGAAACAAAAGAAACCTTAGAAAACTGTTTTTTTTTTGTATAGTTAGAAAAAATGCAAATTCGCTACATGAGGCCGTCACCCATCCAAGTACTGACCGCGCCAGACGTTGCTTAACTTCGGTGAACGGTACTTTAAGTGACGTTGGCCCGAATATTTTATTATATGAGATAGAGCCCTGTGACAGGCGGACGGACGGACGGGCGGACAGCGGAGCCTTAGTACTAGGGTTCCGTTTTCACCCTTCGGGATCTAATTTCACCTGTGTTTGGGATTGCAGTTATTCGGGGGCCACCCTGTATAGACCGCAGCCTAGAGGAACAGTTGCATGCGCCAGGCTAAAGAACTAATAAAAATCTGTCTTTTTGGCCCCTGCCAAATATTACAGCTATGCCCGACCCCAGGGAACATAGGATATGGAACTTACTAAAAACTGTATTCTGGGCGCCTGCCAAAAAGGACAGCTAAACCCCAGGGAACGATTTATATTAAGGAACTAACAAAATCTGCCTTTTGGCTCGACTAAAAAGACAGCAGCTCCGGGAACTGAGTTTGTGGAACTAATTGACTTTATCGACCCCCCAAAAAAGGACAGCTTTGCCCTGCTAGCCTACGATACGCGCTGCTACAAAATTAATCGATTAATTTGTCTCGCTCTTTTTAGTGCGAATTTGAATTAAATGCAGGGCAAAATTTTGTCGCAATGCGTGTCGTATCATAGCCCTACTGGGAACGTGGTTAATGGAATTAACTAAAATCTGCCTTTTGGCCCCTGCCAACAATGACAGCTATGCCCTAGAGAAGGTAGGATAAAGAACTGACAATAATTAGCTTTTTGATCCTAGCCTAAATGAACAGGACCTGCTATGCCCCAGGGAGCGGAGGTTGGATTCCGTGAAGAATCCGCGCATGCAACTGAACCGAACTATAGAACATCTTAAAACACCACAAATTCTGGTAAACACGCTGTTTTTAGTGATTTTAGTGTCATTAATTTATTCGTTTCGAAAATTTATATTGTACTGCAATGGCAAGCAGCGGCAACTTCTCCAGAACAATTTACCACCGAACTGCGATCCCCGACCCGCAAGACCAGCGTGGGGATTATGTGCATTACCTCCCATGTGAAAAAAGCTCAAATAAGGCGGTTATCAGGGGGAGGCCTGCGTCCAGCAGTGGACCAGTATATAGGATGTAGATGTGCGTTTGTAGTTTACAAAATGTTAATCAATACAGTTAGGCGATTGCTCCACTGCAATTGCGCGGCGTTGTCCCGACCGAGCATCATAGCCACAGAGTGGAATCCATTAAATAAGCGCTTCTAACAATGCCATTACCTTGGACCTCGCCCACTACCATTTTTACTATTTACTATTGACTTAGAAAACCAATAGATGATCTGTTAGCAAAAGTGAAACGAGCCGCTATATTTAAAACAAGTTTTTATAGTTCCTACTTAGCGTTTGCCTGGATAAAAAGTACCATACAATAATGTTCCAGGTCTAGAACAACATCCATGCAAAATTTCAGCGACCTGTTCAGTAGTTTTAGCGTTAGCAACGAGACGTGATCGTGACGCAATTTGGTACAGCGCCTCTATCGTGCGGACAGGGAACTATGCAAATCCCATATTAAAAGGAGACGATCACGTCTCGTTACTAACGTCAAATAGATTCACCTCTCTGATCGAAGGTTGCAAGTTAAGAAGAAGTGTGTTTTTTTGCATAATTTGACCGTAGCCTTTGAAGTTTAATAAAAGTTTGTAGGAGGTAAAGTCAAGTACCTGTAGTAAGATATAATATATCAAATTCATTAGCTGAATGAAAAATCTGTGTATAATTATACAAAAATGTGCTACCCAGACATGAAAAACCACTAAGGCGTTTATCAGGGAGACGCCTGCGTCCAGCACTGGACCAATAGCCTACGTTGGTAGAGAGAAATAAAAAAATGTGTAACCGCGTAGCTTAGTAGAAAAATGTCTGGCTAGCCAGACATTTTTCTACTAAGCTACGCGGTTACTAAGTTACGCGGTACTACATGTTATATAAATTTTTATGAAAATGGCGGGCTACGTAGAAATAAAGAAGTTTTATTCTGAATAGTAAGAAGGTAAGGTCCATGTATAGGACAGGCAGACATCGTAAAATTTGTTTTATCCATGGCTGGTAGCTTTGCATTGAGATTAGGTTGCGACTGGCGACCTTCACAGAAGTCGATAGATGTACATATTTTATTGCTTTTTTAGCTTACTCGGTTCATATGTGGGGGATATTTTGGAGCACTTCCAATAAGTGCCTGGATATTTATTTAAGTGTGTAACATAACAACACCCTAGGCATAGGCTATGGTATCTATATGTTTTTATAATGAAAGTGGAAAATGGTTGCACGGGACCGAAAAGAATGGTACAATAGCCCACTATTTTTATAGGCATACCCTCCTGTAAAATACATTAAGGGTGATTGTCACGGGTCAAATTATTTCGTGGCTTTTAATTTATCTCGCGTTTTATAAGAAATAAAACCACGGAAAAGTTATTTGCCGCAAATTGTAAACCATTTTCTATTAACTAATGGAAAAACTAACTTCGGTTCACTGGTAATTTTAGAGCATTTGGGAAAATAGCAAATTATGGGCTAAAAATCAACATTTTCCCAAATGCTCCCAAAATACAAGACCTGGCGTCTCCACAAAAGTGTTCGTGATGACCGATAGAACTTGCAGTTCACCCAGTGTCAGTGAACTATCGGTAACTCAGTATAAACCGGTTGTTTATATGTACATAAACTAAGTTGTAAGGTCATTGCAGCAATGTTAGGGACAGAGACATAATATGTATATTAAGTGTTTTTTTTTTATTCTTTATTATGGGCTTTGTCAAAATCAAATCTTATAAACTAAAACAAAATGACCTAACTCCCAGACATGCACAGTTTGTACAACGTCCTAGCTGCGTCTGAGACAGGCTCAGCTAGAACGCTGTTGCAGTGACCGGTAACCCTATAACTAAATGACAAAATACTATTTCTAAACGATTCGTTGCGAACACACTCCATCAAAATGTGGAAAATATCGTCTACAGAATTACATAGTAGGGAATATCATAATCCAAGTACAAGAAAACGACATTTTTTTTATAGTTATATAGTTTTTATTGTTGCATAACAGCAGTTATCCATACTAATATTATACATTCGAATGTAACTCTGTCTGTCTGTTACCTTTTCACGCCTAAACGGCTGGACGGATCTTTAAGGAATTTGGCAGGAAGCTAAATGGTTTCCCGGGGACGGACATAGGCTACATAAAAAGCGCGTGCGAAGCCGCGGGCAGCAGCTAGTAATGTGTAATATCTCTTTTACAAACATATTTTACTCTAAAAATAATTCTCGCATTCGCTAAGTATTTCTATCCGTGCTGACTGCGCAGCTGCGTGTAAAATATCCTTTAAATTCAAAGAGGTCCAGTAAAAGAAGGCGTACTATGCTACGATAAAAATAGATTTAAGTGGAACCGTTTCCTTCCCGACCGGTAAAATGGAACCGCCTTGGGGCTGAAAATGTAATCGAACGCTTCAGCCATTTACTTTGCGTTCTAGAAAAAGTAAAAACAAATGGTCTAACGAAATACTCGGTTAATTTTCTTTAAAAATTAGGATGTAACTAGACCCTTTGTAGAAAGAGCAAAGTGTTAACTAGAAGTCGGAGTTTTCAGTGGTAAGTTTAGGGGATTTTGACAATTAGTCCAGTCACAAAGCATAGTTTATTTAAAACTAAAAATCGACTTCGTTTCCCTTTTCATAGACATTGTGTTTTTAAGTTTAACGGGACAAATATTAATATTTCGAGAATAATATTTTTATTGTACCACCCTGAGATCATTACATACATCGTACAAAACCAAGAATCATCAAATTCGGTCCACAATTAATTTTGCAAAAAAAAGGAGAAATGAGTGGACATCGGATGATCTGATGGTTCTGTTTATTAGATTGCGTTATGCAGTAATTTCTGCTTTTTTACCAACCTGCTTGCTCTTAATTACCGATTTTGAATTAAGTGGTGTTGATGTCCTTCTTGCCGAATTTCAGCCACCGCGGCCAGTCTCAACGGATACTAGCCAATTAAGTAATCAACCAGGTATGTTAAGATACGTACCGTAATGAGCAATAGAAAATATATTTGAAATGAAATGAAATGAAAAAGATTTATTTGACACGACACGACACATTACACTTATTAAACATTTATGGAAAAAAAAACTAAACTAGGTACAAATTTATCAGTATGACATTAGGTACATAGATTATCAGTAGGTACCTACATAATAAGTTCCGCACCCTTCTTGGCAAACCACCGAGTGTCGAGTCAAAAAGGAATCAACTCAGCATGTTGCTGAGTAGAAAAATAAATAATAAAAAAAAATACCTACTCAGCGCTGGTATTATGTTGACCCTCGTGAGGTAAATTACATCACCAGCGACAAACTTCTACGTACACTGCTCTATGTATGTTTAGCATAAAGTGAATGAAGTAAGGGTTTTATATAACTTTTTATATTAGCAATATTATCTGGATCTATGCACACATGCCTACCATGTAGCTTATGTAAAGTAATGGACAACTACAACAAAATATATAATATTATAAAATACATTTGAATAGGTACTTGAATAGGAACTATTTGCCTACCAACTGAACGGCCTTTATTAACAAAGAAACTTATACTTACTTATTTAACTAGCTGCAGCCGGGATACCATTTACCTCCTTACCGAACTTCAACGAGATCCGTTCAGTCGTTTAGGCGTGAAAAGGTAACAGACTGACAGATAGATAGACTGACAGACAGACAGAATTATTTTCGAATTTATAATATCAGTATGGGTAACTTTAACCTTGAAAGAATGCGGTTATTAAATATATATTCTATGCATTTTTTTTCATAAGCAATGTAAAGTGGCCTTATGCTTCATAAAGCATAAAGCCACTTTACACGTGGGTTCTACGGGCAGAATATAATCTCAAATAAGTAGGTATGTATAAAGATAAGTACACATGTCAGCATTTTACGTTGCAAAGCATGCAAGACAAGTTGGTGATTCAGTAGCGATGCACGGAACACCTGCGTGACTAGAATTCTAAACATTTTCGGCTTATTTTAGGAAACTAGCTTCAGTAAATCAGACATAAACTGCACTGGCGGGGTGGCGACACAAGAGCTTGAAGACGAAAAGATTTAAGTTAAACAATTTTACCTACGAGCTTTGGTGTGCTAAATACGAGACAGGCAAACTAGGTCGTAGCATAAAGGCTTCTCAACCAACCGGAAATCTTACAAATGCATCAACTGTTTTATAAAAATTCAACGACATCAATTCAAAAGGTTTAAGTGCATTTTGTGACATATGGCACATACATTCCATAGAATTTAAGCTGAGTATAAGCTTAGCAGGGCTCGGAATATTACATGATGCCGAAGTGACTAGGTATCTAATGAAAAGCTGGTTGCTAAACGATAGAGATACAGTACAAATGAGGCTAGACATTTGCATACAACTATGCGTTGAGTGCAAAAAACAACCGTGTGTAGTGTGGATAGAAGAGTTGAAAGCTAGTGCAAAATGTGTTTTAAACTTGAGTTAGCTTGGGTTATGTATCACATATTATATGTAGCATTTGCTGCTTGGTCCAACTTTGAAGTCCTCATCAGCATCATCTTGACATATATGTCGTCCCTAATATTCTCCATTTTCCTCTGTCTGTCGTTTCACGTGTACACTGTCGGCCAGCTAAAGTTTTTATGTTATATTTTATGTGTTGGCCGCAAGCTTTCCACGCGGCTACTTATAGCAGCGAACGCGCTGTCACCTAGCAGAAAGCTTTTTCAACCCAAATCGTCCCTGCCACGCACGGTCTGGCCAAGCAAGCAGTCCACGCGGCGACAGATCGCAGGTTACTTGCTTGAAGCTTGCGGTCAGGAAAGTTTCAACCAACGACAGGCTAGATTGCAGCAAGCGAGTGGCCTACGCGCTGCCTGCTATTTTATGCTGTCATTTTAAAATGTATTTAAATGTTACGAATTTAAGCTTACGACGCTTCCGACTGGCATTGATATGGATCAGTTGAGCTAACTGTAGATTGTTTGCAACAGTTTGAAGTTAGTTTAATTGTTTCAGTTGTAAATACTAGTTCTAATTTGTTTTTATTATTTGATTGTAATTTTCTTTGTTAATAAAGGCCATTGCTATTAATGCAATAAAAAAAACCTTACAATATAACGCACATTTTTGTGCTGCGTGGCAGCGGTGCGCTTTTATTGTGCGCAGAGCTTTAACTAAAATTAAAATAGCAACGAGTACCTATCATTCCATTGTTGCTAAAACAAAAACAAAGTCTGATAAAAACATCGCCCAAATAATTGAGCTGTCACGCACAACTCGTGCACATGCCACTTTTTAATTTAATTCTGAAAAAACATGCGATGCTCAAAGCAGCGTCATAACAAAAAAATAATTGAAATATTTTATTTCTACGCCAGGCCATCTCTTAGGTATGATATGCGTGGAGTAAGCCTTTGACTTCATGTTTCAAGCACACGGCACTACAGTAAGGGATATGCAGCCATTCTCGTTGGAAGCTCTACTAATCCCCCTCTCATAGCTGGATGGCCATCTGTGGTTGCCTCCAATCAGAATGCCATCTTGATGGCCGACTGCCTCTTGCCTCGTAAGGATCTCTCGTAATTACAGTACATAGGTAGGTATTGTAAATTCTAGCGCGCCCCAATAATTTAAAATAATAATGTTGTTAACAAACCGCGAAAGTTTTAATAGTTCTAGTATTCTAGCGTAGGTTGGTGCTCAACGCCAGCATTTTTAAAGTCTCATTGTAAATCACTTAAAATTAATTGTTGATTTGTAGATAGCAACGCAAGAACCGCAAGGGACCAAAAACCTATAAGGTGCCTACTTCGTTGACCTGGAAACTCGAAATGTGGCAAGAAGCAAGGTCTTAAGATACACGTCAGGGGAAAAACCCGAACATCTTTCCTAATTCCGAAAAGACAACCTAGTAGGTAGGTAGTTACTCACAAAAAAATTTGATGCTTAACATGCCCATGGGAACTTCCCGATACTTCCCGTAGATCTAAAAGCATGATATTTGGCAAGAAAGAATAAATTATTTCATGGACACAGTTTCATTTCAAAATAGAAATGTGAATCTGTCAACTCGAAAAATATTGGGACTTGCGAGATCTTCTCGATCCAACAAATTACATTACGTAACGAATATTATTCTTATTGATTTTTCTATGAAAAGTATTGAAAATTGTGTGAATTTAATTATAGTTTACCATACCATTAGTTGATTGTCACTCGAGATGTTAAGAAGAAAATAAATGCGTGGACGGAGTATGATATAATTAATAATTCTAACAGCAGTATTCTGTCTGGTTGAAATGTTTTACATAAACCAAACGCCTTAGTAAAAATTTTGCTAAATCAAAGAGCGCCTACAAAAAGTGGTAGTAATCTATATATTATTTATATATTATATCTGTTCGTTCATAAATGCGCAATTGGAAACTGCCATTGGCAGAATTGTGTAAAACCATGATGCAAAGCCAAACAACGAGAAAGGGACAGTGGGTTGCGAGCCTTTGAAGTAAGCTTAGGTGAAGTTAATTATTCAGAGATAAAACGTAAATTAATACCACTCTTACCTGAGTAGTTTGAGTTCGCGCAGTACCAAAACGCAAAGTTTTCGTTTACTACCGCTAACTTGACAAGCTTTTAAAAATAGTACATACCTACTGCTAAAATGCTACAAATCACTCAAAGCTCGTAAAAAAAACTATTGGGTGGCTGTCATACTACCAAAAACACTTGTCCCCGTCCCCGTCCGTGGGCGCTGCGCTAAATGTAGTGAAGGAAACGAAAACTTTTATTGTTTTCCTAAACTATGGTATGGGTAGTCTAGTCATCCGAGTCTCTAAGCCGAGATTCGAACAAGCAACTATGTTAATGAAAAATTGATAGCCGACTTATAATACTTAACTAGAAAATGGCATGGAGAGGAATTGGCAAAAATGAACCTTTTAATATCCCAGAGGATTTCCGCCGGCTAGCAAAGCCTTTGTCTTGCAGTTTTTCTGTTCAGAAATTTTGCAGTCGCGATTTAATATAAAGCATGGGATCAAGAAAACCCCAGAAATACACCTCTTCGGTTACGTCCATACAATTACATACCACCACATTAAATAGAATAAGCCAACCCCATAACTGATATCTGATGTATTAACAGGCTCTGCATATATATAACAGGCTGCCGGACACAATCCGAGGGGATGCCACCTCCACGACGGCCTTCAGATTGAGGCTACGCAAGTGGCTCCTCGAAAATTCGTTCTACTCTATAAAAGAGTTGTATGAACTTCCAACTCTTTAATAATAGTAACGCTTATAGTTAAATCAATAATTGTGTATCAATAATTAATATGTTTTTATTTTGAATTTATTATAATTATAATATAAATTATTGTTATTTCAATAAAGATATTGTATTGAATTGTATTGTTTTACTACCTATTGGCTTACGTTCAAAACTGGCTCTGTTTACCGCAAAAGATTATATATTAAGTTACCTCACTCAAATCTCAAACTCCCATGCCTGTGTCGAACCTACAACAAGATGTTGCTTTTTGTCATAACAACAACAGTGCCGTATAAGCTAGAGTCACTCGATAGTAAGTTTTTTCTGATTCCTATATTATGGGTTTCTACAAGAGAAGAAGAGTCAATCAGCATCTTTCCAAGCAAGTGTGCCCACAATAGGTCTCATTTCTTTTTGCTTCCTATCAGGCTAGATGAAGCGTCAAGAATATTTTGTATTCTAATAAATTTATGAATTTAAAACTATAACATGTGTTCACAAATTGTCCACCCACTTAGGGTAGGTAGGTACAAGTAGGAACAAAGAGGCTTCCGACTACGTATCAAAAGAAAATTATAAGCACAATCCGTGAACACTTGTAGATTTTAAGTAGTCGGGTTATACTTTTTAACTAAGTGTATACTGCGCTAAAAAGCTCGGTTGTAGGGTTTCGAAGATCGGAGATCGGTTTCGAAACTCTTATGGTCTCGCTTTTTCTGTCCTTTTTTCCGTCTTTACAAAAAAAAATACTTTATTGTACACCAACAAAAATACAATACAAAAGACATTACATAAGACACAAGTACAATGGGCGGCCTTATCGCTAAGAAGCGATCTCTTCCAGTCTTTAATATGTTATGTCAGCAACTACAGAAGCAAATAACGTAAAATTTAAAATAATAATACATTTCGTGCCCCTGTACAGATTAAAAGAAAAAAATAAAAATAAATGAAAAATGAAAATGAAAATTTTCAGGAGAAATTGTGATGTCGAAATTTTAAAAGAGACCTACAATGTCAAGTAGGATTTCAAATTAAAGGTATTAATTTGTACATATCAAAACGAGGCGGCTATTATTACATATAAAAGTAAGAAGTGTAGGTACTAATAAATAGAAGGTGGTAGGGTGGAATCTACATGTTAGTGCAGCTCACAGGGAGGCTAGAAGAAGTTTTAAAAATTGGTTAGAATATGGCAAGCCGTTAGCCGGACAGATTTATGAATTAATGTTAAGGTCTCGTAGAAAATTTAAAGCTAAACTAAAGTGGTGTGGTGTGTAATCAGAATCAGATTAAAATGGACATTATTGCTAAACATCACCAGAAAAAAGATTTCTCAAAATTTTGGAAAAGTGTTAGTAATTTAGGTTCAAAGCTGAGCTTTCCTGTTAGTGTGGATAGCGCTAGTGACCTACAATACATATATACAATACGACATATAGCTAATATTTTACTGCAGCATTTTAAAATACAAGCATTACCTTTAAATAGTGAAACAGCCTCAGCTTCTGGTGTGAAGGTCTATAAACGCAAGTCAACCATACAACACCATCTTATCCGCTTTGATTTACCACAGGGAGGTACTGAGGGGAGTACGGGGGGGGGCATCAGCGGGGGGTGGACATCGGACCTCAGGGGCGGATTCAGGTCGGTCTAGCGCATCCGGACCGGATAGAGAAGATGCACCGACAAATAGGGATGATGGGGGTAACTCAGACCACAATGGGAGAGGTGCGGGTAATGCGGACGCAGGAGCGGCTTTAACATCGTGCAAAATTATAACGAACAGCAAACAACCGTGTTGCTCGCGACCGCGATGGTGCGTTATTGGATCCTCTCGGCTCGGCAAGCCATTCGGACTAGGGTTTTCAAGTGTATTTCCTATTTTAGGACAAGGGCTAAGTCTGTAGAGCCTTTGATGTCTGCTTTACCAAGTGATAGGGTAAAAGCAACAGGTGTCTTCAACACGGTGCAAACGGACTTTGCAGGGCCGTTCTCTACCAAGGCGTCGCGGCTTAGAAATGCCAAGGTTTTGAAGGCGTACCTCTGTGTATTTATCTGCTCTGCTTCCAAGACGGTTCACTTGGAGGTCGTTAGCGACCTGTCCACAGAGGCGTTTACGGCGGCCTTATCGCGATTTGTAGCTCGGCGCGGTCTCCCGAGCGTTATGCGGTCCGATAATGGCACTAATTACGTAGGGACATGTAGACACTTGAGCGAGGTACAGAGGTACTTGGCAGGTAATGACTTGGAGCGGACTCTGGGGGACGTTGCAGCTAAGAGCGGTGTCACTTGGCTGTTTAACGTACCAGGGGCTCCTCATTTCGGTGGTCTTTTCGAAGCGGCTGTCAAATCTACAAAAACTCATCTAAAGCGGATGATAGGGGAGCAGGTTTTTACGTACGAAGAACTAAGCACCGTATTCGCCAGAGTTGAAGCGGTACTCAACTCTCGGCCACTTTGCCCGTTGACGCAGGACACTCAGGGTCTCGAAGTGCTGACGCCAGAACATCTCTTGGCAGGGAAATCACTACTTGCGGTTCCAGAATACAATCTGGAAAATACACCCGACACGCGGCTAGGTCGTTTTAAGTTAGTGCAGGCTATCTCTCAAAGGTTTTGGAGGCAGTGGAGTGACCTTCATTGTCTCCAACATCGGAATAAATGGACAACACCTACGGATCCTCCAAAGATTCGCCCAATTTCGTCTTACATCACATAGCCTAAAACCACCGGGGTAGCGTGACGAATCAATCGATACCTCATTTGTTGAATTCGGTTTCGGACTAGTAATTTCAGCGCTAAGGGGAACATAAAAATCGCCTACATACTTAATAAACGACTCAAACATAAATCGCGTGTCGAAGTTTAAAAGTACCTTGGACATTTACTTGTCGACGACCTTATGGACGACGAGGATGTCGAAAGGGAGCGTAGGGCTCTATCGGTTCGAGGTAACATGCTGCAATCGAAGATTTTCCCGTTGTTCTGGCCAGGTTACAATAAAGCTTTTTATAGCGTCAGAGTTTTTACACGTGAAGTCTGTGGATACCAAAAGATCGATGGACGCCCTACGAGTCCAATATAACAATATATTTCGGATGATGCTGCGACTGCCTCGATTCTGCAGTGCGTCTGGAATGTTTGTGCAGCACCACACAGACGGTTTCCATGCGGTTATGCGCAAAAAAACAGTGTCCCTGATGCGTAGAGTACGCGACAGTCGCAACAGCATCCTGAGTACTGAGTGCCTTTCATCTCCACTCTGGAAGTGCTTTGTGCGGAGGGTGATCAAAGAAAGAACCTATTTAACCTCGGCGTTTTGAGCTTCTGTTAAAAGTGTCTAGTATTTATTATATTTTCTATTTTATTTTATTCTAATGTGTAAACCTGTAACTCGTAGATATATGGGACCCATGGTTGTCTGTAATAAAGCATTTTTATTTTATTTTTTTATAATTAAAACACAGAGAGCTAACCTGATAACCCTCCTTCGTTGGTAGTCGGGTAAAACTCGAGTCAGTCCTCATATTTCATTTTACTTGCCAAATTTGAAGCGATGATCTACAAAAAGTAGCTTAAAGAAGACTAGACGATACATACTTCATTTATCAAAATCTTTTAGCCGCTTTGATGCTTGGAGGTTGGTAATAATTAGTGTCCGCCCCGTGAACCACATAGAAACACTCGAAACACGTAACCTACCTCTCGGGTAAAAATAAAAACAATCATGCCCAGATGTAGTGTGAAAAAGTGTCTTTATAATAATTATGATCGGTCGCACAGCCATAAGCTAAGCTGGAAAAGGGGGCACAGGGCGTTGGCTACAAGAGTCCACATGGGGTCTCGTAGGTTTGCTTGTTGTTCCATCCCAGTTAAAATATCTCTTTTTAAAGCTTTCTGTCAATGCTTTTACATGAGCAGCCTATGGGTTAAGTACACACAGCAGTCTATTAACGTCCTGCTTGTCCAATAAAATAACATTTTTAGAATGCTGTTGGGGTTGCCTCGTTACTGCAGTGCTTCATAAATGTTCGCAAATATGTTCAACGACAGCTTTGCGGCGATTGTGCGGAAGCGAGCAGCATCAATCATGAACAGAGTGGGAGGTAGTAGCAACTGAATTCTGAAAATAATACACAATGTACGATTGTCCAATTCCCCACGGGGTGAAACTAGTTATAATTTAGATTTAGGTACTATCCATAACATTGTAATATTTGTTTGCTGGTACTTTGTATAAGGATCATGGTTAATAGTTCTTGAATTTAAAAAAATAAGTTTTTTGAAGACTTTATTGACAAAGAAAATTACAATCAAATAATAAAAACAAATTAGAACTAGTATTTACAATTGAAACAAATAAGCTAACAAAAAATAAGTAGATTCTAACAATAAAAGGTGGGGTGGGAAAAATAAAAACTGTCCTATGAATCAAACACACCACACCCAAGAACTTGAAATATTGACGCTATTTATAAATGTTGCCGCTTCACTGGTCAGGTCAATTTTGCGTGACAAAGTTCCATAAACTTGGCGGTGTCCCTGAAGTCTACGTAATCACTGTTTAAATTCAGAGCAATATGGGTCATGGGCTTTTAAAATTCCCATAAATTGGAGGTGAAAATTATCTTTTTCGGTTGTTACTGGAAATGAATGTACCTACCTACCTATAATTACAGGATTGTTCAACTTGTTTTGGGCTGGCTGGTAGCGTATAACTAATTTAATTTTGGTATATGCCTGACAAGGAATAAAGGAGTTCTGGCTGACAAGGAATAAAGGAATCATACAAGTTACTCAGAAATAGTTTTAATTTATCGACTTATTGACGATTACCTGTTAAAAGCATCGTGTTATTTCGTAATAGAATGAGGTTTTTGAGAGGTATATGAGGTATCAGCACAGGGTATCAGTTACCAATGACCCTCAACACTTCATAACAAAGACGCTATTGTCTGCGAAAAACAATATCGTTGGATCGATTTGCTTTCATTTCCTCTCACCACTTGTGTTCCCTCGGGGTTTTTTGTGTCAACTTCAGCCAACGTAATATTTCTTCCTTATTTTACATAGATACATATAAACGTTCGCCTCGAATTCAAATCTCTACCGTTTAAAGTATACCTATGTATCTATTAGATTATTAGGATGAATCTATGACTTATTCTACTACCATTATCTACTTATCTTAGACATAAAATACTATAATATAATAACAATAAATCATTTATACTTCATAACCTAATCTAGATAGTATGTCGAGACCAGTCTATTCGCGTAAGGCCCTAGCGGTCACGTTAATGGATGCAATTGATGAGTCATCCTGGCCAACTGGTTGAATAGGTTCTTAACTACATAGTCTTAGAGGCTTATTAAATTCAAAGGGGTGATTAGGATCACGGAATTCAAGATTACCGAAGACATTCCCAACCAGCTTACGATAACTATTTGGCATGATCGACCCTTAGCTGGTTCGCTCTGTAATTGCGGACTTCGCGAATAAGCAGCAAACTTCGGTTTACGACTTAGTTAAGACGGGAACTTTGACCGGCGCCGCCGAGGCTGCATCTTGATGTCAGTCCAGATCTCAGAACATGGGACGTAAATAACAGAACCCTGTGTTTGGTGTTTCGATAGTATCGAGTATTCATTGCAACGTTTAATTTTTGTATAGGGCTTTCGTTCATGTCGTGCAGACATGGCGACGCTGTAGAGAAAGAAACCCAACTCAGGGCTCAGTACACGCACGTTTTCTTCACGTTACCAGCATGGTTCTTATAAGAAAACATGCTGGGAGTATAAGCTACACCCGGATCAAATGTTACTTTATATTTGGGGCTAGCTGTGCCAAAAAGGCGCTTATCAAGGCGAGGCCTACGGCCACCGGTCGACTGGCTGAAGATGTATGTATGAATAGTTTCTACGCGCGGCTTTGCGAGTGCACAGAAACTATTCATGACTATTTTAACTATTATGTTGTTTCTATTTTGAAACGTTTAAAGCTAATTTCTATCCCATGATAACTGATTTATGGGATGATAGTTTGGCGTGTTTTAAACAAGATCCGTCATGTGCGTGTGTGACTCGCGCGCCGAGGGTTTCGAACGATTGTCAAGTATACTAATAAGTACTAGGTACTGGTTAGAGACTTTGCTATTTGATGAATACCAAAAAATTAAAGGTTCAGATGTATCGGTTTGCAAACTTCGGGGTAGTTATATAGGGTAATAGTAAAATTTTCGTCTTTTTTCAAAATATTTCAAAATGTATGAAACCAACAGAAATTTCAAAAACTGTTTTGTGATGTACATACCGATAACTTTCATTTGATAGGTATACTCGATAAGGTAGCCCCCCCCCCTTTTAAAAATTATGCCCCTTTTTTTGACCATTTTTTAAAAAGTGGTCCACTTACAGACTCCATATCTACAAACGCTACATACATTGCAGATGGATCGCTCTGCAAACTTCGGAGATAGGGGGGGAATGGGTATTTATTTGACCTTTTTCAAAATATTTCAAAAAGTATAAAACCTACAGAAATTTCAAAAACTGTTTTGAAATGTGCAATCTGATACCTTTCATTTGATAAACCACTTGACATTGTAGGTCTCTTTTAAAATTTCGACATCACAATTTGTACTGAAAATTTACATTTTAATTTTTTTGTATTTAATTTTCTTTTAATCTGTACAGGCGCACGAAATGTATTAATATTTCAAATTTCACGTTTTTTGCTGTTGAGATATTAAAGACGGAAAAAAGGACAGAAAAAGCGATACCATAAGGGTTTTGAAACCGATCTCCGATCTTCGAAACCCTAAAAACGATAAACCGACTTCAAATTCCGATTTATAGATAATATTCATCTATGTCTCGGACGAACGCAATCACCCCTCCCTTACCCTGACCGAAGGTCTACGTGCAAAAAATTTAGTTTACACTGGCGACATTTAGTTATAATTTAAGTCTAATTTAGTTTGATGGCACATGGATGAAACTGTTGACGCCCGTTGCCATGGAAACTATTAGGTGATAATTAAATTATCATATCTGAAGAATTTTTACAAACCTACGTTTTATGACGCACATAGCAATTCCTCGAGAACCAAACTTATAGGATTTTTATACAACAACGAAAAAATTATCAAAATCTATTAACAATTGGCGCACATAACAACGAAACTGTTGCTTTTTAAGTTTTATCGGGATAAATACTAATCCCTCATTCACCATGATCATTCTCTATACAATAGTGAAAGAATCAGTGAAATCGGTTACCCTTAGGCGGAGATATCAAGCAACACACATACACAAAAAAAAATACGGACGAACTGAGAACCTCCTCCTGTTTGAAGCCGGTTAAAAAGTAGCCTATGTTTGATTCCAGGCCTAGAATCAACTGTATGCAAAATTTTAGCCATCCTTAAAAACATCCAAACTTTCGAATTTGTTGTATTAGTGTGATGTAATTCTGAGCTGACGGTATCACTCATTATAAAAAAGGTTACGAGATGGAAAGGTTGCCAAACGGGAAGGAGCCCGTTTGGCAACCTATAGTACAATAAGTATTACGAATTTGAACTCGATCAAGCTGAACTTACGAGTAGTTTTGTTGATCTTAGTTTTGGCAGTAAACGGTGAAATTGGAGCTAAGTAAATGATACCGACCGATGGTAGGTTCGTAAAAATATTTAGAAACAAAATGACTAGTAGTTCAGTAAGATATATGGTTCAGGTAGATATATGTTTTATTATTAATGACCAACTCGCAAATCCATACTAATATTATAAATTCGAAACTAGCTCTGACTGTGTTACCATTTCACACCTAAACGGCCAATGAAATTTGGCATTGTAGTATCGTCCCCGGGATACCCCTCCCACCTCCCTGCCATAGGCTACTTGAAAAGCGCGTGCGAAGCCGTGGGCAGCAGTTAGTGTATAATAAATCCGTCATGACGTAACTTAAACGGTTCCTAAGGGGTTCAGAAAAAGGCATAGGCCTTTTATCCAAAATGAAGTCTTCTTGAGAAGAAACTGCAGATTTTTACGGTCAAAGGCAAGGCAATCCACAAAGAAAACACAAATGGGATTAAAGCATTACCTACTTTACCGAGGTCTCTGAACATGAGTGTAGAGCTTAGAGAATTTCCCCTTTTCAGCGCTACATTTCCAACAAAAATTAACAATGGACCATCTGCATTGCAGATTCAAATCCCAGTGCAGGGGTACTGCCATCATCATTCATCTGTATCTTGTTTTTATAATGTGATAGCAGTTGTACTCGCAAATTATTGCATACTCCCTCTGGATACCTGGACGATAAATCAGCCCAGACATTTTCATTAGTAACTGAGTTAGTAACTTACGAAAAAAAAACAACGCTGTGAAGTTTTTCAATACTATAAATGTGCATTGAATGATTTAGCTTTCAATGACCTTAACGCTTTCGCTGCCCAGCCTTAAGGGACGAAACGTATACAAGGGCGCGCCACCATGTTGTTCTAGAAGGCCGTGCGCGTTATAACATCGGCAGATGTGTTATGTGAACCTACATAGTCCTCCAGTACCTAAATCACATGTAATTTTTGTCGGTTCGGGAATAAATTACACGTAGAAAACTTATCGAGATAATAGAAATGTACTTACAGTATGTCGCCGTCGTCAGACGGTCGATGGTGTCTTGTTTTAGTTTTGAGTTTTTCTTGCCCATTTTCGCTGTAGTCTCGCAGACGCCGCTTACTTGCAAACACTTGCGAAGAAACTCTTTATGGCCACACTTGTGGCCTTTACACTTTTTATGCACACTTCAATTTGAGACCACACCTGAAAAACAAATGCTTAGGTGAACTTTTGTATTAGGCACAGGGTGCAGTTATGGCGGCAGTACATGCTTGTCGAGACATCTAGGCCAACGTCTCGTGACGTCTCGGGTGTTCTCTAAACGAGAGGCACCAATGTACACAAACGTCGCTCTCGTTTGCTTCGCCCCGCCGCGCCGCCGGGGCAACGAGGGCCTTTGTTGCGGGCCACAATACCGACATGTAGCGAGACAACGAGAGTTGTCTCGCTACATGTCGGTATTTTGGCCGCTCTCGCTCTAGCTCTCGCTTAGGAAGGCACGAGGCGAGACGAGCGTGCCATGTACACTCGTGCTAGTCCTGTCTCGGCGAGTGTGTACTGCCGGCAAAACAATGTTATCCGGCGAACATTAAATCAGACTACTTGACACAGAGGGCGAAGGGCTGCCTGATATACAGAAGGTGGCGGGTTCGATTTCCACCTCGGCACAAATGTACATCACGGCGGGCATTAAATCAGATTACCTACTTGGCGCAGAGGGCGAAAGTCTGCCTGCTGGTGAGGCTCAGACACAGAAAGTGGCGGGTTCGATTTCCACCTCGGCACAAATGTACATCACGGCGGGCATTAAATCAGATTACCTACTTGGCGCAGAGGGCGAAAGTCTGCCTGATGGTGAGGCTCAGACACAGAAAGTGGCGGGTTCGATTACCACTTCGATCCAAATTTTTCTATGATCTACAGATTCTGTTCTAGCCTGGGGGATATTATAGATAAGTATGTATACTTATCAGTGAGCTGGATAACACAAATACTTTGGGGCTAGATGTTGCTGTGCGACAAAGAATATAATATGTACTTATTATTTATTTCTGCTTGTTTTTATAACCAATCTATCGGAGTAGGTATAAATTTATAGCTGTTTTTCTTCTTACGAATATTGTATGGCAAAAAGCAATCGGGCGGGGAGACGTAAATGTAACGAATTACGTAGGTACTTATTTTGGCGTATCTTCGGCAAAAACAAGCCATTTATTATGGCTCTATGAATCAAGTTTTCCTTTGCTATTAGAAATACCTAGGAGTTTAATTAAATCGTCGCGGTCTTAATTTAATTTACTCGTCCGGGAGATCGGAATGGTGTCGAGAGCGGGATTTAAAGCATGCCCGTATTTTTTATAGATATCGGATTTTTTGGAACGTTGTCATGTCTGTTTTAGGCGATATTATTTGCACAGGACAATGCCTCAACTTTTCCTAAGAAATAGGACGTTGAATAGGCCATGTCTCACATGAGACGTTAGGAATAGGCCCGTCTCACGTTGGGCATAACTCTGCCTAATAAAGCGGATTTTTTATAGATTCTTTGGCAAGTCAATTATTTTGTATTAGTATTAGGGTAGGTATCAGGTAATACATTAGGGGAGGCATATGTCTAGCAGTGGACTAAAATAGGCTGATAATTATGATTGATTAGGTAATACGGCATCAAAAGAAAGGATTATGTTTTCAGCTGTCTTTTATTGTTTTATTTACGTAATCGATCGCATCGTAGTGACATGTACTCATCTGAATTTGACTAATATCAAGCAGCCTACATTTACTATATCATAGGAGTTTGATGAATGAGGTGTCAATCTAAGAGAAAGTAGACGGAACGCAGGCTGCTTGATCTTCAATGGATTCGATATTTTAATAATGTTTCGCCGGGCGACGTACGCCAACTATAATATAAACAAATCAATATGATGGATGTTATGGGTACACATGTTAAAAAGTAAAGTAAAGTAAAATAAAGTAAAAATTTATTGCATCAAATACATGTAAATAAGGTACATAGGTGGAGTATGTTTAAAGAAGATACAATGTATTTCTACCGTTTCGGCGTGCAAAATCTGGGTACAATGTCACTTAATTAAATGTATAGCTAATAAATCAAATTGAAAACGGATACTTAGTTGATAAGAAAACTGAATATTAAATTAAAATAGAAATTACAAAAAAATTAAAAACTAACTAACAATTAATTGTCATTTACATAAATCTAAAAAATGTATGTCCGTCATAAAATCATTAAAGTATAGTAGCATTTACCTTCCAAAGTAATTTTTAACTTTTTCCGAAACAGTGATATTGGTAGTTCTCTAAGAGATTTTGGCAGTTTATTGTAAATGGAAGGGGCCATGCAGAAAATACCCTTGCTCATCAAAGCTGTCTTTGAGTTTGGCATGCAGATTTTGTATTGATCTCGTCGATTTCGAGGAACAGCTTCGGAAAGCTGACAATATAATTCAGGGTTACTTTTCACAAACATAGCTGTTTCGTAAATATACAGTGAAGGTAGAGTAAGAATATTATATTACAAAAATGAATCATCGTATCCTACACTATTCGTATTGTCTAGAGATATTAATATTTTAAGAACATCTGCAGATATACAAGGTTTAATAAATATAGACTCTCTCTGACTAGTCAATAAAGAGCATTTGTTTTTGTCCGAAGATTTGATTGGTCCAATTTTGTCAATGAAATGATTATTAAAAGTATTTACTATGTCAAGAGGATTCGTAATTATATTATTACCAAAAACTATTTTACTAATGGGATCTTTTGGCAATTTACTTTTGTTGCTGTTTATTATATTCCAAGATGCTTTGGATTTATTTATTGTTGGTCGAGTTATCACAAATGTTTCATTGGCTACAAGGCTGGTGTGCTCCAAAAAATTATCTAGCAGTTAGCAGCTTCGTCGTTTAACTTTGACGTTTAATGTATCAAATATTCTGCCAAAAACCTGAATTAAAATGTAAATGCCCTATTATCTTTTTGGTGAACACCAGGGTAATTCTAATCCGCGGATACCTACTAAAACGCAAGCGGTGATTTTTTACAGGTTTCAAACCAACTTAATCAAAATATCGATACCTGAGACGCAATGGTTACTGAGGTATAATAAAAAAAATAAAATTCCTTATGTACGCAACACGAGAAAATTTAAAACATCTAAAAAAATTTCAGACTCTTTACTAGTACTCGTTACTACCTCGTTCCAGAGATTTCGTGATGAGCTCTCATTTCCCAATGAGGTAATATAGACCTACCTACTTTTCTGCGCTACAAATAACAACATGTTAATCAAAAATACATGCCCGACAAAGTTCCAAAAGTTATGCTGTGTGTTTCTCCACACACGTAATATTCGTTTTGTTTTTGTTATGTGTTTCTAAACAGACAACATTGTTGAAGACCTGTTTGTTATCTGCTGGTGCAGACGGACAAACGCTGTGTGAAAATATAATGTAATAAGTTACTTACATTTTTACTTTGTAATTTGTACTTTCATATTACATAGTAAAAAATATTAAAACACAACTTCCAAGACTTAAAATGAATGTCCAATTCCCAATTAATTACAAAGTACTAAAAAAAAACTGTTTTTCAAATCAAGACTTATGCCCGAATACTCATACGCAACTCAGATTTAAGCGCGTGACGAATTTTTGCCAGATTTTCATTAAAACCTGTCAAAAAACGCGACTTGAGACGTGCTCAAATATGAGTTGCGTTTGAGTATTCTGGGGTTAGGCACGTATTGTAAAACTATGATTAATCAACGATCTATGCTTGAGTAACGCTTCTGCCATAGAAAATCGTTACTGAAGCATAGATTGAGCAAGCTTTCATGGTACGGGTCTTAAAATGAATTGATCTGAAGTCAATGTACTAAGCCGAAGTGGTGCTTCTGGACATCGAGGGGGTCAAAGTGTGAATATCGAACATTTTTACTTCTTTGGGAAAAGTTAGAGACGTTTTTTCTTCATAGTCTTGTTCTTCTACGTGTATTCTTACATTATTATTATTGTTTTGAAATTTCAATGGATGTATATTTTTTTTTGTAATAAGTAATTGTGAGAAAACAGTGGTTTGCTGAATAATCAAGCAAAAAACTTCTGACTGAACTTCTGTAATGTTAAATAATTAAATAGTGCGTGTAAAAAAACATTTCTTATTGGGAAAAATCATAACTCGCAATCCAAGAAATCTTTATTCACAAGTGATCCCCAGGGGTCCAGATTCAGCCTTTCCGTGGCACCCTGTATAGTACCATCGTTGGGACCATAAGCTATTGTTGATGCCAAGCATGTAATAGGTAGTGGTTAAAAAGCTAACTAAACTTAACCACACGTAGGCTTTGTTTGAGTTTGCAAAGTTTGCATGTTGGCTTTGGAACTTTAATTTACCTTTAATGTAATTTTGTTTCTATCCCCCGCAAAATGAGAGTTTCCATTAGGTACATTTTCACAATATAGTTATATAATTACTACATCTTTTTAAAAGCGCTCGGTTCCGTTTTCTGAAGACATCTGAAACGAGGAAAATATCCCTTTATGATAGTTACCATTCGCAAAAGGTACATTCGCTCAAGATTTGCATGGGCCAACTAGGAGACTATTTAACAATTACTTCATCGACTACGCTGAAACGATAATCCATACTAATATTGTCAATTCGAAAGTTTGTCGGTTTGTCTGTCTGTTATGTTTTCACGCCTAAACGGCTGAACGGATCTCAATGAAATTTGGCAGGGAGGTAAATGGATACCATTTACCTACATTTTTTTTTTTAGTAAATGGTATCCTAGAGCCGTCCCTTGGACGCGCTTTTTAAGTAGCCTATGTCCGTACTTAGGCTACTTAAAAAGCGCGTGCGAAGTTGCGGACAGCAGCCAGTAATATATGTATCTGTTTTTCTACCAACAGCAGTTGAGGTATTTTGTATACTAGCTGCTCCCGCGGCTTCGCACGGGCTGTTCAAGTAGCCTATGTCCGTCCCCGGGATACAATTTACATCCCTGCCGAAATTCATTAAGACCCGTTCAGCCGTTTAAGCTTGGAAAGGTAACAGTCACAAGGTCAAGGTAACAGAGTTACTTTCGAATTTTTGATATTAAGTCTAGGGTGCTAGATAAACACAACAAAGTGCATTCTAAGTAGGTAATGGGAAAAATGAAAAACGAACATCGCCAAGCATTTCGCATTTGCGATCAGAAATACTCTGATCGTTCAATATTTTTTTGAGGGTTGACTGAGCTGACTAGATAAAGTTTTTGTTCATAAACTAGGGTAAAATTCAAAATATAGCGCAGACTTTCTCGGACATGCATTTAGGACAAATTTAGGGCAGTGGAAAAAATTAAACATATTTTTATGACTGGGAACCTTCTTGGATATTATGTAATATAATCATGAAGAATATTGGTATTTATATTAGGTATATAAAACGATACCAGCGCATCATCGTTAACCGAGTAACGACCTTTTTTGATGTCACGATTGTAACTCATATTAATTTGGTACAAACGTACCTATATAAGTTACAACCGTGACTTAGCTTGTAATTCTGTGACACGGAATTAATACTACTTTTACTTACTTATATTCGTCCCGACAGCGGAATTCTGAGGTTTTTCTTTGAGAACATTCGCGACGGCTATCGGAAGAATTTAAGTAAAGTCTTATTGACAAAGGTTTTGTTACCCACCACCCCACATAAATTAACCCTGCGTAAACAAATTAGGTAAAGGACCTTAATTTTTAAGGCAAGAGGGCCACGTCAAAGACAGTTAAGTTAATCTTATAAAATTATAATTGAGTGAAACAAACACAATGGCTCAAAATCATTTCACAAATTGAGGGTAGATAACTGTTGAAACGAACCTAGTTACCATCAAGGGCTAGGATTCAATGAGCTCTTGGTGATTTCAAGGATTTGCTGTTAGTATCGTTCGTCAGAATGTTGTAACTACATGCATCAGCCAATGCTGATGCATGTAGTTACAACATTCTGACGAATGACGCTGGCTGCATTGCCCCGCTGTATGGCAATCCATACAGCGGGGCAATGCAGCCAGCGTCTTGGGGACGCTTCCGACTGGTATTGATATGGATCAGATGAGCTACCTGTAGATTGTTTGCAACAGTCTGCAGTTAGCTTAATTGTTTCAATTGTAAATACTAGTTCTAATCTGTTTTTATTATTTGATTGCAATTTTCTTTGTTAATAAAGATGTAACCACTATTTATAACGAAGGATAAACCAGCATTATCTAACTTAATATGAGGATAGGAAGAAATCATGGGTAAGGGGTAAGTACGAGTATGTAAATGGCGGTTGATAAAGAAAGAAAAATACATGCGCTGATTACGATCCCACCTAGAGTGGAATAAAGGCAGGATGAAGATGTTTACATACGGACAAAAAAATTTAAATTTGTGGAATGTGATCTCTTAATGCGGTCTAAAGTATTATTGGCCTCTATAGTCTTTATTAAAAGAGTCTAATAAAATTTCAGGAAGTCCATTTGAATGTCAGTGATTAAGATTGTGCCCTAGCTGTAGTACCAGGCGACCTCCGCTACGACAATGCTCAGGAATCACTGCAATCGTGTGGGTAATTAGGAAATTGAAGCGAGAGCCTACTGCCGGAAAGCAAACTGTGGAGGAAATTGAAAGTACGAACCAATCGGGACTTTTGTCGTACGGGTAACTAGGCACTGATCGACTTGGAGCATTGTGTAATGCATTTGATTACAAGACAGCTCAGGTATACTTAAGCATCGAAGTCGAAAATTACCGAACATTAGGTGTTATCTAACTCGTCTATAGCATAGAAGATACTTAATCCAAATGGAATAAATTTTGCTGAACTGAATCTCGTTTTTATTGCTTTTCTTCCGTACAACTTCGCACGTATGGAAACTTTCCACATAGGTACGAATAAAAGCAGTACTTTACGTAAATGAATTACCGTCGTCTAAGATCGGCTTTGAGATGGGACTATCTCAAATTGCTAGCCATAAACGGCACGAGCCAATTAAATCATAAATAAATAACTGACAAAGGCCGTCATGATGTTATTTCGGCGCAAAATGAGTAAAATTAATGGCGTTTGTTGTTGTGCCATTACTTGCACGACACGGCGCGACGGGCTTTTACAGTCGCACCTTTTTAGCTATTATAAAGATACCAGGTTTGGGAATTTCGGTAATAAACAAGATTTTAGGAAATCCCACCGGGAATTTACAGTTTTTAGGGTTGCATTTAGATTTAGATGTTGTTTGTGTGATAAATGCAGAAAAATATGGTTCTAATGATGTGCATTCTTCATAGGTTTAAGACGTGTACTTAAATTTTATTTATAAGTAAAGTATTGACATCAGCCATTGAATGGAAAAGAACAGGGTAGCCTTTATACAGGGTTATTTGAAATTAGACCAGATCCTTTTATTGGGTGATGGGGGAGGCCAATTGCAACTATTTTGACCTATATTGTATTATGCAAAAGTGAACCATTTTTGAGATATTCGCATATTCGTATTTTTTTGGGAAAACCCCGTTTTACGTCTTCAGTAACGAACAAAAAAAAAGTGACAACCCAATTCAAATTTTAGTAACAGGTTTAGATAGCCTAAAGTCTAATTCTTAATAAACACTAGCAAAATCGTATGAATCATATCAATCCATATGGAGGCTAAAGGTCATGTTTATAAAAATAATGTATATTTTTTTAGTAAATTCGTAAAAGAACCCCATTTAATAAAAATACCCTTGTGAATTTGGTCAGCATGTTATTTTAAAAACATCTACACACCTTAAGCTATCCAACGAGATATAAATCAATGAACTTAATTACACTATAGCAGAAAATATAAGGGTAAACAAAAACAGGTAGTAAATTCCAATAAATCAAACTAAGAATTTAGTAAGTAAAAAATAAAAATAAATGTTTTTTTTAATGTAATAATCTAATAGGGTAAGATCGGGACCCGGGACTCCTCGCTGGTCATGGAATAAATCCTCCTCTACCAATCCATCGGTTCGGAAAATGTTGATCAAACCATTGACGCATACTAGACCGTCACTACATACATACATACGTCCGTAGAGTATTTTTTTTAAAATGGGGTTTTTGTTACAAATTAACTAAAAAATATACTTTATTTGTATAAACATGTCCTTTAGCTTCCATATGGATACTGATTCATACTATTTTGCTAGTATTTATTAAGAATTAGACTTTAGGCTATCTAAACCAACAGGTTTAGATAGCCTAAAGTCAAAAGTAGGGTTCAAATTTAAGTAACAACTTAAATTTGAATTGGGTTATCACTTTTTTATTTGTTTGTTAGTGAAGACGTAAAACGGGGTTTTCCCCAAAAAATTCGAATAAGCAAACATCTCAAAAACGGTTCAGTTTTGCTTATTACAATATGGGGTCAAAATAGTTGCAAATGGCCTCCCCCATCACCCCCTAACTTTTAGGAGGTATCCGGTCTAATTTCCAATAACCCTGTATATATTATTATTCAAGGAAAATGTGCGCGCAACTTGACACAAAAACTGACATGTCAAATAACCTTCGCTGATTGATTAGCCAACAATTTGTTAACACTCGGGACGTTCAGTTCAAAGTCCAATTTATTACATCGTCTTTTGAGAAAAAAAAATCGTGTAACGCGTAAGTCGCGTAGGTACTTCATTTTCTACAATGCCATTTGCCTTGCGAATTAAACTCGTTCGCAGCATAGTTTACAAACGCCAACTACCACAGCATACTTTGTTTTTGGGTCATTTTCTAGCGCAAGGAATTTGTTTCTTCCGTTCACTGACGTTAGCACATTTGATAATTTAAGACTCCGATTTGAGATATTATTGGAATGATGTTGGAATGAAACCAATAATCTGTTTGACGTGACTTCTTTGTTAGCAAATAGAAATAAAATAATTAGTGTCCGACCGAACCTGGATTTTCAGCCGACACCAAAACCGAAAACGAACCTTCGGCTTCGGTGTCAGTTTCGGCCTAAACCGAAACCTAACCTTTTTTAAACATATGAAAACGTGATTATATCGCGAAATCTCGTCTATTTTTACCCCAACGAAAAAATCCTTTTGCGTGTTTTGGATGTTTTAAGTAAAACGTGTCAGTGTATGTCATTCATAGCTCCCAAGAGGATGAACCTATTTTAGGGTTCCATAGTAAACAAGCAACCCTTATAGTTTCGTCATGTCCGTCTGTCAGTCTTTTTGTTCGCGGCTTAGCTTAGCAGATATTAGTAGTGCTAGAAAGCTGTTATTTGCCAGTGGTAATAATCACGCCGACAATGTAGTAAAACAAAATACTGAAAAAAAAATTGTTGGTTGGTGCCTTCCCTTAAAGGTAGGTGCCTAAAAAGGGATGACTATTTTTTTCTCGTCTAGCCCATGGGGTATCATGTTATAGCTCGTTCAAAAATATTGTAGTTGTGGGAAAATCATTGTACGATTCAGGGATCCGTGCAGGTTTTTTAGGCTATGTTGTGGAGTTAATTGGTGCAGCCAACTTTGTGGTGATTCAAAGTAAAACCGTCAGGGGTCAAATTTGTTCGTTAGACAGATACAATGTAACAAGCAAAAATCATTACTTAGCTATTATTTTGTAACCAAAAGTTTATATCATTAAAACAAGCTCCTGCTCCGAGTTTATTATACGCATATAATGCAACTTTACATATGTAAGTCGATTAAATATTATGATTCCTCTTACGAGTTTAATTTCGCCTGGGATGCAAAAGTTGCTGTTAAAAATTTAAAGCTTATTACAAATATTATAGGTAGGTAATGGTTTATAAAGAAGGAGCAATAAAATTCTGGCTTTATTTGGTACTTTCCCGCGGATTTGCACCATATTTCTTATATAAAAAGAAGCCGAGACATAGTGACAAATTCCAGATATATACCTACAACGAAATCACTGCAAAAGTTTTAATCGATCTGTTTAGTGGTTTTTGGTGAACGAGTTACAAACATCCAACTTTTTTTTCGTAAATTTTGCATTCTCCGTAAGGTTTAAGGTTCAAGATTCAAAATTAATATACTTATGTGAAATTTCAATAAGGTTCGACCCATTTTTCGCCGAAACTGAAATTAACTAAATTTTTTGGCCGAACCTGGCCGAAACCGAATGTTCGGTCGAACACTAAAAATAATTATTGTTTGCATGCCGCACTGGACCAAGGTTGAGAAGATGTTAAATGAGCTCGATGACAAAAAGGACAAAATAAGGAAAAAATAATAAGAAAGAACCAGCTAATTAACTGACGAAGAAATATTGAATACGAACAAGAAATATAGCCGGCATAAAAAGCCTCGCTTTTCAGAGTTCCGGTGCCAAACAGGAAGACGTTCTAGTGATGTAACAAAAACAGAAATGTAAAACAACATTCAATCGGCAGAACGACCGATTTGACGAAAATTATGAATAAAATGATTTTTTCATCCACTATTTTGAGTTCAATCGTATAACATAAACTGTAACGATAGTAACTCGCTTTTCAAATTCTAAAATAAGAGGTCTCTCCTGCTCTGCTCTCAATTATCGCTGAATCAAATGAATATTCAGGTTTTCGTTGATATAGTCCAAAAATATTTTAAATAGGTCAAAAATAGTACGACCAGACTGAAAACAGGGCGCTTTGGTGTGGTCCCCTGCGTAGACCGGGCATAGTTTAACATAACATCCTCTCCTCTCCGCGAAAGAGCCATGTACTTATACTACTTAGTATTATAAAATCCGTGCCTATACCTAGCTACCAGCCTTTTGAGTTCTAAGGTAAATAGGGGATTTTTATTTTACGGAAAACGCCTTACAGTACACATAGCCGTTTTTATTTAAACTCTGTTAAGGGGCGAACCTAATGGGTCTGGTTTACAAACTAGGCCTAGATCTCAGGACTTACGGGATACCCATGGTAAAAATCTTGAATAACATAATTTTCTTTCATTTATAAGCATTTTTTCTTTGGTTCCTTGAATGTGAGAACACGACTGCGAAAAAATCTACATACTTCTAATAAAACTGTAATAGGTCCAGTTCTGTACGTTGCAAGATAGAATATGACTAAATTAGTATAAAGTCGTGTAGAAAATCAGAAGATTGAAAAAAAAGTAAATTTTGAAAAAAACTGTTTTTGGTAAGTTTCAGATCTATGATAAATTTTTTTCTTCCAAGACGCACTTATTAGTTACTAGAGTCGAAGGTTATCACGTCCAGGTTTTTTTTATATAATGTTACCTATAAAGTTGTTACATTTTTATGATCTTGTGTGAGAGCATTGATTTCCTATGATCCCCGCAGTAGGCTTGGCTTGTTTCGCGGGAGACCGAGTGAAAGGCGTGAAAGACTGTCCTCGAGTAACTCGAGGACTGTCTTTCACTTCTAATCTTCGATCAATTATATCCAGATGAAGGGTCAGCGCACCAAATACGCCTCAGTAAATAAGAGCGCACTTGATACGTGAGCTCTTATTTTGTTTAGTACGATTGAAGCAGCGCCAACTTAAACACGTGTCGCAATGCCGCAATGTGTTTTCAAAAGTTGTAAAAATAATGCCCGAAAATGCAATTTTACGGCCGGAGTGTCATACTTTCGGTAAGAACATGCAGAATAAGTTATATTTTTAGACCTACCTAACTAGTAATGTCAAATTTTGAATAAAATTACCGATTTATAAACCACCGCACTGCTACAAAGGTACGGAAAAAGTATGCAAAAATACGCCAGAAATACACGCGTACAATTTTGTGTAAGAGAACAGCAGATGCAGGGAGTAGATTTGTATACTAATCATTTTAAATAATATGACATGTTACAAGAACTTTATAATTGGTTAATGTTACATTTGTATCTGTTTGTGGGATTCACATTAGATGCTTATCGTTCCTTTTTTTATTTTAGCTTTCCGTACGTACCTACGCAGAATGGAAAAATCTTCAATGTGATATCTCCTGTTTCTTTTTTTACATAATATGTAATGTAATCTTACGTCAATAAATTTTAAGTAAGTTTTAATTTTAAATATAAACCACTTGATAATATAAAGTAGCTATCATACTTTTTTGTGTGGAACATGGAACAATGGAAAAATCTTCAATGTGGAATCGTTAGTAAATATTTTTTATTTATTATTATTTTTTATTTGCGTATCAGCATTACCATAACAGCCGGGCACTTCAGCCAGCGTCTTGGGGACGATTCCGGCCGGTATTAATATGAACCATCAGTTGAGCTACCTGTAGATTGTTTGCAACAGTCTGCAGTTAGCTCTATTGTTTAAATTGTAAATACTAGATCTAATCTGTTTCTATTATTAGATTGAAATTTTTTTTTGTTAATAAAGTTTAGATTTTTGATTTAGGAATTGCACTGAACTGTAAAAACTTAACATTATAAAATAATAAATAGGTATGTATAATACAAATAAACACGATGCCCAAAATATACATAACTTACTTATCAACTAAACTTTTACGTTCGTAATATAAATTATTTTAGGGTTCAACGTTTCGTGCAACGCGACTCCATACCTTCAGAGTAAAATTCTCGGAAGCAAATAAGAAACGAAACAAAACAATGAAGCTCGCAAGGCAATAACGGGAAAATATACTTTTTTTGTTGCGTCTTAAGGTTGATTTCACAAAAGATGTTATTTAACCTAAGTCTTTTCATTTCTAAGTGACATGAGTAATTTATTGCTTTGCTCGCTTTTTGTGACGAATGATCGTAAGTATGCGATCATGTTTTGAACATTTGTGACTTTATTACCAGGTGCCATGGTTGGAATTAGGTTGAACTTTAACTGTTTTAAAACGTTTGTCTCAGTTCGTTAGTAAACAAATGTAGCTGTGTAAGTATATATTCACGCGGACAGCTTTTAGCTTTGATTTTGTATGTGACCCTTCATCTGGATATAATTGATCGAAGCTTCTAATGCGCTGGGCTCGAACAACAGAGACGTCTTAAGATGTGTACCGAGACTCGCGGGAATCAAAGGCAATGAGTGTGACGATGAACTTGCGCGTTCCGAGGCCAAGGGGACTCAGCTGGTAAGTCTTCCTGCGACCCAATACCTATTTAGGCAAAATAAAATTACAGTAAAATCTACAAATAGTCCATGCGATTTTCATGAACCAGATGGTCCAGTTGACTGTACCTCTGACAAATTTATTTTTCTGAAGGTTGTACAATCAGATTTTTTTTTACTTTAATTTACAATCTACTGTCTAAAAAATAATTGTGATGGTCTAGTCAACTGGACCAGGGGCCCAATTCTGCTATACAATTGCTTCACTATGACAATGCACAATGGTATCGTACCAGAAACGTCACGTAGAATCCTTAGATTTATGATACTCTAGAAAGTGCGTGCGGTACTTGACACTTTGACGCGCGTCCCACCATCTGTATTCGTTATCATTTCTTTCATCTAAGGTGGAATACCAAAACGTGTCATTCTGTGACGATACCACTGTAATAGTGAAGCGATTAGTTTAACAGAATAGGGCCCCAGCTGAAATGAACCACGTGTAAGAAGCGGGGCCGATCATATTTCTGTGCCTCCTGTAATATATTACTGGAGGCACAGAAATATGATCGGCTCTACTGTAAAGTGTTGATTTTTCACTTGTATTATATATAATACAAGTGAAAAATCAACACTTTACAGTAGAGCAAAAACACGATTTAAAAATCTAGTTCGTGAACTAAGTGGGCTAGGTTACACTTAAGTACCTTCTTTTGTGGAACTATCACTGTGCATTTTAATTTTTATGTTAAATATTAAAGTTTTAAAGTAACTCACTAAAAACCTGTAACTTGTACCTTTTTTATTTCTAACTAGCTGCAGCCCGCGGCTTCGCACGCTTTTTTCCGGAATAAAAGGTAGCCTATGTCCGGCCCCGGGATACCTCTACCTCGCTGCCAAATTTCACCGAGATACGTTCAGCCGTTCTTGAGTTATAAATAGTGTAACTAACACGACTTTCTTTTATATATATAGATATGTGTTAAAATTGCGTGATCAATTATGCTGCACCTATAAGTTGTCTTTTTGTTAGTAATTTTTTTCTGAGAATTTCTATGTAAAAATCACAAAAAGGTATAACTCGTTTTATATCACAGGAGGCACAGATTTTATTATGTAGGTGTGTTCGCAGCTAATGGCAATTCTTGACACTGACACAAGCCGAGTAGTAGCTAAAACTCGTCTAGATAAAGAATGGGATTGAAGATGACAGCATGACAGCATGCTATCCCGTGTAGACCCTACACGATTTAAACACAATGTACAGGTTCCTAAATACAGGTACTTATATTAAAAGTGCAGTAAAATTAAAAGTACTTATATTAAGAGTCCAATACTGCACATTGAAGTTTTTTTAGAGAATCTGTGTCAAATGTAAATACCTAATTACGGCAGGTATGGCAATCGCGAACGAAGTCGCGGGTACAGCTAGTATACGATAAAAAATAATCATGAAAGTGCACTGTTTCGCACATAATTTGGTCGTGATCTCATGAACCCTCCGTCTATGGAAATGACTTATGTTTTGATTCGTAGGTAGGTATTACCAGACTAGTAACTTTACTAGTCTCTGGTATTACTAATTATTTGGTTCCTTGAACCAGTTTCTTCATAACTTGCGTAGTTTCTTAACAACAATAACTTGATTTTTGCGCTTACGCCGCGCCGTTCTAAAAACATATTTTTAAGAAGGCCAAATCCTTTTCACAAAATGGCGCACATTGCATCCTCTTAATAATTATTATCTCCCCTCATGAGCTCGGCACGACCGGGGCGCGGCGCGCGGCTGTAATTAACATGGGATTATGAAGAGAAAGGTCTGCTATGGCTCGCGGTGAAAATTACAAAATACGTCATTGCTACCTTTTTGGGATTAAGCCACTCTTGCCCCAGCGCTTTTTCCGTGTCATGATTGTTATAATGGTTATAATAATGAAACTTTAAGGGTACAAACGCACTGACAGGCGGCTTACGGGCTATTTGACGCCTTTATTTATTTAGTTATATGTATATAATAGTTGTAAGTAAGTCGATACAATTTTCACCAGTTGCAACTTAGAAGCTGTAACTTTAATACAGCCACAGCTTTTTTCCACAAAACCAAATACTTATTTATGGTGATCCGGAGTATGAACTCCGGAGCACCATAAGTATAGTATAGTGCAGAGCTTATGAAAGCTCTGCACACTTTAATCCAACGCCGCCCGCTACTACGCAGCACAAATTGTGTTTTCAAATATGGGCTTTAACTCAATATCTTTAGATACATTTTACAGTGACAAAATGGCTTTCCACAAGCTTCAACCGCCCGCGAGCTGTCTTTCATCTGGTACCGGCAATATGAAATGCATCTAAATGTTATGAGTTTAAAGCCCAGCGCATAATATTTGAATGCACATTTTTGTGCTCGTGGTAGAACTACCACGAAAGATCTAATTTAGTTCGCGATTTTTACCCTAATTCTAATTTACCTACAACCACGTTCTTGGAAAAAATACTAAGACTTTCATTAGCATAGATTTAAATAAAATCTGTGGATATGGTACGTTCTCCCAGCTCAACAACTGGCTTGTGTTACAACCACACGCAAACACACGCCCACAGATACATTTTCAGTCTTATGCAATAACTAATTATAATGAACAAACACGAGGGCATTGCTGAAGTCTTTTAGTCAATAAATCACTCTAGAGTACGTCGTAACAAGCACGCGTAACACGAACGCTAGTCCGTCTATGACTGAGGTAGACCAATTCGACCTAATTTGAGCCTCCCACTTTCGAGACGCTAGTACCTACCTCATCTCCCCTTTTTTACTTAGATCGATGTGATTAGTATAGTATTTGCGTATGAAAAAATAAATAAGTTTGTGTCCCATAAACTCAACAATGCCCCCGTCATACCTTTGTTTGATCTTAAAGTTGGAACAACCTCTATTAAAGCCCGGTAGCACAATTATGTCATAAAATTACAATGAACGACGACGTTTGCGGGCAAACTTTGCCATTTGGCTAGCAGTCGTAAAAGGGAAACTTTTGGGCGTTGTCAGCGTGCTGAGTGGCAGAAGAGTGCGCGACTAAGTGCCGACAGGCGCGGCTGCCTTATGGGGCCGTAAAAGCTAACCTGCGCAAGGCCAAAAAAAATTGCGCACGGTTAAAAAAAAAAACGATTTTTAACCCGCCGCTTCGCACGCGTTCTTTATATGGAAACTTTTAAAGGTTATATTTTATATCCCATGGGAACTGATTTATGGGATAAAGCGTAGCCTATGTTTTATTCCAGGCCTAGAACTAAATCTGTGCATTATGTCAGATTGATCCTATCAGTAGTTTTGGCGTGAGGAACAAACATGGATGTATGTTTGTTCCTCAAGCTAAACATCCAAACTTTCGCATTTATAATATTATTAACACCTACGTGTTTGACCACGTAGGTGGTCAAACAATTTGATTAAGATTTATTTTATCTAGCATATAGTCAAAGAGCTTTACTTATCTTTATGACTTTGATGTAAGTAAGTTATTTATGTACTTAATATAAATGCGTATGTAGTTACAGAGTTGTTATTATATTTTTAGTTATTCGGAATATAGTATTTTATATATTTTTATAGGTAGCGTAATATATTATTGTATGTAGAAGTTTATTAACTATGTAGGCTAAGAATTAAATCTTCTATCAGTATATGCACACGAACTTGTCTCTCTCCCAATAAGGTTTGCTGGAAGAAAACTCTTTTAAGGTTAAGCTCGCCTTTGTCATATCCTCTCTAGTTTTAAGTTTTACATGTACGTATTAGGTATTTTGTATATTTTGTATTTGGTTGTTTTTTATTAATGCAATAGAGAATTAAAGAAGAATTGTGTGGATTGTCCAGCATTATTTATTATTAATTCTATTGTTTGTTTTGGATAGCTTGGCGAGGAAAGATTGTAGGTAAACAGTATTTGGTAGCCATCATCTAAGAATTCGCTTTTCTATCTAAAGTATAATAGATCAAACTGGCCTTCCCATTACGTGGACGGTGTCGTTGGCGTCTCAGTTACGTTACGGCATCTCCCTAGATAGATATATTATTACTATTCTACAGGCTTTTTAACGCCTCTAAGTTCTTTATTGACAAAGAAAATTACAATTAAATAATAAAAACAAATTAAAAAGTATTTACAAATGAAACAATTAAGCTAACTGCAGACTGTTGCAAACAATCTACAGGTAGCTCAACTGAACCATATCAATACCAGTCGGAAGAGCCCCCAAGATGCTGCAGCGCTGGCTGCATTACCCCGCGCTGCTGGCAATGCTGAGTTAGATACATACTACTTAATATATTATTTATTTGTATCTTCTTTAACATCATAGGTACAAATAAATATTTATTGCCTTGGTCTCTTGATCACTACGCAGTACGCTGCAGATTGCGGTGCGGACACATAATCGTGTGTAAAACAGTGGTATTTTGTTCCGTCGAAGTCTACCTAAGCGGAAGGGGCAAGCGCGCTGTGCCGCAGGACGCAGCGTACTGCGTAGTGATCAAGAGACCAAGGCTTTAGCAAATGTTTTGAGATAACAGACTATTATGAATGCGGGGGTTTGTCTGTAGGTACCATACACAAAAGCGTTCGCAATTTTAATATAAATAGGTGGCGCTAGTTTCCTCACTAAGTCCCTATCAAAACATTCAACATTTACTTCCGCTGGATCCTCTCGTTTTATGACTCTTCAGAAACACGTCACTGAAAATAGACGTTTATTTTCGTGTAAATTACTTGAGTAAGTATTTAGATAAAAAATATGAGAACGAATAAACAATGTGCATTTTGGTTATGTATTTGTATTAAGTACACCAGTTATCTAGTACCCATAGCACAAGCTCTGCTTAGCTTGGGCCTAGCTCTAGATCTAGATGAAGCTGTGTAAATTGTTCAGCGTTATTAATAATTATTTTTAATAATTAAAATACGCAAAGTTCAAAAAAAGCTCGGAAAATTGGTTAAATATGTTCCCATATAACAATTCATTAATTAATTGCAATTCTCTGAAGTCATTTTGATGGTAGAATACGTATCACCACTACTGAAGACCAAGCACGGGTATTGTTCTACAATCTAGGGTAGAATAGACAATAATGACATCGCGTCGTCGTACATTGCGCACATTATTGAAATTGAAGAAATGAGTTTCGAATAATTTACGCATTCGATGACAAAGTGACGTAATTTTTGTCTATTCTACCCTAGATATCAATCCCCGTGCTCGCCCTAATGCGGCGACTCTTTCTCTGCACACATACGTTCAGCGCTGAACGTGCCTCCCCCAACCCCCACAAGGGGATTTTGGTTTTGCCATGATCACTACGCTTAGCAATCTGATTGGTGGTCGCAGTAGGGGTGTTAAAAATACACATAAGGAAGCTGCTGACAATTAATAATATGTATCGTTGAGAAAGAAAAACAGTTGATGCGTTTCAGTTGGTCAGTTCAGTTGGTTGTTGTGGAAGGACATTTTTATTTATGTGTATCAATGAAAGTCAATCACCCTTTACTTTTACAACGTTTGGCAAATATTATATATACTACCTCTTCAATATATTATATACAATACCCTTATATTTCAAGAAGCCAAACTAACAATTCAGAAGATACAGTTTTATCAAACGATCTAATTTGAATTGCTTAATGAATTCGTGCAATCTTCTTCGCTGACATCTTTTTAATTTTTCAATCAAACAGAATCAACTCACCTTCAATCGAAAGCGGAAAGGAATTTTCTGCAAATAAAGCCGAGATTTTGTGGAATTCAACTTTCATTAATTTTCGGAAGCCTCGCGCTGTTTCAAACCAGATGTTCAAGAGACAGGCTTTTGTAGGTTTTTATATAATACTAACTTTTGCCTGCAGTTCGCCCATTTTTTCGGGAACAAGTCTACTGATCTACTTTAGGCTGATCTAAAATGCGAAATTTCAAGCATATCCAATCAGTTGTTTTGGCATTGTCTTCAGCCGAAAATCATCTCATCTTCACAAAATTTCACCTTTATTACATTAATATGATTAACCTGTTTAAATAAGGTGCTTTAACACATTTCATACCATGACATGTTTTTTTTAAATACATACTTAAATACATACAGATTTTGAAGAGTCCTGTGTTTAAAGCCTTGTTGTGGAAAGGTGGGAAGATCGAATTTACATCTACATTGAATAACTACTTGGAAAGGTTATTATCGAATAGGTATTATAAAATAAATAAATTTTTCTTTATTTATACTTGAACCCCATTTTTTTTATTATAGGTATTTACATATATAATAATTTTCTCCTTCAAATTAATAATTTAAATTATTAATATTTTCAGTGTAAATGAAATACTTTAAACAAATTTGCAATTTCTAGAAAATTTGTTTCATTTAATTTTGTTTCCGAACTTCTGCCGCGTGTCTATAAATTTAAATAAATTATCAAACTATGATATAAAAATTTTAATAAACACAACTACAGGAAAGTAAATAAATGTACAAAGATTTTTTTGTCGGAAATTGGTTATAGAGGTGAAATATTATGATAAATGGCTTTATTGTACTGCGTGAAATGTTTAGCATTATATTTTTTTATTAGTACGCGAATACAAATGTAAATATTTACGATAAAACCACATGTTTACCTTTCCACTAAAAATAAATTGAACTATGAATTCAGTCGGCTACATAAATATTAATTGAAATTCTTCTGGCATTATTTATTTTCAATAAACCTACTTAATCTGTACTTACCTATATTAAAACTGTAAAAGGTACAATTCTGTACATTGTTGAAAATGTTGAAAATGTGTTTGGAGGGTATCGCTATTATCGATACTGAAGCCAAAACTGTTTTTTGTTGTATTTTTTATTTTAGTTTGTCTGTCTGTACCTTGGCCGCGCATCACGCCGAAACTACTGAAAGAATTCAAATGAAACTTGGGTCAGTTATGGACCAATTTTGATAATTATTTCGCTGTTGTATAGAATGCACCTCGGTGGAACAATTATTTCTGTGGGAGAAGAATATGTCCCGCAACTTAAAATCAGGGTAACCTATTTTATTATTAACTAATTTCATCATCATCATCAACAACCTATATTAGTTAACTGATGGACATAATTAATTAACTAATTTATTTAACTAGATAGTTTATGCTCCAGAATAACACATAGACTAATCTTAAATAAATAATTAATCTCTGAGGGGGTTAAAAAGGGTGGTAAAGTTTCTATGGAAAATTATTATTCCTTGGTTCGATTCACTCAAAACGGTATAAATAAACTATAAAGTAAATATTGATACGCCTATTTTTATTTTTATAAAACTACCCCTAGGGGCTGTGCAATCAATCACGCGGGCGAAGCCGCGGGGCGCAGCTAGTGTTGTATAATTAAGAAGGAGGTATATTTTATTGATAAAAACGTCGTTTCCTTAGCTATGTTTTACGTAAATCACATGACGATTTTCATAGGAAATATCCATCACTTGATGTAGTTGCCAATGTTGCCACGCAAACAATAAAACGAAATAAAAATCAGTTTATCCGTTTTGGAGCTGATGGTACGATAAACTTGTGTATCAACCTTCTTTTTGCCACGTGGGGTAAAAATACAATGAAGTCCGCCTATCTATCTGTGTTCATGGTCTATTAATTACCGTTGGAGAATGTTCATTCTTCACACCAATTAATTTTCACGGGCTTTTTGCTATCTAAACTTAAATTTCACGTTCCAGTTAACAAAAATCCTTTTTCGTTGCTAAAATGGATCGAAAGCCAAATTAAAAAATTGAGAGAAACAATTTGCCACCAAAGCTAACAAGACTGCGCAATTTGAGCTCAAATATTACGAGATTAAATAACGGGTTGAGTTTATAAAATCGTGAAGGTTGTATAGCTCGATATGACTAAGAGCGAGTAATTGGGCAAGCGCGCGCTTTGGTAACGCGCGTTTTAGAAATCATTTGGTCCGATACATCCGTAGATACACATCCAAACGCGCTCCTGGGTATTCAAACGTGCGCTTGAATTGTATACCGACGGATGTATTAGATCAAATGGTATTTAGGTTTCCGTAGTAAAGTTGCCCGAACTCACACGAAACCGGTGTCCTTAGGAGTACCAAACCTAACATATACACGCACGCTACACAAACACTACCACATACACACACAAACACATCCTCACTTGGTTTGGTAGCTCCTGTAGCCCGGTCTCTTAAGAGACCGGTGTTCTCAGGACTACTAAACACAACACACACTACTCTTACACACTACCTACACGCACACACATGTACTCACTTTTGTTTGGTAGCTCCTGTAGCCCGGTCTCTTAAGAGACCGGTGTTCTCAGGACTACTAAACACAACACACACTACTCTTACACACTACCTACACGCACACACATGTACTCACTTTTGTTTGGTAGCTCCTGTAGCCCGGTCTCTTAAGAGACCGGTGTTCTCAGGACTACTAAACACAACACACACTACTCTTACACTCTACCTACACGCACACACATGTACTCACTTTTGTTTGGTAGCTCCTGTAGCCCGGTCTCTTAAGAGACCGGTGTTCTCAGGACTACTAAACACAACACAATACAACACACACTACACTTACACACTACCTACACGCACACACATGTACTCATTTTTTTTGGGTAGTTCCTGTTGCCCAGACTCTTAAGAGACCGGTGTTCTCAGGACTACTAAATACAACACAACACACACTACTCTTACACACTACCTACACGCACACACATGTACTCACTTTTGTTTGGTAGTTCCTGTTGTATCTACTCAAACGGGTTTAGTTTACAAAATCGTAAAGTTTGTATTACTATACTCGGATGACTGAGTGGCGGTCGTGTCGAGCACTCTTTAATCTTCTTATCGAATGTGGCAGACTCGAATCCCTATCATGTGTTTATAGAGACATCACATTAGTTATGTCACTCAGCTAGCTGTTCGAATTCAAAACTTTATAGACAATTTTTGCGTTATCTACTTCCACAGAGCCCCAATCCTAAAAACCTTCACACAACCATTAAAGGTAATGTTAATACCTACCTACCGACTTAAAATTAATACACTTAATAATTATCTGTAGCCGTATAAATAATTTGTTTTATTCGTGAAATGTTCATTTTGTGTAAAATACTTCGACAAATATTTGAGTGAAAGAAAAATAGGTACTCAAAATCAACAGCGTTTAGAAGAAAGATACAAATTACGAAATTTCCTTAACACAAACGTGAATTTTTGGTCCGGGCGGCAGACTTAACATACATTCATACATACATCGGCAGAACATAGAAGCCCTCCTTTCCCCTTTCTTCCTTTTTTTGAACTCGGTTAAAAAGGCTTCACCTATTTTGTGCCTAACGGAATCCAATTAAATCAAAGATCTTATGACTCCGTTCCTTTATATAAATACGCGCCGAAAATACCCTCGCAGGGTAGTACGTAGTGGGTCACCTAGGCATAATTTCCATTCCAAAGTTGACCCTTAAAGTTTGGCGAGTTACCTATAAGATTTTTCCGAAACAATGTTGGCTTCAACTATAAAATTGAAAAAGTTGTTGTGGGACCTATGTTGTCAGTATAGCCAACCTTTCAAGTCACAAAGGTAAGGTAGTGTGCCAACGTCAAGTTTTTGCTTATTTACAAGAAAACTATACAACTTATGAAGAAACTGGTTTAAAGCACCAAATAAAAGTACCTGCGAATCATTAAATTAATAAATCATTTTAGAACGCAGGGTTCCTGAGATCTCTACTAAATTATAAGCGAAACAGTGCAATTTCATTGTATCTTTATCGTTGTTTTTCGCTATCGTGTTCTCACTTTCAAGGAACCAAAGAAAAAATGTGAAATTTTAATATTTTTTAAGCTTTTGACCTCGTCGGACCTCTGGCCTCGAGCGCACCGCTATGATCGAACGCAAACTTGACGCGCGCGCGGCGTGTACTTCATGCGTCTTACGATAATATTTTTTTTTATATATTCAGTTGGTGGTGTCTTTGGATCAGTATAAATCACGTATCAATAATTATACCCACCCTATTGTTACAAAATATACCTACTACTTAAATATTCAGTTTGTTTTAAATTTTATAAAACTAGACATTTAATTTTGTAAAGCAAACTGTGTGTGTTTTGTAAAGAAAAACACAATAAAAAAAGATATAAATCGACTTTTATCCACGGGGATCCCGTAAGTATTAAGATCCAGGCCTAGTTTGACAACCAAACCCGGTGAACCTAACCTTATTATGGGGTGAACCTCTTAAACAAAGTAGGTAAATTGGTACCACTTTTTTAGGTTTCGGTTTTATTCAGGTACTTATGATAATAAAGTACAAAATACCAAGTAAACAAACAAATAATTCAATATTACTGCTGATAAAATTATGCCAAGACTATCACAGATAGGCATATATCAATTCGAAATCGGTGCGTTCGTTTCGTGCCCTACTTATGGTAATTTGGTAAAATGTATTTTTCTTGTTAAAAGCTTGCGTGTTAGGTTGGTTCTATTAGTGAGGTTACTCTATTTTGGTGTTTCTTTACTTTTCTGTCTACACGTTCTCTACTCAGCTTATTAATTTGTTTCCTGTTATTCCCCTGTGAAGGGGATTCCTCGACTCTTTGTCCAGAATTCTCCTGCCACTGCCCTCAGCTAGTCACCTCTTGCGGTATGCAAGCGGCAAGACCTCTTGGGGCGCGTAAAAATACTCGTAATACTGGCCATTTACAAAAATTGCAAATAATAAGTACGTTTTAGGGTACTTCTAGATTATGTAACATGTTACATAACTTATGTTATTAACATGTCCACAGTATCAAAAGTTAAATTATAATATGTATAACACATACACATAAAAAAAGCAATAATTTAAATCTACGATTTAAATATTTTTATAAAACATATTAAATAGCTAGGTATGTTTTTTCAAAGATTTATATTGGTTTTAATATCATGTTTTGTTACTTAATCTGGACGTACCTTTAGATTTTAATTATTTTATTTTTTAAGCATAAAGCTGCCTGTATTTTGTTCTATTATCTCTCGCTTAATCTACCTTCATTTTACGCGGGTGGCTAGGGGTGGCACTCTCTCGTAGGGATACTTACCCATGCATATCTGGTCGCCACGGAACCAAATCTGGGCCGAATTTATTCATTGTTGGTATCGATCTGTTAGTCTTGCCCATAACTCACGTCCTTAAAGCGTGCTGCGGGGGTTGGGGTCGCCGGGTGCGTAGCTATGACCCTAATATGTTTAGATTAGATCGGATTAGTTGCAGTTCGTGCGTCGTTATTTTGGAGTAACCAACTAAGTAAGGCAACTAAGTAATTAAGTAAGTGCGTTATGCTAAACAACAAAAAAAAAAACCTAAACCTTTTGTCGCATTTCGTGCGTCGAGTACATTATAATGTACAACGCATAGTATTATAAAAATCTGTGGTACAACTAAGTTTTAACCATAGAGAAACAAAACTTTTAGAATTCTCATTAGTATAATAATAAAAATATATATTAGAGGTATAATAGTCTTCACTAAGCGACGAGGCTAAACGGTTTAAAGGTTTAAACCTAGGATGTTTTATTTAGAAACTTTTTCGTTTTTGCGTTTAACAGTGGTGTCGATTCCCTTAATTCTTTATTGCACTAAATAAAACATACATAAAAAAACATAAAACTAGAGAAGGAATGGTAATGGCGAGCTTAACCCTAAAAAGAGTTCTCTTCCAGTAAACCTTATTGGGAGAGAGAGAGAGACAAGTTTATGAGGGTATCTACGTGTGCACAAATTTCATACAGAAAAAGATAGTGGTTTAATCCTTAACAACTTCATATTATTACTACACTATGTCTATGATACCTATGTCAATATATAAAATACAATACCTATGTTCCTAATATCATTTATATATGTACATATGTAATAATATAATAAATATATAAAATACAACAGAGTTATAAAGATAGGTATTGACTTTACGCTTGAAGGTGAAGAGTGACGGGCTAGCACGAATATTGTGTGGGAGAGAATTCAATAACCTAATCGAGTCGACAGTAAGGGAGCCACCGTATCGGCTGGACGAGTGAGCAGGGAATATAAGAATATGGGACAAAGATGTTCTGCAGGGTAAAGGAACTCAAAACGCTCACGAAGGTAAGAAGGAGAGAGGGGATTGTTCAGAATGTTATAAAGAAGCGAGAGATCACGCCGGCGACGAATTGGAAGCCATTTTAACTGCGCTCTAAACATTGAGACGTGATCATATTTAGGCAAACCGAAAATAAACCGGATGCACAGATTTTGAAGACTTTCTAATTTGTTAAGGATTTCCTCCGTGGCGTCAAGGAAACAAGAGTCAGCATAATTTAATATGGGAAGAAGAAGTGATTGAGCTACAGTGATTTTGGTTTGCAGTGGAAGAAAATACTGAAATCTCTTGAGGGAATGAAACGAATAGTGAACTCGGTGGCTGATTCCGTTAACGTGTTTTGCCAGGATAACAACGGGTCAAAGGTGACACCCAAATTCTTGGCAGAAGCAGAGTAGCTGATAGGAGAGTCACCGTAGAATAGAGGGGGAATTGGTGATTGTCGAACTTTGTTCAGCTTGAAAGGGCTGCAGATTAGAGATTGAGACTTCGATGGGTTGACCAGAAGGCCAAAGGCCTTTGCCCATGCGTGAATATTTTTCAGGTCAGAGTTAATCTGGTCAACACCAAAGGATAGTTAGTCGGCCTTGAAATTATTATAAATTTGCAGCTCGTCCGCATACACGTGATACTAAGAGGTAATGACAAGAGTGATATCGTTAATGAAGATGGAGAAGAGGAGTGGTGAAAGAACACCTCCCTGCGGGACGCCTGCAGTTATATCACACCAATCCGAGTAGGACTTGTCAAAGTGGACACACTGCAACCGGTCCGAGAGATATGAATTGACCAGGAGAACCGGGGTGAGACGTTGAGAGAGGAAAGAACAGAGAGAAGAATGTCATAATCGACAGTGTTGAATGCACTACTGAAATCCAGCAGTACAAGGATAGAGGAGTCGGTTGTCGGTGACCCAGCGAATATCATCCGCTACCTTAATCAATGCGCTCACAGTGCTGTGGCCGGGTTGAAAGCCAGACTGGAAGGGACTTAAAAGCTCGTTTTCGTGCAGGAAGAGCGATAATTGCTTATGAACCGCATGCTCTAGGATTTTGGATAGAAGGGGGAGGATAGAGATGGGTCTAAAGTGTGATACAGCTAAAGGATTAGGAATTTTAGGGGGGGGGGGGGGGGTATAAAAAAAACTTTTTTCCAAGTGGACGGTAATGAGCTCGTAGTAAGTGAAAAATTAATAATGCGAACGATTGCAGAAACGAGCTCGCAGGAATTTATTTGAAGCATGTAAGCGCTGATACCGTCAACGGCAATGGCTTTGGTGGAGAGAGAGTCTAAAAACTTCAAAATTTCACTCTCAGCAACCTCTTTTAAGTTCTCTTGTTTTGTTACATACATATAACTAAATAAATATGATTAATTTTTTGAAAAATTTGTTACTAGTACATTTGATAATAATATCTACCTACTTAAAAGTAGGTAGATATTAGTATCAAATTTTGACAGAACTCACGACACTTGCCAGTGTATTATTATTATTTATTGTTTTTATATTATTTAAATTTTATTATATGTTTGTGCCGATTGACAATTTTGATGTACCTGACTCTTAAATTTTTTGTTCTAACTGACTAACATTAATAAATAAATTATAAACGCCACCACACACCACACACCATACACCATACACCATACTAAGCTTTTTTCTTATAATCAGGTCACAAGATACAGGTCGGGTCAATGTATTTTTTTAACTGTTATTTCTCTTAACGCGATATTGTATAGCTCAGTTATTAACTAGAGCAGAATTAGTCACATCGCTGGACGAACCAACCCTACCTTAAGCTTCAACTGAGCAGAAATAGCCCTTATAAACCTTTGAGATAATGTTCCTCTCAGGGTATAATAGATAAGATAAGAGATAAATCTAAGCGACCGTATTATTTGCGCTGCAACAATGGAGATAACCTTCACAATCACAAAATAAAAACTACTTACTGGTATTGCGTATCGAGGTAATTTAACTATTTGTACCTACGTTTCTAAAGGTTTACACACTGCCGTGGTCACGGGACGACTAAAACAAGACTACTAACTTAATTCTAAGCGACCAGTAAGTGTGCCTAGCCATTTTACTAGGTAGTTTGAAGTGTTTTCTACGTGCATAGCAAATGGCTTACAATGTGCGCAAAACTTCTTATTCTATCTAAACTACTTGTTGAACCTAGAAAATAGTAAAAAGCTGTTTTTTTTTCAAGCTTCACTAACCACCTTAAGATACATATTCACCTGCCTACATAAATAATACCTACACTTTAATAAAAAGCGAACTTTAATGAGCGAGTTATACCTCTATACAAAATGGGGCACCTAGGTACACTCTGGTGTTAATGTTACGAGCACAATTAGAACGCGTGTCGTGCCATAATTATTGTTTAGGGTGGTTTTAAAGTTACTCCCCGCTATGCAGGCTTATTACACTCGAACATTTCTATTCAAATTTCAAATACGTTGCGTTTAACCATGTGCTAAAAAACTCGTTAAAACGTTATATAACCCAACGCTTACGAGTATCTTTGGTTAAACCAAGTTGTGTTGGAGTCCAAAATCTAATTCAGATTTACAAGACTTCTCCATCCAGCTCAATTATGAGCTGTTTATTGCCCGTGTTCCAACCACAATGTAAAAAATTTAAATCTGGTGGACTGCTTACTGCTACTGGCGCAGTGACCCAAAGATTCTTCCGACACCAGAGATCAGGATGTGTATCGGTTAGCCGAGATATCGCTGGAACGACGAAGTGAAACAAGACTTACAAAGACTTCGTACCGTAGACTGGACTGAAAAGACGAGGAAGCGGGACAACATACGATCTGGTAGTCCACCAGATCGTATGTTGTCCCGCTTCCTCGTACTCTGGTAAAAGTAAAATTGCATCCAAACTATTTTAAACCTTGCTACGTAACAGCAACTGTACCTACAGCTTAGATTAATCAGTGTCCGTGACCCGAATATACAAACAGACAAGGAAGGGCTACATTTCGGCGATCTCGGGCGACAATCAGCTACACGGTAATTAAACATAGCGTGCTGAACGAAGAAACATCGTTAAAGTGTAACTAAATAATATCCGCATCCAGTACGACCAAGCGAACTCGTTCTGTAGGACGTATTATATTTTTTTAAACATGAACCCCGTGTCTCCCTTTAAATCATATTGAACCAGATAACATTGATAAAATGCCGAGAGGAGTTCGTTTACGTTAAAGATAAACCACTAACAATGATTTTGCTCGTCAATTCAGCGAGTTTAAGCAAGATATACTCCGATATTTGTCGAGCGTGTCGTCTTCCTGAGGAGACCCACCGTCATATGCTTTAGGGTTGTTCGCACCTTTCTAACTCTCAGTACTTGCACAGACACAACCAATTACCCAAAATTATACAGCAGCAACTTACACTCCAATATGGCCGTACTGGTCCTGAAGTTCCGTACTACCTCTATAAGCACACGCGCCAGTCGTCGAAAATGGCTATGCCACGCTTTATTGGGACCGATCTATCATCATGATCTCTGTCTGTCCCGTGACCTATGTCCCGTGGGACAGACAGGACTATTCTTACGAATAAGCGTGATATTGTAATGATAGACCGGTTAGAACGGAGGGCGGTGCTCGCTGATGTCACCATACCACATGATGTTAACCTCGTTAAAGCTGAGAAAGATAAACTTAGCAAATATCTTGACTTGGCTAACGAGGTTGTGCATGTGGGATGTTGATTCAGCGACCGTCGTCCCCATAGTCGTTTCGATTAACGGCGTAATAACGAAGAGCCTCGATCAACATTTCAAGAAACTCTCGCTAGGAAGTTGGCTCAAGTGCCAGATCCAAAAGGCGGTACTCCTGGACTAAGCGCGCATCGTCAGGAAGTTACTCTCTCTGCAGCCCTAGTCACTGGCCGCTTGAGGCTAGCATCGCGGCCGGTGATTTACCGCTTAGATATATTTTTTACTGTAGAATAGTTTTATAATATTTTATTATCTAGAGGCTATTTTCTTTATCTGGATGGCATGGAAAGAGTCACACTGGTATACATTTTTGAAGTACATTGTAGTCCCATTAGATAAATAATAATAAATAATAAATAAATAATGCTGGACGATCCACACAGCATCATTTAGTCTAGCCCCAAGCTGAGCAGAGCTTGTGTTATGGGTACTAGATGACTGATAAACTTAATACAATACATTACATAGATTTATTTTTTATTATACATAAAAAATACCCAGAACAAATATTTGCCAAAGAAATGAAATTATAAACCTATCTATTAGTTACTTAGTATATGTAAAGTCCGTCGTATAAATTGGTAAGGATTTTAATAAAATTTGGATGTTCTACACACAAAACCAACAAAGTCATGAACGATTATATTCTTATTATCAATCACGAAGAATTGTGTGCGAAAAACATAAGAGTTAACCACTAAAAAGCTTAAGAACATTATTTTGTAATCCTTTTTATTTTCATAAAACCAAGTAATTAAAAAAATTTTGACGGTGACGCTATGGCTCAAATAGTCAAAACCATATCCAAAACAACAACCTATCCCACCTTGTGCATAATGCCAAACACTGACCCCCTCATAATGATCTAGTACCTTAAAACAGTTGCTAAGCAGTGTTATTTCTCACTCTGACTTATGCCAATAGAAGAAGACAAGAGTGATAAATAGCAATTCAGCAGTTAGCAGACTATTATAAATAAGGGGGTGAGAATCCTTCGGATCGTTCAGATCCACGGTTGAAATGGTACTATAACCTATAGACCTGTGAATGTTATGGAAAATCTATACATATAATTCGTAATGTCCTTCGCGTCTTACACGTGTTTTTTCAGCTGGAAATAACATTTAATCAAATTAATTACTGCTACCGGGCAAAACGTACATCCCAAGAGGCTACTTAAACTTTACAGGTTATATGCTGGTCGAAGAAGCTGGAAGATCTATGCGCAGATCATTGACGCACAGCCACGAAATCACGAATTTGGTGAATTGCGATGATGAAAGATGTTACAAAGTTCAAAACAGTAGTCTCTAGATTTTAAAACTTCACGTAGAAAAGAACTCTCTTTTATATCTTTTATAACAGGCTTACAGGAAAACGGGCAAGCTCTCCAATTATAGCTCTACCTAACTGAAGAATCACTTTGCTATCCGAGGAAAGTAGAGCTTCCGAGTAAAGGGTTTGAAGTATAAAACAAGATCCAAACGATATAAAACGAGATACTCGCAAAATAGCTCAGACAACAGTTGACGGGAACCTGTCATGATTATTCTCCCGGACTGAATCGAAAGACCTACATTTCAATACATTTTCAACCGCTCGAATCAATGCCTTATTATTTTAGCTTCCAGGCGGGCCCAATCTTTAAACAAAGTTAATTTCAGTTCTCAGTAAGCGAATTTTGTAAATCAAAGAGAATAGAAACAGTTAGTTTCACTCCACTGCAAAGGTATACCATACAGAAAGGTACCTACGAACGAAGTTCTCCAACTTTGAATTAGACGTTTAGCTTGCAGCAGGTGGTACTTTTATGTGTACAGTCAGCTGCTCAGATATGAACCTATACACTCGCAAGTTTTCACTTTTATTTTACTTGGAAGTTTTATAATTAAAGTACATTTTTCGTACATAGTAGTCATCGTACATCTCAGAATGCGGTATTATAAATAATCACAATTACTTTAAGGACACATACTATGTGTAGTCAAATTGAAAACTTGGCTGTGTATAGTACATATTTTCTCAGCTAACTGTACCTTACCTACATACCTACGACATTTTGTGAAGACAATTAAACCGGATGTTTATAGGGTACTGCGCTTTATGATGCATGCTCTGCTGGGTCCATATGCTAAGTCTCTAATCTTACCTTTTGGGTATTTTCTATGTATAATAAAAAAAACTATATATATTGTATTGTATTAAGTATATCAGTTATCTAGTACCCATAACACAAGCTCTGCTTAGCTTGGGGCTAGATAATAGATAATGCTGTGTGGATTGTCAAGCATTATTATTATTCACATCATTGAATTAAAATCTCGTTATAAAATACATTTTTTACTATAGAAAATAAAATATTATACAACTATTCTACAGTAAAAAATATATCAAAGCGGTGAATCACCGGCCGCGAAGCTAGCCTCAAGCGGCCGGTGACTAGGGCTGCAGAGAGAGGAACTTCCTGACGATGCGCGCAGAGTCCAGGAGTACCGCCTTTTGGATCAGACCCTTGATACAACTTCCTAGCGAGAGTCGTTGATCGAGGCTCTTCGCTATTACGCCTTTAACCGGAACGACTATCGGGGCGACGATCGCTGAATCAACATCCCACATGCTGACAACCTCGCTAGCCAAGTCAAGGTATTTGCTAAGTTTATCTTTCTCAGCTTTAACGAGGTGGTATGGTGACATCAGCGAGCATCGCCCTCCGTTCTGACCGATCTATCAGTACAATATCAGTCTTATTCGCAAGAATAGTCCTGTCTGTAATGATAGATCGGTCCCAATAAAGAGCGTTATACGGCCATTTTCGAGAACTGCCGTCGGTGTGTACATAAGGCCAGTAAGGCCATATCGGAGAGCAAGTTGCTGGTGTATAATTTTGGCTACTTGGTTGTGTCTGTACAAGTACTGAGAGTTAGCAAGGTGCGAACAACTCGAAAGAATATGACGGAGGGAAGATGACACGCTCGACAAATATCGATCGAGCCATCTTTCATAATATAAGTATACTTTCGGTAATTGTTCGTCTTTACCACCTCATCCATAATTGCACAGACAAAAACCTTCGGTTTCCCCAAAGAATTCACTGAAGCGTAGCTAGTTTACGGAGCTTCTATAGAAGGAGATCTACAGGAGGAGGTTCTAGAGGAGGAGATGTACATTAGGTTCTGTGAGGATCTTGTAGAATCTCCCATGCAGCTCTTTGCTCTCCCATATGCCTTCCTATCCTGAATACTCACCACCTTAGGTTTGCGGCAGTTCTCGTTAGCTAAGGAGAGAGGAGTAAGGTTCTTATCAACTGCAACCGCATCACGATGTATCTGGTATTCGGCATGATGAAAAAGATTATGAGATTGAATACCTCACGGTTGCGTCTTGGCGTTTAAAAAGCCTTGACCACCACATTTCCGCGGGATATACAATCTCATAACTGAAGCTCGGGGGTGTAGCATGCGATAAGTGCTTAAAAGTTGTCCAACGCGTCTAGTTCAGTTTAAGTCCATCTTAGTATGCCAAAGGTATAAATGAGTAATGGCATAACCCAGCCGCTGAAGGCACGCACCTTGTTGCCACCTGACAATCGGGCGCGATTAGACCGCGACTGGGCGATAAGACCACCAATTGTCCCATTTTTTGTAATTCTTATTTTATTCGTTAATTGTTTCGTAAAGTGTGCAATAAATAATTTTCTATCTATCTATCTGACAAAAGGCTATTTAGCCCTTTTGTGAGGCGACAAAAGAAGCGCTCCTTCACCGACTGCTTTATGTCTACTAAACCCAACGCTTCTGGCATACCAAGATATTTGTAGGTTTCACCCTCTGAGAGATATTTGAAGACATTCTCTCTGAAAGTTGTAAATTCTTAGAATTCACAACTTTCCCTCGCTGTATTTGTATGACTGCACACTTATCAACGTGTGATAAGTGTGCGGTATAAATACCTAGCATCTACAAAGGCAGTAAAATATACAGATCCAAAAAAATATGCAATAATTATTTTACAGGATCGGTTAATCCTATAAGTAATTATTTTTTGGTGATGGCATTTGTAGAATAGAATAGAATAGAATTTACTTTATTGCACAAAAGTTGTACATAGGCGAACATAATGCTAGATAGCATTCTCTACCTGCTAACTTTTGGGTAGTGTTGATAACAATTTAGTAGGTAGTGCTAGATAACAAAAATTATTTATTACAAGAAACAAAGGAAAATATAATCTACTATATAATTTGTAAGTACTTGTACGAGTGAGCTAAACACAAAATCTGATGGTGTCTCCATTAAATACGGATCCGTTAAAATGGTCTTGTCAATACGGTGAGAACATAACCTCCAGTAGCGACGGATCCATTCAACCACTAGTTAAATCCGTTCCTGTAAATACAGATTTCTGTGTGAAAGCACACTTTTGGATTAACCACCGATGTAAAAAGGTCGTGGCGGGACCAAAGCCAAAGAACAGTGGTATTCTTACCGGAACTGTTGGTGGCGGAATGCTTAGTTCATGAACCACATCCATCCATAACACAGCTATTCGTTTTCAATGTGATTTTGCTCTGATCTCTCGTGGAGGTGCTTACGAAAACGAATTTAGGTTTATCTGGTCCAAAAGTATTTTACGTGTAGATAGATTATATAATTTACAATTAAAGTAGGTTCTATGTAGCCATCTATGTAAATACCTACTAATGTTCTCATAAAATCTACCCTGTGTTTTTTCTATTATAATTCGGATGTAGGAATTCAAACAGGCCTTTTAATTTGAATCTATTTGTAAAAAAGTAAAAAAGTTACTCTAGCGTCTGTTTGTGGCTGTACACGCGTTATTCCTGAATAAAAAGCCTTTGACTTATTTCCACACTATGTTCTACAAGTAAGCCAAATGTTATCTTGAATTGTTCAATAGTTTTCGAGATCTTAGGCAATAAATTATTAGAGTTACAAGGTATACATTAGGTAACAAACATGTTCAGACGCAAGACGTTAAATGTCAAATGTGAAGTAGGATACCTATTTATAAAATCAATTCGTCTCGTAGATTTTCCTCATATTGCAATGGGGATTACTTTAAAGCGCCGTATTTGCTCGCACTGTCGTCGTCTGGAATCGAGGTTTTTGAGGGCGCTAGACAAACTTAGAGAAAGCAAACTTATCTAAAGTAGTCTCTCGTGAATTGCTTTCAGATTCCTCTGCGCTGCATTTCCCGAAAGCTGCAGAGACAATAATAGTTTCTTTGAATACATGTAAAGCCTTTTAAGTAGATCCTTAAACTTTTCTACATTAAAACTAAAATATGGAAAAGTACTTATACCCTTTTATTTAATGTTTTTTAATTAGTGTTATGTACCTACCTAAGCTCGCTAAAATCGTGGTGAAAGTTTGTACAAAAAGGAAAAAATAAAGTTTTATTATTAATTCAAAATAAAATTCCAATATCAAAAGCCAAACCATACCTATAGGTAATTAACCTACCTGATTATAAATTCAAATGGCAATGATAACAAAGGAATAAATTAATGCAACTCAGGTCGCCATTAATAATTGCTTATCAATAACTGTAGGATTGATTCGAAACATAGGTACCTACTATTAAAAAAGCAATTTTTACTAACGCAGAAGCTTATTTATGAATCATATAAGCCGTTTAAAGCTCCCGACCACTTAAAGGTGCCTATAATGTGGCTGCATTCAGCTGAAACGTTCAGAATATAAAATCACAAACTCGCTGTGCAGCTTAGTGGGTACGGTACGGCACACAGCTAGCAGGCAGCCCATGCCCGTGCATACAGAATCGCTAACTTAAAAAAATTACAATAGCTATGTTGGTAGCTAAATGTGAATATATTCCCTGTCTTAGGTACGAGTATAAACATAGTTCTTTGTATACTCTTTATGCAAATGCAAATAACTTTATAGTTGACAATAGCTAAGAGGAATTTGTCTTCTTCTGTTGATAAAAAAAAAGTGAGTGAGAAAAAAACACTGCTACGTTGCAAATCAACTCTTTCAAGTTGATAGATTTCATGGGGTATATGGGGGGGTATAATGTCTATACTTGGAATTACCGAAGACCTTTTCAATAATGGAAATAGGCAGGACCGTGTGACAAAAACTGGATTGGTGGATAAACATGGCAAATCAGGAATGCCATTTAAAATTTGCGAATGTTTGGAAGTTATCCTCACTTCTTGTTTGATAATTGGTTTTATATTAGTTTTTTATAAGTATTTAAATTTTACTGGGCCTAACATTACTATCATATACAATATAGATAGATAGATAACTCTTTATTGTACCACACAAACACAAAATATAATACAGAAGAAAATGCTGAGAAACAAGGAAGTACAAAGGGCGGCCTTATCGCTTTAATATACCTCTTAGGAAGGTACTATACTATGAATGCGTTCCGAGAGACATAGGTTACCATTTATTCCGGAAAAAAGCGTGCGAAGCCGCGGGCTGCAGCTAGTCTGTATATATAAAAGAAAGTCGTTTTCGTTACACTATTTATAACCCAAGAACGGCTGAACGGATCTCGGTGAAATTTGGCAGCGAGGTAGATGGTATCCCGGGGCCGGACATAGGCTACCTTTTATTCCAGAAAAAAGCGTGAGAATCCGCGGGCTGCAGCTAGTAAATTATAAATGCACTACCACCATAAAAGTTCCTACATTACCTATTATTAAATAAATTAATCATTCATAAGTGAGTATGAGTAATGAGTATCGATACAGTAAAATGTCTTGCTTTACCCGCCTATGCATCCTATAAAAAAGGAAAAAGCATAACAATAAAAACAACAACAGGAAGTATATTGAAAACTCAAGATTACTTTTAGGGGCAAAGACATTTCTCATTTGTTCTTCTTTGGGATGATGATGTTCTCCTTGCCGAATTTCGGCTACGACGGCCCGTCTCAACGGAGACTAGGAATGTGCGCAGGACTGCACAAGTGTGTGCGCAAAGAGGTGCACTCTCTATTCCCTCACTCTAATTATCCTATTATGGGACGCAGTAGACCGGCGCGACCAGGGAGAGGTCTTTCCATTTCCACCAGCTTTATAAATAACACCGGGCTGCTACAGCGAATTTGTCTTGCTAGAAAAATCCCACCATTTTTTTTTGGTCTGACCCGGGGTTTGAAGCCGGGACCTCATTATCAGCGGTTGGACACGACGTCTGAAACAACGAGGCCTGGCAGGATACAATCAATCGATTTTTTTCACCATTTGAACTATCATACCTACATTTCCGTTTATATTAATAGTTAGTAAACAATGCGGAATCCATTGCGCAAGACCGTCACTTGTACTTGGCAATCCAGACCTAGTTTCCACTCAGGCAGAACTTGGTAAACAAAAACATCTGTGGGAGTAATATAGATTTTTAATGTACCTTTGCGGTCTTGACAGGTTTAAGCTGAGTTGAAAGAGGCTGGTTTAATAATAAATGTTTAGAGAAAAGTGTTATGCGTTAAGTCCGCCCTTTAAAAATTCTCGAAGGTAGTGCGACCAAACCCTTAATAAAAAAAAAAACAAAAAGGCCTATTGATTAAGCAAATGCTTAGTTAGAATGAAACATGAATGTTATAGCTTAGTTATGTATAGATGGACGCCGTCTTTTCAGACCTCTGTTTCTGTATATGCGTGGTATTTTAATTAAACCGACTTCAAAAAAGGAGGATTTTCTATGTTTTTAATTATATAAAGCCGTATATATTTTTTTTATGTATGTTCGCCGATTTCATCCTCAATTATACACCGATTTAATGATTCTTTTGCTATTGTATAGAAATGGTCCCACAAAAGTGTGTTTTAAATTTTTTAAAGCATCAATTTATAATTTAACCATTACCATTGCTGGCGGGTATCTGGCGCAGCGCATCAGCATTGCCATACAGCGGCGCAATGCAGCCAGCGTCTTGGGGACGCTTCCGACTGGTATTGATATGGATCAGTTGAGCTACCTGTAGATTGTTTGCAACAGTCTGCAGTTAGCTTAATTGTTTCAATTGTAAATACTAGTTCTAATTTGTTTTTATTATTGAATTGTAATTTTCTTTGTCAATAAAGCCTGTAAGACATACATTTATAAAAAAAAAGTGGAGGCATTACTTAAATAAAGATCTTTTTCTGAAAATAATCACCTCTTACTCAATGTCAATAAAATAAAAAAACAATCAAGTACCATAAGTTTTTATTTTAGGCCTTTATTTTGTGCACAAATTAATGTCGTCACTCCTTCCCATTTCCCGTCCTTTTGAATCGGATGTCGGATCGGAGCGCTTTGATCTGCGTTGGTATACAAATTAGCCATGAAACCGATTGACTGAAATAAAACTATCTATATGAAAAGAAACGATGGTTGACATACCCTCCAATTAGGTCTCGTCGTTGTAAAAGTCTCTAATAATTGAGGCAATGCAAACTTTCTCGTTAGCGAATACAAAAATGTTTTACGACTTCTTTTTCTAAGTAATTTTCATTTAGCTTACCGAGTGCCTCAAAGAGTCGTTACGTTTTGTTATACAATGTCCGTCCGTCATCAAATCGTGTACCCGTGTAAAGTATAGTAGGAAAGGTTTCATGGCATTTTTTGAGAGATAAATGATTTGTGAAAATTCAATATTAGTTCCAGAACGTATTCTTGTTAAATAATAATAATAATAATAGTAATAATAATATTTTATTCAAAATAACTTACGACTAAAAGATAACAAAATTCATATAAAATTCTAATAGTATTAAATAATGTGTGTGCCTGAACTAAGTAAAAACCTGTTTTTCAGGCAAAAAGAGTTCTTACATCACATAAAATAATCAAATAGAACTTATTAACTATACAAGGCGAAGGTGCATGCCAAAAGTTGATTGCAAAAATTTATTGGCCTACTTTAAAACACTCAATAAATTTTCTGTGTCATCATATGACATACATTGCAATGTATCCATAAGTTTTTTCTTACAACTATTATAATTTAAGGGATAAATATTGGCTAACACATTCATTCTATTACACTAATTATATTATTATTAATACAATGTCTTCTATCCCGTTCTGGTACTGTCTAACCCCTGAACAAGAAAAGATTCAAGATAACCATTTTTTTTAGTATTTTCTTATAGTCTGTCCAAAAAAATTGCGAGTTAGAGATCAGCTCATGTTATTTGGATTTAATTACTATATTAAAAAAAAGAAAATTAGAATTCAATAATAAAAACAAATTAGAAGTAGTATTTACAATTGAAACAATTAAGCTAACTGCAGACTGTTGCAAACAATCTACAGGTAGCTCAACTGATCCATATCAATACCTATAGGAAGCGTCCCCTAGACGCTGGCTGCATTGCCCCGCTGTACGGCAATGCTGATGCGCTGCGCCAGATACCTACTAGCTCTCTATTTATGCGTCGCGTCGACCAGACGCTCAGATAAGTTTTTAAAAACCCGGAGAGCCTCGGTACCCCACTGACCTAGGGTCTCGACCCAAAAGGAATAAAATGTGTAGGCTCTGTCGAGACCTGTATATTTGCGTCTCTTGAGATCCTCGGTCAAATCTGCCGCCGCACCAGTCCTCACGGACGTGCTCGGAAGATGGGATAGCGCAAGTGTGTCAACGCATGTAGCATCCCACACAATGGGCCTCTCCTACTCCCATGGGACTAGTGTCATGCCGTCGGGCCTCTTACCATCGCCACGCAACGGACCATTCGGTTCGAGAATAGCTGGCACGTAAGCGGTGACAAAGGCCCGCCTGATAATGTCATTAAGGCTGGTATGACGAGATATCCGCCCGGTGGCCCTAGTACACGATAATCCGTGATGACCACGACAGCAGTACCGCATTGGCATTGATGAGGCGCGCAACATCTTGCACTTGCAATAGATGACTTGTTGTGATACGGAAAGTTACGGGATCCAATAAAGTGCCAGTGTTAAATGAAGGAAATGCTTGTAACCAATGCCCTGAATCCATTTAGAAACGGCCAGGAGACGGGCACGATCCGCAGAGCTGGAGCACGTTTGTAAGAAACAATTCCGTGTCAACTCACACAGAGGCCCGTTCCATTGCCGTTGGGACAAAAAAAATTTTGGGGGAGGCAGCTTTGGGGCAAGCACTATGCCAAGCCGTTCGAGCTTCGTCTAAAAATGAAATTTTGATTGAATATCCAAGTGGGACCAAACAAGCTGACTTTAAAATTTTCAACTATAATGGATTTAATATTCGAGGGTAACTTTAGAATGCTAAAAAAGTACCTACCTCTTTTATGGATAATTTTATGAGATGTGATAGAAATAGAAAACATAGGAAACTAACTTAGGTCGTGGACCGTGGGACGATTGGAGAATAACTGTAATAGGTGACTTGTGACAGTGAACGTGTGTTGTCCTAATTTTCATAATTGATACGGGTCGGCAATGCCCCAACTGAACTAAATTAGGTCAGAATAAGACAATTGACGCATTAGCCGTGTGCAATCCCCTGATTTAATGGCTCTGGATAGTAATGGATTTGTAATTACTGTGATTCTAGGTGCCAGATAGCTTGGCAATACAGGTCGTCGGCCTATCTCCTTCACGAAATCAAAAATGAGCACAACTTAAAGTTTTGCATTTTTAGGGTTACGTATTATACATTTCTTTGGAAACTTATTATTATCACGCATAAAATTATAGACCTGTTATTTTGAATTTATAAACGTTTTCGATAGTTAAATACTTACGTTACACACAATTCATTATATTATTTCAGGCACGTTAATGTAATTTAGTATTCATTAAAATATCACCGGTTTAAAATTACTCTGGTATTTTAGAACATTAATACCTACGTGAATTCATTACCCGACGTCGATTTTTTTTGGTTGTCGAGTATCGAAAGACAACCCAAAAAAAAAATCACGAAAATGTGATCTTCGAAAGTAACTCTGTCTGTCTATCTATCTGTCTGTATGTCTGTTACCGTTTTACGCCTAAACGGCTGAACGGATCTCAATGAGATTTGGCAGGGAGGTAGATGGTATCTCGGAGCAGGACATAAACTACTTTTTATTCCGGAAAAGCATTCGTAGACATTAAAAATGTGTAACGATCCATTGTGTCATGTTGCTCGTAACCTGCAAATTCCAACCGCTTCTCGTATGAAGATGTCTCTCAGGAGTTGTTCGCTCGTAAAACTTTTATTGGTTGCCTTTTCACTTAAATAGCAAATGTGCGGTACACCTTACACCATTTCTTGGAAGGTACTTACCAATTTTTATATTTTGCGTCTTTTTTTAAGACGTTATAGGTACCTAACCCTCGCGGAGACTCCAACAGTAACATTTGAGCTCTCACATTTAATGACGATATTTACAAATTTGAATTATTTTTTGGTCACCTCTCCTTTTAGTTTGGGGATTTAGATAGTTCCCTGTCTGCACGGTAGAGAACTGTACCAAATTGTATGAAAAAAGGAGACGTCACGATCACGTCTCGTTATCTAACGTCAAATAGGCTCAACCCTATGTACAATACTATACCTAGATATCGTTTCAGTATTCGAGGCCACATTATGGGGATTATGATGCCACATACATAGGTACCAAACCTATGTGGCATCATAACTCCCAAACGGATGAAACAATTAGTTTTTGTTTTTTGTTATAAAGGACCGAACACTGGCAAATCGGTATTGCTGTTCACGCGGTGCATTTGGAACCTTTGTACATCACTCTGCCCGAGTTTCAAAGTAAAATTGTTATTATTTTTGTTAAACTTGCTGGTACAAAAGTAGGTAGTCAGCCCTATAATGGGGCGACAATTTTTTATTTCTTCCGGTGTCTCTGGCTATAATTTACCACCAACTACGGCAGGATAGGTAGAAATTAAAACCGCTACCTAAGCGCCTATTCATCGAGTTACCTACTAGTTAACCTTTTTTATGAATAAGTACTTTATTGTTATTTATTATTAACTAGTTTCTGCACGCAGCTGCTCACGCATTTTTCCGGGATGAAATAATAATAAAATCTTTTATTCAGAGCATTTTTACATAAAGGATCATAGATACCCATTCAAACGATGACTACCAAAGCTTTACAAACTGTATGGAAGTGTCAACGGCCAACTCCAAGATTTTTGAATAATTAAATTAACATTTTTTACTAAATAATATTAAAAGCTACATAAAGATTTTGTTACTGGCCATTTACAAATTCACATAATACATAATATTTATTTCTGGTTGGTGAGTGTTTGTGTGTTTGTTTTATATGTGTGTGTAGTGTACGTGGTCTCTCAATGCACCAATCTCCAAGACTGGGCAAAAGGAGACCCAAAATGCGCGTGTGTGTGTTTGTAGTAGTGGTTGTGTCAATACTGGTATGTGTGGCAAAAATCGGAATTGGATTCTCCTGAGGCACCAGTCTCGTGAGAGCCTGGGCAACAGGAGAAATGTTGCGATTGGGGTACCCAATGCAGCAGAAGAAAAGGAGAATGGAAAAGGAGCTTATATCGTATGTTATTCCATATTTAGAACTACGTGCATGCAAAAGTCTGCACAATCCGTTTAGTAGTTTCGGCATAGAAGTAACATACTTTTATCCATCTATCCATCCAAACCTTAGCGTTTATAATATTAGTGTGATAAAACTATGAAAACGCACTAAACTATTATTATCCGTGAGATATCTCGCAAAACGTCGACGGTAAAGGTGCTAACAGCTCTGTCATTTGCCATGTTCATGACACGAACGGAAGCGACAAAAATTATTTCAGCGTTAAATGAAAATACGCGGTTATACACTACACGCCATGTCGTCTACGATTGCTTCGGTAAATTGTAAATTGAGCAACAGTTTAATTTATCTACCGACAAGCAGTGAACAAATAAATGAATGTAGGCACCTACTAGGTACCGATAACTGTTGGGGAGTAAAGTTTCTCGAGTGGCGACCGCGAGGCAATGCGAAACGTAGTGCGAGAAGACCTCCCACTCGATGGACCGACGACATTGTAGCGGTCGCAGGGAGTCGATGCATGGAGGCGACCTAGGACCGCTATTTGTGGCGTCGATTGGGAGAGGCCTATGTTCAGCAGTGGACGTATACGGGCTGATGATGATGATGATGATGATGACCTGCTAGACCAAGTGAAAGAGACAAGATGCTCATAAGTTTCTGTTATTATAGAGCGTAAGCACTCACACAAAAAAAATACAAAATTTATTTATTTTTACATTGTCATGCAAAGTCTACAGCAGCAGTGGATCCCGCACTAGGACACGCTGTGTCGCGGATATCCTATAGCGTTTACCGAACAGAAATATTTAAAAATAAAATTTAACAAACAATGGCTCAGTAGAGATTATCTTGCATAGATTAACTGTACTAAAATTATGTGGATGTGAGTGGGAATATTTTTATTTATTTACTAAATACTGTTGGATGTGTTTGGGAATCTTTTTTGAATGCGGTGGGAATAAGCCATATTAACGTGCATCGCTAGAAATTAATTGTAAATAAGTAGAGTGTAGGCAATAACTGTGAGGTTATAGTTAACGCGCAAGGGATATTACGAATAACATTGGATAGGATTTAAGAGATGGCGACCAATAGTGATTCCGTGGCATGATAGTCTAGTGTGTGTGGAAATTAATGGATTGGTTGGCAATCCATTAATTTCACTTTAGCGCTGAAAAGCGAATAACATTTGAGGTCACTCTTTACTATGACCTGTTTGTAAAAAAAAGGAAAGCCTAAAAAAATCCAAATCGTTTTGCGAAAGAAGTTCTGATTTTGGGTAAATTAATTTTTATCCTGCTGCTATCCGAGTACTGTTTTGAAACACTTTTACTATGTGACTTGTGATAAGCCAGAGTAACCTTCTGAAAGTAGAGCTGTCGGACTCAGAGAGTTAAAGTTTCTCTGTGAACACTCACACACCACACCCGGAATGTGACCCACTCTGGGTAATTTCTGAGAAACTACCTATAATATTCCGAATTTTGGGATATTATTTGATTTCTATTAAGTTCTAGTTGAGGATATACAATAGACGGATTTTCTGTCTTCTAAAAAAGAATGGTCTCAATTCAACTTTTTGTTTTTAGGGTTTCGTACCCGAAGGGTGAAAACGGAACCCTTTTACTAAGCCTTCGCTGTCCGTCCGTCCGTCTGTCACGTGGCTATATCTCATGAACCGTAAGAGGTAGACAGTAGTAATTTTCAGATAATGTGTATTTCTCTTGTCGCTATAACAAAAAATAATAAAAATTAAATAAACATCAAAATTAAAGAGGGCTCCCATACAACAAACATGAGTTTTTTGGCTATTTTTGCTCTTAATTTGTCAGTGCTGTATTTTTAAACTACAATAATAGGTAGACACATGAAACTTTCTATAATTTAGTAACACTTCAACTGTTAAAAAAGAAAATTACAAATAATTAAATAAAGTTGAAAATTTAAAGAGGTTTATTTCTGTTTCCTTAGAACCTCGCAATTTATTTATTTTGTAACATAATACGTAAATGCACTGGCCTGCAAATAAAAGTATCACACTATTAAAATTACAATAACTTTTTAAGTACACAAGATATACTTTCGAAATAAAAAGGACTCGAAACTGAGTTTAATTTAGTATATTAAAATGATTTATTAATATTTTGTATATAGAAAAAAGAGACGTGTTCAGTTCAGTATACCAAACCGGCTCGAAGCTGTAATCAGAGCCCGTGGAGGCAATACCAGTTATTAAAAATTGAATAACATGTACAACATACTTGCTGGTGGTTAGCTGGTGGTGGATTGGCTTGTTCGCGATAACAACAAGGGATTTGTTAAACAGCAAAATTTATAAACAATGCTGAGTCGAACGCCATTTTGTAGCTTTAAGGTATTTATAAGTGGGTAATATTGTTATATAGTTTATAATGTGTTGGTAATTTAATTAGTTTCTGTACATATTTCAGTTCTTAGCTACAAATAAAATATATCTTTTTTCTTTCTTTCTTTTTCTTTCTAAACGTGAACTCATTGGGAGCTGATAAAGAAAATACTGCAAAATATACCAAAGTAAATAAAATTTTCATGAATACCTATAAAAACATTGCATTAAAGTACGAAATTATACCTACAACTGTATAATGCTATAATAAAACTTTATCGTACGAAACTCACATAAAACGGCTTAGTTTATCAAGTCTGCATTTTTATGAATAGCTAATAAGAGGCGGGTGGATATAATAGCTATTGGACTTTCTTCTCGCATTAAACGTCAAGTTTATGGAAAAAAGTATTCGATTCATTACATGAGAAGGGTCGGGTAGGTAGGTACATTGGTGTCGATTTTGTTGTTTTAGAATAAGCTAAAATTAGGATTTAGGAATGTCAAATAGACGAAAGCTATTCTATGTTCCAAAAATGAGACTGGCAGGTTTAAAATTGGGATGACAGATCTAAACAAATCAATTTAGTTTTAAATAGCTATAACCCTATTCTTTGTATTACATTTCAGCTATGATTAGAAAGTAGGTACCTAATTTTAGGAGGCATCTAATTTGGTCATGATTAAAATTTATAGACAAAATGCTGGATAGATAAAAACATTAGGGTACATAAAAGTTGTACGCACCTGTTTGACTGACTGACAGACTGACAGACTGACAGACTGACAGACAGACAGACAGACAGTCAGTCAGTTTGGGATTTTGAAACACGTTCTAATTTAGCTATTTTAGGATCTGTATATATAATACTATAATTTTTAGGTTAACCTAACTTAGAAAATTTAGAAATCGTAAATTTCAGTTAGGAATCCTAAAATAACAGAATAGACACCATTGTCGTCAATCATTTATGTCACGCCGTAAACTATGTTTGATTCCAAGAAAAAGCCTTAATCCCGGCTTTTTGAATGAAGATTATCTGACTTTAATATCGCAATTGTCCTGCGACTAACCTTTGGTATTCTTGATGTTTCTTCCACGATACATTATTTATTTGTGAGGTAACAGTTTTTACCTTCATACACATCTGTCAACGTCAAACCTATGACAAATATGACTAATGGTTGTTCACGTTCCTAAAAGTAGCGACGTCCATACAAGTTCACAGGTACGTAGGCATTACCGTTGTTGACAGTGTAAGTTTATTGTAACTACACACGCACGGAATTCAGAAAGCTCGGATATGCTGTTATCTATTTTATATACTGTACCCACCGTTAGAAGTAGACAAATTGCAGATTTAACCGCCTAGGTAACGTACAGTCTACTGCACGGTCGCGTCGTCGTCGTCGGTGCAATTGTCTACAATCGCATGGGTAATAATAAATAGGCTTATTATGAGTCATACCCCCGATAATAGACGTTAATAGACGGGCAAAGGCAGATGATAATGAGTCGTACAGTTTAATGACTAAGGGTAATTCCGGGGAATTACTTACCGTCATTATTATAAGCATTGCTGTGATAATAATTGAAGTCAAACTAAAAAACGTATTAAGAAGTAAGAAGTCAATAACTTTATTTTGTAGGCTTTCAAAATAAGCACTTAGATAAGTCCAATTTATACTACAAACTAGAAAATAAAGTGTTTATTGCATGTCTTTCCATGTGGATCAGAACTATATTTTTTTTAAAAGAAAGAGTGAACTAAGTTTGAACACTGTTTGCTTCAGCTGGGTAGGCTAGAAATTGTAATTTGTAGGGTACGGTTCTAGAGTGTGTATCCTGCAAAGCAGAGACTACCTTAGTAGTATCTGTGCAAAGTAACGCCTTATTAGAGGCAATTATATTTTTGTAGTAACATTAAAAATCTGGTGGATCATCTGCTTGTTTCGTCAATTATAATAGGGATCTCATCATCATCATCTCATATACAGCCTATACCGGTCCACTGCTGGACGCAGGCCTTTTCTGATAAACGCCTTATTGGGCTTTGCAACATGGGGGGTAATGCCCATAATCCCCACGCTGGGCATGCGGTTTGGGGATCTCAGTTTGGTGGTAAAATTGTTCTGCTGTTAAATATCCAGCTAACTTGTTCCAAGTATAGTACCCCACCTAGCGTTGGATAAGGACCGGAAGATAAAATAATAGATAAAAATGTTTATTTCGTGTTACCTAACACATCGTCGTTTCTAAATAATAATAATATGATAATAATAAAATAATAATGCTGGACAATCCACACAGCATCATCTAGCCCCAAGCTAAGCTGAGCTTGTGTTATGGGTACTAGATCACAGACACACTTAATACAATTCATTATATAGATAGATGTTTTAAATATTAGTACAGATTTACAGAAGAACAGAAGATGATAAACTTGTTCCCAGTATAATCCAGTATAATAAAATACTAAAACTTTGAGGTCTGTTAATAATAATGTACTTCACGGCCAAACTTCTGAAAGGAATGTGGTGTCAGAATCTTTGCATAGAATCGTTCATCCTTTCGGAATTAACGGAATTATCTAAGGTACTCGATGGAATGCGCGCGTCGTTTGACAGACTTACACATATATTTCACGGGTTAGTTCCGACGACTTAGGCCATGACCGCACTGTAAGGTGGAAGCTTAGAGCATAGGTTATCACCACGGCATCATTGATTCGATCGATGTTCAAAGGTCACGCCAATGGAAATCAAATGTATGAAAATATACGACCACGCTACAAGCGTCTAGGTTAGCTAGTCGCCTGGTGTGTAGTGAAGCCTGCTTCCTATAGGTTGTATCAAATAAATATTGACGCAACGTGCTAAGTTACTATCAAAGCAACCCGCCAAGCTACCATCGAAGAAACCCGCCAAGCTACCATCGAAGCAACCCGCCAAGCTACCATTGAAACAACCCGCCAAGCTACCATCGAAACAACCCGCCAAGCTACCATCAAAGCAACCCGCCAAGCTACCATCGAAGCAACACGCCAAGCTACCATCGAAGCAACCGACCAAGCTACCATCGAAGCAATCCGCCAAGCTACCATTGAAGCAACCCGCCAAGCTACCATCGACGCAACCCGCCAAGCTACCATTAAAACAACCCGCCAAGCTACCATCGAAGCAACCCGCCAAGCTACCATCGAAGCAACCCGCCAAGCTACCATCGAAAAAACCCGCCAAGCTACCATCGAAGCAACCCGCCAAGCTACCATCGAAGCAACCGGCTAAGCTTCCATCGAAGCAACCCGCCAAGCTAGCACCGAAACAACCCGGCAAGCTACCATCGAAACAACCCGCCAAGCTACCATCGAAGCAACCCGCCAAGCTACCATCGCAGCAACCCGCCAAGCTACCATCGAAGCAACTCGCCAAGCTACCATCGAAGCAACCCGCCAAGCTACCATCGAAGCAACCCGCCAAGCTACCATCGAAACAACCGCTAATTTATCAGAACTCTAAAATCAATTCAATGAAGTCCCTGACTTTGTGCTTACATTATTGTGAATTTAGATATACCTACCTACATTAATAATTATATAAATCATAATAAAACGTTTATCTTATCTCACAGAGGCACTTAATCAAGCTTACATACCACCATGTAAGCATAACTAGGCAGTGTAAAAACTATTGGTGGGAAAGTAAATACCTTACATATGTAGATACTTAATAGGTTACATTAATATTTACTAGGAATGTAAGCCTTTTAATTATATTTATACTTTTGTTTCAAATATTTTACGGTTTACTTTTTTGCTCTATATGATATGATTGTTATATTAATATGTTTTTCCGTATGCACATAGGTAGGTTGTGTTACAATCAAGTTTTAGACCTACACTATTTAAATTTTGTAATTTTTGTGGTTGGAATATATTTCGTGCGTTACAATAAACAAAATTTAATAAAAAACCGCCAACCTACCACCCTACAGTGTGTCCGAGACCTTACCTCTATAATAACTAACTAATTACTACTAGGAACCTCAGGCAGTATTAGGCTACGAACGAGACAGACGGCTTGCTTAGCGCCTATAATATAATGTATAAACTGCTTCATACAAAATGTATGTAACGTTTCAAATCCGTGCCCCGTCCGGGCCACTACACGGTACGCCCCGGGCACGGACCGGTCTAATATAAATCTTCCCTTACGCCATTTGATGACTAGCGAAGGCGCCAAGCGTGCACGTTCTACGACAAAGGTTCTAGGCGCTAAGCAAGCTGCCTGTCCTGTGTTTATGGACCCTTATAAATGTGCTGAGGGTACATTTTATAATAACGTATAATAAGGCGTGCGAAGCCACAAGCTGCTGGTAATTTTTAATATGTGCTTCGACCAATCGATTCAATTGACGAGGGCGATATCCTGAGTTCCTCCTAGACTGCATGATATACCAAGTAGCAAGTGCTTGTGGAAATATCATTAATCTCTCCCGAAATTGGATGAAACATAAACATAACTTTTCAGAGATGTTTGCTTTAAAACTCTTACAAAGGGATTGGCGTTATTTCGTGGCGTAAAATAAACCTTATACGTAGCCGTGAAAGTCCAAAGCTCCATCTTCAGCTTAACCGCCTGGAAGACGAGTAAAAATCAAAATGCAGTCAAACAAAATGCAGTACAAAATAAATATTATTTAAACTGTACATAAAGATCGAATTGCATATTGATGCTGTAGAATTTGGTAAGTTTGCCCATATTTCAGTAAGTTTATATTAATTTATTGGAAAACCACAGCACAGTAACGAGTCACGAGTAACGAGTGCTCACTAACTTTACGAATTCTCCACGGCACTCAATAAACAGCTTAAATATCGTGATGAAAGAGAGGGCTCTCAGCAAACTCTTAGTCACCTACCCGTCGGCGTATGGCCATAGATTAGTATACAGTACTACAGTTTGGCTAAAACTTTTCGCGAACGACGCCAACAAGAAAAGCTTCAGCATCGATTTCCCAAAGACGACGCAGCATTTGAAAGCACGCGTCACGAAGACGCATCTTTCTTTCTCTTTTCAACCTTTGCCTCTTAATGCGAAGAACGGGCACCTGCTCCCAAATCAAGGTAGGGTCGTGTCGTGAAGTTCCGCTTCGAGGGTTATTAATGAGGTAATGTTTTTGTTTCGGCTCAAAAGGTGGGTAAAAGCAACAAATTTCCAGCTTTAGTATACCTGACGATTGTTCGGTACGTACTCGTTATTTATGTTGCAGTTTCATTACAGATTTAGGATAATAGCAGCTGCTCTGTTGTCTACTTGTCTGACTTAATATTATACTAACCACAGAAAATATTTTCATGTTTATCTGCTAATTGCTAACATAACTATAGCTCATGTACGTGGCCCGCACGGGCGTAACCAAGCCATATTATATTTTTGGTGTCAAGCAGAATTTCACTAGTTTGCATAACATGTCATGTAACACTGATTGCAAACCACTTTTTAATCAAGTAACATCGCGTAAATCAAAATGCAAATAGATTGTATGTGGGCCATACATTTAATAATTATGCAGAGTTTATTATCAATTAACCAGATTAACCAGAACCTCATATTTAAATCCATGCTTTAATATGCTTTTCTGCTTTAACAATCCGTTCGTATAGCATTCACTCAACTTTAGTGTGAGTTAGTCGTAACCACTATTTAATAGTTTATAAATATTTTTATCTGCTTTAAAATTTATTATCAAAAAAGCAATAAGACCTCGCACAGGGTTTAATATTAGTTTGTGAAAGAAATTCTTATGAAAGTTTTCTATGTTACAGTCTTGATAACATTCTAAAGCTCGTATGATATATGCTTGAGTAACGCTTTTCTATGATAAACGTCACTCAAGCATAGATCGATGACTAAGCAAGCTTTCATAATACGGGCCTTAGATTCCAATATTGTCTACTTTCTGCAGGCTTGGATAAATAATAAAAGGGTAGGATCAGCCGCAATAAAGTACCAGGCTCGCTCGGCTGCTCTATATCATATGTATATTAACACGACCTATGCTAGCAGAATCCAAATCAAAAATAGTGTTATAAACTTTGGATTTCAAGCAGATTTCAAGCTCTTTATCTTCCTAATTATGATATTTGCTTACGAGGCAAATTGGCTGTACGCATTTTACAAAGAAAAATCGAGGATTTTTTGTCGTGTACCAATTCGGTACCTACCTACTTATATTTTCGCAACTCACGGACAACAATACTTCTTTAAAAAGATGTGCCAATTAATGAAAAGATGTAATAATAAAATAGATGATGTGATACATCGTTACTCACATCGTCACTTTCCACCAGGTGAGATTGCGGTCAAACGAATGTCTGTTAACAATAAAAAAATTGTGTATATTTCCAGCTTTTCATCACAACAGTATGCCTTAAGTCGTATGATATATAATAAGGTATAAAAGTGTTTAGGAGTTGAATGTATCAATATCTGATAGATAAAAGATTTATTAATTATATATTAAGGTTTATAATTTCAAATAAATAAAATTGCTCGTAAGTTCAGGTTTAGCATTAGGATGACAGCTCTGAAATTAGTTTGACAGATCTAAAACAACTTAAAATAGTTATAATAGCTATAACTCTATTATTTGCATTACATTTTAGCTATGATTAGAAACGTCTGCATAATTTTAGCAGCCATCATGACCAAATTGGTCATGATTAAAATTTATAGGCAAAATGCTAAAAGCTTTTACTCCAAAAACCTATGCATAAAAACATTAGCGTACAGAAAAGTTGTACACACCTGTTTGATACTATGCTAATCTATAAATACGGCTCCAGAAAGGGTATTACACAACTTATTTTTAGATTACACCAAAACTGGTATCGATTTGATTTTTTAATGATTTCGCGTTCGAAGCTTTTGAATTCAGACCTGGTGAAAAACAAGCAGATGCTTTTGTGAAAAGTGAAACATGGATTTTGTGGTAGCTGCAGTGGTGAATTTGAGGGAAAGGTGTGTACTTGGCACTTGCTTGTTTGGTACCTAGCCATCTTCACGGGTTTCATATAGAATGCCTAAAGTTTTATTGCTGTATACCATAAAACCTTAGGTAGCTTATTGATAAATTCAATTTACTGTGTAGAGAAAAGTTAGAAAAATGAAATTTATCAATCTACCATAACCTCGCACTCACTGATGTTTGGATTTTTGGAGAAGGCAGGCAGAAACCAACATTGCAGTTATATATTACAGCAACACCAACGACTCAACTCAGAGAGGTTTTGCGATTTTCAAACACGTTCAACAACGTTCACGGTTAGGAATCCTAATACAACAGAATCGACACCAATGGTGTAGATTCTGTTGTTTAAGTTTAATCTAAAGTAAGATTAGATTGAAAATATGTTTTTAGTTAGAAAAAGGTAAAGAATAAGGTAGAGAACTCTATCAATAGTTACCACCACGTTTGAAGCCAATTCCTTCAACCCAGAAATATTTTGACAAATGAAATATTTTTGGTGAAATGAAAAAATATTTCGGTAAGTACAACAGGCCGGCAATGTATCATCAACGCCGACATTACTGTAGCAAAAAAGGGCTCGAAAGTCTGGTTCAATTAGGCAACCGAACTACTGAGACTACACCAAAAATATACTACTCTTTGTCAAAACAACATTTTTAAAGTGACAAATGGTAAAGTCCGATTGTTTTCGCTTATTTTTTTTTAATAAAGGTCGAGTTGAGAAGTCGTGTTCATACTTAATGTATGCTGCCCTTGTAACAATATAGTCATTGTTTAAGATGAACGAAGCTACAGTCGTATCGTGCTTTGTATTCATAAAAGTATGTTTCTGACATTAATCGGACTGCAATGGCTTTTTATTCCGTTCGTATATATCCGTATTTGTATTTGTATTTATAATATACTAGCTGCTGCCCGCGGCTTCGCACGCGCTTTTTAAGTAGCCTATGTACTTCCCCGGGTACCATTACCTCCCTGCCAAGTTTCATTGAGATCCGTTCAGCCGTTTGGGCGTGAAAAGGTAACAGTCAGTCAGACAGAGTCACTTTAGAATTTATAATATTAGTATGGATAATGCTAGACAATTGACACAGCACTTTGTTCAGGTAGGCCTGAAACAAAGTTACAATCAGTGTGTTTGAACAGTTCCGCTACGAATTCATTAAACAAGTTTTCGTAGCAATGAATAATATGCTACGCCGTAGACCCTCTACGGTCTGAGTTTTAAACCAATAAAAAACATAATTTCGCAAAAAAAAAATATTTATGCACATAAATTGTTATATGATGTTTAATAACGTCTCGAGAAACACAATTTCGTCAAATTATTTAGGAAAATTTGGAGGTCTAAAATATACGCTCAGACATATCCTTTAGTTGAACGCATGAAAGTACTTTCGTGGTACCAAGCGCTTATAGCTCATAACGTTTTAAATTCTCGGGACGTGCCTCCTTTGAACATAATTCTTGATATGTGTAAGCACAAAAGCACCCAGCATTTTTCTGTGAGCACCATGTGAATGCACGTGTTTAGATCAGCATCAAGTAATGATAACGCTACTTTATGTACCGTACTGCATCTGTATACGTTTGCGTTTAATTCGTGCTGTAATTATAGCATTTATACATCGGTGTATTTACACTTATTATATAGCTCGGTTATTTAAAGTTGTCGCGATAGTCTTTTGTTTTTTTACACAAAGGACTAGTTGCGCCTGACGTCACTATTATTTGGGCACAGTATACGAATAACAATAGACGGTCACTACACACCAATGGCCGGTTCTTCATTTAGGACGTAGAACATACACCCAGCACCGCTACTGTACAGCACAAAGATAAGCATTCAAATATGGGCTTAAACTCATACATTTTACAGTGTCAATATGATTAAGTAATTTTGTCACTGTAAAACGCAAGCTTCAACCGAGTGAGTGGCCCGCAAGCTGTCTGTTATCTGAAGCCATCAATATAAAATTTACCCATATTACGAGTTATAGCCCATATTTGAATGCACATGTTTGAGCTGTGCTGCAGTGGTGCGGTTGAGCGACAACCTTAAGCCGACCAATGTTCGCGTCGGGTGTTAATAAAGTGATCCCGGCCATAGAGAACAACACGGATCGCGTTTCGTCGGGTCGCGCGGCGTTTAAATAGTATGAGGAGCCCATTAATACCAATATCCCGGGCTAATTAACATGGCACCTGGCTCGGAACTCGATACTTCCCCCGCTGCCCAGCGCAGCGCCCCGCTGTTGCCGTGCAAGGGCTGTAGTAATATCATAACAATAACCCTTGCTCGTGTAAAATTTTCTGTTATTTGTTGTTATTATTGGTTTTTTGTTAAGTTTCTGTTCGAACCAGATGACCTGTTAATTCGCCCGGGTAATATGATAATGATTACTTTTGCCGGCTGCACGGACATCATGAACGCATATTTCTATGAAAAGCATAAGCAACTTTAAATGACATTACGTCCACTGATGTCGATGAGGTGTCGATGTCGCGTCGAGTCCGCTAATGAAGAGCCGCCCAAAGTCGGGGCGCGAATTTAGTGTGTAGACTGTCATTCACGAATGATGGTTAATGATTGTGTAGCTTGGGAGAACACTCGTTCAGTCGAAGGTAGAATATTGATCGCGAATTGCTTCATAGCTGCTTTTAAATATTCAAAGTTACTTCATTAACTTCCGCGCTGTAACCGCGCGCCTGGCAGATGCCACATGCGCACGGACATCATGAGCGCATATTTCTATGAAAAGCATAAGCAACTTTATATGACATTACGTCCACTGATGTCGATGAGGTGTCGATGTCGCGTCGAGTCCGCTAATGAAGAGCCGCCCAAAGTCGGGGCGCGAATTTAGTGTGTAGACTGTCATTCACGAATGATGGTTTATGATTGTGTATCTCGGGAGAACACTCGTTCAGTCGAAGGTAGAATATTGATCGCGAATTGCTTCATAGCTGCTTTTAAATATTCAAAGTTACTTCATTAACTTCCGCGCTGTAACCGCGCGCCTGGCAGATGCCACATGCGCATTTTGCACGCAGGATACGCATGCAGCATTTATCGCCGATTTCTTGATCTTTTTATAGGAATATCTAGTAATATCTATATATTTATCAAGATTCTCCGTTTGATTGTTAGTATAAGCAGGATCATAAATTTGTGTGGATCACGCTATCAATCAAATATATGTTTACTGACAAAGAAGGGTTCTAAACTTCTGTTTTACGATAAACAAATTTTAATTTTAAAATGTGTGTGTTTGTGCCAAAATAACTTGCAACAAATCATTTAAACCTAAACAGCATATTCCGGATAACCCAAAATGAAATCTGTATGACACCATTTTATACAATCTTGATGCTTTTGGTTACCGGCTATTCGCCCACCAAGCCACGAAAGCCGTCATTTAATTTTAAAGGAAGTAAATATATTGTTATTTATTTTAAATATACGGTCAGCTGGAAAAAGAGATACTGATTATGTCTGCATGATTTTCAGAACAATTGATGTCCGTCAGTTCCGTGAATGAGTGGCGACAGGCGACGTTGCCATGTACATAATCCAAGTACCCGAGTGTACCGCCACCTAATGGGTCCAGATGTATAAATTTAAACCATCCAAACAAAGGTGCACAACAAATGTTTCAAATTTTTCCAGTCTTTATGGAGGAGTTCAATGCCTTTCACACGGATATAAGAAGGTAGGTTAATTAGGTTTGGCAACTCAAATTAATTTTATAGCGTGCCAAATTTTATAAAATCCGAATCATTAGTATATGTACTGCCGAAGCAAGTGCAATCCGAATCATTATTAACAGCTTATTATTTACTAATACATTGCTCCAGAAATATTTAATAGCCTGCCCAATATCACATTAATTTCTGATATTATTTTTATTATTTTACATTATTTTTTTACTTTCATTACCAAGTTAGTAATTTTTGCCGACCAATAGATATGCAGCTCAATTCTCTTTTTCTGCTGGCTAAATCCGTTTTTCAGCTGACCATATCTTCTTTAATTTGCTGGCCGTTTAAATAACACCGTTTTAATTTTTATAATAGAAGTGCTGCAAACTTTCACCGATTAGATGCAGCAATTTCTGTGCTAAAATGGCGTTCCCTAGTCCTCGTCGTCGTTCTGTTATTGTTCTAATTGAAACTTGACTGGTTCTATGTTGGGTTATAGTCAGACCCATCCCCAGCAGTGGGTTATGGGGCTGAGATGATAAATACGTTTGTGTTTCAACGTTAGAGCACAATTAAAAGTAACTAGTTTCTATTTTTTTGGGATATTAAATATATTCTTTGAATGAATTATTATTCAAGCTCTGCTTAGCTTGGGGCTAGATGATGCTGTGTGGATTGTCCAGCATTGTTTATTATTTTATTATTAATATTTAACTTTCTCTGAGTACACTTTAAAAACAAAAGCCTATGTTTTATAATTTTCACCATAACGATAAACCGACATCATTTTACAAAATTTAAAAAGCTTGGGTTATAATTCAATTCTCATTTAAAATTCAATTGTTCCATCCAAACTCGTTCCAAATCTTGTTCGTTTCAGAGTTTTTACCGCAGTGCAAATGAATTTGTTTGGTTAACGATCCAATCGAATAAAGTGGAAAATGCAAAATAGAGTAGGTAAACTGGAGGTAAACTCTTATAATCCGCTCACTTTTAAGCCGGTTTCCACCGCGAAAGGTTAATGAGCGGGAAATTAGACACGAGAAACGGAGTTAAAATCAATGCTTTTGCTCGGTTACTCCTTTCCGCTCGACTATCTTTTTGCTCGCTGAGTACTTTTCGCTTGACTATTTGTTAGTGGAACTACATATATGCACATGAAATAATATTTTTTTAAATTAGATTAAAGAGATGCTCTTGGAAAAATGCTACTACCACCTAGATGATTTTTAAGTGATAATTTTGGTGTCTTGTTATTGAATTCTTGCATTAATTTTATATGAGATACTTATTTTCATACCATTTTATTAAATTAGTATTATATAACGTAATCTGGCCGTCTCTCATTGCAACACCCTAAATGGGTACATTATTGTGTGTATTCCTTTATAGTCAATAAGTCCTGGCAAATGTATTACCATAATAATGATGTAATAAATATATAAATATATACTTTTGAGAGTTAAACTTTTATATAATACTTTTGGGTATTATATAAAAGTTCGCTCCGCTCGCGAGGGAACCTGGCTTTGAGCTTTAAAAAAAAATTCTGGGTTGAAACCAGGTGTGTTAAATTTTTCATTGGATATAATCACCGATCAAGGTATGCGCAGGTATAATTTTCTCTCTATTGTTTTTGTAAGCCCGCTGTGCTTTAGCCTTCATAATAATAGCACTTATCAAATAAATGTTAATTTAGTTATTACTTCCAATGGACACATAATTTGTACTCATAAGAGGAAACTGTAGGCTTAAGTTATCCAATAAGTTTAACATATTGAGGTTTGATAAGCTGTTAGTTTTCCTAAAATATAAAAATAAAATAAAATAAATAAATTCGACTGCTGAACCTGCCTCCCCATGGTCCAAGAAAACAAGACACACGCTACGTCACAGTCTACTTGCACTTATTTCAACAAAACACGGAAGTTGGGAAAGAAATAGTCTATTAAATACAACTAAAAATACGATGAAAATTACAATCGTCAATTTTGTTTTTTAGATCAGTCAAAACAGTTTTAGTTATACGCGAGTAATTGTGATAAATAATTGGTTAGTAGGTACAAAAGAACATAAAGTTAAATAAAATAAAATACATTTTATTTACCCAAAAACACAATAACATAACAAACAAGTGTATAGGTACATTAAAAGGAAGGGTAAAGGGGGGGGGGAATCGTGTGAAACTTGTGGGAAGCCATTTTTATTTGTTTATTTACTTTATTTGGAAAACCAACGGCTTAAACTAACTTAATCAATTTACATAATAGCAACAGAAAGCCAATTAATTTTCACGTTTAGTGACAATTTAACTAACAATTTTGTCACTGTGAAATATATCTAAAGGTAACGAGTTTAAGCCCATACTTAGAATCACGTTTTTGTGCTGTGCTATAGCGTTGGTATTGGATTAATGAGCGCAGAACTTTACGCCGTGACCACGGCTTTCACTAATCCAGCTGCCAAGCGTGGTGATTATGGCAAAATCCTTTGTTTGCGTGGGCATATTTAGCCGGTCTATTTAGATGTATTCGTAAGTGCACCACTCATACAACTTTCGCTGCTGCTTGGCTACATTTTGATAACGTGTAAAATACCTACAAAAGAACATGAGCCAATGTGCGGCGAAAATAGCATGAGTGATAGATACAAATGGATCTGAATTGACCCGAATTAGGACGTTACATAGGGTCGATGAGTAGAGAGACAGGTATTTAAGTAAGATGGTTAGTTGGAAATGATTCCAACCCAATCTGATGGCGCGTGCATTATATCCTAACTAGCTGCGCCCCGCGGCTTCTCCCGCGTGGAAATTGATTGCGCGCCCCCTAGGGGTAGTTTTGTAAAAATAAAAAATACGTGTATCATTATTTACTTTATAGTTTATTTATACCGAGTATCAGAGTGAATCGAACGAAGGGCTAATAATTATATTCGATGGAAACTTTTTCCTTTTTTTCCCATTTTAACCGCCACAGAGGTTAATTTTAGAAAATTAGCTTACGTGTTATTCTAAAATTTAAACTATCAAATTTAATTTAAATAGATTAAGTAGTTACGGAGATACGTGGTAGTAAACATTCACACGAACTTTCGCATTTATAATATTAAAAGTGTGATGTATTTGCAGATCAGAGCGAACTCTGCTGTCACAGCTCAAATACAATAAACGTAATGAGTTTCAGCGGTTTTACGGCAAAGCGACAATGAAATCGAAACGAATTGATTAAAATTGAAAAGACGCGGTTTCTCAATGTCAAAAAATAGTTCGGAAAGACTGAACAAAGGGCGTTTTTTTACGTGGAGATTTGACTTGACTTACTTGTTATTTATTATTTATTTTAACACTTTATTGCACTTTAAGGTACAAAGGGTGGACTTAATGCCGAGGCATTTTCTACCTGCCGACCAAAACCATATGTTTTTTACAGGGGGTTGGCGTGCTAATAATAGTTAATAAATATATATATATATACTTATACCTAAATACCTATCTAAAGCATAAATATGAAGCAATAAACAAAAACATTTTAAGAAGTAAATTAACTATTGGTACAACCTTTTAAGAAAAAGCCTGCGCACCATTTGCTTAAAAGCATCTCGTGTATCTGCCTTTCTAATGTCCAGAGGCAAGTCATTCCACAACCGCACTGCCTCTAAAGAGAAAGAATTTCCAAAGAAGGAGGTGTTAACCACTGGTATAGATAGGAGTAGATTATCGCAGGAGCGGAGACTTCTACTGTGATCGTCTGCCAGGAAATGAAAGCGTTCCTTCAAGTAAATAGGACCCGAAGGGTCTCTTATAACTGAAAACAGTAGACAAAGGATCCTGAGTTTTCTTCGTTCACGAATAGGTAACCATTTTAGCATAGCGCGGTATTTGCTTACATGATCATATTTGCGGAGATTGTAGACGAAACGGATGCACGTATTTATTAGACGGTCTAGTTTACTTGTTGTTGGCAATATAATTATATCTGATTTAATTAAAGTGGTAAAGACCCTTCGATCGGTATCCGCCACCTAGCGGGCGTCGCGTACCAGGATCGATGCATAGACCGTGCTTCCGTACCCGAAGGGTGAAAATGGAATCCTATTACTAAGCCTCTGCTGTCCGTCCGTTTGTCTGTCACAAGGATCTATCTCATGTTCTTGTTCGTAAGATTAAACAGTTGAAATGTTCAGTGAATGTGTATTTCTCTTGCCGCTATAACATGGCTGGCTATATGGCTATTTTTGCTCTTCGTTTGTCAAGGCATCTCTTGAACCTCAAGTAGACACATTAAACTTTATTTATAACTTTTCGTAACACTTCAACTTCAACATAACTAAAAATATAATACAGTTGAAAATTTAAAGAGAATCGACTAATGGATTCCATAAAAGATCCGTCAAGTGCGAGTGTGGCTCACGTACCGAGGGTTTCGAAAGTTTGTTAAGTACACCAATATGAACTAAATATAGGTACCGGTTAGAGACTTTGCTATTTAATGAATTTAAAATACATTTCAAATGGATTGGTTTAGAGAGAGTAATGGTCGGCTTTTTCATAATATTTCGAAAAGTATGTAACCTGTAGGAATTTCAAAAACTGTTTTGAGATGTACGAACCGATACCTTGACTTGTTTTAAAATATTTCAAAAATTATAAAAACTAGAAAAGTTTTAACAACTGTTTTGAAATATACAATCCAATACCTTTTATTTGATACCTCAATAAGTGAGGATGCCTCACCTTTTCAAAAAAATTCCCTTCCGTTTCGTAAGTTTTTTAAAAAGTGTTCTGTTAACAGACTTCTGTATATTTTTTCTGTAAAATATAGATCCATATATTTAAACGCTATATACATTTCAGATGGATCGCTCTACAAACTTCGGAGATAGGAAGGGTATTATTTTTTAATCTGTCCAAGCTCATTGAGTTCAATATAAATGGTCTTCCACGTCAGTGTTTCTTTGACGCGACCTTTAAGGCATGTCTAGTAGTACCCAATGTCTATTAAACTACCTAATAGTGTTTGCCTCGAAGTTATCGAAGACATCGTAGGCTCCTGGCGTAAGTGACCTTTCAAGTGAAACATAATTTAGGTCGATAACATGAGCTAGTTCCTTTATGAGTATCTAGAATAGGTTGCATGTTAGCAAGACAGCGGGAAATGCTGCCTCAGTGACTCAAGGTAGAAATATACTGAGCCCACGAGAGCACGCGACGCAACGTACGCGACGCATTTATGAGATCTGCTCTGCGATTGTTTACGCTAAAATCTCCTATTCAATGGATCGTCATCCGAGGAGACAGGGTTTAAACGATTTCGGTTTCCATCACATGCTACTTATACAAATACATACAAATTTCTGGCTGTATGGAGCCGACCAACGACGAAGCTGTCAAAGTCAAAATATCACAACGTCAATGTCAACTCAATTGTAATGTTTTATATTTATTTATTTGTTATTTTTTTACATCTTAACATTTTATTCGTTAAATTTCACACATGTATGTGCAATATGTGTGTAATTTGAGGATTTAACGAGTAACATACTTTTATTCATTTATTTTGAATTGAGCCAGTTTACGACTAGAGGTGCGATACACACTGCGACTCACACTTGACCTTGTGTTGCCCGTCTACGTTTAATAACTGCAATGTATTTACTGTTTGTAACATTGAATCAGAATTGCTGTAATCGAAAAAAAAAAGATCAAGCGTGAGTAATGTGACAATTGAGTTTGACTTAAGTTATACATATCTTGACGTTGACGTGGTCGATCGGCTCCATCCCACCAGAAAATTGTATGTATTTTTGAGTACTTATGGAAACCGAAATCGTTTGTGCCCCGATGGCTTATTCAATTGGAATAGGAGGTTTTAGCGTAATCGCACAGCCGGACGCTTGAAGTTGCATGAACACAGATAGCCTAGATCCATACTAGTATGCCACGCCATCCGACGTTTCCTACATTTCGTTGCGTACCTTGCGTGGCGTGGGCTCAGTCTGTTTCTAGCTTTATACAATGATTTTCATAATTGAGTGCGCGCTAGAAGCTACTGAGGAGAACACGTATCGCTCGCTCCTAAAAATCCGATTCAAATAGTACGGAATTATCGCCTTTATCTATTAAAGTGTTAAGCGGACAGTGGAGTGCAACTGAAATCGGCAATAATTATTAAAAAGTGACTCTATTTCTATGTACTGCTGCTTCGCGCGCGGTAACGTCCCCCGCATACTTCTTGTGTGAGCAAGACGGGCTCATAATTCGTCGCTCTCTAACATATGCTAGGAACTGAGTGGTGGCCACAGGTACTGGCGTGAGCACAATAGCACCTCGTATACGAAGATTTGATTGCAAATTGTTCATTTTCGACCACTACCTCGAGGGTACTAAGGTAAACTAGATACCCACACAATGGTTAACTGCGCTGCCTGTGCGAAGGTTTTAAAATCCAATCAACAAATAAAATGCACGTCATGTCCGAGTTCTTATCATCTTTTATGCGTAAATCTGCCTGATGCTAAAAAGCTAACAGAAGAGACCAGACTTCGCTTTATTTGCCCAACATGTCAAACTAAAGTGCCTCGTAGAGATAATACAAATACGCCGGTGCGAGCTGTGGCGGCGGTGGCGTTTGCCCCCCGCTCCGACGACGACGGTGCGAGTAACATAACGCAGCGAGACGTGTCCCGTAAAGTCAAAGAGAGCTCCCCCATGATCGCCACAGACACAGACTCGTTCAGCGCCCTGGCACAAGAGATCAGACTGCTTCGGGCAGATGTCTACGAAATCAAAACACAAATGACGTCGCTAACCGACCACATTACTCAATGTAACTCCCGACTCGATGAGTGTGAGAAAAGAATGATTACTACAGAAGACCGATTGCATTCTCTCGAGGATAGATCTACTGCCATTATGTCCTTGGAAAATACCATATGCATACTACGTGAACAGCAGCGATCTTTGGCGCAAGCATCTTTAAAAAACGAAATCGAGATCTCAGGTATCAACGAGAATAGCAATGAAAACCCGATACACATAGCACTAGTCATAGCTCAGAAAATCGGCGTCCCTATTGACGACAAGGATTTAGACTACGTGACTCGCGTGGGGCCCTACCGTCGAAACAAGGAGCCCTCCTCGTCAGATGGTGGTACGTCAAACCAGCCGCGGCCGTTAGTCGTGCGATTTCTGCGTCGTCATCAACGTGACAACTTCCTAAAAATCGCTAAAACCAAACGCAATCTGAACAGTACCGACATCGAGGTAGCCGGCGCTCAACGTGTTATCTATTTCAACGAGCGTCTGACTCAAGAAAACCGGCAGTTATTTCGTACAGCCCGTCTTCGCTGCAAAGGAACTGGCCACAAGTATTGCTGGACGAAAAATGGTACCGTCCACATCCGGAAGCAAGACGGAAGCCCGGCTATCTCGATCAAATCTATGGAAGACCTACTGCGCTACTTTGATGAGCTTTGCTAAGTTTTTTTGGAAAATTCTAGTAAATAACACGGCGAGGGCTACCTATAGTTGCCTCAGTAGAAATTATTTGTATAGAACCGAACCATTTATTCGTATTTTAACTTTATTAACTACTGTATATTGTAACATTTATTATTATCAGAATGAGTTAAAATCAATTTTACATTTTATATTGCCAAATCAATTACATAGGAAAATTTTAGTTTATACTACTGCATGTACCACCCTCATTTTATATGATCTTCATAGAACTGAATCAATTTATTTATATTTTATTCAAACCACACTTCTTATAACTACTAAGGGACCTGTACATTGCAACAATTTTTACCAAGAGGTTAAATTTTATTTTATTTTGCAATACAATTTGTTTTGTTTTGTACACACAAACACTGCCACACACACAAACATACACACCACATTGTGCATAACTACACATCGTCGACTTAATGGAAAAATGACAAATACCATCCATAATAATTATTTTTCTCAACTTTTACTTTATCAATATGGTTTTATCTAGCCTTACACAAGAAATTGACGAAACCATATCTATTGATTGTCATTCACATTGTAGTTTGGAATTATGCAAGCAATTCTGGATGTCTGCGCCATATAATTTTAAATTCTTATGTATGAACATTAGAAGTCTACAACGTAACTTCGATGATTTTACTGTCGCACTAAAACGCCTGGACTCAGATATTGATGTTGTTATTTTAACAGAATGCTGGTTGGCTGAGGCGAGTATTATAGATAAACTACCCGGGTACAATTCTTACCGCTCTTCGTCACAGCTAAACAAAAGCGGTGGAGTCGTCATTTACGTAAAAGATTCATATTCATGTACAAAGTTAGATATAAAACTTGATGACGCAGACTGCATAGTTGTTACCGTAAATAACATAGTAACGGTGCTGGGAATTTACCGATCTCCATCTGTACCGTCTCTGGATAGATTCTTAAATTCCCTTGACATATCATTACTGGAGTTGAAACACACCTCCAATCTAGTAGTTGCCGGCGATATGAACATTGACCTCTGCGACCCCTCTAACAATCAACTACCCGATTATATGTGTCTTATGGCATCCCATGGTCTTCTTCCCGCCATCTCTAAGCCGACTAGAGGCCTAGCTTGTCTGGACCATATCTTCATAAAATCCCATATAAAGTCAGTAGGAATAGTATGCGTAGCGTCTATCACGGATCACTACCCTGTTCTAGCAGGTTTTCTGCTTTCAAAACATAATAGTAAATTCACTTCTCGTTGGCGACTTAAAACAGATGTTAACGCCGCAGCTTCAGAGTTAACTAAAATAGACTGGTCGGAGGTTACTAGTGGCTCAAACATTAATAGATCAATTTCATCTTTCTATAAAATAATAAACAACAGTATTACAAAGCACACTAAAAACGTTAAGATAAGCCGCAAAAAGGTAAATTTAAAGCCCTGGATGACGGCAGGCCTTATCAGATGTATTAGACAGCGTGATAAACTTCATCAGGACTGCAAGGCATCACCTAAAGATACTGTCTGCCGAAAGATCTACACTAGGTACAGAAACTTCTGTTATAACCTCCTACGGAAAATAAAAGTGGATTATAATAGACGACTTATAACCGACAGCAAAGACAATCCGAAGAAACTTTGGAAATCAATTAAGAATATCTGCCAACCATCAATTCGCACTAATGATGCTGAAGAGTTGCTAAAATCTGGTGACAACGCGAAGGCGTCACTTAACAACTCCAATAGCCACTTTGTCTCAGTGGGAAGCAAGTATGCCGAATCTATCCTGACTAGGCTACAGGAGACAGAACAATCTCTAATAGATTCTTACAGGCCATGTGTGGCTAGTGCTCACTCTTTGTTTATGTACCCAACCGATCCATCTGAAGTAACTGCAATAATACTGAAACTTAATCAAGAAAGCGCTCCTGGCTTAGACAATCTAACTGTTCCACTGTTGAGAGGGTCTCTGTCCGCAATAGCTGCTCCTCTAGCTCATATCTTTAACCTAAGTTTGGAGAGTGGCGTATTCCCAGACGTCTGGAAGACTGCAGTCATCTCGCCTATTTACAAATGCGGCTTGAAGAGTTCTCCCGACAACTATAGGCCGATAGCTCTCCTGAGTATCCTATCAAAGGTCCTGGAGAAAATTGTTAGTAGGCGCTTGGTGCCATTTTTAGAATCGCAGAACCTCATATCCGAAAGGCAATATGGTTTCAGAAGAGGTAAATCGACCGAAGATGCGGTTGCGCTGCTCACTAACTTAGTGTCTTCTCATGTTGATAGTGGTAGGTGTTGTTTAGGTGTTTTTATCGACCTGGCGAAGGCATTCGACACCGTGTCGATCGGGCTGCTTTTAAAGAAGCTGGAATCAGCCGGAATACGGGGAGTCGCACACAACTGGTTCAAGAGTTACTTGTCAAATCGTAGGCAATGTGTAAAAATATCAAATCAGCTAAGCTCAGAGCTCCCAATTAAATACGGTGTACCCCAGGGTAGCGTCTTGGGACCTACTCTTTTTAACCTTTACTTAAACGATATTCTGCAACAAAAACTAAAAAATGCCGAACTTGTTGCATACGCGGACGATACGGCGATTTTGTTTCATGGTGATAGCTGGGAGAACGCTTACTCAGACGCGGAAAAGGGGCTGTTGTCGACAGTGACGGCTCTTAATAGTAACCTACTTACAATTAATGTTAAAAAAACTAAATACTTAGCCTTTTCAAAAACTGTAGTAGCCAATCCCCCTGCCTCTCTAACTATTAGTGTCCCCGATGGATCCATGGGTATTAATGATATTTATAATAGCACTGCTATCGTCCGTGCCACTAATATAAAATATTTGGGCGTTGTACTGGATGAAAACCTTACGTACAAAGCTCACATCGCAGAAATGGCTGCCCGAGTTAGAAAACTAATATTTGTTATGAAACGACTACGCGACTGCACCCCTAGAGATGTTCTGAAAACTGTCTATGTATCACTGTGTCAGTCGATAATACAGTACTGTATCTCAGTGTGGGGCAGTGCTGGTAAAACACTCTTCATGAATTTAGAGAGAGCCCAAAGGGCACTAATCAAGGTCACTCTGAAAAAGCCCTTCCGTTTCCCAACAGACGACCTGTACAGATATTTTAAAGTACTTCGGGTACGACAGCTCTTCGTCTTAAGTGCAGTTATTAAGACGCATAGAAGCATCAAAGCCCTCCCAAACTACGACGACATTATTAAGAAACGTGTGTACAGAATTCCTACACCACAGACGCACTCACTCATAGCTACTCGTAGCCCAGCCTTTTCCCTGCCCCACACATATAATAAATTATGTAAGCTTTGCGACTTAAAAGATACATCCCTATTCTTGTGTAAATCACTTGTTAAAAACAAACTTTTAGAACTTACCTATTCCGAAACAGAAAACCTCATTTGACTTAGCATTCGCAGACCCAACACTCACACTCACACACACTACACATTCCCTCATGACTCACACACCCGCCCCCTGTCGCCCAACCTCAGTGAGGCTCTGGTGCCTCACGAGGTCCAGTACACACATGCATCACACAAACACACACAACACACAAACATACATTCTAGGTACACTATACACCTAACACAATTTTACAAACTCACTGGCTCTCATGTTCATACCAGAATGGTCAATTTAATTAATTAAATTATAAATTTTGCATGTTAATTTTAATCAATTACAATCTTATTAAAAAAAAAAAATATTTATAAGTATGTACTACATTTTCCAGTGTTCTGAAATCGTATCTGTCAAACGCACTCATGGATCTCAAGATACAAGCATTCTTGCTTAGTTTGAGTTCCACTGGCACTCTACTTATTGCATGTGTTTTTGGTAAATAAACGATTTATTATTATTATTATTATTATTATTATAATGTCTCCAAATAATTTGATTGTTTTGAAAAAACTAAAAACCGACTTCAAATTGCTACATTCCACTCTGATCCATATTGTGTGACCGAGGCATTTGAAGCACCAACAGATACTGTACTTCTTATATTGTAGAACTATGGTGCCATCAGACGGTTCTAGCAAAGAGATATTTCTCAACGCGATCTCTCTGAAGTTTTCTCACACGCGGTTCGAAAAATACGTATAGTCGCCGCCCGCGCATAGTAGGTACGCATGATCGATTGGGGGGATACCGTGTGGCCTAGGCTTTTGAAGGACCAATAGGACCAACCTCTAGTACAAGAAAATTTAACCAATATGTGACAGTACCACGACATGACATGGCAAACGTAGTGTATTCGCAAGCTAAAGACACACCGCTATGGCGCTCTTAAAAGAAGGCCTAAGTCCAGCACTGGACTAGCAAATGCTGGTGGGATGACGTGGGACTCTTCCACAGTTGTAAAAGTCATTCTTGGGTTGATTTATCATCGCTGTAAGTATTCATAAGATCGTTGGATGCTGCAGTTATCATCTATTTCATAAATATTTATTTTAGATAACATTTTGTTAATTTATAAGTCAATTAGCTGCGCCCTACGGCTCCTTCCGCGTGGAAATTGATTGTACACACCCTAGGGGTAGTTTTGTAAAAATAAAAAATATGTGTACGAGTATGTATTTACTTTATAGTTTATTACAAATCACAAACTTTAATAACCCAAATTACCCCATTTTCAGGAATATTAAAAAAAATCCTGAATCACGTGTTCAATAGTTTTGTATTCTAAGTATTCTCTGAACTTTCAAGGTAAATGGACCACTGGTTAAACAGTTACAAAAACCACACAAAAAAACTTCAACCCCTCTTTTCACCCCCTTAGGGGTGGAATGTCCAAAAAACCCTTCTTAGCGGAAGGTTGTGTAGTACCAAATACCTGTTTTTCAAATTTTAGCTTTCTAGCTTCAGCGACTTGTACTGGCCGTTGTCTCCAGAAAATCGTTTGTTCTTTTATATATTATGATGATATCAATTAGGAGTTATGTAGGAAAGAGTGGACCCACAGAAACCTGAATAATAAGGCACAGATTTCTGAGAGTGGACCTTCTCTGCCCGCGGCTTAGCACGATTTGTTTCTATTGAAACGTTCAGGGTTATTTGTTTATATCCGATGGGAACTAATTTATGGGACAAAAATAGCCCATGTCTTATTCCAGATCCACAGGGTGGCTTTTTGAGATGAGAGTGGATGTCCAAATCCGAAACTATTGGAGTTTTACAAAAGTCGTGAAAAGAGTCATGGGCTCAATTGATAAGAAAATAGAAAGAAAGAAAGAAAGAAATCTGCTTACTTATTTTCTTATTTTCTTTTGCGGAATTGTTCATTAATTTTACAAAATACATTAGGAATAGCTGTTTTATCGAGGACAAACCCAATTAAATACAGGATATGTATCCTAGCGGCAAGCAAACCAGTTGTTCAAAACCAAAAAAAAATCACTTGCTTAGTAGTAGATTTTAACTTTACCAACCGTGCCTTACTTCAAAAAGGTCAAATCGCTTGTGCATTATTCCTAACAAATTTCTGCCAAAGCCAACATAAAGCTTTCAGATGGAAAGTGACATCCAATTGTTTCACCGTTTTCGACCACATTTTAAACATAGGTACATATTCCTCTGTGTTCTTTGGCACTGCACCAAATTGACAAACGTCGGCTACACGTGATACAGTTTTTCTCTCATACAATTTTCGCTGATTTTTATTGTTTTTCGTATTCAGGATGCAGCCAAAATATAATAGCGCAAATAGCTCTACTTATATGTCCCATGAAGCAACGTTCATTTTTAACACCCGGCGCAAAAAGGGGGGTGCTAAAAGTTTTCCAGGGTTTCGTACCCGAAGGGTGAAAACGGAACCCTATTACTAAGCCTCCGCTGTCCGTCAGCTCGTCCGTCTGTCACAGGGCTCTATCTCATGAACCGTAAGAGATAAACATTTTCAGTTTACACATATTTTCAGAGAATGTGTATTTTTTTTCACTTGCCACTATAACAGCAAATAGTATAAATATAATAAATAGGTATCCATATTAAAGTGGCTTTCCATACAAAAAACGTGATATCTCTTCGTTTGTCAAGGCTGTATCTCTCGAACCACAATAGTTACACATGAAACTTTCTATAAATAAGTATCACTTCTACTGTAATAACAACAAAGACTAAAAATATAATAAATTTAAAATTTGAAGGGGTCTCCTAACAGGTGCAATTTTGATGTTCTTTGAAAAACTTGCCTGATGCCTTTTTCCTTTACGAGTCGACTGGCATGTGGCGGTTTATTTATCTATCTGTCTGTCTGTGACTCCATAGCTTCCGAAGGATAAGCCGATTTCGATTTAGTTTTTTATTTGTTAAACAGTGACTTGCGTTTTGATCGAGAGCGTTTTTAGCTATGTTTGATGGAAATCTGTGCAGCCGTTCTAATGATAAGATGGTAAAAAAAAACAATTGAAGTAGATTTGTGTAAAATAAGCTTGTAGGTATTCAACGCGTTTTAAGACAAGAGACACTCAAAGGTCCAATTTCACCGTTACTATTAAACGCGATCAATATAAGATAAACTAAGTTTAGCGCTAAAGCGCTAACGAGTTCAGCGCATTTTACCGACATAATGTTGATCCGGATCAAGCTGAACTTAGTTTAACTTCTGAACGCCCGATTTTCGGCGTATTGCCTATAAACCAAGTTGAAGAATTGGTCTCCAATGTCAAACACGACGAAAATCAGCGGACAGATTGACATTTATCCATTCAATGTTAGATGTGAACTTCGTTTTCGTAAACGCTATCAAAATACAAGGTGAATACGGTGTGAAGTAAACCTAGATCAAAATCAACATTTGAACTCGATTAAGCTGAACTCAGTTCAGTTGAACTTAGTTTTGACAGCGAACGGTGAAATTGGACCTAAATATTGCATAAATAAAGAACAATAGGGTACAAAATACTAACGGCGAAGGAACGACTGAATATCAATTTGGTGTGAATATCGATTTATTCACTTAAAATGAAAGCGCCTTTCGGAACAATTCTGGTTGTTGTGAGAGCAGCAGACACTTAGATTAACATTGTATAACAACAAGTGGCGGGAATCCCGGTACAGATTTTTGCCAAAATGGGGATGGGGATTTTGATGATTTATGGCCTACGCATGTATAGGAATAATTTAAACGCGATTCGACCTTTTTGAACTAAGGCACGGTTGATAAAGTTGCATCGATGCTAGCAAGAAGAGATGGCTTGGCGTTTTATGATGGTTAATTATTGTTCAAAACTTATTTGCTGGCGCTACTTCGCTCGGAAATTGTCATTTTCTATTTTTCAACATTTTACTTTAACGAAGTATTTATCATGCCCTTCTGAGAGCAGATCCGGTTCAAACCTATTTCAGGGGAATATATCTGAATAGGTTCTTATAGGTACGAACAATAAGCCAGACCTACGCGTAATTCGCTATCCAAAGCTGGAAGCGATGATGCTAAAAAATATCCGTCATCTTACAGACGTGAATACATCTAGACTTGTTTATTTCAGCTACTTCCATAGTATTATGTCTTATGGTATACTACTTTGGGGGAACGCTGCAGATATTAACACCGTATTTGTGTTGCAGAAGAGGGCTGTTCGTGCTATCGGTGCGTATCTGTGGTATCTGTGCGTGTATAGTCTAAACTCCTAGTGAGTTGCAAAATTTATCAGTAAATAAATTCAAACAAATTGTCAAAACCTTCCTATGTAAAAAGGCCTACTATAAAATATCAGATTATCTAGAGGATGAAAAAGCGTGGGACGGAATTTGCTCCAACTCGAAAAATAACAAGTAACTAACAGGCTAAAGGTTTCTTCGTCGCTTCTTTACTTTAGTCTACATAACGAAGCGACTGAAGTCAAAAATATAACTTTATTTCCGTGTCATTGTTTAATTATTAAGAATTTGACCTTTTCTAAGTATACATTTATTGTATTTATTGAAATAAAAAGTTTTTGACTTTGACTTTGACTTTGCTAGAAGCGGTTTCGGGCGTCATCCCGCTGTCGGGCATTTTGTAAGTGCTGGCTTTCGCTACCGCTCTGGGTAGCGAATGACGTGTAGATCTGAACAGGCCTTTAATAAGTTCAAGATTTGCTCTTCTAGCATCTGGCAACAGCCCAAGCGTAGGTTCACACCTAAGTGGCCCTTGTGTGTGTTGCCCCATACTAACTTTACCGGCGAGGCGCCCTCTGCGCCCGCCAAAAGTCCGTAACGCTGTCATGGCCATCTGCGGTCAACAACATTATAGACCATTCTTCTGGGTTAGCGGCGGTGATTGGGTCAACGGGGTCATCGAGAACTAGTCTCGGTCTACAGAGGAGAGGTTTTTGTTTGGATTAGTTGGAGACAAACATACTAAAAGTCCCCACCCCCGTGTGGTGATACCCTAGGAGTCGGGGCACGAAGAAGGTCCTGTTCTTAAGTTTTGGGTTTACATCACGTAAACGATGCGAATCATCATAATAAGAGACGATGTGACCGACGATAGCAAAGGTCAAGAATAACTTTTATCTTCTTGAAGTGATTCGTCTTAGAGAGTAACGAGTAACACTACACAATGGCGATTTCGCCATTGTGTAGTGAATTTCAAGCTATACCCGTACCTTCTCTATAAGTTCTTAAGTCGTAGAACTTTGTAGAGCTTCGCAGAGCTTTGAGCGACAACGTGCTACGTGACAACCCTAGGAGCAGTGCAATGATGTATTATATTACTTTTGCTCCCAGCATTGAAAAGGTTTTGCCGTGCATCCGTTGCTATACAAATACAACAAACAACAAACTAAATCAAATAATCTTGGGGACGCTTCCGACTGGTATTGATATGGATCAGTTGTGCAGTTGTTTGCAACAGTCTGCAGTTAGCATAATGGTTTCAATTGTAAATACTAGCTCTAATTTATTTTCATTATTTCATTGTAATTTTCTTTGTTATTAAAGGTCAAAGCCATTATAACAAAATTCTTTAAAACTTAGCTCTAGTATTAAGGTCATTGGCTGAATACCGGGCTGAGCATAAAAAGATTAGCACACGCTGGGCCAACCCCTATTACGACCCATCCATCCAATAAAAAAAAGTCCATGTGTATAATATAATATAACACACAGTGCGTTCGCGGCCGATCCCCCGAGCACGACTAACAAAGTGAGCCGCCACAACTTTGCAAATGGAAAATTTGACTCAAGCAAATAAATCAGCTTTGCCAAAAGTTTACAACTTCAGGGCAGTCCTGAGGGAGCAGCAGACTACCGCACTTCCAGAGACTTTCCCTCGCTGTCATTAGGCCAAAACTACGAGGTCGGTTTACTTAGATTAGACTACTTAGTTTGGGTTCGTACATGGAGCTGCATAAATATCACCAGCCCTTTTAGTATAATCTATTTAATACGTACTTTTATTTATCAATTGAACAAAATATCATTTCAATCTGTTCAGTAGTTTTGGAGATAACGAACATGCTCGCTTTTTTAGATATACTACCTTTATTAATAGGAAGAACTTTATAAACCATAAAATACAAAAATGTTGATTGCGTGCCTCTAATAAAATAAAGCTTAGACTTTTACGGACAAATGTACAAAGGGCGGCTTTCTCGTTTATTAAATTTCTCAGCAAAAGTTAAGTAGACATGTAAAGAGAAACTACTAAGTAAACAGCTATAGAAAATATGATTTGCCTTTTATTCAAAACTAACTGCTGCCCGCGGCTTCGCATGGGCTTTCCAAGTTGCCTGTATCCGTCCCCCGGGATACCAGTTACCTCCAATTTCATTGAGATCCGTTCAGGCGTTTAGGCGTGAAAAGGTAACAGACAGACAGACAAACAAAGTTACTTTCGATAAAAATCCGACTCGGTTCCCGCTTTTTCATTCATAGGGAAAAAATTTAAAGGTATTGAAATCAAATCAAAAACACTTAGGAAAGGTCAAACTCTTAAAAACTAAACACTGACACGGAAATAAAGTGATATTTTTGATTTCTGTCGCTTCGGTATGTTGACTAATGTAAAAAAAAGTGACGAAGAATCCTTAAGCCTGCAAGGTAGTTGTTATTTTTCGAGTTTGAGCAAATCCCGTCCCAAGCTTTTTTATCCTCTAGATAATCTGATATTTTTAGTAAGCCTTTTTGCACAGAAAGGGTTTAAATTTATTTACTGATAATTTTTACAACTCACTAGGAGTTTTGTTGTAGAATCGTATACATATTGCCCTTCATAAGATACCTTAATTTTGTGTACCTAGTCCAGTTGTGGGCACAGCGAGTTTAAGTTTATTTCTAATATTACGTATATCGCTATTTTTAGGGCACCGATTGACACTTCTTTGAGTGTACAACAAGTTTTCATAAAGATATTGAAAATTCTAAATTTAGCATAGGGATTTAGAAGAGTGTTTTAATACCTCATTCAGTTTTTACGTTTCCGGGTAATAAAGAATATCCCACCGCCTCGCGGATAAAAAATTAATATTCTTACCACATAAACTCGTCCGTAAAAATATTGAAAAGAAACCCTTCCCATTAAAAACCATCGACTTTGACGTTCAACCGAATGTCGACTTGAACGTAGATAACGGGTATGTGCTCGATGTAGATTACCAACAATAAAAAATATTCTGAAGGACAGGTCGTGCCCTCTTCGAAACAAAAGTAGCGATGATGCACGTCGACTTCGAATGTGTGTTAGTGTGTTATTATGAAACACAAAAGCATTTACGCTCCATTCGATTTATTGTGAAAAACAACAATTGAATTTCCTTCGCTTTCACTTAATGTTTCCTTTTTGCCAACGACTTAACGTCGTTTTTTGTTTAGTTTACTATAAAAACTTCAACGACATAACGTCTATTTTAAGTTGTGTTGCCTAATATTGTAATCACTGTAGTTCAATAATACTTGGCATAACTAAATGACGAAGGAAGAATTTGTAGAAAGTGAACAGTGATTTTATCACATTTATACGGTTGTATTTTAATGATAAATGTGTAGAGTAGCATTTATTTTCAATATAGGTACATAATTTAACCTACCAATACTTGATTGCGATTTTCAGCCATACGTTTTTTGGCAATTGGATGCAACTAACATTCCAAAAGATACCTTGGGCCATTCGCACAGCTCCAACCACTGCTGCGGTGCGAATGGTCCCATTCAGAAGTAGTACTTGGGAGATTAGCACCGCGCGGTCCGAATAGCTCATGGTGCGAAAGGACTAACGACCAAACTATCCCTCTTTGCTATAACTGCTGACATAACAAAAATATTTTTTAGCTCTTGCGTTTTGTTAGACAGTGGGGGTTGCACCGGTTATTTATCACGTGGAAGCCTTTTGTTTTTATTTCCAAACGTTTCGATCAGCAATCGTGTCACTGAACTCAATGGAAATGATGGATGAAACGCTAGAAAATAAAACAAAAGGTTTGCTATAATTATAACCCCGCTTAGTAATTATCAGTTTTAATATTCTCGCTGCTTCCCGCTATAACCGCCACTTTGTACCCATGTAATTGTTTTACCTATAATAGCAATTAACCGGAAAAAAACATTGCAGCTTTCCTTGCGCTAGAAAATGACCTAAAAGCAAAGTATGCTGTGGTAGGCGGCGCTTGTGAACTATGCTGCGAACGAGTTTAATTCGCAAGGCGACTGGCGGCGGTAGCAAGTGGAGGGTTTTGTAGAAAATGACTTACGCGACTAACACGTTAAACGACAATTTAATCTAAAATGTCGAGGGAACAAAAGTCAAGAACTAAGCGTCTCGAGTGTTAACAAATTGTTGGCTAATCAGCGAAAGACATGTAAGTTTGTTTGCAGTTTTGTGTCAAGTTGCGCTCATATTTTCCTTGAAGGAAGGCTTCCATGTTTTTTTTTCCGTTCACTGAATAATAGCCGATAACTGTTTCGCGAGGATGCATAATCATGGTTGCATTGTAATGAACAATTCATTTATAGCACCACGGCAGTCAACTCCTATTCACGCACTCCTACCATCTCGCTCGCATCGCATTATACAGGGTGTACCATATTGAGTGGATAATCCTGCAGCTGCGGATCCTGAAGGCCGATCAGAAACAAATTTCAAAAAAGTTGAAGCGGTTAGGAGCTACGGATTGTATTACTTGTAAGTAAAGATAAAAATTTGCAATAAATATTGACCGAATAATTTAATGAATCACTCAATAAGGGAAGCTTTAGTTGTGGTGCCCAGAAAATAATAACCATTACAACAGTAAGGTCCACCGTATAATCCTAATGGCAATCTGTGCATTTAAGAACTACCTTCCCGGACTAAACTCGCAGCCTTTGTCTCTTCTATTTGAATCCAGGATTCTTTTGTCCACAAGCAGTTTATAAGCTCATTGTTTTGCTTTTAAAACCCTTAGGAGCGCATCCATTGTGAGTCTTACGAAGATCTTGACAAACTGGTTTAAAGAATTTACTTATTTCCACATTTTTAATTATCTTAACCCGATTTCAGAGAAAATAGAACGGCCACAGTCGATCTTAACCTCTCGTCTCTGTAGTATGAGTAGTCAAATTTAAAGAAGGCGGCAATAATTAAAAAAAATAGGGTATTTTTTATGAGTGAGACTTATAAAATTTTCATTTGTGAAAAGTCCATTATATTATGTTTGTAATGTACGTACACGTTACAAGCATAATTTAATGAACTTTTAACACGAACCGTTAAAAGTCAGATAGAATTAATTGTTCGATAAAAAATATAAAAACTAAGGGTGCCAACCCTGTAGCCCTCGGCACAGGTGCTAGAAGAATCTACCGTGCGGTTCTCGTGGTTTCTTTGATTAACAAATATACAGAATATTTTTAAACAAACTACGACTTAAATACCTACAAATCACTTGCTTGGCGTCTAGTTTCAGATATGATTGTAATCAACAAGTAATATAAATTGCGTATAAAAAGACGCGGCCACAAAGTTAATTTTAGGTTAAGCATGGGCGGTGTGTTCACAATTTCGATCATATTTAATCGAAGGGTCACAAACATTCTACTTCGAGTTTAGCTAGCGGAACGCTAAGTGCAAACTTACTAAAGCTAAGATATCTTTAACTAAAACTTCAAAACCTGAACTTATTACTTAAGCATACACGCTACGCATGCTTCATAGTAGGTATTACTACGTTCGCCTTACCCTTAATGTACCCAAACTTAATTATTGAGTACCCGGCAGTATTGCTTAACGCCAGCCATGTTTACGGCTAAAATTTCGGGGCGTTTTATTATATGAAATATGAATGATGGTAAATGTCACAAGATACGAAGTAGGTAAATATTATGGTATGAATTTTATTATGGAAAGCTGCATTTACGACCACTGAAACTCGAGTTGCGTCTTGGATAATTATTTTTGTAGCTTATGTAGGTACTTTTACTGGGTTTTACTGAAGAACTTCGTGGTTCTACGGTTTAACTCGTTGTCTCCTGCACAATCCTCTGCTAAACAAGCCTCCCCCGAACAAGGTGGGGTTGCCATAATATCCACGCTACTCACACTCTCTATATCTACTATAAAATTTGTTATGAGATTTCTTTTCACATTGGTAGATCTGCTACCAGTTGGTTGCTGTCAGTTCGATTTAGTAGCAAGGCCGCCATTTTTGTTCCACGATACATGGTTAGGTACTCGCAAATTTTGGAGATAGACACATGGATCTTTTGTATATGTCGAGATATACATATACTTGTAGTATATATCTGCAGATTGATAATACCTACGGAAAAACAGTCAATCTATTTCCTGTTGGCATTTAAAGAGCTAGTGAGGTTTATAAAATCACTTTATCGTTTCAAAATCGTTACTCTATGGTATTTGTATTTTCAGAACTGTCAATGGAGTTGACAAATTGAGTAGTGTATTTTCAGTAGCACTGTTGGATTTATTGGTAGCCGTTTCATTATATAATCTTGGCATTTCAGACTACATTAAGCTCCACTCGAAAAGACATAAATATAAAAGAAAAAGACTGAAAAAATGGTGGAGATGATTGGCAGTATTGTAATATTAGTAGGAATTATATTAACAGGACGTACTCCACCATACTTAAAGATCTTTTACATATTTTTTTTTTATTTTCTGAGATACAAAAGATGCACACCTTCGATATATTACATGACATATAATATCGAAGATGCACACTTGGCAAAATCAAATTCCTAATACATTTATATCTTGGATTTCGATTTTTGTTTTGGTCGCTTCTTTATTTAGACTAAAGTATAGAAGTGACGAAAAATCCTTTAGTCAGTTAATTGTTAATTGTAATTTCACTACATAGGATTCACTGTTAAATTATATTATTATGTAGGTGAGTTCTTTTCGCATAAGTTTAAAAATTAAAAAAAACAAGATTATCTCTATTTGGAACAAAGTACAGGGGAAATACACAACAGGCATGAAAACGATTTGACGCGCACTAGTTATAAAAACTGTGTCGCGAGCATTAACGCCCTCCTCCAAGTACATGGTTACATAATTCCTTAATTATACTTATTGGAGATGCCGAACCTTAAGACTAGATATTACAACAAAAGCAAAAGGTGCTAAAAAGACAGTGAGTTGACGGCAAAACTTAAAAATTAAACATGCATGTAGTTTTTGGGCAAGTACATTATTATTGTTATACTATAGATAAATATATAAAATATCAAAATACTCCGGAAGTCATGTAGACACAAAGAAAACTGTTGGATGGTTAGGTGATGGGTCATTGAATAGAGTCAGGGTGATGGGGTTAATTACGAATTACGGATCATAAGAGCTTTGGTGGAATAGTATGTTAGAGTTAATAGCCACTGACGGCAAATCAATTTAAATTTATAGCTAGCGGGGTAGAGGATATATAATAATAAGCTTGTTGGCTTTATTGTAGAGGACGGAGCTTAATTAATGATAGTGACGACTAGGTAATATTGTGCGCCCCTGTTCAGTGGTACAGACCTTATCAGATCTCCGTTTCGAGTGTGTTAGATTTAAATCGTTGTACAACTGACCATATTTTCTGAATAGGACTTGAAATATGAAAAGTTGACGAACTGTGTGGACTTGGCAGAGCGAGTAGAGTTCCAACGCGACGTAGGAAACCAAATTAGTTTACGTAGCATTACTTTAAGGACAGCCCGCTGGGCACGTTCTAGTCTGAGTAACCGCGTTTTTGCACAGCCGCCCCAGGAAGTAATACAGTATGATAGTATAGATTGGGCTAAAGCTAAGTAGATATGTTGATATGTTTTTAGAAGGTCTAACGATAGGATTGAGCGAAGGTTTTTAAAAACAAAGATGAGCTTACGAGTGCGGGAGACAGTGGCTAAAATTTGCTGGTTCCAGGCTTAGCTATTGTCAATCATGACACCAATATATTTTAGGCATGAAGTACGTTCTAAGAATTGACAGCTACAAGAGTCTGCTAGAGCATCCGGGTAGCAGATATGGGCTCGAATAGAAAAGGTAGAGAGAGGTTGAGTTGCTGAGTTGGGAGAAAATGTGATGAATTTAGATTTGGTTAGGTTAAGGGTGAGTAGGTTAGAACGCAGCCATGATATTACATGATAATTTTGCAGTGGGGCAGAGTAGGTTCGAGGACACTTCCTTGAGGAACACCAAAAGAAATGGACTCCTCTCTACTTTACGATTACCACAGATTGTGATCGCTCGGACAGGTAACTTCGGAATAGACTCAGAACGATGCCTCTGATACCAATATATTCGAGTTTGTTGAGTAAGAGTGGAACTGAAACAAAGTTCAATACAAAACTTAAAAAAGTTAAAAGCCCCTCACAGTTTGTCGTACGTTTGTCAGTTCAACTGAGTAAATCGCGTTTAAGTTCAGTAAGAACACAGATTATTACGCTTCTGAAAACTTTAACCTAGAACTATTAGCTTATCTGAAGCGATCGTTTTACAAAGCGATTGCGCCCTTCTGAACTTGGGTCCTTAAAATGTTGAAATTCCGATAGACGTGAAACGTAAATTACGTTATCGATCGTGATGGGATCTCGTAACAAAGGTTCACAATCTATAATAACGACGGTGTCGGGAGATATCTTAGAGGCCGCATTGCAGGGCCCTTGAGCCGTGTAATTAGGGAGTGACTCGACCGACATCTGAACCATCTGCCGCCTAACTTAATTTTAAAACGATATTCCATCCAATTGCACTATCAAATTTTTTTTTATTTCTGAAAGGGAACTTTTCTGAACGAAACTGAACGCTCGGATCGATTACGCTGCTCTCACTCTTCTTTTAAATGTAATCGTACTTTTTGCTGATTCCTAAGTACGTAAAAATTAACTTACTATTCCACTTCGTTCGCTGCGGTAGAGTTCAAAGTGTGAATTATAATTAAATATGCTGGGCAATACATTCAGCATCATCTAGCCCCAGTCTAAACAGAGCTTGTGTTATGGGTACAAAATAATTTCGCTATTTAGTCGGTAGACGACCCTGTTGGCGTCTGCCAGCAGAGGCGTAGGTATAGATCGAGTGAGTTAAGCGAGCGAAGTTCTCAGAGGCAACTTGGTCGAAGGGCTTTTATGTTTTGTAAGTACCTACCCAGGCATGTGTTTCATCGAGCTTAACATTCGAACCGTTGACCTGGAGGAAGGAAGATTAAACCTGTGAGAGTTTCTGGTAACTTTATGAGCCAAATTAGTCAAAGTGTTTTTAAGTTATGAAAACAAATCAATCAAGTAAAATCAGTTATTTTTATCCGTTTCACTATTTAAAATAACCGTACGTATTTTGAATGAAACATTCAAATCAAGAAAATTAACCTGCATGAATATTTTGTCAGACTCATCAACTCTTAGAATGCAAAAAAAATATTTAAGAAAACTGTATGCTTTTTACTTTCTTGAGCTAGGTAAAAAATAACTATACAACGCGAGACTTCAGTTCTGAGCAAACCACTAGTTTAGTTGCTAAAAACATATTCCGGTTTGTAGAAAATACGATACGGAAGATACGATGCCTACGAGTAGGTAGCGTACTGTATAGGTTATATATATATACGTATACGTAAAGGTTCCCTACGAGTACACGGAGTTGAACGGGATATTTTCAGTGGCAATACGATGCTCTCGAGCTATATCGTGGCAAGAGATCGCGCCCGGGCATTAATTAACTAAATTAAATCAGAGGTTCCTTAGGTATTATTATACATAACATATATATTAGAGGTGAAATAACATCTAATCCAAATGAACAAAGAACGCGTGGGGATTATGACATTACCCCCTAATGATAAGAGCCAATAAGGCGCTTATCAGGGAAGGCCTATGTCCAACAGTGGTCTGGTAATAGCTATAGCTGTGTCATCATGTATCAAGAACCAGAGCTTGCATTTTTTTGTTATTTGCTAAATTTGTATTACTTTTGAATGTTTTTTTTATGCAAAAAGAACGGGAATTTTGTGGGAATAGTAAGAAATAAAATATTCTTTCATTGTAAGAATTGGCTCAGCTCAGGATCGCGATCCATGCAGAGACTAGTCGGAAGCCTCTGTCCAGCCAACCGGCAAATAATTGTAATTGTAAGGAAATAAGCTAAACTTCTGGCCATCACGTATCTGAAATGTCGTATATCTGTTTATAAGTAGGGTTTATCAAGCGCATTTTTCATTGGCTGTTTTGATTTTTCAGTCGCATTTTGTTTCGATCGTGTTTTGGTCCAAAGGTAGAATATGAGAAAATGTACGATTGTTCTTTGTTCCTCCTCCTTACAGGCTCTCCGCTGGCGACCGATGTGGCGCGGCGGGTGAAAGTCCGCCTGCGACGCAGTAGGATGCGGGTTCGATTCCCGCCTTGGGACACAAATGTTTGTACGATCTGCAAATATTTGCTCCGGGTGTTTCTGGGTATTTTCTATGTATAATAAGCAATATCTATCTATTTATGTAATGTATTTTATTAAGTTTATCAGTCATCTAGTACCCGTTATACAAGCTCTGCTTAGCTTGGGGCTTGATGATGCTGTGTGGATTGTCCAGCATTATTTATTTATATATTTACTGCTAAACGTGCCTCACCCTAACAAGGGGGGTGGGGTAGGGTGTGGTTTAGTTATTTGTTCGTAAACTCACCTTATAACTAACATTTGTCTTACGTAGGTAAGCCAAAGTTAAATCTAATATCCCTTGATTTATGGAGAGGTTAATAGTTTCCCGGGGCTGAATCTTAAATACGGTCACAAGTATCTATTAAAATTTAATGTGTCTACGAGTATTTAAATGATGAACAGACAATGACGAAAGCTACTCCCAAAATTTCTGTAGGATTCATACTTGTTGAAATATTTTGAAAGAAGTCGAAAAATTTACTATTCCGAAGTTTGCAGAGCGATCCGTCTGTAATCTTTGTAGCTTTTGTAGATATGGATCTATATTTTACAAGAAAAATATAGAGAAGTTCGTAAGTAGAGCATTTTTTTAAACATGTTTAAAAAGGGGGGGAATAATATTCGAAAGGGGGCCTACCTCACTGAATGGAGTATCAAATGAAAGTACAGGTTTTGAAATTTCTGTAGGTTATCTATTATATATTATGACTGAAATCTTTGTAGCTTTTGTAGATATGGATCTATATTTTACAAGAAAAATATAGAGAAGTTCTTAAGTAGAGCACTTTTTAAACATGTTCAAAAAGGGGGGGAATAATATTCGAAAGGGGGGCTACCTCACTGAATGGAGTATCAAATGAAAGTACAGTTTTTGAAATTTCCGTAGGTTACATACTTTTTTATATATGTTGAAATAAGTCGAATAATTTATCATTGCCATCTGAAATGTAACGTTTTAGATAATTCTACTAATTTTAGGTATCCATTAAATAGGGAAGTCTCTAACCGGTATCTATGTCAAACGTTCGAAACCCTCGGAGCGCGAGTTACACTCGCTCTTGACGGATCACTCGCACTTGATTGTTTTTCATGCTGAGATCTTTGTTAGGCCACAAAAAAATAAGATAATGCTGGACAATCCACACAGCAACTTCGTGCCTTACAGTAAGCAGAGCTTGTGTTATGGGCACTAGATAACTGATATTTAAATTACATGCATAGATAGATATTTCTTTACTATACATCAAATCACCCAGAACGCCCGAAACAAATATCAGATCACACAAACATTTGTCTGGAGGCGGGAATCGAACACGCAACTTCCTGCGTCGCAGCCGTCGACACTCACTGTCACAGAGGTTATTAAATTAATATATAAGTATAAAGGTGACAATGCAAGTTTTTAGATAAGGCAAGATTATATTATACGAGATTCCTAAAAAAATTACGACCTAGACGGGACTTGAACCCGCAACCTTCCATTGAGTACGGAAACGCACTACCAATTGCGCCACAAAGTACCTACCCAACTTACTAGTCGAAATTATTTTTGAGATTTGTAATTTTTAGGAATATAAAATCTTTTTATTTTTCTCTAATTGTAAAAAGAATGTATGAAAAACAGCCGATTTAATTCTTGGCATTTTGCATTCTCATTAAAGAAAATTACGTCCATAATTTGCGTATAACTTCTCGATACATTGCACCTCTTTGCCGCTGACAAAGCGCATGCGATCTTAGGTCGTCACGGTCAATAACTAAATTGACCTAGCGACCGAAGCGAGCCGCTAGGCGTCTCTGCTTCAAGTCTGGCAAAACTTCTTTTACTCTGTCACTTTATTGGTATTTCTCCACAGGTCGTATTTTACAATCGACTGGACGATATTTGGTATACGGCTTATACGACTTAATTATCAGCAAATAAAAATACCTAAATTATCAGTAAATAAATTCAAACAAATTGTCAAAACCTTCCTGTCAAAAAAGGCTTACGATAAAATATCAGATTATCTGGATGAAAATGCTTGGGACGGGTTTCTTAACTCTCTAACTCGAAAAATAACAACTAACAGTCTAAAGGTTTCTTCGTCGCTTCTTTACTTTAGTCTACATACCGAAGCGACAGCAATCAAAAATATCACTTTATTTGCGTGTCTGTGTTAATTTTTGTAATTTGACCTTTTCTAAGTGTACATTGTTGTATTTATGGAAATAAAGAGTTTTTGATTTAATTTGAATATATATTTTATGTCGTTAGCTTTTTTTTTAATGTCGTTAGCTGTTTTTTATTAGAGAGGCACTTCTCCAAAAGAAGGGGACTACTTCCTCTACATGTTGGTACTCCTCTACAGGACGTATTTCACAACCAATCGGGTCGAAACTTGGATTTTTTTATTAGAGGGATTTTCAACAAACACTGAATATTTTTTACTGAATAACTCCTCCTTATGGGATCCGATTTCGATGAGTTGGTTATTATTTGAGTGGTTAATTAGTAACTTTAAGTTGGTCTCATAAAAATTTGCAGACTTTTGTGCCAGAATGCAAATTTTGTTAGACTTGAAGCAGAGACGGTTTGCTCGCTCGGTCAACTACCTAGCTAGTACTTCTAGTATTTACAATTATGGAAACATTTGAATTAACTGCAGACTTTTGCAAACAATCAAGAGGTAACCAAACTGATCCATATCAAAACCAATCAAAGCGTACCCAAATAAATTTAATTTAACAGCATAATAATAGCGAATTTTAAAGTTCTTGATTTAACTTTTTTTGGAAATGCAATCCCGCAGTTTTTATAAAATTCGCCGGTATACTAATTAAGTACGAGATAACAAGAATCGGAGCGGAAGCTCTAACAAAGGAAATATTCTGTACAAAGGGTCGACAGACATCTTAATTATACCTACAGCGGATCTGTAGCTGTAGGTCACATTAAAGCCTAAAAGAACTATACAGATGAAGACACAAAATCCCTTGTACACAAAAAGCCACAGAAAACGCTAAAGCCTCCTAAACCTGCTTGACTCCAGAAGGTGCTTAATTTTTCCTATGGGTAGGATCGCAAATTTCGTAAAGTGACAGGATAACTACTTCTAACCCTAAATTGTTACTATACTCCGTCTACGCTGTTATTTTCATTTTGGTACATGTTCGACTATGAAGTTCCCTAATTGTTGACAGGTGAGCAAATGGAGACTGAATTACAGAATCAAATATTACATTGACACAGTTAGGTACTATCCGAATCTGTTGACTCGAAATATATCGGGACCTACAGAGGTATCGACTTGTATCGAGCCGACAAAGTATGTTACGGAAAAAAGGTTATACCGGAAAATCGCGTGTTCCGGGCAGAAGCAAGTACCAAATACAACAACAAAAATAATAGGTACTATTGATTATTCGGATTCTAAAAATAAAGTTACTTAGATGCCTTAGTTTGTATGTAAATAATACAAAATGTAGACACAAAATAACAAAATCGATTGTCATACAAAATCGAATCGGAAAACCGTTAAGGACATGACTATTATAAATGTCAGTCGAACTACCAAAAAGAAAATAGCTTTTTTTATTTCCGTCGTATTTGTTTAGCTGCTTCTGTTGTCTTGCGGCTCTAGAGGCTTTAAGAACGGTGCGGTGAAGAGGTTTCTGTTGCTTTGTGTGTCCACGGAGTTTTGGACGCATCATCTGTTCGACGCTTTTTGGCAATAACTGTACCTACTGTTGAAGGGTAATCAGCAGTGATGGCCCGACCCGGTTTTACGCGAAATACAACCTTTCGTAAAAGTGAGATCTGAATGGGCGAACTTCAATCACACTTTCATCTAAGCCAGTCATAAGCACTGGCAAGACTGCTTGCTCGTTCGGCCTGAAGACTATACAGTGTATATAGTTAAAAAAAATCTGTAGGAGAAAATAAAATGTTTCTACTTATTAAATTCAACAATTACCTAAATTGCAAATATTTGCTGTGACTTTAGCTTAGGTACCGCTTTTTTGTCCGTCCGTATTTGTTATTTTTGATTATATATTATTATTTTTTGTATACAGGGTACAGCCATGGGACATATATAGATAGGAAATTTTAATAGAAAAACAAGTTCCTTTATTTTTAAAAATAAGTAAAACTGCATTCACGGAATGTTGAATAATTACTTGCCTTATCCGGTAATCGGACCCACTAAAATCCAAAAAATCAAACGCTGTATTTTTATGGCACCGAAAAACAAGATGACCACGAATCTGCCAAAAACTGGGGAAACGAAGCACCTATAATATATTTTTCGTACTTGCTTTTACATAATGTTATAATTTGGTTTGCAATGGTACTGTACTGTAATGTTACATGTTATGTTATGATGCATATAGGTACTCTTATATGTATATAAACTAAACTATAACGCACGCTACTTTGTGAAATGTTCAACGTCATTTATGCCTTTTTCAGTTATGCTTTACTTGCTTCCTTTCTGACTTTTCCTAGAAGTTCATCAACTTAACAAACTGTTCACTATAAATACTGTTTAAGGTTAATCGTTTCGTGTTGGCGAAATATTTTTTTCTGCGTTCTACAAGGAATAAAACTAACAGAAAAGTAATTTGCCGCAAATCGTAAACCATTTTTAGGGTTCCGTACCCAAAGGGTGAAACGGAACCCTATTACTAAGCCTACGCTGTCCGACCGTCCGTCCGTCTGCTATCTCATGAACCGTAAGAGATAGACAGTAAAATTTTCAGCGAATGTGTATTTCTCTTGCCGTTATAACAGCAAATAATAGAAGTAAAATAAATATCAAAATTGAAGGGGGCTTCCATACAAACAAACATGAGTTTTTGGCTAGTTTTGCTCTACCACAATTGGTAGACACAAGAAACTTTGTTTATATAAGTAACACTTCAACTGTTCTACAAAAAATATAATAAAGTTGAAAATTTAAAGAGGTCTCCGAACAAGTGAAAATGTGATGTTCTTTGAAAAAGTTAGATAAAAGATAAAATACATTTTATTTACCCAAAAAACACAAGACAAATAGCAAAAAAAAGTGTATAGGTACATTAATAGGAAGGGTAAAAAGGAGTCCCTAACTCAGCATTTTGCAGTATTAGGACTTTGCCCAATACTGCGCTGGTTTTAGTTAGGGCCCTTACGGAATGACGGCACAGTAGGTACTTATTATTTAACATTATTGTTGTTACATTATTACATTAACTTAAGCGATATATGTATAAATAAATACAACGACGATGGTACAAAACATGATTTACAGAACATTGAACAGAATATAATACAATAAAAAGATTACAGATAAACATTAACAACTACATTATTGAGTCTCTGGAGGACTGCTTGGCTCTGCATCAATGTCCCCGACATTGATAAAGTTTGTCAATGGGGCCTTACCAATAAAATGGAATTCAACTTAAAAAAGTGCTCAGTAATGCCCTTTGGACGAATGTGGCACCCAATACTCTTTGACTACACTTTACATGGTGATGTAATTCCTCGATCAACCACTGTCAAGGACTTGGGGGTCACATTCAACCAAAGGCTTACTTTCCATGACCATATTTACTACAGTTGCCAAGGAATCCTTCCAGAGACTTGGATCATTTTAAGATATGCTCGCGACTTTCGGAGCGAGCATGTTTTACGGCTTCTTTTTTCTAATTTGGTTCGAACCAGGCTTGAGTCAAGCTCTTGTATATGGAATCCTTATGAATCTACCTACACGCTCCTTTTGGAAAAAGTACAGAAAGCGTTTCTAAGACTCCTATACAAACATAACCAGGGATATCGCTGTTAGCGATAAGGCCGCCGATTGTGCCACATCAGATATAATAAGTATTAAGTTCTTGTTTTATAAATGTATTGATGGTGCAATAAAGTTATAATCTATCTATCTATCTATACCTAGGGATACTACCCTTTTATGTACCCGACGAGATTCCTTCTTGGGTTTCTTGGCTTTAACTCTCTCCAAACGCGGAGAGCGCATGATCAGCTGAAGACAATCTGTAAAGTGTTACGAGGTACTATAGATGCGCCTGATTTGGTAAATGTGTCACTTCGACTCTTGTACCCAATAACTACCTACGGGGCAGGAAACGTAGACTCTTTGCTCCACCTCCGAGCAGCACGGTTGCGCGCGCCCGCTCTCCTATACCTAGAACCCTCGCAGCCCTAAATAAACTCCTAGAGGCCCTCCCGGACACCGATATATTCGCGGACGAGTGGAGAACTCTTATGCTTACGTGTCTAACTTTTAGTGAATCTGATTTTTAACAAATGTTTGACTTTATTTTTAAATTTTTCTTTATTTAGACATATATTTAATTCCTAAATTTCATTGATCATTGTTTATTATTTGACATATGTAGGTAGGTATTTACTATTTCTAGCACTATGCCCCTACTTAATTTAACTATACCTATATAATATTAAAACCTAATTTGTATAGCCCTGTAATTAGTAAAATTGGCCTAAGGCCGTTCTAATTACATAAATAAATAAATAAATAAAAAAAAAAAACAAGCTACATTTACACTCAGATTTATGTTCACTACACCAACTGACTAGACTGCTTGCTTTCGTCGCGACACTGACAAGTGTTCAAACAATGATCTCATGAGCGCAGCGTTATGCGAACATGATGCAGAGCCAAATATAAAAGAAGGAGAAGAATCCTTTGGCTAAACCAACCCAAGAGAAAAAAGTACTAACTTAAATGTCAAAATGCTGACGGCGTTCAACGTGCCATTATTACTTAAAAAGAAACCCAGTACCTACCTACCAAACAATTTATGTATTAGAGAATTAACGATTATAACATTGAGTGACAAATTATCGAATCTATGGAAAAACAATAAATAGGACGTGTAATTAACCTACGGAAGGCTAGTGGCGAGGATCACTCAAGTTAGCGCGCAATGATAACATTTTGATAGACAGGTGCATTATGAGATAGTGAGACGCCATGGACAATGGGACAATATGATAATATTCCAATACCTACCTACAGTGTAGGTACCTCTCTTTTATACATGTAGGAGTTTCTGTTCAGTAATTAGGAGTTTCTTGAGTTGATTTCTAAAGGTGTTTAATGATTTTGCAGCCCTTGCCGGCGGCGGGAGATCATTCCAACTTTTGGAAGCAGAATATTTGAAGGATCCTCTAAAAGCCATAGCCCTGTGCTTCGGCATGTAGAAAACCCAAGAGCATGCTCTGCTGGGATATCTTGACTGGTCCCTAGCCCAAACTAGCTTGTCAGCGAGGTATGTAGGACACTGTAGGAGGTTGTCTGGTTTTTACGGTACCGTTCGTGTGCGAGTCGACTCGCACTTGGCGGTTTATTAATAAACCTAATATGTTGATTTTAGCCAAAAATCTCTTATTCTCCCAAATGCTCCAATAATACCAGTGAATCGAAATTTCGTCGTAATCGAGGTTTAGAAAATGGTTTACGATTTGCGGCTGTTTCCATTCGTTTTATTCCTTAAACAACGCAGAAAAATCCAAAACTACAAAAAAAATTTAATATCGCGGCTACACGAGACGATCCATAATAAAGTTCAAGTTACCTAAAAACTAAAGTCATTTACCTACAACGGGATATTTACCATGATTTGAGTATGAGCTTTCCAATATTTCGGCACAGTTTCATGAGCCATGATCACGGAATAACAAACAATATCCCGTTGTAAATGACTTTAGTGTTAATAACCATGATGGATTTAAATTACTTTTCTAAATAGGTGTATAAACTAATATAAACGAATCCCCGATTAACCCCCTTTAGGAAACACTGATAAAGGTGTATTTGTTTCCATTATTTTTTAACCTTTTTAATATAGGTCTGAGACTTGTGTAGAAAGATATTTTGAAAATTGTCCTTAGACATATGCACAGAACATTTTTATAAAGCTAACTACAATAAGAGGTCAATGAACATAACTCCAAAAAGTGGAAAACGCACGGCTTTCGGTTGGTCAGAAGCGCCCGTTGTTACTTATAAAAAACTAAATACGTGCCCCGCCTTATAAGTGCTGCATTCGGCAAAAACACGCATTTTCGCGTAGCCCGGGATCTTGGCTCGGCGCGCCGTTCACTGCTCAAATTCGGTGATTTGTATGCAAGTAGGTATGTTTGTTTTCCTAACCCTCCCAAACCTCATCCCAACAGGCCTCCCTCCGTATTGCGTAGGTAGAAAATGTCCCGCTTGGAACCCCTTATTTAGAAATGTTATTCATATAATAAGCGTTGCTTGGAATTAACACTGATATTGTGGAATTTATAACATTCAAGCTCTTTGAGAAAATATATTATCAATACTTAAGTATTGTTAATATATTTTTACATTACTTGGTTGAGTACAATCGTAACTTACGCGGTTTTTTTTCGCAAGTACGTGCAGCTTTATATGTATATCCATATGTTTGCAAAATTCTGCGGAAATAGCCGCGTGGCGAAATTTCGCAGTGGCGGGGTAAGCCTAAATGTTTTCCTCAGCTTAGACAATAGTTGTGTGTTCATTGCGTGACGTAAATAACGCTCCTTATTAAGATTTGCTTGAGGAAAACGAAGTTTTTCTTTTTTCTTTCTTTTATGTTTAGATCGTTACATAAATCATGTGTTCAAGAACCTTGAGTAGGTGTACCTACAAGATAAAGCAAATGTATAACATGATCATGAATTGGAATAAATGTGGCTTCATTTGTTGAACCCACAATTTGGTTAGAAAAGTAGGTTTTTCGAATTTTCTAATGAATGAAGTAGTATAGTAACTATAATGCATCGTGTCTAACATTTTTATAGTGTTTTGCTGACGAGTTAAAAACAAAATTGTCGAAAATGGTACCAAGTAATTATCAGCGCGATTCCGACGAAAATGTAGAAAAAACATACCTATACAGCATTAAATATTATAGTCCCCACATCGTCGTCGTGTCGGAAAATTCGATTTCGTCGTTCAGTACACACAGGGTATTGCATAATAATCGGCTTCAGTTATTTTAAAATTAAAGTTAAACTCTCAGCTTATTAATCCAATACCGCACAGAAACGTGCATTCAAATATGGTCTTAAACTCGTTATCTTGAGATACATTTTACAGTGACAAAATGGTTTGCCACAAGCTTTGAACGCGTCCGCAATCAGACTGTCATCTGATGGCGTCCATATAAAATTCATAATTTTAGCCTGGCACCATTTAAATTAGCTAAACCCTTGTAGATACGATAATGGCGCGGACTTGTTACAGTGGTGACTGCGGTCCTCGAATCACGAAGGTGCTCTATAACCAGTCAATAACCAATACAGTCACGGCAACATGAGAGCAAAATGATATTAATTTTCTAGCCGTGAAGATAAACCCGCAGTGATTTTATCCGCAAAATTTGCCCGCAACGCCAATATTGCGCATATTATGTATTTATGCATATAAATACATATTATGCGCAATATTGGCGTATCTACAATGGCCTGTCGCGTCGTCGACGTCCACGGTATTACGGATTTTCTTTGCTTTGACGTGCTAAATCTTACTATAAAGGCCTTGGTTATAAATAATTCACCCCTGACCTACAGATATCTAATAAACCTTAATATTTTATTTTACTTCCAAGTACCTACTTTATAAAACTACAACGGTCTATCCTGACCTTTGTTATCGTTGGATAACCAGTCTCGTCCCCTAAGGAGAAGATTGAAAACTGTGGGCTAAGCTCATAGCTGATTCAAAGGTCTGTTTCATTTGGAAGCTAGGCGCCAGTTCATACAATGTATCGTTTAAATAATTCATCGGAGTTCTTTGTAACTTCATCTCTCGTTATGTCAACACTAACTTTTGACTGATGCTACAAGATACTTGGACAGGACAAGTTTTCGATGGTTCGAGGAAAAGTTTTGCGCCATTGGCGACGTGGGTCGCTGTCGTTATAGCAAATTGTTGATAATTTTATTTTATTAATGACCAATGTAGTTAGGTGCTTGTGTAACCCGACCTTACCCTTTATGGGAATTTCATATGCCCCTCCTCTTTGCTTGCCAAAACCATAACGAAAGTTCTTCCCAAGGCTCCCTTCCTTCCTCCTTCCCTCCCTTTCCTTTTTATATTATTGGTTGGGTGTACGTACAAGTACCTGCGTTCGGGGTACTTTCGTTCTATTTCGGTCCTTTGATTTAAACAAACATTGTTATGTCCAAAAATCACTTGGAACAAAAACACATCAGATTTGCCTGAATATTATAATTTTCTGATTTTTTTTTTCTTTTTTTGCAAAAAAACCTAATTCGGACCATCATCTTAAATTAAATAAACCACCAAGTGCAAGTCGACTCGCACACGAAGGGTTCCGTACCGTAAAAATCGGGCAGATTTTCACTTGTTTGGAGACCCCTTTAAATTTTCAACTTTATTATATTTTTTGTATTTGTTGTTACTTATTACAGTTGAAGTGTTACTTATTTATAAAAAAGTTTTATGTGTCTACATATTGTGGTTCAAGAGCTACAGCCTAGACAAACAAAGAGCAAAAATAGCCAAAAAAAAAACACGTTTGTATGGAAGCCCACTTTAATTTGGATATTTATTTTATTTTTATTATTTGTTGTTATAGCGGCAAGAGAAATGCCCATTCTCTGAAAATTTCAACTGTCTACCACATACGTTTCATGAGATAGAGCTCTGTGATAGACTGACGGATGAATGGACGGACAGGGTAGGGTTCCGCCTTAAAAGTAGTAATTTCGGTGCAGCCGTTCTCAAGTTATGGCCTACCACAAAACAGCATTTAATTTTTATTAAAATATTATATTAGGAGGTATCGTGCTGTACATCTACCTAGATGATGTTATGCTCAAACACTGAAAATAGATGTTGCAATCTCATGTTTTTTTTTTATAATGATGGCCTTGGCTTAGCCTTGTCTCCATCCCAGCATGTAAGAGGGCAGAGGGAGGTAAGCGGATTTTTCCGCACGGGTGCACCTGAAAGGGCGGGCGGATGAATGCTCATAATATCAAGCTAATGGGAACAGGTTATTAAGGTTAGAGTAACGGCTCTATTGTCTTTAAACTGTTAAACAAATAGGGTTTGATTTGATATATTAGTAGTTAGAACTTCCGATTACTACCTGTGTTGGGTTTATTTACTCTGCCCAGTTGCAATCATATTAAGACGTATATTTTTGGTTTGACATCTCACTCGTGATGCTGGCAAAAGTTTCCACAATTTGATGTTCCAACATTTTGATGTTCTTTGAAAAAGTTGCCTGATTTTTACGGTACGGGACCCTTCGTGTGCGAGTCCACTCGCACTTAGCGGTTTATTTTTATTTTTAAAAATCGCCTTGCACAATAGAAGTTACATATTTGGATAGAGGACACTAAAATAAAAATGTTCTCCTCTCAGCTGGGTAAACGCCCGCGCGGGCACACGCCATCAACTGGCACACGCAGCACGCGCATGCGCAACGCAGCATGCACATGCAGCATTTTTCGCTGAATTTTTTTTTTTTTTTGTAGGAATACCTAGTAAAATTTATATATATTTGGATTCTCCATCAAATCTCCTACAAATAAGCATGTAAATATCCTGTAGTTTGTATAAAAATATTTAAATGAGGACCACGTAAAATAAGAGGATTGGTAAAATCGTGGTGAATGTTTGTTAAACGAGGTATAAATTAAAAATTTACAAGTTCGATGGACAACTTGTGTATTATTTGAAAGTTCGATAGTCTATTGTTACATAAGAAACAAAAAACGACACGTTCTCAAACAATTTGTTAACACAATAAACTTAGCGAGAATTCCGACGCAACGCAAAAAAACCATCCGGTGTAGGCTGTGATGACGAATGCCGAACTCAAGTGACTTGGTTTATAAGTTAACACTTAGCTTTGGTGGTCGACTACTTCTAATAAATACATCAACAGTGTATCTTTGTTCATTTCAGAGTACGAAACCAAGAGACTTAGAGCAAAAAACGAAGTTTGAATCCGGCGCCCCGCGGCGCTTTTGATTAATTTGCTTCTATAACGAAAATATTTTGTTTTTCGACTTAAATCTTTGTATTTTTACATAGCACGTAACATTTACTATAGAATAAATACATTAAACAATGTACTTGCAATTCAAGAACTAAAGGTTTTTATTACTTTCACCTTAGCCTGGCAGCGAACGAGTTTCGGTCGCCGGATCAACCGAGTTTTGGTCGCTTGCCAGAAAAAGGTTTTATTCTAATCTTTTTTTTTGTTTTTGGCTTGGTTTAGCCTCTAGGTTGTCTTTAATCTATGGTATCGGTTTCCAACCGATTGCCCCGAACGTTTGGTTGGTAGGTATTTGACGTTATACCGGAGCAAAAAAATCGACCCGTAAATGGTCGCTTGCCCGCTGAGCGTAGTGTGCTTAGGGTTCTAAAGCGTCAGGTTTCTGAGATATGAAGGAAAAATATAGTTTTTTTCATCTGTGAATATCTCAGAAACCTGACGCTTTAGGACATTCTTTTATTTGACATTTTTTATTTGTTTTTGTGTCCTCTATCCATATATATAACTATTATTGTGCACAGCGATTTTGAAAAAATACAGATATTAGGGCCGGGTGAGCCTAATATCTGTATTTTTATTCATACAAAAATCTTCTAACCCCTTTGAATTCATATTGAAGAAAGTCTCATCACCAAATTGTGACGTCTGTGGTAGTTTGATGATGTTCACCATGTCATAATGGAATGTGTACGAAGCGCAAACGAACGACTTCGCGTTTGTGGAGTGGCTTAATTGTATGATGTTGGCAAATGTAACAGTATGTTGTCCAATCCATTGTGATTATATATATGTATATTAAATAAATATGGGGATGAGATTAATTTTATAAAACGGTAAAATCATGTTAGTTTCAACTAAATACTAGGTACATATTATAATTTGTTTTAGGGTAACCCATGAAAAAAATAAAATGTCTAAAAGTAATCCCACTTAGGTACTTTCAGACAATTACCATGCGAAAACCCTCAGTCTCAGAATATTTTGCGTCTTAGGTTATTTCTTTCTGTGAATTTATAATATCTATTGCTACTAAGCTAGCACAACAAAGTGTGGACACTTGTTATATAAAATTTTAGCAAACAAAGTTAGACAGAAAGTAGCAGCGTTGTTATTATCGTTGTGGTTAATTTTTATGCTGCAAAGTTTGAAGCTGAACTAAATAAACAAGTTCAGTGTTCATTAAAAGTTACTGATTTTATTATACCTCTTTCTGTCCGGGAATCCAGCAAGGGCGGATCCAGCTTTAATTTCAGGGGGTGTCACACAGGGTCGGACAGGTCCAAGAGGGCAGGGATCAGTTCCGGCCCTGGAGCGGGGTAGATCGCTGTTAATGCCCTTTTCCTGTCATGAGGATTTCCACCCGCATGCGGATCTGGTCGCTACAATGTATGGTTAATTGGGTTAACGTAGAAGTTCTTCTGAGACGCATTCCTGCCTCTGAGTGATTTTCAAATGAGGTCTGTCTGTTAATTAGGCCTGGCGTTCTTACCAATTTGGATTGATATGTAAATTGGTTTTTAGCAATAATTGCATATCTGGTGTAGGTAGATGGTTAACACAACAAAAACTTAAGTGAGCTCGGTGGCGTAACAATGATGGACGAAAAGTCTACTACAAACAACACAACTAAGCTAAAATAATGGCAAGCGGAGCGCGCCACGAATATGTTAAAAATATTTGATGAAAAGATTGTGAAACAATCGTCAAATTTACGTGTTTCTGTCTGGTAAGTTGCGTCTTTTATGATGAGGGTTTGTAAGTTATTTTATGATGGTTACCCACAGTGATAGCGTTGATTATGCCGTATAAAGTAAACAGCTCATAAAATAATAAATATAATTACCTATATTTTTTATTATTAGGTACAACGAAGCACAAAACCAAATAAAGGCAAGCTGAGCGAGCCGCGATTTTGTTGACACTTTTGCATGGTGGCGGTTTGCCCTTTGTCATTACACAAAGAACCTTAACCCAGCAACAAGGGGTGGGCAGGGGGGGTCATGACCCCCCTGATGCCTCCCTGAATCCGCCCTAGGAATCTAGACACTAAACGTGGCATTGTGATGTGGTTTAATAAGAGATCCTGGGTAAATAATAAGTCCCTCTTCATAAAACCTCAGACGCGATTGGCGCTTGTTCTTTAAATTGATATCGAACCAATCGGGGTACGGGGTTACCAGCTCACTGGTCTGAATAGTCAGCGTTTAGCTGACAGCTGCGTTCACGTAATCGTATGTCTTTGATCTCTTTATAGCTGAACTTATGTTTAATAAACTAATGTTCTGGTAATTTGGCGCTCGTTTACCTACGACTACGCCATTATTCTGGATTTAAGAATTCAGTGTTTTTTCTTTTTCGACATTACTCGACTTTAAGCTTTTACGGCTACAAAAGAAAACCATCGATTGCCTACTATTTGTCATGTATTAAGCGTGTTTATATAATTAGAGAACTCTAGGGTCTTGATAAACTAAATTTAAGATTTCGGATTCTACGAGTACTTACCAGAAAACATGTAATAGTTTTGACAATATACCCTATCTGTCTTAGCTATCGCCACAGACGAAGTAGTTTCTTTATCTATGCTATCGCTTATAGTTAAGGCGCATATCAGCAATAGCTCTGAACAATACCTGCATGTGCTTATTTCCCGTCATTATAAATTGTGTTCAATTTAAATGAGACTAAATTCGGTGGTCGATGTAAATTGCCACCGCCACATGCCGCCGTTGATTGGGAATGCTCGTGTCGTGTCGACATGGCTCCTGCATTGTACATTAGCATCATTTGAATCCCCTCGAGTGTTAGGGCTGACATAAACGCTTTAACCTAGGATATATATAATCCAAGTTATTAATAACTCCATCATACTGTTAGGTCGTAAAAGTAGACTTAAGGAACCTGCGAAAAGAAAAGGCAGCAACTTCCTTCTGTGATTTTTAACAACTCTACTTCGATCGTCAATCCGCCAGCCAATCGTGGTGAATATGACAAAAACCCCCCTTGTTTGGGTCTCTCTCTAATATAAACAGTAAGTAGACGAATTGGCAGGATCATATTATAAAACCGATAAACATTATATTCATAATTTGTCAAATTATACGTCACAATTGTTTAAACATAACAAAATAAAATATAATAATAAGTATGTATAATTAAGCACTTACCTTGCCTAGGAGCTTGTTTTAGATAACCGGTCCCATTACGTGTGTCAATTTGTCAGATTTGGCCAGTACGAAAGGACCATGGAGAGGCGTTTGCCCAACCGGGGTTGTTACAAGCTTAATGTACCTAGCTGATCTGGCATACTGCTCCTAAGTCTTTGTTTTTTACCATCTTAAATAGTCCTTCGTTTAACCTCAATGTCACGATCGGAAGTAGCGATGTATCACAAAGGTCTCTCCTCAGCTGGCGGGACTTACGCGCGGCGGATCCGTCAGCTGGGGATACGCATACGCCTGTTACCGCGCTTCTGGCATATGCCGCATTTTTTTCCTATTTACTCTTGTTTTGAAGAAGCCCAGGCTATGATTGGCCGGAAAAACAAAAGCAGGCAGCGAGTTTCAATTTCCAATCGAGACACGCTTTGTGCGCGTGCATGGAATGCCAGCAATCAAAACAGGGTAGGTACTACACAGAATCTGGTTACTAAAAACTGCACCAGTATTATGAGTCTTCTGAACAATATAAAAGTACAATAAAATAAAAGTGAAAGAAACTAATTACATGACACTAGATGCACGCTATTTTTCCGAAGGACGATGTTGAAGATTGAATTTAAAGTAAACGCGATAAAGCTAATTTTTATGTTATAAGGGAGACTGGACGTGTTGGTTGGCTACTCTGGAACCGTAATTTATTTATCGTGACGAGCACGGATAAACGTGGAGCAGTATAATAAAAGTGACATAACGGGATTCATTCTCCATTAATAGAAATGTGTATTTTTCGAGGAAATCTCTTGAATACCTACTTATTTATAAAAAAAGGTTTGTTTTTACCCTCTCTTACAAAGCAGTAGTACCTACTTTTAACCTAGATTTATATTTTAAGGTATTTAACTCAATGGCTATTAATTTGTTTTAGCATAAATGGTTGGTAACTTATTGTTATCAAGTCTTTGTGTGAGACTATTATTTATAACTAATTGTAAAACAAAGAAAATTACAACCAAATAGAAACAAATAAGAACTAGTACGTATTTACAATTGAGCTAACTGCAGACTGTTGCAAACAATCTACAGTAGCTCAACTAACTATTAGCTATATTTTAGTTTTGGAGGTAACTATTCTTTTGTAACTATTATCGCTTTGAACCACACACAAGAAGCTACGTTCGTACCTATTCAAAACGGCTTATGTTACCACTCAAACAAGTAGATACGTATATCTGCTTATGCTTAGTCGTGTAGATTCGTGGTAAAATAAACACTTGCGGTACCTTTTATAAAATGACTCTGGAATGGCAGAAATTCAAAGCAAAGTAGCCCTTATGACTCATTGACAGTACGACCATTGTCTTCCAGTACGTACAGTAGTTTGCACGAAAAACAAGTCTAACAATGTAGCCATACTGTAAATTTACAATCAATAATGTAAAAGTGTAATGAAATGTTGTCGGCGTCTGCAAGTTCTGGCCAAGAACCGCATGAGACAGATGTGCGGGGTCGTTTAGAGGCTTTCACTGCCATGTGCGGTCCATAAACTTAGATTTGAAATTAGTTCAAAAACATAGATTTTAGTTCACGTTAGCAAATATAATATGAAGATAATTAACTACAATGTTACGCGTGAATATAAATATTGCAAAAAAAAAAGATTAGGTTCACACGTTTTAATACGTAGGTACTTTTAAATTTTGGAAATTGATAGTGGAAATTTAATGATTTGGTAGAGTGTGCTCTGTCGTAAAGCTCAGATCGGTCAAGTTGGGGCTTTGAGTAATGTAACATGAGCGACCGCCGCTCGCGCCGCCATGTTGGAAAAAATATTGCCAGAACCATTTTTTCCAATATGGTCGCTTACGTTCGCAATAGCCATCACAACAAATAAAGAAAATGTAATTTCCTGCAATTTCAGGTAAAAAAACAAAACATACATATTTCAATCGGGACCATTGTTTATATAAATTCTACGTCATCAGCGTAGAATCTTGAGGCAAAAATGTAAAAAAGGTACTACGGCAATAAAGCTTTTTTAATTTATTTTTATCAAGGTGCTACCGAAAACCTTAATTTATTTTTAATTTGTATTTGCTTCTATTTTAAAAACAAAGAGCTTTTTACGGTAATGGTTGGAACATATGGGTAACTTAAGCAGTTTCCTTAGCAGTTTCCGCTTATGGGTAAACAATATGAAATGTGTCCTTTAAAAATTAAAGGCTAAAAACCAACGAAATAACAATTAAAACAAAACAATAATATACATAGATAGAATACATTAACTTATGCAAATAAATACCTTCTATCATTTAATTTCCTCCATTCATCCAACGAAATCTCGGATTTACCTACTTACTTACAATATCTAAAATTAAATTAAATGGAATTTGATTTTCGGGCGTGAAACAAATCAAAGAGGTTTTCTCCCCACGCCCTTTTCGTGTTAAAGCTTTAACTTAAAGCTAACCTAACTGCTTATACACCAACCTAACTCGACGTGAAATGTTTGTGAACAAACCACGCCACAAAAAACTAAAGCTCACTTGCTTGGCGTCGAACTTCAGATATAATAATTGTAATTTTTACGTGGAAAAGTACAGTAGAGCTGCATCTCGCCCGAGTACAGGGCACGTGAATATTTTACGATTAATACTACTTAACTAGTTTTTTATTTTTTTTATTTTGAAAAATAATAAGATACTTTAGAATCGTTATATTAAGATGTCATTGAAATAACGTTAAATACATAATTGTTATTGTAATTTCCTTAGTTTTACTATATAAACTATCGTAGTTTGACGGATTCGTTAATTATATAAGCGGGTTAACTACGAACCTTAATTGGTGTTCTTCAAACACAAATGGTTCGCAATTAACCCGCTTACATCCGTAATGAATCCGTATACTAACAATAATGAATAATTGTAAGTAATTAGTAAATATTTATTGAAGGATCCTTCCTTCCGCCTCAAATGGTGCCTCGGAAAGCACGTTAAGCCGTTGGTCCTGCGCCTGACCTCTCCCTGGTCGCGTCTGTCTGCCGGATCAGAAAGTGCACCTGTTTGTCTGTGTTTCCACAAACACTTGTAAACTATACTTGTATACCTGCGCACAAGAGTAGGCTCCATTTAAACTTGCCGCCGCCGTTGCCGAAAATCGGGTATAGGAGGACACAACATCATTAATCAGGAATTTTACATTTCTATATTGACTTTAATTTTTAAAAATACGTACCTAGGTTTATGTAATTTTCTCACACATACCAGAGATTAGATATTGTTACGTACTCATATACTATTTTATTAGCGTATTTTAGGATTACTCAACGCAACTCATTATCGTAAGCTGTATTGATAAACTTCCTAACAAAATTGAAATGTCAAGTATCGAAACCTTTTAAGGCGATATTGAATCTTGTATGTGCTTAGTTGTATCATTTTGTATTATAAATAAGTAGGAAAAAGCAGCCAAGCGAGTCGGACTCCCGCTCCGAGGGTTCCGTACACGGATTTTGGATTTTTCCCGTTTTTGTCTATCACTTATACAACGACCACTTAAAAACATTGCTTCTTGCCTAATTTCATGATTTTAGGTCATCGGGAAGGTAGTACCAAGACAGGTCTTGATTTTCTTGCGAGTATTAATATGCGGCATAAAGCCCTTTTTTTTTTATTCGATTTTTGACAACTCCAAGGAATTGCAGACGTTGAGTATTTTATATTAATTTCAAATTGATACCTCCACGCGTTCTTGAGAAAAAAGGTCTTCACAGACACAAAGACGTACAACGCAGCGATCCCATAAGGGTTCCTTTCTTCCTTTTTAGGTACGGAACCCTAAAATTGTCAGGAAACACAAACAACGCGAGCTCGATGTTGTTTTACTTTATAACCTCTAAAAAGACATGGCACCTTCACTTTCAAGGTTGGTATCGAATCGACGTATGGTTAGTAACAGTATCTATTTGTTCGTTTGGCACTGCCAAGGGATATTTTTCGGTGGACATTGGAAATAACAGTGGTTTTGAACATAACTATTAGCCCACTGCGCATTGCGAATGCAGCCAGAATTTTAATATCTTTTTGGTGTTTATATTGTTTTAGACTATTGAACATTTAGTGCGTACGTCAGTTGCCTAGTAGTTACCCATACTCCAATCACTGGGTAGGTTCTGACTTACAAAAAGTCAAGGAGAGTTCTAATTTATCAGTGTTACAGTTTGGTGTCCTAATATTCCTAACATTCGTGATTTGCGACCGTGAGCAACCGCCGCGCCGCTCGCGGGTAATTGGAAAAATGGCACCAAAATCAGTTTTTCGAGAATATCTCCTTTCCAACGCCATGAGGTTATAAATACCCATTACAACAATTATTGAACGCATAATTTCTTGAAATATTTCAATATGATAAAAACAATCTTTATTGACAAAGAAAATTACAATTCAATAATAAAAACAAATTAGAACTAGTTTTTACAATTGAAACAATTAAGCTAACTGCAGACTGTTGCAAACAATCTACAGGTAGCTCAACTGATCCATATCAATACCAGTCGGAAGCGTCCCCAAGACGCTGGCTGCATTGCCCTGCTGTATGGCAATGCTGATGCGCTGCGACAGATACCCGCCCGCTCTCGGGTCACGCTTCGCGTCGACCAGACGCTCAGATAACTTTTTGAAAACCCGGAAAGCCTCGGTACCCCACGGACCCAGGGTCTCGACCCCAAAGGGAGCAAATGTGTAGGCTCTGTCGAGACCTGCATATTTGCGTCTCTTGAGATCCTCGGCCAAATCTGCCGCCGCACCAGCCTTTACGGACGTCCTCGGAAGATGGGAAGACGCAAGTGTGTCAACGCATGTAGCGTCCCACACAATGGGCCTCCCCAACTCCCATGGGACTAGTGTCATGCCGTCGGGCCTCTTACCATCGTCACGCAACAGACCATTCGGTTCGAGAATAGCTGGTACGTTAGCGGTGACAAAGGCCCGCCGGATGACGTCGTTAAGGCTGGCATGACGAGACATCCGACCGGCGGCCCTAGTACACGATAATCCGTGATGACCAAGCTGTTCGACAGCAGTACCGCACTGGCATTGATGAGGCACGCAACACATTGCACCTAACCGAAAACATGTTGCGATACGGAAAGTTACGGGATCCAATAAAGTGCCAGTGTTAAATGAAGGAAATGCTTGCAACTAATGTCCTGACTCGATAAATAATAAGATAAATAGTTCACGAGCTACATACAGCTAAGTCAAGCTCAGCAAATTTTTACAATTCACCTATTAAACGCACAGTTTCATTCTTGAAACGCGCAATAAAAAAACCTAGCATGAGCCTAGCTAGACCATTTCAAAACTTAGTAAGTGCCTCCTGCTAGGTTTTGAAATGGTCAACGTGCCTAGCTTACTAGGTTTTTTTTTGTGGTTTTCTAGCGTTTTTAACATCGATCTGCACTTGCTGGTTTTTTTGCGGTTTTCTAGCGTTTTTAACATCGATTTGCACTTGCTGGTTTTTTTGCGGTTTTCTAGCGTTTTTAACATCGATCTGCACTTGCTGGTTTTTTTGCGGTTTTCTAGCGTTTTTAACATCGATTTGCACTTGCTGGTTTTTTTGCGGTTTTCTAGCGTTTTTAACATCGATCTGCACTTGTTGGTTTTTTTGCGGTTTTCTAGCGTTTTTAACATCGATCTGCACTTGCTGGTTTTTTGTGGTTTTCTAGCGTTTTTAACATCGATTTGCACTTGCTAGGTTTTTTGGAGTGCTATTTTTGCGAGTTGTGTCTTTTTTGAAGCTCTGTGAATGCAATTCTGTGGAGAAACAAATAGTAAGGCGAAAATTGCAAAACCCCTTTTTTCAAATGTGGTCGGTCCCTAACTAGGTTTTAAAATAATTTTAGTCGGCTGTCCAATTATTGAACAGCCGACTAACAAAACAGTCTAGAATACAGTCAGAAGCGTAGCGAGTAGCTCTAAAATAGCCACTTATTCTGTGCTATTACACTAGTTTGTGCGCTTTAGAGCTACCCGCTACGCTTGTGACTCTATTCTAAACTGTTTCGTTAGTCTGCTGTCCAATTTCAAAACCGAGTAAGGCCCCACTTTTGAAAAAAGGGATTTAGCATTTTTTTTTGTGTTTTTTAACTTTTCCCATGAATAAAATTGTATTTTTTTATGAACGTTGAACGCTGTCAAAAGCACATTCTATTATGATCATGCTAAAATTACTTGAACTCGCGTAGTTTTTCATTTGTATAAAGTACCTAAATTTTATGTTATACTAGCCTACTCGACCGTTTTATAGGGGTTGTCCAGATTTTTCTGTCCAAAGATCTTAAAACACGCTCAGTTTGACATGATTTTTTATTTTTCTTTCCTGAATCTTTACTAAAACAAAATAATAAAATCAAACGTATCCTTTTGTTTACAACTGATGTGTTACTAACGTACAGAAATTTATTATTAACTACTGTACGAAATAAAATGCGTTTGTATTGAGTTAATTAAAGATTTTACAGAAACATTATAGACCTAACATTACAGCCATTCAACAGGAAGTGACAAAATTCTTGCTAGATAAAATAGCGAAGAACAAAAATTATTGCCATACATAGATAGCATAAATAAAGCTAACGTCACACTTAAACCATTTTAGAACATAAAGCTAGTCATAGCTTAACCACAGGTTAGTTGCGACACTTAGTCTGTAAATAAACAACTACATTGAATTTAAAATCCCTAGGAAAGAAAATGTTACTGCAACCACGCATACTGCACCAATTTTGGTATCCTAGTGGATGGATAAAGGTAATCTACTAAGCAATATAAATGATAGGTATAAAATCCTTATTCAGTTTCTCTTGAATTATTCAATTTTGTAGGCAACGTATCCAATATTCTTTCCCTTTATACCCGCCCGTTCTCAAGTGATGCGCCATCGAATAGCATTTTCATTTTTATTTGAGAAGATTTACAAGTGTTACCTACCATAAATAAATAAAATAATTAACTAAATAAATAACATAATTGTGAAGTTTTAGGAATTGTGGTGCAAAAAGTGAGAACATGACCTGTTACTTAATCATTACTATGAAGAGAGCTCCTGTTTACGAACTTTTGATAGCTTTAGCAATTTTGGTCATTGTTAATAAGTACTAATATTAAAAAGAAGATACACAATATAAATATAAACGTACTAACTTTTGCATTAATATTATAAATAGAAATAATTTCACTTAGATCCAATCAAAATTCTGATTCTTCTGTAGCTTTACTGCACGTTGTACTTAGAAATTACTTTGGTAGTAGACTTATTCAACGTATGTGGTTGCTTAAGAGAATTTTTTTTGGAAATTATTTTTGGGATCTGTGAAGTACTAGACATAAACATCGTATGTTTACTTTCCTAGTCATAATGAACGTAATTGTTCATTTACCTAGTTATAAACATCGTAAAGCACTTGCGATGTTTATGTTTAGTATTTGAAATAAGTGAAATTTATTTCTTAGTAATCATTATTAGTTTTTAAGTTATAATAACTCAGAAATAAAAGAGAAAACAAATATGGAAGTAATTATAAAATACACACTTCAACCTACAATAAAAAGTAACAATTTTGAAAATAACACAATTACCTCTAGTGTAGTCGTGACACCAAAAATAAAAATAAAAACTTTAGGCGCGATTTTCTCGAAATATGCCGCGAGGCACTTACGCTGTTTATCATAAGAAGGGCAGAATAGTATCCCGTCCGTTTTCGAATTTGAATGTGAGCTATTGAATATAAACCGTACAAAATTAACTAAAGTATGCATTTTGTGTATATCTCGAATTGGCTTCAAATTTGACCATACACTCCCATCTCAAAATGCTACCCTGCCTATCAGTTCTGTTTTACATTATTTTGTGTTATCTCTATACTCAAGCAAAATTGGATGTGAAAGGTTTGTTAACAAACCACAGCAATAAAACTAAAAATCACATGCTTGGAGTGAGTTTCAGACATAATTGTTAGCATTATTTATTGAATTAATGATCTAGATTTTAGATCATTAATTAGACGACGAATGTAAATTGCGTATAAAAAATACACGGTAACAAAGTGAATTTTAGGTTCAGTATGGGTGGTTTGTTTACAAACATTACACATCGAATTTGGTAGTTTGGTAATTTGGAGTCTTTGTAAATAAATAAAAGTAATGGAGTTTACACGCCACAGTCGGCGACACAGCCCGGCGGCGACAGATACATTTCTGTCCGTGGCCCGCCAACTATGGTCTCGATAAGAAATATTGAGTGAAGTTTTGTCTGAGACTGTACTGCAGGGTAAACAAGAAGTATATCGCAGCTGGTTCCTTGAGAGTTGCAGGTTCATTGATGGTTGCGGGCCTCTAATCAAAAATTGTATGATCCTACCTCTCGCCTGCATGTACGTTAGGGAAATTTGTCTATTTGTGAAATCACACCCAACCTAGGTATTTTAAGAAGCATAGCGATGTGATCACTCAACAAAATTTAAAAATTTAGTCTGCAAACCTTAACGTTAGTTAAAGATAATATAAATATAAAAGAAATGTTCATAATATGTGCATTTCTATTTACAATAAATTACCAGATGACCTAAAGGAACTTAATGGAAATATCTTTAAAAAAAGTTAAGTGGATGGTAGCATGGAAAATGTTTTTAAAATGTAAACGAATATTTAGAAGTTTGATTTGTAACATAAATGAGTACTTCTAATAATAATATGACTCGTACAATATTCGCACGCTTGCGCGCAGGCTGAATACAGTTACTAAAATAGTTAAAAGACCTGAGATTGTACAATAACGATGTATTCTTGCAAATAAATGATTGATTGACTGATGGATCTGCACAATCACGTAAACGGCCAGCAAATTGTAATAGTGAGAGAAACGCGGGCGTTTTCCTACGTGAAAAAACGTTTGATCGGAAGTCTCCAATTTCAAAAAACGAATTTAAAAATCGTAAATTGTTATGGCTTGAAATCAATCATAGCGGGATAATTACCACTTTTTTACTTTATTTTGTATGAATTTGAAACCATAAAGATTTCAAAAGTTTGATTGACAAACTTCCGTCCGTTGTTAGGACGCTTATTATATTCTACCAAACACGATGTATTCACCAATGAAGTATTATATTATAATGACTAATAGGTAAAACCATCTGAATCAACGAAATCATAAAAGATAAAACAAAGCATAGAACCCTGTTTTTGCGTCGGGGGATAAAAACAGCAATGCACCTACGAGTATATTCTACTGTGTTGAGCAGAACTGGCGGGCTTCCAACGACAAAGTCGATATAGTTTTAGATTTCTATCTGGCTTTCGTTCAAGAGTAGGCTAAAATGCCTTCCAGAAACGAAGCTGTAGGTATTGCTGTACCTACAGCCTACACGAGCTTTTTGAGTTGAGTCGGATTCTAATAGAAAAACGTGTAGCTTTAATTTGTCAAAAAGAGAAAAAATCCAAGTTTACTAGATATTCTGCAACGCGGATAGTCTGAGTAAACTCCACTCACTACAAAGATACAAAGAGCTCTTGGCAAACCACTTTATCAGGTAAGCAAAATACACAGTTGCTGTACCAAACAATAATCAAATAAACGTAATAGCTACTACTACCCAAGGACTGCTTCCCCCAATATCTCGTATGAAATGTTCCAGAGCAAAGAAAATTAGCGTGTGTTTTTTCTTTAATCGATAGCGTGGAATTCTATGCCTGGCGATAATATAACAAACCATCTAGATTTGTATCTACTTGAGTGTTACCTTGGACCGTACGATTTATTTGTTGACCTACGCAAAATACTGGATGCCGGGATCTGAAGGTCGATGTTGGTTGAGTCAGTTTTTTCGGTTTATTTATCGCGTTTCTTTTGTTTTCTTATGTTAACATATGTACAACAATAAAATAACGGAATAGCGCCACAAAGACCACTCGAAAAAATTACGCAAACTCTAGAGGTAGAAGAATCAAGAAAAGGGCACCGATTTTGTAATGCGTAGCCTATCCCTGCCTTCAGCTATAAAAAAATATATTACTATCACACATTTTACTGCGGCTTGAGCTCCTTTCTCATCGTTGTTTTTTTTTCAGCTCGGTAAAGCGGAACTGGAGGGCGCGGGTATAAACATAAAGTGACTTATATAATAGAACGCCGCCGCTCTGGCCGCTAGGGAGGGCTAAGTACCTAAGAACATTAATCACGACCTGACGGCCCTTCGCATGCGTGCAAGTATCATCGGCGCTTTATTAGAGCCCTACACACCCTACGTAGCGATGTAGAAACTGCTACGAACCTGCTACGAAGCGGTTACGAGATGCCTACGAGAAAGCTACGCGAGTTTTAGGCGCGTCATTTACCGCCCGTCATTACCACAATTTTCTCTTTGTTCCAAGCTTCCGACAATCATTCATCATTAAAAAATAACGCTTCACGATTTTTTTTCCATAAACAGCAAGAAAATAATCACACTGGCATGTTTGCGTGCTAGAAACTCGTAAACGTTACGCCTAGAGGCGCCAAAGTGTTTTACGTGCCAGCTATTCCGAGACAATGCCATGATCAGGAACATTTGTTTTACGCATGATGAGTGTTTACTTAAAAATTGGTTTTATTCGTTGACAATTTTGATTTTATTCAGCGAGTGATAAAATATCAAAGGTTTTTTTGCATTTACCGTCGCGGTGCACGCACAGCATCACCTTTTCTAATAGAAAAATCAGAAGACGGAGAACCATACGCGTAACGTTATATAATAAATAAAAATGTCGAAGACATAATTAAAATAAAATAAAAAAAAGAACAAAAGTCACTTACCACTTGCTGGTGGAGTTGAGAGTTGACTGTGAAAGTTTTGCGGTGCGTCGAGTGGCGCGTGTGGCCGGTACTGGGAGTCGCGCGAGAGTGTAGGCGGGCGGTGCGCTCGCGAGGGCGGCCCGGCTCGTAGTCAGGTTTGGGCCTCGCTGGTTACATAACTCCAGGGTAGCGCAGCGCGGCCCCGCGCGCCCCTCTTTTGGGTAAAAGATGAATGGCCAAAGTTTCCTAACGGACTATAGTCCATAAATCGCGACGCTAGGATCGGGCCCGTTACATAAACGCTTCGCATGCGCGACGCTTGTGGAGCCCATGGGCTGAAGTGCCCTCGACCTGAGCCCCTTACCTAATTAACTGATTCTGCACTTAGGCCTCTCTTAACTGCTCTTTCTTAACGATAAAGACGCTGTTTAGACTGCCAAGCGATCGTTAATTAGCAGTTTTCTGCATTCCGTTGCAGAATCATCTCGCAAATAAACAAATGAGATGAGATTGAACCCGTAATATACTCGCGGTGTGCGGTCATAAAGACGAGTCCCATTTGCTTACATTGCCGCCGCATTGCATCGGGTAGAGGTAATGGCACCAATAAAATAAATACAGTGACGCTGTGGCAGAACTTGTTGAAATTAAAGCGAGACTGCAATAACGCCGGAATACCGTGAATATGTGAGCCCGCGATGTTTACGTTATAGGTGAGCCAGCGCTATGCAGGTCCAACATTGTACAACAAAACGAAAATATCATTCATACATTTTTCTTGTAATCCTCCTTTTTTTTCTCGTAATATATTAGTTGAGTGGGTGATATCGCTTGAAGGGAGATTGGGGAAGGTTGCCAATTCCATTAGAGTGGTAATAAATGACTCATCATCATCAGCTTATATTAGTCCTCAGAGGAGCGCCATAGCGCCCATGGATGCGGCAAGCTGAAGACAAGCTTGCCGCATCAAGCATCTGCCTGCAGTATTTTGCTAGTCGTCATCCCACCTGGCCCGAGAGCCTACACTACGTTTGCCGAGTACTAGGTCTCCACTCAAGAACTGGTTTACCTCAGCGGTTTTCGGTTCTTCGTGAGTTATCTTTAATTCTTTGATTGATGAAATAGTCAGGGCGTCAGCATTGTCATACAGCGGGGCAATGCAGCCAGTTTCTTGGGGACGCTTCCGGCTGGTACTGATATGGATCAGTTGAGCTACCTGTAGATTGTTGGCAACAGTCTGCACTTCTGCAGTTAGCTCAATTGTTTCAATCGTAAACTTCAATTGTACTAGTTCTAATTTGTTCTTAGTAATAAACTTTCTTGCAGTCATAAATAATTAAGTTTAAATAATATACAATATATAAGAATAAAGTACCTATCTACTAACTATTTATTTACATTTTATCTGACTTCTGAACATTGCTTAGATGTAAATACATACTCGTATCTGTAACTTATATTCTTAGACAAATCGTCTTTATTATGCATTTTATTGGTAACTTGGTAAGAGATGAAACGATCTCTTGTTTGCCCTCTGCCAAGTTCTTACGATCACAAACCGTCAAGGTTATTTTGAATTGTTATATTTTAAGTTCTTTATTATCAAAGAGCTGGTGGGTATCTGGAGCAGCGCATCAGCATTGCCATACAGCGGGGCAATGCAGCCAGCGTCTTGGGGACACTTCCGACTGGTATTGATATGGATCAGTTGAGCTACCTGTAGATTGTTTGCAACAGTCTGCAGTTAGCTTAATTGTTTCAATTGTAAATACTAGTTCTAACTTGTTTTTATTATTTGATTGTAGTTTTCTTTTTTTTTCATATGAATTCTATAATGACAAAGAAAATTACAATTAAATAATAAAAACAAATTAGAACTAGTATTTACAATTGCAAAAAGTTTTCTTTCTTAATAAAGATAATATTATCCCTGATATAAAAAAACAAAGAAAATTAAAATCGAATAATACATAGAAACAAACTAGAACTAGTATTTACAATTGAAACAGTTGAGCTAACTGCAGACTGTCGCAAACAATCTATGTTTAGTACCTATATAGGTCATTTTGTTTTGTTTTTGATGTTGTTGCACAATCAGTTGAGTGGCGGCCAGTGTATAGGTTTGTATAGTAGGTACCAAAACGAATGCAGTATCAAAAAGAAAGGACAAGGTTAAAAATAAACTAAAATGTTCAATAACTCTAATTTATTTATTAATTTAAATACTTTATTGCACACATTTAAGAAAAGTATACAAAAGGTGGCCTTTATGCCGATGGCATTTTCTACCTGCCAACAACACATGGTAGAAATAAAACAAAAAGGCGTGCTATAATTAAACTAAGCTAGATAAACTACAGCAATTAATAACAAAACTTGCACTATACATATAATATCTATATATATAAATAATAGAATAATAAACAATAAATAAATAACATTAAAATATAATAATATATTAGCTAATTCTACTAATTGATACAAACTTGAGTTATTCAGTTACTTCTTGGGAGCTGGCTCATTCTATAAACCCATTTCGACGAAGGATTGCGACAGCCTTAAAAACTTCCAAAGAAACCTTTTCCTTCCTTTATGTTAGCTAACAGCAGCAAATAAATTGAATTTAAAATAATAATACATTTTGTAAACTGATTAGAAAAAAAATTAAAATTCCTACGTATGAAAAAGGCCTGCCTTACCGAGTGGGGTATCAAATGAAAGGTATCGGCTTGAACATCTCAAAACACTTTTTGTAATTTCTATAGGGTTCATACTTTATGAAATATTTTGAAAAAACGCAAAAAATACTTTTTTCCTCCCCTTAACTCCAAAGTTTGCAGAGCGATCCATCTGAAATGTATGTAGCGTTTGTAGATATGGATCTACATATATTTGACAGGAGAAGTTTAGTAATGTCTGTAAGTAAGACACTTTGAAAAATGGTCAAAAGGGGGAGAATCATTTGCAAAAGGTAAGGCTAACTCATTGAGTGGGGTATCAAATGAAAGGTATCAATTTGTACATCTCAAAACAGTTTTAAAAATTCCTGCAGGTTACATACTTTTCGAATTATTTTGAAAAAACTCGAAAATTTTACTATCACCCTTATACTCCGAAGTTTGCAACCTACATCTGAAATGTAGGTTCCTTTAATTTTTAGGTATTCATTAAATAGCAAATCAAATCAAATCAAATCAAATCGTTTATTGGAACCATGTACATATTTAAAACAAAAACAATGCAACGGTACTGACGCTAAAAGTATAAAACTGTGTCGCGTTCAGTATCGCCCTCCTCTGGACCGACTCATAAAGATAAAAATTTTAAACAAACCAAAAGAATTTAGCCTACGTTATCCTTAAATAATATTATAATTAGGAGGTAAGTATAGATACACATTGAAAACTACACAAGATTAAAAAATATTGTTCAACTTTGCTGTGACTTGTGGTGAAAATAAATAAAATAAATATAAAAGTGAGAACATAAGTAGGTACATTCGAAGACACCTGTCTCAAGATAGTCAGGGCAACGATTATGTACCTACCTGTCAATGAGGGGATCAGAGATGGGAGAGTGGACAATATTCATAAATTTAATATGATAATATAACATAAATGTGTGCAATTAAATGACAATTTAATTGATTTTCGCTATAAGAAGTTCTGTATCATCATAAGAAAGTGTTAAAAGCCAGGCAGATAATTTAAGTTTACAATTTCACAGAGATAATGGATATATATTATTTATTTATTTATTTTATTTATTTTATATTAAGTTTTTTATTAATTGAATTATAAAGCATCGAGCTGATGTGGGCATACTGTCGACTGGCTGTAGCAGTCCTGTGTGAAGCTATTTCACAGACTCTGTGAAACCGTCGTTAAGTCCTGCTTGGTATAGGGTCATACGGCACTTCGCCATGTTTACGTCAGAGGGTTTTGAGAATGAACAGTTGTCAAACAGTGTGGACTTGACAGAGTGAGTATAGGTCAATAGTAGGAAACAGTCTAGGTTTGCAGCTTAGAACCTTTAGAACTGCTCTTTGAACCCTTTCCAATAGTAGAAGGCGCGTCTTAGCAGCTCCACCCCAAGATGTTATACAGTACGATATTATTGATTGGCCAAGCGCGAGATAAATCATCTTGAGACATTGAAAGTCAGCTGAGTGTCGGAGGTTTTTAAAGACGTAAATTAATTTCCTCACCCTTTGTACTGTTAGTATAATGTGATCGTCCCATGATAAATAACCGACAATCATAACCCCCAAGTATTTAATAGAAGCTACTTTGGTGACAAATTGACAGTCACATGAAACAGCAGTTTCGCATGTATGTGCGGGTAACTTAAAAATGGAGAACGGCTGGCCAGATGAATTAAGCGAAAAAGTTACAAATTTAGTTTAGTCCACATTTAAGGTAAGCAGGTTAGCTGACATCCAGATCATCAATATACGTAGCGAAGAAACTGCAGTCTGATAAGTCTCTTCCCAAGTGGGCCCCCGGATGATTAAAGCTGTGTCATCAGCATAGGTTAAGATTTTGCAGTTTGGAAGACGGAGATTGCACAGGTCATTAACGTAAATCAGAAAAAGAGTCGGTCCCAATACACTTCCTTGAGGGACACCACAACAAACTGCTTCATCGTCGCTAACATGTCCATCAATAATAACACACTGTGAGCGAAGAGACAGATAGCTACTAAAAAGCTCTAGAACTGATCCACGAATGCCTATGGCCTCTAGCTTCGACAGCAGTAAATGGATGGAAACAGTGTCGAAGGCTTTGGAAAGGTCGACGAAAATACCAATGGTTTTATATCGGTCATTGAAATTATCAGCGATGTTATTTGTCAGTTCCAGAACTGCATCCTCCGTCGACTTACCCCGCCTGAAACCATACTGATTGGGAGACAAGATATTATTAGAATGTAAGAAATTAATTAGCCTACTATTTATGATTTTTTCAAATATTTTCGACAAAACTGTAAGGACAGATATGGGCCTATAATTAGATGTATTGCTTCTATTCACAGACTTGAAAATAGGATGAACAATCGCCTTTTTGAAGGCCTTGGGAAAGACACCTTGAGTCAAACAGTTATTGAAAATGTGAACCAGAATTGGTATCAGAACATGGCGGGCAGATTTAATAACAGAATTTGGGATACCATCCCAGCCGACGGCGCAGTTTTCTTTAAGATTAGCGATAATTCGTTCAAGTTCTAAGTGCTCAACATTGAACAGAGCCATAGAAGACACTGGAGAGTGAGATAAAGAAGTATTGTTAACAGCTGAAGCACGTTCGTGAAAATCGGATTTAAGAATATCCTCTGCAAGGGATTTACCAATTAGCAAAATATTTATTTACAATATTCACAGAATCAGAAGGTGAGACAGCCAGTTTTAGAAGCTCTGCCGATGATGTTTGCTTGTTTGGGATATTAGACATTTTCTTAATAATCTTCCAAGTGGCTTTCGGATCTTTTTGTGCTAACTGAAACTCTTGGCGCTCGTACTCTATTTTAAGATTTTTTATTAAATTACTGCAAAAATTTCTGTAGCGTGTAAATGTGATTTTAAGTATTTCATTATTTGGTTGTTTTTTGTGTTTGCGATATAAGTTGTCTTTATGACGAATGCATTTCAAGATGCCTGGAGTGATCCAGGGCTTAATAATTCTATTACGGCTGGAAATTACTTTGGTTTTAGTGTGAATTTTAACTATTGTTGCGAGATCTTCAACTAGTACTTCAACAGCAATGTCAGGATCTGAGGATGCAAGAGCCTCTGAGAAATCAGCTTTTTCTAAGGCTGTAACTATAGCTGGCAGGTCAATTAGGTTAACACAACGTTTATCTTCTACCAAAACCTCTTTGAAGTCATAACTTACTATAGTTGGGGCATGATCTGTAATACAAGAATCAAGGACTAAGGTATTTGCTTTGTTTGGCGCACGAAGCATGACATGATCCAAGCAACGATCAAGTCTTGTAGGCAAGATGTGGGTCGGAAGCATTCCATGAGTAGCCAGGAGATCTAAGTACTCTTCCACGTCTTTATCTTTGGTATTTGGGGCAATATTGATATTCAAATCACCAATGACATAAGCTACCTTAAATGATTTTAGTTTATTAAGAGTATTGTCTAAGCTTTCAAGGAAAGGTTGCAAATTTTTGTAAGACGGAGAGCGATATAAGCCTAGTACACAAAATTTATTTGAGAACTTAATTAATACACAGTTTGCTTCACAAAAATCCGGAATATCAACTGTATAATATGAACCTTTTCTTACATATGCAACTGTTCCTTCATTTTGATTAGAATAGGTAGATGAATGGCTGGTAAAACCAACGATGATAGGGAGAAGGGGGCACTTAAGTAGCCAACATTCGGTCAAAATGATAATATCCAAATTTATCGTGATCCTTTTTAAAAGTATAAATAATTTATCAATATTACAGCTTATACTTCTTATATTGACGTGTAGAAGTTTTATATGACGAGGATTAGTCATAATGGAGCTGACCTGCTCGGCAGAGCACAATGACGAGGTAGAGCTTTCGATACTATCTATATCAATTGAGATCGAGTTAAGATGATTGTTATCCATTATACGTAAAAAATGCAAAACAATGGCGCAAGAATGATTGTTTCAGTGTTTTTTGTAACATTGAAAGGTAAGTCGAAATTCTTAAATGGTGGTGTAGTTTTATTAAAAATGTGAATGTCCCATTATGGCAGCGTAGTGTAAAATAAATAAGTTTTAGCATAGTGTAAATTAAATAAATGTGTGCGTGTTGAATCTTAATACAGCTTTTGTACAAAGTTAACTTTCCGAACAAAAAATTATGCATAAAGATACAGAAAAATAATGCTAGAGTTAGTATAAAACATACAAACATATCCTTATGTACTAATATATGGCAGCCTACTATCAGTCAATACTCAGTCAGCAGGTTGGAGAGGTCGGACTCCTGCATAATCCTGATTAGAGGTCCATTATCAGATCTACGCAGGAATACCTTCCCGTGCGAGACCCAGCAATATCTATAATGATTTGCTTTAGCAAATTCTCGGGCCTGATAGAATAGCTTTTTCATCTTTGGGGGCAAATTCTCGGAGATGAAAATAGGTACAGCAGCACCAGGGATCTTAAGATGTTCTGTGGACAGTTTGGATCCACCTTTAAGAAAATTTCTATTCATCTTTATGATTTAATCCTTGAAAATAACACTATTAAGGTCCAAGATAATAGTTTTGACTCTATCTGGTAGGTACTTATGTACATATTGATTTACTTGACAAACGTTCGAAATCCTCGCCGCGCGAGTCACACTCGCACATGACGATTCTTGTATTAAAATGTCGTCTGGAACGAAAACTCTTTGGATAATACCTCAAAAACAAAACAAATTCATAACTGAATTTTCTGCTATTTCTACGATACAAAATATTATTACTCAAAATTTATAATTATTTTACCAAAAAGCCCTACGGATCCCAATTAATCCCATTTCACGGTAAAAGTACTTTTTTAAAACATTGATTGCAGCGCCCCCTGGCTTACCAGGGGCTTAGCTAGTTGTGTGGTGTTAATAAGTTAACACCACACAACTAGCTAAGCACCATCGCCAATAAACCCCATACCATTTACTGAAAACTGTGTCTAAATCGATCAAATCGTTCTGGAGATAAATGGGAACATTGTTTTTCGCAAAATACACACACAACAGCGCCCCCTGGTGAGTGACCACCCAGCTAAGAATCATTTTTAATGAATTCCGAATCCAATACACAAAACCGTATCTAAGTCGGTCGAGCCGTTTTGGAGATAATTGGGAACATGTGCAAATGCACACACGCTCATACAAACAAACAAACAACATCACGCCCTAAACACATATACCGTCTCCGTTCCGTCGCGGGTAATAAATAAATAAAAAAAACATACATGCAGCCAAACATTAAACCACCTCCTTTTTTGAAGTCGGTTAAAAATAGGGAATTAAAACCTAAGCCTAAACAACAAAATTCCGTACCTACGTAATAGCAGAGCATATAATATCTATTCAGGGTTATTGGTATTTCACTGACACTGCGTTTACGCCGATCGTTCAGTTCACTGCAGGTTTTGCCCATCATCCATCACGAACACGTTCGTGGAGACGCTAGGTCACCGGGTCTTAATTCTTATACTTAGTATGGTAGTGGGTACCCACCTCCATTCAATAATCATTCTTTAGAGCGGCTTTATTTGTAATTAAATTTAAAAATGGCTCTGCCCTGGATTTTAACTGTGGGCGTGGGAGTGGGAGGTTTGTCATTAGTAATTCATTGGGTTCTGGACAAACGTCTTTTTTCATCTGGTATCAGAAATGATAAAAAAAATTAAGAATTAAGACCTGGCGTCTTCACGAACGTGTTTTTGATAATGGGCAGGACCTATAGTTCACGCAGTTTCAGTGATCACCACCCGGGAGACCTTTGTTCTACGATTTTTTGAATTTCGTTATTTTTGTTTTTTGTTTATTTAGGTTTGAGTCACTCTCTTCATACTCGTGTGTTGTTCTTTAGCGTGTATTTATGGGCATGGGCACAACCGCACTTCACGCAGTTTCAGTGAGTTACCACTGAAAGTAAAATTCGTAGACTAGTGAAAAAAAAACACCTTTTGAATGGACTCTATTTGCGCGGAATATACCTAACTACTTTGTAAATACCTAAAGTGGATTCCACACCTGGCAGGCGTATTCAAGGTGGCTAAGTAGCGTAGGTTTAAGCGTACCTAACTGCGCACAATAAAGTACCTACTATTTTAAAAGTTTTTTAGTACAAGCTAGAAAATGTCCGCCTCGCTATTCCTGGCCATGGCCAGGAACCATGGTAGCATGGTACGCTACCATGGTAGCGGCCATGGTAACGGCGGGGCAGGGGGTGCTAGGAATCACCGGGCTACCCCAGGCTGCCACAATTCCTTTAAACAACTGACCCTGGCAACGTTTAGTTGGAAGTGGAGTTAGAGAACATTAAATGGCATGTTCTGGGGTTCGCGAAGAACCGACAACCGCTGAGGTAAACCTGTACTCGAGTGGAGACCACTACTCGGCACACGTAGTGTAGGACACCCTCCGGCCAGGTGGGATGACAATCTGCGAAATACTGCAGGCATGCGGCAACCTGAAGACAGGGCGCTATGGCGCTCATTAGGGGAGGCCTATGTCCAACAGTGCAGGTACTAAGATAGGTTGATGATGATGATGATATAAAGGTAAAGGTACATTTCTGTGGGAATAGGCTCAGTGCGGGACGACGGGACGGCGGCGCGGCGCGGCGCAAGGAAAGATGTCGAAACTAATCCATCGGTGGATCAGAGTGGACAAAAAAGTGGAAACTGATCCATCAGTGGATCTGCAAAGTGGTTCAGAGTGGAATAGGGCAAAAGGTAGGTACACCTAAATCTTTATTTGAATCCATAGATTTTTGCTCAATGTTTGAATCAGACACCGCTCTCCGTCCGTCAGTAGGTAGGTAGGGGAAAACAGGTAGCTTTCATACAGCAGGAGCTTTCATACAGCAGTCATATCTACAAAACTAAGCACGTCGAAGCGTTCGTATTTGTATGCGTGAGCCCCGCTATACGCAATTTACATTACTTGTCGATTTGAGATCCTTCCTTCAATAAATATTTATTATATCTGAAACTCGACGCCCAAGCAAGCGAGTTTAAGTTATTTGTGTCATGATTTGTTTACAAACATAATACATCGAGTTTGGCTAGTGTTACACAAAGGCCAACCGTGAGGTGGCGGGGCAAAGTGGCCGCCGACGCCAGCTTCGTTAAGGACAAGTAGAGTCGTAATATGTTTTCGCTCCTTGTGAGTAATTTTTGGATTCACATTGTCATGGGTTTTGTAGTAGGTAGTAAGTTTTCCTATAAATCAATAATATAGTGGGAGCCGCCCCCTCCCCATAAGAAGCAAGGCACCTAGGTATGTATACGAATGTGTGCAAAGATCCCCGGATGAAAGACTGTGAGTCTCAGTGAATGTAACGAGGCCACTGTGCAGCGCCATCTAGGAAACGTTTTCTGCCAACTCAAGATGCGAACCGTGCTCTCTTCAAACTGGGGCAATTTTATTAGCATGGGGGCTAGATGATTCTGTGTGAAAACCCCAGGATATTTTTTTATTAGGTAAATAGGCACCTACCTACCTAGTTAGGTAAGTACACTAGGTAGGTACCTTAGTTTAGTTTAGTCAAACTGCCGGGTAATCTGTGTCGCATTTCCACGTCAACTAAACCAGATAGGTAAAAGAACAACCAAAAATCCGAGATGACTGAAACTAACGTTAAGGTAGGTATGATTTCCTGGTACTGACTCGCTAGATAGGTAAGATCATAGATCTAAGTAAAAAGTATTCGGTAAATATGGTACGTTCTCCCAACGATAACTCAACAAATTGGGCCTGTGTTGTATTACCACTAAACGCAAAGCTTTTAGGGACAATTTACACAAACCACAACAACACCACATCACTTTCGACAAAAAGTGTGATACAAAAAGCAGTGGTTACGTAGGTACATACGTACGTATGTCGATGTACTTGCGTTAACGCTAGTAGGTAGTTGCGATGTGGTCAGTACCGACCACACGGTTAAGCCTGTTGCTGGACAAGCTAGAGATACACGGAATACGCGGAAAGCAGGTTTATTTAAAAGCACTGAAATCCCTATGTCTTACAGAATACCACAGGGCAGCATAATGGGACCGACACTTTTCTTGGCTTACATGAACGAAATTTGTAAACTAGATATCAAACATGGTAAACTCATCGCTTTTGCTGATGACACGGCCATTTTATTCCTGGGAGATAGCTGGGATGACGTATTCAAGTACGCTCAGGCAGGTTTCGAAGTTTCGACCTAGTAAATGGCAGCTTGAAGCAAAATAATAATATTAACTCTTAATCCAGACAAGACGAAATACCTAATATTTTCGTTACGTAAACCAGGACAGGCTGATCATTCAAAAATTTGATACACTATATATTCAATATGGTGTATCAAAGGCTCATTCGTTACAATGTCTACAGTTAACCAACTCAGGTTTCTATAACACGAAACTGGAAAATAATAATACCATTAAGTACCGTATAAACTTAGACCAACAAATGACCTACTTACCCCATGTTTATATTCTAACATCTAGAGTACGTAAACTGAGAGCTGTGTTTAAGAACATCAAACATGCAGCAAGTGAAGCGCAGTTAAAAAACACCTATTACGCACTTTGCCAATCTTTAATACTATATTGCTTAACATCATGGGGCGGCGCTGCCAAAACACGTCTCGATCCTCGTAATATTATGAAAAGTTTAGTTATTAGAAAATAAAGTACTTAAAACTACTATCGCTAGCTGAAGCAGAGTCCCTCGTGTCTACATACAAGTTCATACTTAGTTAGAGCGAGGAGTCAATGTCTCACTACACATAGGGTTTAATACGAAGTAAGCAAAGCTTACTTGTTGAACACACGGAGTACTGGAGTAAGCTAAAAATAAGTGAGTACCTACTAATTTTAACAACATGAAATAAGTTTCTTTAAATCAATCTTAGCAAATAAAGTGAAAGTGAAATAAAGAAGATAATAGAGTCATAGAGCACAGCTACGTACTACTATGTACGTACTTATCCACTTATTTTTAGCTTCTTAGTTTTATCATAGTAATATAAGATAGGTATTAAACTCCTACTTGGTTGTTAAAAATCAACTGAAATTAAATAGGTAATTACATAGTTTATTTTTTTTAGTTAGACGGCTAAATATGTTCCATGTGAATAAAACTTTATTAATTTTCATACAACCACGTGTTGTCGTTGTCGTATGGTTATGGTGTCCCTTAATGAATTGTCCCTTACCAGCGACTTCTTGTTATAAATTTTGTATATTTAGGTATTTACCGTTCTTACCTTATGCGTGGCTCGTTAAATCAATAACTAAATAATGCTGCACCATCCACACAGCATTATCTAGCCCCACAGCACAGAAAATATAATACTATAACCCAAAGTAAGCAGAGCTTGTGTTATGGGTACAAGATAACTGATGTGTAAGCAAGTGTACCTAAGTATTAGTACATATCTACATAGGTAGTTTTTTATAAATATTTTAGTATGCTTCAAAAATTTCTAGGTTTTGCGCGTAACAACTTGTGTTTTATTCGCCCACTTGCCCAGTTAAACGCAGCATAATTGATCGCGGTGGTGCCTAGTGGGACCCGAGGGGCGACGACTTCTAATCCCAATGTAAGTGGGCGTTTTGTGCTGTCAGCTATTGTTCTGCCAGCTTTGGTTGCTTACACAATGTTATGTGGGTATCATGTTTATTCTATACTCCGGCCAAACTCCAGATGCTATGTTTGTAAACATGGCCTCCAAGCTTTATCTGAAAATCACTTTCTTGTCGTTGATTTTTTTTTGTCAATATTTGCACTAGGTACTTGTCGGTTTGAGCTTTTCCTGCTAACGCTTATCTCGAAAAAATCTAGTCATTAATGGATACGTGATGCCATCCTACTATCCTTCTTAACTTATCTATACGTTTATTAAAACTGTAACTGGTCCAATTCTGTAAATTGAAAATTTCGCGTTCACAGGAGCGGAACAGAGCATATGTTTTTGAAACGGCATAAGCGCAAAAATCAAGTTTTTGTTGATTACAAGAAAACTACACAACTTATAAAGGAACTGGGTCAAGGCGCCAAATAATTAGTAATAACCTACGAATCAAAACATACCTAAGTAATTTAAATACTAGAAATAAGAATAAACTCGCTGTGCTCACAACTAGACTACACAAGATTAAAGTATCTTATAAAGGGCAATGTACCTACATATACGTACGCTTCTACAACAAAATACCAAATGAGTTGATAAAATTATCAAAAAAATAAATTCGAACAAATTGTCAAACATATCCTTTGTAAAAAGGACAAGGTAAAGGTTTCTTGTTCGCTTATTTACTAGATTTTCTGCGGATTCTGCGAAGAGGCGGAGGAAACGCCTCTTCATCTGCTTGGAGGGTGCGGAGCACTGATGCAAAAACGTAGCATCCATCTGGGCAAGCACCTGCACAGCCCAGACGAGCTAAGAGACATCACCCCGAAGAAAATCCTGCAGTTCCTAGCAGCTGCAAGGGTTAGTGGCGAACTATGAACGTCGCAGCTTCAGGGCTGAACACTCGAGTGGCGATCACAATAGGCCTATCATGGCCGCAGTGACACGAAAGCCACCTAAAGCAAATAAAAAAAAAATACTAGAATTAAAAAAGATTGAAGTGAACAAAAAATCAAAGTTGACCACTTTGATTTTTTGTGCACATTCCATACACCACACCATAGAATACTTCAGTTCTAAAAATAAATACTTTAAAAAATTATGAATGTGATTCGGCGCGTTCTCGACTCTTGAGTTCCATAGAATACGTCGGTTCTAAACATAACTACTTTAAAAAATTATGAATGTGATTCGGCGCGTTCTCGACTCTTGAGTTCCATAGAATACGTCGGTTCTAAACACAAATACTTTAAAAAATTATGAATGTGATTCGGCACGTTCTCGACTCTTGAGTTCCATAGAATACGTCGGTTCTAAACATAAATACTTTAAAAAATTATGAATGTGATTCGGCGCGTTCTCGACTCTTGAGTTCCATAGAATACGTCGGTTCTAAACATAAATACTTTAAAAAATTATGAATGTAATTCGGCGCGTTCGTTGCGTGCGGCGCGTTCGATGCGGACAAGTGCGCGGGGTTTTAAGGAAATTCGATGACTGCGGGGTGCGTGCGGCTCCTGCGCTGCGGTGCGGACATATGTATACGCGTTCAGCTTTAATCACAAAGAATGATGAGTGCACCTGTAACCGGTATTGTCGAGAACAAACCGCGTTAGCGTATTATCTGCCGGGCTACTTATGCCTGCTTCAACTTCGACGCGCGACTAAAACGTCATCATCGCATCGGGAGCAAATGTGTTAAATATTCAGCTAAACCCAAACCTACTTGCTTTTCTATTCAAAATAAGTACAAAAAAATTGCTATTTGAATTGACAGTAACTTAACATCAATTTAAATTACTGTTTTGAATAAGTAAAATTTTATTGATTGTTTCCGGATATGGCTCAGGTATTTTCGAAATTAAATATTCATAGTATGAGAGTCAGCATAATTTTATTGCATAATCCAAAGCTGTAGGAATACAAATATTAGCATTTTGTTCAAATCGAATCACTTTCTAAAATAAACAGGTGTGTAGATTGTAAGAAGTAGGTGGGTACTTCGCACAGCAACAGAATAACATATCACGTACCTGGTCTATAACCTAAGGATTACGTATACAACGCATACAACTTTGCGCACATTAAATTCAAATTCAAAGAGCTTTATTTCCTTTAGACCTTACAGGATTCTTGGACACGTCACAAAATTATTACTATTTTATATATTTTATAAATAATTATACTAATACTCGTATAATATGGGCTTACTCGTAATTTTTAGATACCTATTTATTACATATTACAGTGACAAAATGGCTTCCCACAAGCTTCAAAAGCGCGCGAGCTGTCTATCATCTGATGCCGTCAATAAGAAATGCATCTAAAGCTCGTATTTATATGCATATTTTTGTGCTGTGCAGTTTCAATGCGCCTTTGGTCGGCAACAACCTAGTCTAAAATATTGTATAAACCTAGGTCCATATATTAGGGAAACATAAATTAAGTAATATAAATTAGGATTTCAGTCATCTAGTTACCGTAGTATTCGTAGTTTATGGCTAGATAAAACTGTGTGAAGTGGGATATAGAGTACAGCCTCATTTATTATTTACTAAGTTTCGCCCGCGGCCTTACTATTTTTACGGATTGAAATTTAAGCAAAATTTCAGCCCGACTCGTTCAGTAAGTAGTCTTAGCGTTTGCGCACAGCACAAACAAATTTTCGCCTTTCGCACTGTTAACGCCATTTCGCAAAAATTGGCCTCACTGTTGAGAGTTTAGAAGGATTTAAATGTGAGGAAAATATACAGGGTTATTGGTAATTCAACGTATTCCCGTTAGGAGGTGATAGGGGTGATTATTTGCGATAATTTTATCCCCTATTTTTTTATGGGTTCTGAAAACTTTGTTTTTTATTTCTTAACCTGCCAGTTTGCTTCCTGCATTAGCTTAGGTACGCATCAAAGCTATTTGCAAGATATTCAAACAGCGATTTTAAGTTTAGCTCGTATACGAATTTCCACCTGCTTCCTTTGTGATAATTTTTCTTCAGTTTCTTTGATTTAATTTCCTAATTGTTATGCATTGTTGGAGAGCTAAGAAAACGGTCATGTTTTTAAAATAATCTGCAAGCCAAGTTTCATTACTTTTATTTTGTTTTTTAGGCTTTTTAGTGGAAGAAATCTCAAAAAATATTGCTTTACTATCGTTTTTCGAGTCGCATTTTTAAATTTGGACCGATAATTGTCGTTTTAATATTGAAAAATAACCAGTGTTTAATTGTTTTTATAAATCAGAATAAAAAAATAGATTTAAATAGAGTTTTTTTAAATCAATTTTTGATCATGCATTTTTGACTTATTTTGAAAAAAGCTACAAAACATAATAACTCAAAAATGGTTCACTTTTTCATAATGCATATAGGGGATAAAATTAAAAAACCCCTATCACCTCGTAACGGGAATACGTCAAATTACCAATAACCCTGTATAAACATGTACATTATTGCACTGCATTATACCTACTGTCACGAAGGTACCTACACCAGCCTCATTTATTGGCCTGACGACGATGAAGAAATACTTTCTACCAAACTCGGTTCCACGTGTTCGTTGCTAACGTCTGAAATATCTCCCAGTTTCGTTTTATACTTCACAAAGTAGACTTCAGGACTAGATACTTTGGATGCTTGTTGAGGTGGCAGCACTACTTCTACAGGGTCTTGTTTCTTCGAAAGGACGTAGATCAAGGTTTTGTCTTCTATCTTATTCTGCCTGCTTTGTAGCAGCTGCTGCAAGTAGACATTGCTCTGTTGGTTTTGAGACGGAGCTTTGATGAATAGTATGTTGTATGTTTTCTTCGGTGTTGGTATATTGGTGATCGGAACGCGCGGTGGCTCCTCGAAGTCCGGTGGTGGCACGTGAAAGTAAATATGTTTGGATACCACTGGTTCTGCAACGTTTAAGAAGCTAGATTCAACGTTACCTTGAATATAGGTGGGTACACTGTTGCTCCGTATAAAGCTGGTTCCGCTGTTTCCCTGTATTAAATTGAGTTCGTTGCTACCCTGCTGTATAAAGCTAGTTTCTATGTTTCCCTGTATTGGCTCTGGAACATGTATAAAGGGGACACTTTTACCCTCAATATTGATAGATCCACTGTTACCCTGTATAAAGTTGGTTTCGCTGTTTCCCTGTATTAGATCGAGTTCATTGTTACTGTGCTCTAAAAAGCTGGTTTCGCTGTTACCCTGTATTACTGGGTGTGGTAAATTTATCCAGCTGGGTCCACTGTCACCTTGTATGTTGGTTTGTTCTTTGTGAACGTGTTTAATGCTGGATTCACTGTTACCTTGTATTAGACTGAGCTCGTTTTTACCTTGTATAAAACTGATTTCGCTGTTACCCTGTATAAATCTGGGACCGTTGTTATTCTGTATAAATTTGGGTTCGCCATTACCTTGAATACCACTATTTAAAGCCGTACTCCTTTTCAAGGCACTCTCAGAGTTATCTGGTTTATTTAAGGAAGCTTTATCATCTTTATGATGGGTGTGTGAGTTTTGATGCTTTTCATTTCCAGGTGAGGTGTTGAAACCGGGAATAAGGTTGTAAGGTGAATCTTTTCCTTCTACATTGTGTCGTTTTAGATATTCATAGTCTTGGTGGGATACGGAATACGATATCGCTTTTTCCGGTATTACGTTAACGGTTTCATAGAAGCTCGTTATTGTGGGAACCGCTGAACTGGCTAACGAAGGAGGTCCTACTGGTGCACTGGAGATAGTTGCTGGCTGATTTATTAAACCAGGTGCTGGTGAAAACTGAACTTTAAAAGTACCTTGTTGTATCGCTGCGTTTATCGGCAGCGAATTCAGTGCCACCGATGGTTTATGGTTAGATAACGTTGCCAAGGGCGCTGAACTGACTGTTGGTTGTAACTTAGTAATTGTTGAAGTTGGAGGGTGCAGCAAAGGGGATTCTGCGCGTGTGACAGTCATAGGTGTTATGGCATGATAAAATGGCACAAAATTAAACACAAAAGAAGGCACTACGGGAGCAGGCCTGAGTCCAATGGGCGGAACGATATAAGGTCTCCCAAGAGTAGGCCTTACAGGGTAACTTTTGAACTGATGATAATTTAATCCAACATTAGCCTGATGCTTCTGAATAACTCCAGCTTCTGACACTACCGCCAAACCAAACACTACCTAAAACAAACAAAAACGTTACTTATACACAACTTCCCGCACAGCAAACTTTAGCGTACCTAAACACAGTGATGCACTGACCAAAATAACCAGCATGGTGGAGTTCCGGCAACCTTTGTCGTAATGACGAGTTCATCTTCGGTGACAGCATTTATAAACACTTTCTCGGCACTAATTTATCAGTTTATTTTGATGTTTCTTTTATTTTGCATAATAGGTATTCGATTGCATAACTCTCCGTCACAGCTGCGAGCCCATAAACTAATTTTAGTAGGTTCCTGCATTCCAAGGACGGACGGTACAATACCGGATCAAAATTATGTAGGCCTAGGTTTACATAATAATATACAGGGTGGCTATTTGAGATTGGAGTGGATGGCCAAATACGAACATAACGAGAGTTTTTTTCAACTGAATTTTGCATTAAAATGCATTACGAACAGATGTTTTGTCGAAGAAAAACACCATTAAAATACTGATTAAGTATCCTGGCTAGCGGTAAGTAAAACAATTGTTCTAAAATATTATTTAAAAAATTCTCAATTTTCACATGATGTCAAACTTAGTAGGAGGAGCATTCAAACTAAAATTGTAAAAAATTTACATATCCGATACATTTTTCCATTACCTTCTTAGGTTCTTATGTTCTTTGACATTTCTTCTTAGGTTCTTTGACATTTTTCCAAATATTGATCCTTATCAGCAACCGAATCCGGTAAAAAATAAAAGATGTCAAATTTTTTTTAAATAATCCGTTCGATACTACTAAATTAAAAGATAAAGGAAAGTACCTATGCAGTTTTTGTTTTCTTGTCACATTTCACGACTTTTCTCTAACTCTCTCATCGTTTCTGATTTGGCTATCCATTCCCATCTCAAAAAACCCCCCTGTATAGCGTTAGTTTAGACATTTATTGGTTTGGCCATATCACACTACATAATATTTTACATTCGAAAGTTTGGATTGAATGGTGAATGTAAGTATGTTTGATACCTACTTCTTCACGCCAAAACTACTGCACAGATCAGACTGCAATTTTGCTTTAATGAAGGTGCATTGCATGGACTTCATATCCTAGAATAACCACTTAAGCGACTGTTTCAACTGTAAATAAGTACTAGTTCTAATTTGTTTCTATTCTCTGTAAAGTAGGTTGCTATAGGCAAGGTACTTAAATAGGTAGGTAGGTACATTAAATAGCCGATACAAAAATTATTTACGTACCTACCTAAGACTCTATCTCGGAAGAGGCACCGTAGGTACTAACCCTGAAAACAAGACGTGGCAAGCCAAGCAGAAACTATACGTTCATGTTTTATATACCTACCCTATTAGAAAGACTAGGTATTAAACTCATATGAAATATAAATTTAATACCTATGATGCGAAATCCGGGAACGGAATCTGCCAATTGGTGAATAATTTTACGAACGATAGCACATCGAATTGCTTTTTAACCGACTTCAAAAACGAGGAGGTTACTTGATATCTCCGCCAATGGTTAACCGATTTTGCTGATTCTATCACTATTGTACCTCTAGGTATAGCTAATTTTTATGTCCAGTTAATCCCATATAAAAATTGTCCTGAGGGATTAGTATTATGTAATCCCGTTAAACATAAATAAACCGCCAAGTACGAGTCGACTCGCACACGAAGGGTTCCGTACCGTAAAAATAAGGCAACTTTTTCAAAGAACATCACAATCACATCATCAAATTTTCACTTGTCCGGAGACCTCTTTAAATTTACAACTTTATTTTATTTTTAGTATTTGTTATTATTACAGTTGAAGTGTTACTTAGTTATAGAAAGTTTCATGCGATGAACCCCCTATTATTGTGATATTTATTTTATTTTTATTACTTATGTGTTATAGCGGCCAAAGAAATACACATTATCAGATAATTTCAAAAGTCTACCTCTTACGGTTCATGAGATATAGCCACGTCATAGACGGACGGACGGACGGACAGCGTAGGCTTTGTAATAGGGTTCCGTTTTCACCCTTCAGGTACGGAACCATAAAAACAACAATATTTTTGAAGAATCACGCACGCCGCACGACTATTGGATTTTTCTGTGATTGGATTTTATGGCAAAGGGCGTCAACACCAACAGGCGTCAAATTGAAAAAAAAAGGCGGAAAGCATCAAACAGGGCCGGTCGCGTTTTTTCCTACCGAAATTTAAAAATTTATTTTTCTGGCAAATATTGATCAGTAGTTTCTACTATTTATTTTCATAACTATTGTATAAAAAGTAGAGTAGGTAGTGTAAATTATAATAAAGCACCTGGTAAGTTTTTTTTACCTTTCTCTTGATGGACTTGGAGGGGACGCGCCGGATCCTGGGGACACGGTCCCTCAGGTCGGTAGCAATGTAACAATATCTAATAGCTTTGAGAGACTTTCTAAGGAATATGGAATGGATACGGAACGGCTACATCAACTTCTAAAGAAAGAAAGCTAAAGCGTAAAAGGTGCTAACATTGTAGGTAATAAAAAAGAGCGGAAAAATGGGTCCAACGAATCAAGAGGACGTCATTGTGACGAGAACCTACCGCAAACTAGTGATAGCGATACAACCGGTTGTAAGTCAAGAATCTTGACTAAGGAACTATATCTGATATAGTTCCTACCCCTGTCGTGGCAAACCCCGCATACGTTAGTAGGTATCTATTAATATTTATCTCTTTAGTGTAGGTTAGGAATGTGAAGGTTCACAGATTATGTAGGTACCTAGTTATCTTGGTAGTTCACTTTTTGTAAGCAGTAGGTATCTACCTATGTAAGCATTACATAATGTAAACTTATATTTATGGTTATACCCCTCGTGTCGGCTCCTGGTGTTACGCAAAGTGGGCCAGTCTGAAAACCAGCGCTTTTCTGTACCTATCCTGGTGTAGAACAGCATAAAGCTGAGACTGACCCTTTTGGGTTCACTGCGGGCAGCGCAGGAACGGGTGAGTAGCCTCCGCCCAGGGTGGGCGGTGACTGCCGCCCACCCTGGGCGTAGTAGGTAGGTCTATTTTTGGTATTGTTTTTTTATTTGTGGTTGTTTTAATTATTTTTTTCCTTATGTATACCTAAATACTGTTTTTGTTGATTTGTTGTTTTCCTGTGCTGTTTGTGTGTGAATTTAATAAAAAATCTTCTATCTATCTATCTATCTCTACCTAGTCTTTGCCCCACACCACCAAACCACCTCCACCAAATTCGTCGTCGCAGGCTCCAGTTGTGATTACTCGAATACAGTAGGTATGATTCCAAAGACAGTGCTTCATAAATTATACATGTGCAACGGGTCACTGAGTTACCAAACGATGGGAGATCCACGCTCCACCTAATTATCTTTGGTAAATTCTTAAAACGCAACTCTATACATAATGTTGTGAACGGTAGTGTGAAAAGAATTGGTAGGAACAAAGTATCCATAGTATTTAATAGTCATACTGATGCTAATGCATTTGTTAGCCATGCGAGATTAAATGAAAATAATTTTAGGGCATTTATCCCAACTTAAAATGTCTCTCGTATGGGAGTTGTTCGTGGAGTGCCTACAGACATCTCTCCAGAAGAGATCATGGAGTTCACTACAGTATCTAGTGGCTGTGGGAAAACCTTAAATGTAAGACGAATCAATTGCAAAGAAATTGTCAATGGAGCTCCAGTGTGGAAGCCAACTCGGACACTACATAATTGTAACCAGTGTTTCTACTTAAGATTTTGGGTTTGCCCTAAATTCTTTGGAAAATATCCCTAAAAATCCCTAAACGTTTTTTAATACCTTAATTAATTTAGGTCGCATATTAGACAACAAAAACAAATTTTTTTAATATTTTTACGAAAATTTAACAAACCTTTTTATATGTAATAGTCAGAAGCCGAAGCTTAGTTATGCAGGTTTTCGTGACCTTGAACATGGCACTAGAAGGCTCCAAAATTTACCAGTTGACAGTTTTAATTTTTTTCAGGACACTGAACATTATCTTCATAATCGTCGTTAGTAAATGCTATTATTCTATGAATCAATATTTTAATTACAGGGACTTAGAAGACTTCGAATATATATAATTGATTATAATATATTTTTTGATTTATATTTTTTTTGACATTTGTTACCTATTCATTTAATTAATTTATTTTGTATTTATAATTTAGAAATAGAAAATGTAATATTGAGTAATGGGAAAACTAATAATTGCATGCCTATGTTAGGTAGAATATAACTGGACCTATATATGTAGTTTTAAGACCTACATTGTTACATATATTCTGGCAAATAAACATCTGTAATCTCTAATCTTTTAACAATTTTGTTGTTTCAGTGTTTGATGATGGAACCCTTAGTAGTAGTTAAAACACCGCTTCACCACTTCAAGGATTTCGTATAATATTCATACATTTTCAAATATATAATCAAACATTAGCAATAAAATTTGAATCTAGCTATTGTTTCACAACCGCTATAAAAAAATAGCAAACTAAAATAAAAAAATATCGTGTTACTAATTTCTGTTGTCCTTTACAACAAAGGTAATAGGTACTATCGAAAAGGTAAACTAACATTTGTCGGATTATAACACGAAACTGGGAATCCCCTAATAAGTAGAGCTGTATAGCAATGAGCATAGAATAAATAGGGTTAGCTACAAATCAAGATATTTTTTCCCTAAAATTCACTAAATTCTTGTCGCAATAAAAAAAAGCCCCAAGACGTACATGAAATATGTAAATCCGCCCTTAAAACGGGTGAAATCCCTAAAAGTGCAAACACTGGTTGTAACATTTGATGGGCAAATTGTTATCCCTTAATGACACTGGCAGTCGTAGCGAAAAGCAAGCGGTGCCATTAAGTAAGAAGTTGAAGTTGAAAGAAGTCAAGTCAAGTCTATTATCGTTTCGAATTTGATGCAAAATTTAAATTTCTCTCTGTTTTCAATAAACCGATCACATTATTTTTGAACCGATCTTATTATTTTTGAAGATTATTTATGTCACTCCTTACTGACACTGGCAGAGTCGTAGCGAAAAGCAAGCGGCGCCAAAAAAAAGAAGTTGATGTTGAGTGGTTGTGGGTTTATTTTCTTTGATATCGTTGCGTCGGCATGTTTTCGTCCTTTGGGTTCTCTGTACTCAGTTTGGGTTGGGGTACGCACGCAAAGACATTTCCAAGGGGTACGGTACGAGACGTATTGACTTTTTTCTTCTGCCAACCAGGCAACAAATAAAATCAAACTCATCACATCATGCACAAGCAAGACTGGCAAGAACCCTTGTTATTTGATTGGTAAGTCCTCTTTGCTATTTGGGTGTAGGTACCTTCCTATTATCAAGGAGGTATGCCATACAGTTGGAATACCTCCTGACGCGGAACGCGGTCGACTGGAACCAGCCCTCATCCTGAAGAAGTCTTTTGATAAGGGATGAAATGTGGGTGTTCTTCCAATGCTGCGTACACACCGGCCAAACGAACGCCAACGAATGCGTCTCGCTGGCCTTCGTTGGTCAAAGTTAAAGTCAAAAACTCTTTATTTCCATAAATACAATAAATATACACTTAGAAAAGGTCAAATTCTTAATAATCATAGGTCTTGTTTGGACAGCTTAGGGAACCCCAATCATTTGTTGGGTGGTATGTTGACCCTTGTGAAGTAAGTGACATCACCAATAACAAATTTCCATGCACACTGCTCCATTTATAGCATAAATTGGATGAGCTTATCTAAAGTAATACAGCAAAAATAAATATTATAAAATATATTTGAACACTTATTTGCCTACCCAAAACAACAATAAAAGTCATGTCTGAAATTTCAGTACCTATGTTATAAAGAAAAAATAGATATGATAAGACCCTTGAAATTATCAACATATCATTTTTATTGATGCTGTCCCACTTTCTTTGTTGCTGGACTAGAAACTGCTTCAATTTAGTTTTAAAGCCGTAAGAATCCTTAGATTGTTTGTATATCTTTTTTTCTTCATAGTTTTAGTTATTTTTGTTCAAGGTAAAAATCACAGTTGTTTTTAAAAATCATCCACCACCCACCCCCACTCATACTATTATTATAATCATGCCTCGATTCCATGACTATGAAATAATAATAATAAAAACAATACTGAATAATCCACACAGCATCATCTAGACCCAAGATTCGCAAAAAAAAAACCTGTTTATTTGATTTCAATCAGGATGTTTTTGATTTTTATGATAATTGCTTTGGTATATCCAGTTGTAAGGTTTTTATAGGTAGGTTTGATCACACGAAATACTAGCAGAAACAGGAGACAACAAGATTGAATCATTTTCAATTCTATAATGAATTTTCTATAAAAATATAATTCAATAACTTATTTTATTTAAAAAGCTACAAACACATTGGTTTAGCACCTTTTTTCCAACACCTTGTTTAATTATATGGACATTTTGGATGCACTTTCGAAGGCCATCGAACATGCAGTAGCCAACGCTGAATATCCTGATATCTGTTTGTTTGGCCGGTGTGTATGCACAACACAAACTAGGCTCATTGTTAACCACACTTACACTCATTGCTCAACTTTTCATGGAGCAAATATAAGCTGAGGCTGGACATTTTGGTTCACATGGTGGGGTGGAAGACACCTTTACTATTACCATTTTATTGATTATTATTATTTATAAAATTAGCCTTAGTTTGAGGCCTTACACACTGTAATACCTAAAACCTTTACTATGTTAGAGTTAATTATTTTTAAGGTTTTTATTTACAATGCTGTGATGTGAACTAATAAATTTATTTTCTTTCTTAATGACCTCCTCAACTGAAACCTACATCAGCCTAACAAATTTTACCACATATTTGTTCCAGGGCTGGAAACAACGGTCCTCCATTTACAGAAGAGGAATTATATAATTTTGAGATAAATCGCATTCTTCGAGATGACTTCCGTGCACCATGGGAGGGGCCAGATGATGTATGGAAGACACACAGGTGGAATCCTCAAGATAGGAATGTAAGCATGCTTCTTTCATTCATCATCATGATTGAGTATGATGAATTGTAAGATTAATATATAAATGCTATTGTAGGTACTTTAACTTCAGTGTTCATCCATTATTAAGGTTTGCTCAATTTAGGCCTAAAACTGATAGCACATATAATCTGATAAAATATTTTTGTTTAAAAACTACCTTTACCCATCATTTATTCTGCTTTGTAATTGGACACAGTCAAAATTTCCATTCTGTATATAATATGGATCATATTCTTTTGTTTTACCTTAACCCAATGAAGTGTTATAGTTACTGACCTTAACCATTCCGAGCGTTTACTAAAATACTTTGCAGAAGCAGAAAATTACACGATACCCTCAGCTATCAACCCTTACTAAGCCGCAACATCAGTTAGGACTGAAGGTGTTGAGTGCGCATTATGGAGTCCAACCATGGGACTATCCTTCACCCACTCCAGAGGACTTTCAGTCCTTTGAGGCAAGTGCATTTATGTTCTAGTAGATACTATAATATTCATGTTTTTCGTCTACCAACCTAAATAAATACATATGTTAATCCAGGTAAAGCATATCAGTTAAGCACAAAAATTCTATGACTACGTTCCGTAGGGTTCTACCCTACGGAACGTACCCTAGTCATAGAATTTTCGCTATTGGCGATTTGGATTTTTTAAAGCTTATTTTTTTTTTGTAAAAAATTAACAAATACTTATAGAACGAAACCAATCTCGAAACCCTCGTCTTATGGTCTCGCTCTGTCTGTCCTTTTTTATATCTCGGCAACTGCCACAAAAAGAGAGGGAATAATTTTCAAAAGGGGGTTACCTCACAGAGTGGGGTATCAAATAAAAGGTATCGGTTTGTACATCTCAATACAGTATGATATATACATATGTACAATTCTTCTAATAGAAGATTTGTACATATTTTTTTTGTTTTCATATGGCATGAAATTATTATTTTATTTAATTCACCTATTCAGTATCAGTAGGAAGTACCAATGGATTATGACGCCTAAGATAAAAAATATTGTATGTTTGCAGGAAATAAGAGAGTTGTACGAGAAGGAGAAACAGGAATATCGGTTATGGGCAAGGATGTGTTGGGTCAATGGAGATTGCATCCGCACTCTCCATCCTAATTATTTAGTGGAGAGTGTGTACGACGCACATTTCAAACTTAAGAAGAATGAAATACATAGCGTACCGCATAACAACTTCACAAGGGCAGGTCACATATCATACGAGACCATGATGGATGCTTTTGTGTTTCAACCTATAAAGGACCTGATAAGTGTAAGTGTCCTGAAGCATTTTGATGTATTCTGCGAAAAGATAATTCTATTCATTACATTCATTACATACATTTTCATTGACATTTTTGATAATAAGTTTTCATAATATTTCTGTACAGCCTGAGCCAAAAACGCTCAAAGAGCGCATTTCGATTTGAACCTCTTCATAGCCTAGATAAAATCAATAAAATAAAAACCTTTTTCGCAAGTTTTCATCCAACACCGCTACCGTACAACACAAACATTTTTGGGATATTATATGATTTCTTATAAATTAAACCAAGTGTGAGGCTTACGCACTATAATAATAAAAACCACAAAAATAATCATTCAAAAATTGGCTTAACTCGTTATCTTTAGTTATATTACAGTGACAAAATGGCTTCCCATAAGTTTCAAACTAGTGGCCCGCGAGGAATCTGTTATCTGAGGCCGTCAATATAAAATGTATCTAAATGTTACGAGGAAAATAAAGCCCCTATTTTTGTTGTACGGTAGCGGTGTTATACGTGTGAGTGAGCGTCAAAATTTTTATGTTGCAAAAAGTTATCGTTTTTAACCGACTTCAAAAAAGGAGAAGGTTCAATGATCGGCTGTAGGTATTTTCTTATGTTCAACGATTACTCTGTTAATTGTTAACCGATTTGGGTGGTTCTTTCGCTATTGTATAGAGAATAATCCTAAAATGGTTCCATAAAAAATGTATTCCCGTGGGATTAGTATTTGTCCCGCAATACTTAAAAACAGTGCAAATATTAAGGAATTTGAAGTCCGCTTATAGTTTTTTCAAAACAATCAAATTATTAGCTGTTATTGTCATCAGTTTTTAGGGTTCCGTACCCGAAGGGTGAAAACGGAACCCTATTATTAAGCCTCCAATGTCGGTCCGTCCGTCTGTCACAGGGCTCTATCTCATGAACCGTAAGAGGTAGACAGTTGAAATTTTCAGAGAATGTGTATTTCTCTAACCGCTAGAACAACAAATAATAAATATAAAATACATATGAAATTTAAAGGGGGTTCCCATACAAAAAACGTGTTTTGTTCAATAGGTAGGCACATGAAACTTTCTATAAATAAGTAACACTTCAACTGTAATAACAACAAATACTAAAAATAAAATAAGTTGAAAATTTAAAGGGGTCTCCAAACAAGTAAAAATTTAGTTTTCTTTGAAAAAGTTTGATTTTTACGGTACCGAACCCTTCGTGTGCGAGTCGACTCGCACTTGGCGGTTTATTATTAAACTTTCTTGTTTGGGACATTTTATTTTTAATGTAAATCGAAATCCCACACGAAACGCTGTACTCATTTTTATTTTTATTTCAGGTGGATGTACAAATATTGCCAAATATCAATTATTTACATATGTTGGAGCAGGATACGAGTATATATACCCATCCATATGAAGTACCAGAGCCCTGCCCTCAGCACCCTTGTAAATTCATACTGCCACGTAAGTTGGTTTAAAACCTAAACTTGGTAAAATATGTATTTAGTTTAAATAGTCGTAGAACGAATGTTTATCTCCCGATGCAAAAGAGGCGTCTCAATATTTATTCCCTTTAGTTAGGAGACTCTTGTGTGTTGTGTTTGTTTTATGAAAATCGTTGCAGCTTGGGAGTAAACGCGGGATCGCGCACCATTTTTGCGGATCGGTATTACGGGATTACCTTGAGTGAACAATGTCAAGTTACGCTACTTACGACTGTAGGCCAAGCACGGGTATTGTTCTCTAGGGTAGAATAGACAATAATGACATCGCATCGTTATACATTGCGTACGTTATTGAAGATGAAGGAATTAATTTCAAATAATTTACGCATCCGTTGACAAAGTGACGTAATTTTTCTCTATTCTACCCTAGACAACATTGCCCGTGCTAGGCCTACAAGAGTCCACGCATTTCAATAGTTTTGGCGTAAAGAAGTAACGTCATCCAAACATCTAAAGTTTGGCATTAATAAATTAGTGTGTCTTTCTTTAGATGAAAACAGAGTAACAGCGCTGCCGCTGTCTGAAGTGCACCTTGAATTATCTCACTTCGCGATGGAAAATGGCGCAGCGTTTGTCGCGAGTGAGGACGCGCTGCAATGCCTATTGGACACTGAGCGTGGTTGGAAGCTACCTGTGTCGGTAGCTGACTTGGTATGTCTAGGTATGTCTTGAATGATGATGAGATATTTACACAATTTAGGTCTTACGTATTTCTTTACAGCTGTAGCAAAAAGTAAGGTCCAAACTTCAGATTAGATTATAAGAACATGGTAAAAATATAAAAATATCCCCGATTTTTATGCATAAAAGGCGACCAAGGGACTCTAGCAGAAGAAGGGCAGCATCTTTTTCGTTGTATTTTTCAAAACTAAGTACTGCAATCACCAATCCGTCAAGCATGGTGTTTGTGGCAAAACCCCCCTCGTTTGGGGAGGCATGTTCAGCAGTGGAGGTATTAATGCTGATGAAGAGATGGACCAGACAATGTGTCCATTCCACTAATCTGTGTCTTCCATCCATGTTTTTTTACTTTGCTACCATTAAACGGCTGTTAAAGCCTATTACAATTACTAGGGCTTCGATTACATTAATGTTTTCGCACATCATCAAGCCAAACCAAATATTTAGCCAAAAAAGATCCTATTTTTAAGAGTTTCCTTCCCAAAGGGTGCCAATGGACTTTATTACTAAGCCTCCGCTGTCCGTCCGCCCGACCCTCAGCTGGACCAGATATAAAGGGCAATAAGCCCCCATAGAAGAATAGAAGATTATTTACAAGCGATTAAAACATTTTATTTTATACGAGGTTATTAAACTTTCGAGCGTGAGCGAGGGAGGGTGGCAAGACCGAGTATTAATGCTTGTTTTCGCCTTGAATTACTTCATGAATTTGTGTAACTCTTTAGATATATTTCAAGTAATTTCGATGGCAAAATATCATATTAATTATTTATTTGCCTTTGTTTAATTTGCTTATTAATTTTAGCTTCATAACAATGTAGTTAATTTATTTATTTATTTATTGTTTAACAAAATCAACAGCCCTTATATTAGTTAACAAAAAATCTAGAGGTTTCGCGCGAATACCAACTTTTTAAATGTCTTTCTTACGCAAAGCACCTACGCATTCTACCGTGGAAGTGAGAATCAAATCAACCTTATAAACATCCACCAAAAATGCGCTTTCAGTTCCATTTTCAAAAGCTGATTGAAATGTATGTTATTGTTAATGGAACATCAAAAAGTCGAGTATTTATGTAGGAGGACAAAGTTTAAAACGAAAAAAATACTTTTTGATCCTAGAGCTTAAAATCCTATTTTAGTCCCACAAAATACCTATTTATTTATTGACTACTGTATTAATGTAAAAAAAAAAAGAAAAAAAAAAAGAAGACCTTCAACACCTGCATTCTTCCATGCTTAACATATGGATGTGAGACATGGTCACTTACAGCAAATCATAGAGACAAGCTAGCTAAATGTCAACGGGCAATGGAGAGGAGTATGCTGGGTATAAAACTAAAGGACAAAATCAGAAATGCAGAAATCAGAGTAAAAACTAAAGTCACCGACATACTCACTCGCATAGACCGCCAGAAATGGGGCTGGACTGGACACATGCTGCGCAATGGGATGAATAAATGGAGCAAGCAAATCACAATATGGTACCCAAGAGACGGCAATCGAAGCCAGGGCCGTCCAAAGACAAGATGGGAAGACGACATAACACTTACACTTGGGCCATATTGGACAAGAGTCGCAGAAGACAGACCTCAATGGAGGCAGTTGGAGGAGGCCTATGCTGAAAGGCACACTAAACTGAGAGACATTTTGTAACTATAAGAATTTTTGCAGAAAATGTTAGTTTTGGAAATAAAAGGCTATATTATTATTATTATTATTATTTTATTTATGTACAACAGAAGGCGGTGGTGTAAAAACCGTGGTGGTCGTAGGCAGTCAATTCAGTCTGCAAAAAGAATGCGGCGCGCAACGCACACATGATTCTTTTCAGCACCTTCTGAGGAATACATTTACAAAGTAAGTCTATATTATAATATACCTACTGCATTAAAATACATATAGGTATTTTACTATAAAAACGATCTTAGTTTGACTAATTCATTACGGATGTAAGCGGGTTTACTACGAACCTTATTTCTGTTGGAAGAACACCAACGTTTCATCCCTTAACGAGAACTTCATCAGGGTGAGTGCGGTTAAGGGATGGCATGTTGGTGTTCTTCCAACACAAATAAGGTTTATAGTTAACCCGCTTACATCCGTAATGTATGTACATATAGGTACTTTTGTGTGTACATATCGACATTATGGTATGATGTTGTTATTAAAATCAACATATTGTCGATATATACACAAAACGACCATTGAATCTAAGTTTGTTTTAGCATGGATTCATAGCAAATGGTTTACTATAGGCAAACCAGTTTTAACTCGGACCACTCCTGCGCTATTTTTACAATGGCGTCATTTTCCTTAGATATAATCAATGATTATGTTATTAATCATGAATCGACTAATGGGTACATTTTGGCCTTGTCCTTTCAACCTTCAACCTGGGTATATCATAAAGCATAAATGTAATTATATTTTCTTAATCATTCGTAAATTTTATTTGCAATTTCCTTAGATTTAATTCTAAGTTTGTGTCCGTAGATATCTCAAGACATATTTTTTATCTCAGGATTTTTTCCCCTTGTGTTTTGCTCCCAGAGCGAGCCAGTAGGCCTAGCACGGGGATGGTTGTCTATGGTAGAATAGAGAAAAATTACGTCACATCGTAATCAAATGCGTAAAATATTTTAAACGCAATGTATGACAAGACAATGCAATGTCATTTTTCTCTAAGAATAGAGAAAAATGACATTGCATTGTCTTAAACGCGCTTTTGTTTTAAACGCAATGTATGACAAGACAATGCAATGTCATTTTTCTCTAAGAATAGAGAAAAATGAATGAAAATGTCTTGTCATACATTGCGTTTAAAATATTTTACGCATTTGATTACGATGTGACGTAATTTTTCTCTATTCTACCCTATTGAATACCGATACCCAGGGATTGTTGTCTAGGGTAGAAACCCTAGACAACAATCCCCGTGCTAGGGGGTCCAGGTGCGGTCCCACGTCCGCATCTCCCACTAAATTAAATTACATTCATATATGTTAAATCTAAAAAATACTAAAAACCTCATTTTTAATTTCGCGTGTTGTTATCTTCGTATCTTACTTCTGGTATCTAATACTTACCAGTAATCAAATAATTTAAGTATGTAGGTACTACATATATTGTTACATAATCAATCCCTGAGTATTATCTACGAGTAGGTTCGCAAGAAAAGGTGCTGGCAAAGTTTTCTTGGCTTTTGGACTTACTTAAATTTGTGATGTCACTAAATATTAATCAAGAAGATACTGATTGGCGACTTAACTATATATAATAATATCCTTATATTTGCAGATCAACTGAAGATTCTAGAGAAGCCAGTCTTACGGAAGGTCAGGAAAAGATGAAAACAAACGTCAATGAACAACGACGGCGATCTACTGAAAGTCCTCATGTATTATTCGATGATGAAAGCAATAGAAATGCGCCAAGCTATGCAGACATTTCCAGTTGTTGCTCCAAACCCGATCGACTAGTTCTAGATGACGATCTTAGCTTCAGCACTGATCAGGTTCATGCTAGAGAAGCCAATCAAAGTATTAGCAGCAATGAAGATGAGCTGCAAATGAACGACAATGAACAACGACGGCGATCTACTGAAAGTCCTCAAGTATTATTCGATGATGAAAGCATTTCAAGTTGCAGCTCCAAACCTGATCGACTAGTTATAGATGACGATCTTAGCTTCAGCACTGATCAGGTTCATAAAGGTGATAAACCTTTTTTTTTTAATGATTACGATTCCTAAAGTAATAACTTTATCTGAATTCATAGTTAAATAAGTGAAATTTGTTTTAGGGTGTTAACAATGAATGGTTATTTTATAATTTACCTTATATTTGACTTCTCGCTTAAGTCATCTCACCTACCCTTCAATGGGGAAGACGCTGCGCTGCCTTCTGTAAAACAGTTTGTGTAACTAAAACAGAAGGTTGCAAAAACTATGTCCTTTTCTGTGGTTCAAAGATAAACATTTTATAATTTTATTGTAGAATGTGATCACACTGAAGCTGAACTCTCCCGAAAGCAAAACTTTTCATTATATTTCGGTTCTGATTCTGATGAAGAACCTGCCACGAAAGAAAGCTTTCAAGATGAAGCTGAAATAGAAGTAGCAGTTCCCCACGAAGAACAAAAACTGATAAATTTCGCCGGAAAATATACTGATATAGAAAAGGCTCAAACTAGTAATCGGATCTCGTTAGATACTACGACATTGGCCACCATTATTGGCGAGAATCCGAGCTCCAAAGATATCGATGACATTAACTGCACGTGTAAAGGTACGACGTAATTTCTTATTTATTTTTATCTTTTTTCATAATATTAAAGACGTTGCTGTTGCAGGCAGAGAAACATTTCGGCAGGTTGATACAACATTTCAGTGCAAGAATTTATAGTAGAACAAATAATCATATTCCATCTTTGACAGTTAAATAGTGATGTGACTAAATACAGAGCAATCTTATGCAATCATTTATAACCTTTAATAACAAAGAAAATTACAATCAAACAAGAGAAACAAATTTGAATTAGTATTTACGAGTACAATTGAAACAATTGAGCTAACTGCAGATTGTTGCAATCATTTATAATAAATACTGATTGTAGGTACTGTGCCGTAAAATGATTCTCGCCACTTGCTCATCTTGACTGGCCGCAGGAGTTGTAGTCCAGTCTTTTTAGCCAAAAAATAGAAACCTTGCAATTGTGAGCTAACCAGCTGATAACTCGTATACTCCTTCAATTTAGCGTTACAATTATAAACGTTGTTGTTTCAAAAGTCAAATAAAATATCGTGTTCGCTTCGTAAGTTATTCGGTTTTTCGCAACTATCTCAAACGTTTCTATAACTGCAATGATGTTGACATATGTGTTATAAACTTGTAGAACTAATATTGTTATGTACTTTAACCAAAAGGAAGCATTTTGCAGGCACCATGTTCGAGAAACCTCCTCCACGTAGCTTCAAGAAATGGCTTGTCAAGAATGCTGCTTCTTATCGGAGCCACAATATAATAATACACGCTTCACATAAAGCTCGAGTAAGTTAACATAGACTTAAAAAAAACTATTTATACAGTGTGTCCTACGGCCATGAAACATATCACATCCCTAGAACAAGACGGAATTATGTCAAAAATCTCAAAATCTACTTTTTTGCACATTTGATTAAAATTAATGAAAAACATTTGCAGTATAACCGTGAATTGACGCGAAGAAACTATTTCATACACATTAAAATTGGATTCTTTACATGAAATGATCAAAAACTTAGCAATAACTATTATACAACAGCAGAAAACGGTTTTTCGTCGATAAACCGCCAAGTGCGAGTCTCCTGGCACACGAAGGGCTCCGTACCGTAAAAATCAGGCAACTTTTGAAAAAAAAATCAATATTTCACTTGTTCGGAGACCCCTTTAAATTTTCAAGTTTATTATAATTTAGTATTTGTATTTGTTCAATTGAAGATTTACTTATTTATAGAAATTTCATGTGTCTACCTATTGTGGTTCAAGAGATACAGCCTTGACAAACGAAGAGCAAAAATAGGCAAAAATATCACGTTTTTTTGTACGAAAGCCCCTTTAATTTTGATATTTTAATTATTATTATTTGTTGTTATAGCGGCAAAAGAAATGCAAATTCTCTGAAAATTTCAACTGTCTACCTCTTACGGTTCATGAGATAGAGCCCTGTGACAGACGGACGGATGGACGGATGGGCAGCGGAGGCTTAGTAATAGGGTTCCGTTTTCATCATTTGGGTACGGAACCCAAAAAAATATATTTTGACTTATCGCTGTCTTGTTATAGGGGTGCCGAATGTATGTATAGGGCAGGCAATTATGTACTAGAAATATTGATCATAGAAATTGTTACAGAAAGGAAACATTCCTTTTATTTTTAATAATTAGTAAAACCGCGTGCACAGAGTTTTGAAAGATTACGTGCCTTATCCGTTAATAGAAGCCAATAAAAACTAAAAAAAATAACGCCATGTATTTTTATGACACCGATTGGTAGTCATTTGAATCAAATCTGTCGAATAAACATAGCATATTGAAGTAAAAACCATGAAGACCATGAGATTTGCCACAAAACCAGGTCGAGACGAAGCACTTTGGGGAGGCCTCCCAACGTGTAGCAAAATGAGATGTAACATGTGATGATGATGTGGATATCATGAAAAATTAAATAAATAAAAATGTTATTTATTGACATAAAAGCTAGTGTAACAGACAATGTGAGTCCATAAGCTCCTGAACTAGTTTAAAATCTGTTTATGTCAAAGCAACATAACTGATAGCTCATCTTAATTGTAGGTACAAAGGAAATAAGTTAAAAAGAAAAACATGTAGAGCTACTGATTTCGAGCTTGTGCATTAAAAAGCAATTGTTATGTATAGGTACATTTTATAAGTCAATATACTGTGTACTTATATTGGGCTCCGACACAAGACTTTTCCAGGCATCTCGGTTCTGAGCTGTCTCTCGCCAGCTACTATCGTCGAGTTCACAGAGTTCTACTCCGTCAATCCAGCGATACCTAGGGTTGCCAACGCGAGGGGCTACGCTCCGACGCGCGACGGATTTCCCTCATACGCATTCTTGACAGCCCGATCTTCCTCGAGAGTTTCTAGACATTATATTGGATGTTGAATTAAAAAAAAAACTATCTATGTATGTGTGTAATAAATAACTACATCTGTTATTTAGATTTATCTAGTATCCATAACAAGCTCTTGGGACTAAATGCTGCTGTGTGATAATGTCCAGCATTATTTATTTATTTGTTATGTTTTTTATAACTATTCTGTAATTCTTTATTGTACACAATAAATAGCATGAACTTGTAAGGATATGTACATAGGCATACATAACTATCATGGAATAAATGGTGATAAATTCTAAATAAAACAAATAATGGTAAATATCCCGTAGTTATTGACTATAAGATTATTTCTGTTGCAGGAAGGCGAGAGGGAGGTGATTCTGGAGCCGATAGTGGAGTGGCAGCCGGAGCTGGGGGCCTGCGAGCAGTCTGCAGGCAAACTGCGGGGGCTGGCGCTTGCCTTGATGATGCGCCCGAACGCTGAACTCATGAATGGTATGTAACATTTACGGCTGAGGTTCTCAAACGTATTTGCAACACAATACATACAAAACGGAATTAAAACAAATCTATATACGTATTAAGTGAATGAATGAATAAAAATATTTTATTTACCTTAAAACTACTATACACAATTAGCCTTAATACTATGTTAATTTTTACTACCTAAGTTACAAAACAAATTTACTTTGTGCGTAGCAGTGTTTAAGGAAATATGGCCTCCACTCAGCATTATGCTGGGCACACTGGTGTGACCACCCAGCGCTGGTTTTCAGTGAAGACCAGAGGGATCGTGTCACGTCAAGATCGCCAGGTGCGTGTTGTAGACATGATAACAAAATATTAAAAAATAAAAAAACAAATACAAACAAACCTATGAATGTACCTAAATATTAGAGTAAACAATTTAAAAATTATAAAATAATACTGCAATACTATTGTTGCCGGTCGGTCGGGTGGCTGTGGCTGGGTTAGTCAGGCCGAACAAATTACGCCGTGTATACAAACCATAAAGCGACGATGCAAAGACAAACTATAGACAAAAACTGCGAGTGGCTGTGCAATTTAGTCCGATTTATGGTGCTATTATTTATTATGTGTAAGTACCTTGGTTGTCAAGCTTAGTTCACCCAATGCAGCCGTTTCCCACTGTAACATCCCGTTTATTGCAGGATCCCGTTTAGTATTATACGTGTTTCAATACTAGCATTCACACGAGTATCCTCTTTAAAGGTATCCTGCAAAAAACCTAACCGTTCACATTTGTCATCGTTTTTGCCACTACAATCTGAATCTGTCGTCCAACAATAAACAGGATCCAGTTTAATTACACGTATAAATAATAAAGTAATGGAAGTGTTCCCACTGTCTGAAAGCCGTTTTATGCATGATGGGGAGAGCTGGAATTTTCTTAGAAGATCTAATAACAGCTTGTTGCTCTACTGGAATAATCAGGATACAACTTACAGTGTGTGAACACACCAATGATTTTTGCGACATCCAGTAAAACCGTCTTTGCAAAACTGGACGCCCGTGGGAAAGGTGTGTAAGGAAGTGTTATCTGTAAGATAATCTTTTGACAGAAAGTAGTAGGCTGAAGTCATCGCAGGCGCTTGCCGTTCAATATATTTTTGTAGCAATGGAGTGTTGTACGGGCCCGCGACGCGCTCTTTGTGGATAAGCATTTCACAAGAACCACGACTCCTATAAATTTACTCTGCGTCCTGTACACAACTTTAATTCATTTCCAAATGGTAATATAGTTATTTATAAGCATCTCTTTGTACAAACATACGCGCCAATTTTTTTATTAGAGTGTAACAAGTCTTATACCTATGGCAAAATTTAAGGATAAATTGTAAATCAAATATAGGTAGGACTGCAAAATTATTTGCAGCGACATTTATAAATATAAATATTAGGTCCTTACATATGAAATTGGCGTTTTGTATGGGAGGAACAAAAAGTCGAATATTTTTTAATATAATATATTTAATTAATCAAAGTATGAACCATTATTTTCTATGCACTTTTGCCATCTTATAGGTAGTTCATTGATCCCTTTACTAAAAAAACCAGTCGGACGGGAATCAATAAAATCTTTGAAGGCGATTTGGACTGCCCCATCGGAGTTGATTTTTTTCCCTTGCAAGAAGTTATCCAAATTTCGAAAAAAATGGTAATCTGTTGGAGCAAGGTCCGGGGAGTACGGAGGATGTCTTAGACTTTCCAATTGAAGCTCTTCTAATTTAGTAGCCGTCTGTTGCGCAGTGTGTGGTCTAGCGTTGTCGTGAAGCAGCAGTGGCGTGGAGCGATTGACCAGCCTAGGTTGTTTAGCCGCTAGCTTTTCCATCATGGTTTGCAATTGCTGACAATAGACATCAGCCGTAATAGTCTGGCCAGATTTGAGAAAACTGTAATGAACAATACCGGCACTAGTCCACCAAACGCTTACAAGTAACTTTTTTGGGGTTAATTTTCGCTTGGGGCAGGATTTGGCTGGCTGGCCAGGATCCAACCATTGCGCTGAGCGCTTCCGATTATCGTAAAGAACCCATTTTTCATCACAGGTAATGATTCGGTTTAAAATACCTTCATTATTGTGCCGGTTTAGTAATGTAACGCAGCAGTCGACGCGCGTTTGCCGGTTTGCTTCAGTCAATTCGTGAGGTACCCACCTTTCAAGCTTTTTAATCTTCCCAATTTGCTTCAAGTGAATTAAAACAGTTTTATCACTAACATCGCAGCCTGCAGCTAACTCGGACGTGGTTTGCGATGGATCCGCTTCCAAATAGCCTTCAACTCTTCATTATCAACTTGAGTCTCAGGCCGTCCACGGGGCTTGTTCTGCAGGTCAAAATTTCCAGAACGAAAACGTTGGAACCAAAAACGAACTGTGTTTTCTTTTGCAACACGACCGCCATACACATCATTCACCCTTCGAGTTGTTTCCGCAGCACTAGTGCCACGGCGGAACTCGTACTCGTAAATAATGCGATATTTTAAGTTTTCCATTTTGTAAAACGCAAACAGAAAAAAACAGAAGAAAAAAAACAAATGAATGACGATCATCGAAGCACAAATACATGAGTCTATAGCTGTACAAATTTGAATTTGGAATTCCTTACCAAAGAGGAGAAATTTGTGATTAAAGTGGCCAGTACGAAAAACGCCAATTTCATATGTAAGGACCTAATATATATTTTTAAATATCTTTTACTTTACTTTTTACTTTTACTACTTATTAAATTTATCAAAATACAATTCATCATGTGCTAGTTTCTGTCCGCGGCTTCGCACGCGTTGTTTGAACGGAAACGTTTAAAGGTTATTTCTTTTACATGGTAACTGACTTAGTAGACTGGTAGGGAAGTACCTACTTCTAGCGTCAGCCAAGTTCGGAAAGAAGAAGAAGAAATTTTGTATGTTCTGGGTATTTTCTATTTTATATAATGAAAAAATATCTATCTATGTTATGTATTGTATTAAGTATATCAATCATCTATTACCCATAACACAAGCTCTGCTTACTTTGGGGCTAGATGATGCTGTGTGGATTGTCCAGCATTATTTATTTATTATATACTTTTTTAAATTAAGTAACCCACAACTTATATTTTGCCATACCCGTTTTACTTTTTAAATAAGTAGTTCTAATTAAGCGTTAAACCTTGTTTATTCAGTTCGCGTGGACTACAAGAACGGAAATATCATCGTGATCGACAAAATGGACGAGGAAAATTTTATGAGACGACACGGCGACAACAGAAGCGAGGTTGCTGATAGAATTCACGCAGTTATTGACCAGCTGCGTTTGTTGACGCCGGGCCAGTATATTTTGACGCACGATGTAAGTAATTTAGTAACCAACATATACAAATAAAAACATAATTGAAAATTCTATATCTGTAGATTCAATACGTGGACCCTTAAAAATTTAATTTTCTTAAAATTAAAATAGACAGCAAATAAAGTAATATTTTTGATTTTTTATTCTTCAAAGCCAAGGAATCTATTTAAAGGGTGTTTTCAAATTAGTGCACAATACTAATTTGAAAACACCCTATACTCGTAAATTTATATATACGAGTATAGGGATTATAGATATTCATAGATGAATATTCAGTGAACAAACCAAGCCGCCAACGATTCTTGTTTGGCAGAATTTTTAATTTTATTACAAATTTTACCATTAATAGGATTGGTCCCTAACTGGTACCTATAGTACATATTTGTATAAATAACAAACGTTCGAAACCCTCTGCGCGCGAGTCACACTGGCACTTAACGGATCTTGTTTATACGAATAATACCAATATGTTCCATAAAAAATTATCGAGTTATAACTATATCTCTCGAATAACTTAATAAACTGTACTGGAAATTTTAAATCAGTTTATTATATTATACTAGCAAACCCGGCGAACTCCGTTTCTCCACCAGATGGCTTCGTTTTATGTAACATCAACGGATTTGTATGTCACCAAATCGCCAGCAGTCGTTTGTAGTACATGCCATGTATCAGAGATGGCGCTGTATGTGAAAAAAGATTTTCCCGCTTTTCTTTTTAAATTTTTCCTGAATTTTCTTTGATATAAACCTCACGGAGCCCGAGACCCTTCCAACGAATGCAAAACCGTGGAAATCGGTTGGTGCGTTCTGGAGTTATAGCGTCAGGAAGGAAAACCCGACTTATTTTATATAGTAGATAAATTACTCTAAAACACGTTTAAAACATTTCAGCCAGACACGGGCGCTCACGCGATGGTCTACTCGGCTGGAGGCGCCGCCAACAGTGAACACACGTTGTCGCTACGTCCCGAGAAAGTTAATTTGTCGGACGCGGAAGAAGCGGCCTTCTCTAAAATTCCGCCGGCATTGAGTTGTGCCGTGCTGCCTTATCACAAGTACGCAATCCTCACACAAACATCCACTTACTAAGAGAGTTTTTTTTTTTTTACAAGACTTGCACAAGATACATATTCTTGAACTACGAGAAAAAGAGGCTCTAAAGTAACTAGGCGCAGTTACAAAACATAACTAACATTAAGAAATCAAATAATATCCCAAAAACGTATAATAATTTAAATAAGATAGCTTAGAAATTACACCGAGTGTGAGAGCTTACGCACTATAATAACAAAATAACTAACATTACTGCTGAAGGTGCCTCCTAACAAGTGAGATTTTGGCAATCACCACGCATAACATCTCTACTGCGATCGCCAAATCGCATCGGTGATCGCAATAGAGATGTTAAAAATACAGAGAAGGAAGCTGCTGCCACAGTCTAATTACGAACGAACGAACTCCTTAAATAATTTTCAGCTTGGTTTCATAGGTCTCTTTTATATCTGATTAGTGCCTCGAGATGCTTCGAGAAAAGGTTTCCCGGTGTCGGCCGTCTACTCGACTCATCGAGCACATACCCGATAGAGAGGAAATATGATCTTTCGAATTCCGAAACGGACCAGTGTTTTTTCTCTAATAAATGTCAACTCTCGTTCGCTATATTAGTGTTGTGCTGACATAATAAAATAATGTATTGATACTCCCGATATAACAAGAAGTCATTAAAATTTATCAATTAGATTAAGTTATTTGATCAGTGTAACTTTTATAAAAACTCCGGGATTTTGTATATTATTTCATAGATATAGCAAAAAATGTAACTATATTTTGTTTTACAATACTCATTAATTTTCAACTATCGAAAGAGATTGCTAGCGATAATAAAGGTGCCCTATGTACTCCCGCGAATCTTTCTTATTCATGGTAACTTTCTCTATAATTCGTTCTTTCTATCTAATATAAAATTGGAACACACAAAATAAGTATTTGATTAGTTTGCTTTTTAAAAATCATAAATTCATATTATTGACGTAAATAATTTTCGCGACGCTCATAGTATATAATTTGAAAAAATATTTTTTTTTTTTTTTTTTCATTGAGTATCGATATCGATAAAAATATTTGCTTGCCCAACTCTAGTATGATGCTTGACTTTGAGTCGGCCAAACGGAGTGCAGTGATCGCCACAGTGATTTGGCGGAATTGTTGTCTATACAAAATAAATGACTTTGCCTCTCTATTGGGTACGTGCTCGATGACTCAACTTGACAGGGCCAAATCAAATCAAAACAATAGAGTGATATTTTTTTATTTCTGTTCCTATATATGTAGACTTAATTAAAGAAGCGAGAAACCTGAAATGCAACTTGTTTCGCAGAGAGCAAGGAATCCTACCACTGGCGTTCACCACGGATAATCACCGCGTTATGGGATATAAGAAAAAAAAAGATACCGCTGCACTCGCACATGCCAGGCAACCGCCTCAAGCCATGAAGGTAAATAAATTACAACACCTACGCCCTTATAATATTCTGTAAGCACGTTTCATGTTGCGGTTATTTATTAAGTACATCAGTTATCTAGTACCTACCCATAAAACTCTCTGCTTAGCTTGAGGGCTTGTTGTGTGAATTGTACAGCATTATTCAGTATTATTATTTGACAGTTTTCAATGAAAACCTGTCAAAAACACGTCCCAAGTCACGAAATTGTGCTTCATTTTTTGGAAAAATGAATAGTAAGTTATGACGAAATGTTATTTTTCTCGCTCTTGGTCTTACTTTTGGTACGAAATTTTACTCCTATTTTGTATTTATTTGTATTTTGATATGAATGTATGTTAGATTCTTCAAAAATATTTGTTTAAGTCGCGTAGATAAAGATTGGGACTTTTATGCTGTCCCGCTACCCATCGTATAGATACATTTCTAAAAGCTGTCTTGATTGATGTTGGATTTGTTCTGTAGCTTTTAAAAATTTATCTAGACGATGCGTAGCGGGACACAAAAACAAAAGAGCATAGCGCCAGCTTTTAATAATTTATTTATATGCACGTTTACCGCCAAACGATTACGAAATATTCTATAGGCGGTGCTAGCAAACCTAGCGCCATCACAATTTATTAACACGGTATTCAAAGGAATAATTAAAATTGTTTTTCCAGTTTGTAATATCTTTAAAATAGTATTGTTTTAGATAATTTAGGCAGAGATGCGAATTTGTTCTTGGATGCCACCAATCTCTGTTATCTATAAATTATACAAAACAAAACTGTTACACAGGGCATTCAGAATGAACTTATTATATAACTTATAGCATTTTGTACCAATTGTCCTTACCTTTATTATATGTCATAGAGATTTTGATAATTTCTTTTTTAACGGCCTTGTTATAAGATAAAAAGGGGGGGGGGGGCGCGCATCAGCGACTCCTGCAGACCAGATCTACCACCAAACTGCTATCCCTCAATGCGCAAGACAAGCGTGGGTAATTTGCATTAGCCCCTAATGTTAAGGGCGAACAAGGTGCTCATTAGCGGGGCACGTCCAGCTGTGGACTGATCACGGCTGTTAATGATGATGATGATAAAAATGAGGTGGTGGCGCTAGTTTAACTAGGTACCTACTGCCACAGATTTTTAAGTCCACGGTTAGGGAACGTTATTAATGATTAGCATATTCAAAAATTGCCCACATTTTAATCTGTGAAGGTAGTATTAAATAAAACCCTCGACAGGGTGTGTATTAAACAAAAATTACATTAAATTATAATAACAAATAAATAGTTAATGCTGGACAATCCACACAGCATCATATAGCCCCAAGCTAAGCAGAGATGGTGTTATGGATGCATGATGGATGACTGATATACATGATACAACACACACGTCGGTCGTCATAAATCAATGCATATGATGTTTGTCTTTGAAGTATTCAGTTTACAATCCACACATTCTGCACACACACACACTCAGACAGATGACTGCAGGCAGATGCTGGATGCGGCAAGCTGAAGACAGGACGCTATGGCGCACATGGGGCAGGGCTATGTCCAGCAGTGGACTAAGATAGTTTGATGATGATGATGAGTTTACAATCCACCGTAAATACATGTGACACTCGGCCACTTGTCTCATTCTAAATAATAATAAGGAATGAACTCGATGTATTTTATGCATTCTATTTCATTTTTGGCCATTTGACAAAACTCGTCTAAATTAGTCTCCTGGAGCAGACTTAGCATAAGCCTAACCAACCCCTCCAGGGTTTGGTTTTAAAACTTGGGCTCCATAAATTTATTCTGAAGCTAAAGTCTACCTGGAGTTTACTTAAATAATTCGAACTTGCCCCCAATTATATGCCACGGAAAGAGGGGTTAACTTGTGAATAACGATTTTTATTAATTTCGAATATTGTTTATTGCTTTTTTGCTGATTATTGTTGATAATAACATATATTTTTCTGTTACACGCACTCTTGCATCATTTAACTGTACAAAATATTTCACAATTGATGTTTTTTTGCTTGTTTTTTCAGCATAACCAGTGTTTTACCGTGAATGTATTCCAAAAAAAAAATAAGAAAAATCCTATAAAATCTCAAAAAAAAATGTGTATAAATACATGAAGAAGGACCGCTAATATAAAGAAAAACATCTAATTTTTTTTAAAACAAAGAAAAAAAATATATTAAAAAAATCGTAGAACAAACGTTCCTCGATGTCCTGAATCACTCCCTTTCGGCTTAGTACACCCTTTCCGTGGCACCCTGTATATTGTTATATTTCATGTAATATTAATGAACTAAGCAAAATACAAAAAGCTTTTGTGTCGCGTTTGTCGATTCTGATTCAGTTCTTATTCTGATCATTGATCGTTTGTTTACAGAGGAGTAAGAAATCACGAAGAATGACGATGAAGAAGAAGCGGCTGCCTTAAGTTAAATGAAAAAGCTTGATCTCAGTAGTTAGTTCTAGGTTTCATTAATAATAATAATGCTGGACAATCCACACAGCATCATCTCCCCCAAGCTCAGCAGAGCTTGTGTTATGGGTATTAGATAATTGATTACTTTATACAATACACTACATAAATAGATATTTTTTTTATAAACACCGTTGTGTTGAACACCGGATAAGGATAGTGCAGAGTCTGATGTCGGCTTCGAACTATTAAGGAAGAAAAGGCAATTTTATGTAGCCTTTATGTTTGAAGGAAGCCAGACATGAATAATAAATATTTTTGTATTCCATCTTTAATAAATAAGTTTCATATATTTTCCGTTTTATGTTTTATTTTAAGGATCTAAGATTAGATTACTTACGCAATGCAAATATTAGGTGTAAAAGTACCTAAATGTTTTTTCACACTACATCCTCGTAAAGCGTGTGATGCTTCCTAGCGTACCTCGGTCTAAATCAATGGTTTTTTAAACACGAAAAATCAGTACGTTAAATTTAAGATTAATTTTTAGGCAAAATATTTAGGTACGTTATTGTACGTCTATAATAAAAAAGGTACCGCCAAGTTTTCATACATACAAGAATAGAATGTCAGCTTGTTCAGCTTCCATGTTCATGGTTAAACCCTAAAAACTAGGCATGCTAGGAGCACAGATTACAGAATACCCAGATGACGCCTGCGGTGCTATTTGCACGGAGCGGTGTGTCGATGACACGGCATCCTCACCCCTAGCCACCCGCGTAATGTTGCTCGTTCGAAAACAACAAATTTTTAGGGTAGTTTTTATGTTGAGTAGATCATCAACATTTCAGCTCTTAAGTATCCCACTGCCTGAGGAAGTTATATATCACGTGATATTTTGATATTTTATCATGTGACACGGCAGTATCACTTGATAAAATATCAGGTGATAAATACCCCGCGAAAAACCGAATTCTCGTGCACTCTTCGACATTTCTATCATAGACAATTTGTTTTCAATGTTGCTGTTGCGTAGTCCTTGAAAATTAAGAAAAATTCTCTTCAATAGAAGACTGTGATTATTTAATACAAATACTAATTATTGAAAAACTATACTCAAAATAGCTGCGCCCCGCGGCTTTGCCCGCGTGAAAATTGATTGCACACCCCCTGGGGGTAGTTTTGTAAAAATAAAAATACGTGTATCATTATTTACTTTAAAGTTTATAACAGATCACAAACTTTAATAATCCGATTTACCCCATTTTCAGGAAAATTTTGAAAAATCTCTCAAAAAATCTGAAACTTGTGTTCAATAGTTTTGTATTCTTTATTACAGGTTTCTAAAGCATTCAATGCCCAGCCTCAGCGGTGTGACCCGCAGGGGGCACATTTTCCAAATCAATTGTGTAGCTGGCAAAGGAAGGTGGGGGAGCTCCCCCACCTTCCCTTCTTAATTTGCCCCCTGGAAGGCACTTCTCGTCAATTTATCACTCGTTATATATCAAAAGAACTGTCAAATCTGACAGTTCTTCTATATAAAAGCTGTCAAATTTGATATTTCTTGCCATAATTATCGAGTGATAAAATGGCGAGAATATCCTTCCTGGTCGCATGTAGTGAGCTGACAACGCCGCACCGCAAACCATAATGAATATTTCGTCACAATTAATAACACTGCCATTTATTATATATTCTCTTCATCCCATCTATTCGAAAAGGACGACTTGGTTTGCCTTTTATGTGCACCCAAAGATGGTGTTTTCTTTCTGAAACTTTTAGCGGGCAGTAATGAGTTTTTAATTCTCTTTTTAAGTGCGCCGCAATTATCTTTGCCGCGCACTTTTTGAATTTGGAACATCTTAGTGTTCAGCGCCAAGGAAATCGAACGCAAATATTGTTTGAATAAAGACTGGCTGGTACTACATCCAAACAACGAGATTCATCGTCACATTTTCCTCGAAATTAGCCAGATTCGGACATTATTTCAAACACCCAGAATATAAAATCTACAACAATCTCTATTCCTAATAAAAAAAAACTCTAACTATTTTCATAATTGCGAAAATGTCCCAAATGTAAATATAAGTTTTAGTTGGTTTATTATTATTAGATACTATTTAATTTCAATTTAGTTGTTACTCTATGTTTTATTAAATACTATTATTCCAATTAAATTTGAGGCGCCTTTTATTTTTTCAAAGAGGGTGATGAAAAGTAGAGTGTATCAAACGGGCGCAAAATATATTTTTGGCTCGGGCGACGTACTTTGAATCCCTCGCTACGTTCAGTCGCTTCGCCCAGGATTCTACTCTAGAATCCCTCACTTCGCTCTGGATTCAAAAAAGCGCCCTCGCCGTATAAATGTTATTTTGCTCCCATAAGATACAATCTACTATTGTCTACAAAATACGATAGATGGCAGTGTTATTAAATACAATTTATTTAAGTGCTTTACGTACGAAAAGATGGCGCCATAATTTGTTTGAATTCAGTAAAAAATTCCCATTTGCTAAACGGGGCGACATCTAGTGATAAAAATATAAAATGATTCTCGCTAAAAGCTATATAGACTGCTGGTCTTTTAATACTTACTAGTCTCTGCTATAACCAAACAAGCTATTAGAGTTTACGTAAAAAAATCACAGACAAAGTTACAAGTATTTCGCGTTTGACCAACATTTTGTTAAAGTGATCAAAGGCCCTTTTGAACAGACTCCTCGTTTGTCCTACGTCTTTAAAGTTCATAGGGAAGGGAAATTAATTAAGAAATTAAAAACAGATAAGTCATAAATGTATCGATTTGAAATATATTTATTTTATTTAGGTGAATAATTAACAATATGCCTTAAACTACACAATATTTGCACCCTTGCATTTTGTAACATATAGGTACGTACCTTAATTTTACTAAAAATCATTTCATAACATAATAATACCTGTGTAAGTATGTACGAGTATATTCTATATCTAAGTCAAAAAAAGATGTAAGTACTTTTTTTGGTTGTTTACAACTAAATTAATCATCCTTTATTGAGTGATGTGAATGTGATCTTATTTGTTCAGTTTGTACATTAAGGCAAAAGCATAAGTAGGTAAGTACTTAGTTATTATGTTTTAAATTGGTTTTATACCCCACATAAAACTAGCAGTACCTACCTTATTTATTATATAGCCAAGTGATTCAATCTTAGGCAGGCAGAAGGCAAGGTTTTAAAAAATATAGGTAATTGATACACATATTCTCCGATCTCTGATCCAATAGGTGCATGAGTTATCACTTCAGTTCCCTTTTAACCCTTTGACGACAACAACAGTAAGCAGTAAGTATGTATATAACAGACAATAATCCAATCCAATTGTTAAATTATTACAGTTAAATGTACATGGTTTATCGTAAGATTATCAACATAGTGGGGTGTTCGGCATTTCCCATCGCATCGAATAGATTCCATGAGTGATCTGTCATTTTTCTACGGTTCATTCGATGCAGTTATAGAATCCCCTAACACCTTGCTGTTTTAATAAGCGTGTCCAAGTGTCCTGTAAGGTGTACAGGAAATACAGAACTGAGTTTTTGAGATTTGAGTTTTAAATCCTCGATAATATTTTAACAAATTAACTGAGTTACCTTCGCTTTTTAGAGAACAAAAAAAACATGATTTTTTTTAATTTTAAAATTGTTTTGTTTGTAAAAATAATGGCAAACCAGACAGATGTTGCCAATAACATAGAAGTCAAAAAGAAACAACTTTCATTGCATCTAGAATATTCCATTGAATCCAGTGCAATTCAGTGTATTCATAATATTCTTATTTACTAAAACTATAAGGTGGCACCAACATGTCTTGACCTAAATAATATTCCTAATAATTTTAAATACTGGTACATCTTTTCGATAAATACGCTTTGAGGTAGCGAGTACATTACAGTCAGTGTGATGGTGTTGAGTTTTACAATAACTCAAATTCTAGAAGAACTGTTAATTTTCGTTGTTTTGATCGTTATTGTGTCAGATGCCTTGGTGATTTAAATAGTATTAGTTACTTAATTGTTTCGCATATCCTTTACAAATCTTAGACTAAATTACTTGATAATATTTTAAACTCTATGATGACAACAATAAGGTCATTTGTGCGCTATCTGTGAGCTTATAGCATAGCTTAGGTATCTAAACTACATCCGCCATTCTGGCTGTTATAAAATTAACGATATACTTGCATTTTTGTCAAGGAATAGGTAGGTACGTGAAGTCATTTTGCTAGTTTGGAATCAAACATGTCATATGCGTATAGTATTATATTATCTGTGCCTATGTTTACTTATACCACAGATAATATAATACTATACCCTGCATGACGACCTTTATAACGGGAAAAAAAAACATATAAGTAATTTGCTGTGATGTGATGTGATGTAAGTAGTAGGTAAGGTACCTATTTAAATTGTTAATTTAATCTTTTCGTGTATAAAAGTATTTGCCTAACGCCAAATACATTTCAGAATACTGAATATGATATTATCTATCAATATGGTAACAAATTAATAAAATTAATCACAAATAATGCATTATTTACAGAATCTACAATAGTAGTCAAGATATTTTAAAATAAAATAAAATAATATAACTTAAAAAATTAAGTACAGTCAATGAAATTTTGTATAATTCGTAAAACTTAAGAATAGCTTAAAGTTTATTGTTTTAAAATACTCTTTAGAATTGTGGAATTTCATGCATGTATCACATACTCACAAAAGCACTGAAACATGGTGAGCGACCACCATCAAACCATCCTCTACTTATCAAATGGCCTTTATTGAGACACGCGCTAGAACGTCCAGCCAAGTTCGTAAAGAAACGGGTGACGCAATAGCAGTGTCTTTACACGAACCATTGGGCACGCTCTTGGTCCCTTCTGTATCTCAGACATTATCAAACCTACAGGCTTACAATTTTGCATGTCGAGTAAAATCCATGAATAGAGTAGGAATACCAAATTTTATGAATAAATGATTTACGGTTCTTGAGTTATTGAGGTGCTATTTTATCAACTGACTCATCAAAAACCTAAACCTCTTCTAGATAACTTAGGAAGTTGAAATTTGGTATCATTAAACTTTATCGGAGGAAAAAAGGTTATTTGTGAACCTCTCATTGGAATATAGACAGATTGTTTTAAAATTTCGTACAAAGACGCATAATAATGACCCAAACCTGGAAATAATATAAAACATTATGAGAAATAAGACACCCTCTCATAGAACAAAAGATGAAAAGTGAAAATAAAATTGGTCAAAGTCAAATTTAGTATCAACTAAAAGAACACAACTTCTTTCTTTGAACTGCCAAATCATATTAATTTATAATTATTAGTTTTGGAGTTATCGTTAAAAATGTGTGAGCGATCGTGTAAACAAACCCCGGGTTCAATAAAAGGGACCAATCGTTGCATTAGTTCCATAAATCCATAATTAGATGTCGCCAGTAAAAGTGTACGAGCTTTAGATCGCGCACAGGTTCAAAACCTCCGTCGCGTCGGTGGTTTTGGAAGGGATGGGCAATTCAAATGTCTCATACTATTATACGAATTTGTAAGTTACATTGGTAAATTTTTTGAATGTAGGTACATACAGAAAATTTACTCGTGGTCCTGGGTTGCGGATTAAAAATTACCTTTGTATATTTAAACATATCAAAAAGTTATTAAATCTAATCATAAACATAAATGTGAAAAATAGCCAACTTCGTTCAGATAGTGGCTTCACCGATAAAAGAGCTAAAATTATAATAGATACGTGCCAAGTTTCATAGCAGTTCATATAATCTTAACTTGTTACGTTCTCTCATTATTTAATTTGTGTCTTGGCAAGTCCAACTTTAAAACAAATGCGGTAGGTGTAAACTTGCCAAAACACAAATTAAATAATGAAATAACTTAACAAATTATGATTATGAACTGGTTTCAACTTGGCACCTATCTATATGATCTCAGCTCTTTTATCGGTGAGGACCTTCAATCAGGTCTAGGTAGGGTCATTTTCTACGTCTGAGGTGAAGCCACTATCTAAACGAACTTGTAAATTTCTGACTTTAATGTTTTTGATTAGATCATTATGACATGAAATATACTGCATACACTGAATAGAATTAAACGGGATTAAATTTAAAATTCCGCACTAGATGCATAGTGATGTGCCTCCCAGCCGAATCATCGGCTACCGCGGCGGCGGCCAGTCTCAACGTAGACTAGCCAGGTGCGCAGGACATATTATTGTGCACAAGTGTGTGCGCAAACACTGGTGCATATAGTGCGGCAGCGAATCTTGCGAAGGATCTAATTGGTAAAATTTAAAAATGCCGTGCATTATGTAAATCTTGACCAAACAATCCAGACGATGAATTTCAATCAGACTCTCGATATAAATCACAGTCAAATCTTCCTTCCTACGCCATTCAGTGATTTATCATAGGAAAAGCACCTAAATCGAATGTATCCTCCAACCAATTTCAAGATACAATGGGTATAAACATGGCTTCCCATACTTAACCTAAAAACCACTTGTTGTTGATTACTTATCAGAATTAGCACTACTTACCGATAATTGCTCCTTCCTACAATGCTTAGAGTTGACAATAATAATTTTTAAACTCGACACCAAAACAAGAATTTTAGATTTTCGTTTAGTAAGTTGTTTATCAACATGTTTCTTGAGAATGGCTTGAGTATAGATTGCAAATAAAAGCGGAAATTACTCAAATACTCAAGCGATCGATAGTAGCCAATGTGCGGTGAGTAATTGCATGTATTGCAACCTAGTGATGATTGTTTCTAGAAGCCTCGGCGTCTTGACGCGTTATGTTAAACGCTTCTGTCTTGAGGAAGTCCACGGTTTTGTACGCTGAGTCGGCATCAGCGGCGGACATGGACTTGCCGTGCGCGATGTCAATCTTCATGCGTAGAGCCTCTGGTGCCTGAAATTATTAGTCGAGCTTAGAGTTACCTGCAAATTATGTCAACAAATTTGACCAAAAAATAACTAGTATTCACATCCTTGGGTCGCAGCAATTTATTAAAACATTATTAAAATAGGTAGATAAATAATCTATTTATATCTAGAAACATAGTAGTCGGAAAATATAGGCAATGTCAGCTACAAGAATGAAAATAATTGTAATAATAACTCGGTAAGTACGTAATTTTTTACTTAGGCAGCCAAATAGTTATAGTTTAGAGTTATCATTTAAAAATTCGTCAACGGAGTAATAACATTTAGAAATATTCTTTGAGTTTACTACGAAAAACCGAATCTACTTTAAGATCTTTTATGGAGCTAGGTATTTTATTATAAAAGGATTGTACAAGGGTAGTCGTAGGTAAAATTAGTTTGTCTTTATTTCGTCTATTGTAGTTAGTAAAATGTTCAGATTTAGATAATTTAAAAAAAAAATGTCGATATTTTTCACGAATAGGTCATTGCTTCATGTACTATACAGGGCAAGATTAGTATTATTATAATTTTAAAGGGGGTCTACAGCTTTGTCTTTGCTTTATATTAGCTAATATTCTAATCAGTTTTATTTTGTTTAATAAAGATATCGTTGAAGTCAACACTATTTCTCCACAGTACAATTGAATAATTAAACCAAGAATGTGATATGGATCAGTTGACAACTGCAACAGTCTGCAGGTAGCTTAATTGTTTCAATTGTAAATACTAGTTCTAATTTGTTTTAATTATTGAATTGTAATTTTCTTTGTCAATAAAGTATATATAAAGAAACAAGAATATATATTATACATATATTATAAACGCAGTAGAACGTGCTTTAAAACTGGAATTTGAATGTATTACAATATTTTTAAGAAAATAAGCTATGAATCACAATCACAAATCAAATGGTTCGACGGTACCTACCTTGATCCTTAGGGCTCTTGTACACACATATTTTTCTCGCCGTGAAAATCTACGACTAATTCGCCGCGTGATGGCACGGTCGTCGGTGTTGTATGGATCACTATGGAAGCTTGTTGAAGGGCGAATTAACCGTAGATTTTTACGGCGACAAAACATGCGTGTAGAAGAGCCCTGCCTCTTTTTGGACATGCTAGGGTAAAGCGAATTGTAAACTTACCCTATTCGGAACGGGCTTAGAAGTATGCAGGTCCAAGTCAAGATACTGCAAGGCGTTGGCTTTCATGTCGTCGTGGATTTGAAAACCGGACTGTAATACAAAAGAGGTTTATTTAAGGAGGCGAACATAGCAGGTTTGGTTGTCAAACTAGGTCTAGACCTGAGGACTCACGGGATCCCCATGGTAAAAAGCTCGATTAGCATAAAATTCAACATTATTTATCTGGTTCATCTAATGTGAAAAACTACGGTAAAAAAATCATGAATGAGCACTGTTTCACACATAATTTGGCCGAGATCATAGGAACCCTGCGGTCTATTAAAATGACTTTGTGTTTTGATTCGTAGGTACTTATTATTTGGTTTCCCTAAGCCAGTTTCTTAATTAGGTTGCGTATCTTTCTTGTAAATAAACCAAAACTTGATTTATTTACGCTTTGTCCCGCACCTATTAACGCGAAATGCTATCTATGCCTATCCTTTTCACAAAATGGCGAGCAATATGCCCTCTTAAGGCGAAGTAAGATCGTGGTTGCGCAGGATTTGCGAGACAAGGACGAGCGATCGCCGCGCGGGGAAGGCGAGAGCCGCGGAACGGCCGGCCTGCGCGCAATTTCACTGGTCGTTGTTTATAAATGTTTTTTTTTTTTTGCTTTAAAATGTTTGTTTGTATTTTCTTAATTTTAAATTGTTGTATGTGCTGCTGGTGTTCCTTTAATAAATAAATAAATAAAAATAATACTATTTTTCAATAATTAATAATAATAATAATAAGGCACGTAGACGAATTTTCATTGAAGTATGTTTAACAGGAAATGAAACTGCTTTTCCGTTCAATCTCTGTAAAAGTTAAGTCTTACAGGAAACTATGCGATTTAATTGTATTGCGTTAGTCAATCCTGTTTCGACTTTCATAAGTTACTAACTAGAATACTAAACTTTTGATTTGTATAAAAAAATGATGTTTTCGTTAAAATTGTTTTTTCGTACAGTCAAAACGTGGGTTTTGGTCCACTTCACCGGATTTTCTGAATAATCCCTCAATATTAAAATGTAAGGGGTGCTAATTAAACGTAACAAAACGTACCTAAAATGATCATCTAATTGTAAATTATGGTAACTGAATGTTAGGAACCATTACGACCGATGTGGCGCAGCGGGCCAAGGTCCGCTTGCGACGCTGGAGGTTGCGGGTTCGATTCCCGCCTTGGGACAAATATTTGTACGATCTGCAAATATTTGTTCCGGGTGTTCTAGGTATTTCTATGTATAATAAATATATGTATCTCCTTTCACGACTCTTCTGTAACTTCCATGGTTTCGGATCTGGTCATCCATTCCCATCTCAAAAAGTCACCCTGTATACTTTGTACCTACTATGTATAAATAGATTATAGTTATATTACCAGTCCAAAAAGATGGTTTATGTGACCAATGCTGTGGCTGGAGTGGCGCGGCTTCAACGCGCGATCTACCGCCGGCGGCAGAGAAGGTAGGTTGGAATACTGCATCGACTGGAAACATTCACCAATCACAAATAAACGTAGTTTATTTCTTTATGCTTAATCAGCTCATAGACAAGTAAAATTTTAAACTAAACTATTATCAAATAAATAGTCAAACTTATCAAATAAGAGATCACTACTTGCCAAAGAAAATAATACAATAGATAGTACATTGTACACTAAGGCGAGAAAATTACCGATTCCTCAGGAGGGGGTCTTTTGAGACCCGTGTCGCTGTTTTGTAAAGTACGCTGCGTTACGCGCTATGCGGTGCCGGACAAATAATCGTATGAAAAAGTCTAGAGTGGTCATTTGTTCCGTCGAAGTCTGCGTCAGCGATAAGGGGCAGTACGCAGCGTACTGCGTAGTGATCAAAATACCAAGGCTTTACGCCGCGTAGCTCTAACAGTTACCACAGCTACTGGCTGATATTTACTTAAGGTTGTTCAAAATACCTCGTGTGTTCATAAGTTTTGAGACGAACTTATGTAATTAATTTAAAAAGAAAGTAATTCATGCAACCTTTTTTAAACATTTAATATTTTAAATGTTTTGAATCAGAAAAAATATACATTTGAATATTTGTTTCATTCTCCGTGAAAATGGCGCAAACAAAAGATTTGCGTGCGACTGTAATTTCACTGTTTCAAGCAGGAAAAAAACCAATGCAAGTTTTTAGTGAAATCCAAAGTTTGGGATGTAGTCGGAACTTTGTGTATTATACCATAAAGAGGTACAAGGAGACCGGCTCTTTAGAAGACCGTGGAAGATGTGGCCGCCCGCGGTCTGTAAGGACGCCCGCCAACATCAAAGTAATCAGAGAGCGAATTCGTCGCAACCCTTGCCGGACTCAAAAGAAATTAGCTCTGCAGACCAACATTTCGCGAATATCGGTGAACAGGATACTTAAATATGATCTTAAACTAAAGGCTTACAGTCAAAGGAAAGAGCATTATTTAAACGAGCGTCTTCGTAAATTGCTACTGGAACGATGTCGGAACCTATTGAAGAGACACGATCCAAAAAATATCCTGTTTATCGATGAAAAGATCTTCACGGTGGAAGAAAAGTTTAACCGGCAGAACAATAAGGTTTACGCCAGAAGTTCGAAGGACGTCCAGCCATCTGTACGCAATGTCCAGCGCACTCATCATCCAGCAAGTGTGATGGTTTGGTGGGGTGTTTCCTACGAGGGGGTCACTTCGCTTCATTTTTGCCAGCAAGGCGTCAAGGTGAAGGCACAAAATTACCAAACCGACATATTGGAAGCGGTGGTTAAACCATTAAATGATACGCTATTCGCTGGAAAATACTGGGTTTTCCAACAGGACTCAGCTCCCTCCCATAAAGCTAAGACTACCCAACGTTGGCTGGAGGCCAATTTGCCAGGCTTCATTCGGAGCGAAGATTGGCCCTCGTCAAGCCCTGACTTGAATCCTTTGGATTATTCTTTATGGACGGAATTGGAGCTGAGGGCATGCAGAAAGTCTCACTCAAACCTGGATTCTCTCAAGCGAGCCCTTATTAAAGAATCGAAACGGATTCCCATTGAAAAGATTCGTGCCGCCATAGATGAATGGCGCACGCGTTTGAAGGCCTGCATTGAATGCATAGGCGGCCATTTTGAATGATTTATTTTTAAATACAGATCTAGATGTCAGTAGTTTTAATTTTAATATCCAATAAATGAATACTCAACTTAGCTCCAAAAATATTTTAGTTTTACTGTGTCTCAAGACTTATGAACACACGACATATATTGAATCTCGTGCCAAAACGAAGGCGCGAGATTCAATATTTTTTCTTTTAAGTTTTCCTGCGTTCTACAAGGAATAAAACTTGAGGAAAAGTAATTTACCGCAAATCGTAAACCATTTTCTATGAACCATGATAAAACCAACTTCGATTCAATTCTATTTTGGGAGCATTTGGGAAAATGTTTATCTAAATCTTATATTTATTCCTACATGCTGCAAAAATACCAGTGAATTAAAGTATTTTTTTTAATTAGTTTTCCACAAGTTTTATTCCTTTTAGAAAGCAGAAAAACCATTTTAATTTAAAAATAAAATTGTATCTCGCGCCGGACGCACAAGGGGCCCGGGCGAATAGTCGTATAGCGCGGTATGGCGCGATCTGGCGACGGAGGCGCGCCGTGCGCGGCGCATGTACGCTGCGGCGTTCGCGCCATATAGGCTGACCCCGAATGGGTACACCGATAATCATATCGCACCTTCAGAAATAAAGTGGCCTAATCAAAAAATTCAGGATTTCGGGTTTTTTCCATAAATAGACCATAAGTGACATCTTTTGGCCCGTGAATATTAAAAGAGGCCTATTTTGCTAGATAGTAAAAGACAAACATATACTTCGGTCTCTTTCACACAATCCCCTACTTTCGCGTTACTTCGGTGAGAGAAAGTCCACCAAAATTCGCCCGCACCCAACGGTTTCCCTCAACCTTTACTGGTTCATCGGTCCACCTTGTGGGGTCTGCTCAGATTACAGTACCTTCTGGTACTGGTCACCACTCAAGAACCATGCGCCCGGCGCTCCACCCAAAGTAGCGCGAATCTACTCATTTCTGATTCGATCTTGCAGAGGATCGCCAATGTCTCTGAGGGTAGCCCTTGCCGTTGCTCTCTGTGCGACATGCTTTTATATGACACCTGTGAGCAATGTGCTTATCACTTTTCTATGTCATACACACGACCGACATCACTGCAACTCACGCTGGTACTGAGGTCACCAGGCATTGTAATGAGGTCCTCCATGGTCTGCATCATGCCTAAATTATAGTGTGAAAAGGGATGGTGAGTACCTACATACTTGCCGTTTATTTTGATGCCTACCCCTTTTCAATTTAGAACTAAAAACACGCGCTGCAACACAGTGGGGAAGTCTCCCAGCTGCTTCCGTTGCTGTAGTAGGATGGGTTTTGATTTCCGCCATAGAGTTAGGCCCTAGTGGCCTTTACGTACAAGCATGCACTTTAATACTATTCGGTCTTCTATTAAACGTATCTCAGGAAATGTACTTATGTAGTCTGTACTAGTCTTGGGAGAACCGGCTGAAAGTAAAAGTAGTGTGCAAGACGGATAGTGATGACTCTTGAAAACACCTTTAGACATGGCTCAGAAGCGAATGGGACTTAAGTTCTTTAGCAAGGTGTTTTATCCTTTTTGGAGAAAAGTACTAAAACACTTCGCACCGACCAGACCGGAAGAAATTACCACCACCAAAGCGTCTACACATAGACTACAATTAAGTGAACATAAGAAAAAAGACAGCGATCTCGTTAACAAAAACTTGATTCCTAATTATTATTTAGATTTTTATAATACTATACTATAACTTAGTTATATTTATAATAAGTTGATTATTGTCTAAAGTTTGTATATTTTTTTGTTGGCATGTTTATGCAACATTACTTTTTTTGTATCAACTAGTTGTGAATTTTGTTTTTAATTTTCTAGAAGTTTAACAAATAATAAGATGCGTAGTAATAAGTACCAAGTACATTTGCTTTACTTAGTAATAAAGCTTAAAGAGCCTCCTTGGTCAGCTGTTTTTAACTCATCCCACGGGATGAGTTGACTGAATAATCTATATATATATATATCTACATATATAAAAGAAAGTCGTGTTAGTTACACTATTTATAACTCAAGAACGGCTGAACGGATCTCGGTGAAATTTGGCAGCGAGGTAGATGGTATCCCGGGGCAGGACATAGGCTACCTTTTATTCCGGAAAAAAGCGTGCGAAGCCGCGGGCTGCAGCTAGTTAATTATATTAATAACATTCCTATGCAATATTATAAGACGGTCAAATAAACCACGATGCCCTGTTTTTTATTCCAATTTTTAGAAGCTTAAGCGTTATTAAATAAGCTTCCTTCTGCTGTAGGTCCCTCAATAAATGTGATATTACTAATCATAATAATTAATGACTGAAAATTGTAATTCTGAAGTAAAATGCCTAATTGTTGATTATTTTTTTGTTAAATGATATGTACCATGATCGTTCTAAAGATCTGACTGTGCTCAGAAACATAATCATGTAATTTGTAATAAATGATTTCCTTTAAATTTTTTGATTTTATTTAAATAACCATTTTAGTTCACGACATAGTCCCAAAAATTTTTAACTTATTTACTATTATACAGACTTACCTACTTATAAAAAATCCAAAAAGAAGTACACTGATTCTGAATTATAGCGACCTAAAATATAATCAGTCTTTTAAAAAAAAGCACAATTTAGTGTAGATCAATAATTACCTTTTTTATAAAAAACCTTAAAAATCTATATAATTTTAATTCCAAGCACAGATAATTTTTTTGCACGAATAGATAACTAACTTAGCTATGTAATAAACTTTAAATAGTAGTATGTTCATAAAGCTGAAAGTTTTTATTAACTTGTTATTACAGAACTTACGAACATTCTGATCTTTAATTGACGATTCCCAAAAATCATAAATTTTCCATTAGGTCTCTATATTTGTGATTTGTAGTTATGTACTCACAAGGTTTCCAGGAGAATAGTCGTCTTCGTCGTCGGTATAGCGGGGCGCGCCATATGGCGTCAACATGGCGCGGCCCGGCGACGGAGGCGCGCCGTGCGACATGCGCCGCGGCGATCGCGCCCATATCGGTTGAACCTGAATAGGTACACCGATAAATAAGCAAGTTTTTACATACACATATAACTCTTTATTGTACACTACAAAATTTAATAATAAACATAGAAATAACATAAAATATTAATTGAGTCATAAACAATTGTAGATTTTGAGAATAAATATTCAAACTATGTGTCTTTAAAATATAATGTAATAAGATGTTTGATTTTATTAAACTTTGTAATCATATGTGCTAAATCATAAAACAGAACTAATACGACAAGTCCATTGGGGCTGGATGAAGCTGTATGGATTGTCCAGCATTATTTATTATTATTATTATCATACTTAAAGAGTACTTCATACAAAGACTTGTAAAACCAATGCAGGTTAACATCGCCCCTTCATCGTGCAGTAGATAATTTATAACAAAAATTTTGTCAACTTAGATATCATTGCAACAAATACTTCCAAATTTAAATCAATAAATAAATAATGCTGGAGAATTCACGCAGCATCAACTAGTCAAAAGCTAAGCAAAGCTTGTGTTATGGGTACAAGATAAACTGATTGAGACCCGTGATAGAGCGTCCAGCCATGGTTGAAAAGAAACGGGCGACGTAATAGCAGTGAGTATATTTACGTGAACCATTGGGCACGCTTTTGGTCCCTTCTGTATCTCAGACATTATCAACTCTCCAGGTTTGCCATTTTACATGTTTAAAGATACATGAACAGATTAGGAATAACAAGTTTTATAAATAGATATATTAGGTTATTGAGGTCCGAAAAGTGTCATTTTTAAGAACTGACTCATTCATCAAAAACCTAAACCACTTCAAGATGACCTAGGAAGTTGAAATTTGGTATGAAGATAGATGTCGTGTTAATTTATACATATAACAAACGTCCTAACAAATAAATAAGAATAAAAACAAACAGAAAAGTACATCATTGCAGGCGTACTAGGATGCGAGTCGAAAATCTCTATGGAAATTCATTTCTCACGCGTTTTATTTTCTACTATGTTATTTTTTTTTTTTTATTTTTCTGAAGTTCAGTCTTTAGCTATGATTATTTTTATTATAGGTTAAACTACAATTTTTTTTTTCTGTGAGTCCCTTAATGGCCGAGCCATAATATGGCGGACTCGGAATTCAAACTTGTTGTAATGCCTCTTCCGTTTTTTCAAACTTATGAAGATTTCGTGTATTGGAAAAACGAGAAGAGTGCTATTTTTTTTTCGGAAAATTATTTATTTTCCTCGTAGGTGTAGTATAAAGCACTGTGTATCACTCAGCAGAAAGTGCGATTCCTACCTCGTGTGTTTAGGCAAAATTACACACTCGATAAGAATCAGTCACTTCCTCACCTCGGTGAACAATGAACAATTATTATTTTATTTACATTATTTTAAAACTTAGTAGATGGAGTTGGAAGGCAAGGGATATATGCAAAGTAATAAACCGCCAAGTGCGTGTCGACTCGCACACGAAGGGTTCCGTACCTTAAAAATCAGGCAACTTATTCAAAGAACATCAAATTTATACTTGTTTGGAGAGACCTTATAATTTTCAACTTTGTTATAGTTTTAGTATTTGTTGTTATTATAGTTGAAGTGTTACTTATTTATATTAAGTTTAATGGGTCTATCTATTGTGTTTTAAGAGATACAGCCTCGACAAATAAAGAGCAAAAATAGCCAAAACACGTTTTTTTTGTTTGGAAGCCCCCTTTAATTTGGATATTTATTTTATTTTTATTATTTCTTGTTATAGCGGCAAGATAAATACACATTCTCTGAAAATTTTATATATCTACCTCTAACGGTTCATGAGATAGAGCCCTATGACAGACGGACGGACGGAAAGCGAAGGCTTAGTAATAGGGTTCCGTTTTCACCCTTCGGGTACGAAACCTTAAAAAGCAGATTGCATACTTACACCGACATTTTCTTGTGATTCTATTGGTTCTTGTACTTTGGGACCTTGATATGTATCTTTTTGTACTGGTTCTTTGCTGATAGCAAATGTTTTTGGTGGTCTCGGCGGGACAGGTGGCCCTGAAAAACATATTATTAGTACTAAAAACAACAAGTAATTAATAGAAAACTACACTTGCGAGCTATAAACTGGAATCACTTCATCGCTGGTTTTTGCAGACCATATTTTACAGTTTCCATGCAATAAACTGTAGGTTGTGGTATATTATTTTAAAGATAATTTTATTAGCTTACAAACTCTTTCGATATCATAGCGAAAAAAATGTTCATCATATGTCATGGAACGTGAAAACAAAAAACATAAATTTTTGGAACGAAACATCAATTTTTTCAAACTCCTGAATCCCTATAAAAACTGGGAATTTATGCAATTTTGTCATCAGTCCAATATATCACGTCACTCAAAATACTGGAATTACAAGAAAATGGAAACCACACCAATAGAAGCCGCTCAAATCGTCACCCTAATCCAGCAAAGGTTCTCTCAGCGTACTATCACTCGACAGCTTCATCTGAGCCAGTCCTGTGTCTCCAAAGTATACAAGAGGTTTAGAGAGACTGGAAACTTAGTCCGAAGACCAGGATCTGGACGACAGCGATGCACTTTGGCGAGAGATGACCGATTTATTGTCAGCACTTCTCTCCGAAATCGACATCTAACCGGCGTTGACGTCCAGCGGGAGCTCGGAGAAGTTCGAGGGAGAACTGTCAGCGAGTGGACAGTGAGGCGAAGACTCAAAGAAGCTAACTTGACCCCAAAAAGGCCAGCAACGGGACCCAAATTGTCTACAGCCCACCGACAAGCCCGACTTCAGTTTGCTCGTGATCACTTAGATTGGGATATACAGCAATGCAGCCGAGTTTTGTTCGCGGACGAGACTAGGATGTGCCTGCATGGCAGCGACCGTCGACGGAGAGTCTACAGGAGACCGGGAGAGCGATACGCACAATGCTGTATAGCGGAAACAGTGGCATATGGGGTGGGTCTTGTATGATGTGGGCGGGGATTTCAATTGAAGCTAAAACGGAGCTGGTATTCGTACCCGGTGGAGGTCGGGGAGGAGGACTAACCGCAGAAAGGTATATCAACGACATTCTGCTGGGCCATGTACTCCCTTACGCCGGGTTTATTGGCGAAAATTTCCTGCTAATGCACGACAATGCCCACTGCCACACCGCTCGTGCGACTAGACAGTACCTGGAAGAAGTCGGGATTCCCACAATAGACTGGCCAGCCGTCAGCCCTGACATGAACCCTATCGAACACCTGTGGGACGAGCTGAAAAGGCGGGTACGAGGAAGATCTCCAGCTCCGGCGTCAATAGAAGACCTAAAAACTGCTCTTATCGAAGAGTGGCAGGAAATTCCACAGGATTCCATCAGGAAACTCATTAGGTCAATGAAAAACCGATTACAAGCAGTCATTAGGGCCAGGGGGCAATACAAAATATTAAGCGGAAAATAACAAAGATTTTAAATAAAAATTTGATATTTTCATATTACTTCTTATTAATTTAAACATCCACAACTTCGACCTATTGTAATAATTCACTAAATGAAGGTAGGAAACTTAATTAAATTTAAATAATTTTTATACCATTCGAAAGCTAACAAAATTTATTTTCAAATGGTATACACCAATCTGCAGTTTATTCCATGGAAACTGTAAAATATGGTCTGCAGAAACCAGCGATGAAGTGATTCCAGTTTATAGCTCGCAAGTGTATAATAATATTAATGTTTTGAAAAAAAACTAAAAATCGACATCGAATCCTTTAAGTTTTAAACAGTTTTTTAAGTTAGGAATAAGATAAATACTAATCTAAATAAATTAAATCTTAATAAGCCTGTACGACGTGCATGCTCCAGTCCGAGCAGTGAAGATGAAGCATCTCCCTGCTCCATGGCTTACTGATGAAATCCGGTCTGAAATGCACAAAAAATAGCAGCCAAAATTCGATTTAGACGAACACCTTTGGTACAGGTGCTTCTTTAAAGCGATTGCGGAACTTCCTTCCTACTTGTACCAAAATTGCGCTTGCACAATCCTTATTGCTCCCGCTCCTAGACTACGCAGACGCCAGTTATCCCGATCTGACTGAAGACCAACTCAACAAGCTTGAGCGTCTTCAGAACTACTCCATTAGATTTATATTTGGCCTGCGTAAGTTTGACCATATCTCTGAGTACCGTAACAGGCTTGAGTGGCTACCCATACGTCTTCGCCGGAATGCTCATATTCTTAATCTCCTTTATTCTGTTCTTTTCCATTCATCAACACCATCTTATCTTAAAGATCGTTTTGAGTTTCTCCATCTGTCCCATTCACGATCACTTCGCTCCTCTGATACCCTTCTTTTAAAAATTCTATCGCACACATCCCAGTTCTATGGTGATTCCTTCACTTTGCAGGCTGCCAGACTCTGGAACGCCCTTTCTGTTTCAATCCGACAAGCTAAATCCCTTCCCATCTTCAAAAGTATGGTTCATCAACGCTATCTGTCCACTCTTGATAAGTCTTCCTGATGTACTTATTTTTATTTTATTATGTAAACACTCTTGTTTTCTTGTCTTTTTTTTTCTGCCCTCTGTCTAAAGTACTTCTATTATTTTTGATACTTCATCAATTACGCCACCGTCAGTTTCAATTCGTACTGATCCTATCCATCTAAAGGTTGCCTGGAAGAGATCGCTGTTAGCGATAAGGCCGCCTATTGTGCCACATTATATATAATTAGTATTAAGTTCTTGTTTTATAAGTGTATTGATGGTGCAATAAAGTGATAATCTATCTATCTATCTATCTAATCCCTCGGGAATAAAAACTGGATGGTCCCATACATTCACGGGATCATCTTCTATACTGCTAAAGAATAATCCAAATCGGTCAATAAATGACGGAAATACATAAAAAAACATTCATACAGCCGAACATAGAACCACCTCCTTTATTCGAAGTCACTTTTTTTTTTCTAAAACTAATTTTTTAGACAATGACCCAAAAATGTAGTTAATAACTTTAAAGGAGTCCAAAAGCATCAGGTTCCTGAGATATTCACAGATGAAAATAAGTATAGTTTTTCCTCAAATGTAAATATCTCAGAAGCCTGACGCTTTAGGAAATTATGATATAGAAAATTTTTTATTAGCTTTAGTGTCCTTTATCCAAAATAAATAAATATGTGACCGATATAAAAATAAATAAATAAAATCTTTATTTCGGTAACTTATAAATTAACATACATGTATTGGAGTCCACCTTTAAGCAAAATTTGCTTGTATTAGAGGAAACCGCTCTTGCCAGATATTAGGGTCAACATTTTCAAACCCCCTTGCTAAATCTAAATACACTGCAATTTTTGCTACAGAATGACTACAGGCCATCAATATAAAAATTTAGGAGAAAAAAGGAATAGGGAGATACATACCATCTTCAGAAACCCCATTCCGTTGTGGACTTATAGCTAGTTTTGTAAATGATTTCCCAACTGGCCAGTCTCCTGAAAGTAGCAAAGTAGGTAAGTAACTTATGTTAAGATCTTAAGGCAAACATATCAAGCTACCAACGAGTTTAGCAGTCCCACTCCTGGGCCTAGACAAAGAACGAGCAAACTTATTGCTGACCGCTACGGCTCACACAGGGGACAATGAATGTCACTGATCATCTGGTACCCACAACGAAATCTCTGCTAGCTTTGAAGCTGTATGTTGCTGTAAAAAGTATCAGCATTATTTATTACTAGTTTCTGCCGTGGCTTCGCACGCGTTATTTCTAAACATTTATAAGTTACTTATATCCTTTGAAACAGATTTATGGGATAAAAAGTAACCTACGTCCAGGACCTACATACAGCCAAACCCGTTCAGTAGTTTTGGGTTGAAGAAGTAACAAACATACATCCATCTATCCAAACTTTCGCCTTTATAATAATTTAGATTTTTATTATTATAGTGTGTAAGCCCGCACACTCGGGGTTATTTATAAGAAAACAAATATTCCAAAAACAATTTATTAATTATTTTATTAATGTGATTCACTTACTTATATTGGATTGACTAGCATTCAAAGATTTGCATTCCTCATCGCTCATATTAGACTCAGTTTCGGAGAATTCTGTATTATTCAGCCTTATGTGTGGTTGACTCATGTACATTTGGTGTACTCTGTTGTCCGTAACCCTATCGAACGGCGTTCTGGTGCTTCTCACAATGTTTTTTGGATCAAAGGTGAATGCCCTCTGCTCATCCTGCAAAACAGAATCAGTAGGTAACTATGCAGTGTTCTCTGACAATGTAAGATTTATTTATTTATTAGGGACTGAATAGCAATGTGCAAACAATGCATATTAATGACACTGGTGTTCCATGTTTGATATACATAAGGCGGGTATATCCATGCATATATGGATTACCATCTTCAGGATCTAGATTAATCGATTTGTCTTATCTGTCTGTTACCTTGTCACGTCTAAAGGGTTGAACGGACCTTAATGCAGTTAACAAAAGAAATGTAATGGCTACTCGGTGGACGCGCCAGATGTCCCTTCGTTAAAAAGTTGAAGATGATCTCCGAAAACTCCACGGTACTACCACGGAATAACTATATACATATGTACTACGTACAGAAGACAGACTCCGCGAAATCCTTCATTTAAAATCTACACTGCGACCTTACAATACAATGCAGTTCAGCTTGCACTGCCCTGTCAACCCACCCATAAATTTGCTATCCCTTTTTAACACAAAGCCCTTATTCTTCATAAAGCGTAACATAAAAACTAGGGTTATCTTATTATGACGGATAAATCGTAGTACTTATACAGGGTCGTCTATGCGCTTGGTAATCCTGAGTGTCGAAGCCCGTCATGCGTCAGGACAAGCAGCCCATGTTCTTGTAGAATTTGACACGAGAGCGCAGTGCGCCTAGCCTGGTACTACCGAGACAGCTCAGAAGCAAGATGCCTGCAGAAGTCTTGTGTCGGAGGCCAAGATCCACTTGGTTGGACCAATGTAAGTAAGTACTTAATTTTCAGTATTGTTAGAAAGATGCATAAAAATACCTGAGCCCTCACTCCTGTGATGCACTCAGAGATGGGAATATATGGACCGGTGGCATCCGCACACTCATAGTTGTCATTCATGGCAGACATTGTTGACAAACTATTTTGGTATCTTGTTGACATATTGTTCTGGTAGGTATCTGCAAAATACCAACATTTTTGTATCAATAAATCTGTTTAAATTATATTAATCATTAAAACTTTAAATGTAATAGCTCCTATAGAAAAATCCCCATGGCATTGAAAATTCCAAATGACTAAAATATTGGCATTCTAATCAATAGATTGGATGCCAATATTTTACTCATGATAAGCTGATAGGATAATAATCCATACTCATATTATAAATTCGAAAGTGGTTCTGTATGTCTGTCTGTCTGTCTGCCTTTCACGCCTAAAAGGCAACGGATATATTGTATACCTTAAGTTGACGATAGTAGGTTCACAAGATTACTATTGTGCCAAAACAACATGAACTGTCTATACCAGTTAGATATAGACCGTTCAAGTTGATTACTGTTGTCAGTGAGATGACTTCTAGTTAGCCTCAAACAGCTTGTAGATTCCCAGCAAAACTCAACATGTTTATAAAATACTTACCCAAAACTTGTGTAGGTTCATCTGTAGCTCGCAGCCCGCAGACCCTGCAGATCGCATCCACCCATTTCTCCATCTCTGCTTCACAGTCAGCTTCCAAGTGGTATATCCTTGAATGGGTCTGGATTGTGAATACTGATCCCCTCAGCTTTGGATCTAAAGATCCGTTGCCACTGCGTTCCATATGTAGACCAGCATCTACCTGATTAGAAATTAAGAAATTTGATAAATAACTTCCACAAAAACACAATTAGTTTCCATTTAGACAAAAAGTTTGAAAAAGTGGCCACAACTAGACTACACAAAATCAATGTATCTTTTAAAGGGCAATGTATACGCTTCTACAACAAAACTCCTAGTGAGTTGCAAAAATTATCAGTAAATAAATTCAAACAAATTGTCAAAACCTTCTTGTGTAAAAAGGCCTACTATAAAATATCAGATTATCTAGAGGATAAAAAAGCTTGGGACGGGATTTGCTCCAACTAGAAAAATAACAACTAACAGGCTAAAGGTTTCTTCGTCGCTTCTTTACTTTAGTCAACATACCGAAGCGACTGAAATCAAAAATATCACTTTATTTCCGTGTCAGTGTTTAATTATTAAGAATTTGACCTTTTCTAAGTGTACATTTATTGTATTTATGGAAATAAAGAGTTTTTGACTTTGACTTTGACTTTGGCCAGAACCTCTTCCACACAAATTGACAGCTATTTGAAATTTAGCTTTCCACGAGTGGGTATACTCGTACTTAACTCCTCATATCTCTTTAGGTATTAGTCTTAATGATACACAAGTTACCTTATTTCATTTTTGGAAATATTATCTACGCATTTTTAATGTACAACATTGAATTTAATTTATAAAACTAATTAAAAAGTACTAAGAGACTAGTAAATTTGAGAATAGGTTCCATATTTTTTCTGTTTATCACTCGCTGGACAATCTAAAATTTTAAATAGTATCATAAGAGCCCCTGAGTAAGCAGAGAAAGCTTGTGTTATGGGTACCAGATAACTGAAAGAGGTTTGAAGAATACTTGGTGGGTATAAGGCAGAGATAGTATAAGGTTTGGTAACTTATCAATAAGATTGGTACTTACAGGATTTTTGACATAATATTTACTAAATTTAATATATGCAGAGCTATTTTAAAAGGAATCATACACAGTTTTTGCCATACATCATGCATGACACACTGAATGACAGGAAAATATTTAACAGAACAGGAAAGTTGGTTATGAAAAGATGCCTACTTTTCAAAAATATGTCATTAATTATGTAACAATCATAAAGTGTTAAAATAATTATACACACAATATTCAATAGACCATTTGCCAGGCCAGGACAGTGACCGTTGGACGATCCACACAATACTAAAATGTATTGTGTGGATCGTCCAATGGTCACTGCAAACATTCTAAATACAACTGCAACTGAAGCACAAGGAATAATTCTCCGTGGGGAGACTAGCATATTTATAAATGCTAACAAGTTTGTCTATTCAAGCTAGGAAAGATACCAACTTTGTTGATAAGAAATCGCAAATTGGACATAATGATTTATTCATAGGGAGGGTGACCGAAATCATTATTTCAATGATTTGTTGTTTGCTGATTGGAATGTTATGAGACATGGTACAGAATCTAGAGGCTTACTTACTAGTTTATACAAGTTATAGTAAACCCCCTTGTTTGGGGGAGGTATGTTCAGCAGTGTATGTTCATGTGCTGATGAGGATGAGGATTCAAGCATGCTTATTTATCATACAGAACAAAGTAGGTAGGCAAGTACCTAAGGTGAATTGATGTAGCTTTTTTCAAGCCTAATGTATTGTATTGTGTTGTGTTGTGCTATTATGGCTATACCATACATGTGTTGTTGTTATGTGCATGACAATTATATCTCAAAGTAGAGATTTTCTGAAAACTGGTTGCATATCAATAACAGCTGTTACTTACTTGTTCACATAAATCCAAATTGATTGTGCCCTTGAGCCGTCTGCCGTTCCGGTCTGCGTAGTAGTCTAAGAAGTATTGTCCAGGGAGCTCGCCCGACTGTCGCAAGGCAAACCACCTTCTCCGCCATTTCTGTTCAGAAAAGATTATAACCACGTTTAGTAGCTAAGCACAATAGACAACATTGCTAACGACAAATATTAAATATATTTTAGCGAGTCCTCTGTATACAATCCATAATTTTATCCTAGTGAAAGGATTGCAAGCCTATCTAAAACGATCAAAGTTAGATTTTTATCAACAACAATCAAAATACAGCACTTACTGTTCGCCAAATACGCTTCGTTGGTGGCGATTTTGTAAGCCACCCTTCGAAAACAATGTTTCTAGACATTTTCCAGTTCAAAAATGAGTCACTGGGTCACTAATTTCACGCAAAAATACATTTTGATTACGTTATTCGCCATAGCAGTGTACAAGAAAGAGAAAAGATCCAAAATTTTCTAACAAATCAATCCGTTCCATTTCACGTAATTGTATTTTTTTCAAAACCCGACCGTGGGAGGGTGTGCTGTTACATACCGAAACGTTTTACATTCTGTTGGCTGTCAATGTCGCTTGACAGTTGAAGTTGAATTATTTCTTTCCAGCTGTCAATTGATGGACGAAAGAAATTATTCGCAGTATCGTCGCCTCAGGGCAACACAGTTCTATGTATCAGACTCAGAGTCTGTAATTTTCAGGAGCGTCATTTTAAACTTTGATTTACTGTACTTTATTTATTATGCCAAACGAGCAGAAATTAAATTTAGACAAATGTTAATTCTAGTAGAAAGAAAATACTTTCATAAAAAAAAATGGAAAAAAGTATGTATTTATATCAGTTAGAAATCATATAGAACTTTGTAGCTCCAGCTAAATTTGAAACGATAGGCTAACAAGGTTCTATTGTATCATAGAACTTTGTTGCAGATTCAAAAGGTGTATAAAGGACTTTGATATTCTTATTAGTTTGCTGGAAATAATACAGATTTTATGTAAAAATATGTTTATTTGAGATAGGTACTCTGACTAGGCCTTTAGAGTCCTTAGTAGGTAGGTACCTACTGTAATATATGTAGGTGTGTAGGTACCCACCTATGGCAGGAACCTAACCAGAACATAAAGGAAGAATACTCCTTTTCACAAATTACTAGCTATAATGTATAGAAAGAAATAGAAATAATAATTCGTTTTATTTCATGCAGTCTTTAAATGAATAATGCTGAACAATTCACACAACATCATCTAGCCCCAAGCTAAGCAGAGCTTGTGTTATGGGATGTAAGACAACTTTTTCAAATTATATATAGAAGTCAGTCAGATACCTACTTAGTATAAACTTTACAGATTTGCTTCTTATTTTTGCAGATATATCACTCAAAAATCAATAGAAGACGAAGGCGCAACTTTCGGCGACCTTCTTCAAGGATCATTCAGAGAAAACTACAGGAATCTCTCATACAAACACCTTATGGGCCTCAAATGGGCCTCAACAGAATGTGACCAGGCATCTTTCATTTTAAAAGTGGATGATGACACAGTCTTCAGTTTAGAAAGCACTTGTGAGTTACTTTTGAAAGAGGAACTAGATAATGCTATGTTGGGATACATGTTAAACAATACAAAGCCAAAAAGAAGTAAACAGAACAAATGGTTTGTTACATACAATGAATATATGAAAAATGAATACCCACCATATTTATCTGGATGGTATCACATCACAACTCCAAATGTGGCAAAAATGATAACAGATGCAGCAGTTTTTCATCAAATGTTCTGGATAGATGATATTTTGGTGACTGGCATTCTTACCGAAGAAATGAATGTGAAATTAAAACAGTTACCCGATGATTACTGGTTAGAATACTATGAATTACTTGAGTGTTGTATAAATGAAATGGTTAAATCACATGTGAAGTGTGAATATGTGGTAGGACCAAATGGTAATAGAAATAATTTGATTTATGAATATAACAATGCATTGAGAAGTTGTAATAAAAATTGTACCAGAAGATCAATAGAACATCCGTTGAAAAAGTCATGTGTTGCTTACAGAGAAAGAAATATTTTTAGTGACGGAGCTGCTGAAATAAACATTATTAGATTATGATAGTGTAATAATACTTATGCCAATATATAGTGATATTAGATAAGATATTTATCCTGTAATGTATTCCATCCAAAGGATATAAATGGACAATAATTTTCTAAGTGTTATTGAATGATAAAAATATCTGCCAGCCAATTATATATTAATATATTTAGATTAAAATTGTAACTCATTCTTAAAGATGCATCAAAACAACTTGGCACATTCTTAAACTTAACTATCTTATATTATATTATAAATAACTGATGGTCAACATAAAAAAAAATTATAAAAATATGAGCAAATTAATTCAAATATTGATCTAATTTTTAAGTCATTATTTAGTCAATTCAACCACATATTAGTGATAGAATTCCCATTGACAAAAGAATCTTTGAATCCCTTCATGATGTAAGAAGATTGATACCAAGTTGTGGTAGCAGTTGATTCAATTTCATGATAGTCATTTTCCTTGTTCATATCAGTAGTTTCTGCACTTTCTACTGGTGCAGGTGGAGACTTCACATCTCTAAATATCTGAATCTTGTTACAGCAAGCAACACTGTCCAGATTCTGAGTCCGAAAGTCAATAACCAAAATTTTAGACTTGCTTGGTATTCTGCAACCACTTGTTTGTTGAAAGTTCTCACAATTAGTTATGTCTGGTATGCCTATGCACTTTTTCCTCAAGAAAATATACATGTTAGTTGGGGTCATTTGGGTGAAAAATACTTGGGTGAGTTTCTCTACTAAAGACCTGCAACAAAAAACCATTAATCATAAACATTTTATTAAATTATAAGGGCAATGTTTGTAAATGTTAACATAAAAGAAATGAACTTAGACATTGCAACATTATGTACACAATCTTAAAAATTCATAACAGAAATGAATTATCGAGTTATGAACAATCTCATGCCTTATTGATAAAAGTGATACATACATCCAATATTATAAATTCGATAGTAACTCTATCTGTCTGTTACCTTTCACACCTTAATGGTTGCACAGATCTTAATGAAATTTAGCAGTGAGGTAAATGGTATCCCGGGGACAGACATAGGTTACTGGAAAAGCGCGTGTGAAGCCGCGAGCAGCGGCTAGTATTACTATAAAGCATATTTATTTTACCTAAAAACATTTCGCTGTTTCACGATCTTCTGATCAGTAGCAATCTGAGTTGATTGGCACTGTGGTTTATGGCATGCTGTGGGCAAAATGAGTCTGTACCTGACCTCCTTTAGAGTAAAAGTAGTTCCTCCTAATGCTATGCAAACCTCGTTGGGAAGGGAAGCACCATTGATTTCTTGTAAAAGGCTCTGAAAATAGAGATAACAATATGCTCGAATTTAAGTTAGCATAGCAGGCATTAACCTGGTAGGTTATTTAAGCTAAAAGGTTTAGGTTTTACTTTTAACAGCAGGAAATTAGGGAATTGACGTTATGTACTTATCCATACCTTTAGGATGAAATCCAAGTTCTCCAGAGCAGTAGATGCAATGTGAAAGTGTCTCTCAGACTGGAAGCTCTCTTTAGCATCGTTAGCAACGTTATCATCGTCATCTTTACATTTCTTCTTCTTTACTATACTTGTTATAACCACGGGTAAGCGTATGGAATTTGCTGCCTTTGATACGCGATGAATTTAACCAACTCCACCACTATATGACCGCAGGATATGGATGTGAGCTGATCACCTATATTCAAATGTAATATAACAGGGATCGAACTACTGGAAAAACTCATTTTCGTAGCAAGTAAACCTTGCAAAATATTAACTTATTTTTAAGCTCAAACAAAACAACAATGATTATTTCAAAAAATAACGATTGATTGACTTCTTTCTTTGTTATTGGCATACAAGTGTCTGTTTTGTCACTTTTCTGCCAGTGTCCCATTGACCACGAAACGAATTGACATTCGACTTTGACACGATCGGACGCCATTTTTGACAGTGACGACAACAAAGTTCTAATTACCATAGATAATACACATAGAACAATGTTGCCCGCAAATGTGATGAAAATGTAGATAGAATCATGTAAACCTTTCGATAAAACTACTTTTACCCAGTATTTCTCTACGTTTATGATGCAGATAGAACCGTCTTGAAAAAGTCTATTTAATGGCATTCTTAGTTGGATATACTTAAAAATGTTAAATAGAACCATGTTGCTCCAAGACGACGGTATCCTGCAGTAGAACTACCCAGCAAACTCACAGGCGGCTGACAAAAAAAAAACGCAACAACGTTTTTTTCTGGCGGAGGAAGGGTCGTTATACGTTAGCGCGAGATTCAAATACTTTTGCAGTTTTTAGTATTTTGTGCGTTCTACAAGGTAATAGTAATTTGCCACAAACCGTTATCAGTTTGTAAGATCCAATGGACTTTTGTAGAAATGACGAAGCGGCGAAGGTCCGTCCGCCTGCGATGCAGCAGTTTGCGGGTCAAATTCCCGGCTCGGGACATATTAGGTTCCTACTGTTTGAACGATCTGCAGATATTGGAGAAAGTTGAATGGGTTATTTCGTAGGTACGATTTGCGAAAAACTATACCAACTTTTCTTATTATAATCCGCAAAATATTTAAATGTTGCGCCGTGCTAAAAGCGCTTATCGTAGTTACGGATACAGGATGTTTGGTATTGGGACCGACATAATTTTTTTTTGGGAGATGGGGTGTCATAGGCTATATTTCTCCAGTAGAATGAATATCCTAAGTTTCAGGGAGGCTGAGATAAGTATAATAATTTTAAGATTTTTTTTAAATCACCGAAAAAAAGATATGACTATTTAAAGGTGAGACCTTTAAATCGTCATATCTTTTTTAGTTGTGATTATAATGCCACAAAATAATCACTAGCTGTATTCTTCAATGTACTTATACTTAAACTAAATATTATGACTTTATTGATAAAGAAAATTACAATCAACCAATAAAAACAAATTAGAACTAGTATTTACAATTGAAACAATTAAGCTAACTGCAGACTGCTGCAAACAATCTACAGGTAGCTCAACTGATCCATATCAATACCAGTCAGAAGCGTCCCCAAGACGCTGCTGGCTCCATTGCCCCGCTGTATGGCAATGCTGATGCGCTGCGCCAGATTCTTACCAGCTCTCGGGTCACGCGTCGCTTCGACCAGACGCTCAGATAACTTTTTAAAAACCCGGAGAGCCTCGGTAACGGACGGATCCAGGGTCTCGACTCCCGACCCCCAAATATAATTATTATTACTCTACAATTCACTTTCAAAAAAATTACGACCATTTTTTACTTTGAATGCTCGTGAATTTAGAAATTGTCACGATATATAATATGATTTCTAAATTAATTTTACTTTTCCTTTTTAGGATTCCGTACTCGAAGGGTGAAAGCGGAACCCTATTACTAAGTCTCTGCTGTCCGTCCGTCCGTCCATCCGTCTTTCACGCACGGGGCTCTATCTCATGAACCGTAAAAGGTAGATAGTTGAAATTTTCAGAAAATGTGTATTTATCTTGCCGCTATAACAACAAATAATAAAAATAAAATAAATATCCAAATTAAAGTGGGCTTCCATACAAAAAACGTGATTTTTAGGTATTTTTGCTCTACGTTTGTCAAGGCTTTTGGACCACATTAGTTAGACACATGAAACTTTCTATAAATAAGTAACACTTCAACTGTAATAACGACAAATACTAAAATATAATAAAGCTGAAAATATAAAGATGTCTCCAAACAAGGGAAAATTTGATGTTTTTTGAAAAAGTTGCCTGATTTTTACGGTACGGAACCCTTCGTGTGCGAGTAGACTCGTACTTGGCGGTTTATTTTATGTTTTGTAGTTCTGAATGAATTTAAATCACAAAATTTGTTCAAATTGTCCGCCTTCTCACTTTATGCATGCACAACACCATTGTTTTTGAAATAAGTACCTAGACAAAAAATTTAAACAATTTAAAACAAATCGGCGTCTTACCACCACCATTTATTAAGTATATTGTTCTTGCATAAGTTGAGAAGGCGGCTAATTTGTGGAAATTTTGTTAATAACTGAAGAACTTTTTTTTACGAATTTAGAAGTTGTCACAAATTATAACTTGTACAGGGATTTTTGACTTTTCATGCTCGTAACTTTTTAGGGTTCCGAAGATAAGAGATCGGTTTCGAAACCCTTAAGGCATCGCTTTTTCTGTCCTTTTTTCCGTCTTTAATATCACAGCAACTACAGCAGCAATTAAAATAGAAATTTGAACTACTAATACATTTCGTGCGCCTGTACAGATTAATAGAAAAATAAATAAAAATAAATAAAACATTAAAATGTACATTTTCAGTACAAATTGTGATGTCGATATTTTAAGAGACCTACAATGTCAAGTGGGGTATCAAATAAAAGGTATCATTTTGTACATTTCAAAACAGTTTTTGAAATTTCTGTAGGTTTCATACTTTTTGAAATATTTTGGAAAAGGTCGAAAGTTTACTCTATACTTACCTACTCCGAAGTTTGCAAACCGATACATATGAAATGTACCTTTAATATTTTGGTATTCATCAAATAGCAAAGTCTCTAACCAGTACCTAGTACATATTATTGTTACACTTGACAACCGTTCGAAACCCTCGGCGCGAGAGTCACACTCGCACTTTATGGATCTTGTTTTTAAATAGATTTGTATCAAGTTATAATTTATTTAGAATAAGTAGGTATACATAGAAAAATACAGCACAAGGTATTTTGTGGCACTACAACCACAAACAAACAATGTGACGATTTAAAGGAACGATAACAGATGATTTAAAAAAAAATCTTAAAATAAATGACTCCCCAATTCCTCAAAAAATTAAGTTGGTCGCAATACCAAACATGCTGTATATTATCTGGTTACGGCAGGCGTCCGTAGTCTCCTCCATAGCCCAGAGCCAAGAGTAAAGAAATTAATAGAGCTCAGTGGCCCCTCCTGGTCTTCATAATTAAATCCTCCTTAAGTTTCCACTGTTCACTCAAAGAAATGAAACATAGAAGTAGGCTTTCTTCTTTTGTTATTATATTTTTTAATCCAAAATGTCAAAATTCCTAGTTTGATATTAAATTTACCAAAAACAGAAAAATAGAAAAATTCCCATCCCCGTGTTGGTACAAAAAAAAATAGAATGGCGCAGAAGGACGACGGCCTGTTCCTTCTGGAAGTCCTAGTAGATAAGGTGATCTTTGCGAAAAGTCCTTGTTTCTCCGACAAGGATTTTAGGACTTGTGTGAGCATTGAATGCCATTCGGTCGACCCTCTGGAAATATGCGATGATGACATCGGAGTGTGTGTCGCGAGCAGCGGAGGTCCTTTCGTTAAAAATTTCAACAATGGAAAATCTTGTTTATTTTCACTAACGCAAGCTGATATAGCCAAAGCCATGAGCATGTTTCCCATCAAAGTATCCATATACAAATCTTTACCATGTGGCTGTTTGCCTACCAAGATCCACATGGGACAAGCCACGATTGACATGACGAAGGAATTCGTGCAAGCGCGCAAAAGGTTTTTAGAAGATCCCAACAACGTCAGCTACCAAGCCCTGAAGGATACTTTTCGCATTTTTGGGACCGATGGCGCCGAAGCTGGGGAAATTATAATGTTTTTGAGAATTTCATGTTTTGGCAAACTGATTATTACTAGATTTCAAGGTTCTTCCGCTCCACCGAAATTAGGAACTGGTGGCCCGACCATCCACGACCGTTCTTGTAATCCAACAAGACAGTATCAAACTTCAGATGATCCCTGTGCATGTGGAGCAGCTAGAGGCCACAATACTAAAAAAATTGGTTCCGGAAGCTGTCCGATAGGTAAATGGATGTGTTATTGCCTTGTATGAAACCTAGCTATTCACCTTGGCACTTATATTCCTAGATTTATTTCACAATTATTTTCAGCTCGAGACCCTTACGACAGTATGCCGTGTGAAGATCCAGATGATCCATGCTTTTGCTCAGGCCCATTGCCTCCCAAAAAACAACAAATGGAGTGCAGGAATACGGATCAATACTGCCTTCATGTTCCGAAAGGTACACAATCTTTGAATAGGTACCTATAAGTAATTGCATTCAAACAACCAGCAACAGTAAGCTGTTCGTTGAGTGCCATTCTTGCCGTAGCCAATCAATAAGTTGGCACATATTACCTACTTACCTTTTAGGTAATAATCGCTTGTTCGCTTTTCGGGTAGTATTAGAATGAACAACATTTTCATTTAATTTTGCATTCTGGACAAAGTAGGAACACGAATGTATTCAAATAAAAAAACATGAATGCCAATAATTTTATTGATGGCAGGGCGCACCAAACTATTCGAGGAAGTAGGAACAAACTTGGGCGGTAATGAACTAAAAATAAAAATTCCTGCTACGGCGTCCATCATCAAGAAAATATCCCAAACACATATGGCCTTGCAATATCCTTATAAGATAAAGACAGCTGATGAGGATCCCTGCAATCCACCTTGCGGAAAAAATCAAATAAGTTTGAATTTTCCTAATGAGGCTACTTGCTGCCAAGGAGCCCAACTGGCTGATACACACTTCACTTGCACGACCGAGGGCTGTGTTATGTCTGGGAAGCACCCGAGCCAAATACAAAGTCTTGCCAAGGGTGACATCACACAGGAGGTTGAAAATAAGAATAATTTTGTTCTAAAAGTAGCTAAAACAGCCATGCAGGGGGACAGAAAATGTAAAATGGAAATTGAACTCGTCACTCCCAAGGGCCCGGATAAAAAACTACCTATGCAAAAAGAAAACAAGAGAATGCAATCCGATCTTGATTGCGAATGCTGTGTAAGAAGAATTAAAAGGCAATCAAAAATCAAAAAGAAACATTAAAAACTGGCGAGAATATATCATTTAACGTTGCATTGATTACTTACCTGCGTAGTGTAACAGATTCAATAGTAGTATTACAAATATTCCTAATCACATTCCTGATTCCTGATATGATAAAAAATTGTCCAGATTGCTGCCCGGTGGGAAACAAGGTGATATTCCAAATGCCATCCGACTCCTGCAACATGGGCCATAAGCAGCGCGCCCATTTTAACTACACTACCGACGGAGTAGGAGATATCGCGCGAGATGAGCCGGGTCAACTGATGCCAACTACCACCGAGAACTACCCTGGCGTCGTTTATGACTTCCCACAACAAGTGATCAAGTTGCGTATCGGCAAAACCGTTGAAATGGCCGGCAGAAAGTCCAGAATGGAGTATCAGTTCATTACACCGGCTTTATCTTACGAACAAAAGGTCCCCGTGAGCGAAGCACGCACGGCTCAGTGCACTGCGGTCGGCTGCTCGCAATGTTGCTCAGTACACAGGTGCTAAATCAACGAAATTAAATGTTTATTTTGTCCAGAATGCATTTTTTATTCATTATGATGGATAGTCTGAAAGGTTCATTTTACTACTTGATTTTTACCTACCTAAGTACTTGTGGTGGCTCGCGGCTTCGCACGAGCTATCATAAAAAGTACCTTATCTACTATTGAGCCAGATGATTGTGTTCTACATTGTATGCTAAGTTTCATTTTGATTGGTACAGTAGTTTATAAACAACAAACATTTTCACATCATCACAAAATTTCGATTTTATATTATAGTTTATCATTTTTATATTATAACTAGCTGCTGCCCGCGGCATTGCACGCGCATTTTAAGTAGCACCCGGAAATCCCCGGTAGTCCCCGGAATACTATTTACCACCCTGCCAAATTTCATTGAGATCCTTTCAGCCGTTTAGGCGTGAAAAGGTAACAGACAGACAGACAGACAGAGTTACTTTCGAATTTATAATATTAGTATGGATGGATATAGTGAAAGTTTGTGTAGCCTACAATGTATTGTGATGTGAAGTAGAATTCATTCATTCCATAAACTTATTAAATTTTTATATTTGTTTTTTTATATAATCAAATTTATCAAATCCCTTACCTATTATATCATTTCCTTGCATCAAAAGTAAACCAACCTAAAAGGATAGTCTTAATAAATAGGTTAAAAAAATGTACAATAAAATAAATGTGATCGTAGATATGCTGAGAATGCCGTTCCGCCGGTCTGCAGAAGATAATCCGAATGCCAACAAACCCAATGGAAAAGATGGAATAGCAGGCAGCTACAACGATCTACTAAAAAACAATACCGCGGAGCCCTCTATTTTAAACTGTCCAGCTTGTCATATTGCAAAAAAAAATCCACACGCTTTTTTTGACAATATAAAGTTTTCTAATAGATATCAGATAAAGGGCTCATCATTCACAGACAGCCAGTCTCCATCCCTATATACACTTAGATCCAAAAAATGCCATATCTCTTATTCTGACGATTTCGAATGTGCATCACGATCTTCTGGGCAAGAATTTCCAGCAAAAAGCCATTTTGGTAACCAAGATACTGCGGTCTATATGACATTAGTCAACGAACTATATTCACGGCAACGCTGCTCCTCAACACAGGCGACGGCATCTGTTAACAAATGTTTTCAAGTTTACGACAAAAAAGATCCCGTGCATGAAAACAATCCATCATCAAATAATAACGGACTCAGTTCTTCTGAAATATATTTTTTAGGTAGAAAAAAAGGTGATTTTCAACCGGGGATGGGAAATTCGTCTATAAAAATAAAACACAGAAGATGCAGTGATCCTTCTAAGCCTGCAACGACAACCCAATTTCAGCAATCACGTATTTGTACTGCTCATGCTCAATGCTGCCAAACAAGATGTAATGGTTCTTCAACAGGAACTAGCACTGCAAAAGCCGTGTCAATCAAAGAAGACAAAGCACCTTGCCCTGCTCTAGGGGTAATTAAAGGCGAAATGTGCGTGACCGTGTCTCATGTTCGAATCGGACCCAAAGAAGCCTGCCCGATCCATGGAATGAGTCCATGTCAGGGTGCAAAATGTATAATTGCGTCTACCGGTGCACAGGAGGCTCCTGTGAAAGTAACATCAGCGGTCAATCCTCGACGCGGAGTGTTTGAGCTAGTCATACGAAGAATGAATGGAGCTCCACTCGCCAAGAATGAATTGATGCTGGAATGGACGCCACCACCCTTTAAATCAACGACCTGTGCCATGCCGTGTTCCGTGCAGTGTAACACGCCGTTTATCGATCCGTGCACAATGCCGTGCTCAGTGCCACACACCCTGCCGTGCACCCTGCCGTTGGCGCCATGCTCTAAAAGCCCCTGCCGTCCATTAAAATGCAAAATTATAGTATGTCGACCACCACGTTGTAAAACCAAATGCTGCAAGCCTAGGTGCAAAAGCCCAAGACAATTCTTTAAGACGTCTTGTTGCGGCAGGCCTTGTGGATCATGTGCACGACCCTGCGGACCTAAATCGTGTCGGTCTCCGTCGGTCTGTAGACTACCGTGTGGACGTTGTAAATCACCGCCGGAGTGCAGACTAGCGTGTGGAAGATGTAAATCGCCGCCGCGCAAATCGTGTCGACGATGTAAATCGCCGCCGCGCAGATCGTGTGGACGATGTAAATCGCCGCCATGCAGAATACCGTGTGGACAATGTAAATCGCCGCCGTGCAAAAAATCATCATGTAGAATGGAGCCTTGTAAGCTGGGGAGGAAACCACCCTGTCGCCCATGCCCGCCTTGCTCGCCATGCCTGCCTTGCTCGCCATGCCCGCCTTGTTTGATAAGCCCAACCTCATCTTGCTTGCCATGCCCACCCTCACCTTGCTCGCCATGCTCACCTTCACCATGCTTTGCATGTCCAGCCACTCCCTGCTACCCTGTGTGCTGCAAGGTCAGCGGTTATAATCCTTGCAAAAGCTCGCCCTGTCTTCGACCTTGTCCAGTTGGACGTAAGAAAACACGCAGAGCTCGCAGTCACCCTCGTATTAAACCACACAAAAAACGTGTATCTCCTTGCCTCAATAAGTCAAAATGTTGTCCTGTTGTACGCTGCCAAAGTTTACCTGGACCTTGCTTTGGTTGTTGCATTACATATTGCCCACCGCGCAAATGCCGTTCAGTTTGCAGACCATATTGCTGCTAAGTAATATTAAAGCTTACGTTCAATAAAACGACTTTCCAAGATATGAGTCCGATTGTGTAGGCTATCATGAACAGTACCTATAGCTGACACGATCAGACGCAACAGATAGACATGAACAATTTCTAATAGAAAGTCATTTGACTACAATAACCATGTAGGTAAACACAACATTTATTAAATCTAACATATAACCTGTCGTCTGGTGTTATTGTTTTCATAAGTAATTAATGAGTAGGTAGTTGAAAAGGTATGTTCAGCTGTGGACGTACCTACTGCATCGATACTTGTATTTCCACCAACATTATAGTCAAGTGGAAAGGACTGAGTCAGCAGAAAGATAGTCGAACGGAAAGGAGTGAGCGAGCAGAAAGCGTTGATTTCTACTGCTCCCTCTCATCTCTTATTTCCCGCTCAATATCCTTTCGCGGTGGAAACCTGGCATAAGTGTGCTGATGAAGGAAGGTAAGTATGTACCTAACATTGTTTCCGTGTGCCTTGATATTTGCAAATCCAGCTTGTATAAAGAAATATCACTAGGTATACGTCTCAACTCTTTTTATCCAACGGAACAAAAACGGTGTAGAGTCAGTGTAGAGTAGGTAGGTAAATACCACTCTGTTTTTTAGGGTTTCGTGTTCGAATACGAAACCCTTATGATCTCGCTCTGTATGTCCTTTTTTTCCTTTTGAATACCAAAGCTATTATCTAGAAATTTAAAATAACATTAAATATCATGCGCATACCTACCCAATAAGGGCGTATCAACCAATAGATAGATAGATAATACTGTGGTTTTTTGAGAAGGGCGGTGATGGCCAACTCTGAAACCACGAGAGTTAGGGCAAATTCGTGAAAGGAGTCATGCCCTCGATTTATAAGAAAACAATAAATGCATATTTATTTTTTTCAAAAATCTTTTACTTTTGACGGAAATTGACCCCAGTGATTTTTGAAAAAAAATACACCCTGTATTATTAAACTAATCGATTCTGTTGCTGATAAGGATCAATCTTTGCAAATAAATGTTGTACTAAAAATGAATGGAAATAGCAAATTTTCACTTTTTTATTTTTACACCGAAGAAAACTCACCTCCTATTTAAACATTTTGGTCGTTATGTGTGAAGATTTGATGGAGGCCTATTTTTTTTAATTTGATCTGTATTTCCAGCAAGACGGGGCCCCAGCTCACAACAGCCGTGTGGTTAGAGATATGCTGAATGAACATTTTGGGGATAGATGGATTGGCACTCGTGGTCCGGTGAGATGGCCGGCACGATCACCCGATCTTACACCGCTTGATTATTTCCTATGGGGTTACGTCAAGAACGAACTTTACAAAGCTCGTTACGATACAGTTGAGAGCTTACAAAGCTCATTGCTTGATATTTTATCGAGGATAAATCCTGTCATGATATCAAATGCAGTTAAGTCTCTAGAGAGACGTATAAACTTATGCATTGGAGTCAATGGAAACCATTTTGAGTATCTTATTAGTTAGATAAAATTGAGATACTAAAACTAAAATGTAAAAATTTGCTATTTCCTTTCATTTTTAGTAAAACATTTATTTGCAAAGATTAATCCTTATCAGCAACAAAATCGATTAGTTTAATAATACAGGGTGTAATTTTTTTTTCAAAAATCACTCGGGTCCATTTCCGTCAAAAGTAAAAGATTTTTGAAAAAAATTAATATGCAGTTATTGTATTCTTATAAATCGAGGGCATGACTCCTTTCACGACTTTTCCCTAACTCTCGTGGTTTCAGAGTTGGCCATCACCGCCCTTCTCAAAAAACCACCCTGTATATACCAATATCAATGGTCTTTAGGTACATACCATATAATGTACCAGGAATCGCCACTGTATTGATGTCAAGGTATAAAATGAAAGATATTAAATTACCCTTTATAGATAGCGAAAAAAATATGTACCAAGCCAATTCCGCACCATAAAAAAAAGTTTTTTACGTCTAGGCCTCTAGGGTAGGTATTATTTTGTACCCTAATCAAACAATTTGTTTTATTTATGAGAAAGTAAGATATTCTATAAGGATAGCGAAAACATATGTACATTAATAGCCAATTCAGCTGCTTTTTTTTACGCTTAGGGTTTGGTACCCCAATCAAATACTTTTTTAGGGTTCTGTAACTCGAAAAGGAAAAAAGGAACCCTTTAAGGTTCACTTCGTCGTCCGTCTGTCCGTCTGTCAACCCCCTTTTTTCAGGAACGCGTAGAGGTATCGAGTTGAAATTAACATCAAATACTGGAGCCGTGATAATAAATAAAACTTCTAAGTCAATGCAATCAAAAGTTACAGCCGATTGTGTCCGAAAATTTTGAAATTACCAGGGGAATGACACGTTCACAAAACCTATAAGGTACTGGCCGTTGAGCTAGAATTATAAAATTTAGTAAAAAGCAAGGTTTTGTAGCACAAGTAAAGGAAAAAAAAACTGAAAACAGTAAATTTGTAGTTTATTCACAAAACAAATACTTTTGATTCTTCCCATGGACCAAAACCTATACTTAGGGTACTTCCCGTTGACCTAGAATCGTGATATTTGGCAAGAAACAAGGTCTTACAATTATACGGAACCCTTGGTGCGCGAGTCTGACTCGCACTTGACGTATTTATGAGAAAGAATAGAGGTATTTCTACCACCATCACCACCATCCACCATGATTTTTCCGTACTACATATTTCTAAGGAATGCGGAACGCGCGCGCACCTATACTCGATTACGTTTTGATTCGTTATTCCCCGGTCTGCCGCGCGCATGAAAGCAAAGGAGTGCCGCGTTTTTTTTTCATATAATTATAACGACAAAGTTCCAAAGTACCGTGTGCGTGTTGTATACTGTGACTCGATAAAGTTGACACTTTTTTGGACCGTAAGTAAAAGTACCAAAATTCTGCCATAACTTTTAAACGCCGATTGACAATTTAAATGTTGTTTTAGTAACATTTTTTTATATTTTTATATCGTATAAAAATAGTGACCTTTGTAAGAAGACTCAAATACTCCTGAATATCAGATAGTATTAAAGACTGTAGCCGCTTCTAAAAGTAGTAAATTTGCATAGGTCTATGGTAAATTTTAGCGCCCTCTGACGTCTGAATTTGTAAAAATTCGCATGCCATCTGAGCATCTGAGCGCACCATGGTAGGCCCTTAACACTACCTCCTGTGTGGTAGGTTATCTATCACATCATCATCACTATCACGTATGACTTCAATATGGCGGATGTCACTTTTTTATGGAAATTGATTATTATACATTTATCAAAATCGAGGTTTTTGAGGGAGGTGATTATAAATTACACACTTATTTTGGAATTCAAGATGGCAAAATGTCACTTTTTTTTTAAATTAATTTTCCAGTTACGCTACCCTTAAAACTTAGTAAATTATATATTTTCATGTTTTTAAGGGTAGTGTAGATATGGTAATTACGATGTAATGTGGTGGATATGGAAGATAGACCTACTAAGATTATTTTTTATTAAAGGTGCCACCGGTGGTTTTTTTCCTGAAGTTCATTGTTTAAGTTCATGGTTTTGATATTGTGAGTTTGATGAGTGTTAATTTAATTTTTATTTTACAATAGTTGATTGAACATAGTGTGTATATAATCGGTCTAAAAACTGTTAGTATTAGTAGGTACCAACTGAACTTCATAGGACTGATAGACAATAAATATAAAATCTGTTTTAGCTTCTATAACTTCTTATGTTTGAAAGAAATCTAAATATTCCAAAAATGTTTCACCTTCGACGGGTACCAAATTATATTAACATGACTAAAAAATGTAATGAATTGTGTTTGTGCGTAACATAAGAAATTAAGTATCGAAAACGTTTATAAATTCAAAATAACATAGGAATATAATTTGGTGCGTATTAATAATAAGTTTCCAAAGACTTGTATAACCTTAAAAAATTCTAAATTATAAGTTGTGCCTTTGTGATTTCTTGAAGGAGATAGGTGAATGTCCTATATTGCCACGTTATTTGGCACCGAGTAAGCTCTGTCCGTCCTCTTTTTCCTCTTGAATATCTAAGCAACTACCGAAGCTATTAACTTAAAATTTGAAATAGCAATAAATATCGTGTGCTTGTACAGATAAAAAGAAAAATGGCTCATATAAAATTAAAATTTTCAGTTCTAATAATAATGTCAAAATTTAAGAAGAGACCTACCGGCCTACGTTCTTGTGTGGTTTCAAATGATGAAATGATGAGGTATCAGGTTTCTACATTTCAAAATAGTTTCTGACATTTTTGTAGTTATTTACTATAAAAAAGACGAAAGAAGAAGAGAAGAGTTATTTTGAAAAAGTCCAAGAATTTACCATTCTCCCCCTATCTCCGAAGTTTGCAGAGCGATCCATCTGAAATGTACGTAGCGTTTCTAGTTACAGATCTACCCCATTATTCATAATGGGCCGCTAACTTTAAACAGTTGCTATACAGCGTTATTTCTCACTCTGACTTATGTCAAAAGAAGAAAACAGAGTGAGAGATAGCAATGCTCTAAGTTTGCAGACTGTTATGAATAAGGGGATTATATTTTACAGGTAAATTTAAGGAAGTTTGTAAGTAAATAAATAATAATGCCGGACAATCATCTAGCACCAAGCTAAGCAGATCTTGTGTTATGGGACTAGATGACTGATATACTTCGACCCAGAATAGCGCCGCCACCTAGTTTATCTTATTATTACGTTAAACAAAGGATTTTTCTAATATCCATTGGGCAGTTTGTGATATCTAATAAAAGCTTTTTTATAATGCCTTTGTATTAGTTTTATTATGTATAGTTTTTGCAAAGATGCGATGTTGCTTTTTTGGCCACCAAACTCTGTTTTCGCATCTCTGTCTAAACTATACAAAATAAAACTATTACAGAGCCATTAAAAAAAAAGCTTATGATATGTATCACAAACTGCCCAATGGATTTTAGAAATTTCTTTTGTTTAACGTAATAATAAGATAAACTAGGTGGCGGCGCTATTCTGGGTCGGGTAAAAAACTTAGTGTGTATCTTCCAATTCACTGAAAACTTATCTACCTTCAGTTTCCTTCTTTCTAGTTTTCGCCGCCGCCGGACCTCAGTTGCGCAGTTGAAGCGAGTGGATTCGGTGAGGGATCTTGGGGTTCGACTGGACACAGAGTTGAGGTTCAGGGCCCATGTTGTGAGCGTCTCTAAAAAGGCGTACAGAATTCTAGGATTCATTTTACGCCGAGCAAATGGTTTCACGAACAGCAGGGCTCTAACAGCAATGTATGACGCCCTGGTCAGAAGCCAGCTGGAAAGCGCAGCTTCTGTTTGGGCTCCTCATGAAGCTAAATATAGTCTCATGATGGAGCGCATACAGAACAAGTCCACACGATATCTTTTTTGGAAGAGATATGGAGTCTATCCCTTCTATCCCTTGATGTATCCAACCTTATTCGTTTTAGGTATGGTTGGATATAGAGGTAACATGTTGGAAATTAGAAGAGATATGGCACTTGGTCTGTATGTGGTTAAGGTGTTCCGGGGGATGATTTCTAACCCGACTATCTTGGAGATGATGAACCTGTGCGTACCGGATGAGTACGTGGGGAGGCGCAGGCGGCCGCCTCTGTTCGTAATGCCTCGCGGAAGAACTAACCTGCTGAACAAGGCGCCTCTGACGCGCTCCATACAAGGTCTAAATCTGGTAGCGGCAACCATTGACGTTCCACTGTTCACAGAGCGAGTTCGCAAGGGCTTTACTATTTATTTCGTGTTATGGTAAATAATTTTTAACTTATACCTACTGGAATTATTTTTGACTTATACTTGAATTATTTTGCTAGAAGACATGTGTATCAATTAATTTTATTTTGCTTATTGACATTTATTGTATCTAATTTTATCTATTCTAATCTTTATTTGTATCTATTGTTGCTATTTTGATTATTGATATTTTTATTGAATTATTTTGCTTATTGTGTTATGATTAATTAATTATTTTGCCTGTTAATATATATAATGTGGACTACACTATTGCATTAGGTTATCCTGTAAGAATAGATGTTAGTGTTTTCAATAAATACAAAATACCTCTTGTACCAATAAGCAGTACCTACCATTGATGGTACAATTGGCACCGATTTTCACAATTGTACCATCGATGGTGCAACTGGCACCGAACTGTAGCCGCCGGACCACTTGTGCCTTTAGGCAGTACCGTTGATGATACAATTGGAACCGATTTGACCCAATAGTACCATTGATAGTACAACTGGCTCCGAACTGTACTGTATTGTCCCACTAGTACTATTAGTCCTACTTGAGATAAGAAGAAACCTCTTTTATAAATGGTAATGCGGACAGCATTACTTTATGATAAATATATTTCCTTCCTTATTGTGCGTCATTGATAATGTCAGCTTTGAATCCCATTCGTACAAAAAATAATTAAACTACGAAAAATATCGATAAATCTTTATTCCTTAAAATTGTCGAGCGGCTAATCAGGGTTACAAAACCCGCCAAGCTATTGCTTGAGGTTGTTAAACAATACCTAACTGTTTTATAATTAATGTGTTACGCGCGAAGGATCAAATGCTTAAAGAATTCGCTCAAAGAATTCTTTGATAAATGATATTTATATGTATGTATACCTACCTAGTTAAAAAGGTACCTATTTATAAACTGTTATTGTATGTCTATTAAAGATAAGCTGTTGAAACTGTACACTATTTTATTTTTAAGATCTTTTTTGTACAACAGTTAACAATAAACCTATTTCTGATTCTGATTCTGAAGGGGCTACATAGCCAAATAACTGTAGCTCGAGACGGGGGGTGGCGACAGAGGTGGCGGCGTGCGACGGGCGTCGAGTGCAACCTTAGCTTCATGACCTCACCCGTGGGAAGGAGGCTGACCAGAGAGACTGTTTGACAAGCATTTGAATTAGAGAAAGTTTTATGTTTTGAAAGGGAATAAACTGTCACTCGATGATTTTTCCGGAAACTATAAAGATGTATTTGCAAAATGTTCATGAATTGGCTTTATTACTTTAGGTACTCATGTTTTGTTACTTAATCTGGACGCACCATGGACGCATGCTTCTTGCTCAGCTTTGGTCAGGGACGTATTTACCCTAAGGCCAATAAGGCCATGGCCCGGCAGGCTGTCTGCCGATACCGCCCAGTCCACTGCCGGTTTTTTCTCCGTTCATTTACGGGCGTAAACCCCATAAGTTAAGTCTTCTTAAATCTTTTTTTCCTAAATCTTTACTAAGCCAGTGGGTTAGGGGCATGATAAGCCTACCTACGTAGGCCTATTTTTGTAATATTTCCACAGAATAACTATATACTACATTGTATTTCTTCAAACCGGACAAAGACAAGTATTTTCCTCTTTCTTGGGACAGTAGCATAGTGTTTTTTTTTTATCTTTGGCCCCTAGAGGCGCATAATCGTAATCCAGAGTAGATGTTAAGTAAAGTATAAATATCCTTCGATCAGGGAGTCTAATGGATACGCTATAAGACGTTTTTTGAATAACCTGTAAGTTGAGCTTGAACAACATTTTTCATCGATGTCGAGGTCATTTTGTAAGCCAAAAGAATAAAATTATTGTCGGAAGCAAATAGAAGCAACTGGTAAGCACTTTTCGAATAGCATATTTTCAACGTTAAATACGACAAGTGACTCATCCATCAGTCATTATCCTGACGGTGACATAACATTTAGTTAAATTTAATTAAAAAAAGTATTTTGATGCTATCGATAAAGTTCAAATATTCAGTATTTTAAGGTTATCGACAGCATCAAAATACGTAGACTGAGAATGACTAGTAGGTACATCACTAGCAAATTTCGGTTACGCTATTTAATGTCAATCTAGAACATTTCTTATGGCATCACGTCTCCTAGACTAGATTTTTTTTCTCAATGTAAAAATGACAATCACACTACACATAATAAAATAAAACCACTCCTATCGAATCCGTATCACACGTTTTTTATTTCCATTTCAGAACCATCCAGTCCAAGCGTAGATTGAGAATACCAAGCATCAAAATTGCGAGACAATTAAGCAATCCAAAATGTCAAATAAAGACCCTGATCAAAAATCAATAAAATCTGCTAAATCCAAGTCTGGACTATGCCCGCGGCCGTGTACCCTCGTGCCCACCAACGTCCCCGCACCGGGGGAAGCTTGTGAACTGCTGCATCCAAAAAAAGATGTTTTCGTTCTAAAGGTATCATTCAACAGTTCTTCTAATTACGTTTACTTGCTTTATTCTTAGAGAAGAACGGATGGTTGAAAGGAACAGGAGAAATTTCAATTTGCCACAAAGAGGACTTCGTAGTAGGTAGGAACCTTCGACTGATGAAAAGCTTTAAAAACCCACCTTACTACTTATTTTACTAGGTGTATTTGGTTCTGAGAATTATTTATACTCTAGCTGTAAACTCGGACTTTCTGAGCACCTTAAAGGAAGAGTTTGCTTAGATTCCCGTTGCTTTCGGTCGGTTTCCTCCTCGTTTAAGAAAAACTGTTAAGTTAGATATTATAATAGTTAGGAATTATACAGAATTGATTATCATCAAGCTGTGCATTTTGCGACTTTACAAAATAAATAATACGGGACATTTTCACAAAGCACCTAATGTAAGCAGAGATCATGTTATGGACAGACTGTTATTCGTAATACCTTCATCCACCAAAGCGGAGATGTGCGGAGATGTCCGAAGACGTTTTTTCAGCTGGGTGTCGCCACCTTACTGGCTAGACTGGAGCGGAGATGTGTGTTGGCTAAAATGGAGATGTGTGCTGGCCAGAGCGGAACTGAGCTGCGTGCGGCAAGCTACAGATGTTTGTTGAGATGAATGTACTAGCGGCCGGGCGCCGCTCAGCGCGCCGCTCATATCTCTTCTCGACAACCGCTGCATGACGTCGCCAGCTTGCGAGGCACAGCTCACATCTCCGCGTCGATATTTTTTTGTTTTCTTCGCATACAAATATGATACATCTCTGCTCGGTGCGAAGTTCTATTGGTTGTTCAAAAGACTCAGAACAAACGCTTGCACATCATCCACACATTTGGTCCCGCGTCTTGAAACGAACCCGTAACCTTATGCATCGCAGGCTGTTGCGGGTTCGATTCGCCATCGCCACTGAGGGCGTCAATTTATGAAAGAACAGCGAGTTCTTTCTGACGCTGTATTCAATGCGGTTGTAACTTAAACCGGAAAATTTATTAAAACCGATTTTAGTACACGCATTAAAATGTTAACAGGTAGCAAAAGTCGGGCCCACTGGCGATAGGATCTGTAAAATGGAGTTAGAACTGGTTACTCCCAAAGGTCCCGAGAAGAAGGCCCTGGTGCGCATTGACACCAAGGAAACGCAATGTGATCCAGAGCAGCCACCTTGCTGCTGTGCGAAATCTTGCAATAAGAAAAAGAAGTAAAACTACTTAATACCAAACAGGATAATCTTTAAACATGCTGTACCACTGCGTTGCTCGTCCTTAACTAGACGTTTCTAAGCCTTTAATAAATATATAACGAATTTCGTCATGTTTTATTTTTAGGGTTAGGTTAGGTTAGAAAAACAGGACCCTATTACTAAGCGTCCGCTGTCTGTCTGTCCGTCCGTTCGTCTGTCCGACTGTCAGCAGGCTGTATCTCATTAGCCGTAATGACGCCACTTCAATATCGCCGATTATAGACGATTACACGCGAGCACGCAAGTGTGGAGGGCATTATATACTCGCGTGTAGTCGCAGACGCGTGCCTTACAGAGGATGCCCTCTGTAAGGCACGCGTCAAAGGAAATTCGCGTGTAGGTAGTTGCGTGCGCGTGTCAACAATATCGCCAGTCGTGTCCGTTACGACTGAGGGTCCACATTGGATTTTCATAATTCTGAATACGCTATTAATTATTAAATGGTCTGAAACATTTGTTAGTACAGTCTCTAATTTGTAAAATTATCCAGTCAATAGTTACAACCGGTTATAGGTGGTCCCTCAGCTAGTCGATCATTCATTCACCGGAGGACAGCGAGCGAAAGCCTGCCAACAACAACCACGCGACCGTTGACGGGTGCATCATTTATTATTAAAATTGTTGAAACTTATATAACACAGTATACCAGAAATATAGAAGATAGGACGTTTTACTGGAAAGTACAATTCCTTTATTTTTTTAAATGAAGAAAACAGATGTAACTGAATTTTAAAAAATTACTTGCTGTATCAGGTAAATAACGTGTTTCACGATTTTTCATAAAAATCTCTAAACAGGGTTAAAAAGGGCGTCGAAGTTTATAAGGAGTTTTTTTTACCTTTTTAACCTTTAACCCAATTTTCTTGAAACTTACTGAGAATACTGAAAATACAAAACAATTAAACACGTGTTTCACGATTATTGAAAATATTCCTGAAAATCGGGTTATTCGGGTTATCAAAGATTCGTAGTTTGGTACCGTATTGAAATAAGGCTGTAACTTTTTAACGTGCGATGTTATTGACCTGAAGTTGTATATATGTACTGAATAAACGATAAATAAAAATAAATCTTTTATTTTATTTATCATAATATTCGTTTATTTTTGTTTTCGTTCAAGCTTCAACTAGAAAGCATCATATCATATAATTTAGCATGTGAAATAGTACATCGTATTCTTTTATCATGAAAATAGGGACTGCACGATATGGATTTTGGCGCTGATTGTTACAGTTCACAAGAAAGGGACCTTTATTGTGTGGGTGAATAATGCTATTAAATAGAAGTCAGTTTAATTAGCACCCATAAAATAACCTACGAATTAAAACATAAGTCATTTCAATAGACTGCAGGGTTCCTGAGATCTTGAGCAAATTAGATGCGAAACCACTGTTTCGCATAATCAAGATGAAAGTGCACTTCCCTCTGTTACCATACCACTTTCATGATATTTTTTTATACATTTTTTTTTGTAATCGTTTTTTCACCATAAAGGACCCAAAGAAAAATTTAGAAATTTATATAATTCGAGTTTTTTTCCACGGGATCCCGTGAGATTTGGGCAACCTTAGTCTGACAACCAAACGCGTTGGGTTCGCCCCATATGCCTGCGACGAACTGTATAAAATGTCCATTTTTGACACAGTTGCTTTTCACGTTCTCGCAAACTCTTCACCGAAGAAGTGAACGATTTACCACAAAATTATCTCGGATTTTATTCACAAACCATAGACTTGTACACATATTTCGAAAAAATCATTCTGCTCTTTGAGTTTTTTTTTGGCAAGGTGTTAAATGACATAGATAGAGTTCCGTTGGATATATGCCTGTAAATGGTATTCTGGCGTGCGCAGCCGCAGGCCGCAGCTAGTAGCTTATAAGTCAGTTAACTTATGGCATACCAGCTTCTGCCCGGGGCTTCGCATGCGCTTTTATAGTAGCCTGTGGCCGTCCCCGGGATACCATTTATTTGCATAATTACGATATGTTCAGCCGTATATAGTACATCTGTTAAAGCTTCTATAGAGCTGCCATACTCAATAGCTGCTATTGAGTATGGCACTCCGTAAACTATGGTATAACTGTTGTTATGGCTCTATAAGGTACAAGGTGGTAAAAACGATAGGTACCTGGAGGGCAGCTACATGAAATATTCAAGATAGCGAATTTTAGTGAAAGAATGGATAACTAAAACTGCAATTACAGAATTTTGAAAAAAAACTGACCTTATCCGGTAATCGAACAAATAAAGTCTTTAAATAAAACATACTGTTTGTATATCACCGATCGGTAGAGTCCAATCATGAGAATCAAATCTGTCAAATAAACGTTGAATGAAATCTGCCCAAAAATTGGAACGAGACGGAGGACTTTGGATGGCTTGCTTACACCAGTTAGGTACTCCAATCTGCTGCAGTCGACTGATGGAGTGGAGACCTCCAATACTAAACCTATCAAAGGTTCTTGCTGTGTATAAACAAAAGTGACTTTGATTTTTTAATCAAAGTCACTTTAAAGCAACACCATGAAATCTGCCAAAAATTGGAACGATACGGAGGACTTCGGATGGATTGCTTACCAGTTAGATACTGCAATCTGCTGCAGTCGACTGATGGAGTGGAGACCTCCAATATTAAACCTATCACAGGTTCTTGCGGTGTACAAAACTAAAGTGACTTTGATTCAAAAATCAAAGTGTTCACTTTATTTTCTTGTTTTACTTAAGTAATTTGAATCTGGTGACGTGTCCATGAGTCCTGTAAGGTCTAAAGGAAATAAAGCACTTTGAATTTTGAATTTGAATTTTGTATAGTTCAATTTTGTGAATTAGACAAGATAGCAATCGCCTTGGTGTACCTACGTAATTGCCTGCGCGGCAAGTGCAAGTCGCGCACCCCGTGATTGAACGACTCTGCCGATCGGTGACATAATAAAATATAGGTGACATTTTTGAAGATTTTAGTGGGTTCGATTATCGTATCAGATCAGTAGTTTTTTCAAATTCTGTGAATGCAGTATTCGTTATTTTTTAAAATATGTTTGCTTTATTTTAACAAAGAAAATAAATTTTAATTGCTAAGATAAGCGTTTCGGGAAGCTATGCCTTCCAGGTAACGTTCGTTTATACCAACCTGTATACTCCTTTACTCTTTGCTTTACTCTTTGGTCATGGCAGCTTTGATGGTAGTTGCAACCAAATTTTAGCCAAATATGACCAAAAGGAAAAATTAAAAAAAAACTTCATGACAATTTTACAGAAAATTTCATCTTCATTTGGCACAGATTTTTAGGAAATTAGATAAGTAACAATAATCTACATAAATACCTCATGGACAAGAAAAAAGTAAAAACTCGCAGGCCTTATGAAGAGATTGGTGCCAGTTTCAATGGAAATGAGGTAAAACCGGGGTAAAACGTGTAATAGCTGATAATAACCCACTCTTCATTTCTGACCTAAACATAACTTATCAGAATCTCTTCTCTTTAGGGCTGTGTTCAGTGTGTTTGTTCATTATTTCCTATGAGTTTAATACCTACTAAGTTTAATGCTTCGTACACACCGGCCAAACGAACACAACCGAACGGATCTCGTAGGACTTAGATGGTCTTGTCTGGACGGTTTAGCCAACGCCAACGATCGTTCGTTGGTGTGTTCCGGCAATCAAAATCGCGCCGGTAACAACAAAGGCATAGAACTCAGTGTGGACGAGAACAACGAAGGCCTGCGAGACCCGTGTGTTGGCTTTCGTTTGGTGTGTAAGCAGCATAACACAGTCGAACCTGGACGCCTCGATTACTTGCGCGTTATGCATGACACGTCCGCTGCAGGGTATCTTAGCCATGACCTTGCCACCCGCACCATTGACTCCAGCTGCCGTGCCACACCGTGATGCGCAGGAGCCTCCTCCATGCGCTTTAATTTAGTAACTATATTACATCATCGTTTATTTGTATTAATTTCCTATTTTTTCTGTATAAAAATCCCGTTTCTTCATCAACGATTACAGATCAAAATACGAGTTCCAAAAAGTACATCGAAGCCACCGAAGTTGACACCCTCTCAGTTGAAGTTACAGCAGACTTGTACGTGCGATGACCACGAGTCAGTCTGCTCCGAGACATGCGGCTTCCCACCAGACGCCGGCGGCAATCAGCTCAATTTTCAGGTCGGTGCAGTACCATCATTGTCATCCACGACCTGACTCTATCTTACGCCTGATACCGGCCTCTAAACTAAACTCTTGCCATCGCTTGGTAGAAACTGTTATGCAGTAGTCTCGTTCATATTCGCCCAAAAGCGGAGCGTTAGCGGTATCGTTGGCCAATCTCCATGAAATCGTGTCCTTATGGTAGTCATTTTACTCCAGGAAAGAGTTCGTAGAAAATGTCCGCCTGAAAAACATCAGGATGATTTCCGTCGTGGGACAAAAGTTTGAGTGATCTACAAATATTTACTCAGGGCTTGAGATAAAAGATGCTCTGCTTACAAAGCTCTGCTTACTTTGAAGGTAGATGCTGCTGCGTGAAAAGGTCCAGCTATTTATTGGATGCACCGCCCCCTGCAGAACAATTCCATCACCAAACTGCGATCCCCAACCCCCATGCCCAGCGTGCGGATTATGGGCATTACCCCCAAATGATGATACAAGCCAAAAGAAAGCGGCAAGGTGAAGACAGGGCGCTATGGCAATCATTAGGGGAGACCTATGTTCAGCAGTGGGCTAATATAGGTTGATGATTTAAACAATAACAGAAATATCTTCCTATTTGTCAGGTCTAGTATACACAAAAACGATAATGATAAAGCCAACTTTCCAGGTACCGGACGACATATGCGAAGCCCTCACCAACCGCACCCAGCTGAACTCTGAGATGGTATGCAGTATGCAAGACCAGCACGATACTCTATGCAGTGTCTGCAATGTGACACCCAAGGATGCTCCGAAAGGGGTCAAGGCGCAGAAAGTTCTCCATCCGGACAAGGATGTGTTTATCTTGAAGATTGGGAAGCAAACTGACGAGCCTAATCGCACGGGAAATATAGAGGTACCCACATAAATCTCTTGAACGATCAATACATCCATATCCATCCTAATATTATAACTTCGAAAGTAACTCTGTCTGTCTGTTACCTTTTCACGCCTACATACAAAAAATACGTGTCTATCCAAAGGTTGCCTGGAAGTGATCGCTCTTAGCAATTGTAAAAAAATCTGCGTATTTTCATCTTGTTGTTCTCTAGTTTGGTGTGCAATAAAGAGTATAATTGTACTGTATTGAACAACAATATGGAGGATATTATTACCCTATCTAAACGCGATAAACTACCTACCGGACGGATTTCCATACGGTGTTCACCAATAATTGACGGAGTGATCCATGAGGAAGGTTTTGGGTTATTGTTATATTGCCCGCGGCTTCGCACGGGCTCTTCCGGGATGAAAAGTAGCTTATGTCCGTCTTCGGGATACCGTCTACCTTCCTTCCAAATTTCATTAACATCCTTTCAGCCGTTTAGGCGTGAAAAGGTAACAGACAGACAGAGTTACTTTCGGTTTTATAATATTAGTATGGATGTTTGTCAAAGCACTGCTGCGTGGAAACTGGTATAATGTTGATTTTAGCCCACATCTCATAAATTAGGTAACTTACCTCGATACAGTAAGGCCCGTATTATGACAGCTTGCTCAGTCATCGATCCATGCTTGGGTAACTTGGGTAAACTTTTTCTATGACATAAACGTCGCCCAAGCATAGATCTATGACTGATCAAGCTTTCTTATTATGGGCCTAGGGCCCCATTACGAAGCTAGCTCAGTCATCGATCTATGCTTGAGTAAAGCTTTTCTATCGCATAACATAAACGTCACTCAAGCACAGATCTATGACTTCTAAAAAAAAGATACTTTGAATAGAAGTTAGTTTTATCATGGGGTTTACCTAAGATTTGCGGCAAATTTCTTTTCCGAAACTTTTGCATTTTAATGCAGCAAAAATGTAGAGGTATAACAGCAGATTAAACCTCATTTTATTTAATCTCATATGTATACCTACCTCTATTATTTGGCGACATTTTCTGCTTGTACTATAGTAGGTGTTCGGTCTTTGCTCAAATAAACATAGCGTAGTTTAATCTAGTAAGGCTATCAGCCGATTTCTTCCTACCCTCTGTTGGGAAATCGGCGAATGAACTGGATATGACGTGCCATCTTCTGCACTAACGAACGAGTGAAAAATTAACCCTCACCTCTGCCTGTTCGATTTCAACCGCCTTACAAGTTGGACATATTCACGTTTAATTTTGGAAAGCTGAATACTAAATTACAATAACTTTTATTTGTATGGCCGTGCAATTACTAACTAACAAAACTGTACTATCACTCGCGAGTGAAAGTCTAGTTCTGTGTTCTGGAAGCTGCATCCTTGCATGGTTTGGAGAATTTAGGTCCGTGGTCAAGCTATTTTATCTACCCTGTGTAACGAGCAAAGATCAGTGCATATCCTTAGGTATTTTCGTTAGAAACCTACCGCATTACATATTTCACTTCAAAATCTTCGGTCCTGCGATTTATATTTATATTAACTACCAGCCCCTGTTATTCAGAATCCACAGTAGGTATAGAACTACGTACTATATTAAAGACAAGTGATCATAGTACGTAGTTTGTGTGTAACATCACGCTAATTTAGTATAAAAGAACCTTCAGTAACACTTGATTGGGAAGAAGACTATGAGATTGATTAGCGTCATTCCACCAGGTGGAACTGTGCACCCCCCGCGCTCCCGCAAAGCCCAAGCCAGCTCAGCACTCGTGCCAGCTGATCCAGTGCGATGAGATGGACATACCGTGTTGTATGCCTTGCCGCTCCTGCCGAGCAGTCAGGAAGAAGAAGGCACTACGCTGCTGCATGTAGGTGCGCCGAGTCAAGTAACACTTTGTTTACAGTAATTCAATTATTTAAAAATAAATAAAAACATATTCCTGGTAAAAAATTTAGGTAACTATTAAATTAAATGCAAAACTAACACCGCTTTCAACTTAATTAGTTTTTACCTATCTTACTCATAAGTAACCAACAAAATATTACTTGTTTCATTTTGGGCTATTCGGTCGTTTTGAAAATCTTATCTTACAAACTTGTTAACATCGAACATTTTCACAAACCATCGCATTTGTAATAAGTATACGTAGGATGAGATAAATTGGATAGATCACGATGCTGGAGTGCGATAACGGTACTTGATAAGGACCGATAATATCCGATTTTGTCTCTGGTGTCGATAAATTCGATAAGAGCGTTCGGTTCTTACTTAATCGCGGCCCAGCTTCGTTATGGACAAAGAAAAATAATCCTCATCCTCATCCTCAACAGCCTCGGACAAGCGCCTCATTTATTGGCTTTTATATTATGGGGGGTAATGCCCATAATCCCCACGCTGGGCATGCGGGTTGGAGATCGTAGTTCGGAATTGTTCTGCAGGGGGCGCTGCTGCCCACCCACGGTGGATATCCATTAGTCGCTTCTTACGACACCCGCGGGAAGAGTTAAGGTGGTTCAAATTTCTAAACCGGCACCTCACAGCACGACGAGAAAAATGATACGCTGCTGCATTGCTTAAAAAATTTAAACGATTTCTTTTATTTCACTGTAGTGCGAGTACCTACGTAATTACTGTAAGTTTCACTAACCACTAGCAATCATTTTCAATTAAAGAGTTCATTACACCTAAGATCTCGATTCGTCGTGTAAACAGAACGCTTGTTGCATCAGTCGAGGCATCGTTAACTCCACAGACAGATATCTAGATAGAAGCTAAGTAAAATAATAAAAATATACCTAGATAAACTTTTTGCTTCTTAGATATACAGGGTACCACGGAAAGGGTGTACTAAGCCAAAAGGGGGTGATTAACTAACTAGCTGACCCGAGAGACGTTGTCCTGTCTTAACTATAAATATTGAATTCGAATTGGTAATATGGTCGCTAAGGTTTCTTGTATTTTCTAATTTTCCGCGCAACTTTCTTAACCTTCTCCTGACAATAACAAATACAACAAAAAATAATAAGTGAAATCGGTCCAGCCGTTCACGCGTGATGCCGCGACCAAGGGAAATAAGGTGTAATTTTTAGGGTTTCGTACCCGAAGGGTGAAAACGGAACCCTATTACTAAGCCTCCGCTGTCTGTTCGTGCGTCTGTCACAGGGCTCTATCTCATGAACCGTAAGAGGCAGACAGTTGAAATTTTCAGAGAATGTGTATTTCTATTGCCGCTATAACAGCAAACAATAAAACAAAATAAATATCAGAAAAATAAATATTTTAGAAATTAAAGGGGGCTTCCATACAAAAAATTGATTTTTTTGGCTATCATTGGTCTTCGTTTGTCAAGGCTATATTTCTTGAACCACAATAGACGCATGAAACTTTCTATAATTAAGTAACACTTCAACTGTAATAACAACAAATACTAAAAATAAAATCAAGTTATAAATTTAAAGGGATCTCCCAACAAGTGAAAATGTGATGTTTTTGAAAAAGTTGCCTGATTTTTACGGTACGGAACCCTTCGTGTGCGAGTCGACCCGAACGACATGGTGGTTTATTATATATTACTAATATTATAAAATCGAAAGTAACACTTGTCTGTCTGTCTATCGGTCTGTCTGTTACATTTTCACGACTTAACGGCTGAACGGATCCTAAGGGTGATAGTCACGGGTTGGCGAGAGTTTCAAATATTTTTACAGTTTTTATTTTTTCTGCTTTCTTTAACTAGCGTAATAGTAGATTGTATCATAAGGGAGCAAAATAATATTTTACGGCGAGGGCGCTTTTTTGAATCCAGAGCGAAGTGAGGGATTCTATAGTAGAATCCCGAGCGTAGTGAGGGATTCTTTAGTAGAATCCTGAACGTAGCGAGGGATTCAAAGTACGTCGCCCGAGCCAAGCATATATTTTGCGCCCGAGTGATACACTCTACTTTTCATCACCCTCTATGAGAAAATAAAAGGCGCCTCATATTTTATTGTAATATTATTATTTAATAAAACATAGAGTAACAACTAAATTGAAAACGTACTATAGTACGAATCTGCTAAAACATTTTTTCATACAAAAGACATCAACGCGCTCCTTCAATAACAGTCGTGGAAGGAATCGTCAACAAAACTCAAGTGAGACGTAGAAATTAATAAAATGTAAAACTTGTTGTGATTTAAGTAATCAAGTCAAGAAGGTCTAGTGGAGTAAAAGCTTGTATGGTTGAAAAATAAACAAGCTGGAGGTTTATGATTTACTCAAGCTTGCGTAAAGAGCTTGAAACTTAGGAGTGAAGAATCATCATCATCATCATCAGCCCTTATACGTCAACTTCTGAACATAGGTCTCCCTCAAACGACGACGCCACAAAAAGCGGTCCTTAGCCGCCTCCATCCATCGACTCCCTGTGACCGCTACAAGATCGTCGGTCCATCGAGTGGGAGGTCTTACCACACTCCATTTCGCATTGCATCGCGGTCGTCACTCGAGAACCTTTACTCCCCGGTTATCGGTTCTGCGAGCTATATGGTCTGCCGATCGCCACTTCAGCCTGCCAACTCTGAGAGCTATGTCACTTACTTTGGATCCTATCGCGTAGAGAAACTCCGTGCATAGCTTTCTCCATAGCTCTCTAAGCGACTATGAGCTTATGCACGAGGCGATTCTGCCATAATGACTAGACCGTCGGCAATCCGAAGGTGAGTGATGTAATCGCCGTCGTTGATATTGATGCCATATCCATCCCAGTCCAACAGCTTAAATATATCCTCCAATGCGGAGGTGAACAGTTACGGATATTCTGATAGTTTTCTTTCACAGAGATTAATAATAACTAAATTATTACTCTGCAGCAACATCAGCGGAGTCCCTCAAACGGCGAAAATACGCTAATCTTGACCGAGGTTACCTATTTGAGCCGTTCGGGGTTGAAACATTTGGTGCTTGGGGACCTGGAGCACACGCCATTTATAAAGATCTTACCAAACTTCTTATAGAGTCGACAGGTGATCGGAATGCTGGCTTCTATTTCGGTCAACGAATTAGCATTGCCATTCAACGTGGCAATGCTGCCAGCATTCTGGGCACTCTGCCTTCTGGTGACGGCTTAGATTCTTAAGAAATAGATATTAAGTGTATATGCTAGTTGTAATTGTTTTATTCTGTTACTATAATATATGTGCTATCTTTTATAGTTAAAAAAAAATCTAAATTTTAAATATATTTTTTTAAAACCGTTGTAATATCTTCATGATTTTTTTTTATCGAGTTAATATATATTATTAACGTTTCTATATTTACAAAGCGCTAGAGTATAATATGTTCAATTATAATCAAATAAAAAAAAACCTGTAAATTTTTCATTTCAGTAGTTGGTACTACAGTAGGTACAACAGTTGTTAAAAAATCCTAAAAATCGTCCACACTCAAACAGACCCGCCTTAAGAGGGCGCAATGCACGCCATTTTGTAAAAAGGATAGGCATAGGATTTTGTGTTCGTGGGAGCGGGACAGAGCATACGTTTTTGGAACGGAGTAAGCGCAAATATAATGTTTTTGCTAAAAAAACTACACAAATTATACAAAAACTGGTCCAAGGAACCAAATAATTAGTAATAACCTACGAATGAAAACAAGTAATTTCAATAGACTGCAGGGCCCTTAGATCTCGACCAAATTATGTGCGAAACAGTCCACTTTCATGATTTTTTATCGTTTTGTTTTTTCTCAATTGTATTTGCAGGTATTTTCACATTCAAGGAACCTAAGATATTTTATTTTATTTTATGCAGATCAATCGAGTTTTTTACCACAGGGATCCCGTGAGTGAGTACTGAGATCTAGGCCTAGTTTGACAACCAAACCCGTTAGGCTCGCCCCTTATATATTTTTACGATACCATAAAATGTTCCGCACTGAGTAACAAGACGCAAAAACGTTACAATATTTCACATACAATTTCAGCAATGGCACGGCATGTTGGGCGCCGTCGTCGGTCGTGGGCGAGTGTTCATGAATGCATGATGTAATATCGTCAGAAACTTTCATGGTACGGCTACCTTGAATCGTTCATAATTATGCAGGTCATTTCAAATTTACCTACCTATTACTGGCTGATCTGGCAGACTGTTTGTTAGGATCTGATTGTGATTCCCATATACATAATACAGGGTGTCTCCCGAATAACTGCAAACCCTAAAACAGGTAAAACTAGATTGAAAATGATCGCCGATTATGTTTGAAAAAGTCACCAGAACCTCTCCCTCACTATATGGCAGTGATTTGAAATTATGCCTTCGGCCTCGGTGTCAGTTTCGGCCAAAACCTAAAATTTTCTAAATGAATCGTGCATATTTGCTCCTGTTGGGCAAAATGAAACGGTGAAGAATTTAGGTGTCCTCATCGATAGAATTCTGTCGTGGGGACCTCAGCTCTCTGAAATCAGCCGTAGGGTGTTTGCTTCAGCTGGTTCCCTTCGAAGATGTGGCTACCCATACGGCTTCGTCGAAATTCTCACATTTTAACTCTTCTTCATAATATTTTGTTTCTATTTTGTGCACCCCCTTATCTCAAAGCACATTTCACTTTTCTTCATCTTTCTCACTCTCGTTCCCTCCGTTCTACTGACACTCTTACGCTCCTAGCACCTGTCCACTCTACTTCATTCTACTACAACTCGTTTACCACCCGGGCTGCCCAGCTATGGAACGCATTGCCGGTCTCAGTAAGGCGTGCTAAGTCACTGACTATATTCAAAAAAATGGTAAAGGAACACTATTTGTCCTGTTATCATTGAATTGCCTTGTTTCCCTCCATAAATTATTATTATTATATATATTATATTATTATTATGCACACAGATATTACCCCATGTACAATCCAACGATCCTATCCATTCAAGGTTGTCTGGGAGAGATCGCTCTTGAGCGATGAGACCGCCAATTGTCGCTTATTCTTAATTTTTCTTTTGTAAATTATTTCTAAATTAAGTGTGCAATAAAGTATTATCTATCTATCTATATAAAAATCAAATATAATGTGATTACTGACACCATATTTTTCAAACAAATAACATTTTAAGTGCAGCAATTAAATATTTTTGATCACAATGTAATCAGCACATTTTTACAATAATTCTCTTTATAAAAACGAAGGCCTCTAAAGTACAAGTAAACTAGATAAAAAAGAAACTAAAAAATCAACTAAATTAACGATAATTTGCTTAATTAAACAAATTTGTTTTATCAGTTATTTCACAACCATCTTTGAAAATAAAAACTATCAATCATCAAATTGTTATATAGTTATTTTATAACTAATTTTTTAAATATTTATTAATAACTAGGTACCTATATAAAAATAATTGTTAAATATAGTGTGATGATTACTGGCATCGTTTTTCACAATTATTTTTCATACGAATAATACCTAAAGTGCAGCTTACTAATATTTCTCATCACTGAGTAATCAGCACATTTTTGCAATAATTCTCTTTATATAAACTAAGGCAAAAGTTTCGGACATACATGCTCAAACAATGGATCAAAAAGAGATTTATCGACAAAATTATTTTTATATAGTTATTTTTTAAATATTAGAAAATATATTGATAGATAATTTACTTCTTTATGAGGATTTTTTTATGTGGCTCTTGTAGCTTAGAGGCCTTAGTTTTTATAAGGATAATAAAATTATTATAAAAATGTGATGAATTACACTGTGTAGTATATGAATATGCACAATACTGTACTTAAGATATTATTTGTTAGAAAACTAATTACGTATGATGCTTTGATTACTCACTGTTTTTCCTAAGATTATTATTTGATTTTACAAATTTGCGTAGGTAGTGATTATTTACGAAAAAAATTATTGACAGTATTTTTTTTCAATAAACTAGAACTTGATTTGTTCAAATAAGTTGGCTTTTTTATTTTCGACTGTTCTTACTAATGCTAAATTATGTGAATAGTCAAATGAATATATGAATATGAATAGTAAGTCAGAGGGGTGGTTTACTCAAGTTAATGGGGTGAAAATTCCCATCTCCCCATTGACTTGAGTAACGGGGTGGATGGGATTTTTTCCCCAACCACCCCATTGATTGGGATGCTAATGGGATGGTTGGGAATATATCGAATTTACAATAAGTTCTGAATCTAGGTATTAAGCATTTTAATAGTTTAATTATTATTGGCCACCACCAGTGAAATTCAAAAAATAAGACAGAAGGAACTGATAACTTTCGTAGATACAGTAGGCCTGAAATAAGTACTTATTTTAAAATCAATAAAATTTATTTGGAGATAACAATATCGAACTTGGTTTTTGTAGGAAAAGGAGTGAGGGATAAATTTTACGCTTATTTGGGCTAACATAAATTTGTTTTTCGGTAAGAATAGCACGTATATAATATCGGTTCCTAAGTATAGAAGATATATTATAATATTCTCACATGCTAGGCCTGAGGAGTGAGTCTATTTGATGTTAGTAACGAGACGTGATCGTGACTTATAGGTACTAAGAGAAGACGTCACGATCACGTCTCGTTACTAACGTCAAATAGACTCAACCCTCTGATATCACAAAACATAAAACAACGTTAGAACGATTTCCTCTCGGGCAGCTCATAATAATTTTTTAGAAGAATTATCTCTACCTACCGACTAGGTACCTACCGTACGATAATTTGATTATACTAAGCAGTCAAAAATGGATTTTCACTTAGCTTATTTATACTAATCAAGGTCTTGAGTTTACAAGGCGTTGCTGCGTGAGTTAACAAATTTCGAATTCATGATTATCTTTATTATTTTTAAGCTACGGAAAATCTCACATCCATGACAATAAAATTCTTATTAACTGGTTTAATTAAGCATATAGGTACCTAACAAAATGAAAACGAAATATTTTCGATCGAGGAAATAAATTCATCATCGTATAAGAGGTAAACACAAATTATAAGTATTTATCTGTAGCCTAGCGCCGAAAAAACTAAATAATATTTATCGAACCCAAAACAATTGATACCTTTAGCAAATTATCTGCGTACAATGATGATTGCTGTCTAAAATTACACAGTGTCATTCACCGGAGATAAATTAGGAGTGGTACTAAAACTGTGCCAAGTGTGTTAGCGATATGATTCATCGTCAGAATATACCACTACCAACCAGCAGCGTGTTGCTTGCGCGTGAAACGATGCCAACGCCCCGCCGCGGCGCCGCCGCCGCCGCCGCCGCCGCGTCGCGTGTGATCGTCCCCATGGCTACCTGGGTATCACAACAACTGTTCCAGAAAAAAATAGGGTTGTTTTACACAACGACTTGTATATAAGACTTTTGTAAGCAATTCACCCGAAACAAATTGTTGACGTCAAAAGCATTCTTGTTCGTAGGTAATAGTTTACAAGAAAGTGTTCGCATTTGGCACGGGGTGCTTGTTTTATACTAGGTACTGTACGTAGGAATCGCGAACGCGGTAAATGACGCAACAATGATGAAGCTTGCCGTCTGTGACAGCGTACTCGGTGGGTGGGTATCAATCATCAAATTGTTATATAGTTATTTTATAACTAATTTTTTAAATATTTATTAATAACTAGGTACCTATATAAAAATAATTGTTAAATATAGTGTGATGATTACTGGCATCGTTTTTCACAATTATTTTTCATACGAATAATACCTAAAGTGCAGCTTACTAATATTTCTCATCACTGAGTAATCAGCACATTTTTGCAATAATTCTCTTTATATAAACTAAGGCAAAAGTTTCGGACATACATGCTCAAACAATGGATCAAAAAGAGATTTATCGACAAAATTATTTTTATATAGTTATTTTTTAAATATTAGAAAATATATTGATAGATAATTTACTTCTTTATGAGGATTTTTTTATGTGGCTCTTGTAGCTTAGAGGCCTTAGTTTTTATAAGGATAATAAAATTATTATAAAAATGTGATGAATTACACTGTGTAGTATATGAATATGCACAATACTGTACTTAAGATATTATTTGTTAGAAAACTAATTACGTATGATGCTTTGATTACTCACTGTTTTTCCTAAGATTATTATTTGATTTTACAAATTTGCGTAGGTAGTGATTATTTACGAAAAAAATTATTGACAGTATTTTTTTTCAATAAACTAGAACTTGATTTGTTCAAATAAGTTGGCTTTTTTATTTTCGACTGTTCTTACTAATGCTAAATTATGTGAATAGTCAAATGAATATATGAATATGAATAGTAAGTCAGAGGGGTGGTTTACTCAAGTTAATGGGGTGAAAATTCCCATCTCCCCATTGACTTGAGTAACGGGGTGGATGGGATTTTTTCCCCAACCACCCCATTGATTGGGATGCTAATGGGATGGTTGGGAATATATCGAATTTACAATAAGTTCTGAATCTAGGTATTAAGCATTTTAATAGTTTAATTATTATTGGCCACCACCAGTGAAATTCAAAAAATAAGACAGAAGGAACTGATAACTTTCGTAGATACAGTAGGCCTGAAATAAGTACTTATTTTAAAATCAATAAAATTTATTTGGAGATAACAATATCGAACTTGGTTTTTGTAGGAAAAGGAGTGAGGGATAAATTTTACGCTTATTTGGGCTAACATAAATTTGTTTTTCGGTAAGAATAGCACGTATATAATATCGGTTCCTAAGTATAGAAGATATATTATAATATTCTCACATGCTAGGCCTGAGGAGTGAGTCTATTTGATGTTAGTAACGAGACGTGATCGTGACTTATAGGTACTAAGAGAAGACGTCACGATCACGTCTCGTTACTAACGTCAAATAGACTCAACCCTCTGATATCACAAAACATAAAACAACGTTAGAACGATTTCCTCTCGGGCAGCTCATAATAATTTTTTAGAAGAATTATCTCTACCTACCGACTAGGTACCTACCGTACGATAATTTGATTATACTAAGCAGTCAAAAATGGATTTTCACTTAGCTTATTTATACTAATCAAGGTCTTGAGTTTACAAGGCGTTGCTGCGTGAGTTAACAAATTTCGAATTCATGATTATCTTTATTATTTTTAAGCTACGGAAAATCTCACATCCATGACAATAAAATTCTTATTAACTGGTTTAATTAAGCATATAGGTACCTAACAAAATGAAAACGAAATATTTTCGATCGAGGAAATAAATTCATCATCGTATAAGAGGTAAACACAAATTATAAGTATTTATCTGTAGCCTAGCGCCGAAAAAACTAAATAATATTTATCGAACCCAAAACAATTGATACCTTTAGCAAATTATCTGCGTACAATGATGATTGCTGTCTAAAATTACACAGTGTCATTCACCGGAGATAAATTAGGAGTGGTACTAAAACTGTGCCAAGTGTGTTAGCGATATGATTCATCGTCAGAATATACCACTACCAACCAGCAGCGTGTTGCTTGCGCGTGAAACGATGCCAACGCCCCGCCGCGGCGCCGCCGCCGCCGCCGCCGCCGCGTCGCGTGTGATCGTCCCCATGGCTACCTGGGTATCACAACAACTGTTCCAGAAAAAAATAGGGTTGTTTTACACAACGACTTGTATATAAGACTTTTGTAAGCAATTCACCCGAAACAAATTGTTGACGTCAAAAGCATTCTTGTTCGTAGGTAATAGTTTACAAGAAAGTGTTCGCATTTGGCACGGGGTGCTTGTTTTATACTAGGTACTGTACGTAGGAATCGCGAACGCGGTAAATGACGCAACAATGATGAAGCTTGCCGTCTGTGACAGCGTACTCGGTGGGTACGCCGCCGTCATCGGTACGTTCTGTTCCGCCAGGCGTTGCGTTCATTCCGCATATAACTGGCGGGCCGGACGCTCGCCTTTCGCGCTCTTTAGCCGAACAATAAAGCACGTGGCCAGGTGCTTCGGTGTCAATCTATAACCTCTTCGTCGTCTACCTACGAGTGATCCCGGCGAAAACCACTCAAGTAAGTCATTTTTTATATTACTTACCTACCACGATCGGTCAACTACCACCGGCTATTATAGTTTGTTAAGAGCGAAAGCTTTTCATGCATAGAGTGACTGAAAGTCTAAACTATTTCGAGTTAATTAGCATTACTGTTCTTAAGTACTCATTATTTTTAAAGGTGTTTCAATATATGTATAAATGTATAACCTACATATAGAACTTAGATACATAAACTTAGTACTCATTTCATGAAGTTTGGTGGTAACCTTGAACGTCATCAAAAAAATAGGTCACCGTGTCATGAAACAAAATAGCTGCATAATGATTTTATAAATATTTACTGCATTAGCAAGAAGCGAATATTATGTGAGTATCGACTTATCACAGCCTTCAGTACGTAGGTAGGTAAGTACTATATTTCTTATCTTTTCGATAAACACCGATTTTTAAAAGCCAGTATATAGTTCAGTATAGTTTTACAGTGTTTCATTCGGGTACGAATGGTGTGTGTAATATACATACCTAGTTTACATTTAGCCGAACCGGTTAGAGACCCTACTGAGGTTCTTCTTACTACCAATACTACGAACACATTGGTTCCTGTACGTTGCGACGTTCTCGAGAAAATAGTCTAAACTCGTGTATACATAATTGTCTTCAAGAAGTGCAAGTTGAAAGACAATAGGTATTACACGAGTTAAGAATATTTTTTCTAGTATGTCTGGGCTGGCAGATGCCATATGGTAGAGCATTTCAACGTCACAAATACTGAACTTGACACAACCAAATATTCGATACATTAAACTTGCTACCTTTGATGGTTCTGATGTAATTTTAATGTCATTCGATATATAACAGGGTATATAATTATATTATTTAATGCATAAAGACGCACATAAAGTGAAGCGGTTTTTATCTCTGTTTAACGTTTATGCATAGGGATATTGAACGCATTTATATGTTTAAGTTGTTAGTATGTACAAGCTTTGATATAATATTCTCTAGTAAATATCTACGCAATACAGGGTGTTATCATATTTCAAGTGATGTTATAATGGTTTTGAAATCTTAAAAATAACCACCGGAAATGAAAAGGCGTTGCGTTATAAATAAGTCGCAATAAAACGATATCTTCAACATGCATTTAGGTATATAAAATATGTAGTTGCAGTAGGTAGTGAGTGAGTACATAATGTCGATAACGCATAAATTATTGCTTATATATAATATCTTTGATTGTACTTTGGTAAATTTGAGGTTGCTTACAGAAAACTATTAACTATATTTAGGTCATAGTTAGGGTAATAAATAGTAATAAATAATAAACAATATAATTTATTTCTGTAACAGTTTTATAATAATTGTTACCGTAGGTAGTTAGGTACATCAACAATTTAGATTAGACCCATAGTTTCCTAATTATTTTTCACTTTTTTTTTGTCTTACAGCAGAACGGCGGATGTAAAATATTTCAATCATTTTTTTATTCATTTTAAATTTGAGTAATGTTTTTCTAAGAGCATTATTATTTGATATTAGCCTCAGAATCCTGTTTATCAACGTGTTACTAATAATAAAATCCATATTAGCTGCTGCCCGCGGCTTGCTCGCACGCACTTTTTATGTAGTTTTTGTCCGTCCCCGAGATACCATTTACTTGCATGCCGAATTTCATTGAGATCCGTTTAGCCGTTTAAGCGTAAAAATGTAACAGACAGACAGAGTTACTTTCGAATTTATAATATTAGTAATGGTTTTACAAAACATGTTACTTACATGACAAACTTATGCTAAATATTAATATTATATTATGTTATTTTTCGTCATTCTAAGATTAGTCTAGTAGTTACATCCTCGGATATATCTTTGCAATTGGGTTTTAAACACGCCAAACGTTCCAGCACTTTTAATATCTTCAGGTACGGACAGTATAGTTTTAAATTTAGTTTTGTGCCATCAGAATTGACTAACCTCATTGTATTTCAAAACATTCCTCAGAAGCAAAGGGTTCCTATTTTTATAGTCTTATTTCGAAAGCATAAAGACGCTTCACTGTAGGTATGTCACCACTATAAATATTAAAGTCTTCCACGAACTGTGCAAAGACGATTTACCTGAACCTATAAATTATTTTCTGGAATCGATTGCAACTGGATCGATCGAATGGTACTTTGGTATATACTTATAACAACATACGGGCGGGCAGGCTACCAATGCTTTGGTTCCCACTACCGGCAATTTATTGGTAATTGGTATATATCTGGTATTATTGGTAAGCACTTATTTGAAGTGAAGAAAATCAAATAGCAATATTTCCTAGTAGGTATGTTCATTATTTTACTCAAACATAGCATGTAATATGCTGATTATTTCGACTTCTTTGAGCAAAGTCAAGTTAAGTCAACCTTTCGGGCCTAACCGAACAGGCGGACAGCAATATTATTACATTACTACTGTCCGTCCGCTATATGCGTTCCGTAATGTATTTCGAATTTCGAATTCTATTTTGTTTTGATAATAGTTAGGTGCATAAAGGTTTTATGCATACCTACTGAGCAGTACAAGCTTCACTGCTGCGGCTGGTTAGAATAAAAAAAGAAAACGCAGGGAACTGACAAAAGAGCATCGCGGTGTAAATTTTTGCATAATACGTTAATAAATTTTCGTGAATAAATTGTGAAAATGAACTCTTCAAGCGACGAATCCTCCAATTCAATGACTTTTAAATTTCTCGCATTGTTTGAGTAAAGCACTATACAAGCCTCTGTCCGCAATGACTGCCCTGCTGGCCATGATAAGCTGGACTCAAGCTAAGCTTGCTATGGTCTCGGCCTTCAAGCTTGGTCATCATTGCAGCCCTTGCTTTTCGCGCTATAAAGGCGCGTCCTTCGGTCTCGGCCTTAATTTCAGCTTAGCCATCAAGAGCTGCAATGCTGACCGCGCTGTTATGGCCTGGACCTGCGCTACGCTTCGCTTTCAGCCATCTTCAGCCGCGGCCAGCAACCCACCCATTACAGACCTTGGGCGTTATGTACCTACTAGGTATAGTATTAAAGTGACTCACTATTTATGTCCTGTGCATTATTGGTTTTCTGATTTTGATTAGGTACTTGGTAGGTATAACGTTGTTGGCCAGATTGAGATGGGGAAAACGAAAAACTAAAAACAACTTTTAAAAAAATAGTCGTATAAACCATAAACATCATGTGGAAGATTGTTTCAGAGCGAACAACGCCATAAATAAAAAGCAAATGAAAAATGTAGAGCAAAAAATTAAATAAAAAATATTCATGAAGAGTAAACGCAAAAAATATACCTACACAGAGCATTTTGAACGTCGCATTCTCTCGTGTACCTACCATGTTCCTTCTTACCGTTACTTTTAGAACGGGTACAAGTTTTTGCACGGGCATTTTTTGCTATCTTTACCGCTACCACGTTACTATTATTCTCTGCCGCAACTCTGGTTTATATCTCAGTGTCAGTCTGTCAGATAATAACAGTCTAAGCCTCGAAGTGCTCATTCATTACATTAATCATTACACCGTAGAACGATGATGCTTCACTAACTTGGAGTAATTATTGTTTTATGGCAGCGGAGCAGGCTCCAACTGAATTAGAATTTATATGGGACTTGCACCTCTGCGAGCTGCACTCATTTTAACTTATCGTAGGTAAGGAGGTTAGTGCTATTATTCTAAGCGTTCAACCTTCCCAAAAACGCATAATTTCGTTCGTTCATGGTTTGAAAGAGGCTTATAGCAAACCCTCCATGGTTGTTGACCAAAATGAGTTCCTGACATTCGACCTCTTTTATAAATTACAAAATATTTTCTCACTAGTCGAGGTGAAAAGTTGTATGTTGAACTCTAGAGCAAATTTTTATTGATTTGTGCCTTTTTATAATCCCCCGCTGGCTCAGCTGTCTACTTTAGAGCCTACTCTACTCTAGACTGCTTTGCTAGCTCGGGATTAATAATTATCGGCACGTTCAACAAAAAATTGTTGCTAACTTGTTGAACAAATAACTGTTATGCAAAAAATAAAGCATAGTTATTCAAATTGATTAAACCAAGCAAGTTTTCTGTATTTTTGTACAACAACAGAAATTGTTCTTACCTTGGGTGCAAAAAATTCGCACATGGTTGATATTTTCATGAAATCTTCAATTAAAAAAAAGTCGGTTATTTATTGAATCTTTAGAATCTAATAATAAAATTTATTTCAAAACCTATCCAACGGTACCTTTTTTGCTCAAAAACAGTGTCTACTTAGTGAGTTTTGGGCTAAAAGTCTGAGGTAACTGTTTTTTGTGTATTTATGCGTATGAAAATTTAAAATTGAATTAAAACATGAAAATCAGCATAAAACATTTTAAATAATAAGGTGTGTTCCCTCCCCTAGCCCGAATGACTGCTTCCACCCGTTTTGTCATTGACTTTACTAGAGTTTTGACAAATCCTTGCGGTATGGCCCCCCATTCTTCTACGATCGCCTGTTGTAGCTCCTGAAGACTGCTCGGGGCAGTGTCTCGTCCCATAAACGAGCTAAAAAGAAGAGTCCGGGCCCGTTCGATCAGATTGAGGACCGGGCTGCGAGCTGGCCACTCCATAACGGGCACAGCAACCTATTCAAGGTACTGCATCACATTGCGAACAGTATGCGGTCTTGCATTATCTTGCATGAAGATGAAGTTTTCTCTGATGTATCCCGCAAAAGGTACTACGTAGTACTCGAATACCTTTTCGATGTATCTTTGAGATGTGAGTCCTCTTGATAGGCGGCCAGGATTCACTCCGGTGATGAAGACAAGATCAGTCTTTGCCTCCCCAGAACATGCATGATCCACCGCCGTAGGAGACTCGTTCTTCAAAGCAGCATTGTTGAAATCACTGTCCTGGCCTTCGCTAGACTCTTCCTCTTCCATCGTTATCATGACATCCTGCACTCGTCAGAGAACAGGACGGCGCTTCATTGATATTCAGTCCATTCCAAATGCTCTCGAGCGAACTGAAGACGGGCTTGTCAGTGGGCTGGGGTCAGTTTCGGTCCATTTGCTGGTCTATGCGCAGTCAGATTCCCTTCCCAAAGTCGTCTTCTAACTGTCCCCCGGCTGACTTCGACTTCTCGCGCTTCTTGGAGGTGCTGTCCCAATTGAACTGCATTCAAACGACGATTGCGCAATGCAGTCGTCACAATGAAACAACAATCACGCCGTGTTGTGGTACGGGGTCGACCAGATCCTTGGCGCCGTTTGAAGCCGCCAGTCTCTTGATACTTCTGCCATACTCGACGGACAGAGAACCAGCTTAGGTTCAGTAGTCTTGCCACTTCAGTTTGGTTCTTCCCTGCTTCAAGTAGTGCAACCACTTGAGCGGCTACTTCTGGCGTGGTACTCATTTTTTTGATATGGTTTAAGACGTAATCGGTAGAAAACTGTTTAAGGTAAAAGTTGATGTGCCAATGAGGCCATCGCCCTCAAAATGCACCCTTTTATACCAGCGACAAGTAGTGCCATCGGTCTACCAGGAACGAGCGATTTCGGGGTATGCTGTTGTATTGTTGTTATTATATTATTTTTAAAGGTTAATGACCACGCCATAAGTGTCACTAAAAGCCTAGCTGTGCATTTTAATTTCGTGGTAGTTACATTTTCGTAGCAACGATAAAATCTAAAAAAAATTAGCTCAAAGTCAAAATGTTGCAACAGTGCGTATTTCTTGCACTCAAGTGTATAACTATTATTAACATAAATTCATTGTTTTTCACCACCACAAGACGTTTCATTAAAAATTCTACAAGTATTACTGTAATGTCTGTTTTAGAACAATAGTAAATGAAATGAAGATCATTTATCATTTTATCTCTTGTTTACCAAAGATTAAACAATGCATCTTATCTTAAAGCTTATCTTATAGGACACCTACTGTTATCAGTCAAACGTGCAGTTTATTATTATGGCTAATAATAATAATAATATAACAACATAATCGCCGATAACCCATTTATATACAAGACAATACTATATATAACCTATTTTTATTTCCATATACCGTCTTGTTTAATAAGTAATCTAGTGCCAGACCACGTCTTCGCACGTGGTAACCTTGGATAACAAAGTCCTCGCTTTTTCTCTTTTTTTCTCCGAATGGGAGGTTAAGGCTTACAAAAGTAGCTAAAACCATACAGGAGACCGTACGTGTATTTTGATACCTCATTTATCAAATTCAATTTAGCCGTTTTGTAGCTTGGAGGTAGAAAATAAAGAGTGTTCTCGAACCACAAAGAAACACTCGAAAAACATAACACACAAGCCGCGCCGGGCGGCTTATGCTTTACCTTTGCTAAATTTTATCAGTATTTTTGGAGATCCTAGATAACACACATCTTCACAAACTTTTGCCTTTACAAAGTTGGATATCTTTTCATATTAAACAAATTATTACTGAAAAACGATAAGCGGTAACATGGAACTCTTTTTTAGGAAATTAATAAAAGTTAGTAAATGCTTGGACCTAGTCATTTGGTTCCATGTATTAGCAAAGACCCACCAAATACCTACATATCATCTTTCATATCACCGAAGATCTCAACCAAACTAGACTTCACTAAAAACAAGATCCGTCAAGTGCGAGTGTGACTCGCGCGCCGAGGGTTTCAAACGGTTGTCAAGTATACCAATATGTACTAGGTACTGGTTAGAGACTTTGCTGTTTGATGAATACCAAAAAATTAAAGGTACCTACAGTTCAGATGTATCGGTTTGCAAACTTCGGAGTAGGTATATAGGGTAATAGTAAAATTTTCGTCTTTTTTCAAAATATTTCAAAAAGTATGAAACCCACAGAAATTTCAAAAACTGTTTTGAGATGTACATACCGATAACTTTAATTTGATACCACACTCGATGAGGTAGCCCCCCCCCTTTTAAAAATGATGCCCCCTTTTTTTGACCATTTTTTAAAAAGTGGTCCACTTACCACTTTGATAAAGAGGGTAATAGTAAAATTTTCGTCTGTTTCCAAAATATTTCAAAAAGTATGAAAACTACAGAAATTTCAAAAACTGTTTTGAAATGTACAAACCGACTATACCATTCATTTAATACCCCATTCGGTGAGGTAGCCCCCCCCTTTTAAAAATTACCCCCCCCCCCTTATTGACCATTTTTAAAAAGAGTTCTACTTACAGACTTCTCTATATTTTTCCTGTAAAATATAGATCCACATTTACAAACGCTACATTAATTTCAGATGGATCGCTCTGCAAACTTCGGAGATAGGGGGAGGGGGGGCAAAATTGGTATTTCTTTAACCTTTTTCAAAATATTTCAAAAAGTATGAAACCTACAGAAATTTCAAAAAATTTTTTGAAATGTTCAAACTTGACATTGTAGGTCTCTCTTAAAATTTTGACATCACAATTTGTACTGAAAATTTACATTTAGTTTGCATTTATTTTTCTTTTAATCTGTACAGGCGCACGAAATGTATTATTATTTTAAATTTCACGTTAATTGCTGCTGTAGTTACTGAGATATTAAAGACGGAAATAAGGACAGAAAAAGCGAGACCATAAGGGTTTCGAAACCGATCTCCAATCTTCGAAACCCTAAACGAACGAAATTCATTAAAAAAAAAAATATTCCTACAGCCATACGTAAAGCCTCCTTTTTTCGGAATCGCTAAATAATTACTACTTAAGGCAAAAATTATTATCAAATAAAGATTCTAGCTCTTGTCGGTGTACGAATGATGCGATTTCCTCCACTTTTCTCTTTCCAATGCAATATAGATTTCGAAGTGTATCTAAACCATAATGTTGGTTTCAGTGAGGACGAAATAAAATAGGACGCAGTAATGAGGTAATTGGTTTTAAATAACTAAATGACAACCATTACAGTTTCACTGCGGTAGGTATAATTACCGACTACCTACGTAATTTTACTGAGATATTATCTAAATTAGCCGCAATTAAAGATTTATCTTACGAAATACTGCTTTCGGTGACTCTCAATCTCTTTATTTTTTGGTTTTCACAGAGTTCACGAAGGACTACGGACTTCAAAAAAGTTCCAAAGGTTACAAAATATTGTGAAATCCTTGTGTTTTCGAGATCTAAGAGATGTTAAGTATTGAAAAAATGCCTTGTTATCGTGGATATGTTACGGTTAAAAGCCGGCACACACAGAAACAGTGGCCGGGCCGGAAGCAAAGGCGAAGGCGGGTTGTATCTTAAAGGTCTTAAAGGTGTGTAGTCTTTCATATAAATTCGCCACTGTTTCTGTGTGAGGCGGCTTTTACGATAGGCGTGAAAATCAACCAAAGATTAGTCGTCTAAACCTTAGGTTTATCTTCCATAAAATTCGATACCATGTTAATTTGTGTCGCGACATTTCATCTTGTGCACATTACGTAACGAAACGGCTAAAAATGTAGGTGAACGCGCGGGGGTGAAAATGTCGCTTAAGGATGTCGGATGTCGTTGTATGTGCATGTCTTCAGGAAGGGAGAAGAAGCGAAATGAAATTTAGAGTACCAAGCCATTAAAGTTAATCAAAATTCTGCTGCAAAGTTCTCAGAAGTCGTATAGGCGATACTGTAAGAGAAATGATACCGGAAGTAGACCTGGGCCGAGGGGATTTTGGGAATATTTTGTTTTTAGTCATAGATAAAAATGACGATGGTCTAAACAAATACATAAATAGAACAACGAAAACGGCACGATCGAACAGTTATTTCAGTTTACAGTTTGTGAACATAAATTCGTACAATTCCAAGTCTCGTCAGTAAAAATAACTATTGCTTGCTAATGAACAGCATTTTTTTAATTTATATTGTTATAATTGCAGCTTTATGTAATTAATAAATAATTAACACTGCTGAAGTTTTATTTGGCATTTTTTTATACATAGTAGGTATCTGTACATAAAGACAGTGAATGTTTTTTTAATAAAGTTTTCGTGTCAGAATAGTCATAGTACATTGTTCACCGAGGTGAGAAAGTGACTGATTCCTATCGAGTGTGTCATTTGAGCCTTAAAACACACGAGGTAGGAATCGCACTTTCTCCTGAGTTAGGTATACATAGAGCTTTATACTACACCTACGAGGAAAATAATACATGTTTCGAAAAAGATGCAACTTCTTTCTTTCTTTCTTTCTCTTCTCGTTTTTCCAATACCTACACGAAATCTTCATTAGCTTGTAAGAACGGAAGAGGCCGATATACAACATGTTTTTACTCCAAGTCCGCCATGGCTCGGCCTAAGTGGCTCGGCTATTATGGGACTCGGAGTAAAAACTTATTGTAATTTAACTTAAAATGAAAATAACCTTAATTAAGGCTGAAATTTCAGAAAATAAAAAAGAAAATAACACGTTAGAAATGGATTTCCATACATTATTATCTCCCGACAAACGCGAAGAAATGAAATTCCATAGAGATTTTCGACTCGCATTCTAGTTACGCCTGCAATGACGTACTTACTAGCTCAAATTTGGAAAAGAAATAAGTCACTTTAGCGGTGTATATAAAGATTGCTTGTAAATTTTTAGCCAAGGGGCTGCGGTTACACTTCAGTTTAGCCGGCGAAGAAATTAACAATAACCTCTTCTCGAAGATAAATAAATAATGCTGGACAATCCACACGAAAACTAAACCTAAGTTTAGCCGGCTAATCTTAAGTTAATGTTCACACCTACTTTAAGTCATAACAGATATAACAGCATATCTGAATGATGTAAGTCAGATTTCATGATTTCATTTATACAGTTTAAATTGCGTGAAATGAAGCAAATGCAACCTTTTCCGGAACGCTTCCTTCGTGAAATAGACTATGGCTAACGGCTTTGTCTTTTTCCTCAGTAATAGTAATGTAAAGCCCTTTGAGCGATTGAAATTCGTGCTCGTGTATGCAGCAGCGGTAGCCGTTAGAATGTAGTCGTTTACTTGCCGAGTGGCTCCTTTATTAGCTAGTCCAACAAACTAGGTTTAGTCCCCGTTGTCTAGAATATAGAGAGTCTAGAATTGCCTAACCTTACGTAGAGTTCTTGTGAGAATAGTGAAGGTCACGTGAAACCGCTGGATACTATTATTCCTATGGCCGCGAACCTATCATTTTGGCGATCTCTGGGGGATGTTTAACAGAAACATAACAGCAACACAAATACTTTAAATCTTGTGTGCGCTGGATCTGAGATCGTGTCTTTCACTTACTCTACGGTTCTGACTGAAGCTCTTTCACAAATTACCCTAGGTTTTTGTGTTCGAGCAACAAGCTGAGTCAGGACCTGTTAGGCCTACACACACGCGCTCGTCTACTTGGTGAGTGGACTACTTAGTACCAACCCAATATTTGTATTAGTATACTACTTAAACTAATGTTTACCTGTGTTTTTGTATGCCTGTCTACCTGCTTGTTATCTAGTACTAAGTAGTCTTTTATTTTTTTACCTAAGTTTGTGTGTAGCGTCTAATAAATAATTTTCTTTCTTTTCTTTCTAACATACAATCGACATATTTCAGCTGGTTTATACTCCGCACCCTCACGTGACCTGTTGCACTCTAGTCTGGTCTCCACTAGTTCCGTCCAGTCCATCTCCTTTCTATAAATAACATGACTTAAAGCATCCCAATAAAGAAATGCAGCTGCTCACAGTAGCCCCATATCAGTAATCTACTTAATTAAACTGCAGCGTTGTAATGGACACAAATTGACACAGTTAACGAAATTGGTTTGCATGTTGGCAATTAAAATAATAACTGCCACTCGTTCGCCAATTTCATATCCGTCGTTATCTCGAGGTGAATTTACAAGCTCTGTAATGGGCAATGCTAATAACTAAATATTTACCAAAAATTATGAACATTTTGCGCTGAATCCCTACAGTCAATGTCGATTGAAGTCTTGGTAGAGCCATCTTCTAACACCAACCTGCCCCGACGAAAAGGAGATGCGACCTTATAATTTAAAATTTTATTTCTCAAAAAGATATACATTCGCTTAGAGAGAAATACAGGATTGTCTTAAAGTAACATGTGTGCATGTGTCTTAGGAACCGTGTAGCTTCCAAACTGTTGCACCGTTTTGAATTCTTTTTGTGTGTTTGCTTTGTTTGAAAGGTGACTTCAACGAGAAATCGAGAGTGTTCTTAGCTACGAGTATGTTTGAACAAACTTGGTGCAGCTGTTTTAATGCTACGATTATGACAGTTCAAAGCAAAATTGTCGATGGAGGTTAATATTTTTTTGAATTGACGATGTCGTCCTTGTCACTCTTAACAAACACAAAATTGACGTTGCAGGTTTCTAATTTTAGCCGACTTAGAAAAAAGGATGAGGTTCTATGCTCGGCTGTATTTAACTTTTTTTTAATGTATGTTTTAGATTACTCTTTCATTTATACACCGATTTCGATGATTATTTCGCAGTTGTATAAAGTATAGAGAATGATCCCGAGGCGGTCCCATAAATATAATTTTCTTAATATTGTATTAATTTATTTTATTATTAATATTTTATTCACGAGGGATTAGTATAAACCTAGGGGATCTAGTCAGTTTTAGTTAAGGATTAGTTTGCATGTGTATGAATTACATAATATTACTTCAATAATATTGAACTAAATGTTTGTTATGTGTGTAGGTATGTATACCTATAACATTTAATGTTATCTTATCAGTCGTGGTTATATTCAGTGGTACTGATACGACAGACGGCATTTTGAACTTTATGCATATCTAAAACAATTAATTTACTTTATGTAAAAATAATTTGGTCTTTGCATCGAATTTCTCCAATCAGTACCTAGCAGTTCAGGTACGACACCAATCTACAGTAGATTTCCTACCTGCATTGGGTAGTAGGTATTTTACATTTTCCTACCTACAGTTTAGTTTATCGAGCTGTGATTTCTGGGTTACAAATATAGAATGCAAACGCTATCATACATAAGTATCTACGTACGTACCTAACAACTTATATTTTTGTAGTCAATACCTAACATACTGCTTGGCAACTAATCAAATCAACATAATACGCTTTGTCGGTTATTCGATATGTTTAAATTACTAGAGAATTATTCTGCTCTAGATTTCGGTACCAGAATCTGAATTATGATAATATTCGAATACTTACTTACCGTACTTACCTACCCTGTTACCCCGGTCCTTGCCTACTCACGACCGAACGAAGAAAGTATATGGATACTTATGTATTTACGTCATCGATCAAGGAGGTTTCCGCTGCGCGGAGTACCTGATCAAAGATCTATATCCTATAAGATGTGGTTTGTGTCTATTGAATCGAATTCGATTTTTAGTAATTAATAAATAAAACCGACAAGTGCGAGTTGCCTCGCACGCGGAGGGTTTCGTACCATCCTATTTCCTATTTCGCAAACGAAACTCTAAAATCTGTTTTTATGATGTATTGACTTAAGCAAAAATCCATGTTGACGAGGGAAGTAGGATGGTACGGAACCCTGTTAAAATTCAATTGTCTACCCATTACGGTTCAACAGATACAGCCTTAACAAACGTAGAGCAAAAGCAGCCAAAAGCAGCCAAAAAAATCACGTTTCTTGTAAATTCCATTTAAATTAAGACGGCTCCCCTTTAATTTAAATATTTATTTTGTTTTTATTATTTGTTGTTATAGCGACAAGAGAAATACACATTCTGTGAAAATTTCAACTGTCTGCCTTTTACGGTTCATGAGATACAGCCCGCTGACGGACAGACAGCGAAGGCTTGGTAATAGGATCCCGTTTTCACCCTTTGGGTAAAGAGCCCTAAAAAGTAAGAAGTCCAGAAATAATGTTCTGGGATTATTCTGTTGTCCTTATTGCTGAATTGCTGCACTTGACTCATGCTATGGTGGTATTTATCGTCTACCCGAAGTTTTAAATAAATAAATAAATATTACTGAACAATTCACACATCTATCATTTAGCCCCAAGCTAAGAAGAACTTGTGTTATGGGTACTAGATTAAATAAAGTAAAAGGTATCATAGTCTGATCAGGACCTAGGCGGTATTCGCTACCCAGAGTGGCAGTGAAATCCCGAGTGAACTTGCGATAAAATTATTGTCTCTACTTATATAAAATACTCGGCGGAATACCGCAGACCACGCGAAACACCTTGCGAAATCCCAGCGAAACTTACTACTACCTGAACTGACTGAACAGGCTTGTTTGTCTTTCAGACTCCTGGGGGCAAATTCTCGCCCATTTATCTCTCGATAAATATCAAAAAAACTGTCAAGTTTAACAGATATTTCATATAAAAACTGTCAATTTGGACCGTTATTTTGATATTTATCGAGTGATAAATTGGCGAGAATTTGCCCCCTGACCTTAAAATCATGAAGTTAAAGTGTAAATACATGTCGCTCGAAAACAAAACGGATTTTTACTATTTTCTAGGTTCTACAAGAAATTTAGATAGCAGATAAGAAGTTTTGCGGATATTGTAAGCCGTGCTATTTTATTTTCGAGTGTCGCTGATCATCTGGTCTCTACGCAAACGAAGTAGCCATTAGCAGTGTTATATTATAACTAGTTTTTTATATGTGCGCGAGCTGCAAGCAGCTCGCGGCGGCTGTTTATATTGTTTATTTTTTTATTAGAACCCCTTTTCGTAACCTACACCCTCGATTTGGTCGAAATCGATAACCAAGAGTGAAATTTGCTATTAAAAAATGTTAGCCATCTTGGATTTTAAAATGGACGTCTTTTTCGTAATCTACGAGTTCGAGTTGTTCGAAAACGATACCCATATTAGTGGGTGTGCTGTCACACAGCGCGGCTCGCTTCGCTCGCCTTGCTGTGTGACGGTGGTCGAATTGCGGTTCGCTTCGCTCACCGCAATCCGTCCCACGACACACGAAGCGCAGCTCGCTTCGCTCGCCTTGCTAAGTAACGGTAGTCGCATTGCGGTTCGCTTCGCTCACCGCAATACGACACCGCTCGCGCTGTCACACAGCAAGGCTCGCTTCGCTCACCTTGCTGTGTGACGAGTGTCGAATTGCGGTTCGCTCCGCTCACCGCAATCCGACTCGCAAAACACGAAGCGCGGCTCGCTTCGCTCGCCTTGCTACGTTACGGTGGTCGCATTGCGGTTCGCTTCGCTCACCGCAATATGACTCCGCTCGCGCTGTCACACAGCAAGGCTCGCTTCGCTCGCCTTGCTATGTGACGGGTGTCGAATTGCGGTTCGCTTCGCTCACCGCAATCCGTCCCGCGACACACGAAGCGCGGCTCGCTTCGCTCGCCTTGCTAAGTAACGGTAGTCGCATTGCGGTTCGCTTCGCTCACCGCAATACGACTCCGCTCGCCTTGCTGTGTGACGGGTGTCGAATTGCGGTTCGCTCCGCTTACCGCAATCCGACTCGCAAAACACGAAGCGCGGCTCGCTTCGCTCGCCTTGCTACGATACGGTGGTCGTATTGCGGTTCGCTTCGCTCACCGCAATCCGACACACGCATGCCGTCATCAAATTCGGATTCCTCACCCCCATATTAGTCGAAAACGATACCCATATCAGATTTTTTGATGGGGGAGGGGGTTCAGGGGGGCTGGGGGCGTGGGGGTCACAGCAAGGCTCGCTTCGCTCGCCTTGCCGTTCCCCTTGGTCGCATTGCGGCTCGCTTTGCTCGCCGCAATGCTCCCCCCGTTTCAGGGGGAGGGGGTTCTGGGGGGTCACAGCACGGCTCGCTTCGCTCGCCTCGCTTCGCTCGCCTCGCTGTTCTCCGTCGTCGCATTGCGGCTCGCTTCGCTCGCCGCAATGCTCCGCCCGAAAAAAAAGGTCAAAATTAGGGCAAATTTCGGTTTTTTAATAAAAAGACCCCCCTAGAGGGGCGGGGGGGGCAAACTTTTTTCCGCATTCAAAATGACCTATCCTTCACATGATCCAAAAAAAAAATTTCTTCCAAGTCACTCCGCTCGGGAGATACGAAAAGGGGGGGTTGAAAAGGGGGCGAGAAGGGGGGTGATTTTTTTTTCTTTCTATTCGAGAAGAAACCCTCTATACGATTCCGCAATCAAAACCTCCCTATCGCGACGAAATCCGGTAGCAATTTAAAAGAGGGGGTACTTTGGGGGGCCGGGGGGGAGAAATTTTTATCTTTATCTAAATCACTCGTGCCCCTCTACACGACCCCCTAAAAAATATAACACAGTACTTCACCGTTAAGGAGCCCCCCTAAGGGGGGGGGGTTCCCGGGGGGCAAATCTCAAAAAGTCGGAATTTTCCCTAGGTCACCCGGACCCCCTCTACACGATTCCGTAAAAAAAAATTATTGATAGTCATGGAACATGGTAGATGCAGGTAAGGTGGAAGAATATATATATATATATATATATATATATATATATATATATATATATATATATATATATTATATATTCTTCCACCTTGTAAATATACCAGTCCACAGCTGGACCTAGGCCTGCCCTATTAACGTAAAACTTCAGATAGTGTTATTAGTGTGTTTGCGCCTTTACTTTAGTCTGTACAGTATTTTTGCTTACTACCCACATTATTTTTGTTATTTGCTCGAGCCAAACCATTAAATAGTTACCGATAAGCGTATTCCGTTTCACACCAGTAATTATAATTTTTTTGAGAAGGAAATAAATATCATAAGGATACGCAGAGCTTTAATAGCGCCCTACAAGGTTCCATCCAAGTCATCGTAATTTAATTGCCTATAGACCGCGCTCTATAAGAATGGGACGGAAGCTTGTCAAAGTGAAAAATATATTAGTCCACTGAGCCCCATTAAACAAGCACGCTGAAGGTCATATTATCGATGACAGATTGAGGCCATTCGATTTATGCCATTATGGCGTTGATCGTTTGCGTGAGCGACGTTACCGTCCATGGAACTAATCAAAGTATAGAGATTAGTGATTACGTCATATTCTGTAGATCGTTCTGGTTCTGTACCATAATAAATAGGCCGATCAGACCTCTATGCTCTCTTCTCAGACCTTCTTGGTCAGAGACTAGTAGCAACTAAAAAAGGCTCGAACGCAAATAATCGATTCTATTGTGGTTCTGAATACCTAAGTAAACCAAATAGATCCAACTAATATAATAAATGCGAAAGTTTGGACAGATGAATAGATATATGTTTGTTACTTCTTCACGACAAAACTACTGCACGGATCTTGTGTTATGTTACTTTTAAACATGGAATAACATTACACAACACATAAACTAAGCACTTTTTATCCCATAAATCAGTTCTCATGGCATAGGAATTACCCTATTAAAATTGCAGGAGTTTATTGAGGGATTATGTGAGCAAATATGTATGTGTTGGTAATTATTAATTCATCCGTATAATATAAACCTTAATCATAAAGGTAAAGAAATAAATAAGGAGAGAGCTATATGAATAGTTCTTGTAAAAATATAAGGGAATAACCCTAAAAGAAAAGGTTTTCATAGAAACAATGCGTGCGAAGCCGCAGGCAGAAACTAGAAGGTTACTTATGCAAGGTTTCACCGTCGTCGGTCGTAAAACGTCTATTCTGTGCAAACGCTGGGACGACCCGCTAGGCATCGCTACTCTGTCGGAATCCTTGATTATAAGCCTGACTGACCGGTGCTACACGGGGCTTAATGTACCATTCGCAGCGGGCATGAAACGTCAGAAATCTGTCTCGTTGCTCGTTGCGAGCGTCTTCTTTCGCTGTACTGACTGCACGAACGCTTGCTGTGTGACACGTTACCTTATGACACCGGTCAGTGCCTGGTACCTACCCCGGCTTAAGTAACCAGGCGTGGGTGGTCTGTACTGTAATAATAAGATGCGGTTTGTTAAGTATCTTAATTCTTAATATAAGTATAAAAGATCAAGCGATTTTCTGGGAACAAAGCGCAGCCCGAACCGCGCTGGAGCTAGAAAGCTGAAATTTGATCTTGGAATTTGATTTGTTTTTGTTTTTGTGTGATTTTTGTACCTGTTGATACACAACCTCCCGTTAAGAAGGGATTTTTGGAAATTCCACCCATACGGGGGTGAAAAGGGGCGTTGTAGTTTTCTTGGTGTTTTTTGTAACTCTTTAACCAGTGGCCCAATTAGCTTGAAACTTACAGAGTATACCAAGAATACAAAACTATTGAACACGTATTCCAGGATTTTCCAAATTTTCCTGAAAATGGATTAAATCGGGTATAAAGTTTTTGATTCGTAATACACTATAAAGTAAGTAATGCGTATTTTTTTATTTTGACAAAACGAAGCCGCGGGGCGCAGCTAGTTTTAATATAGACCCTAGAACATTCTTGTGTCCAGTCGATTGCAAGCTTGCACGAACGCTCTCTGTGTGACTCGCACTTGGCTAACTAAATAAACCGCAAAGTGCGAGTCGACTCGCGAAGAGTTCCGTACCGTAAAAATCAGGTAATTTTTCAAAGAACATCAAAATTTCACTTGTTCGGAGAGACCCCTTTAAATTCTCAACATTATTATATTTTTAGTTATTCTTGTTATTACAGTTGAAGTGTTACGTATTTATAGAAATTTTCATGTGTCTACCTATTGTGGTTCGAGATATAGGCTTGACAAATGAAGAGCAAACAAGCCAGAAAAATCACTTTTTTTGAATGGAAGCCCCTTTAATTTTTATTATTTGTTGTTAAAGCGGCAAGAGAAATACGCATTCTCTGAAAGTTTCAAGTGCAAACTCATGCTAACCACTCAGAACAACGCACTACCTATTACCAGGGCGTAGGCGTATTACGTAGGCGATTTGAATTTCTTATCAAACACAGGTATTGGTACTGCGGCTGACGCAAATTCTATTTCAGACACAGGAATTTCTACTTATTTTGGCTTTACAAATCATTGGCGTTTTACGATTTGTGTAATTCTTTCAAGTGATTTTAGCACTTACTCAGTATTTATATTGTGTATACACATTTTATGGCTTGGGGAACAATGTAGCTGCTACAACCTGCGTGCTATAGTTTAGCTAAAAAGAAACAAGCTTACATAATTTTGGATCCGGAATTTGCACGGATAACAAATCATCGATTTATCAATCTATGGATAGATTGATAAATCGATGATTTGAAAACATAGGCTTTGAGCCCTAACATGAGATAAATAAATCATATTTTATTTAGTTTATAGGTAATAAGTATTAAAATGCGAGAGTTACTTTTTTAGCAGATTTTATCTATAAAGATAAAAAACATAGGTACCTAATTGATTTATCACTAAAATATAAATCAAACAATATCTTGTGAATGGAAGTCCATACTTCCATTTACCTAATGGTGTTGTAATTAAATCTGCATCTGATTACAGTTGGATTATTTATATAGAATACGAGCTGCAGCCCGCGGGTCCGCACTCTTTTTTCCGGAATAAAAGGTAGCCTATGTCCGGCCCCGAGATACCATCTACCTCGCTGCCAAATTTCACCGAGATCCGTTCAGCCGTTCTTGAGTTATAAATAGTGTAACTAACACGACTTTCTTTTATATATATATAGATAGATAGATATCTTATCTAGCTTATGACATAGTTACTTACTAGTTAGGTACCTACTATACACCTCACTTGCATTACATCCTATGCCATAGAAATTCCATTCGAACTTAAAACAGCACAATTTAGTTCTCGTTCCTGCCATTGTTGTTGTTATCCACGATAAGATAACAAAAACATTAAGTATGATAGGAATAGTGTAATTAATTATTCGTAACCCGACACAACACCGTAAGTAGGGTGATTCAGCCAAGTACCGCCACAACATGGCTTCATATCTATAGGGTGTAACACAAAACCGGCTTCTGCTTTCATTTGTAAACAGAGCCTACGTGAAATACGATATATGTATAGTGGCTACCGCTGTAAAAGGAAATTACAACTTATACAATACTGAAATTACAACTTATACAATACGAACTACATATACCGCTATTGGCTGACGACGACTATTTACTTTATCACAATATACCTATACCTAAACAACGAGCGCATAAACAATGCCAGGTTATTGCAACATCGTCGAAGTACATAGGAGTAAACTTCGTTAAAATACGTACATACAAATAGAAGATACCGATCTACAACAATGTTCCAAGATGGTGGCGGACAACTACATCTGCCACACAACAGCATCCTGCGAAGCCAAAATACTCAACATGTTTATGAAAACATAACTTGTGATTGGATACAGCGCCAATGCGCTGTATCCAATCATATGTTAGGTCTTTGTAATTTAATCCTGTGGATTAAATTACAAAGACCTAACATATGGCTATATAACTGCCTAACAGACTGCCCGACCCGTATAGTATGTGAGAATCAAATAACACCGACAATCATTACAAAGACAGGGCTACTTGCCCTAGGTCAGGATTGTGTAATACAACACAAGGACTCAACAATTTACTCACACAACGTTTTCACCAGCAAAACCGATGATGGAATATCGTTAGAAGTTCCATTAATCGATTCACCAAATTATATGAAGGGCACGTCCAAAATGACAAACATCATACTACCCCAACTGAATTTATCTGACGAACATAGAATGTTAGACAAGCTGATAACTGAACAAAAAGGACGAGAGAGTCTGCCTAACGACTTAACAATCCACGACATTGGTAACTACACGATAAGCACTGTGCTGGTGGGAGGAATTGTAGTCACAATCATAGTATGGCGATTCAGAAAACACCTTACTGCGTGTACAAGGAGAGATGCCAGCACACATATAACCTCTGCAAAGACTCGAGAGAGAACAGAAGAGATAGAACTAGATGAAATTTCAGCCTACGCTACAACAAGAGGTGGACATCTGAAGGACATCCCTCAGCCAACGGTTACACCAGGATTTAGAGTGTGAAATTACCTAAATTATATTATGTTCCTCATAACTTAACTATAAATAACTTTACTATTAACTTTGCTTATTGTTGTATTGCTTTTACTTTTGGTGATCTGAGTAGGTACGCTAGCTTAACTTTCCCTCGGGAGCATGTATGAGCCAATATCGCTCATACAGCGGATTTACTTTATTCATTAGTAAACAAAAAACATCGTAACGAAACCTTTGCCACGCGCCGGTGTGTGTCTCTTTACCTAAACATTACGTGCGGCTCAGATTACCTAATTAACGTTTAATGTGTTAATAAATCTAAAAGACTAAAAACAGTGATTTGGTGATGTTCTATTACCTACAACTAACTATAACTGGAGTGCCCTCAACGAGGAGAAAACCCCAACAGAAAGATAGAAAATACCTGAGATACCTAAATACTTTGGGATTTGGATTAAAGCATTACCGACTAATGATACGTCATTTTAGCGCTTATCAGGGGAGACTTATACCCAGCAGTGGACTGGCTATAGACGATAATGGTAAACCGATGCCTTATTTTGTAGATACAGACATAAGTAATTCAATAATATTAACTGAAACTCTCGAAAATACACTCAAAATTCCTAGAACTTTTAACGATGTTTATGTGCTGCAAACGTTTATTAAACAAGTTTCTTCAACAAAATTTGTTGTTAAAGAAACTTGTTTAATAAACGTTTTATTCTGTTTTGTACTTAATCATACTTAATCAAAAAGATCTTGAGTTTATCAGCTGTCCCAAATGAGCGTGAACAACTACTGACTTCTGTTGTAAGCGGACTTAATGAATATGTGTGCAAGACACGTTTGTTACCACTCAGAATATAATTTACATTCTGATTATCATTAACGCTAAGGGAGATTTACACCAACCAACTTCTGTACACTGTGAGCTGCCAGTTCCTACTTAAGATCACCATCATCCACAGCTGGATTTTAACCAATGGGGGGTCTAACCAACATCTGTCGAACCCCACGTCACCTGCACTGGGTATATTGTTATTATAAGTGCCAATACACAACGGCCCTCAGTTCCCAGCGGCCCTGCTATTTCTGGTCCTCGCAGCTGCCTAGGTTCCGGCGGGGCAGATGGAGCGAAAAATCCTACTTAACAATTTCAATCTATCGGAGCATATATTACCTACCTCTTTATAGAAATTATGTACTATAATACAATATTCATCTAAATACACTGGTGTCGATTCTGTTGTTTTAGAATTAGCTAAAATTAGGTAAAATTATGATTTAGGAATGTCAAATAGACGAAAGCTATTCTATGTTTCAAAAATTGGACTGGCAGGTTTATAATTAGGATGACAGATCTACCACAACTCAACTTAGTTATAATAGCTATAATCCTATTATTTGCATTACATTTTAGCTATGATTAGAAACGTTTAGAAGGCATCTAATTTGGTCACGATTAAAATTTATAGGCAAAATGCTGGATAAAAACTGACTGACTGACTCAGTCAGTGACTGAAAGTCAGTCACTTTCAGTCACTGACTGAGTCAGTCAGTCAGTCAGTCAACTTTCAGTAACTAACACTCAACCTCTAAATGTCAAAATCCATTTATGTGGAATATTCTAACTTTTTATATATTTTCCTCGTTCAAACGAAGTAAACCATTACGCAAATAGATCACGAAGTACTTACGGCTAGGCTCGACACTACAACTCAGAAATGTTTCGATGGGATTCGAGGGCATTAATAATAATTCATATCTTATTAAAAACGTGAATTGTTTTTCTGCATAATTTTTTTTCTTTAAAAAAACAAACTCTTCCTTTTTATGTTTTACTCACATAAAGTTTATTAAAACCTCTTGAAATAAAACTGTTATGTTGTTTTGATAGTTTAGACTGTGACTCAACAAAAGTAAAGTTAATTAAAACTTCTTTGTCAAACGGAACGGACGCCTTTAGGGAAATTAAAGCGTTTTTGCACGTGCACAGATATAATTACATTTCCTTAAACTCGTGCTCGGACACGAGACCTCGTTTCTTATTATTAATTTTGTACTAACCTGGTTTTACAGAGACTAACCTACATACGCTTTACTTCACTCACATACGTATTGTCAACGTTGTAGCGTTCTATTTTGGTTGGCGGCTAGAGAAATTTGATCACTGAGCGGTTTTCGCTACTACTGCAGTACTGCTTAGGTACTTACTAGCGTAACCAAGCGAAACCGCTACCGCTCTTGTTTGGTTACGCTCGTGGTTTCGATTGAGGATTCGGAATTCTCTCCTTTCGGCTTAGTGGACCCCGTTTCATGACATCGTCTATAAAGTTATATTATACTTATTAACACTAAATACCTACTTTACTACTTTTTCTGAGAGTAAAATCCTAAAGGCCAGACAGACAGACACAACATTAAAAGATTTTGCTGATTCGTTATGTTATGTCAGTCTTATTCTACGAGCCACTGTTGGGCAAGGACCGCCTTGTCTCTTTCCACTCCACCCTATTTTCTCCTACTGTCCCCCAATCCCCAATCTTTCTAGCTCGCCTATCCATAGACAAAGTCATAGAAATAAAATTGAAAACAAAAATTAGAAAATAAATGGGACATAAATACTTTAGACTCAACATTAGATAAAGGACTGTTGACTGCAGACTGACCTACGCGGTATTCACTACCCAGAGCGGCAGCAAAGTTCGAGTAGGTATGCTTTAATCCCACCGTCACTAAAATACTCGGCGGAATACCGCGAACCGCGCGAAACCACGAGCGGAATCCAAGCGAAACCGCTACCGATATGGGTAGCTAATACCGAGTAGGTTTGGACAGGCCTTATTTTACCAACCATAAATATAAATATAATATGAAAAATATATTATTTTGATGTATAGAGAATTCAGGTTATAATTAACCTTTGGCAATTTATATGTACATGATATATCAATCTACCTTCTTCTTTGTTTAAATAATTAATGTGATTCTGCTATAAGCAGTAGGTTAAAAGCGTTATCGAATTACTTATCTTAAGTATCGTATATACTATCGGGATCACCTAGGAATATGACGCAAGTCGATCTTTGACATTGACTGACACATGTTATGTGCGTACATTTTATAGAGCGTGATGCAAACTAAGCATTTCATTATTATTCATTCCGGGTGTTCTGGGTATTTTCTATGTACCTATAACAAAAAATATCTATCAATGTAATGTATTGTATTAAGTATATCAGTCATTAAGTACCCATAATTCAAGCTCTGCTTAGCTTGGGGCTAGATGATGCTGTGTGTATTGTCCAGCATATTTATTTATTTAATTAATTAATTATTATTAACAACATAATGAACCTACAAAAGTAAGTTTGAAGTCTCTACATTTAGGTTTCGTACCTTTATAGGTACACGGTGCGACGCAAGGACATTCATTGCGTCGCACCGGTTACCGTTGGGAATCACACTTCGGCTGAGTAGGTACACACACACTCAGCCGAAATGTGATTCCCGACCATGGGGTACACAGTATAAACTACAAGGTAGAATAAAAGTTGGTGCCCCGGTATTCTGAATTCACCCCTTTCGGCTTAGTGCAACCCGTTTCATCGCACACTGTGGTTTTTATTTATTTTGAAATTTTAGGGAAACTTAGCTAGAAAATTACAGAGTAAGGAACATTTATCTAAATGCATGAGATTTACATGTACTTTTGCTGTGGGCTATTTATAAAGTTTTCACTGGTTAGCTTTATGCACTGTGTTGCACTTGTTATGATCGGTACGCGATCAGAATAAGATAGACACATTTTCTGAAAACTGCGTATGTTGCAAGTACTTTGACACACGAGAATATGTTTTTTAAGTGTTTCTGCATATGTGTTTGGCGGACACACTTATCAAATCAGCTAAAGAGATTTTGATACTACGATGTATCAAAATAGTCGTCTGGTCTCCTGCAGCAATTATAGCTTTTGTATGCCTTCACCCTTTCATTTGGCGAAAAAAGTAAACAGTTAGGACGGAGTGGGGTTTTTGTAAATTTCCATTAAGTATTAAGTTATTTAACCCTTCACCAACACGCCGCTCAATATTTTACGCAGTGACTAGACCGTGTGCAAGTTGGTGCTAGGTAGTTACTTAGCAGATTGGGGCTGGTCTGTAAAAAGCAATCGTAAGATTGCGAGAAAGCAAAATAAAACTGTATTTCGCACACTACTTACCTTACTACTGATTTGTTGGCAGCAAAACTGAAACAACCTCGGCAAACTTGGTGGCAAACCTTCTTTTTACGCTGGTGGGGAAAACATTCAGTGAAGATAAAATATGAATACTTTGTATCTTAAATGGTACCTAAGAATTTAGTTTGAAATTTGAATAATTAGTTGTTAATACAAGTAATTTCGTTTAAATTTGACTTCTCTGTGACATTATTTTGTAAAGCAAAAGAAATAAACGTTATTGATTAATTTAATTACTTGTGATTTTGTATAAATTATTATATTATTATTTATTTTATATTTTTATTTAATACAGCAGCGGGGCAATGCAGCCAGAGTCTTAGGGCGCTTCCGACTGGTATTGATATGGATCAGTTGAGCTACCTGTAGATTGTTTGCAATAGTCTGCAGTTAGCTCAATTGTTTCAATTGTAAATAGGTACTAGTTCTAATTTGATTCATACTTGTTTTTTTAGCACATAGAAAATTACAATAACCGAATAAAACTTATATCTTTTATTATAATTACTATCTATTTCTTAAAATTCTAAGATATCTTTATTAAGTACCTATCTATTTGATTATATTATATAATTGTAATTTTTTTTTATATATTATAGATGATGATTCTCTCTGATCATCACCTTTAATATATAAAAAAAATCTATTATTCTATTAAACGACTTTAAAAAAAAAGAAGGAGGTGCTTTTGGGATATTATTTGATTTTTTTAAAGGAGGAGTTTTTATGTCCGGCTGTATGTATGTTATTTTTAATGCATGTTTGTCGATTTCTCCGACAATTATGGACCGATTTCGTAAATTCTTTCGCTATTGAGAATGATCCCGAGGTGGTCCCACAAAAATTTATATCCCAGGATCCCGAAAAACTTAAGAAACAGTGTAATTATTAAGGAATTTGAAGTCGGTTTATAGTTATTTCAAAACAATAAAATATATAATTTTTCTGATTTTATGCATGATATCATCATCATCATCACATCAACCTATCTTAGTCCACTGCAGGACATAGGCCCCCTCCAATGAGCGCCATAGCGCCCTGTCTTTAGCTTGCCGCATCCAGCATCTGCCTGCAGTCTTTCACAGATCGTCATCCCACCTGGCCATGCATGGTATACCTAAGACCAATACCTACCATTTGGTCCATTAGGTTTTAGTGCCTACGCAATGCACAAAACCTTTCAGGGCGTAACAGTTATTTTGGGTTCAGTCTTGCTAGATTGATTTCTGATATCACGCCTACCTTAGTAGTAAATTCCTACGTAAAAGCAGTAAAGAGTGTTTCGCCCCAAAAGACGCAACAGTAGATTTCAGATGGACATAAAAACTCGTGGTCGTAATATTGTCGAAAGTAGGTACCTACCTAAGTTTACGATAAAGAACCACGTACAAAAATATCAGAGCTTAACTTCTTTGTGTTCTTTCGTCAACTCGTAGTTTTCGAACTTTTACGCGAAAATCTGATTCAGTGAGACAGAGAAACGTCAAAATTTTGTAACGCAATTTTTTATGGGCCTGTACTGTCCCACGGCTGGGCAAAGGCTTCCTTTTCCTCCTTTCGCCCTTCCACACATCTCTTTTTTGCCACATAGGTCCAGGTTTATAAATATAAATAAGCCTACGCTACTACAGTAAGCAAAATATAATAACTTAGTATTAATTAGATAAGGCGCTACCCCGACCCTCTATTTTATCTTATTATTACGTTAATAAAGGAATTTCCAAAATTCTTTTGGGCAGCAAGTTTAAACAGAGATGCGAAAACAGAGTTTGGTGGCCACCAAGAGCAACTTCGCATCTCTGTCTAAACTATACAAAATAAAACTCTTACAGAAGCATTAAAAAATAGCTTATGATAGGAATCACAAACTGCTAATGGATTTTAGACAATTCCTTTGTTTAACATAATAAGATAAAATAGCTGGCGGCGGCGCTAGTGTGAGATTTAAGATAATTGTAACTATATAGGTACCTACTACTCATTTAAGTCAACATTTTTCTGTTTAAGAAATAAAATTAATTAAACAGACTAGCTGTGCCCGCCGCTTCACCCTCGTAAATTTCACAATTTCATGCGTTTTAATATATTTGAGCCGAAGTCTGTTTTTCTTAAAAAAGTATGTTATCGGAGATAAGCTCAAACCAACAGACAGACAAAACATTTAAAAAATTATGTTATTTATACTTATACGTTTTTTAGTACTATGTATACTTTTAAATGCATTTAGTTAAAAAACTGTTATTTCATTGATGTAAGTATTTAGACATTACAAACAGACACTTCAATTTAATTTTTTAATGTACCTTCATAAAATATCGTAGGTATCTAAAGATAGATATATCATTCAAGGAAAAGAAATTTGCAAGACAACATGATTATCATTATAAAAAAGAAAGATTATAAGGAATCTTTACCTGACTTCTAGTTATGTAGGTAACTCAACCATCTTTTTAACTTTTTGTGATTTTTGTTGCTACCTTTCTTCATTAAAACATTGTAAGTACCTATTATAATATATATTTATACTATATTAGATATTATTATATAGTGCAAGTTTTATTATTAATTGCTGTAGTTTATCTAGCTTAGTTTAATTAAAGCACGACTTTTTGTTTTATGTCTACCATGTGTGGTTGGCAGGTAGAAAATGCCATCGGCATTAAGCCCACCTTTTGTATACTTTTGTTAAATGTGTGCAATAAAGTATTTAAATATATACCTATATATAAATATATACCTATATAAATATCTGTTGCACCTTTATTAGAATTAATGCAAGGTGTTGCGAGCCTCATCAAAGCCAGTAGGTAACTATCTGGCGCAGCGCATCAGCATTGCCATACAGCAGAGTGGCAATGCAGCCAGCTTCTTGAAGACGCTTCCGACTGGTATTGATATGGATCAGACCTGCAACATGTACATAGATTGTTTGTAACAGTGTGCAGTTAGCTCAATTGTTTCAATTGTAAATACTAATTCTAATTTGTTTCTATTATTTGTTTATAATTTTCTATGGTAATAAAAAGATGTAACAATAAAAACTTTTTTTTATTTATTTGCGGCATGTCTTCGACGGTCTTCGTGAATTAATTTGTAATGTATGTACCTATGACTAACAAATAACTTAACTAAAAATAACAAACATATTGGTTGGTAGATGCATAATTTAAGCACAGTTTAATCATAATATTATTTCACAAGTTTCTCCCACGGCTTTGCACATGTTTTTTGGAATAAAAATTATGTCTGTATGTTAAACCAGGTCCAGATCTTTGTGTGCAAAATTTCGACTCGATCCATTTAGTAGTTTCGTTGTCTTCGGAAACATCTTCACAACGGCAACCTTAAATTTTTGGTAGATTTTATTTCTATTCTAGCCTACCTACGTGTTGTCTAGGTTATTCTTACATGCTGTGGTTAAAACGGACGATGACAAAGTATTCTTGGTGTTTTTCCTTTCATTACATTACATACAACTTTTACAAAAAGTAATTCCTTTATTGGTTGTATGTTTTGCGAATAACCTTGTAAATTTTTAGTTCCTAAGGGCTGTGGATTTTGTTACATAAATAAATACATTTAAATTATGTTGCTTATTATCTTAGTATTTAAAGGGCGAACCTAACGTGTTCGTTTATCAAACTAGGCCTAGATCTCAGTACTCACGTGATCCCCGTGGTAAAAAATTCTAATTAGATAAAATTCAACATTTTTATTGGTTCCTTGAATGTGAAAGCACGATTGGGAAAAAATATTACGATATACAAAAACATGAATGTGCACTGTTTCGCAAATAATTTGGTCGAGATCTTAGGAACCCTGCAGTCTATTGAAATGACTTATGTTTTGATTCGTAGGTCGTTACTAATTATTTGGTTCCTTGAACCAGTTTCTTCATAAGTTGCGTAGTTTTCTTGTAAATAAACAATAAGGAACCTGATTTTTGCGCTTACGCCGCGCGCCCGTTCCAAACACGTATCCTTTGTCCCGCTCCTAAGAATGCGAAATCCTATGCCTATCCTTTTCACAAAATGGCGCGCATTGCACCCATCCATCCACGCTTTACAAAAGGAGTAGGTAGTGTAGAATTGTTTTATAATAATGTGTCTTCACTCCTACCAATACACTAAACAAAACAAACTTGTTTGATTTTTTTTCTGGTACCCTTTGAACTCTAAAACTCTTCAAAGTATCTAGGTTAAGTTCATACCTACCTATAACAATTGAATCAACGATCGACAGACAATCGGATATCATGTTTTGAATAACAATACCAGGTTCAAGAAAGGTGATAGGCACTGACAAAGCAATTCACCCGCTGTTATACCACTTAACCGAGGTATAACACTTAGCCTAACGGCCAAAGGCCTCATATCATAAATCTCGCTAAAGGACACATCACCTTTTCTGGCCTATCAATATGGGCCTGGAAAAAATACATTTTAGATTCCAACGTAATAAAGTTGATTCAGCTTGAACTTCTCCGACCGAACGCTGTCGGTCTAACAGCGGTCTTTCTGCGTTGAAATAGAGGGCATCTCATTCTACACTATGCAAACTGAGCGGGACGTCATACCCCAAATGCGTCTCCATATTTATATATACGAATGTAGTGCCTGTGGTGAAAGATAAGACTGGAAACTTAGGCGACAAGACAAACTACCGACATTTATCACTAGCTACTATCATTGCTAGTTGTGTTTGACGGTATGTTTAACACAAGTTAGATCTGTACGTTACTTTATACGACAACCAGTTTGGGTTTCGACCTAAGCTGTCCACTGAGAGTGCAATTACTGTGTCTTATTACCGTCCGACACTACATACATGAGTAGTGTCTGCTCGAAATAAATTATTTTTATTTATAGCAGACGACCTTGTAGTGTAAAACCAACTTATAGTGGTTTACAGTTTACACTACAACTGCTTTATAGACTTGTAAGTGACAAATAAAATACTACCGGTGCCTAATTTTATTCTATTCTACTTACACTAGGTATACATACATTAATATTTTTAGCTCGCATTGTAGGACAAAGGCTTCTCTCCAGTCCTACCATCCAGACTTTTTTTTAAATAAATAAATGTTTTATTAGAAACATAAACAAAGGTTACAAGGTTACTTAATGAAAAACGATAACAACTGCAGAAGTTTAAAACTGTGTCGCTCCGATTATGAGCGTATGTGTTCCAATATAAACAAAAAAGCTAATTAGCTTTGTCAACATACAAGAAAATAGAGAAATAATTGTTTTTTCTTTTTTAAGTCAGTATTCAAAACTTTTCCTTTTTTTAGGGTTCCGTACCCAATGGGCGAAAACGGAACCCTAACCTCCTAAATATTACTAAGCCTCCGCTGTCCGTCCGTCTGTCACAGGCTCTATCTCATGAACCGTAAGAGGTAGACAGTTGAAATTTTCTGAGCATGTGTACTTATCTTGCCGCTATAACAACGACTAATAAAAATAAAACAAATATCCATAAAAAGTGTTCTTTTTGCCTAACTTTGCTCTTAGTTTGTCAAGGCTGTATCTCTTGAAACACAATAGTTAAACATGAAACTTTCTATAAATAAGTAACACTTCAACTATAATAGCATCAAATACTTAAAATATAATAAAGTTGAAAATTTAAAGGGGTCTCCGAGCAAGTGAAAATTTGATGTTCTTTGAAATAGTTGCCTAATTTTTGGAGCCTTTCGTGAGCGAGTCGACTCACACTTGACGGTTTATTAGGTAAATCGTAAAAATTGCAAGGATATCGTCAAACAACTACCACCACTACTTACTACTACTTACCATTTTTATATAGATTATATTGATATGTATATCGGCTTTATAAATAAATTGTATTTCTGGTTATCTTAAACAAATACATAACGTACGTAGATCGGTTCGTGAGCAAAACAAATATTATGTAGGTATGGTAATGAACATTATCTCTGCACGACACTCGGACAGATGATGACATCGCAAAGTTGGCAAAGTTATCCAGCCATCGGAGCTGAGATCTTTGTGTGTCAGTCGTGATCAACCAATCGAAAGGGCAGCACAGCACCGACAGCTAAGTGACATAAGTTGGAAATGTGTGTGAGTTAAACACGCAATTACAACTAGAAAACCCAATTACTTAATAAAATAATTATTTAATGTTTTACACAGAAAGTAAAAACTGTTCTAAATTCCTTTACATGTAAACTGTTTATTTAGTTTTGCGGATCAAATAGATTATACATTTTTATGGGACCACCCCAGGATCATTCTCTGTCTAAACCAAAATAATCATATTAATCATCATAATCGGTCTACAATTGACGGAGAAATCGGTGAACATGAACATACCTACATAAAAAACTTACACAGTCGAACATAGTACCTACCTCCTCCTTTTACGAAATCGGTTAAAATGGGTACCTACCTAAGTAAAAATTATGCCTATGTCCTCTACCTCTCTGTAAAATGTTATCAAGATCCGTTCAGGCGTTTAGTCGTGAATAGGACAATTACAATAATTACTTACGCTTTTATAATACTACGTAGCATCTCCCCGCGACATTGCACGCGCTTTTTAAGTAGCATAAGTCTGTTCCCGGGATATAGTTCACCTTCATTAAGATCCGTTCAGCCGTTTAGGCGTGAAAATTAACAGATTGACAGAATCACTATCGCATTTATAATATTTAGTGTGGATTTTTTTTAATCACTAAGTAAAATTAAATGCTTATTCCCAGTATGTAGAGGTATGCTTCTGTTCGTGACGTCTCCTTCTAATATGGGATTTGCGTAGTTCCCTGTCCGCACGATAGAGGCGCTGTACAAAATTGTATGGAAAAAGGAGACGACACGATCACGTCTCGTTACTTACGTCAAATATCCCCCCTCCCGCTGTGCACCAAAAATATAAAACCAACAAATTTTAGACGGTTCAAATAATTCACGCAGAGCATGCAAGGTTCAATTTGGCATAGCCAACAACATACTTGACAAAGAAAATAAAAAAAAATTAAAAGAAATTAGAACTAGTATTTACGAGTACAATTGAAACAATTAAGCTAACTACAGACTGTTGCACACTATCTACAGGTAGCTCAACTGATCCATATCAATGCCGTCGCGTCGGAAGCGTCCCCAAGACGCTGCAGATGGCTGCAACTTAACAATAACTTATTTAACTTCACAAATATAACTACATATATCACAAACTTATTTTGATGGACTTTAGCTATTTTAGTGATAAGAATGTACTTGAATTGCTATAATTACAAACAATAAGCAGTAGATAATTCCCTAAATAGATAAAGTAACAACGTCACCAGAGGGCTGAGTCTATTTGACGTTAGTAAGGAGACGTGATCGTGACGACTCATATTTCCGTTTTCTGTAGTCTGTTCTTTCATATGAACACACTGAACCCCTCAGGTGTGGTGTCTCACTTTCAAGATAAATTTTTGAGACAAAAGGTAGCCTATATCCGTCCTTGGGATAACATCTATCTCAACGCCAAATTTCAGTAAGATCCGTTCAGCCGTTTAGGCGTGAAAAGGTCAGACAGACAGAGTTACTTTTGAATTTATAATATTGGTATGGATAATATAATATCACGGTTATTGGTAATTCACTGACACTACGTGAACAGGTTCTGCCCATCATCTCACGAACACGTTCGTGAAGACGCCAGGTCTCAATTCTTAAACATGGTATATATAACAGGTACCCTCCCCAACCTCCATTCAATAATCGTTCGATGAATGAAACGATCAACCATAAGTGTGTTTTAAATGTTATTAGGGTTCCGTACCCGAAGAGTGAAAACGGAACAATATAATAAAATATACATATCCTTTTGCATAATGTTGATTCAATAGTTTATCCTAATATTAAACATTCTACATCCAGTTTGGCTAATACTAAATATTGCTTTTCTGTCCACAGGCAACAAGGCGCTCAGCAGTAGCCCTTTCAACCTAAAGGCATCAAGATGGTCAACGTAAGTATAGACTACTTATAGCTTACTACTACGAGTACCAAAAGTGAATTTATTTAAACTGTACAGAATTATACAGGGTGTTTTTTTTGAGATGGGAGTGTATTGCTCAAATCTGAAACTATGAGAGCTACAAAAAAGTCTTGTAGGGAGTCATTTGTTCATGGGGCTCAATTTATGATTAAATAAAAACTTTATACCTTACTTTTCGGATTTCATCAATACACTTTCCGAAATTCATGTCTAATAGATGTTTATTTGATAAACCTCTATAAAAATACAGGCTTTGTTTTCTGAATAGCGGTATTTCCCGCTACACCAGCTGTTCGAAATTATCATAAATTTCCCCTCAATGCTTGTTGCGGAACTTGAATCCAAACTAAACAAATTAGCGATTTCTTTTAATTTTTAATAATGCATTTCTTTGCTAAGATTGATCCTATACTGCAACAGAATCCGTTGGTGTAAAAATACAGGGTTAACTTAATATTTTTTTAAAGCATTCACTTCGATTTCCTGCAAGCTGTTTTTAAATAAACGATTTTTTTCCATAATAATCGAAATAATAGACGACTTTCCTCTTTTCTCATAGTTTCGGATTTGGCCATACATACACACCCATCTCAAAAAGCCACCCTGTACAGGTACATATTTTATAATTTTGGCACGATTTGAATTGTCTGGAAGAGCATTAAAAAAATAATTGAATTTAAAAAAAATGTTTCTACGCATTGCCATAAAGCAGGGCTATGCAGCCAGCGCTGCAGCGTCTTGGGGACGCTTTCAATTTGTACCTACTGATATGGATCATTGGCTGTGGAGGTGGAGATAGATTAATGCAACAGTCTGCAGTTAGCTTAACTGTTTCAATTGTAAATACTAGGTACTTAGTTCTAATTTGTTTTATTTCTCACATGTTTACAGGAAATCAATGGCAGTATACCTCCACAGGAGTTGGAAACATTCCTGACTCCTGATGAAAAGAAGAATGAAAAAATTGTTAGCAAGTACGTACCTATTTATTTATTTAGGTAATAGTTAATAAATAAATTTAAAAAAATACGTATGCATCTAATAACGATTATACCTACTTATTGACGCTTATCACAGTGATTAAAACAGGTCGAGCTAAATTTCAATGTTGAATCAATATTCCCCATAAATATAAATAGAATCTGATATTTCCCATACTTTTAGTAGCCACCCTCAAAACATAGATTTCGCGAGTTCGTCCTCAAATAACACTCCTTCTTATACAAATAAGTTGTGGAATTGTTTTGTTTGCACGCAAATATTTCTGACCTACAGAGAAGGCTCTTTAAATTCGTTTACAAGTAGGTATTATTATATTACAGAGGGTAAATACCCTGTGTCTCAGTTCTCAGAATGTTGTCATGTTACAGGTACAATATGGGCAAGGATGCCGGATCCGCAGAATTCGACCCATTCACGGAGAGAAAACAGGATAACCCTACATCGTAAGTACAACCCTTGCACAGGGACGCAAACAAGTTTTAGCAATAATTTGGCGCTTCTGTGACATAGTAGCGTTTTGAAGATGACTATCCGTGATTCTAGCTGTTTTTTAATTGATGAATAGCTGTCAAGTAGTTCAAAAGATACCTACAATAAGTGTATGTATACTAATGGTAGCTTGGTAACCACAGTTTAAAAGTAAAATCTTCAAAGGCAGGCAGACAGAGATATACGATAAAACTTTAATAATTAAAATTCATTGTTTTACAACGGTAGACCAAATAACATACATTATTTGACCAGGCTTTGTTCGAGCGCTTTTACTTCTGCTAATTTAAGAAGCCTGTTTTCTTTTTAAATCAAACCGTATTTGGCTAGTTACATACATTTAGGACTAGTTTTGCGTTTTTTCGAGAAAAAAAGAAGTATCTTTAGATACGTAATTCAAAGATCTAATTAATGTTCCCATGGGAACTGATTATCGTATAGTCGCTCGAGTGAGAACGTCAAAGTCGCCTGTCACGCCATAAAAGTAAACTAATTTATAAAATCTGTAAAACAATTCACGTAGCATTCAAAAATCTTAGCTACAAACACGGAAGGTCCAAAAACAAAATATACTCCAAAATAAACTTCACAGCAAACAAAATTGTTTGTCATGAATTCATGATTTTTGGTATAAAAAGTAGCCTATGGTTAGGTGTTTTTTAAAGTTGTATTTTTGTTCTGTAGGAAGCTTTCTTGCGAATGCATAATAATTGCTTTGCTATTATTTTCTGTTAGTGAAAAAGAAAGAACGTAGGTATACTTTACTTACACTTGTCCTGGGAGCCCATGCATGGTGCGAATAAATTTAATTGAACATTGGAGATTTCAAGATATCAATCTTTGAAATGAGTTGAGTGTAGCTATTTATTCCTCACAAGTTCATTGCTTATGCGAATTCAGCCTATTGCGAAAATAGTGCTCCAGCTGCACGGCGATCTCCTACGTAGACTAAAGCTTTGCTAATATTAAATATTGTGGTACCTACCTAGCTAATTTTTTTGTTGTTAGAACCAAGTTGAAGAAAACCTTTTGCAAGGTTTTGACACCCTATTGATGTTAACAACTCTTCGATATTTCAGGAACAATGACACCCTGACGCATCTTCTGAAAGCCTCTCTTGGTACCGGCATCCTGGCCATGCCCAAAGCCTTCAAATGCGCTGGGCTGGTCAACGGTATCATCTTCACTGTCCTTGTTGCTGTTATCTGCACTCACTGCTCTTATGTTTTGGTGAGAACTGGTTTTCTATGGTTTTAAGATAAAAATCTAACAAAATGTTCTGTCTTATATGTTACTAGCTGGTGCCCGCGGCTTCGCACGCTCTTTACGTACAAGGTACATATGTCCGTCTCCGGGATACCATTTACCTCCCTTATAAATTTCATTAAGATCCGTTCAGCCGTTTAGGCGTGAAAAGGGAACAGAAAGACAGAGTTACTTTCGAATTTATAATATTAGTACCTACGACCTTAGAGTACCTTTGGATGTTCCTTGCAGCCAGTGAAGGTAGACTGGCTAGGTAAGTATGAAAAGCTGGTAGGTAACTCAAAATTGGCCAAAAACTGGGTATCTCTTGGTCACCAAAACATTGGTCAAATCCATACAAATTCGAAAACAACTCTGTCTGTTTGTCTGTTACCATTTCACACCTAAACGGATCTCAATGAAATTTGGCAGGGACGTAGATGTCTTGGGGACGGACATATCCTACTTTTTATCCCGGAAAAGAAAGTGCGAATCCGCGGGCACCAGCTCGTTAATAAATAGTTTGGCGCGGCGCAGTTTTGTAATACTACGTGACTTGCTTTATTCGACGCCTTTGTTTATTTGCACGCATGTGCAGCGAAATGTAGGTTGGTAAACAAGAGTAATAAAATAAAGTACTGAGTAAGCTCATTCGTTTTCCTACACGTGTAAGAGTTCAAAATAAATGTATTTACTTATTTACTAGCTTCGGCCCGCGGTTTCGCTCTCAAGTGTGACCATTTTATCCCGGTTACCCGGATAAATATTAGCATATATCCGCCCCTGGGATACCATTTAGCTCTCTGCTAAATTTCATTGACATCCGTTCAGTCGTTTAGGCGTGAAAAGGGTACCAGACAGAGTTACTTTTGAATGGAGTTCGTGTTTTAAAAACAACTAATGCGCTAGTGTATCTAGGCAAAGAGTCACGTCTAGGCACAGAAAGTAACATTTTTTTACCTCGATAGGTACCTACCTAACCTACGTACCTATTAACAAATTAAACTTCTTAAGCTCATTGCCATCATCATCCATGAAGGGCCTAAACTGCTTTAGCCGAAGAAATATACCTAATAAGTTAGGTACCTATTATAGCTAGATGTAAACTGGTCTGTGCTATTATTAGCTACATTGCTGCCCGAGTCACCATCGACATTCGATCGATCATTCAATTCGATATCGAAGATGGTGGTGGTGGAAGGTGGTGACTCGCTCAGCAAGTTTTGTCTGATTTTAGGTTTAGTAACCATTATACTTCTTTGGATTTTAGTGTTATTTTATGCTTATCTTACCTATTTTATTTTCCTCAGATAAAATGCGCACATGTGCTGTATAAGAAGACCAGAAGGTCTACGATGACATTTGCAGAGGTCGGTGAGGCGGCACTAGAAAATGGACCACAATCTTTACGACGATGGGCTAACGCGTTTAGGTAGGTCGAGTTATGGTATATTTTTGACCTACTTAAAGTAAGATTTAAATAAATAATAATAGCTTATAAATAATGCTAGACAATCCACACAGAATATCCTGTCCAATCTATTTATCATTACCGTGAGCATGTCCAGTTTTGACAGGACATGCATCATGCATCAAGCTAGTGATCAATGGAATTTCGGTTACTATGATGTTTACTGAAACTAAATAAAGATCAGAGATACGCAATGTAATACTTGGATTTACTTTCAGAGTCTTCATCCTCGTGAGTCTCTTTTTCACGTACTTCGGTACTTGCTCCGTGTATACAGTGCTCATCGCCAAAAACATAGTTCAAGTAAGTTATAAATATAAGATTAAGTAGACGAAACTTATTCACATGTAACATTTCTAAACTGCTGTTTATGTTGGTGAAGATCGTGTATATGATTTCAAAATATCTCTGTCCAGGTCGCAGCGTACCACATGCAAGTCAAGGAAGAAGATGTGGAGATTAGAATATTCATAGTCTGCCTTCTCCTGCCGCTTATCTTCATGGCGTGGGTTCGCAACCTCAAGTACCTGGCTCCAGTGTCTATGATCGCCAACGTCTTCATGGGTCTAGGCCTCGGCATCACCATGTACTACATTGTCAACAACCTGAAGACAGAAAACATAAACAACATGCTCTTCAAGGTGCCTTCGGAGTGGCCCGAATTCTTTTCCCTGAGTATCTTTGCGATGGAGGCCATCGGTGTCGTTATGCCTTTGGAGAACGCTATGAAAACCCCGCGCTCCATGCTAGGTATTTGCGGTGTGCTGAACAAGGGCATGTCCGGAGTGACTCTCGTGTACATTCTGCTGGGATTCCTCGGCTACCTGTGCTATGGCGAAAACGTCAAGGATTCCATCACGCTCAATCTCCCGGAAAGTGAGCCGTAAGTGTTGTATTTTTCTATTCGACAGATATTTCCGAATCGTATGTTTAAAATAACAATCAACAGTGAAGTTAGAACATCTAGCAGATCTAGATAGCCAGTTTTGTAATAATAATAATAATGTTGGACAATCCACACAGCATCACCTAGCCCAAAGCCAAGCAGAGCTTGTGTTATGGGTACTAAATGACTGATAAACTTAATACAACAATAATAACTTAATAATTCGCTTGTCATTTCAGCTTGGCCCAGACAGTGAAAATCTCAATCGCAATAGCCGTATTCTGCACGTTTGGACTCCAGTTTTTCGTGTGCATCGAGATCGCTTGGAACACCATCAAGGATAGGTTCACGAAGCGGCCTGACCTCGCCGACTACATTCTGAGAACCATTCTGGTGACCATCTGCGTGTTACTTGCCGTCGCGGTTCCCACAATCGCACCTTTCATGGGTGTCATCGGAGCTTTCTGCTTCTCCATCCTCGGCCTCATCGCACCCGCGTTCATCGAAGTCATCACTTACTGGGACATTGGATTCGGACGCACCAACTACATCATTTGGAAGAACATTATTGTTGTCATTTTCGGAATGTTCGCTCTCATCTTCGGTACCAAGGAAGCTGTGATAAGCATTATCCACGAGTACACGAAAGACCCTACTATCGTGGCGGTCTCTAACAACACCATCAGCATCGTGAATGCCACGATCGCGAACAGAGTCTAGTGGAGGTAGCATGAGTGTTGTAGTGAATTTGTAGGCTAAGCTAATTAGGATATAGTCTACCCTGGTGACAGAGATGTCATCAGGGTAGACTATACGTACCTATCTGATGGTGATGACTTTGTTTCGTTTGTTACATAAAAAACTACTATCAAACATTTGCAGCTCAACAAGCTGAAATTGAGTTGTTTACATAAATAGTATTGGGTACCTGTGCTAATCAGGTACGTTTATGGGCCCAACATCGTGTACAGAGAAATATTTTATATCACTAATGCAATGTTTGAATCAATTGTATTCTGCAGTTCTTTTGCCATAGCAATGGTGCTATATTGCGTAAAATTTCCTAAGCTGTTTTATTTTCTAGATCTAGGTAATATATTATTGTGACTTTGTAGGTATTCTGGGTATTTTCTAGGTAGTAATTTGGGAGAAACACGTTTCAAAGCAAAACTCTTTAACCTTGTGGAGGAAAATCAACAAAATGTGTGTTTTGAATCAAATTTGACCCAAGTGACTACCAAAATTATTTTTTATGTACATTCCCAGCCCAGAATACATTCTGTGTATTACAGTACACAGTAGTAATTAGCAAACACGTCTAGAATAATGTTCAAGTTCTATTGATTGCTATTCGGACGTGAACCTGAGTAGTTACTTACTGTTGTGTGGTGTGATAGATTTATTTAATCATTTATTAATTGGCTACTTGAATTATGTGATAATACGGTATTATCTAACTCTGACCAAAAATATACCTTATGATAACGATGGTTGGCGAGATATGTGTGGCAGCAATAACGACCTATTAAATACAAAGGTCTGTGAGAACAAAGTATCTGCCGTAAGTTATTCCATTGCGTAAAATGGAGTTCTATGTATGTTTAGTAGTTTGATAATTATATTGTATAACTTAGTTGAGTTGCATTTAATGAGTGTATTTTAAGGCCTTAAGCTTATGAACCACCTTAAAATTTTACAATATGATAACATAACTATTTGTTTCGTCGGTAAATACAGTGTAATAGAATAATCAGATTTTACGAACTTTTATAGAACCTATCAGATGTTATTGTGATAGTATTGAAAATCAACAAGGGCTTTGATTATACTTATACTAAATAAACATAGGTACATACTAAATGAAAATTTACATTCATGGTACTACCTACTTCTAGGTAAGAAACTTTTTAATAAGGTAGGTACAATGTATGTACATACAAGATTTTTTCGTGGTGGATCCAATCAAATATACTTTGGTCTTAGATACAACGTAGAATCCACCTGAACAAATCAACATGTACGTATAACTCCGCCCAAATCCTAATATTAACAGTTTGGGTAATATTTGTGCCTTCTGCTAGTTCAATGCATAATAGATGCTTTACGACATTTAATAGGCATTATTAAAATATAGGGTAATTGAAATCCTTTTATTACTTTTTTATTATTTAAAATAACCGTACAAGTTCCTATATTCTTGTATATTTATGATAAGTTTTGTAAGAGCATGTTATTTGTACCATTTAGACACAACTTATGGAGACATTATAAACTCGGTTGAGTGGTATTATTTCAAATGAATTTATCGTATTGTCGTTTTAAAATATACTTATGTACAAGCTCTTACCATGTTTTATTTTCCTATATATGTCAACCAACAGTTTTTATTTTGTTATGTCGATATTTAGTCGATATACTCATGTACCAAGCCGTATACCGAACTGATCCGCATGGGTGATTTTCAGAAATACATTGTTTTAAATTTTCATAGTTAGAAATAAGTTTACGCATACGCTTAGAAAAATGACAACCCTATCACTAACGCAAAACCGACAAAATTTTACGGTTCCTTTTTCATAAATAAAGAACACATTCATTCATGCTAAAAATATAACTAGACACGTACGTAGCACTTTTTTAATATTTCGTGATTTTTTAACATACCTACCTAATGAAGATTATTTATCGGGTATTTATTGAGAAACTTTTATTAAAATATCGATAAATAGTCTTTATTAGGTACCTACGTACCTACCTAAAAGGTCAAGCACCTTACTGATGAACAGCTGATGTTAGGGTTGTTACATGCGCTAATTGCAATGAAAGGTTCGATGTCTTTTTTTCAGTAAAAAACCTTGAAACTTAGTGTTAGAAAAAAAAATGTTCGTGGAAGGGGGTAGACCCCCCCATCTCCGCTTAGTACACCAATTACGTGGCATCTTGTATATAAATATTCAGTTACCTACCTAGGTTTTAAGTCTAATATACTTTTCTTAGTTTTAAATAAAAGAAGAATTTGAATAATTACAAGTATTTATTATACAATCAGTATTTACCCGTCTCATAAGGACGCAACAACATACAGTAGGTATTCAAGTAAAAATAAATAAAAAACAATTAAATTCAAATGACATCGTATCGATCTACGCTAATACATCTACTAATTGGAAAACATTAATTTGACGGTGTCTTGAAGGTTAATATGGAACAACTTAATACTATGACTGATGGTTCAAAGATAGTTAAAGAACATTCATATTAAAACTTAAATCCAACACCATTTTCATACAAGGGCGAGCTTAAGACCGAGTGTTCAACACTATATTACATACTATACAAAGGTAACACTAACCATTTAATTTGCAATGCAAATGGATTGATTGTTTAAATACAGCTCGAATCTAAGAACCTTTAAAACTACTCGCAACTTTCATATTAGAACCTTTTTTGATTTACATCGATCTAAACTATTACTTAGTTAAATGCAAATAACCAGTCAGTAATTTAAGAACAGCCTCCCAAAAAGTCTGACGTTACAGTGTTTAACTTTTTGATAGGCGTGCAGATACATAAATACATAATACTCTCAAGTTAAGCTCAATTAATTAATCGAAACAGTCTTGATATAATATAGGTCTACAATAATTTTTATTATTTGAGAATGGAAATGGAACATTATATTACTTGAATTTATTAGGCCAAAATACTCATTATTTATTTACAACAGTTGATATAACCGCCAAACAAATTGTCCGGTGAGAGTCAGCGAGAGTGGGAAGTTTGCGCAGGTACAGTCACGCATATAATCCATATGCAACCGACAACGCAGTTGGCGAAAGAGCTAGGAACAGTTTCGTATAGCTCTGTCTAGCCCTTACGTTGTTTGAAACAAAAACTCACAAAGAATAATCGATGTGACTGTCCAGAACGTCACCGCCCACCAATTTGGCCTAAAAATTGCGACATCTTTTTCATGTGATTCGCCAGATGTTAAGAAGTTTAACGATTATTATACTCGAGTAACTCGCCAAGTATTGTTTATACATTTATATGGAAAACATAATAATCACAATATCTATTCCGTTTCTAATTAATTTCTGTATTTTTTTCTAGAACATTAATTAATCTTAACAGTAGGTGCATCATGATACGTCTTAATTATCATTTTCTCAAAAAATCCTTTTTACAACAACGAGTTATTCCTAGCCTCTGGCTTTTGAAAGTCTCTTTTAATAAAAAAGTGTAATTTAATTATGAATTATTTGTCGACTTACAATAAAAATGGTCTTTGAAAATTATGATGCACAAGTTGTTCGTTATATTCATACCTGTTCTATTTTATATAGAACTAACCGTATTAACAAATGATCATAAAGTTGTGATTTAAATATAATATAATAATCTTTATTATATACATAATCTTTATTCGTATCATTTCTATGTATATCTTTATACAAGTGAAAAGTTTTAGTTATCGTTGCAAGATATTTGAGTAACTAAAAAGAAATACTGAGATAATATTTTTGCCAACTGTATGTCCATACACCCAGTAATTTACAGATAGTATTGAGTAATAAAAAATTCAATGGATGTGTAATTAAGTTGGTATTTCATTTCGCATTCGATATTTTTATTCACATATTCTTTTAAAACTGACAATTGACAAGATCTTGCCTCTAAGTAATATCTATTGAACACAATTTTTCTGACATACATACATATGTATATCTCCTATTCAATTTAAGGTCACATACAAATTTGAGGTGCTTAACATGATTGCTTTAAGCTTGAAACACTAAAATATTTGTATGAACCGATATGCTTCTGACGCACGCAACACAACACTACTCGGCAAAATAGTGTGATTTTACCTTTAGTGTTACCTATATCGAGCTTTCTACGTTCTTTCCCTCAAGGAAAACAGTACCAGGAAACAAGTGGACGGAGAAGTCGACTAGTAAGTAGTTTCCGCCTCTCCACATTACTTGTATCAGATCTTATCAATCAGTACAGAGCATCGAAATAGTAAATTGCCTTTCCATTTACGATGTCTTATAAACAGTCTACATGCCAAACTCCCGCCGACAAGTTGACAAAAGATTGTCGGTTGCTTACAATATTCATGCACTTAAATGTAGCACCAACCCACCGGGTTGAGACGGCGGGTTCGGTGTGTAGAGTCCACTATATTATCTTAACATAATTAAAATAATCATTGAAAATATACAACTTCCTGTTTTAGCGTTAAAAACAGATCTAGCTTTTGTCCTTGTTAAAAAGAACGACAACCTAATGGATCGAAAAGAAAATCAGGGGATCAAGTGAACAACGAACGTACTAAATTCATTAAAAAAATATAAAATTAAGGTATGCTTAATTTAGAAATGGCACGAATTTTGTAAAACACTATTTTGGACGATAAAATTATTCTATACAACTTCAAATACAAACAAAGTAATATGAACATCAATAATAAAGTTAAGTCAAATTCATTCAATTAAACAAATATGTCATTGCTTAATATAATTTTTTCTAGTGTTTTTGCAAAACAGATTCATTTGGGAGTTATTTTAAATCGTTTAACTAACTAGCCTTTGCCTATAGCTTCCAATAATATAATTTTAGGAGTGTGTTACTACCCTACAGCTTAGCTCTATCGACTAATGTACTGGTTCAGTTTTACTGGCATTATTGCAATTCTCACTGAAATTTTGAACTTATATTAACATATTTACTAAAGTAGACGTTCATTACATTACACTTAAAAACGTTTTTAAACTTCTACTAGCTAGACAATCTTATTTGTGAATGTGAATAAATGCTTGCATGTTTATCGTGTCCAATTATTTTATTAATAACGTTTTTAATATTTTGGAACCTTTTATTGGGCTTATAAAATTGAAGTAGGGGAAAGATCAAGAAATAAATTACTTTATAAGGCAGATCAAGGAAAAAGTCGCTGTCATGGCGTATAACCAAGTAAAACAGACCGCATTGGAAAGTGACACGAGCCGGGTTTTTTAATTTATTAGTGAGTGTACCGTTGACTCTAAGTCTGAGATCAACGTAGGTATATATTATTTACAAAAAAATACTGATTTTGTCTGATTAGTCATGTTAGTTCGAATATAATACATAAAGGCATAATATTTTAAAATAGAATACTCGACTACTAGGTCGTCTAAATCCCGCGGCATGATTCTTATTTATTAGACAAATCTAGCGTGGACTCTATATGACCTGAATACTCTTATTGAGTAAAGCATGATCTAATATAAATATTAAAATATCAATCTATAAAAGAGATTCCAACATAATCTACTTAACCTGTATATATTTGTAGGTACACATTTATTGCTTTTATTTCTCGATAATTGAAGTGAGGACGCAAATGTCACAAATACTTCTAGTTGTCTATAACTAGGTAATATATTATTTTACTAGCTTTGTATTGCAATTTATATTATATTGATTTGTCGTGCAAGGTACGAGTATACGTATTGGACTTTAACGCTAATGTTATAAAAACAATGTTTTACAATACATATAATATCTTTAAAACTACAATATCGAAAAATTTCGATTTTTTTTTTATATGAACTGATAAAAGATCGATTTAGGCCCATTAAGGACACATTACAGTTAAAATACTGCATTCGAAACAATAAACTACCTTTTCCTTTAGTTAAATTCAACTTAAATTTTAGGAAGCTAGTTTGATTTTGTGTGTGTAACATAATTATTGTAATTATGTTTTGAAAACGACTTCTCGATCATGAATGACATATTCTATGAGGAATAAAAGAAATATCTTTTTGAGCAAATGAAAATAATATGGTAATATTGCTAACACACAACCGGCCACTACTCAGTTTAACACTTAACGTACTATAAAATTAAAATAAACAACAATTCAAATGCGCTACATTATCGAAAATATAAGTTTACAGCTATACACATACGTTTTAGTTATAAATTTTATCAGATGACTTCCATAAGTAGAATTTTATGCAACCTCAAAAAAGATACAACACATTATTTTACGTAGTCTACCTGCATTGTAGACCTTTGCCTTTTAGCTAAAACCTAAAACTTTAGCTTTTAATTAATAACTAGAACCCATTCCACAACGTCTCTAATCTTTGAACAAAACAGGTATTACATGAGTATATCATACCACTTAATATCAACATCAAATTATGCAACATACATGTCAAATTCATATAATTATTTCAGTTTTCAGATCATTTCATATCGAACATTTCCGAGTGAGATTCAAAATACCGCGGGGAGATTATTCTTCCGGAGTCTACAACAGGAGTGAGAAGTTCTTCTGACGGAACTTGTATCCTGATTCTATTATCTGATGGCATATTCGAGCCATTGGTCGTGAAGAAGCCTAGGGTGGCTGGCTTGTGGTGGTGTTCATCGTAGCCTTTGTACCTGGGAGTGACGCCTAGGTGAGATGGACTGGCGGCTAGAGGGTTATACGTCACGTGTATGCGTACCACATCGTCTGATAGGGGGGAGGCTGAGGGGGGGTGAGGCGTGTTGCGCGGGGTTGAGTGCGCAGTAGACGGAGCACGCTGTATACTCAGCCCGCAGATGCCAGATCTGGAATTAGAGCATTTCATGTGAGCATTGATAAAACACAGGAGCAAGTAAGATAAAGATTAGCGTGGACACTTCTAACAAAGAAATCAAGCACTTGTGTTAGACGTAAGAATTCAGAGATTTTAACATGAGTGATCTACATAACGATGCTCTTTCGAATATTAGATGCTGGTGCTGCATGAATACCGATGTTACTTTTTGTTAAACAACATTTTGCGATATGGAATCGTGCGCTCGCAGGAACGCGGAACGCGTGCGATCTCATCCTAAAGAAGTCCCTCGTTAAGGGATGAAAGGTTAGTTTTCTTCAAACACAAACAAGTATCGAAGTTACCTACTTACATTCATAAAAACTAAATATTTTTTAAAACTTTTTTGTAACTAAATCGGTGTTAATGCAATATTCAAGCTTAAACTTTGTTCAAATGCTTGAATCCTTTGGGCTCGTTTAGTATGAATACCTTATTGAGGGAAAACCGATTATTTACTGGATAATACAAAGACGCCTTGATGACAGTTTTACCGAGAAACCAGTCAGATCATCAGTTATAGAAACAAAGTACATGGGTACTTAATACAGTGTTCTAAGACCAGAAGTTACGGTGATATTTCGTACGCAAGCAAATTATACAAAAATTCTATTCGATTTCACTTTGAAACGGGCGCAGAGATTAATACCACCATAACATTAGAACGGCTGCGCCGACTTATCATCAAAAATAGAATAATTCAACTCCATAACTATGTACCAATTAAAATTACCTATATACTTTACTCTTATTAACAGCTGAAATATGATGTAAAACTTACCTGGAAAGGACGTGATACCTACAGCACTAGTCTCTGACTTAGTGTAGATACTGCAGCACACAGTCCCAAGCTAGTCTGTCCCCCATTGTAATTTCCCAATGTATCTCCACTGTGATTATGCTTGTTTCTTGATAAATAAACTTATTTTTTATGTATTTATTATTTATAGTTAACACTCTCTACCAACAACTTTTCAAACTAAATCGAAATCGGCTCATCCGTTTAAACTGTTTTATGAGGTTTATATTGGCTACAAGCTAATTTCACAAGAATTCGACAACCTCCGACGACTCATCCATTAAGATGCCACAGACAGACACACAAGTCAAACAAATAACACCCCTCATGTTGGGTCGGAGGCTACAAACTATACCTGTTGATCCGAATGTACTTCCACTATAAAACCATATCGTACACGCATGCTCTACTTAATCGAATTAACAAAATCATACTAAACAAGCCGCATTGCTACGTAAACATCTCACCCATCTGACCCAGTGCCGTCGTCGGACACGTTGCTATGCGTGTCAAGTGAGTTATCAGGTGCGTGTGAACGTCCGCTGGAGAACACACTGAGATCCGCTGTACTGGTCACACTGGTGTCCGCTAGCGAGCGCCGGGAGCCCAGAGCGGACACTGATTCGTCGCAGCGGACGCCTGCTACCCCGCTGTGTTCTATAATTTTGAAAACCGTAAAACCTCTTTCACCAAGCGCTGTCATCTGCAAAGCTTTGTTTCACCAAATGACTGTTGTCTACCATTGAGGCATTGCAACGAAAGTCTATAAAGTCTATCGAATTTAGCACCTTTGTAACTATGTTGGTTTCATTATGGAATTTCTTTGTCATATGGATAAGAACCAAGCTATGAAGGAAAGAGATCTAGAGAAAAGACAGAGAGGTCGTTGTAAATTGCGTCTACCCAGTTTCAGCAATGAACTATTCGAGAGTATTTTATTTTGATGTTACCAAATATTTCAATACATATATACAAATAATCTTTATTGACAAAGAAAATTACAATTCAATAATAAAAAGAAATTAGAACTAGTATTTACAATTGAAACAATTAAGCTAACTGCAGACTGTTGACAGGTAGCTCAACTGATACAAATATATTTTTACTAGTTTGTTACCTAAAGATGCATTTAGAATTGGCTATGTTATCTAGATAAGATTTATCTCAGGTTATGAAACTAGCTCTCAAGATAAGATAAAGGAGAAATGAAAGAAATGTATCATTTTTCAACTCAAGCTAAGTTATGAAACTGCAAGATTTATAAAGCGGTCTATGGACATGATAAATAAAAGTAATCACAAATTAAATACAAAAAAACATGCAATACAGTACAAAATGAATAAGATACTCACCATCACAAAAAAACCACTTCTAGCAAACTTATAGCCACAAAACTCATGCGTTTAAACAAATCTCTGCTCATATTTCAGTGAAACACAAGTTTATTTACACATCAATATATTGGTTTCCTTATTCTTCTAGAAGGTTTATTGATAAGATAGGAGGGGCTGGGCCGGGATTGGACAGGGTCGCGGAGGATGTTGACGGATGCCTGAGACAGCCGCAGGGGCACGAGACTGGGTGCTTGCGACACTGCGGACCAAACAACTCCGTACAAACATCAGGGAAAGGCAGAAACACCCTATTGTGGCGTGTTTTGTTGTGTCGCCTCAGAAACATTTCGGTTTTAACGTAAAAACTCACTCACACATTGTGTTGATACAAACTTCACACATTTAATATGGTTAAAAACACACTACAACAGTGTGTTGTGACGCTGTAATAATGTGTTTATAGCCATGCTAAATGTATGAAACTAATATGCTTCTGACGCGACACGACAAAAAACGACACATGTAAATACTACCTTGAGGGATGGACTAGTGACGCTGACGATGAAACTACAGGTGGCTAAGAAGCTCGAGTGCACGATAGTACCTATGTTAACTAAACGTGCCATAGTTTAAAAGGGCACGTATCTCTAATAACATTGCCCTCAGAACACCACTGGAGGCAAAACTAAAAATAAATGAACATCATTTTAATCTTGTTCGTGATTTTAGATCTAGCAGTCAAGGACAATAAAATAATTACTCATTTAAATTATTAGGAATATATTTATGATTCGATATTAACCGAAATTCACTGTGAATTTTAGGGTAGGTATTAAAATTCTTAATTTAATCTTAAGCCTATTATATTTTTACAAATACTACGGTGATAAGGGGTGGGTTTATGTTATTGTAACTAAAATTATTGAGCAGAGATTCATTTAATAGTTTAGTATGTTAATAATAAGATCTTAAATCTATTTCGCGAAATTAGCTTTAATTATAAAAGATACAGTAGTTTTAATGATTACTAGCAAAACATCAAGCTGAAAATGATCTCATAAAATTCGAGGAGGCAGAAATTACGTGTTTTTCGTACGATTAACTTATCCTTCATGAGGCCCTTTTAATAAAGAAATTGACAACTGTTTTAAACAGTATCCTAAATGGCGCGAGGTCAAGGACTTAGTATTTCACTCAAAAAATAATTGTATTTTCGCACTTATTTTAAATTGGTAACTGGATCTGTTTTTTTTTTCCAACTTTACATTTACAATTTGCAATCTCTTTGTTTAAGAACTCCTCGAATCTTAAGATTGCGTGTTGAAGTAGTCCACTTCTCGTGTTAATGCCATAAACCCACCTCCATACCACCACACATGCTGGTGCATTTAAACAGAGGGTAGTGTATCAGGCCCTGTATTCTTTAAACCTTTTCATTGGTAACATGGAAATGTTCTACGTCAAGGTATAACTCCATAATTCCAAGATATAATCGCCTCGCGCGATCTGAATGCGATGGAACTGGAATCTCGTCAATGTATATATTTTGATTTAAAATCACATTTCTCAATAGACTCTACACAACAAACCCGCCAAATACCACGAGTTTGTGCGACATTTCAGTACATAAATATTGTAAGTAGCCGATAATGATATGTCAACATTTATTTTATGTGATTTTGCTGTGTAGACTCCATTAGCATAGAAGATCTGTACAAAAATTAATCGATCAAAAACGTCGTCTCGAGACCTCGATGCGAGTTTGCGGACTCTACCGACAGCGCGAATCTTAGTTCAAAGGGTCCCATCACATTTTGATCGCGCGCCGATATCGACTGCAGCAGTGATGAAAAACTGCAGGTCGATTGCAAGTACTATTGTGACAATTGATAAAAATTTTAAAACTAAGAGGACCTTACCTGCGATGGACACATATAAGTTATTTGCCGTTTGCCAGCTGCCTATTTGAAACCGGTCAGGTTTTCAAGAAAATTTAAACAAAGACAATACGTTTTCAAACGGAATAAGATGCCCATGAAGTGTTTTTCTTAACAAATATACATGCTTTAAACTACGTAAATCGCCATGGTGTTGTTAGTTGATGAAGAGAACATACAATTACTCGGGACCCCAAACTTTTGTAGTTTTTGGCAAAATACTATTTCTCTTATGTTTGTGATCTACCAAACATCATAGCGAAATCAGAAAAAGCACCAACTTATAAAAAATATTATAACAAACAGTCGTAATTTCGTTAATTTTCTTCATGAAACCCTTGGATTTAGATAAAGCTATGTGTGTTAGTTAACCTTTTTTTACATGGTACCTATTCATGGATTTATTTTGGATATATGGCAACTTGAATTGATGGGTGTGTTCTGTTTTTTGTACAAATTCAATCAAATGAACCTCGCAACATGAAAGAGCAAAAACTCGCTATTTTCTAAATTTATTCAATAGTTTGGTTAATGATTCGAGCAAGGTGATTATTTAATTACAAATAATATATGAATAGAAATACTAGCTAGGAGAATCCACTTCCTAATGGCTGCTAAAAAACTGGCAAGAACAAAGATTAAATACCTATTTAGCTACAAGATAACGACAAGTTTATAGATTCATTTTAGAATTATCAGGATTTATTATTACAACTAGTAGTCTAGAATCACGAATGACTAATAATTAAATATGTAATCAGTTCTTGTAATAAAAGAATCAGCGACTTTTTACTCAAGCAGAAAAGTTTTCACTTCATTATCTTTTCACTGGTATTTAAGTGTCATTGCATTAGTAAAGATAATTATAATATGTTTTAGTACTATTTAGTTAAGTAAACTTTTTCAATGGCAAGGTTAAATGACAGTATGAAGTAAATTAAGAAGCGTATTTGTCCTAAAATAAATCTTTTACCAAAGGTATATTTAAAGCTTGCATGTGTTTTACTAATTAAAATAATACATACAAACATAATACTGATTAACTAGCAGCTAAAAAATGTATGCATGCAATACCTCGTGTTTTTAAGAACTAAACTGAGTGCTAAAGTCAAATGAAAATGATTTTTAATAAGTAAAACATACGCAAAAAGAGCAAATTTACATACTCGATGAAATACCTACATGAAACTAAATGTCGGTGTTGGATCGAATTATGTAAAGCTCTTTCACACTACACACACTTCACACGACAATAACATTCAAAACTCATGCATGTAAGTGTTCTCCTTGCCTTATATTCCTTATTAGGAACTTAAAAAAAACGATATACTCATCATTAATGAAACTGTGGCATGTTTATTTAAATAGTTTTAATATCCGCATCTAGCAAACAAATAACCTTGCAAAAATGAATTACAGATTATTCCAAATATTTCTCATAAATAGTACAAAAAATAGTTAGCTTGAAACTGATAAGGCGTCATCATTAACACACACAGTTACAATAATATGAATGCTCGGTTCAAATTCTAGTTATGTTCAATACGCCACAGTGACACCAAAAAAAATAGGTATATCCAGTTGACTATTTCACTAGATGAGTTTGCCTACTACCAGCTAACTAAACTATACCTAAAATTAGCTTTAGGTATCAAGAATTTTTTTTTGGGACGGTTAACTACCGTTTATTGAACTCATAAATGGCCTTTTCATTTCTTCACGGCTCCAAAAAAATTTTTTTTTTTTATTTTATTACTGGCAATGTGTAAATGACCCCTAGCACTAAAACGCAGCCACCGTGTCAAAATTACATTTAATTATAAGAGGCAAATCCCGTAACAACCTAACTTTGAATTAATTGTAGAACAATCGTTTACTCATTCTTATTGTAGGGGAGTCTGTGTCAGTTTGTTAAACCGGCGAACGATAAAGGTTAGCGCTTACACGTCCAACACTAATGACCGCACAACACTAAGATGAGCATTCAAATGTCATTTAGATACATTTTACAGTGACGGTATAAACTAAACGACAGCGCGCGGGCACTTGCTTGAAGCTTGTGGTAAGCAAGATGTCACTGGAAAATATATCTGAATGTTACTTACGAGTAGTCCATAGTTAAAATGTTATTTTTGTGTTGTGCGGCAGTGGGGACGTGTGAGCGACAACCTTAAGAACTTAAAACTAACCGCTTTACGTTGCTGAACATAAACAAATAAGCAACAGCGTTTTGGTATTGGCAACAAAAGAAAACAAAATAGAATCTCTACATGCCATAATTCAACTCCGCGTTTTATTTTAAGCTCTATATCAATTTGAGGATGCTGTCATGGTTGATTAAAATCCTTTTGTTTTTTTTTCTGATTAGTAATAAATTTACACGTTGACTTCAATAATTAAGGTAGTCTAATGTTTAATTTGTATGTTTTAGGTAGATTATCAGTCATCTGGTATAACACAAGCTCCGCTTGCTTAAAGGGTCTGGCAGACTGACGCGGCTTGCGGTGGCGGTCAGTACAATTTGAAGAAAAGGTGTCGTCAATTTGCACTGACCACCACTGCAGGCCGCGTCAGTTTGCCCGACCCTTTACGGCTATAATTTTTATAGATTCTGCTCAGTTACAAAGTTTTAACGTTAATTTTTAAATGACCCTTGGAAATTCTAATGTCACAATGTCGTATGGAGCCTATAAATGCGTGAATTGATCTGAACCTAGACTATCGTTGGAACTGGCGCCCGAGCTGTATGATATATCCAAGTTACCTGAGACGGTGTCGCTTTGCGAGACGCGCAGCTCTTGAAGCTCTATTGCAGCCTTCTCTCTTCTGAAACAACCGTCGGCTTTTAAATGCAGGTCATGGTAAATAAAATCTTATTTAGAAATTTGTTTGTTTCATTTAGGATTGACTTGTTTTATTCTTTAACTTGGATAAAGTTAAAGAAAAGTTCCATACTTACAAACCTCTCCCAACTTTGGGCAATAGCTAAGAGTCGATTGTTTCTTTCTGTTGTTTGTCATTCATTAGGCATTAAGTTAAGATATTTTAGTATGTTTATTTCGTGATTTCTTTTGATTAGTTCAATTATGCATTTTTAGATCGTGTCTGTCCCACGTGCATCAAGATGTCAAAACATCGTCAACAATAAATAAAATGCACATCAGAAACACCTGTTTTGCCGTTCACCCGTTGCGTCGAGATAAAATATGATCACTGGCCTATAACAACCAGGAAGGATGGCGTAGAGAAATAGTAATCACCTCGATATCACAGTAGCTCGAGTCTGCTTCTCAGTCTCGGAAAAGTTCTCGGCGCGCTGCCCGATCTTAGACTTCTTGTCTGGCTCTACGAACGTGCCCAGCTTGCGCTGCGGCAGCTCTATGGCCGGCGGAGGCCCCGGGTAGTCGAGCTTGGCTCGCTTCAACTCATCCATGGCTCTTTCTAAATGGAAGATCACTATGTCGTCTTCGTAACGAAAATCTTTGTGTAGCTTAACCTGAAAAGAGCATAGAAAGTTAGTATTTCTAAGGTGTATAGAATCATGCTAGCAGAAGGTACTTTACCTGAATATAATTAACAATAAGATCCATATCATTCAACTTCATAATAGCTTTCTTGTGCAGCTTGAGTATTGTATAGGCCATAGCGGTGATAACTCTCTCTCCGATCATCAAGTAAATATCCCACACTCTCAAGCAAAGACTAAATGGAACTCGTTCAACAAAACATACGAAGAACCATTTCAGGGAATACAGTATAGCATCCAAACCGAACTTGTCAAAGTGCATCTTTAACTTCGGCATGAACTTATTGAGTATCTTATCATGGTGTTCCAAGAATCTAGTCAGTTTTGGGAACCCCTCGACGTAAAGCCCGTGCATGTAGTACTTGTTTTCTGAGAGTAGGATAGCGAGCGCCCAGAAGGCATCTTCTTCATCCATGTACATGAGCAGAACGCCAGCTAAGCCGGACATCCCTTGGCAGTACCCTACTTCAGAGTTATAAATGCTGTAAGCGCAAAGTACGTTAAACAAAGCGCATTGCTTCTCTGAATATCTTTCCCTGTAGAACTGATGCTCACGGAACTGTCGGTTTACGTCTGAGTCGATCTGCCTCACGTCCGTCGACCAGAGCTTTGCAAGCTTCAACATCTCCGGATACTTCCTGGGGTTGTCAGATTTCATCTTGTTGACGTCTAGTAGTTTACACCACACTTTTATACGAAGTGAATCTGGAATGCCTTTGAAAATCCGCCTTTGTAGTTTCTCCTTTGTGGCAGGGGACTCCCATGAGCCGAGCATTTTCACCCATTTCTTCTCCCTTTCCACTTCCACGTTGATCTTTTGCGGCGCCGTTTTTTGCGGCAGTCGCTCGTCGTGGATGAAACCATATCTGGAATGAAATTTGGTTCATAAAACACTACGCAGTTACCGTATGTTTAATTAACACGCTGATATTGGACTAGATCAGATTAGATGATCGTCTTATTTACCGCGCCCAACACACAATACAATAAAAATTTGAATTATGGTTAAAATGCAAGCATTTTTAAAAGATACAAGTTTAGAAAGTTGCTTTTGCATCAAGCATTGCATACTATTTTTATTTGTGTTGCACGTAATATAACTTCGCTAAATTATCTGATTATATATATTTTCCTAGCCAGCTGGATCCCACTGCTGGGCAAAGGCCCCTCATTCTTCCTTCTATACATTCTCATCTGGGAGGTTAGGGGTTTCGCTTATTAATGACATAAAATTGTGTTACGTTTTAGTGGTGCTGGCCTAGTGATATACGGATTTGCATCCTACTCATACTATAAACTAGCTGTTGCCTGCAGATAGAGATAGAAAGTAGCCTATGTCCATCCCCGGGATACCATCTATGTATCTCCATGCCAAATTTCGTTAAGATCCGTTCAGCCGGTTGGGCGTTAAAAGGCAGACAGAGTTACTTTCGAATTTATAATATTAGTAGATTTGAAAGTTTGAGAAGTATAATGATATTTAAGACAAGACAACGCCATAACTACTTAAAAAACATACAGGCTACTCTGGTAAAAAGTGTGTGAAGCCACGGGCAGTAATATTCGGTCAAGATTAATATGTACGTTTGTTACTTTTTCATACCATTCTTCACACGAATGGATCGGGCTGAAATTCTTCAGGAAACAACCATCAAAGAGCTAACCAGACTGATGAAGCTGGTCTTCAAAACAGACAGCGCTGCACTAATAAAGCCTGGTTAGGTAAGGGATAATGGACATTACATTACACTCCCATGCGAGATATCTGTGCAGATCTTAGTTCCCCCACATAGAATTAGAATTAGGGCTGAAACTTTGCATAGATGTAGGTTTAATAGCATATGCACCGGCTACAGTTTATCCCATATATCCCATATAGGTCTCATGGGATAGAATTAAAACCTTTCCATAGAACAATAATTAGATCTTTGTTGTCTATGAATATTAAACCTGTCGGCTACTTTTAATCCCAGAAATAATGCATGCAAAGCCCTAGGCAGAAAATAGTTAAAAATAAAATGCAAGGATTATTTAAAGCTGCTGATCGCTAATACTAATGAACACTCAAACTAGGTACATAACCAATTGCAATGCTACAAACTTAATAAAAATACATACAGAAGGCATAACACTCTTTTTGAATCTAAACAGAAGCATTGTGATGTGGACAAACAACTCAAATTACTTTATAATTTGCTAAATAATACAAAAATTAAAACTGAGTTTACATTCCTTTTTATGTATTTTTACTGTTTTTTTAGTTTTGCTGAACAAACTGTAATCCCTCAGGAATAAAGTTTATATGGAACCACCACAGGAACTTTTTCTGTACAAAACATTATTTTAATTTTAACAACCAGGCCTTTACTTTCTGGTCCTAGCAGCTATGAATATGTCTTGTGTATGTGTTCTGTTTTCATTATTTTCTGTTGGAGTAAGCACTCAGGGACTCAAACCTCTTGGGTCTTGTGGACTTGTAAAGCACTTGCTTTATATTCAGTAATTTATGAATTCTTATGTATTACTATTATAATAAGTTGCTAATAAGTCAGACATCAGTCGCACAAGCAAATTTTGTTTTTATGATTTGCCATGCAGTGCACTGCAAGCATCATCAATTACATCAGAGATAAATAAAAGTTGACCCTGGCCCTTTTTTCTTACTCTATACACTTTACCTTTGTACAAGAACTGGGTTTGAATAAACTATGTACAAAAGCAGAGAGTACCTAGCTAACAGGACAGGGAACGGTTTTTCTATGCACAGCAAGTTGTATTGGATTAATGTGACCAACCTGTCAGTTTTGTGGTACTCTTCAAACTCAGGGTCCTCCCAAGGATCTATCTGGCCGGCGAGGTTCTCGCGGCCTCTCTCATACCGCTGGAAGATACGCTCCCTCTCCTCGGCCGCACGTGCCAATAGAGCCTCCTCATTCATAACACAGCTTGGTTGTACCACATTCCGACCTAGGTACTCTCACTATTCACTTGTACTGCTCTTGTCTTCTCCTCACAAACCTCTTTTCACGTAGAATCAGATTCCGATGTAACTATTAGACATCACGCCCCTAAAATTGTGATACTAAGTAGGTAATCAGGAAATATGACGTGATGTCATCATGATCTACGCGGGCTATTTGATTTCCATTAGTTTCACGCACAAAGTTCCATAATTGATACACGCCCTAGTAAAATATCGTTTGGGTTGAGGAGGCGACGGAAAAAAAAAACTAATGAAGCTGGAGCATCTTCAACGCTTTGTCAGCACAAGCAGCGCAGGCAGGCAGCAGCACAGCAAAGAAATGTCAACCAAACAAATCAACTGCAATGTTACCAGATACAATTTAAAAAATCAGAAAAAAAAGTTTTTGAACAAAGAGAATACACTAAGTAATTTACGAAACCAATAATATGGCATGGCAGCACTGCCATCATGATGGTCATTGGTCCTCATTATTATGTTTCCGCCTATCTTTCTGGGCGTGGTGAAATATATTTTAGATTCTAATTTAAACGTGATAAAGTTTATTTCAGCTTGTACTTCTCCGTCAGAGCACTAATTATGTAACAGCGGTCTCACTGCGTTAAAATAGAGGACATCTCTTTCTACACTATGCAACCTGAGCGAGACTTCAGACCTAGAAAGATAACTAACGCGCTTGCAGTGTATTATGCTTGCTAATCACACCACTATCAATCAAACCAAACCTTTGAACCAAACCAACAGGTACTATTACTAGAAAGGAAGAAGATCGATTTTATGTATTTTACATTTAACTGAGGAAGACTTGTCTTGTTTTACCTACATATTATTTTACATCTACCTTATTGATGTAATAATCTTACAGTTTAGAAGAACAGAACTTGCCGGACATCCACAAATATGAATCCTGTTACACACGTAAGCAATTAATACATTTTTTGAAGTTATTTGCCATCGCCTAAGAAAAATATTTTATATTCAGTATCTACCTACGTATTTTCTGTTAATTCCACATTTTCCACAAATAGACTTCTACCATCAAAAATTGCCCTACCAAGATTCCAAAGTCCAAAGTCTATCATTTAAGTCTAAAATTTGATTCATCATTATTAGGTGATTTACATAAGTTCCATAAATAATTCCTTATTTTTATACGCGAAAGACAGTTTATAAACCTGTTGCAGACTATAAGTAGGTATTAAAGTAAAGTTAGGTAGATATTTAAAACAACTTATGTGATACTGATAAAACATTGTTTTATTTTTGTTTGTATTACAGAAGTAGAATGAGTAAGGTGCAATGTGCTAATGTTTTTCTGCCATATGCACTCAGTAGTTTCTAAAAAAAATTAAACTTGGTTTGATGATACTTTTTGTATTCCAGATCGCTCGAGTGACTCGCCCCATTTACAGGAAACTTTCCACAAGTGCAACACTTGCCTCAGCTCCTAAGCCTATTCCAACAACTGGATTCTGCTTTGGTTTGTATTTTTTTATTTGATTTTCTGCTTAGTTTAGGTTACCTGTTGTTTTTACTAAAATCAGATAATTCTTAATAAAGTAAAAAGAACAAGTAGGTAAGGACCTCTACAGCTATTCTGCCTAGTTAGTTCCTAACTTGTTATTAATTAAATCAAATCATTTATCCATAACAGACATGGTACAATAATACTTAAGTGTTAATATAAATAGATACTCAAGTCTCGCCACATATGTTAATTAGTTAATTAATTATTATAATCTACAAAAGCAAACATCATCTCAAATTATTATGTCAGATTTAGTGTGTGCATTTTGGAGTGCTTGACTTTAGTAACACTTTAGATTGGTCTTATGTTTTACTAAAAGTCAAGATAGGTGGTAATATTTATTAGATAAATTTGACGACCTCAGTGGCGCGGGAGGCGAAGGCCCGCTTGTGACGCAGGAGGTTCGATTCCCACCTTGGGACAAATAATTGTATGATCCGCAAATATTTTTTCTGAGTGTTCTGGGATTTACTATGTATATATCAATCTATTTAATGTATTGTATTATATTGTATATCAGTCACAAGCTCTGCTTAGCTTCGGGCTAGATGATGCTCTGTGGATTGTCCAGCATTATTTATTTATAACTTTTATTTAATAAATACCACTAAAATAATAGTATCAAAGTAGTAGATAGACAACTAACAACATAAATAAGTTCTAAGAGGCAACTAAGGGATATCCACACGAAGGTGGGCAGTAGTACTCCTTGCAGAACAGATCTACCACTGAACTGCAATCCCCAACCCGCATGCCCCACGTGGGGATTATGGCATTACACCCTAATAATAAGAGCCAATGCGGCGTTTAACAGGGGAGGCCTGGGTCCAGCAGAGGACTAATAATGAAGTAAATAAATAATGTGGATTACGACACAGCATCATCTAGCCCCAAAGTAAACAGATCTTATGTTGTTACCAGATAACTGATATACTTTATAGGTAGATACCTACATTACATGGATATATATTTTTTATTATACATAGAAAACACCCGGAACAAACATCTGCAGATCGTATAAACATTTGTCCCAAGGCGGGAATCGAACTCGCCGCCTCTTGCGTCGAAGGCGGTGCTGCGCGCGCTGCGCCACTGGAGTCGTCAGGTTGTTAATGTGTATCATTACTGTGTAGGTATCAGCTTGTCTTCAAGCTGATCTGATCCAAAACTCAATACTATTTCCAGAGTTCAGTGATGACCAGAAAGCGCTGCAGGATCTTGCGCGCAAGTTCACGAAGGAGGAAATCATCCCCATGGCTTCTCACTACGACAAGACCGGGGAGTACCCATGGCCGATCGTCAAGAAGGCCTGGGAAGTCGGCCTAATGAACGGACACATCCCTGAGCATTGCGGTAATGTTTTGAATTACACAGCTAAAAGGCTCTTTCCACTTATGATCATTGAATTTGGTGTGTTATTTTATTCGTTGTACCATTTACAGTTATTTTGTGGTGTAGTGTAGTGATTTCACATTCTTGTTTGTTCTAGTGAGTCCCAATTTTTACTCCAATCGGTCTAGGTTAAAGCGTCTCTTGATAAAATTCACACATACCTACGCGTACCTATTGCCCTCTGAGATAGCGGTACTCTAAAAGATAAGAACAACAGATTAGATTTAATCCTTGTAACTTTGGTAGTTACAAGTCATAAACATACATTTTGGACTTCGGTCAATGGCATTACACAGATGTAAATAATTTTTTAAAAGCGGTGCGATCCCCTTTTGTTTTTCGTATTCTGGAGGCCTGGATTTGTGACGTTACCGTGGATGAAAAAACAAAAGACAATCACGCCAGCTTTTAGAAATGTATCTGATAAGTAGTGTTTTGCAAATTCACAATACATACTTGTACATTAATATGTACAAAGTCGAACATTGCTCTCGAACTTGGACAAGGAATACAAATCAAAATGTTGAATAGCCTATTTACATTAAGAGAAACATTGGACTTTGTACCACAAACAGTTTAGGCAAAACAAACAACCTATCTACCTGTTTAAATTATTTGGGTACATTACGTTCTTATTGTTTGTTTCTTATCCAGGTGTTTCTATCCGCAATTTTTTCTAACATGCTCTTCCACACTAGGACTGCTTTAAAGAACTTATCCACTACAATTATCACTCTCGTGATAATTTCCTTTTTTCCTTTAAAAACGTAGACTGTAGTTTTTTACTGTGATTTCTCAGGCGGTCTAGGCCTAGGCGTGTTCGAGTCTTCTCTCCTCTGTGAAGAGTTTGCTTTTGGCTGCTCTGGCATAATGGCCGTACTCTTTATCACCGATGTCGCAGTGAGCATTCATTCCCAGTCCTGGACAGCATGATTAGACAGCTTCGGGGAGCAGAGTGTTTTTTTTTCCATAATTCTTGCATGCTATACTATTATTACCAAAATTGTTCTATTCTTAAATGGGATCATGTTTGGTCATAATGTTGGTCTAAAATGCTCAGTAAACCTAGAAGGAACATTACAGTCTAGATATATCTCTCTCTATTTTTTATTCGTAATCAAAATTCAGCCAATGGTCGATGGAAATATTATGAGTGAGTACACTATACACTCTCGAATACATCTGAATTGATCTACTGGTATTAAAAATTTAGGAAACAATAAAAAACTTTCCTGTCTGTGTGTGATCTTCCTGTGTTAAGCTTGTAGGTACATTTCAGGGGGTATGGGTGGTATTGGAGTTCTCGAAGAGTGTATCGTTGGGGAGGAAATGGCCTTTGGGTGTACTGGCATTACCACTGCCGTCGGTGGCACTAACTTGGGCGTGAGTTTCCTCTTAATACCACCAAATTATCCAAGGTTTCGAACTGTGGGATATCATCGCACTTTGGGATTTTCGATCATCTTACCACTATGCTATGGCATTAAAGATAATTTACTCCTTTGAGGCTATGTAAATGTAAACATCTGCTCATTATTGCTTGTATGATCTGGTGATCTACATTAGCGTAACCTTGTTACCTTACGTTATGTTTCATTAAAGAACATCAGTGTAATTTGCGTATGAAAATGATATGTTAAATATAAATAACAGGCAGGATCATACAAATCTGGGGGTACGACTGTTGCCTATGTAAGTATTATACTTATTATAATATTCTACTGTGTGTGTAGTCTGGGGCATGCTTTATCGTTTTCATGTCGCCAAAAATGGACTCCGATAAAGAAAGATTCTCCCACTTATACCTCTCCCCATAAGACCTAAAATTGCTTAACACGGATAGAAAAGAGTTCCCAAAGAATTATTCAGCATTATCTTAATTAAGATCACCCCGAAAAGTTGTACTGCATCAAATCCGGTGGTCAAAGATCCGCAACTGAATAGAGAAAAGACATTATTGTTCAAAATTTAGACGGGGCGCCCGGCTGCCTAGTGTCAACAGTAATTGTTTTTTTTTTTGTACATATTAAATAGTAGATAGGTACTCCGCAAATTAGAAATAGATTTGAAAAAGTATGTATTAACTTTAAATACTATGCGAAGACACGCAAGTCTTCGCATATTTAGGTACATAGGCACACCCTATAAACAAAACCACGCTTATCTTTTGTTTTTCAGTTTTTTATCTTTATAACATACCACTTCTGAATATTATTATAATCATTCGAAGTCCAAGCGATAAGAAGGATGTATATTTTTGATGAGATACGTCTATAGTCTTAGAGCATAGAAGAAAAGTTTGTTTGAATGATAATTTTCTAAAAAGTTCACCGTGGTGTAACCTCTAAGCCCCAAAAGGTTGTTTCCGACTATGGAGTCACCTATTGTTTTTCTTCATAGCTTTCGATACATCCTCAAATAAAATAAAAAATCTTGAGGTAAACAACTTCTTTAAGGACCTTATCCTGTTTCCACACAAAAACATAATTCATTTCAAACTATTTGTAGCAACTCAAGCTGAAGGTATTTGTGTTTTTTTTTTTCTGAGGCCAAACTTCCACAGAGCGATTCCGCTAGAGACCATCAATGAAATCAATTTTAAAATACGAGATGCAAATCTTAGTTCCATGCTGTCTCGCCAATTTGTAGCATCTTCGTTAATGATTTCGCAGGTGGCTTGGATATGGGTGTCTTTGAGGGGTGTTTGGTGGCCGAGGAGTTGGCGTATGGATGCACAGGCATCATGACTGCCATGGAGGCCAGTGGGCTTGGCGTGAGTCGCATATCCTGTGGATACTGATACTGAATAGTGCATGCGGTTCATTTATTATTTCGCGCTCGTCATTAGAAAATACTAATAATTCAAAATAATATACGACATTTTGATAAGGAATGCTCTTTACGCAGAAGACCTAGAGGAATAGAAGGGAGCTTTGCTGTGGGATACAACAGGCTTAAATAATACAAATCAAAATAATAAATAGACTCAAAACTCTTACGGGGTTTCAATGTTCACCCATAACACAAGCTCTGCTTAGCTTGGGGCTAGATGATGATGAGTGGATTGTACAGCATTATAAAAAAAGGCTTAGCATATATATTTGTATCTAATCTACTTAATTTGAGTCAGTAAATAATTATGTAATAGGTAGTAAACAGTAATAACTTCTCGATCTACTAATACGATTCATTGAATAACATGCAGGGCTTATGTGTACGGTACACACCTATTCCTTGAAATCATACAGCTTATGTAGATAAAACTTTTGATGGTTCGCTTAAGTAACCATCAGTATAATACTTAGATCATAGGAACGTATAACTGTGGGTCACATAGACCATGGTAAATTGGTAACGTCGTAACGTAATATACTGTGAGGAAATATATGATAACACCAAAAACATCAATTATTGCAAATACCCCTATTTGTTTATTAAGTTAGGTAGACAATAGCTTGCGTTGCTTGTGACAATTCGATAATATACGTAAAAAGATGATACACTCGATGATTGAATTTTTTTTTAATGAAATCAACCAGTCTTTTTGTAGAAATCATGTCATACAATAGCCATTACATAACAAACTAATTTTAAAAGCGCTGATCATTATCTCACGTTCACGTAGTTATTAACTTTGCTTCTAATGCTTGCTTTGGTTTCGGGGGTGCTTATTGTTACGCTTTTTGAATATTTCTAATCTTACTTCTGTCAAAAAGTGTGTGAGTAAAGTCTTTGTTAGTATTTTGTATTAGTTTTGTTGTACAAAACACAAAGTTTTATTAAAATATGGTTTTTTTGTAAAATCCACAACATATGCCTATGTAGCATAATGCTTTGTACAATTCTGTAGCAAAAGTTAAAAGTACCTATTCAAGATGTAACTTGCTAGTGAAGAGTCCTATGAAACTTACACATTCCGATTACGTTTCAGCAAACCCCAGTTATTATTGCTGGCACCAAAGAGCAGCAAAAGAAGTACCTTGGCAGACTGATCGATGAACCTTTAGTTGCTGTAAGTATAATAAAAATTATCATTTGAAAAACCAAGATTATTGAATGCTTATGTTTCCAACCAGCGCCATCTATAGTACCCGTTAGAATGTGGTTAGGAAGCTTACCACTAGATGGCTTAGCAAAAATCTTATTGTATAGTATATAGTTTGCTTGGCAGATGGCGCTGTGAACCTCATACCTTGTATTATAAAATACTAGCTGCAGCCCGCGGCTTCGCACGCTTTTTACCGGAATAAAAGGTAGCCTATGTCCTGCCCCGGGATACCATCTACCTCGCTGCTAAATTTCACAGAGATCCGTTCAGCTCTTCTTGAGTTATAAATAGTGTAACTAACACGACTTTCTTTTATATATAGATAGAAGATGTGCTCATACTGTGGAATAGTTTTAAAATAATTATTCTGATTTGACTTTAAAAACAACACAAATACTCAAATCATTGTAAATAGCCCGTTGTAAATTACTAGTATTCTGATTTGATTGTTGAATAGAAGTAGTTTATAAGGGATCTCTTAATAAAACCTTGCAGGTGACAAATATCATCATCATCAGCCTATATCAGCAGTGGACAGCCACTGCTAGAAGGACATAGGCCTCCCCTATGAGTACAAGATCATCATATCAATACAAAGTAACCTGGACCACTTGTGGAACACAAGCAGAAATGAAGAAATGTTTTTTTAAATTTTCCTATTTTTTAAGATAATATAACATTTTATAGATTACTAAATCTAAAGCGTTTATATGGCACATAATAAATACAGAAAAATATTATTATAAAATTAAGTAGGAACTAAATTACCAATTTAACTTAATAAAGAATGCAAAAATTTGTTCTCTCTAAGAAGGATAAGATGTAATTAACTAAATAAAAAAATACAATAATCTTGGACAATAATTCCTAAATCTTTATGTGATTTCCTTGTTTTTATAGGCCTATGGTGTGACCGAGCCAGGTGCAGGATCAGATGTTGCTGGCATTAAGACAAAAGCCGAGAAGAAGGGAGACGAATGGATTCTGAATGGGCAGAAAATGTGGATTACTAATGGAGGAGTTGCCAACTGGTATGAATATAAAAATAGTAACTTTAAGGAACTTTGAACTACTTTCTACTCTTCAAGGTGATATTTATTTTCTCCTAAGAATTACAAATTCACTCATAGATTAACAATACATATAAGTAAAGTAATAATTTATGTAGCCGTAATTGGTTCTTGCTTTGAAATAAGTCAACGTTTTTTCTACTTCGAACGGTTGGCAGGTTTTTATGCCCTAAGCCTGCAATTTTATTGATTCCAAGAACTCATAGCTATAATTTATTTATTCAAGTTAATATCGCTGCCTGTCCCCTATCAAATTATGTTGTTAGTGAAGTACAATTATTTTTGTTCCCTGAATTATAGATCATAAAATAACAGAGAGCACAAAGCAGGGTTGAGATGATTTAAATCAATTGTTTTTTTTTTTTTGATAATGCAATGTAAACAGAAATCAGTGAAAAATGTATAGGGAGTGCCCAAATTAAGATTTGGTGCACACGCGCAATGTACTTATACCTGCTCTCCAGGTTGAGGATTCGGGGAATCCTCTGAAATTAATAATTTTCTCGAATTTTCGTAATAACCTTCATACATTCATTCCATATAGTTTAAATACAAGCAATATGTCAGAAAAAAGCTGCTTAACCGCATGTGTTTGTTTGTGTTTGCGGCAAGTCATAGCTGTTTTATATTTAAATAAAGAATAAATGGACTTAGGAATCGTTTTTATTTTTTTACAGAACGTGTAAACAGAAATGAAAATGTTTCAGTCTTGGTACCTTCTCTTTGTGCTAGTACTTTGTGTCATTAAACCTTTGAACCTACCTTTCGTACCTACACATGAAAAGCTTAAAACTTGATATACCAAAGCGATTAACATATAAATAAAGAAAACTATTGGATTTTTTTGATTAAAAAATCATGATTTTTATCAACCCTAGCACAAAGAAAGAAAAGAAAGCTGACGGACAATTTTCTCTTTATATATGCACAGTAGAGTGCAATTACAGTCAAAGTCGACCTTGTGTTCTTGGTGTTGTTGGAAATGTATGTAAGTGGGTCATCGACGGCTATCCATGACAGCCGACGATGATTAAAATAGGTAAGATAAGAATAACAAACGGTTCCAGTAGAAATTAGGAGAGACAACAAAGAGAGAGATAGGTATACTGAAAATGTAAACCCTAACGTTGGTTTATGGCCCGACGACCTTGAGAGCACAAAATAATTGTCTGTAGCCGTATAAATAATTTGTTTTATTTGTGAAATCTTCAATTTGTGTAAAATACTTTGAGTGAAACAAAAATACTCAAAATCAACAGCGCTTTTAGAAAAGATAGGTGTTAAAATTTCCAATATTTTGTTATTCGAAATTTGCATTATCATCCCTTACATATTTTTTACCTTTAAAATAGACATAGACCTATTGTTCGGGTAAACCGACCACACAGCAGATATGCGTTTAGCTGCGCTTGCAGTTGAATGCGTATTTGTTCGCGGTTACCTAAACTTACTCAGTTCGCGATCGACCGCCATCGTCACGAGTTCAAACCAACACTTATTACCATTTCGTACCATTTACCATTTATTCCATAAGTTGGAGGCAGGAGTTTAATTTACCATAACGTGTCTTGAGAATATAGTCCGTACCATACCATACCAGTGACATTCCTTGACCTCCATACCAATTACCAATCTCAAAGAGCAGTTTGGGGATCAACCAGCACCATCTACCACAACCCCCAAACCATACCCTTTTCACCTATACCTCCCTTGTTTGGGGAATCACGTTCAGCAGTCGACGTATGTGTGCTGGTGGGGGACCTATAAATACCCTAGCTCGAAAGTGCACATGTTTGCACACACACTTGTGCACTATAATATGTCAGGCGCACATATCTAGTCGCCGTTGAGACGACCGCCTTGGTGGAAATTCGGCTAGTAGGATATTATCATCATCAAAGATTCCCGTTTATATTGCAGGTACTTTGTGCTGGCCCGAACCAACCCAGACCCGAAGTGCCCTGCCAGCAAGGCCTTCACTGGCTTCATCGTTGAGAGAGAATGGCCTGGAGTCAACCCTGGACGTAAAGTAAGTTCTGTGTTGCGGTCTCCCTTTTCATCCGGCTTCAAAAAAGGAGAAGGATGTATGTTTGGCTGTATTTGTTTTTTATGTTTGTATGCCAATTTCTCCGTCAATTGTGGACTGATTTTTAATGATTATTTTCCTATTGTATATACACAATGATCCCGAGATGGATCTATTAAAATTTTATAGTGTTTGTCTCGCAAAACTTAAAAAATAGTGTAATTATTAAGGAATTTAAATTCATTTTTATTTTTTTCAATGCAATCATATTATCTATAGTCCTTACACGAGAGCTAGGTCAGTTTCTATGAGTAAAAAGTATGCGCGCGGCGAAAAGGTGTAGAAGAGAAACAAACATACTGGCTGCTTTTGCAGATATACGAAAAATACATGCTCACTCGCTCGAAGACGTAAAATTTGTTTTTTATTTACTTAGTACTTTTTCTCTCGTCTGTAGGTCCGCTGAAGGTAACTATAATAGTTCTTGCGCGAGGGTTATAGTACCTACATAGATAAAACGTAGAATTGAAGTTGATAACTACTGGTATCCATTCATTAAGATTTATGATAAATGCAAGCTTACGTTTAAAATTCAATACAGCCGTCGACGCGACGTAACAGACACGACACTTGTTAGGTATACGCACTCAGGTACTTGGCCAAAGCTAATTTAACTTCGTCCAGGTTAGAGTTTACGTCAGGCCTTCATATTCAGATTCAAAGTTATGTTTGATACATTGTTTGCTTTTCTCCATATAATACAGACTACTACCTACATCTGTATTCCATGCTTTTCTCCCATACCTATCATCAAATAATTTTATCTGGCAACGCCAGAACAAGCAGTAATTTATCCAGATACACACCACACACACACTACATTGGTCTAATATCTGATATATGGGGTGTTAGTCAAACTTGTGCACAATGCTGGACCTGCTAATATTCAGTGAACAAACCAAGCCGCAAACAATATTTTTTCATCAGAATTTAATTTTTACATATATTATCTCTATATGATATAGTTAATTTAGTAACTATAATAAGTACTTCATTGGTTATAGGTAAATCTTTCGTAAGACAAGCATTGAAAACCTCTGACATCGATTAATTGACATGTCACTGAATTGGGTTCTTCATAAATAAAACATTGAAAGATTGTGGCGAAATATAGATTTCTCTTTCAGTTTTTAACATTTAAATTCATGAAATTTGGTATTCTGATATTGTATTGTCCCAGTTGCACCATGTGGTTGTGAAATAGCATTGTTTAATGTTTAATGGATTGTGACGTCATATATTATACAAGAATATGATAAATATGATATCTAAGGCACAGATTGTAGTAGAACTTTTTTCCATATCATTGGATTCTTAGCTTTGTTACCAAAAGCTTTGTTTTGTTAGTGTACGTGACGCGTTGGTTTTGGTTCCGACGGAAGATCAGCGTTGTGATAACTAAGCGCAATGGCTATCACAACATAATGCTGAGTCGGACGCCATTTTATAGCATATAAGTTTTCTAATTACATAGTTAGTAGTTATGTAGTACTTATAGTGTTGAGTAATTTAAGAAACAAGCTTAGTGCAATTCTTGTAAATGACTAAAAGAATGCAATTCTTGTAAATGACGAAAATACTTCCTTATTCTTATTCAAAAGCTACTGTTTACCTTATTATAACTGTCACCATCATTAGAACATGACAAAATGGCGGAAGGGGTCGCCATTTGGTTTAAGTTTTCAAAGATATAGATTTCAAAGAAGCTCAATCTTTTTAGCTAGGTGTATAATTATTCCTTAAACACAAAGTATCATGAACTATCTGTTTTTTCTCCACAGGAACAAAACATGGGTCAGCGTGCTTCAGACACCCGTGGAATCACTTTCGAAGACGTGAGGATCCCAAAAGAGAACGTGCTGATCGGCGAAGGCGCTGGCTTCAAGATCGCCATGGGAGCATTCGACAAGACTCGTCCTCCGGTAGGTATTTCTCTAGGGCCCAGTTGTTTAATCTATAGTAGTTAACTGAATATAATATTAAAGCATTCAATGGTGCGACTTGAAAAAGCGCGCCGACAAAGTACCAGAAGAGCAGAAGTTGATTGAAGACATGGAGCAGAATATAAGTAAACCTTTTTATTTTTCACTGGTAAAATAAAATCATGCGTACCTAGTTCCTTCATGTTCATACTAGGTACCTCGAGTAAATCAATCTTGTGCTAAAAAAGGTACGGTAAAGGACAGCACTATTTTGGTTGTACGGCTTCGTCCCGGGGCGTACTGCCAGGGCTAGGCTCTGCTACTATTGAGGCTAGCCCTGGCGCCAAAGTTCACGGACCCGCCCTACTACGCGGGCCTGCATTGGACTTGGCATACGTCTACTGATGCGTATCTAATGTGGTTACTGAATTTTCAACAATTCTAATTTTTAAAGAAATACCTACTGATGAAACAAATTGCTTTGGACAGTAATAAACCGACTCAAGATAACCAATAACTCCTACCATACATCGGTCGTACCTAATCACCTGATGATGAGATCTTTCTAGCTAAATTTCGGCCACGTCGGCCAGTTTCATCGGAGACTAGCCATGTGCGCAGGACATATTATTAATTTCGTGTTGTAAACTCAGATGCACTCTATTCTCTCACTCTCATAATCCAGTATCACCTACCACCATTATTTACTTTATTTTTATTCTTTAATTTTAGGGAGAAATGGGTTCATTTGACGACGGGGAGCTACGTATTAATTTTTACGATGGGGAGCGACGTAGAATACCTACTTTTATTATCTATTTTGCACAATCATGGCCACCTCTCAGTAATGCTAATCAGTAACCAACACCTCAATTTATATAATTTAGCTACAAAAAATACAGTACCTAGCAACCCGGAGTCAGCAAGTTAGCGGTGCACCACTCCTCGACCTGTAAAAGCACGTTAAGTCGTTGGTCAGCCGCCTGACCTCTCAGTGGTCCTGTCGGTCTGTCGTCCTATAGGATTATGAGAGTAAGGGAATAGAGAGTGCACCTGTGTTTGCGCACCTTAATATGCCCTGCACACATGGCTAGTCTCCGTTGAGACTGGCCGCCGTGGCCGAAATGCAGGTAAGAAATAAATACGGGCATCATCATCAAAACCTCATCTGGCCAAGTCCCTGCCCTAAACCAGGTCTTTTGCCGTTGTTCCATCATCTTAGACCATCATTAATCACCTAAGTGTACATTCGCTCCGCAGTGTGCTGTGTGAACGTACCCTTATTCGGAAATATGGCGACAACTTATTGTACTAGTACTTTTATAGTTATAGTCGCAAATGACTATGCAGTCACCTGACGATTCACATCGCATAATGACTGAAAAAATACAGTAGAATCAAAGGTAGCAACGTTGATCGAATCGAAGAAAAACCGATTGTTAGAGGTACCGTGAAATAATAACTCCAACGCTGATAATTCGCAACTGATTTATTAATTAGATTTAAGATACATGAAGCTTCAATACGGAACAACAAAGATCACGTTTTGCAAGTAGACATTATAATTTAGGACTTTAGGTGAACTAGATTCTCGGCCTGACCTGACACATTGTACTTCGTACATCGCTAAGCTATAATAACATAGGAAGCTAGGTAACCTTGATATCACACGCATAGACTGAATAACCCATTGTACCTTGTACATCTTGGCCACTAGAAAAAGGGAAAACAATGTAATGTGTAAGAACAAGAATCCAGAAACGACTAGGATTCTTCCCTGATAATGCCACTACATTGTACTTCGTACATCCTGGCCACTCGCAAAAGGAAACAAGTATCTATTAAAACATGACAAAAACAAAGTATTGAAGTAAAAGTGTACAATTGTAAATGAAATTACTTAAGATTCCATACATTACTAAGATTCCGACCACTACTTTGTAAATGTTTGGCCACTATAAAAAAGGGCAATTATTTAAATATATCCAGAGCTGTGAATGTAAACAAATCGTACAATGTACTAACCCTATAATAGTAAGAACATTTAATCATAATAAGAATTTAAGATTTAAACCGTATAAATTATCTTAATCTATTGTCTTAATGTCTTTACATCCCAATCTGTTTGGCTGTCGGCACTCTACTGTCGGGATATTTAAGCCGTTTTTATATAGCGTATCACTGTTCACTGTTGGGATATTTAACCCGTTTTTATATCGCGTATCACGCACTGAAATCACATACTGTTCATCACACGCTGGTTGCTGCTGTGAGGCCTTGGGGCCCCCCACAAGGGCCGCCGAGCTGACTGTCATTTCATGAGGTACTGCTGCTGCTCGCCGCGCCTTCCTCCTTCGTCGTATGCTGTAGTAGCACACACCCGCCAGTATGAGTATAGCAAGTATCGCGTACATAAGTGTGTATTGGTGAATGTCGTGTACATTGAGAGATACGTTCGTGTGGGCCTTTATGTCTTCTATTTGAGTTTTCATGTTTGACCACTCTTCTTCATGGTTATCTGGTACAAATTGGGTTATTACGGAGGAGTTGACAATTTTGTTGAGAGTAGATTGAAAAGTCATTACTCTTCACAACACAACCTTAACCCACACTAAGCAACCCATTGCCGGTCAATGTCTCCACCTGCATTTCGGTGTCAGCGCAAAAAATGCGCACGGAGCATTCGTCGTTGCAACATGAGAATAACTACATGTTATTGTTTTGTAATTTCACCCACCGTTCCTGACAGGTCAAAGCCTCGGTATTACATAACTTCTCATTGTTGTTAATGCTTGTATTGCAGATCGCGCTTGTAAGTGGTAGCTCGAAGATAGGTTTATCGTAAGGACATAGCATCCGGTTCGAAGTATGTTAGAGGTACCGTGAAATAATAACTCCAACGCTGATAATTCGCAACTGATTTATTAATTAGATTTAAGATAAATGAAGCTTCAATACGGAACAACAAAGATCACGTTTTGCAAGTAGACATTATAATTTAGGACTTTAGGTGAACTAGATTCTCGGCCTGACCTGACACATTGTACTTCGTACATCGCTAAGCTATAATAACATAGGAAGCTAGGTAACCTTGATATCACACGCATAGACTGAATAACCCATTGTACCTTGTACACCGATATCAAGTTAACAAGCTTTTCACATAAACTTTCAGTCATAATAATCACCATGTCCTTTACATGCACGAGGGATGGTTTACGTAGTGTTCGTTTTGCGGCACTTACGTAGATAACTTGTAAGGCCTATGCGTGTTCCTGCAATGACGCGTAATGGCTAAAAAGAATAATAATATATATATATATAATAATAATAATAATAATAATGAATCCTACTTATTCTAAACTGTTAATCCAGTTAACGATGGATTGTGGAAGGAAAGGTCGAAAGCAGAAAGTATGACTTCAGAACTGTTTGGACTAGTTAGGAGACAAACATACTAAAAGCCCCTGTGAGGTCAGCCCAAGGAGTGGGGGCACAAAGAAGGTCTCGTTTTTCGTTTTTTTTTTTGCTTACATCTCGTGCGTCATAGACAATTTGTTATACTATACTTAATAAAATAAAATTGTATACAACTTCGGTTCTATACACTTTTTACAAGTTCCCAATCTTTGTCTTGATATGAGTCCGTCGTCTGTCGAAACATTTTCTGAGTACTTTCCCTAGCAATTATATGTATATGACCTAACTACTAACACCTACCTTACTTAGGGTCTCCTATGTCCTCGCTAGTTTATTATGTTAAACCTATGATATAGCCCGATGCTGGAAGATGCGCGTTTATTATGAACTAGCTGCCCGTGCGTGTCCGTGTTCTGCCTGTGACTTGCGTTTTTCCGTGTTCAGGCTAGGTATTCCTGCGCCAGCGCCATCGCGCGACTGATCGCGCCTGCCAACCGCCACCGCGCTTGTATATTTCGTAGATATAAATCATTTTATCAAGTCAAACTCTGTGAATTTGTTTAGAAATATTTAGTGTAGTACAAAAAAAAAGTAAAATTTCAGTAGTTCCAGTCATAATATTGAAAAAACAATACTAAAGGTGTAACTTTGGGATTTTTAACTGAATGCTACTTTGACTAGACTAGATCCTTAAGTAATATATGTTTTTTTTTCTGAATTTTAAACACTAGTTTATATGGTTCAGATGATTTTATAAATTACAAAAGCTCCTCCGGCCTCCGGGATCTGCTTTAATACCTAGCCTTAAGGGGCGAACCTAGGCCTAGAACTCAGTACTCACGGGATCCCCGTGGTAAAAAACTCGAATTACATAAAATTCAACATATTTTCTTTGGTCCCTTAAATGTGAAAAAACAACTGAGAAAAAAAACATGAAAGTGCACTGTTTCGCACATAATTTGGTCAAAATCTCAGGAATCCTGCGGTCTATTGAAATGACTTATCGTTTGATTCGTAGGTTATTACTAATTATATGGTTTCTTGAACCAGTTTCTTCATAAGTTGTGTAGTTTTCTTGACAATAATCAAAAACTTGATTATTGCGCTTAAGCTGTTCCAAAAACGTATGCTCTATCCCGCTCCTAAGAACGCGAAATCCTATGCGCATTGCGCTTTCTTAAAATGTAGTATATGTCCTTCTCGGGATACCATCTATACCCTGGGTATATTTAAAGTATTTTTTTATAATGTTATGAATCCTACATAAGCACACAGTTCCCTTGTACTGTCTAATGATCATATCCATCCATGGTTGTCTGGTAGAGATAGCTCTTGAGCAATAAGACCACCAATTATCGCTTAGTTTATAGTTTCTTTTGTTGTAAATAGTTCCTATTAGGTTTAAGTGTGCACTAAAGTATTTTCTTTTCTATTCTATATCCTTGCCAATTTTTAATAAGATCTGTTCAGGCGTTTAGAAGCGAAAGGGTATAAATACCGCATATTCAGTGACACTGGAGCGAGCTCTCTTGTCAGATATAAAATGTAAACAAGACATTGCTCCGCTATTAAATTTAAATAAAATATTCTAGGGCTTCAACGGTTCATGGATTATGTAATGTCGTTTTCCTGTGACATAACATATTATCACATCTGTTGTGAAATAACTCAGATATTATTTATATATGATAATAAAACACAGTTTGTCGACTTTTTTATTAATCGTGTGGTTGTCGCCCGTTGCTTCGGTCGGCTTTTTGGAAAATGGCCAGTACAAAAACTAATATATATATAATTCTCGTCTATAATATAGTATTTATATTATAATATAAGTCTCGAAACTTACCGTAAAGTAATGTCTTTACAGAAGTGGCCGTTCTATATTGGCTGAGCAATGTAACTATTTAAACTAGTTGAAAAAAAATATTTGTATGCTGCATCAAATTTCGATAGTGTAATTATGTTATTGATGCTCTATGGTCGGCGCTGAAAAAAAGAATAAACTACGCGATCTGCACCAGGGGAGGTAAACTTTCTCACTGAAGGCATCCATGTGTGTGAGAGGGTGTGTGTGTGTGTGTGTGACGACTTGGCTTGTGAAGACCATTCTTCTAGGCGGACATCCTACCAAACAACAGGTTCGGAATTTATATGGTACTTGCACCTCTGTGAGCTGCAGTCATTTTGGCTTATCGTAGGGAGGGGGGTTTGTCAGCGTACACTCGTAACTCTACTCCACTAGACTGCTTCGCTAGCTCAGGATTTAATATCGGCACGTGCAACAAAACTCGTTTTGCTCACTTGTTACTACTATTTTAACAATTATAATGAATAATGATTGACCATTAACACAGCATCATTTAGGCCCACGCTAAGCAATGCTTATGTTATGGGTAGGTACTAGATAATTGATTGAGGGTCCCATAAAATTTTATTCCAGACGTATTTGTCCGCTAAAACAAAAAAAAAATAAGGAATTTGAAGTTTTTGTTTCTAGTTTTTTCGAAACAATAAAATTATTCGTGTATCAATTTGTTATTTTGTTGACGTTGCTAGCGCTGCCACGCCACATGCGACCCAGTTGAATAAATTGCATGATCTTTGCTAGAGATTTTATTCAATATGTATTCCAAGCCAGCGACAAATTGGCGACATATTTTCAACTTTGACGACCTCTGTGGCGCAGCGGGCTAAGGTTCGCCTGCGGCGCAGGCGATGGGGACAATAATTATTACGAACTGCAGAAATTTTTGTTCCGAGTGTTCTTAATTCTTTATTGCACTAATAAAACAAATACATGTAAAACTTAAAACAAGAGAGGTTATAACCTCTCTGGTCAAAAAAAAAAAAAATCGTTAAAAAAAAATCTAAAAAAGAAATCTCGTTAGGGTAAGCTCGCCCTTGCTATAGCAAAGGCGAGCTTAACCCTAACGAGATTTATTTTTATGTGTAATAAAAATATATACCTATGTATGTAATTTGTGTATTGAGTACATCAGTTATCTAATACCCATAACACAAGCTCTGCTTACATTGGGACTAGATGATGCTGTGTGAATTGTCCAGCGTTACTATTATTTATTTATTATTCTGTTATTAATCAAAACAATTTACTCCCATCAGGTAGCCGCAGGCGCAACCGGTCTGGCCAACCGTGCTTTATACGAAGCTACGAAGTATTCTCTCGAGAGGAAGACATTCGGCGTACCAATCGCTTACCACCAGGCCGTCGCTTTCTTGCTGGCTGACATGGCTATCGGCGTGGAGACCGCGAGGCTGGCTTGGCAACGCGCTGCTTGGATGGTTGACCACGGTAAAACGGCAGTCTCTTGTCCATTCTTGTCTTTCATTATTTGAGGGCGTCTTGGTACAGCGCCGCAAGCGTGCGGACATGGAACTACGCAAATTCCACACAAAAATGAGACGTCTCGATACCATCGTCAATTCGAACTCGGGGCCCAGGTTAGCCGTGTGGTGCCGACTTAAAATTTGCACCCCCCCAACTCTTCCCGCAGGTTTTGTAAAATTTGGCTGAGGAATAAACACTGTGCGGCGTGCAACAGCGCCCCGTGCGGAACAGACCCACCATCGAACTGCAATCCCAAACCCCTATGCCCAGCGTAATTAGGGCATCCATACTAATATTATAAATTCGAAAGTAACTCTGTCTGTCTGTTACCTTTTCACGCCTAAACGGCTGAACGGATCTCAATGAAATTTGGTAGGGAGGTAAATGGTATCCCGGGGACGGACATAGGCTAGTTAAAAAGCGCGAGCCAAGCCGTGGGCAGCAGCTAATTACCTTATACTTTATGTCGAAATGTGGACAAGTATAGGCTGTTTATGTGAAGCCAAGGAGAAGAGAATGAGGGAAGTGATAATGCATGATACGGTGTCGATTCTGTTGGTACATAAGTAAAGTAGTGTAGTACTGGGAGGTTTCCGCGTCACCGTGCCCTGAACGACATAGTTCGTAGAGCCCTTATATCGGCGAATGTCCCCTGCGTGCTTGAGCCTCCAGGTCTCAGCTGGTCTGATGGGAAGAGGCCAGATGGGCTGATTCTGGTGCCATGGAAAAATGGGAAGTGCCTGATTTGGGACGCAACTTGCCAGCACTGTCGCCGCCAGTCACCTAAGTCGCACTATGTTCTTGCATCTCCCGCTGCCGTAGACGCCAGCTCAAAAAAAAGGCCTATGTACACTTACTTAAAGCAGCTTTACCATTTTGCACCTGTAGCAGTGGAGACCTTGGGCAGTTGGAGTGTGGATGCGAAGTGTTTAGTGGGAGAATTCCGTAAACTCAACGAAGTGACAGGAGACTCCTGCTCCGGGTCGTTCTTGGTGCAAAGGATTGCCATCGCTATTCAGCGAGGTAATACTGCAAGCGTTATAGGCACCTTTGCAATGCAATACAATTTGGGAATGGTCAGGGGCAGGTTATTTAATGACAAATTTTTATATTTTATAATTCATTATAATAATGTATATAATTTAAGGATTATATTATGATTTAAAATTCATGAAATTAAAATAAACTTTATAATTGTATCAACAGAATCGACACAGAATTAAATTTAATACCCAGCCAAACTCGATGTAAAATGTTTGTGTTTTAGGAAATACTAAATATATTATGCTTTTTAATAACATTATTTATGACGTAAGTAACCTAAGTACTAATTAGGTTACTAATATCACCTAATATGTACGTACTACGACATATTTACGTTATCAAACTGGTTACCAACCCAAAACTAGTCATTTATATACTAGCATGTAGATTATTTCGGACTAAAACTCGGCTAATCATATATTCAAAGCAGCAAGAACGATCAATAATCGTTTACATTCTGAATTGATTTCTCGTTTACAGGTCAGAAAAATACTGTGCTCGCGTCGGTTGCGAAATGCCACGCTTCAGAAATCGCTAACAAGGCTGCTTCAGACGCCGTGCAAGTCTTCGGAGGAAATGGCTTCAATACTGAGTACCCTGTAGAGAAACTTATGAGGGACGCCAAGATCTACCAAATCTACGAAGGCACGTCCCAAATCCAGAGAATTATCATCTCCAGGGAGCTCTTGACTGCTGCGAAACAGTCCAATGCATAAGTTGTATGTTTATATAAATAAATTTTCTGTAACCATAATGTTATTTATACATCACGTATATTTATCATGATCATAATTTTGAAAGATGTTCTGTTTGATTTTAGATGTCTTCCACTTTTTGTACGCGGGTGCAGTGTCAATTATAAACAATTTAAGCTTACAATTAGGTAGTAGTTTAGTGTATTGGTGTTTTGCATAATAATATATATCGTTTACATTTTGCACTAAAATAAATATATAATTAAACTATTTTTACAATGGTTCTGCGTTTTTCTCACAATGTGTACTTGTTCACTTAAAATCAATAGACGTATTGAATAACTCGTCAATTACCTTAAGCTCGTGGCCAAAGTGAATCACATAAATCGCATCGAGGCCTAGCAAAAAAATACATTATCGAAGAACAGAAGCCCTAGATGACACTAAAACAAATAAAAAATGTTTCTCAAAATAATTTCCTAAGGCGTCAGGTTTCCGATATAATCACAGATGAAAATAATTGTATTTTTTCTTCATGTGAATATCTCAGAAACCTGACGCTTTTGGAAATTATGTTAGAGAACATTATTTATTTGTTTTTGTGTCTTGTATCCAAATATACACCTTTTATTGTGATTCTTGCATGGAGGGTGCATAATAAGAGTTATATTATATTTAAAAGAAGACACTAAAACATATTAAAAAAAATCATGTAATACCTATACATAATGTTTTTAACAAGATTTTTTTTATTTGTGTTTTAGTGTCCTTTATCCAAATAAGTAACTTAATTGTGCGCGGCGAATTTGAAAACAAGCACTTTTTATGAACATCTTTAAAAAGGAAAAATCCTAAAATATTACGAATCCGTACAGTATTGATCACTGATCTTTAGGAATAAGTACAACAGATTGTTATTATGAGGTACAAAGTATTGATGTTTTGAAAGTTTGGCGCTGTGACAGCAGTGTTTTTTTACTCTATGGCTCTATGGTGGTGGTATAGTTTGGTGGTTTGGTATGATATGGCTTAATCTTCGTTATTGTAGAGTACCAATAAACATCACTAGATGGAGTTATCATCTATAGAAGAGACTTGATTAGGATCATCAATTTATAATTTTGGCCATGAAACACGAATAAACAGTTTTTTTAAATGAGTCCGTGGTTTTTGACTAGTAAAGATTTTAGTGATTTGTTATACATAATGCTAAATTAAAAGCTATAATTATTTTTAAAATGGTTCCTACTCCATCTATTATCTCAATAACAAACTACTTACGTCACCCACAAGCATATTGCCAACTTTGCAGGCCAGAGGGCACTTTGAACGACAGTCGGAAGTCGTTTTTGTATCTTTATTTATTGAATTATAAACAATAACATTTTACATTATATTTTTTTATGAAAACAGTAAATTAAAATAAAAAATATTTTTTTTTAGCGAAATTTATGTTTCTTCTGATAAATAAACAACGAAGTAAATACGATAGAGTCATGCACTTAAAGATTGACCTACATTCGGAGCCCTTGTGAAAGGATTGTGTAATAGAAACGGTCATTTATTACACAACGTAGTGTATTCATAAGCAAATTAGCTTGGTTATTTTGCATCATTTACTTGGGTTTTTCAGCTCAAACAAATTGTAATAAAAATTAAAGTAACTTGTCGGTTGTTTGTATTTCGACATTTTACACCTTAGTTAAGCAAGAAATAGCAATTCTTAATATTTTAGTAATTTTTAGCACATTTTGAACAAACTATTTCATAAATAGGTCAGGACACAGATTTTACGAATAGGTTAGAATCTTACTGCCCTTTACCGACATATTTCAATGTCAGTCATGAACACAGTAGCTTCACTGAACCCAGTACCTTCCTAGTTATGTCGGTCGGTCTGCCAAAGTGTATGTGAAGTGGCCTAGAGACCTACATTTCGTTTTTAAAACGTATAATTTCTGTTTACGGGTTAATTTTGAGATTATAATTTGTCTTCTAACTGAATTGTTGTATTGAAGCCACTGCGCGAGTCATTTCTTGGCCGCCTCGTTTGATATTTTGTGCGTGATGCACGAAGACGCTCCGAAAATGAGTGTAGCACATAGTTTAGCTGCCTCGTCAAGCGAGCCGAAAAGTGATATCGTGCTTGAAGTACCAAATGAATACGACATGAGCTCTACGGACGAGATGCAACCGGAAAGTATCAACTTAGATCTCAAGATAGCCTATGTCGAACCCACTAGCGGTAAGTGACTAATAGCCCAAAATACCTAGGTAGGTAGGTATGTAAGTTTGGAAGACTACAAGGTACAGTCTTAATTGAACCTAGGTTTCTATTTGAGTCTATTTATCTTACTACTCACTGTTTTTATCTGTGTCATTTATTTGAACAGGTTGATAATGTGTTGTTTTCAGCTTTATATTTATTTTAGAAATCAAATTGGTCTCCTGTTAGACTGGTCTGATTTCGTAATGGGACATGAGGTTTGTCGGCTGGAGAAAAGTCCTTATCAAAATAAACCTACAACAAACTATGAATGACAGATGTATGAGTGTGTATGTATTACAAACACTGTCAAAATTAAGTTCGTTTCGTTTATGCATACATTCGTAGTGACTAGGTAGGTACCTGATGCTCGTACGCTCGGCTGCACGGTGTGGCAACGCCGCATGGGTTTTTTTCGCGCTATCCTGCCGCGGTCTCCGACGACTAGCTATTATACTCCACTATTCCGAGAGCACTATTGAATAGTGGCACACAGCAGAATTGTTCAGTTTATAATTAGACATTGCGGTGTAAGTACCTACCTAGGTACTCGTTTTATTGTCAAATAAATTTTACTTTGTAGTGGTTGGCGCGGCGTCACATTTTGATTTCGTTTGGTGTCAGTGGGGCACGGTTATGTTATGCGTTGCGGGCTGCAATTATTTAAATCTCTTACACCATACTTATACCATAACATGCCTACCTACGTACAGTCGGCGACAACTTGCATAAAGTACTTTGACTAGGTGCCTACCTAGTATGACAATTAACCTTGGAGATTGAATGTTTTTCAACCCAATAAGGGATCGCTATTGGGAGTTCATGTTTATCTACGATATCTTTAGTTGACTGTACCTTACAATTACAACTATCGCGAATCGATCGCCATTACGCGTACTTTCTGCTTTTTAAAAGGTATATACTGACTGGAATCTTATTACCAACTTGAGATTATAAAGAACCTTCTACATCGACGTTTTGCTGTACAAAACGTATGTAGAGAAGGTAGAGATCACATTTTTGGTAACCTACTTACTAAGTACTTGAGCTACCTGTAGATTGATTGCAACAATCTGCACTTAGCTCAATTGTTTCATTTGTAAATACTAGTTCTAATTTGTTTCTATTATTTGAGTGTAATTTTCTATTTTGTCACTGTAAAATGTATTTAAAGATAATGATTTTAAGCCCATATTTGAATGCATATTTTGGTGCTGTGTGGTAGCGGTATTGGATTAATGAGGCGCAGAGCTTAAGCCTGGACAATTGTACGAAATACCTAACAAAAGATAATATTCGCGCTAGCTTCTTAAAATGGATGTATCTATAGATACATTTTTAAAAGCTAGCGCCGATGATATGCGGCCAATAATCGACGCACTTTTCCTTTCATTCGACACGTAAAGTGTAATGTGCACTTGGTTTTCCCCCTAGGACGTTGATGTGACGTCACTTCAGTCGCCGAGGTGCGATAAGTATACCTATAGGTACATACACGCCTATAAATTTCTGTGTAGTTAAGTTCCGGTTGAATCTGAAATAAAAAAACCGAAATGTATAGTGAGGGAAATAGGGTAATGCAATGCAGCCAGCGCTGCAGCGTCTTGGAGGCGCTTTATTGATTTGGATGAGTTGAGCTATATACCTCTGGATTGTTTGCTACAGTCTGCAGATAGCCCAACTAGGTATTCATGTACAGACAGCATCATCAACTGGTAACCCTCTATCGGTAGAAGTGTAAACGTTAAAGGGCTTACCAAATTATGCTGGTCTCCGTAGGTACCTACCTACTTATAGGTATTTTGTATATAGTTACTGATATCTTACTCACACATACTAAGCCACTGCTGAACACGCCTTTCTAAAAAAGGGGGGGGGGGGTATTTACTATAATCACCACGCTTGGCAGGCGGTGCTAAAAAAAACACAGATGGAAGCCGCTGCCCTTCTTCTGCTAGGTTCTCTTTGACGGCTCTTGTGACATCTACGGGCTGAGTCCTAGGGGTAGCGCATCTATCTTACGTATTTTAAGTACTCAGTAGTTTTTTTTGTTGTTAAATTACCGAAACTCAAATACTACCTACTAAAATAATTTACTAATTATACTATTTCACAATGGCTTGTGCATAAGATAGTTTAGTTACAGACGCTCGAAAAAAGAACAGGTTTTTACTATTTTCTAGGTTTTTCAAGTAATTTAGATACCAGATAAGAAGTTTTGCGCACATTGTACGCCATTTGCTATGAATATTTGCTAATAGTAATATAGTACCTATACAATTTATTGTAATAAATAAATAAATAAATAATAATTTAGCGTGTTTTAAAAAACGATGAGCTGACTTCAAATTCCGGTTTATAGATAATACTCATCTATGTCTCGGACGAACGAAATCACTCCTCCCTTACTTTTCCTGACGGAAGGTCTATGTTCACGTGCAAAAAATTGAGTTTACTTTGGCGACATCTAGTTACTATTCAAGACTAATTTAGTTTGATTACACATGGATAAAGCTGTTGACGCCCGTTGCCACGGAAACCGTGATAATGAAATTATCATATTCTGAAGAATTTTACAAATCTACGTTTCACGGCGCACAGCGATTCCTCGAGAATCAAACTTACAGGAGACCACCTCAAAATCAATTTTTATACAATAACGAAAGAATCATCAAATCTATTAACAATTGGCGCAGATATCACCAAAACTGTTGTAGCTAGTCGTGATTCTCCAAAAATATTATGTTGCTCTTTAAGTTTAACGGGATAAATATTAATCCCTCGAGAATAAACATTTTATGGGACCGCTTTGGGATCATTCTCTATACAATAGTGAAAGGGTCAGTAAAATCGGTTACCCATAGGCGGAGATATCAAGTAACATACATAGGTACATAAAAAAAATAAAAAAAACATACAGACGAACTGAGAACCTCCTCCTGGCCATTAATTCGTAGATTGTTTTACTGTGGGTTCTTAGCAAAGGCTTACAATGTGCGCAAAACTTCTTATCTGCTATCTAAATTACTTGTAGAACCTAGAAGAAGAGAAAACCCGATGTTTTTTTCGGGCCTCACTAACCTCCTTAATTCGTTAAATTATATTCTTGAATGTAGAGCAAGGTTAGTGCGTTCGACTAACATTAAAATAGAACAAATAACATGATAGGTACACTTAAGCGTAGGTGTTTCTAAGTTTTAGCAGGTAGGTAACGTGCCTAAATCATTGTTACGGAATCTTTGATTGTTAACTTCACTTCAATAAACGGACGACGACTGTCATAAGTCAAAGGCGCGAGGTAGAGCCATCGATCTAAGCAAATAATTTGGCGTGGTATAAAAAACGATAAACCGACTTCAAATTCCGGTTCATAGATAATATTCCTGTATCGGACGAACGAAATCACCCCTACCTTACTTTCCCTGATCGAAGAAGGTCTATGTTCATGTGCAAAAAATTAAGTTTACTCTGACGACATCTAGTTATAATTCAAGCCTTATTTAGTTTGATTACACATGGATGAAACTGTTGACGTCCGTTGCCATGGAAACCATTAATTAGGTGATAATGAAATTATCGTATTCTGAAGAATATTTACAAACCTGCGTTTTACGTAGCACATAGCAATTCCTCGAGAATCAAACTTATACCTCATAATCAATTTTTATACAACAACGAAAGAATCATCAAAATCTATTAACAATTGGCGCAGATATCACCTGTTGTAGCTAGTCGTTATGCTCCAAAAATGTTATGTTGCTTTTTTAGTTTTAACGGGTTAAATACTAATTCCTCGGGAATCAAATTTTTATGGGACCACCTCGGGATCATTTCTCTATACAATAGTGAAAGAATCAGTAAAATCAGTTACCCATCGGCGGAGGCAGGAGATATCAAGTAACAAACATAATAAAAAATTAAAATAAACATACAGACGAACTAAGAACCTCCTCCTTTTTGAAGTCGGTTAAAAAGGGCAGATGGGGATGATTTTCGAAAGAGGAAGCCTCAAATTAGGTGCAATTAGGTCCACCCACCTCAGTCATAGTCGGACCGGCGGCGGCGGCGGCGGTGGCGTGGCGTTCGTGTTACGCGTGCTTGCTACGACGTACTTTAGTGTGATTTATTGGCTAAAAGACTACAGCGATGCCCTCCTGTTTGTTCAATATTTATTCCATCTTGGTAAATGTGTCCGTTTATTCTTTATTTAAACTATAAAAAATACCTACATCTATGACTTGCCGCAAACACATAGTGGGTTAAGCATTTTTTTTGACGTCTTTCATGCAGTAATTATTTTTTATTTCATGGATTAATGTATGAATGATACTACGAACATTCGTGAAAATTCAAAATTTCTGAGGATTTCCTGAATCGTCAACCAGCTGGTGTAGGTGTAGGTACATTGCGCGTGTGTGCACCAAAGCTTAATTTGGGCACTCCATAGGCATTTTGGACAGCTTTGTTTTAATTGAAGAGACGAACTTCAATTGATTTAAATCACATAATTTATAAAAAAAAATAATTTGATTAAAATCGTGAAATAAAATCATCTCAACCCTGATAAGAATCCTTATAAATAATGTCTTAAAATCATTTGGCTTCTCGATTATAACGCGCAAAATTTACCTCTATATACAAGGTAGAATACGCAGGTAACCTCTTACCACGAAAATGCAGTAACCACGGAGCAGTTCGTACGTGATCGATTACACCTACTTGTTTAAAATAAAAAGTTGCTTAACCTTGGCTGATTCACTAACTGGTAGGATGCGAGAAAACTTCGAAGCTATAGCTACTACGAATTTCTATAAAGGTAATGAAATTATTTTCTTTCTTTGTAAGATAAGTGTTGCGCGAAACATAGTTACATTGTTAACTTACCAGAAACATGTACACAATTTTTTACAATTCATTTAGTTATATTGATAAACTAAACAGTGACTTAAAATTTCATAGTATTTAAATACACTGTTTTTTAAGTTTTGCGAGAAAAATACTAATACCTCGGAAATAAAATTTATGGGGCCACCTCGGGGTAATTTTCCATACCATAGCGAAATAATTATCAAAATCGGTTCAAAATTGAAAGAGGAAGCGACGAACATACAGACGAACAAAGAACCTCCTTTTATGAAAAAAGTTTATTTCTGTATCAATGACTATGTAACCGACCCAAAATCCTGGACTTACTTACCTACTGGCGTGCCGCAGTGACCCGAAGTGGATCTTGGCCTCCAACACCAGAGATCGCCAGTAGTCCTGGTCCCTTGCCGTTCCAGTCCAGTCGACACGGGACGAAGTTCATGGAGGTCTTTCTGAACTTCGTCGCTCCAGCGGTACCTCGGACAACCAATAGGCCTTCGGCCACTTGGGCGACCCATGTAGGCTCGGTTTGCTGCCCGATCCTCCCCTATTCGGACTACATGCCCGAGCCATCGAAAAGGATTTGGTTTCTCCTGTGACACTTGATCTTCTATTTCTTTATTTTCCGAAGTCTCCAGCTGCCATCTTCCCGCTGGGTGGGTCCCATTTCGGTAGCTCTTCCTTTCGGCCACCAATAGTGCTCTTCTTTATGTGTTAGCGTCCAGGCTTCGCATTCGTACGTTAAGATAGGAGGATAAAATCCTGGACTGATGATTAGTTTTTAATTTTTTTTCTTATTTTTTTCTTTAGTTTTTATGGCAAAGCTCATTTACAGCTTTTTTTTATTTCGATGTCGTTATATTTATATTTCATATTTTTGTTATTGGCCCTTTTACAGCTATTTATTATTATTTTTTATTATTATCTCTTTTCTCTGGAATATAGAAGCTTTGACATTTAACCAAATGTTCCATGTGATCTTATGGTATAAATAAATGAATTTAATTTAAACACTTCATAAAAACACAAAAAATGTACGAGAAGTAGCTCATCACATCGACAACTAGCAGTGGATTGGTAATGTCCACTGCTGGACATAGGCTTCCCTGATAAGCGCCTTATTGACACTTAGTGTCATCCTAATAATATTATACCTAAATTGCGGACGTTTGTGAAATGTGAAGATGTTTGACTTAAGTTAAGACAACGTCTAAACTACTAAACATAAGTTGAAAGAAATATGTGAGTGACTGGAATTATAAATACGATTTGCAACTAAAGAATCACTCGACACCTAATTGCTACCCCATTCACAGAAAATAGTTATTTAGTAGACTAGGTATGAGGTCTTTGAGGTTTTTTACACAGTTCACACACAATCAGTTTCCATGGCAAAGAAATAACCTTTAAACGTTTCCTTAGAAACAATGCGTGCGAAGCCGCGGGCATAAACTAGTAATTTTATATTTTTTTAGACAGTGTAAAAACTACTGAACATACGTTGAAAGAAATAAACGACTTTGCAAGTACATAAATAGGGTTAGAAATCTTCTAAAGAACTACTAAATCAATACAGCTTATTAATGGCTACCCCATTCGACAAAGTAGTAATTTAGTAGTATGTAAATTTGAGGTCATAACATAGGCTACTTTATCTGGATACCTCATATTGCCTACAGCTATAACAATGAGCGCTTTGTATACATAAAACAAACATTACTCGTAGGTGGAACCATGGGAACCGTGGGTTTCTTTACTGAATGCGGTTTGTTTAATTTCAAGCTACCGCGTTACCGCAGTTCTGTTACCTGTTGACGGCTGCTGTTGCTCGCCTGACCTACTTGTTAAGTTGGGAAATCATGTATGATTTTACGAAATTTAGTTCAGCACCATCGATCAAGGTATCCGCCGGCGGCCCGATACGCGGCGGATGGCGGATACCTGATCGAAGTTCAGTACACATGAAAAACAAAATCGGTTCCATCGTAGAACTATTGAAAGGAAACCTGGCCCATTTGTTCTATAGAAGTAATTAAACTTGGTTACTTCCATTAGTACTATAGAACTGTTTTTTTATCCATGTAGTACTAGAATAGAACTATTGCAACAAAAAGTGTACCATTAGCCCCATAGAACTATCAATACTATCAAACTTCCATTTGTGATGTGATGATGATGTCCTATCCGAATTTTGACCACTGCGGCCAGTCTCAATGGAGACTAGCAATGTGCTAAGACTAATTCTAGTGCACAAGTGTGTGCGCAAACAACTTTCCGAGCCATGGGGCTGCAACACTGTCAACTTTCTGACTTCGGGCTGCTACTGTGAATTCTTCTATCACGAATATAAGATGTGATAGGAATAAGAATGAGCGGCTTTGATATCCAGGGTCCACATTAGATCAACATTAATGTGACCGTTAAGTTACTAGGTAAAGTCGTTAATATCTCGCTTCAGCAAGCATAAGCGGACTTCATTCATACAAATTCGTTAAACTTAACCCAATAAAAGGGGTATCAGGTTTTAGGAAACTTCAAAGGAATTAAGAACTTATAATTTATTCGAGGGCGAACCCAGATGTTTTGCAAGTCCATTAGTACCCCACTTCGGATTTAGCGAGAATTTTATGCGTATGAATGTGGTCATTTGTTCAGCATCAAAAACGTTAGACCGGAATAACGACGGCTTTGTAACGTCCGCTTCATTAAAAAATAAGCATTTTTTACTATCCATATTACAGCCAGTTTCGGAGATTTCTACCCGCTAGGATAAGCGTACTCGAGCGTATGTATCAATGTGGATGGCTAGGAAGACTTTTTATGCCGCCGGACCACTCGTACCATTAGGCAGTAAGTACCATTGATGGTACAATTGACACCGATTTGTACCATGATAAAAAAAACTAAGATGCCACCCAGGCTTACTCGTATTTTGGATTAATTAAAATAAGAATTCATAACAAAACACCTTTTAATTAAATAAAAAATACATGTATGTTTGACGAATCAAACACAAAATAAAAACACTTAATCTAAGAGTCGGGTGGGCTGAGTTCAACATCTTTTCTAATTGAAAAGGGAAAATATAACAGTTACATACTTTTTCTAGAAAAGGTGTCACATTTATTTCCCCAAGGACTAATTGCATTTGAACTAGCACTAGTTTTTGTTTCACGTATGTTTTTCGTTTCTCTAGGGGCTCGGTTTACCCCAAGCAATAAAACGGCATAACCGATTTTGGTGATACAGAAAAAAAAAGAAAGAAAGAAAATTATTTATTACACACTACACACACAAAAACCTTTGAGACAATAAAAAATAGAAAGAGACTACTTAGTACTCGGTAACAAACAGCACAGACAAACACATGTGAACTAAGTAAGTAGTATACTAATACAAACATGGGGTAATTAACATATGTGAGAGTAGCGTTGATCTCTGGTGTCAAAACAAAACACTCGTCTGAATTCTGGAAGTGTTCTTAGCCACATTTAAAAGACTATCAAAAGCTAATTTGGCAAAAATAAATTTAAAACGTACCTCGACTCGGGTTTCTAATATTATAGCTTTCTTTCTTAGAGTTCCGTACCCGAAGGGTGAAAATGGACCAGGAATCCACTGATAGTTACATAATAATGTTACTTGAAGGTACCTATGTAATGTACTTAATGCAACAAGTTTTCACTTGTAACACACTAGAATAATAAGTATTTAAAGTTGTTACATCGCATTCTATACAACATTAGACCAAAAATCAATAAATGAAACAAAAGATTAGATATTTTATACACAACAAAAGATAAATATCACACTCACATTAAGATATTATAATTATAGTTTTTAGTTACTTGTTTAAACGTGTGGGTACAGTTTGGGAAACAACAGCTCTTACTATCGGCGGGCCTCGGTTGTGACCCACTGACCTAGTTACTCGGCAGAGTAATCGCCTGTATCGCTCACAAGTACGTATAATACCTATGTATTACCACAAGTCCATAAATATACAAACACTCATGATACGTACTCGTACTCCAATTAAATTAAAACAAAATTAATGAAAACTCTCGCTCAAATTTTACATTTATTAACACAAAAAATTACAACTATAATATAGGAACAAATTTGAACTAGTATTTACAATTGAAACAGCTAACTAACTAACTTGCTAACTTTTCGCTAACTGTAGACTGTTGCAAACAATCTAGAGGTACTGTAAAAACTTTTGTATTTTGACGAATTCATTATGAATGTCGAGAGCATCCCCATCACGTTGGTTGCCAATGCAGCCAACAACGTGATGGGGACGCTTTCGATTGGCGCATCAGCGCATCAGCATTGCCATACCGCGGGGCAATCCCCGCGGTATGGCAATGCTGATGCGCTGCGCCTGATACTACCTGATACCTCGGGTAACGCGTCGTCGCTGTAATAAATTAGATTGATTGAAATATATAGGCAAAAAATATTTATCGGTCATTCAAAGTACAATGTCCTGAGGGTTGAGTCGGGCAAGGCGTGATGGAGACGTCGACGTCTCGATCACGTCTCGACTGTTGGAAGTCCGGTAGCTATCGTGGACGTGTCGAGTAGCTCGATGAGCACGGATGTAAAAAAGGTTTAAATCTGGAACGCAGCTCATACCCGACCAATTGAAATTCACCACCTGAGGACTCAAAACCAAGATTATTATTTTTATTTGCTATTATTTTTCAATCAAAATGAGTTTATGTTAAAATAACAAAATAAATAAGCGATTTTAGCCCTAGATTTGGTAAAATAAAGAACTTCGCGGTCTATGAACCAAGGGGTAGTTGTAGTAGCTTTACTATGAGTGGGTATCAGGTAAAGTACATTTTTATACGTTAGTTTTTTCTGCTACCATCCGCAGTGCGGCCGAAAAAAGCTGAACGGAACTTGATGTGATGAAATTTGGCCTGGAGATTGATTCCGGGAAGGGCAGGTTACGTTTAATCCAGTAAAAATGCGTGCGAATCTAGTCTAACCTAAATAGTTGGTGTTCTTAATTGTAATAATCTTTGTAAGCTTGCTATAAATAAATGTGTATAGTTGGCAATACTTTGACATTGAAGCAGAATAGGTTGCTAGAACGGGCAACTCCATTATGTCATACCTAATGGATTTCTCAGGGAAGTCATGTTTTTTTGTTGATTATTGTATTGAGCCTCATAATTGATTATAAACCTGTCTAAAAGTGAACTACTGATGTTTTTATTTCAGTAGTTCAGATAATGCGAGGATTAGTTTTCACATAACAAGACAATGTCAATTAGGTTAAGCAGTTCTAAAGCCACAATTTATGTTACAGTTTTTCCTTGATTCTTCTTACTATATTTAATTATGTCCTTTAAATTTTGCTTTAATCTTAGTGGTGTTTCAGTAGAAATTAGGCGGCTCCACGCGACGAAGATTTAAGCATTTAGTTACATTTATTGTTGTTGAAAGGTTACTTTAGGAACTATAATACTTCATTGTCGAAAGGTAAGAAAGTAAAACGGCAGCTTATCCTGAGGCACGGAGCACGGAGTTGGATAGAGACAAGTTGAAAACAAAATCGGCGCTAAAACAAGTATTCTGAGTTAGACTACATTTTGATAGGCTAATAAAATTAATTCGGATAACGGGACGACGACGTCCCGTGACCTGGCGGCATACATCAGCTGGTGCCAACAACAGTGACATACTTTCATGCTGAAAACCCTAATTTACCCGAACACGACAACAAGTGACGCTGAATTCCATTCATTTAAAAAGAAGGTACCAAATTACCAAATCTAAAAAAAACAATGAAAAATATGAAGAAAGAAAATTACAACATACATATTATTATGTCGAAGATGAGATAAAACACCACTACTGTCATGTTCCTGATTATTTTCATAAAATGGGACCACCGAGCATCAGTGTGGTTTTGTCAGGAAAGCACTCGAAGGGGTTATTCGATACACCGATCTTTATTGTCTGATCTAATTCAGTGCATGAAACATTCGTAGTTCGTACCCTCGTTGGAAATAACTGATGGTCACAAAGATGAGATTAAACCCAAAAATAACAATTTAGGAGCGCCGTCAGGTTGGTTTTTGACACATTCTCCAAAAACAGCCTCGTTGCCTTGGTTACCGTTCTTGACTTACTCTCAAGACTGCTGCCAAACTAGGTAGGTAATGATTCCGTCTTTTGGTTGCTCGGGAATCATTACCTAGTATGGCTTATGGCTTGCGGTCTCTGGAGACTGCAAGCCATAAACAGGAAGTTGTCTTTGTCGTTCACCATCAAACCTCATTCAACTTCTTTATTTTTGGCGCCGCTTGCTTTTCGCTACGACTCTGCCAGTGTCAGTAAGTAGTGTCATAAACTTCAAAAATAATATGATCGGTTCATCATGGACCAAACTCACGCAAGCAAACAGCATTGACAACAAGAAGGCATAGCTTGACATTCCATTACTCCTTAAATCAAAGAGTGTAGAGGGTAGTTGTCGCCTAAAAAGGGGTATTACCTCCGTCCGCACATTATTCTGACAGTCTAGAAACGTCATTCTGCGACACATATATTAAAAACCGACTATAATAATTTAAAATACCGTATTTGCACCAAGCATGATAAACCATATTGTCTAAGGTGATGAGCTTCGTACGAAGGTAATAAATACGTAAAATAAAGAGAACCCAGTGCTTAGACAAATCTAACATAGGCTTTAAGGCATTGCTAACCAATTTTTGTAACGAATTTTTATTGAATAAATGATATATCTATCTAAGGTACATCGCAGGTAGTCATCGAGCACATACGCAATAGAGAGGAAATGTCATTTATTTTGTTGTTGCGACGACCACTGCAACACTCCGTTTGGCCAAATCAAAGTCAAGCATCACTCTCGAGTTGGGCAAGCAAATATTTTTATCGATATCGATCGGTAATGTTTATAAACTATGACCGTCGCGAAAATTATTTACGTCAATAATAGCGAATTTATGATTTTTAAAAAGCAAATAAATCAAATACGTGTCTAAACTACACTACTTGAAAATAAATGAGTATTGTACAAAAAAGCATAGTTACATTTTTTACTATATCGATGGAATAATATGCAAAACACCGGAGTTTTTCTAAAAGATACACTGATCAAATTGATAAATTTTAATTACTTCTTGTAATCGGGAGTATCGATACATTATTTTATTATGCCAGCACAACGAGAGCGAGAGTTGACATTTATTAGTGAAAAAACACTGATGAGTTTTGGAATTCGAAAGACCATATTTCCTCTATATTGGGTATGTGCTCGATGCAGGTAGGTATCCTCTAAATAACACTGACACCGGAAAAGTTGAGAGAGTTATGGTATTTATTTACGCTGGTACCACACTGCACTGATCTACCAAGTAGGTTATATTGGCCAATAAATATCAAGTGCCAAAGACACTGGGGTGGAACTAGATCCTTATAGAGGTATAACACTGACAATGGAAAAGTTGAGAGAGTTATTGCATTTATTTATGCTGGTACCATACTGCACTAGGGTTTCTGGTTTCTCAACCTATTTTATTGTCTCGTGCTTGAGAATTCTCGTGCGACGAGACGAGAATTCTCGAAATCTAGATATTTTAATTTTTTTATAAACTATTGTGCTTTATTTATTACAAACTAGCAAACCCGGCGAACTCCGTTTCGCCACCAGATGGCTTCGTTTTATGTAACTATAAACCTCACGGAGCCCGAGACCTTTCCAACGAATGCAAAACCGTGGAAATCGGTTCGTGCGTTCTGGAGTTATAGCGTCAGGAAGGAAAACCCGACTTATTTTTATATAGTAGATAAGACAGATATATTAGATATCAATTAAATGAAATGGTAAATTTTTCGTTACCACAAATCGTACCTAAGAATTAACAAATCCACAACAAACAATATAATAAACAAACTATACTCGGCTGGTCTTTACATGTAAAGTACTAGTACTTATCTTTTCAAAAGTTTAGTTCCCAAATTTAAAAAAAAAAACTATTTAAACAAAAAAAGTAAATTAAAACAACAATATTACTGGTACATATTTAGATAACTGTAAAAACTTGTTTAACAAAACAAACATTTTGCTACCAAGTTAAACTAAAAATGCATTTTATAATTATAAACTATTATGTAAATAACATCACAGTATAACCAATCTTAATTAACTTATTTTTGTAATAGAAAATGAACGGTATATATAGTCAGACTTATTTCGGTAGGTCACAAACTCACAAGTTTAGTTACGTAGCATTAAAAATATAGCACTTTTTAAAATAGCGTAACGAATACAATAATTATTATTGTATCCCATTTATACATAAAGTTTAATGACTTTATAAAAAAATTGCTGCTTTAATAGGATAAAATATTACGTACTTGCGAAATAAAATATTGACGGATACTTAATACACACTGTAATTTTTAGAAAACAAAACCTAGAGCTTTGTAATTTTTTTCAATGAAAGTTTGACCTCGATAACGAAAGAAAAGACGCACTGACAAGACAATTTCGTATTGAAGATTATTTATCGGGTATTTATCGCGTCCCTTTTGTTTAATTTACCCTACGTTTCCATAGCTTTGCAGCGATCGTGGTTACGGGACAACATTTTTTATTAAGTTTTAAGTCAATTTGGATTTAGTAGGCTAAAACTAGAGTGACAGCGGGGTAAGTGCCGGGTGAAATTGGCCGAGTAACGTGCCCCGTGCTTAAAATGTTTTTGGGTGACATCGATGCCATACTCTAGACACGTGTATATGCGTGTTTTTTTTAGTTAGTTTTTCGCGTCGACAGAAAACAAATTTCTCGAGCATAAACCCTACACTGCACTCATCTACCAAGTAGGTTATATTAGCCAATAAATATCAAGTGCCAGGGACGCTGGGGCGGAAAGCTAGTTTTACAAGAATTTATCGGTGAGATACACGAAAACCAATTACAGGGAGAAGCTTTGATATATTGCCCAGAGGCAATCATCCTTGTAAACAAAATAGAATCCTGCAGGTGATATATATCAAAGCACTACGCTGCTATTAAGGTCTCGTTAAATGATGTCAAGGAATAGCAGGAAAAACAGGTCACCAACTGTTATCATCATCATTGGGTATTCAATAGGAAATAAGATATTTTATTCAAAATAACTTAGAATTAAAAGGATTACAAAAAAGAATCCTAAATTCTAATGGTATGAAATAATGCGTGTGCCTGAACTAGTTAAAAACCAGTTTTTCAGGCAAAAACAATGCTAACAACAAATAGTACGTACTAATTAATAAGATTCGAGAAAGCCATTAAAACTATATAGATTGCATAGCATTTAATTGACCATTCATATAAACAAGGTTCTGACGTAATGACAAACGGTCACTAAACCTTCCATATTACAAAATCGTTCAGATTAAATCTTAGATCTATTTCTAAAACCATAACTTACTATTTTATAATTTCAGGAAGAAATAAAGATAGCTAAGCCTAAGTTTTAACAAACTCACCCGCGAACTAATAAAATTAATTTAGTATTTGAATCTCAAAACTTACATTCAATCTCAAACCTATTTCTAAATTCCTTATTAATTATTTAAGGAATTTTAAAAGCAGCGCAATCTAATTAAATTACCAATTTCAAACTCGTTGGTCAGAGTGAGATGAGAATTCACTTACAGCGGTACTACAAAAACCAACGTCTAACTGGTCTAACAAGCGTTTAGCTAAACATCTAATGAAATAAGAAGAAAGCTAAGAATCTAAAGTCTAAAGAGTTAGACATGTGTTTAACAAGAGTTTAACTCTCGTTACCACAAAACCGTGTTTAGCGCGTCTTTTTAGACAACGTCTAACTCAATCAGTTCGTTCACATTGCAAACATTGCGGAAAATGGAACGGATGAACGAATGTCATCCGTTCCATTTTCCGCGAATAATGTACGAAGAAGTCCTTTATTTTAGACATAAAATAATGTTTAATTTTGTTTTGTACTTATGATTTTTATTTATTTTTTTGATTATTGTTTTATCTGTAAGATATGCAAGTGTTTTCGATCAAAACCTTTTTTCACCGATAACAAAAGATAGAGGTGAGAAAAAACATAACGAAACGTATTTTGTGTCACCGTCACACACAGCTTTAATTCAAAGAGTTGTAATAATGTCCTGAAATGTATCGACGTAGTTTATGTCCTTTTCATCGAATAAGTCCACAAATTCAATGATCATATCCATTTTAACACCAAACACTTCCAACAGTTCCAACGAATACCAATAATTCTGAATTCTGTCACAACTAGCTCTCTAGACACTCGTTAGACAAGCAGTAAGCGAGGCGAGTAAAACTGACAGTATAGTCAAATGGTAAAGCGCATTCAAAATAAGTTCACCATATTTCTACAGGTACTTGAAGCTCTACGGCATCTACCCATTTTACCCGTTGTTGTATCCAAAATTGTTTGGTTACATGTTTGTATACAACAAGCTGGAAGTAAAGAGGGATGCAGCGCTCGCTCTACATTTAATTAAGGTGTTGAGAGGGAGGATCGTCAACCCAAACATCTTGGAGGAATTGCGGCTGAATGTGCCGGAGGAGTTTGTGCACCGACCGAGGTGTCCCGTCCTATTATCTGTACCAAGAGGAAGGACCAACCTCCTAAATAAAGCACCTCTGCCACGCGGCATTTACACGCTTAATCTGCTAGCTAAGAGAGTAAATCTTTTTTACAGTTCCGTGAGCGAACTCCAAAGGGCTTTGTTATTTATATTATGTCATCTGAATAACAGGTGAGATTTATTCTTTTTATGGCATTTTGAATGAGTAAGCGATGAGTTTTTATGTGATTTTATTGTATAATTTTATATCTTATTTTGATTTATAAGGTTCGACGAATTTTATGTTTTAATGTTATGAAATTGTAATCACAATGACTCGCACTTTGACAGTTTTTTATTTAATTTATATTATTTTAATTAATGATTTTGTCCATGTAATTTTTAGGTTCGAATTTTTAGGATCGGATTCGAAACCCTCGGTCCTCGGTCTCGCTTTTTCTATCCTTTTTCCGTCTTTAATATCTCAGCATCAAATGAATTAAAATTTAAAATAACAATACATTTCATGCGCCTGACCAGATTAAAGGAAAAAAAAGAAAAATCAAAATAGAAATTTTCAGTAGGTCTACAAATTGTGATGTTGAAATTTTAAAAGAGGGTCAAATGGGGTAATAAATAAAAGATATCAGTTTGTACATTTCAAAACAGTTTTTTAAATTTCTATTAGCTCCATACTTTTTGAAATATTTTGAAAAAAGTCGATAAATTACCCATTCCTCCCCCTATCTCCAAAGTTTGCTGAGCGATCCATCTGAAATGTATGTAGCGTTTATATAATTACGCATATGGATCTATATTTTACTGGTAAAAAATATAGAGAAGTCTGTATGTAGAATACTTTTTAAAAAGGGTCAAAAAGGAGGGGATTTTTTTTCAAAATGGGCACCGAGTGGGAAATTCATTTCGGACATTTCATTTCATTTTAAGTTCGAACGTTTGTCAAGTATACTACGATCTTGTTTTTTATTGGTTTGTTTATTTTTTGTAATAAATGTTAAATAATTTGAAGACTGGGTAGGTACTGTATTGCATTAGGTACCTGCGCGCCTGTAAAAATAGAGTACATTTGATGAATAAATAAATAAATATTTTAGGTAGGTTGGTACTACTTACAGACTAAGTATTAAGATTACTAAGATTACTAAATAGTCACGGATTATACCACCTACAACCTAAAAACTGGTACCTACACTAGTAAACTAGTAAACTTTTTCCCCCTCTCGCCGCTCGAATACCTTAGATGCATAGGAGGAAGATGGAGGGACTGGCTCACGTGCGAGGGCATTGCATTATAAGAGTTTTTGAGACCTACGTGCGTGGTATTTGCAACACTTTTGCTTGGATGGGATTTTACTCGGGTTCGCGCATGGCGTGGCATTTTGCCGGGTATTTAACACATTGTCTGCCCAGCCCCTGTGGTGCGATTGGGGAGGGCTGACATACCCGTTATGAGCAATGAAACTCTTAATGAACAGTAGGTTTACCGCATACCTAGTCGGCTTTCGCTACCTCTCTGGGTAGCGAATACCGCCTAGATCTGAACAGGACTTTAACGTTGCCTTAGTCTCACACTCATTTCTCACTCCTTAGACCGACGTAACTCTTGGTCCTGGGGACTCGGGCTAGGAATATCGAAGTTTCTGATTCGTTTTCGTGCATATCCAACTCTTAAGAAGTTATGACGCTTGCATACGATTAGTGTTTTCACGAAAACGAATCAGAAACCGTTTTTACTCGCTACTCGCTCGTTCTATCTTTACTTCCCTTATTACTTAGAATAGGAAAAGATAAACGCAGTTAGGTACTGTAATAGCATTTGATTTCTTTATGCGGCGAGGAAAATGAGGTTGACGATGTTATCAGAAATTAATGAGGTGTTTAATTTACTTGATCGTACTTAGTTTAGCACTTTACCTACAAACAGGAATTACTTAAACTTACTTATTTTAATTGTAGCGTCTTCCCGCGCTCGCGTATTATGTACACTACATTCTGGCCTATGTCTTCAGGGGGCAATCTATCTTTTAGCAAAAGGGGTTTGTACATTTTTTTATGGAGTATGGAGTGTGTGTGGACGCAACATCGGCCTCTAATTAGTTTTTTTTTCACACACAAAGCACAATGATAGTTATACAGGGTGATTGGTAGCTGGGTGCAAAGCTTCAGGGAGAAACTAGAATATACCATTTTGGAACCATTAGAGCTTTGGGTGGCGGGTGGCTACGACGAAGTTTCATAGGAACCGCGGCAGTGATATCAAACGAAAATGTTGTTTTATTCGTCAGCCTTCAAATATAAATGTTCTTCCTTATAATGGTTTGTAGGCCCTAATTTCAATGACTTGCAAGCTATCCTCGTAAATTATACCTCAAATGAAAGAGCATTATTCAGACATGTTTTCAATAATACTGGCCATTATTAGCAATTAACTGTTGAATTTGGGGCTTTCTCCTCAACAACCAAAATAATCCGTAAAAAATGAGACTTGTCTTAGACAACCATTGCTAAAATGGTTCTAAATAGTATATTCTAGCTTCTCCTTAAAGCTTGCATTTGGATAAAGTACACTCACACAAATAAAAAAGTCATATAACATAAATGTTAAAAAAAGCGTCACGTTTCTTCAACTTTTTAGTAGTTTCGTGTAGGTACCTTGTAGTTTCCTAGTTTGATTGGTAGGTACTTACCTAATTTTCTTTGATTGGTAGAGTTACCTAATATAACACTTTGACAACTTTACAGCTTACTAGCGCTATTAACATATTGTAATATACGCACTTAGCCAAAACTATTAAGTTTGTTATAGAGGAAGCATGTCCTCAGCGAAGGCGACATAAACAAGGTTGTTTATTTACGCAGCTAAATATATAGTCGAGATAAAATACACACCTCAAATTATGTCTTGAAAGATGCATAAATCTATACGGGATGGAACAAACGAACGTTACCTGCAGGACAATTATTAGTCCGAAATGTTCATGATAGCAAATTTTACTACAAGTAAACATTCTATATATTTTTTAATAATTACAAATCTGCATTCACTGAAATTTGAAAAAATATTTGCCGTCTTATTAGATCCTACTAAAATTTAAAAACAACAGTCTGTATTTTTAACTGGCTTCGAAAAAAGAATAAGGTTCTATGTTCGGCTGTACATGACCGTCGATTTTTCCGTCGTTTAGGGACCGATTGGGATGATTATTTTGCAGTTGTATAGAAGATGATTCCGAGGTCCCATAAAATATAATTAAAAACAATTAAAAACACAAATAAACAAAAATAAGGGATTCGCAGTCGGTCTAGTGTTATTTAAACACACAATTATATCCATCAGACATTAAGCCAGAAAAAAACGTATATGTACGTCACAGAAATCTTATGGAGACAGAACAAGACGTAGGTAATAAATTAAATTATATAAAAAATAACCGTTTGCATTGTATTAGCAAGTAACTGAAAAGAAAAAAAAACAAGCTTAGGTTCTATAGAACGTAAGATTCGTATATCCTACTAATATTAGGTCCTTACATATGAAATTGGCGTTTTGTATGGGAGGAACAAAAAGTCGAATATTTTTTAATATAATATATTTCATTAATCAAAGTATGAACCATTATTTTCTATGCACTTTTGCCATCTTATAGGTAGTTCATTGATCCCTTTACTAAAAAAACCAGTCGGACGGGAATCAATAAAATCTTTGAAGGCGATTTGGACTGCCCCATCGGAGTTGAATTTTTTCCCTTGCAAGAAGTTATCCAAATTTCGAAAAAAATGGTAATCTGTTGGAGCAAGGTCCGGGGAGTACGGAGGATGTCTTAGACTTTCCAATTGAAGCTCTTCTAATTTAGTAGCCGTCTGTTGCGCAGTGTGTGGTCTAGCGTTGTCGTGAAGCAGCAGTGGCGTGGAGCGATTGACCAGCCTAGGTTGTTTAGCCGCTAGCTTTTCCATCATGGTTTGCAATTGCTGACAATAGACATCAGCCGTAATAGTCTGGCCAGATTTGAGAAAACTGTAATGAACAATACCGGCACTAGTCCACCAAACGCTTACAAGTAACTTTTTTGGGGTTAATTTTCGCTTGGGGCAGGATTTGGCTGGCTGGGCAGGATCCAACCATTGCGCTGAGCGCTTCCGATTATCGTAAAGAACCCATTTTTCATCACAGGTAATGATTCGGTTTAAAATACCTTCATTATTGTGCCGGTTTAGTAATGTAACGCAGCAGTCGACGCGCGTTTGCCGGTTTGCTTCAGTCAATTCGTGAGGTACCCACCTTTCAAGCTTTTTAATCTTCCCAATTTGCTTCAAGTGAATTAAAACAGTTTAATCACTAACATCGCAGCCTGCAGCTAACTCGGACGTGGTTTGCGATGGATCCGCTTCCACAATAGCCTTCAACTCTTCATTATCAACTTGAGTCTCAGGCCGTCCACGGGGCTTGTTCTGCAGGTCAAAATTTCCAGAACGAAAACGTTGGAACCAAAAACGAACTGTGTTTTCTTTTGCAACACGACCGCCATACACATCATTCACCCTTCGAGTTGTTTCCGCAGCACTAGTGCCACGGCGGAACTCGTACTCGTAAATAATGCGATATTTTAAGTTTTCCATTTTGTAAAATGAGTGACGCAAACAGAAAAAAACAGAAGAAAACAAAACAAATGAATGACGATCATCGAAGCACAAATACATGAGTCTATAGCTGTACAAATTTGAATTTGGAATTCCTTACCAAAGAGGAGAAATTTGTGATTAAAGTGGCCAGTACGATAAACGCCAATTTCATATGTAAGGACCTAATATTATAAAGCTGAGAGTTTGTGAATTTTGTTTTGTTATCTAAGATCTCCAAACTACTACACAAATCAAGATGAAATTTGAAGTACCTATAATTAGAGTGTAGTCTATTTATTATACCGAAAATACACGTGCGAAGCAGCGGGCAGAATCTAGTACAATATTTGATAATGCAAAGTTATCGGATGAGCTGATTGATTTTAAAAAAGACACAAATCTGGAGGTGATTTTTAAAGAAAAAAGAGAGGCGAAGAGAGGAGGAAAGAATTTTGCGAGTTTAGTACCGGATAACTTAAAAAAACGCTTAAAAATTGCACACATTTGCTCCTGACGCGGTTTGCGTCAACATACCTGAATAATAATATCCAAAAATAAAATATGCGAACAATGTATACAGAAATCGGCTTACTGATTTGCACCTAGACGACGACGTTTTGAGAGTAGCAGTAATTACGTGTCAGATTTATAAAACAAAATCAAAAGTTTGCCTCGTTTCCAAAAATCACATAAATTTATGCGTTATTAAGACTTAACTTTTATCAAACTACAACTTAACAATTTACTAACGGCAATGGCCTTTATTAACAAAGAAAATTACAATCAAATTATAACTAGTATTTACAATTGAAACAATTAAGCTAACTGCAGACTGTTGCAAACTATCTACAGGTAGCTCAACTGATCCATATCAATACCAGTCGGAAGCGTCCCCAAGACGCTGGCTGCATTGCCCCGCTGTATGGCAATGCTGATGCGCTGCGCCAGATATCCGCCAGCTCTCGGGTCAATTAACAATTAAGTTATACAGTCTATTTTGTGGCCCTGGGTAAAAAAGGTTGAGTATGGCTGATTTTGAGCCTTAGCATGTGCTAAAGCGTACTCGCCAGTATGATGTCATACTGGCGAGTACGCTTTGAAGACGCCGCGCCGCGGTCATGCAGCGAGCTTGCTGTGCACTCGCCTTGAAATCGTTCGCAAATCGCCGGTATGTGTGATTAGGCTCAGGTAAAATTAAGAAAGGTACCTAATTAATACCTACATGCCACAAACTGTTGTAAGCTCGGTTGAGCGTTTTGAGCAATTGCTATGTGCTGTACCTAACGGGTCAATTCTCTATGCCTCGCATTTTCAGGGACAGTATTGCAATATATTGAAAAATTTCCTAACCACAGTACCCAAACATACAAGTAATATTTTAAAATAGTGGTGACTGCGTCCGGTGTGTATTCAAAACGACAGTTTGGGCTGTATCTGTGTCAAGGTGCGGATCGACTGTTGCGCAAAGCGTTTTTTAATACTACGCCCAGTTGCGAGGTAATTAATTCGACTCAGTGTGTCGCAACGAGCGATTCTCGTGCTTTTGGTAGATTTGAATTTATATTTAAGTTGATTTAATAGATGCCTTGTTATGGTGTTTATTTTATGACGAGAAGATGCAACTGAAACACGCCCTTACTGAACTTGACGGCAAGCTCACAGGATATTGCTTTTAGAAAAAGTTTTAATGTTTTCAATACACATCCTTATGTGGGGATAACTCGATCGTCTTGCTGCCTCAATAGAACGCAGGGCAGCGCAGCGATTCCAATTACACTAGTAAGTGGAATCGCTTCGCTGCCCTTGATGAGCTGAGATGATTTTGTGCAGAAATGTATGGGATAGGTTTTTTTTGCGATTTCTGACTTTTTTAGTACTCCAACCTCAGTTGGTCCGATAGAAGTTTTTGATCAGTATAAAAACAGGATCGATTGGCATCAAAAAAGGTTTTTGTGTAAAAAGTCAACATTCTTAGTTATTTTTAAAAATCTAAGAATGGGGAGGAAAATTTCTCTAAAAAATATGGATAGTCTCTTAAGACTATTTTCTTGTAGGATAAGGTACCTGGTACCCCTTTACTGTCGCGTTCAAAAAATCTACCTTCTGTAGACACGACGACGTACCTACGAGTATGTACGTACCATTCAAAATATTAATTGTGCGTAGCTCACGTAGATAATTGTACTCAGACAAGGTTTTTATTTTCCATTTATGTTTTTCATGTCCTTTGCCCTGCTGTGGGAAGCTAAATAATAATTAACTGTTCAATAATCATGACTTTCCGCATACCATTCCGATAGTTTTACAAAACACTCTCAGTTTAGTTTTGACGTGAATTTACTAACAAATAGTAAAATAATGAGGCGCCTATATTTTTTGGCATAAATACAAATAGCAATAAAACAAAAAACACCAATGTCGCCTTAAGAGCTCGGTGGCCCTGCTCTCGATAGCTCTCCTTAGATGGATCAGCAGCAGACTAGGTCGAGGAAAACCACCACACCATCAGTGTCACAACCGATTCGCGACTTTATTACCTGCCTGCCTACCACTGCTGCTTCTATATCATTCAGCGTATCTACTAGCAACATATCCCGCAATGTAAACTGATGTCTGTTAATCCATTGTGATCTGGACGATTGGTCGCTAGTATAGGCTGGTGTGGTCACTGGTCAGTAAGCACAAGAGTTGCGTACATACCTACATGTATTTTGTATGTTTACAATTCATTTGTTTGCGGTGAAGAAGTCCTTGTTGCAAGGTAGTCAAATTCCAAAACAATATACATATGTACATGTGGAGTTTTTGGACAAGGCATTAAGGAGAGGTACCTTAACTGATGTAGCTATAGGAAAATGGTCTTAGGAGACTATCCGCACCTATTTGTAGAGAAATTTTCATCTACGTACACAGAATTAAAAAAAAAATACAGTTAGCAAGAAAAATGCACACTAAAACTTTTTTCCTTATCGATCCTGTTTTTCATACTGATCTAAAACTTGTATTAGACCAACTGAGGTTGGAGTAATAAATAAACCGCCAAGTGCGAGTCGACTCGCACACGAAGGGTTCCGTACTGTAAAAATCAGCCAACTCTCAAACAACATCAAATTTTCACTTGTTCGGAGACTCCGTTAAATTTTGGTCTTCAATTTATTTTTAGTATTTTTATTATTATAGTTGAAGTGTTACTTAATTATAGAAATGTGTCTACCTGTTGTAGTTCAAGAGATACAGCTTTGACAAATGAAGAGCAAAAATAGCCAACAAAATCACGTTTGTTGTATGGGAGCCCCCTTTTGATACCTATTTTATTTTTATTGTTTGTTGTTAAAGCGGCAAGAGAAATACACATAATCTGAAAATTTCTGTCTACCTCTTACGGTTCTTGATACATAGCCACGTGACAGACGGACGGACAGCGGAGGCTTAGTAATAGGGTTCCGTTTTCACCCTTCGTTTACGGAACCCTAAAACACGTATTTTTTATTATATCAAAACAGCCCTTAGGCGGTGTTTAATCAATTTCCACGCGGGCGAAGCCGCAAGGCGTCGCTAGCGTTTTATAAGATGTGGATATAGAAGTGGTCTTCTTTAAACTTTAAAGAATTAATACAGATGTAGATAATAATAGTGTAAAGTAGTCGTTTGTTATTCCTTAAATTAAATAAATGAATCATTAGTTTCTACATTTTAGCGTCATAAAAGAGGTTTGTCAGGTTATAAACAAACTTTATGCATTTTGTTGGTTCTTCTGGTATAATCTTACTTGAGCTCAAAGGTTTTCGGAGTGCAAGCAATGGATGTTGCCATGCTCAATGAAAAATCATTATCTAAACATATTATCATGGCTCTAAACATGTACCATGCAAACTTTCTATCATGTATTCAACTAAGTTATCGGATTTTTATCTTTATTTCCAGTAGGTATCAGTGATTCCTGAGGTGTCTGGTGCATCCAAATATTCTGTTAGTATAAAAAGTGGCCAATGGTCAACAGTGGACTAATATACAGGATGGCTTTTTGAGATACGACACCCAAACCCAACTCAAAAGGCCACCAAAGCCAAAACTTAAACCGTTAGAGATAGAGAAATGTCGCTAAAGGAGCCATGACCTCGTTGTATAAAAAAAAAGCTGCATTATTAGTTTTAGTTTTTTTTGTGCTTATGTAGGTTATCGAACAGATTGATTATTTCAAAAAAATATGACACCCTGTATTTTTGCATTGGCGGATTTGGTTGCTGACAAAGTTTAATAAATGCATTATTGAAAAGGAAATGGCAAATTACCTATTACAATATCAGTTTGAATGAATATCTACTCCTACCAAGCATAATTGCAAAAAATATAAAATAATTGTACAACTGGTAGGTGCTTGCCACCAGCGAGGATACTTTGCATGTCTTTTAGTGGGTTTTTCCTCGATAAAATATTTACTTATTCTTTATGCATTTTGTAAACATTAATGAAAAAATCTGCAAAAAATAATATGCAGTTTTTGTTTTCTCAAAAATTGAGCCTATGACTCCTTGCACGACATTTCTCTAACTCTCATGGTTTCAGATTTGGCCATCCACTCCCATCTCAAAAAGCCACTCTGTATGCTGATGACGTGAAATTGTTAACTATCAGAAAGTTTGTCACCCTATTCAAAGATTGTGACGTCCTGATATTTTTGAAAATAAAACTTTCAGTTTTTTCATCGATGTATCCATATCCATACCAAACTCGGCATAATTATTCCGCCTAGATGAGCATTAAAGTCACAGTCTCCGCATCCAGTGTGTGAAGTGTACCATGGCTTCTGTCACTGACAAGAAAATACGTCACCATACGTCGCGTCGACTGATGTCCACCACCGGCTACAATGACCACAGCGGCTACAATGGCGTCTGACCTTACCCTACATATTCGTTCGTTTGGATCGAGCTCAACCAATCTTTTCAAAACATTAAGCCGTCTCACTCGCGCTCGCACCTAATCTCCACTAATGTACATTCGTTTCTTAACAGGGGCTTAGCACTGAGGCTTTTCATGAAGAATGCACTGCTAGTCGTGTATTTTATAATAGACTAGCTGCAGCCCGCGGCTTCGCACGCTTTTTTCCGGAATAAAAAGTAGCCGGCCCCGGGATACCATCTACCTCGCTGCCAAATTTCACCGAGATCCGTTCAGCCGTTCTTGAGTTATAAATAGTGTAATTAACACGACTTTCTTTTATATATTATAGATAATCTGGCATCATCGAAAGGAGGCATCCGCGGCCTCCCACTCAAGATAACTAGAACCTTACACTTATAAGTGACACTCGAAATTGTAAAAAAAAAACGTAAGAAAACATAAAATTATAATCAATATAAAAGCAACAAGGCAAAAAAGTAACATACTCGTAGGTAAACCAAAAAATAATTTTCTAGACTGATTTCTTGAGAATAGGGCTAATAGGGTTAAGGGATAAGGGCACATAGTGGTAAAAAATCCATTTAAACTTCTGAAAATAGGAAATCCCGTCCTTTTTTGTGTCATGAAAGTGCAATGCAATTTTGCTAGGCATGCTTTCTGTCCGAGCGCTAAAATGACACTAGTTGAAATTGTAGCCTGAAATGTCAAATGGTTTCTCTTTTAATACATACGGTTTCAGGGTGCGCATTCAGAATCTATGGGGGCCGGCGTATACCTTGATCGATGTCTGGCAATTACAATTTAATTGAAGTTTATAACAGAAGATTTTATACATTATTTGCTGCTGCTTGCGGCTGCGCACGCTCTTTTCCGGGATAAAAATAAGCATATGTTCGTCCCCGGAATACCATTTACCTCCCTGTCAAATTTAATTAAGATCAGTTCAGCCGTTTAGGCGTGAAAAGGTAACAGACATACAGATAGACAGACAGAGTTACTTCCCAATTTATACCTATTATTAAAGTATGGATACGCCAAAGTTAACCGACGAAACTGCCAATTGTATGATTATCTTTCAATGAAAGCCACCCTTAGATCCTGTTACTGTAGCTACATAAACATACTCATCTTATATTCGCTGTATTGTTAAACAAGCAATGTATGCGTTCCAGTTTCTTAAAGTAAATGCCTACCTACCACTTATTCAGAGATGTCGAAATAGAAACTGACTTGACGTGTTATTCTGCAACTTGGTTCGTTACTTATTCGCATTCGCATGTCAACATCATGACAACTGTTGAATCGAGTTTCACTAAAATTATGTACACTTGGCTTCATTAAAATGTGAACACTTTAGTACTTTGTTATACTGAAGAGCGTTTATTGAAAGGACGGCTTGTCGTCATCGTAGTTGTAGAGTAAATTAATCTTGAGGCTGATCTACTATTGCACGAACTATAGTTGCTTAACGCATTCAGTGCCCAGCCTTTGCGGTGCGACCCGAAGGCGCGCCGAAACTACCAGCCAGCTGCTCAAACGATAATTGCCATTGTGCGGTCAGCCTTAAATAATACATCTACACCAATGTTCCGCCGACCCGCCGATAAATTGGCATGAAATAATGTTTTTGAAAAAAGTAAAAACCGACTTCAAATAACAATATATACACTGTTTTTTTTTTTAAATTTTGCTGCCCAAATACTAATCCTTCGAGTATAAAATTTCCATGGAACCATCTCAGGATCATTGTCTATAAAATAGCGAAAAAATAATCAAAATTGGTCCGTAATTGAAGGAGAAATCGACGAACATACCTACATAAAAAAAGTAAAAAACATACATACTCGTACAGCCGAACAAAGAACCTCCTCCTTTTTTTAGGGTTTCGAAGATCGGAGATCAGTTTCGAAACCCTGGTCTCGCTCTTTCTGTCCTTTTTTCCGTCATTAACATCTTAGCAACTACAGCAGCAAATAAATTTAAAATAATAATACATTTCGTGCGCCTGTATAGATTAAATGAAAAAAATCCAATAAAATGAAAAACGAAAACGAAAATTTTCAGTACAAATTGTGATGTCGAAATTTTAATAGAGACCTACAAGGTCAAGTGTGGTATCAAATGAAAGGTAACGGTTTGTACATCTCAAGTTATTGAAATTTCTGTAGGTTTAATACTTTTTGAAATAAACCAATTAACAATTCCAACCACACAATGTATCTAACCAGTATCTATTAGTAGTACATATTGGTATAGTTGACAAACGTTCGAAACCCTCGGCGCCACACTCGCACGACGGATTGACGGATCTTGTTTAAAGTCTATTGGTACACTGGACGTTTTAGTACTCGTACAGCACCAACCCGCCGCCCGCCGCCGCCGCCGCTGTTGCCTCGTGCTGTGTCGGTGGTTCGGTGTGTAGAATGCATTAGGCGATATGGATCTGTATATCTTTGAATAGCCGACTGTACAAAGTGTACAATGCTAAGGCAGTGCTAAAACCTGACTTATCCCAGTTACCCTAGAAACTGGTAGTGGGTGGGTGTACTTTCCTGGTGGAATACTAACATTTAATTTTGCTGAGCGCTTAGCCGACCGCTCCTAACTGGGAACCGAGGCGCGCGAGAGGATGAGTAGGGTCGAAATCTCGCTTACTTTACATTTTAATGCATATTACTCAGATATGTACTAAGATGCTGCTTAATATGGTATAAACTGTATTTTAGCAGGTCTGGACAGCAGCTCCCTTTTATCCGTTCAGCCATTTAGGCGTGAAATGGTAACAGACAGTCCGTTAGACAGACAGACAGAGTTACATACTTAATAAAATAATCTTTAATCGTTTCCTTAGAAACAAAGCTTGCGCAGCGGCGGGTAGAAATTAGCACTACATACATTGTCTAACGTCTACCATGTCTAACAAGTTTAATGTATGTTAGTGTGGATGCAATATCACAAATTTATGTAATGAAGTGCTTATCTAAGGTAACGACGCAATCGTCAGGGAAGTCAAGCCCATAATTTTGTACGCCACTGGAGTTTATACAGGGTATTCAAGTACACGTCAAACACGATCAAACGAAGTGTATGCACAGTGTGTGTGTCCCATGGAGGGCAAGAACTTTAAATATTGAAAGTACTTGCCCTCTATGTGGCATGGCCGTGGGATACACTGTACCTCTATACTAGGGTTATTATTTTATTAGCCTATCATTAGTGCCATCTGAAGAGGAGGGGTCCTCAAGTTGTGGCCAGGAACCGTGACGCAGTGACTGATTATTAAAATGTGCGTGCCCTTAGCGTTCTCGTTAGGGGAAGGAAGGGAAGGACTGGTTTAAACCGGTTATTATGTAGGCTAGGCAGCTGCAATTTTTATAAGCTTTAGTTTTAGTGTTTAGTTTAGGAATTGTAGATAGAACTAGTCGTGCGTGAATTGAATTACCTAATACAAATCATTATATTTAAACTAAAAATTTTTAATCACTCTTATTGTAAGTTATGGTTGAGCAATCTTATGATTCAAGATACCTACTTACCTATTATTAGCTTTGATAAAAGTAAACAAGGGGAGATGAGACACTAGCTTCTCGAAAGTGGCAGGCTAAAATTAGGTCCAATTTGGTTGTCCACACAGTCCTATTCGGACCGGCCGGCGCGGCGTTCGTTATTCGCGTGCTTGCTACGACGTAGGTACTTTTATGTGATTTATTGACTAAAAGACTAGAGCAAAGCCACAAAATAGCATACAAATAGCTCCAAAACAAAAAACAAAGCCCAAGGCATCATATTTTTTTATCTAAATAAAAACATTATCACAAACATGCATTCATAAGCATTTTTATCAGAAAACTAATTTCCTGATTTTTCTACTGCTTTATTTCGCCATTTGCAGACAGAGATAATAATATACGATACATTAGTGCGTAAAAAAAGAGAGCAATGCACGTCTTGTTACGAGTAGAGTCGTTCGTCAACTCACACCATCAATCTTGTCCCAACTGGTGTGAGTTAAGCAAGTAAGTATTCTGCAACACGCACTACCTTTTGTTTCCTTTGAATTTATGCGTTGTGTACAGTCGTATAGTTGTAAAGTATGCGTGTAAACTTTTCATTTCAATGTGGAACCTTTCCATAACTTATTTTCATTTCACGTTATTTTAAGTACAAAACACCAAATAACATTGTGTTGTCATTATAAATATTCCTCTTGCCTATGATTTTACTAATTTTGTTTTTGGTGCCTGTACTAAAATTCACTCAAAGTAAATGTGGTGTGAGTTGCAGAACGAAGAGTTTATCATATGTACGATTCGACAGCTCACACCAGTTGGGTCAAAATTGATGGTGTAAATTGACAATTGTGCAACAAAATAAACACATTTTTACTTACTTTTACTTTACTTACTTACTCTACGAGTCCCTATTCATGAGTAGCGTCTACATAATAATATTTATGATGTTCATTAATAATTGTTAGATTTTTTATGAAAGGGGTATGAAGATTTTGGCCCTAACATCGATCACGATTTTGGTTTGATTTTGTGTTTTAAATGTCCGCGTATAATAAAAGTTATACATTTGGATAGAAGACACAAAAACAAATAAAAAATTCTTACAAAATAATGTCCTAAAGCGTCAGGTTCCCGAGATATTCACAGATGAAAATACCTATATTTTTTCTACATATGTGAATATCTCAAAACCTTACCAGATTTTTTTTATTTGTTTTAGATTATAACCTTCATTAAGGCATTTTTTATTTGTTCTTGTGTCCTCTATCCAAATATATAATTTTTATAGTGCGCGGCGATTATGAAAAAAATACAAATTTTAGGGCCACTCTCCATACAAAAATCTTCAAACCCCTTTAAAATATTGTACATCGATTAATTTATCATATTATTACATAGATAAATTAGAGATTTAATAGAGACGGTGATTAAACATTTTTCAATAACATAGTAAATAGTGATGATATTTCTATATTTTGTCCCCCTATTTTTTTTGGGCAAGGAATCACCTATGTTATTTATGACTTACCACCAGAGAACCATATGCCCCAGGTGGTGTAGGTACGCTACACAAATGTAATTGTTTACCAAAAAAACACGAAACATTTCGAACAAATTAGCTCCTAGGAACTGCGCCAGAGCAAATGGACGATGACGTCAACGAATGCTCAATAAGGTACGTAATACATTCCACGCCTTCCTAAATAATTATGCCTGAAATTGTTTGCTGCTTCTACCTGAATAGGCTACTAGCGTCGTTTTGCTACATGGGTATTCTGATACCCTTATTATCTAGGTCTAAATGATTTTAATTGAATAGGAGTTTGTTACACCAGGTTAACCTACGTATTTATACAACATAAAACAATATGTATGTTTTGACAGGACGTCGTTTGAAAAGTAGGTTATGTCATTATGTCGTCACACCGTGGAAAACAAATGTTCTAGGAGTATACGTTCCGTGGCCGTGGGGTGGAAAATTACAAAGTGGCAGATATGTATTTTTCTACGTCAATATCATAGGAGCCTCCATCTCGAAGAAACCATGAAAGGCTTTGTTCATAAACAATACCAGACAAGTGGGACGGGGTGACGGGGCGGGGAATACTGTAGTAACCAGTTAGAGAATTGGCTTTAATATGATGAATATGTACAGTCATTTCAGGTAAATGTATTTTTCGACACTTTTCAAAGTATTTGAAAAAGTATGAAACCTATAATATTTTTAAAAACTGTTTGAATTAAAATGTACAAATCCGTAGGTACTTTTCATTTGATACTCTATGTAGAACTCTAACTCACTCTAAGAAAGGGACGGGGAGGGGGGGGGGGGGGTCGAAATACTCCACCCCCCTCTCTTTTTGACCCCGCTCTTAGCCTCCGCTATCTGTCCGTCTGTCTGTCACAGGCCTCTATCTCATGAACCGTAAGAGGTTAGTTGAAATTTTTAGAGAATGTGTATTTCTCTTGTTGCTATAACAATAAATAAAAATAAAATAAATATCAAAATTAAAAGGGGTTCCCATACAACAAACGTGTTTTTTTCTCAACAACAACTACTAAAACAAATACTAAAATCAGATAAAATTCAAAATTTAAAGGGGTCTCCGAACTAGTGAAAATTAAATGTTCTTTGAAAAAGTTGCCCGATTTTTACGGTACGGAGCCCTTCGTGTGCGAGTCGACTCGCACTTGGCAGTTTATCTTTTAATCTTTACAGGCATAAGAAGTATTTTATTTTTAGTAAGACCTGCAACCCTTATTACCCCTTCATAAAGGTAGCATAGAAAAATCCTGAAACATGTATTTATTTATTTTAGATCATTGATATTTTAACTGACTTTCAAGTAAATCGACCACGCATTAAAAAGTTTCATACAGACTTTGCCACCCCTTCTCACCCCTTTCGTTGTTGAATTTCGAAAAACCCTTTCTTATTTATAAATGCTAAGCTATAAATGTAATCTTATGTCCAAATTTGAAATCTCTAGCTTCAGTAGTTTCGGCTTGACGAAGGTCAGTCAGTCAGTCAGGACCTCTTCTCTTTATGATATTTGTAAAGGTTCAAGTTAAACAAACATGATACTTTATTTGACAGTTATATATTGTTTAGTTTTTAGGATTCCGTACCTACCCGAAGGGTGAAAACGGAACCCTATTACTAAGCCGCCGCTGCCCGTCCGTCCGTCCGTCTGTCCGTCACAGGGCTCTATCTCATGAACCGTAAGAGGTAGATAGTTAAAATTTTCAGAGAATGTGTATTTCTCTTGCCGCTAGAACAGCTCGCACTTAGCGGTTAATTTTTATTTGATTTAGTATCTCTTATTCTTTGAGATTTGCAAATAAAGAACATTGAGTTATGTACAATTCGTTTGTTATTCAAAAATAACGTCGGGTGACCAGTTGACGCTATGAAGTTTTGTAAAGATTCTTTAAAAAAAAAATTAAACCTACAAAAATTTCAGAAACTAAAAAAAGTTAAAAGGTATCATAGTTTCTGAATTGATACCCCAATTGACTTTGTAGGTCTCTTTTTAAAATTTTGTTCTGAAAATGTATATAATAATATGTACCTATATCATTTTTTTCCTTTAAATCTATACAGGAGCACGAAAAGAATTATTATTTTAAATTTCTTTTATTTAGCTGCGGTAGTTGCTAAGACATTAAAGAGGGGAAATATGATAGACATAGTGCGACCAGAAGGGTTTCGAAACCGATCTGGAAACCCTACACGCTGCTGTCACCTGCCATGCTACACTACACCGATGCGATGCGACCCGACGACGCGTCGTCGTCGCCGTCCCGTCCGGCGCGGGCGGCGGCGGGCGCGCTCTTGCCGTGCTAGATATGATTTTCAAGAAGCTCGTGTGCGTCACGAGCATTTTGCATTATTATCAATATTAAACAACGAGAAGTTCTAGTCACCTGTTCGTCCTATTCCCCATATTTAGGATAGACGGACTGGACGGACGATATTAAAGATAATAAAGTGTTCCGTTAGTCCTACTGAAAACCTGCATTTCAATTTTATTATGATGTCTATCCCGCTCTTATGGACATAATTAGAGGAACCGAACGTAACATAAAAGAGAGATCGCAACTGATATTTTTATTTGATTGTAAATATAGAAATGATAGTAAACACTTTATTAATTTTACCAGGTTGAACGAAAATAAAACTTACTTCAGTAAGATTTATGTTTTGAAGAATTAACCCTTCAATCATCAGATCACATTTACTTATAGCATGATTGTGTTATTTATGACATTACGGGGATTTTTTGTTGAGTGCATTTAGTATTTGATGCTACCCCCACTAGCTGTTAAAACTGCCTGCAATCTTCTCGACATGCTTTTGATTAACTTATCAATGAAATCTTGTGGTATTCGATTCCACTCTTCTTCCAGCGCCATTTTGACTTTATAAATCTGAAAGTAACTCTGTCGTCTGTACGCTTTCACGCCTAAACGGCTGAACGGATCTCAATGAAATTCGGGGTGGAGATAGATGTTATCCTGGGGACGGACATAGGCTACGTTTTGTCTCAAAAATGTATCTTGAAAATGGGTTAACCATTTTAATATCATTATCATCAACACCATAATAAACCATAACGCCTACAAATTTGCAACCTACTGTCACTGTCAAGTCAAATCAATATCCACTGGCACTGTCACATCCGCCAATCTGTCATAATATCATTCCACAATTTATGTAATCAACAACGAAATGAAAATGTGAATTCTAATTAATACTTACTAGCATACTTATAGCATGATAACTCAGTAAGAAGGAACCTTCTCATCAGTGCACAAGCATCCACTACTGAACATGTCTCCCTAAACGAACTTTTGCCATAATCACCACTTAGCAAACGTCAAGTGCCAATTGGAGAGATCAATCGACGTAATAAAACGAAACTCTCTAAAAACTACAGTAGTCCGTTGAACAAGCTTGGCCATCATGACAGTCTTTCCATGTTTGTGTGAGAGTTATCAGATAACAATGGAGTCTACTTCGTCTGTACCTATCTGCATTGAGAAAATGGAAGAAAATTATCCTTTTGCCCAATGCCACCCGCCACCATCGATCTAAGTAAAAAAGGGGAGATGAGGTACTTGCTTCTCGAAAGTGGAAGGTTCAAATTAGGTGCAATTAGGTCCACCCACCTCAGTCGAACCTGGCCGGACGGCGGCGTTCGTGTTTCGCGTGCTTGCTACGACGTACTTTAGTGTGATTCAAAGACTAAAAAAGTACAGCAATGCCCTCGTGTTTGTTTAGGTATTATAATTATTGCACAAGATTGGAAATGTAACTGTGAGCGAGTTTGCGTGTAGTTGTAACACAGGCCAGTTGTTGAGTATGCGCTAGGAGAACGTACCATATATACAGATTTTACATAGATCTATGCCCGCCACCAAAGTTTCATTATTTTATGAATACTCTACCTATGCTTTTTGTTTGCAGTTTTGCATACCTATGCAAAACTGTGACACACAAAACATGTACCTACATGTGCTAATACAATGTGGGATAGTTATAGGAATGCTTTTTATTAAATCAGGAACTGTGACCCAGATCAAATGTAGGTAGAACGAAGCCCAGCAAGTAAGAAAAATACAAAAACCCAGGTTAGAAAGACACATTATTTAGAAATCCAAGTCAACAGCAAAACACTACAAGGGGTCACCGCAAAAGCGCAGTTTTGGTTTTCTATCATCGATGGCCCTGAAGAAGTACTCTCTACCCGCCACTCAGCCAGGGAGGGCTACCGCATTAGGAAGTTTGGTTAGCCAGCAGCTGTTCAAAGACGAAAAACGGATTAAACGTTATTGTTACCTAAGGCACAGATTAGGAAATTATACTTCCTATAGGGTAAAGAGAATAAAAGCATTCCATTATAGGTACTGGTAATTCACTGACACTGCATGTAGGTACTGCGGGTTCTACCCAATATCACGAAAACATTCGTGTAGACGACTATTTTTTTGTGTAAATCACACCATATAGGTAGAAAATGTAAAAACATATTTGTCCAGAACCCATCTTCCACACCCACAGTTAATGAAGTAGAAGCCATTTTTAGTTTCAAATAAAGCCCCTCTAAATAGTGATTATTTAATGCAGGGGGTTACCTACTACCAATACCAAGAAAAATAATTAAGACCTGGTGTCCTCATGAACGTGTTTGTGATGATGGGCAGAACCCACTGTTATGATTATTATAGTCAGTGAATTACCAATAACCCGTAGGTAGAAGAAGCCCCGCTCCGCCAACCAGCCACTTCTAAGATAAAGCTAAATTACAATTTTGGTTTATTCTTCCGAACAAAACAGGATTCATGGTTCCTCGCTTCCAATTATTAACTGAGGTACATAATCATCATCGTATCAGTCCACAAACGTCTATATAAAACCTTTACTGCCCAGCATTCTGAGAGCTATGTCCGTGACTTTGGTTGTGCTACGGATTTATGTATTCCGCATTCTATCATGTAGAAAACTCCAAGCATAGCTCCTTCCATAGCTCGCTGAGCGACTCTTAGCTTATGTGCGAGGCCTATAGATTAGTCATCTATAGGTGGCATCACACATTGGTTGAAGACTTGCGTCTTGAGTGAGGCTCTGCAGTATCTGTGATGAGATATTTCGAAGCTTCCCGAACGTCGTTTAGGTCGGTAGCTGAGTTTAAACTAAAGGATGACTCACGCTAGACCGTGCCGGGTTCGAGCCGAGTGTCGGCCGTAGCACGGACAACTAATATGACTTAATATTTTGTATGGACACACTCACGCTATACCGAGCGGCAACCGAGTGACGGCCGAGCAATGGACAACGGTCGGAAACAACTCGGTCCCGGCTCGGCTCGGCTATCGGCCCGTTGCATGAATACAGTGCCGCCGAGCTGCGCCCGAGCAGTCGTTGTTTGTGTAGGGAGGTCTAGGCCCGTCTTTGTAATTATAATTACAGACACGGGAACGGCTCGGTGACCGTGCTACGGCCGACACTCGGCTCGGACCCGACACGGTGTAGCGTGATTCATTTTTAACAATTTCATGGCTGGGCACTGAATACGTTAACGTTTCCTTTATGTCGAAACCAGACAGCTGCCTATTTAGTTTAGTTCAAGTATAATCTATTTGCAAAAAAGTTTAGCACGTCCTGCCTTAATAAACTTTTCAAAAAATTTGTATAAATTTATAATCATTATAACTATCTACGATCGATGCTTTTTTCAATTTCCAACTGACCTGTCCTAGCTGCTGATATTTAAATGAAATGATGTCGGGTTTGTTTGGTTAGGATCTGTCTTAAAGGTGGTCTCTTATTGTCATTGTTTACCTTTATGTAGGATACCTAGCCTAGGTAGTAACCTACCACGCTAGCAGCTAGTAACAAATACACGAAAAAACAAATGAAACCCAATAACAAAAGACTATTGAAGAAATTATTTCACAAATTAAATATTATGGTACAGGTGGCCATTTTTTACTAAGAACTTTTTGTACATATTTCAGTCTTTTTTATCGATTGATGAAGCGTTCCTTTAAATAAGTCCGTGAGTGTAGTTAAGGTAATTGTCACTTGTGTGCTTGTAGCACCTCCGTCGTTAGGCAACTACCTAACGACTGCCAACCATGCAACCAACTCTGACAAACCAAATCCAATATTCATTAAAGTTGGCGATTTTAAGGATAGGTATGTTATGTACGTACGTATCTCTGAGTGACATGGAAATATAATTTTAGTTTGAGTTTGTGTAGTTTGGTTGACATTGTATAGTATTAGCTACCCCTAGTAGTAGGTACTCAATCAAATCTGGTCAAAAGTAGGTACTCAATCAATGGTCAATAAAGTATTAAAAGAAAACCTACTCACAATTCATTGTAATACCTAAGGCTTACAAGTACATAATGTGCAATAAAGCAGTAACAACTGGCTTCTTCGAGACGTGACCTACGCTACATTAACAGCGTCAACTGTATATATGTTTTCCTCTGTACTGGTTTTTACAAACTTGACCCACATACAGCAATATATGGATGTGTAAATTATACATGAATGCACTATGAAGTGGTTAATGCGATTATAAGTATGCAGCTGGTGTTCAAGCAACACGTTCATGGTTGCATCAAGGGTAACGCAGAATGCACCCATTGCCATTTGCAGGATACGAGATCTTGCTATTTTTATTTATTTATTTATATATTTATTTATTGAACAAAATGCACAGCCCTTAATCAATACAAATATGTTAAATATCAAAACATACGCCCGAAAACTAGTTTACTTTTTATACATTTCTTTTTAATATAAAACAGACAGTCAGATGATATAAGAACAATAATTAAAAAAAAAAAAAAATTACACTTCTCAGAATAGAAATTGATTACTTATACGGACAGAACATAGTTACATAAATTGAACCAAATACTAAATTAATACAAAAACATGCAATTATGTGTTTAACTAGCATCCTCCTACGTGTTTTACTAGCAGCGTCCTCCATCACTCTAATTATTACATTTCTAAATATTCTCATGCCGCTGTGAAAAATTTTCTATTAATTTATTTACTTGTTTACATAAAAGGTCGGGGTTGTCATTTCGTAGTAGCGCAAGCACGGGGATAGTTCTAGAAATAAAAAAAGAGGTAGAGAGAAGAAGCGTAGATAGAATAGAGAAAAATTACGTTAGTTATTTGCACAAACGTCATTCGAGCGAATTCTGCAAACCAATCACTTTACTATGACAATAGTATCCTTGCTTAAACATCCACAGATGAAAGAAAAACTAGATTTGCGTGCGATGTTTTTTGCACGGAGAGATTGCTAGAATGGTTTTAACCTTGACATATCACACGCCTTCCACCATCTATAGTTTATTTCATCAAAGGTTAAACGCCTAAATGTGTAATTTTGAGACGATACCATTCTTAATGGTGATGCGATTAATTTAGTGGAAATAGGGCACAGGTGTCATGTTTATTCGCCCGACTTAGACGATGACGCATGCAAGATGCATTTCAAATCATTGACCTACTAACCTACAGAGTTTCCTTATAAAGAAATTGAACGTTAAGGAATACTCATCATCATCAGCCTATAATAGTCTACTGCTGGACGTATGACTCCCCTAATGAGTAGCATAGCGCCCTGACTTCAGCTTGCCGCATCCAGCATCAAGGATTACTATCGGTGAAAATTTAACTCCCCCCCCATCCCTACTCCACTTCTTTTGATAGGATACAGATTGCTGTTTATGTTTATGGAAGGTATTAAATTGACATAATATACTTTTTAGTACAAAAGTTGTACATGGGCGGGCATAATGCTAGATTGTATTCTCTACCAGCTAACCTTTGGGTAGAGTGAACAGCAATTTGTATAAGAAGCTGGTGTTAAATTTCGATATATTTCAATTTAGTAGATGATGCTGCGTGGATTGTCCAGCATTATTAATTATTTTATTTACGAAATAAATACACTTACCTACACTGTTCCCTTTATTTGTTCTTTTCGCTTTGATGTCACGTAATATACGGTCAACCCCAAAAAGCGTTGAGCAGATGAACCTTCCAATACTTTGCAAACAAAATAAATAATAAAAATCGCTAAACCGCGATCGGCGATACTCACAGAAAAATTGCTAAGATTACTAAAATGGCTGTTAATTTTCTGTTGCCTCATTTCCTCAGAGGCCGATGATAAGCAGCGTGTAGGTATGACGTGGCAAATAAAGTATGTAAACTCCGTCCACGCATTTATTATCTTTTTGTCTCATGATCGTCTATGAAGTTCCCTTATTGCAAAAAGGACACTGCAATATTTCATAGACACACTTTTTAATAATAGAGATGCGTATCTGTTGACTTGAAAAATATTGGGCCTTACGGAAGTTTAGATCTTTATCGAGTCTACAGATAACGTAACAAAGATTCTATTCTAGTAGATTTTTTTATGTAAAAGTATTGAAAATTGTAACTCAATTTGTCGTAATTTAGTACTACTTCTTTAATAAAGTCATTTAGACGCCTGAGTATGTCTGTAAAATAATAGGTACAAAATGTTGAGCATAAATAACAATATCGATTACAACTTCTTCTTAATTAATGAAACACGACTATGAAAAAAAAATGTAATCAGTAAAGTATTAGGACATGACTTTTTGATTGTCAGTCGAACCTATAAAAAGAAAATAAATGGTAGGAGTAACGTACATTAGTAGGTAAACAATAAATTATAAACAGTATAAAATGAATTTACACAAAAATTTAAGCTGTACTAACGAGTGAAATGTTTTCCCGTGTGTTCTTATTTTTCATAAAGCAACAATTGGAGGCATTTCTATAAATGTTTAAGTGAGTTTGGCCATTTTTTATTATGATTAGTGGCGACTTGTGTCAGAGGCGACAACGACGTTCCCTGCAGTACCTACTGAGAGTAAGTGAGTCCCTGGACTAAACTCAGTTCAGTCGGACCAAGCGCTGTAGTTGGTGCTCTATCTATTTATTTTTATAATATCAATGCCGAGAACGTGACTACGCTGTCATGTCAAAGTGCAACAAATCAATCAAAATTATCATCGAGTTTGTAAACTATTGGATCGAGGCATACTACAATAATTTGCTGTGTTTTAAAAAACGATAAACCGACTTCAAATTCCGGTTTATAGATAATATTCATCTGTCTCGAACGAACGAAATCACCCCTTCCTTACTTTGCCTGACCGAAGGTCTATTAGGCAAAAAATTACTTTGGCGACATCTAGTTATTATTCAAGTCTAATTTAGTTTGATGACGCATGAGTGAAACTGTTGACGCCCGTTACCACGGAAACCATTAGGTGATAATGAAATTATCATATTCTGAAGAATTTTACAAATCTACATTTTACGGCGCACATAGCGATTCCTCGAGAATCAAACTTATAGGAGACCACCTCAAAATAAATTTTTATACAACAATGAAAGAATCATCAAAGTCTATTAACAATTAGCGCAGATATCACCAAAACTGTTGGAGCTAGTCGTGATTCTCCAAAAATAATTTGTTGTATTTTAAATTTAACGGGATAAATACTAATCGCTCGGGAATAAAACCACCTCGGGATCATTCTCTATACAATAGTGAAAGAATCAGTAAAATCGGTTACCCACAGGCGGAGGATATCAAGTAACACCTACATACATAAAAAAATTAAAAATCAACTCCTGTTTGAAGTCGGTTAAAAAGTAGTCCCTCTCGTTTCTCGATCCGGTAAAGGCGCTGCAAGGTGCTAAATGTATAGGATAGACTCAAAAATTAACAAAGTATTCGTAAGATAATGTGCACAGCCCATACTAAGCACTCAGGTTATCGGTCATATGTTCTCCCATTACACAAGCTCTGGTTACATAAAGGATAGGTAGCTGACGCTTTGTGAAATTTCTAGCATTAGATAATAAAATAATTTGATTGTATTAAAAAAACTAAAAACAGTCTTTTTTCCGGAAAAAAAAATATGAGACCATCTCGGGACCATTCTCTACACAATAGCAAAAGAAACTTCTTCTTTTCAAGTCTGTCAAATAGCACCTATGAGCAAATAAAAAAAAGATACAGACGAACTGTGAACCTCCTCCTGTTTGCAGTCGGTTAAAAATGTATAAATTATTGCGTTGACATCCTAAAGTACATACGTGTCTGTAGGGCTAATGGGTTGATTCTTGTCACTATAAAACCACTTATCTCTCATCTCGTATCTGTCGGTCTGATCCAGATTTATCCTCAATCACAAGTATCAGATCGTCTGTAGCTCGGATTGTACTGCAATCACTGTCGTGAACGACAAGATTTCGTGCTATTCCCACACAGGCCCTTGTAATTTATTAAACAATTATCATCAACATTTCATTCGAAAGCGTCCACTGGCCTTCACCAAAGATCGACCAATGACCCCCGCATCCATCAGGTAGCGCAATATTAAGTATATATAGGTATAATATAATAAAACAAGTACGTTGGTACTTGTTGCAGTTTCTGAAACTGCACATGAAATAAAAAGAAAAACGACATCATTTGGTGCTCCAACTTTTCACTGTAAATTCTAAAGTACCTAGGTTATCTATAAACATTTCATGACAGTGGTTTCTTTTTCACTTCTTCCACTAGTGAACAAAAAATAGAGTGGGCATCAATAACACTTTATAATAAATAAAGTGTTAAAAAATTAAAATACTATTAAATTTCTTTATATAAAATTTGACTTGTCTGTGCTTCTTTTGTAAAATAAAGTTATTGACTTCAGACTTCTGATTACCCTCCAAGGTAAAATCAGAAAGCACTTGAAAATTAGTTGTAAAAGTAAAAGTATCTCATTAATGCTATTCCAGCCTCCGGGAATGTAGGAGCAAGGGCACGGCAAGGTAGTTTCACAACTTGCACACAGAGGCTGGGGGGGCATGAATGCGATTCACCTGACCTACATTAGAGCGATCTTGACCCGCTGACCTAGTTTCACAGCCACGTCACTAAATGCTCACATCGCACACGTTACAAATGATAAGCGCGCAAACGCACGGTTTAAAATACCTTGTTTACTTAACCACTAGCAAAAGTGTTTAACTCCTGGTAATTATACAACCTGCTTTTATCTCTATACTTGCTATAGTATCCTACATATTGGAAAAATATCTTTATTACTCAACAGATATTGAATTCATCTTCAATAACGTCATGGATATGATTCGAAATGCGCGGTACAAAAATATCCGTCCGAGAATGATCGCTAACTCCCAGTTGTTTAAATCCCCCTGACCTAGTTTCGTATAAACTTGGCCCACATTCTTGTATAACGACACCAAACGATCTTCATACCGATTCATATTAAACTACCTTATATAACTCGTGGATGTGATGATGCCATGCGTGCTGCCGCGGTGCGTACCACTCAGCTTCCTAAGTACCTACCTCTTATGCTAAATATTTAATTCATTAAGTGATAATTCTGACAATAATGTTTTTATAAGTATTCTTACCATACCAATACAGGTTGAATAACATTTTTGTCAAAATTCTTCCACTATAGGTGGCAGTACCCTTTACTTTCATAAGAGTCTCAAGTTCACTACCTATTAAACTTTAACATTGTTTGTATATCGAATTTAGAGTCTGCATGGCTCTGTGTCAGCCAAGTGCAGAAACGAAACGTACTACGTGTCACTGAATGTTGCTATGAAAGAATAATTTTTTTTTTAAATCCTGCATCTCAAATACCATGTAATTTAGCAACATCGAACTTGGCCCCGTTTACGTAAAAAAATTGTTTTCATTGGGATATTCCATTTCGTCCAACGGACGAGACTCGAACACAAATTATTTCTTTGATATCAGAAATACCGACAGAATGACAAAATCAGTTTCATGTTGTGCCCTAAATAATTTTGAGAAGTCGACGTGTGATTAAGAATACTTTGGAATAATTACACGAAAATACAATTAAATCTTTGGTATTTTTTTAAGGTCGTTGTAAGACAATAGTAAATGGCGAAGAATTATGTTAGCTACCTATGGACCTCGCTGGGTAAGTGCTTACTTCATTATTGGCTTCATGGGTACTTACATAATGAGTGCAAAATTGACCGTGACCCAGTATAGTTCGAATCAGAATTCAAAGGAAGCGCGACCAAGGAAATTTTCATTTACAATGGAAAACAATACAGAAACCTTGCAGGAAAATGAGACCAAAACCTTGAGCGTGTAATTAATAAAGTGCAATACAAATGCAACTTAAATAAGATTATCGGCTTTTGAGTAAAGTAAGTTTAAATACTTACACAAAAGTTTATTTTTATATAAGTGTATTTCTATTAATAAAATGTATCGAATTCGTCAGTTTTTGGTCAAGGAAAACCCTAGTAGGTAGGTGTCCAAGAAAGCTACCGCAATTTGCCTAAGCAAAGGCTCAGGGAAATTTCCATGAAAGCCACACCCAGAAAGACTAGTCGCGTTACGTCTCACTACGCTAGAGGAGAGAAACCTCCGTGGTAATCTGATTGAGACCTTATAAATACTATCGTAAGCGACTAATTTCTCTATGCTATCGCACATCAATAACCTGCCTGATATACACAACATATAAATATGTCCCGAAGGTGTGAACTAACTGTGCAATTAGGCAATAATTACCCATCCTCTAATAGACATTTGAAAGCCTTGAAAGCCATTTCAATGGTCTTATCCATACAATTGCAAATTACGAAGGCCATTCAAAGGGTTTTCAATATAGGATGGGTGGTTTTGCGTAATCGCACAGCTGGAGGCCCATTTTAATTCTCCAAAACATATATTTTTTTTGTGCTGTGTTTACTTTATTTAGGTGTACCTTCCTATTAGAGTACCAACATTGGCCGAAACAAAATACGCAATTGCTTATTGGAGAATTAAAATAGGCTTCCAGATCGAACAGAGGCCATAGCCTGTCCAGTAAACCGTGCACCATCAAACACGGACATTGCGCGTCACTCACAGAGTGGTTTACAACTGGAACCGACTCCCTGATGCTGTAACTGCTCCCTCAGTGAATAGCTTCAAAAATAGACTCGACCCCTGGGAACGCACAAACTGACCACAAAAGAAACAAACAAGAGTAATTAAGTTTTTGTTATTATAGTGCGTAAGATCTCGGACTGCGAAGTGGTAATTGGTCAAAAAATATAATATTTAAAAGTATATTAATAATAGTTGTAATAAAATCATTGCCCCTAAAATCTACAGAACTTCCTCCGTGTGCAATGTTTGAAGATAAAGGCGAGTAAACCGTTCATCCAGTTCCAGTCCCATTTTCTACAAAGAAGAATTTCTTGAGATTAATAATGTAATAGAAGGGGGAACAATCAAAAACTTATATTATTTTTCGAGGGAAAGCTGGGGCCGCAATATTAAAGACACCAATCAATTTCCAAATCCTTCAATTATTATAATAGGTATTCCAAAGTTTTTAATCTCCTACGTCAGTTGACCTCGTGGTGCAATTGGTTAGCGCATTCCCGTACTGAGGGAAGGTTGCGGGTTCTGGACCCCTCGAGGTCGATTTTTTTTGGGATTTATTGATTTCTTAAGTTTAGTAAAGACATTCAACACTGTGAATAATAAGATTAGGTACATGTGCCAAAATCAGTTGATCTTAAGATAGTTAGTAAAGCTCGAAAAAAAAATCTGGTTTTAACTATTTTGCAGGTTCTTCAATTAATTTAGATAGCAGATAACTTTTGTGCACATGGTAAGACATTTGCTAACCCGCGTTGTGAACCCGCGCTAAAACAGTCTACGAATCAATTGTCGTTTTGTAGTCTAGTAATGAGTGGACAATAAGAGATTTTTTACTAAAATCAACATTATATCGATAGACTCCAAAACTACAATTAATTTAAAGTTTCTTTCAGCATAGATTCATAGCAAATGCCTTACCATGTGCGCAAAACTTCTTATCTGCTATCTTAATTACTTGTATAACCTAGAAAACATTAAAAGATTGATTTGTTTTTTGATCGTCACTTAACACTTTCATGGGCCACGACGCACATCTCCATCTGCTGGTCCTGCACTGGCTCGACTCTATTTGAAGTTTAAATATTGATTAAACAAATCAAATGATTTGTTAAGATACTAAAAAAAATTACAATCAAATAATAGAAACAAATTCGAACTAGTATTTACAATTGAAAAAATTGAGCTACTTAACTGCAGACTGTTGCAAACAATCTACAGGTAGCTCAACTCATCCATATCAATACCGGCTGGTATTGATATCGGCTCGCAGTGAGTGCCGCATGCCGCCGCAGGCGGCCGTTCAAGCGATACCTACTATGTATTTTATGTTTACAGATAAAAAAGGTTTAAATTGCCTCCAGCCATTTTACGTGTGTTTTGACTGTTGAGCGCTTAGAGGAAGCTTCCGCTTCCCCATCTTGGCATCAGGCTCGCCAAATCAGGGCGAGCCTTCCCTTGCTTATATTATAAAACGCAAAACAAACGTCAATTGCGTTGGATCTCCCAGCTTGGGACCGGACCATTTCATAATATTTAACCAAACTTATTTCAGTAGCTTCCAATGCTGGCCGGCTTAAAACCTAATTTGCAACAGGTAGATACCTAACTAACTAAGACCTTTTAATTAGGCCAGACAAATGTCAATGAAAATCGACGCTGACTCATTTTTGCAATGCTTAAGCTTTTCATGAGCTTTACCATCGTTAGGTACTTTAGTAACTATAATAAATTAATTGAAAACAAAGCGTTCCTGATGAATTTTCTGAGAGTCATTATTTCTCTATAATATATTAATATTTCTCGATAATTAGACGCATCATCTAAATTACATGTAGTTATGTTCTGGAAAGACACCGTATGTCGCCCCTGACCACTTCTTGACAAATGATTCATTACATTAGTGATACCTACTTATCATAACCATGAGATAAGATAATACATTATAGAGAAAAATACATTAGTAGCAGCATACTAGGTAATGGCAGACTAATGGGCATTTTGCAAAGTCCCCGAGCGTAGTTACTGTCCTCTGCTTGAAGAATCTAATTTATATCTTCATTCCGATGTCAAGGACAATCTGTACGTCAGATGGGATTATCTTGTGTTTTCTTCAATGATCACACGCGTCCCCCGTGGGGAATCTATGATTGAATCATTAGAGTACATTATGGCTAGATTGTTTCCCACCCCCTCGTTATTAGATACTACCCGTAGCTTGTAAAAAGGTTTTCTAAAAGAAAATCAGAAATTTCTAAAGGAGTAAACATAGATCACATTACCTCCATTATGTGCAACATTATACGACTTCAACAACTGATGGCTGTACCTCTATAATAGACCTACTTCTAAGCTATTTGTGCACAAAGCACTGATAGGAAGAAAAACATGGAACAATTCTGAAAAAATACATAAGCGCTAAAAGCTAAGAGCGGGGCCGTCCTCGGATTACGTTTTCTAGAACTTAAGTAGATTTTATCAAGACTAGCAAAGATCCTTGAGAAGAAGGATCTTTGACTGACAGAAAAATAAGAAATTAAATGACTGTAAAAAAATGCCCGTAGTCGCAGTTAGATTGCTGTTAGAGTGCTTACAGATTATTTTAATATGTTTGTCAATATGATGCTTTTGTATTATTGTGTACAATAAAGAATTACAAAATAAAATAAAAAAACAGTTCACTGAAGTTTAAACTGGCCATTATTAGCAAGAAACTGTTGAATTTTGGGTTTTCTCCCCAAAAATCAATGTTATTCTTAATAAATCAATAGTGAGACTTCGTCTGAGACAACCATGGCTCAAATAGTTCAAAATAGTATATTCTAGCTTGTCCTTGAAGCTTTGAACCCAGCTACCAATCACCCTGTAAAACATAAGTTATATAACATATTACTTTAATGACAAAGAAAATTACAATGAAATAATAAAAACAAATTAGAACTAGTATTTACAATTGAAACAATTAAGATAACTGCAGACTGTTGCAAACAATATACAGGTAGCTCAACTGATCCATATCAATAACAGTAGGAAGCGTCCCCAAGATGCTGGCTGCATTGCCCCGCTGTATGGCAATGCTAATGCGCTGCGCCAGATACCCACCAGCTCTCGGGTCACGCGTCGCGTCGATCAGACGCTCAGATGTTTCTTAATCTCGACGCAGCCTTATGTTTAATCAAACACCTTTATCATCCATTTGTTTAATAATTGTCCATACCTCAGAACGGATTCATTTTATTGCTAAATAAATATTCAGCAAGGTTGAAATAACTATGTAGATTTTACCTTTCAACTAATATGCAATACTTACATCTCACCTTGGCCCAAAAGTGGTAAAGAATTGATAAATCGTAAAATATAAAATTACATCGTAACTAACAAAACATTCTGAATACTTACGCCCGAATACTCAAACGCTAGTCAAATTTAAGCGCGTCTCAAATGACGAATTTTTGACAGATTTTCATTGGAAACTATCAAAATAACGCAACTTGAGACGTGCTCAAATCTGAGTTGCGTTTGAGTATTCGGGGGTTACTCAGATACTGTTTTTAATAAATATAGTTAGAAAAGTTAACGATAGGTATGATATGTACCTAGTCAACAGGTAGAACTATCTACGTTATGAAAATAAATATAAAAAACCGGCCAAGTGCGAGTCGACTCGCACACGAAGGGTTCCGTACCATACTTAATATACTTTCGCAGAAGAAACAAGAGACCCCTAAAAACAGTTTTATTATGGATGGCATGAAAGCAAAAAGCCAACATGATGCGTTTACCCACCCAAAAACTGACCACGTAACTTCGGTGTTAAGCAACGTCGGGCGCGGTCAGATCGTTTTTCAACATGGTATGGACACGGCCCTCCATTGTTTTTAAATTTATTTATGTTTATAATTTGATGTTATAGTGCCATTAGTAATGCACTCTGTGTAAAAATCAGCTGTCTGCCTTCTACGGTTCGGGAGAAACAGCTTTGACAAAAGTAACGCAAAAATAGGAATAAAAACACGTTTTTATATGGGCCCCCTTTTATTTTAATATTAATTTTATTTTAATTAATGTTGTTATAACGGCAAGAGAAATAAACTCTGAAAATTTCACCAGACTACCTTTTACGATTCATGAGAAACAGCTCGCTAACAGACTGACGGACGGATATACAGACAGACAACGGAGGCTTGGTAATAGGCGCCCGTTTTCACCCTTCGGGTACGGAACCCTAAAAATTGCGACATATACCAACCGACCATTATACCCACCCACCTATTACATATTATATCGATCTTATAGATTGCGTTACCTACTCTTCTCCAGAATCACTACATTATGTATTGTATGCAAAATTTGATGTCATTGCATTCAATATTATTCTGATAAACTCGGAAAAGGACAAAAACTTTAGGTCTGTAACAAATGATATTTACATAGAGCGACGACAGCATCGATCGCTATTATGAAAGGTCAAGATATATAATTTACAGTATTGCCTTTTCCTTCAATTCCTGTGTACCGAAAGCATCATCCTAGTAACCCTTTAATAACGGTAGAAGTGTAAACCTTAAAGGATGCTGATCTCCGTACCTATTTCAATAATTCTTGTTTTGGACTAGTATATGCTCATGATGATGTACATCATGAGCATATACTAGTCCACTGCTGGACACATGCCTCCCCTAATGAGCGTTTTCGGCTTGTCGGTGCTTCGCGAGATATGACCGGCCCACTACCACTTTTGCTTGCTAATTCGTTGAGCTATGCCGATAACTTTGGTTTACGGTCGGATATTATTCGTTACGAATCCTATCCTTTGAAGAAAGTTGAGCAGTACTCTTTCCATAGCTCCCTGAGCGACTTTGAACTGGTGGACCTACCCTACCGTGAGTGTCTACTTCTCAGCTCTGTAGGCCCCTATTGACAAGAAGGACGCATTGATTGAAAACTTTTGTTTCCAAGCATTGCGGTTGTTTCTTAGCATATTCCATCTCAAAATGCCAGTACGTTCGGTTAAAGTTCTAGTTTTATATTTTTTACAACACCGACTCTTTCAGAAACTAATCAATATTTTCATGTGCGGTACAATACAACCGACTTGGAATTTATGAACACATTTTCAGATAGGCAATTAAGTTTAAGCGCGGTGTTGGTATACACGTTGAGACATTCATTTAAACATAGTGTCGTAGGTACATAGGTACAACGCATCGTGTCGACCTCGACGGACCAAAAGCAGTACCACTGTCACTGGGTAAGTGTGTCAGTGTGCCAGTAGGGCGCGCGTCATCTGCGACCATGCCCCCCCTTCGCCCCTACCCCACCGATCCCCCGTTCTCCCACATCAAGGTCCTGCCGCTTCCGAAACTGCAGCTCATTTACCAAAAACTTCTCTGTATGATGAAACATACACAAATAACTCTAAGAATCGATACAAATGATTATAAATCTCGAGTCAGAATGAATGATGTCGCCTAAAATACATATATGTTTATAAATCTCGAGTCAGAATAAATGATGTCACGTAAAATACATATTTGCAGGATTTTGTTGATCAAAGTCCCCGAAATCAGATGTGGGTCATCAGAATTGACCTATAGAGATTGTAGAATGAATCGGAAGCTTTCTTTCTTCAGCGAAACAAATTACTGTTGATTTTTGATTGGTAGTAGTACTATGTATTAAGTATAGCAGTTATCTAGTAATTATATCACAAGCTCTGCTAAGCTTGGGGCTAGATGACGCTGTGTGAATTGAACAGCATTTTTTTTAATGAACACTCAGTCTCCGTCACTCAATGCTGTACAGATTCGAGTCAAAGAAGTATTGGCACCTAGGACCACCATTTATGGTCTCAAATCTAATCTAAAATTCCTAGCTAAAATCGCATATTTGTCTTTGAATGTTTCTATACTAACACTCTGTCCGAGAGAGCAGTTGTCTATTGCTTACATTCATTGACTATCAAGACATCAAGCGTTTCAAGCATTTCACAAATGGTAAAATGTGTTGTGAAAATGTGCGAGACTAAATCACACATAAGAGCAAGCGCGATCACTTTTCACACAAATGTTGTTGCAAAGATTCGCAGAGATTTTTTTTTATGTTTTGCAATTTTTCTCTGCCATTGCAACAACCGCGAAAACATTTAAATTAATTTACCGTTCTATGTTGCCAGGTTGCCAATCATAACATTTTCCCCCTGATTTAGGGAGTTTTATAGTTTGATACTTATTAAAATGGTTGGTCAATTCACATCATTGTTAGATCGGTGCTCTACATAGTATTGCCTCAGCCACTTAAATAGTAGCGTAGTAAAAATAGGAAGTGTAGAGTAGGAAGGTAACTACCTTATATTTTAAATTTATTCTTAGAATATACATTATGGTACAAGTGTGTGTGTTGGTGATTACCGCTGAGGCGCCATTGAGACCCGAGCCGTTAGGTGAGGGTCTTAAGAGAGCCGAGGACGGTAATCATCAATACACACGTTTATCATACGACGTTTTTCAACACACTTGTGAAGAAAATAATACCAAATATCATTTTATTCAGTAGATAATAGATATTTTTCCTTGGGAGTTCTCAGCTAGTAAATCTTTCATAACGTTAAGGGCTTCACATCTTATATCGGGCGGTGTACAACATAAATCATTTTCTTCATAACTAGTACTTGTAGACATTTTAATTAATAAATAACTATAATTTCAACAGTAAAAACGAGTTGTGAAAAATGTTTCGCTATGGCGGGAAAAAATAATCAGTTTTCCTATGCGCGCGCATTGCGATCAGCCACAGACTAAAGGGATGAGGTTTTTTTTTATTTTCCGCGCATAGGGTTTGCGCCTATTCTGCCAAAACAAAAAACAAAATGGGCAATTTAGTTTTCTTTTATTACAGAGTAAACAAAAGTATCTGAGTGAGTTTTATTTATTAAACACGTACGAGTTAAAATTGTCTATTGAAATAAGAAGTTGCATGAAATGAGCAAGCAATAGAAACATTAATTTATTTGTTCTATTGAACACGATCTTTTTGTTTTATTAAAAACTTGTTTAAAAACAAAGCACCTCAAACAATAAAATTTAAAAAAATTCTATAACTCACTAGTGAGTTATAGCAATGAAAAAGTCACAGTTTGATTATGGGTGTCATTCTGTGCCTAATTGCGGTGACCATAGAGCCACTTTATGAGCAAGTGTGTTGAAAATGATCTTAATAGCCTAGCCCCAAGCTAAGCAGAGCTTGTGTTATGGGTACTAGATGACTGATATACTTCATACATTTTAATTTTATTACATTGATATATATTTTAGTATGCAACACCGGTTTTTTTTATTACCAGTTATTTTGCTATCTCTGTCAAATTAATGTCACTTTCAAAGTCGGGCACGAAAGTCTGAGATAGATATATGTATTCTTCATAATATTTTCGAGTTTCAAAGCTGCGTCGTCAATGTATTAAGAGGATGGTTCCACTTTTTCCTTGATAGAGTATAGATAGAGGTTTATTCCTCTAGCTAGATATCAATCTAATCTAAATAATATGTATCATAAATAATAATCTAACCGCACCACATGGGCAAATAAATAAACGATGCTTTGATATTGAAAAATACATTGATTTGTTTAAATTTATTTTAATTTTTATCGGCATATTTTGTATCGTTATTGGATATTTTTTTACAAGAAATAATTACATTACTGACCCGACAGATATTCGTAATTATTTTATAACTGAGTCAGTTATTCTTAGCTCAATAGAAATATCACAATATGAAAGTACCAAGATAGTGTTGTTTGTTTGTAGATAAATGAGTTAAGTTTTTTATTATCTTATCAGCGAAAGTATTTTAATAGGCCAAGGTTAAAAAATAATATGCTGTGAGTGTGAACAGTTACGAGTAAATAGTATTTAAGCACGATAATCGCCTTAGACGTAGGTATATATATCATATTTATGTTATTAAGATGCGATATGATATCTGTCGCTTAGAATATGTTTCGTTATTATAGTGTGCCAAGAATAATAAACTTCAATGAAACTTCTGGATGTTTAATCTAAAATGTTATCTAACTAAAATAGCTTCGTACAACTGCCTAAATGGATTGGACATTTTACATATTTAGGTACTTAGCATTAACTCTCAGAACGTAAACGAATCTAACGACATCTCATTCGTCAAAATCCGTCCAGCCATTCCGGCAGGTCTCCACCAAAGCGGAGATGTGCGAAGATGCCCGAAGCGGAGACGAGAAGAGATGTTTTTCAGCAAGGGTGTATCCACCGAAGCTGTGCAGATATGCGTATCGTACAGGCTAGACTGGAGCGGAGATGTGTGCTAGCTAAAGCTGAGATGTGTGCTGTGGCTAGAGCGGAACTGAGCTGTGTGCGGCGAGCGTTGGATGTGTTTTGAGAGCGGCGCCACTCTCTGCACGCCGCTCACATCTCTTCTTGTCTCTGCTGGGTGCCGTCGCCAGCTGGCGAGGCACAGCTCACGTGTCCGATGCGATCGCGCCATACAAATATGATACATCTCCGCTCGGTGGTATCCACTGAAGCAGAGCGGTGACGAGATGTGTGAATAACGACGAAAACGCATCTCCTCTGCTCTCGTCTCGTATCCGCTGTGTTGGAGCCCGGCCCTTATGGAGTCTACACACCAAAGTCGGCGAGTCGACAGTGGGGACAGTGTTTTATCAACTTGTTGGAAGTTGATAAAACACTGTCCCCACTGTCGACTACCTACCCTTCCTACCTTCAATATTCATCAATACCAACCAACAATCCGGACTGAATTGGCGGGTTCGGTGTTTAGAGTCTATTAGGGCTATAATAGCGGAACTTTCCCATACTTTACCCCAAAAATCACTTTCGCAGACGTCCAAAAATAGCTCATTGTCAAAACAAAATCATGAGAAGTGTTTCCAAATATCGTGGTCGGATCGGGCGGCGCGGCGTGGGCAGCGCGTTTCTTTTCCATTTCGAAGGTTGGCCCCGGTTGTGCAACAGTTGACTCGGATGTGCAACCAGAATATCTGAGGAACAAAGGATTTCGTAAATGGCTTGTGTCCTCGTTCACAAAAAATACTAATGTAACGTTTTGAAAAACGATGCTGGTTTTATTTTGTGATCGCAAAAATAAGCGTCATAGTTTTATTACTCATACCAACATTTCTGACAAGAATAAAGAACAAATAATTTATCTAGTCAAAACTATTTCAACGCGTCCTCGTTATTTTGAAATTGTTATTCTACAACAGATTTAGTATTCTGTCTCTGCATACAATTGTTGCCCTTTGGCGAAATTGAATTTCAATTTATCTTGGTAAGTGGGACACGGCGCGCGCGCGTGTCGCAATCCGCACCTACCAATGAATATGTTTTGCGGATACAACTCCACTGTTCAAAGTGAAGAAAATCCTTTGTTCTTTTCTTATGCACAACAATGATAGTTGTGTTTAACTAAAATATTTACACACTCGTTATTTATGCGATGTCCACATTTTTCTCTATTCACGTTGTTTTACGGCATTGCTTACAATTATTTGCTTCATCACGCGAAGCCGCACTGAAACTGAAAAAAAGTGTTTTGTTTCTTTTAGATGGCATCATTTTAAGTAGGTAAATGTGACGTTCGAAAAAAGTTATAAAAATTATATCAAACAAATTCCTCGCTGAAAATTATGCTGTTGGTAGTGCAGCGAAATAAATGGCTCTATCATTTTGGAACCTTTGCTTGTTCTGCGCTACCATCTGAATCTGAATTCAACTCTTAAATACATATAGCTTTATTTTCGATACGAAACCCCAAATTATAATACCGGACTAGCGTTTCGTTGCACAACTGCTTCTCACTGTGACCTTGCCGAATTAGGCAATGTTACCATACTTACACTGGTTGCTTCAGCATTCGCCTTGTATTTATTTCATTGTTTTTATGATTTAAAAATAGTTAAAAATAATATCGTGAGTATATGAAAAGCCAGAAATCCGTCACACATTTCAGTAGAAACTACGATTGATTGACAAAAATAACAAGTAGGTTAGGCAGGTAAAAATTAAATAAACGGAGTATCTCCCTACCGCACCTAAATAAATATTTAACTAAAACCTGAATCGTATCAAATAATATTACTAAGTTAGGTATCGTCAAGCTAACATGGAAAATTCTTGACCTCGTCCAGTTTAGTTTAGGTAAATTATCTTCCATAAATATGCAAGTTATTGATGTATTTAACGCATCGGTTTTGCATATTCCAGCAAACAAGCCCGACAAGAGCGTAGTCTCGTCTGCGCACCTCTACTCGCAACTCGCAACGCGAGCGCAGGCGTGAGGCGCACATCATTCGAGTATTATTTTGTAATACCGCTAAAATCGTGGTAACCAGGCCAAGGCCCGGCTTATTTACATGTACGTGAGAAATAGCAGTCTTACTATACTACATTATTTAAACGTACCTATTTGAGCAATATTCCACAAGATAAATGCTATTAAACATTTTAATTAATGACAATATTAATTGGTGTACCTAATCATCGGCCTACTGTGTTTTTAGAGCGTAAATTCAGAATATATTATCACTAATTTAACGTTTTCATAGAGTGGTACGAAACTATTAGCGTGTTAACAGTCTTAATATTGTTATTATTATTTAGGTTTAAAAGTATAAGAATAAAATTGTAGAGCAAAAACATTTCATTAACTTCATAATTAGTATAGTGAAAAGAATCTTGCCATAATTATGATTAATTATTGTAAAACTATAAGATAAGCGATTAGAATCCAATCGCGCAGAGCCTTATGCGCCCACGTCTGATATTTGTTTGAACAAACCATTGATAAAAAATCTAGGTCATCGCCTAAATTATGCTTAATGTTGTGCCAAGTTATGCAAACTGCTCCAGTTGGATTTATGCACGATTTAGTACCATTCGACGCAATTCAAAGTATCTGATAACCAAAGCAGCTGAAGACCTAGAAACGAATCGAAACGAAGCAAATCGAATTCTAATCAGGACTACATTGCCAATAATAGAAACGACATAAAAGACGTTACGTATTATGTTATGACTCTACAAATGGCTGGTTGGTACCTACACGGGTGGCGAATGTTGCGATGCGAACTGAGAGTTAAGTGAAAACGACATCATAATATTATCGGTTATTGGTTAGGTATATATCACACGATGATAAATATGATAAGGTAACTAGCTAGTTATTTGCAGTATCGCGTAGCAGCAATTTGTTCCCGGAGTTTTAAATTGATCACTTATTCAATGAATTGATAATGGAATGCTTTGAGCGAATATAGGTCGAGAAACAGACAACAGTACTGCCCCCGATAGTTGAAAAGGCGCATGTAACAACAAGACAAAACGGAGAAAAAAATGTTTTCATTAATCAATCGGAAAATCATCCGTCTTTGGGTAAATTAAAATAATAACATATTTGAAACAATGACCACAATATTAGTCTTTGAATTCGATTAATAAAAATATTAATATTTTAAAATTATATAACTAAAAATTACAAAAAACTGTTTTATTTTAGTATAAAAATTGAGAAAAAATACTACGTCCATAACTGAGTAGATGTAAATAGCCAGATGCGCCCTTTAAATCTAGAATTCTTTAATAAAAATCAACAGAGTTATCATTAAATGGCAAATTGTACCAAAACGCCCTTCGGTTCTCTTGCATTAGAGAAAGTGACTGATTAACTATCATAACATCTTCGCCACAGCCTGGTTCAACTCAATACTGGGTTATTCTTTCTTCCAATGAAATGTCATTATGTTTGCGTTTACGAACAGTTCCTTAGTTGGTAAGTGGATTACATTTTCAGAAATCTATTTAATCTGGGTTTCGGGCTCAAAATGTTTTCGTTCAGGTGACTCTGATACGCGAATGTTGTTTTGTTGTGAATTTTCAATTAAATCGTTTTCTGGGTTGGAGTCGATCACACTATTTCGGTTATTTTTCTTTTGTGGAGGGACGTCATCTCTGTCAAAAACGGAATCGTCTGTTGAACTGTTGCTACTGCTGTTGGCTGCGGTGGTGGTAAAGGCGTGGTTTTTACCAGAAGTAACACTATTGTTACTACTAGTTGTAGAGACTTGCAATTATATTGGTTAATTTCGTTACCGTAGTTAATTTCGTCTGCGTGACTGTAGTCGTTATTTGCGTGGCATAGCAAAATTTTGTCATTATTTTTTACTGTAGTTCTTTGTGATAGTTTTATCTGTAATAAAATTAAACAGTTCATTAAATAACCAACATGGTATGTAGTAATATCTTAATTTTATTTATAATTTGACATAATTTTATGTCATTATTGTGATTTTTACAATCAACTCATATAATTTTTATTTTAATGTCCATATAGGAATCACTGGCTGTCTGTTTTTTCTTTCTGCATACAATCCCTTATGGTGCTTCATTTTTCCATTTGTAATAATAACTTGTGTTTTAAATGTAATTGTCCTATTCAAATTTAGTAAACAACGACATCAAGTGTAAATATAATACCTACGATGGAAATAAATGAAGTGAAACCGATTTGCAAGCGATATAATTCACTTTAACTGCAAGTATTTTTATAAACTCTGTTTATTCTAATAATAAATAATAATATATAATTCATGACAAAACACTTAATTTTACTCGTATTATACGAAACTAAAGATGACGATAAAACATAATGCAATAAAAACTGGATGCTTGCCTTGTGATAAATCATGCAACGAAAAATTGCGCATCCGCGCGACTCTTCTCGTACTCTCACTGTTACTCGGTCGCAACTAACACCGGAAATAATCAGCCGCCGCGCCGTGCTAATCACACCCCGCGCACCTCCGCGCAGGATTTACGATAATAACTGAATAAGTAAAAAGGACGTTTCTGCTTACTTGCGCCTTTTTAATTAAGTACCATCATCGGTACAATTTTTTCGCAACAAAGGTATAAAGAAGTATATGACAAATGCGGCTGGACCAAAACAAACTTACTAAGTAGAAATGGCGCAAGTGGGCAGATTTAGACTTCATTTCTTAGTGTGAAATCAATTTCCATTTAGTGCGTTAGGCGCAAATTGTTACTTGCGCCTTATTAATTTCCTTTTAGAAAAAGGGTCAAATATGCGTCTTTTAAATTACCGAACTCAAATAAAATATGCCAGGAATAAGGGAATTTCTACATAAATGCGACTCTTCAACTAAGTTTTAACTAAATTATTCTTCTATCTTCTATCTTTAATAGGGTGTATGCAGAAGCTGCTGTTTCGTTGTACTAAAATCGCACCGAAGCAAGGTAGAAAAATATTCAAAATACGGGCAGATGCGCCTTTTTTTCCTGATTCCGACAATATAAGTAAATTCAAATCCGGAAAAAATGTTAAATACGCCTTTTCAACTATCGGGGGCAGAGTAGGTATTGGATGGATTCTTGAAATAGAATAAGTTAAAGTTGATGTTGACCCGAATGGTAGAGACGTAATATTCTATAGTATTTATAAGTTACGACTTATAAAAAACTAGTTTCTGCCCGCGGCTTTGCGCGCGCATTTTCGGGATAAATAGTATAGCGTTCTGCCGTATACGCGATAAGGTAACAGACAGACAGAATCACTTTCGCTTATATAATTGATCGAAGTGAGCGAAGCGAACGATGATCGCAGTGGCAGCTTGGGTGATTTGGCAGTATGGTGCAATAGTCACTTCAAGCAACTTCCAACAGTTGATCAGATTTGCGTGAAAATGGATAGGTGTACAGTAAAGATCTCGGCACATCTCTGCTTTAATGGAGTCTGGGTCTACCGCACCTGTTGAAAGAGTTTTTACGCTAATTAATAAAATAAAATATAGACAAGTGAAAAAACACAGAACAGTTGACTGTTGCAGTTTTGAAAGCCCTAAGTCATGTTATCAGCGAATGGAGCTGTGTTACGTGAATACTTGACCCGATTTTTTAAAAAAAACTTGCTCCACCGGCAAATATAAAACAAAACCCTAGAGACGTTCCATTAATTAAATAATTTTGATTAAAACCCAAATAAAAAAGCAGTTAAACAGAAAAATTAACTTAGTTTTTTTCAAAATTCCACAGTCATCCCGCTCTGACGTAAAATATGAATGGTAACGTCACGTAAAACCCCGAATTTAGTCCACGAATTTATTTTCTGTTCGGTATACATATGTACGACTATGCAGTTTCCTAATTGTTTACAGGTGAGTGAATGAAGACTGAATGACAGAATGAAGTATTTACACAGTTACTTTTGACAGCTGCGAACAGGACGACTCGAAAAAAATGGGAACTTACAAAGTTTACATTTTTATCGAGGCGACATAGTATGAAACGAAAATTATTCTAGATGATTTTTCCAAAAAAAAGTATAGAAAATAATATAAAAATTATAGTTTACCACAGTAACTCAATCTGTCCTACTTTTTATCATAAAAAAACGCGTGTAATGTCGCGTACAGAAGCAAGAAGCAAATATAACAACAAAAATAATACTATTTTATTCTATTGAATATTATGATTCCAAAAATAAAGTCATTTAGACGCCTGAGAAAATATATCAGTAAAATAATACGAAATGTTGAGCAACAATAGCAAAATAGATTACAACCTCTTCATAAACAAGAAATCAAATCTCTAAAATGTTCGACTTCGACAGGAGTTGGGAAATATGCGGGTAATTTTTCCCTCAGTACGGGAACGTGCTAAGTGCTAAGCTAACCAACTGCACTCACGGTCAAGTGATGTAGGAGACGAAAAACTTTGGGACTTCCATCGGAATATCGCCGTTAGCTCCATCTACAGGGGAAACATTGAAGTTTATCCAATCCCTGTTCAAAGACTAAAGTAATGTTTAGTTCGTTTGACGAGAGGTGTCGCGTTGATCATATGTTAGGTTATTATTATTATAGTGCGTAAGCCACTAGTTTATTTATTATTCTATTTTAATTCTTATAAATTAACCCAGTGTGAGGCTTACGCACTATAATAATAATAAAAACCTTAAAATCGATTGTCATAAAAAAAGAATCGGCAAAACATTAGGACATGACTATATGATTGTCAGTGGAACTACGAAAAAGAAAATAATTTCATGGAATAGGTACACCTATGATATCAGTCTGCAAGTGCAAATAAAAATAATCATTTATTTTGAGTGCCACGCTTCGTCCTGCGCATTCTATAATAAATAACGTGCGCCGAAGTGCAACGGACTCCTCAATATACTAGCAAACTACATACAAAAAAGCATTGTTATCAAATTAAATAAATAATGCTGGACAATCCACACAGCATCATCTAGCCCCAAGCTAAGCGGAGCTTGTGTTATGGATACTAGATAACTGAAATACATTTAAAATACATCAATGTTAAGTGTATGATTAGTCCAGCTCTCTACAATGTACAAGTAAATATCGTGCAAGCTATGTTTGGTTATAACAAATTCTTCAAGAAATACAATCAGCTACAGAATTATCAGAAGGTACCGCTTAAGTAGATTCAGTTACCTATTATTTTTTACACCAATGAAGTTAGGTCACGCAAACAACATTACATTACCTTACATGTCTACGTTTGAGTAGTGACCTCAATTAAAACAGGTCACTTGAATCGAAATGCCGAAATGAGAGCTATCGCTGACCCAGTGACCCACTGCTATTGACTCACTTACGGGAAATCCACCCACCCACCGGGGCTCGGTGGTGTTGCTATGTCACCCAAAGGCATATTTCTACCGCATACGCGCTAGAGCTGCTTATTAGTTTTTTATTATTTTCTCTATTAATGTGTAATGTGTTATGCCTACTAAATAATACGTTCAAAAGGGTTATATATAACTCACTTACTGACCATCATCTTCTGACTATACTAGGCCACTACGTCCAAAAGATACTGACCAATAATAATAATGTTAGTACTACTATAGTTAGGTTATACGTCATATAACATTATTATTATTGGTCGGTATCTTTTGGACGTAGTGGCCTAGTATAGTCAGATGGTGATGGTCAGTAAGTGGGTGAGTGAGTATGACGATGTACCACATGTAAGACTGAAATACTAGGGCCCAAAAATCTCTGAAGTTAGACTGAACAAACACAATAGTACAATGCAACGGCTTTTGTGTATTGCATGCCTGGATGGTTCGTGTTCTCGTGAATATAGAGCTGTGTTCAGCCAGCATAACCCAAGGGTAAGTACTTGAACTATAGTCAGTGTGTCCGGTGAGAAAGGGGGATCAAACAGGTTATTTTACTAAAGAGTCCGTGTGAATTTCTAGCATCTGCTTGGGCTTGCACAGATTTGTTATTATGAGTGACTGCACATCCTACACGTGTTGGATTTATCAAATACCTGGAAGGAAATCAGCGGTTGTTCATAATAGAAGAGAAGCACTCATTTCTGCCCCCCATCATACAATTGGCTTGACGGTCGGCGCTACAAAGTAGAGCTTCAATCATGCTAACTGCACGCAAACCGGCATGTGCTCATGTCAATTTGCATAACAGATAAAGAGTGAAGGTTAAGGGTTACCATACCAAAGTTACTACTGCAATGATAAAGACATTAAACGGTTACAAAACTCTAGAACCAGTCTTCGTTATTACAATTACCAAAAACCTCTCCATTTATAAATATCAAGCGACGCAACTTGGACCTATAATCGTGCTATTATGTTAGTATTGCATGCGAAATGAGTGAAAAGTGCAAAGAGAACGACATAAAACGGTTATAAATATCTAGAACCCGTCCTCGTTGTTAAATATCTCCAAAAATCTCTCCATTTATAAATATCAAGCGACGCAGCATCGAACTATTAACATAATGGTGCTTTGCTATTATGTAGTATTACATGCGCGCACGTCATAGCAGCGTCGTCGGTCTCGAGGAGAAAGTATGACGTCAGTTGCGCACATGCGAAGAAAGCATAGCTGCGCGTGCGACTCCGTGAGCACTCTTGCTTTCGTTCGAGGCCGCGACGTCTGAGCGATAGCGAAAATGACACACTTTGTGTGTTGTACTGTACCCAGTACCTTCACTTTTTCATCCGACATTCTGATAGCGATTTTAAATATTACGATTAGGAATTGTTTGCCGCTCGACTGGTGTTTGGATGTATGTTTTTGTAACGATATTACGTGTGAGTTCCGTTGGCTGTCGCTGTAGCCATTGAAGGATTTTGTCATGTGAGTTGTTGCTGGATTCGTCCGGATAAGACATTAACAAAATAACTGACCTTCTTCTCCCTGACCTTATCCCTATCTAGGTAGGGCCGGCGCAACAGGTCTGTTTCATCCACGCTCCTATATCAGTTGTCATAATATGTTTATAACCGTTATATTTATTGTATTATGTAATGTACGCTCAGAGTAACCATAAAGCGTCTGCTGGCAAGCATAATGCTGCCAATTCATCTTCAAATTGAGTTCAAATGATATGATAGTAATTGATCGAGGAGTGTAAACGAGACATGCATTTGTCTGTTTTTTGTCTACAACTGGAAACAGGATACAAAGTTATTTTTTAGAGTTCCGTACTCGAAATGTGAAAACGGAAACCCTATTACTGAGCGTCCGTCTGTATGTCTGTCTGTCCGCCCTTCAGCAGGCTGTATCTCATGAACCGTAAAAGGTAAACAGTTGAAATTTTCAGAGTCGGTATTTCTCTTGCTGCTATAACAACAAATAATAAATATTTAATAATTTAAGGAGTCAATGTTAAATATATTTCATATGATACCTATTTAACCCCCCAGAAACCGTTAAAAAGACTTCAATGACATCACAGATTAGATAACTACTAGATATAACATGAAAAAATCTTAAAAGAGCGCTTCAAATACTTTGTATGACATAATACTTCGGGTACACCGCATTCATTCAAGCGATTAGTATCGTTACCTCACATACTTATTTGAATTCGTATAGTCTGGCCAACCCTCGCACAGATCTAAGAAACGACTGCCTACTGTGGTTACTGATTGTGAATTTGTGAGGTGTTTAGTGCTTGCGATCACGTCGAAGCATTATTACGTTGCGAATACAAGGCTGTCACAGACAGTCACTCGTTCGTGACCAGTTGACTGATTTAACAAAATCCAGGTCAAGATCTTTATTTCGCTTTAATATTGAATAGCTCGTTAGGAGAATGAGTGGGTAACGACAACAAGCCAATTATGCGAACATTCGAAAACACCCGAAGATTTTTCGTTAAACCATCATAACTTATGTATGACGGCTGCATCGATTCATCAATCACAGCTTAGACTCCATGAAGTCGCATATAAAAATAAACAATTTAATTAAAAACGGCTATCCTATTGGGAGCTACATTGCCTCTGACCAGTAGTTTCCCCTGTCCTGTGCCACACACACAGATACCAGTAGCACGGGATTGTTCCCTAGGGTAGAATAGAGAAAAATTACGTCAGTTTGTAATCGAATGCGTAAATTACTTGAAAATTATTCCTACAATTTCAATAATTTACGCAATGTATGACGATGCGATGTCGTTATTGTCTATTCTACCATAGAGAACAATCCCCGTGCTTGGCCTACAGACACATAACACACGTCAAACTTAAATACAGGGTTTCTGGCAATTCACTTACACGCGTACTTACTTGCGTGAACTGCAGGTTCTGCAGTTCACGCAGTCTTTTTAAAGTCTTTCTTTTTTATTAATCTCCTTTAAACAAAAAAAAACACGGTTGTCAGGAACCCAATGAACTGCTAAAGACCGATCTTCTACTCCCACACCCACTGTTAATTCAAGGCAGAACCGTTTTCAAGTTTAGTTGCAAATAAAGTTTCTCTAAAGAACGATTATTGAATGAAGGGGGTTACCTACCTATTACCAAAACCAAATTTAATAATTAAGACCTAGCATCTTCACAAACGTGTTGGCCTGGCCCCCTTAATTATTAAATATATATTATTTTTATGGATTGTTATTATAGCGGTAAAAAATTACATACTCTGTGAAAATTGCAACTGTGTACGTTTTACGGTTCGTGAGAAACAGCCCGCTGACAGACAGACGGGCAGACAGACAGCGGAGACTTAGTAATAGGGTCCCGTATCCCGCTGGCACCCTTTAGATACGGAACCTTAAAAAACTATACATCTGTATCGTTTTTCCGACCTTAAAAAACGATACATCTGTATCGTTAGTCAGTCTCAAAAATGCCATTTGTAAAGTAAATTTACATGATCGGAATCCTATTTCCTATCAGCAGGGAAATCTTGAAGTTCAGCAGAATATCCGCCTGAACCATTTCCGCTTCCGCATGGAATATCCAATAATTTTTAACGCTATAATATAATATCCGTTGAGTTCGTGCGAACACATCGACAACATGCGCTGATCGATAAGCTTGAACGTTTTCCCCGAAAACACTAATCACCACTTATTGAGAAAATCAGCAAAAACTGTGTTCTTTTATGTGATCGTAGACTAAGTTAATACCTATAATAGACAAAAGAAATCAAAAATTTGCAAAAAAAAAAAAATGATGCCGCTAGATAAATAAATACGAAACCCTAAAAAGCTTGTTGTTTTTAGAATTAGTCTTTGTATCTGTTAAATTTAGTAATTGGCTTTTAAACTGTGAAAGATGATTTAGGTCTGAACCTAAATCATTCGTGCTGACATTAGATCAGTTTAGTTTTAAATTATTTCAGGTTTAGTCTTAATTCTAAGAACAAGAAATACAACAAGAAATTATAAATATGACGGAATGTTTATTGAAAATAATATTTCTGATTGAACTGGACAAGTGGGAGTCAGATTCAAGCAACGCAGGTACTTTATTATATAGGTTAAAATTAAAACTCGACTACGTAAAAGTCTTAACACGCGCTTAACCGTTTATCAAGTATTTTTTCAATATTTTAACATTAATTTCACAGTTGTTTGTTGATAATCGATAGATAATTTTTTCAATAGTGAAATATGGTAACTAAAAAAAGGTACACCACCTTTGAGACTAATACTTCAAGGGTTATGACGAGTTAAGTACGAGCATAACCACTCGTGGATTACAAAATTTCAAATGTCTGCCTTTTAGATAGGAAGAGGTTCTGGTTACTTTTTCAAACATATTCTTCGATCATTTTTAGGATTCCGTACCCGAAAGGTGAAAAAGGAAAACTTTTACCAAGCCTCCGCTGTCCGTCCGTCCGTCTTTCTGTCATAGGGCTCTATCTCATGAACCGTAAGAGGAAGACAGTTCAAATTGTCAGAGAACCTGTATTTCTCTTGCCGCTATAAAAGCAAAAAATAAAAATAAAACAAATATCCAAATTAAAGGCTTCCATACAAAAATCGTGTTTCTTTTTTGTCTTTTTGCTCTTCGTTTGTCAAGGCTTGTATCTCTTAAGCCGTAACAGGTAAACAGTAGATTTTTTAACAGAGTTTTCTATTGCCGCTAATAATAAAAATAAAATAAATTATTAAATAAGGGGGCAACGTCCATACCAACTGGAACAACGATGACGGAAATTAAGCAGCGTTGGGCGCGGTGAGTACTTGGATGGGTGACCGCGTCAATTTGGTAATTGCTTTCTTGCGACCCATCAAATAATTCTGTTTTTAGGGTTTCTCTGGTTTCTTTTGCAAAAGTATTAGGTCCTTACATATGAAATTGGCGTTTTGTATGGGAGGAACAAAAAGTCGAATATTTTTTAATATAATATATTTAATTAATCAAAGTATGAACCATTATTTTCTATGCACTTTTGCCATCTTATAGGTAGTTCATTGATCCCTTTACTAAAAAACCAGTCGGACGGGAATCAATAAAATCTTTGAAGGCGATTTGGACTGCCCCATCGGAGTTGAATTTTTTCCCTTGCAAGAAGTTATCCAAATTTCGAAAAAAATGGTAATCTGTTGGAGCAAGGTCCGGGGAGTACGGAGGATGTCTTAGACTTTCCAATTGAAGCTCTTCTAATTTAGTAGCCGTCTGTTGCGCAGTGTGTGGTCTAGCGTTGTCGTGAAGCAGCAGTGGCGTGGAGCGATTGACCAGCCTAGGTTGTTTAGCCGCTAGCTTTTCCATCATGGTTTGCAATTGCTGACAATAGACATGAGCCGTAATAGTCTGGCCAGATTTGAGAAAACTGTAATGAACAATACCGGCACTAGTCCACCAAACGCTTACAAGTAACTTTTTTGGGGTTAATTTTCGCTTGGGGCAGGATTTGGCTGACTGGCCAGGATCCAACCATTGCGCTGAGCGCTTCCGATTATCGTAAAGAACCCATTTTTCATCACAGGTAATGATTCGGTTTAAAATACCTTCATTATTGTGCCGGTTTAGTAATGTAACGCAGCAGTCGACGCGCGTTTGCCGGTTTGCTTCAGTCAATTCGTGAGGTACCCACCTTTCAAGCTTTTTAATCTTCCCAATTTGCTTCAAGTGAATTAAAACAGTTTTATCACTAACATCGCAGCCTGCAGCTAACTCGGACGTGGTTTGCGATGGATCCGCTTCCACAATAGCCTTCAACTCTTCATTATCAACTTGAGTCTCAGGCCGTCCACGGGGCTTGTTCTGCAGGTCAAAATTTCCAGAACGAAAACGCTGGAACCAAAAACGAACTGTGTTTTCTTTTGCAACACGACCGCCATACACATCATTCACCCTTCGAGTTGTTTCCGCAGCACTAGTGCCACGGCGGAACTCGTACTCGTAAATAATGCGATATTTTAAGTTTTCCATTTTGTAAAATGAGTGACGCAAACAGAAAAAAACAGAAGAAAAAAAACAAATGAATGACAATCATCGAAGCACAAATACATGAGTCTATAGCTGTACAAATTTGAATTTGGAATTCCTTACCAAAGAGGAGAAATTTGTGATTAAAGTGGCCAGTACGAAAAACGCCAATTTCATATGTAAGGACCTAATATATCAAGTATGGAACGGAACGCTTCGTGTGCGAGTCGACTCGCACTTGTCCGGTTTATCGATCTAGTTTCACCTGTTTAAAGGATTGCCGTTATTCGGGGGACACCCTGTATAAAAAATATATTAAAATATTAATGTTACTTGGGTATTTCCTTAGCAGGTTGGTAAGTAGGTTCTAAGTAGGTACTTGTTTGTGCAGAATCATTAATGTCTAGAGAAGAGCACGGAAAACCACCCCTCAAGGGTTGTCATGAGCATGGAAAATGGAAAAAACTTTTGATTAGAACAAGAAAGATATAAAATTAAAAAAAAGATCTGGCCTCTTTTTTCTGTAATTCGATCTTAAAAAGATACATATGTAGGTTTATTGTAGGTATACGTGCTCATTCGAAAATATGAAAAATATTAGGAAGCAGCCAAACATAAATCGTAGGTATGTTGGTCCCACATCCATGCTCAAATCTGAATTAGGTAGAATAATAATAATGAGATATAAACGACGATCATAGGTGAATGCCGTTCGAACGTAAACATAAGTTCGCTTGATGGCGGCAACCCTGCCCTGCTGCGGCACTGCGCGCAACTGGGTCAGTGGGCCGCCCCCCGCGCCTTCCTCCGCCCGCGCGGTGGCGCAACCGCGCGAACGCGCACTAACATAGACCTGGATCGCGGGAAAGTAGGTCACCGACTCACTTTCACTTATTACATGGGCTCCTAATCGTTTTCCATTGTGCGAGCGAGCGGGGTCTTGCGGGTAGCGGCGGGGCGCGCATGCGGGAGGCGCCGGCACGCGCGCCGTTGTCGCCGGCCGGTCGCCAGTCGATCGTGGAACGTCTACCCAGCGGCACGCGGGCCTGGGCTGCCGCCTCTGACAGTTTCATAAAACGCGATCGTATTTAACTGCGCGGAATTCACATTCATTCGGACATTACCGGCGGAGAGAGACATACCTACACCGGTGATTGGCTTCCGTCTGCCATCCTTCAAATTAGTGTAGAACAAAATGTGCTGGATTTATGTGCCTCCTTCTAAAGTGCTAGAACAGGTGCAACCTGTGTACGTTGGTTAAGTGTTGCGGCCAGACCGCTAGTGAACTCGGTGACTGTGTGAACGTCGTTGTGGTTGAACGCCGCTGTAGGGATTTATAAAACTAGCCGCACAGTGCGGCCGAGCATGACGATGGACCAGCAGACAGGCCTCATGTCCCTCAACATGTCTCCCTTCGATCTGAGCCCTGGTCCGGAAGGATCGGGCTCCGGCGGGGGACCTTCAGGACCTTCCCAACAATACGTGCCTCAGGGTGCTGCATACCAATGCCAACCTGAACAACAAACCTTTGGCTATGCCAACTTGGACCCTACATATCTCTTTCCAACAGGAGGTGGCGGTGGAGATTCTGGTGCTTACATGCCAGCAACAGCTACCGTCTGTGATCAAACCGACACCAAGGACGTGATCGAGGAGCTTTGTCCGGTTTGCGGTGACAAAGTCAGTGGCTACCATTATGGACTTCTCACGTGCGAATCATGCAAAGGATTCTTCAAGCGGACCGTTCAAAACAAGAAGGTGTATACATGTGTCGCGGAAAGAGCTTGTCACATCGACAAAACGCAACGGAAACGATGCCCATTTTGTCGTTTCCAGAAATGCCTTGATGTCGGCATGAAACTTGAAGGTGAGTTTAGCATGAAACCATTTAGAATTAGAACATACGGTTAGGTTTTAAGATCATGTGAACCAATTGCAATCTTTATAATGCATTAATGTCAGACATTAATCTGACCTTGCAGAATTGTTTTCGCGCTTAAACATAACCTACCTCAATACAAAATGTAGACATACTTGATGAGTTTCAAGCATTATTGGAACTACCAAGTCCTTAATTTCTTGTGAAATAAACTAAGTCGAAAATTAGAAGAGTGTAAGTGTAACACAAAGGCTACGTTTTCAGTTTCTCTGTAAGGAGTATGTTAGTTACGTTGTTAAGACGTTCCCCTCCTTATAAAACGACGAAGTAACAAAAAGCCCAGTACGAAGGCGCCATTCCTTACTTCCCTTAATGCACCTGTTGTTACCAAATTTTGTGGCAAATACCAGAAAACACTACTTTGTTCACTCGCATAATGAAAGAAACTAAAATTTCGTTCACCATCCTTTTTTTCAAGTTCAATACCTTCAACGTAAAAAACTCGTTAAAACAACAATAATTAGTTAGTAGTCTAGTAAATTCAGTGCTTGAAACCAACACATTGATATAATAACAATATTATCATAGCGCGAAATAAACTGGACAACGTGATTTGAGGCTTGTTTTGCAATAATTCAGATACCTGCACAAATATTAACCAACTTGTTTAGATAATTTATAGGCCTAGTTACTTGCAGTAGACCGATAGGTATTCAAATTAGTCCAAGTCAAATATTGACCTATACGTATCTACGCAAATCTAAACATGTTATTGTTATCCATAATATGTATATAGCACTGTCCCAGGGTGAATAAGTTTCTACACTTTTTTTAAATTATTTAGTCATCCCACGACAACACTGCACTATTCCGGGAACAAAAGTAGAAATTTTAATCCAGGATGTAAGATATGCTGGTACCTAATTTTATACCTATTCAAATCCACCTTTGGGCGTGAAAGTATAACAAACATACACGCAAAATGCCAACTTTATGTACGATACATCATATTTTAAGAAAAAGTGGATTGCTCATGCCTGTAGCTGTAGATCCTACCAGAAACCCATTTTAATATGTTTATGGAACCAGTAGCTTGGAAATATCTACATGCCCAATAAATTAAAATCCGTTTAGCTCCTAAAGAAGGTATATTAGTGCAATCGTTATGAAATTTAGCAAGAATATAAAATTTAAAGTGACCTACAAAGTTTGTTCTGAAACAATTTTTTATTAAATTCCCTTATAATAATAATGCTCTTTGGGGTTTATTTTGCTATATCATCGTGTAGGTAGGGTGTCGTTTGATAGGACTAGTTTAGAGTTGTTTAAATAAAGGTTTCTCAATTATTTTGGTTTGCGAGCAACAGCTTCAACGGTAAAAGCAAAGACGGGCTGTCTTTGCTTTCTTTATATACCGATTGATGATACAAACACTACATGAAAAACTTAGAACCTCAAAAAGTTAAATTTACTTTAGTATATTAGAATATGTACTTAAAAGTAAAATTGTAGTAGGTACTACTACAGTGAATTTACTAGGCTATTTATCTGTTAACGGCATTTTTAGTTTATAAGTTTTAGATGCAAACCGGAAACTACAGCCTACGTGTAATTTTGCTATAAAAACGCTTTACAAAAGACCATATAATAAATACTCAAGGCGTAATTCGACATACATTCAGCTAGTTTATTCCCTGAGAGAGCAGTCATTACAGAAACTTTGATTTTGATGACGACGTCGAATGAATGATTTAAAGAATCTTTGCCTCTTTTCAAATTATCTGATGTTTTATGTAATGTCCTTACGTAACTTTTGAGTTATTTAAAGCGAACTATTTATAATATAATATAAAAAAACGATCGATAATAAGAGTGAAGTTATGATGATGACTATTTACAAATATTATGATTAAACGCATGATTAGGTCATTGTTATCATATCATGCCCAAAAACCCCAAGGATCGCCACGAAGACCGTTCCTGTTGATGATATTGTGATGAAATGCATAGGGTGTGGTCGTCAGATGAATCTTAGGTTTCGCACGTTGTCATGTAGTTAGGCGATTGCGTGGGGCGGAGCTTGAAGTGCGGATCGTTCTAAATTTAAAACGCGCGCGGCACGGCCGCAGAGCGCCCTGACCTACTTGCAAGCGGGGCCGCGATGCGGCGCGAGCGCTGCTTGTTTGTGCGTGCATACGCTCTGTGCGATCACTGCACACTAGTGTGCGTGAGTTGCTCGCCTTTTCGCGTTTTGCCAGATGTTTCACGCAAAATTACTATTAAATATGACTTTTTCAGCGATTTGTACACAAATTTTCAAGCTAAGAAGGTGGTTAGGCTAGAAGATAATCGGACGATTACGTTCTAATTGCCGTTTTTGACCTAAAAAAATCAATACATTATAAGCAGCTTCGTCAGATTTGCTGCTTTTTATATTTTAGAGAACACCACCTATATTCGCCTGTAAACTATTCCTATGATTTGAGAGCTGGGCTTTTTCTCTATGTAGGTATGTACCTATTCAAGAGTTGTAAGGAAATTCAATACAAGTCCTTATTTCTCAGATCATTCTATACTTCCGAGATGTCTTTAGCTCGATTCAGGTATCTCAAATAACCCGATCGAACACTAATAGATGATGACAATACCAATATACATAACTTAATTACGTAAACACCGAAATACAGAAGGAAGAGGAACTTCTTATTGTCAAAGTTTCTTAAGGTCATTTATATTTCAGCTAATTTCATAAAGTAATGTTATCGTGATATTTTCAAAACAATCGTTTAAACGAATTTCTAAAAATATGCCTGTTAAATTCCGTTCTTCGGTTTATTTTACTTTTGACACATGTACGCCTATTTAGCTCCCCAATTGTTGACAGGTATGTGAATGAAGACTGAAGAACGAATTCATAGACATAGTTTTTTTTTATAATTTTATAATCTGTCGACTCGAAATATTTCGGGACTAACGAGAACTTCGATATTTAACGAGACGACAGATTGTGTAACGAACATTATTCAAGTAGATTTTTCCATGATAAAGTTTATAAAAATAGTCAGTATAAAAAGTAGTTTTCCACAGTAACTCCGTCTATCTTTCTGTCTGTTACACGGTATTTTCACGCCAAAATGGGTATGCTAATGCAATGTCTGTAAAATAATACAAAATGAGCAGCAAAAATAACAAAATCAGTAAGGCACTAGCACTTCACTAATTGATTGACACTTGAGCTGTCAAATGTAAAAAAAACCGTCGACGGACAATAGCAGTGTGATGACTAATAAATAACAATAAAATATGCAGTGACACAGGTAGGTAATAGAAAACTCCAATTAAAAGTTATGAAACTACCTATACTAATTACTAAAAATTATAATTGCCATACTGACTAACATTTAGTATTCAAGGTCTTATTACAACTATTTCATTAAGTATATCCTTTTTTACTTTTTAAATTTAATACAAGGTTTATATGCAATACTGTTTTATATGTAGCTACAACCTTTTCCTGCTTTTCTTAAAATATGATTTCTTGTACACTTGCAATTCTATGTTCTAAATTCTAAATACAGCCAAGTTCAGCTATGGTTACCCACGCATAAATGCATATGAGTACATGTCGTACACTAGGGCTGTGGTATGCGGTTAAGGACATCGTATGAACAAATCAATGATACGCCGCAAATAATAGAACATTACGATCGAGGTCTATAATGTTGCTGGCCGCTATGATGTTGGTCTGCCATCATCATCGCGGCCAGCAACCCGCAGCGCAGCGTAGCACAGGTCCAGGCCATCACAGCGCGGTGAGCGTTGCAGCCCTTTATGAACAAGCTAAATGAAGGCCAAGGCCGAAAGTCGAGTCCTTTATAGCGCGGACAGCAAGCGCTGCAATGATGGATGACCAAGTTTCAAGGCCACCGAGAGCATAGCAAGCTTAGTTTGAGGCCATCATAGCGTGGCCAGCAGGGCAGTCATTGCGGACTAAGGCGTGTATAGTGCTTTACTCAAACAATGCGAGTAATTTAAAAATTAAAATACTTTTATCTATAACTATATAATTTATCGAATCACAATAGATTCAATAAATTGTATAGTCTATCCGAGATCGTAAGTATTTCTACGGAAATAAAAAAAAATATGTTATTTGAACGATCTTTATTTATGGTGAAATATGGGCTGATAGCTATAATATAGATTATAATAATATTATAATTCTGCAGTCACATCAACCATTTCTTCAGTCTTTTTTCTGTTATATTTATGTATTTTAGAGTTGAGCTTAATGTAGGCGGCTTTGCTAGTAAATCGAACTGACAGCAACCAAATGGTAGCAGAGCTACCAATGTGAAAAGAAAATTCATAACAAAACATGGCTAGACCAGAGAATATATAGTAATACTGGCTAGACTGACCATGGAAAGCTTTGTTCCTCAATAAGAATAGAGCATCTCCATAAACCTGCCCAAAGAACTTAGGTACGGCCACAGAATAACTATAGTACTAAATGGCCGACGTACTTGTATTGTAGGTTACCTACACGTACTCACCATGTCCCTGAACCTACCATAGGGTTTTCTTTTCTCATTGAGCATAAACAATACTAGCTTCGGTTTTTTTCTAACAAAGAATTTTATACAACGTTCAAGTAGGACATTTGATGTGACATTTTAGTGTCATGGCAACTAACCCGTTTTACGCAATCGATTTTAAAGTCGTTAGTATACCTAAGTAGAAAGTAAGAATACCTATACTAACGACTTGTTGTTTGTTTGTTTTATTATGGGGTTGCCGGAAGGCAAACCCACAATTGGATTAAAACAAATACCCACGCGAGTGTGGGTAGCGTGGAGATTATGGCAAACAAACCCACCTTGTTCGGGGGAGGCATGTTTATCAGAGGATGTGTTCCTATGCAGATGAGAATTATGAGTAGGTACCTGTACCTATCTGACCTACGTGCGAGCCAACGAGTTAAACCTTAGAACCACAAAGTGCTTCATTAAAAAGTAACTACCTTTGCTAAAAAAACCAAGACGCAACAAACAATGCGAGTAATTTAAAAATTTAAATTATATATAAATAAATAAAACCAGCTTAGTTCGTAAATTATGTTAAGAATTTCCACCTGAAACAAAATTCGACATTGTGATTTCCATTCCTGGCTTAAAATTGCTAGCGCCTTTTCGAGTTAGCCGGAAATATTGACTTTCTTCAAAGAAGGTTGTCAAAATAATCACCAGACTCATACTATGTTTGACTAAATATAATTATCTGTACCTAGATGTAATACGTTAACAACAATCATTGATTGCAAGTATAATATATCAGATGACACAATTCACACAAATCGCTGTCTGACCCGAATAGCGGCGCGGTTGCGAGAGCCTCGCACCGCCCGAGCGACCTGCCTTCAAGCCTTGTGTAATGCCACTACCAAATCGCTGATACTGCCGACATTTCCTTGCTACATAGATTTAACATCTAACTGGTTTTAGAATATGAGTAATCCTCACCAATCTAGCGCAGAAAATTTGTAAATTTTCTTTAATAAATAAATAATGTTGGACAATCCACACAGCAAGCCCCAAGCTAAACACAGCTTTTGTTATGATGTGATAGATGACTGATATACTTAAAATACATTAGGTAAAAATATATATTTATATACATATATATTTTTGTTTGAATAATACTCGTTGCATACAGGCTGTTCAACAAAATGTACTGGTACATGAGTAATAATAACTGTTCGTTCATTACTGAACGTTCGTTAGCTATCTTTAAAAACGAACCATGTGTTCGCGACACACGTAAACACTCCCGGCATTTACGTACATAAATGTTAATGCTCATGTATTACGAGTATGCAAACCGACATTCAGGTGAATATCAAGCAAAGTATTATACTTCGGTTCAATAACATATATTTTTTGTTATATTATAACTAACAACATTTATACTGGTAATTGATTGCATCAGATATCTGTCATATCTGGCAGGCTTTAATTAAAGTCTTCCTGTCATCATATTCAGTATAACCTATATTTTTTTAAATATGCAATTTATTTAGGAACTTGAATAATTTAACCAAATGGTGCCCCGCTTTTCTTTTATGGACAGTTCTTTAAATAGAATTCATGATTACTTTTAACGGGGTTTATCCAAATACAAAACATTGTAGGTACCCAGTTAAACGTGTCGAAGATTAGAAATTGCGTTTCACATCTAAATAACATACTTTATTTATTAGTTATTTTATGTATCACTTTTGGTAGACCAGACTACAGTTTGTAGATACTTAAATACGTTAAAAAGAATATCAGAATCTAGGGACTCTTCTCCTATCAATTCTAAATAGAAACGATTCTAAGCATTACGTGGAATTGGAATATAAAGGTGTTCGGCAGAACGTGTACCTACCAAAAGTTATCAGGGTGTAGATAGTACAAAACGTAATAGCTTGGCGGCTTTTTTAATAGGTACCTATTATAAGAGATGCAAAGTGTGGAAAAGTGAAAATTTAAACCTGACTGAGTTCAATTTTGAATTAAATTTTCAAGAAAACAAAACGTGACTCTGACCTTCCAATTTACTGAAAACTTCTCTAGCTTATGGACATTTTAACGGTCAAATGAAAACTAAATAAAATACTTTACTAAAAGCGTTTTTTTTTTCATAAAGTCTGCCAACTTTCTGCTATTCGTAACACGAATTGTTCGGAACATGTTTAGTTCGGTAGAACTTGTGCCAATGGTGAGAGGAGGTATGTTTAACCGAGTGCAATAATAGTATGGTGGCCTTTAATCCTCAAACGCATCACGGCAACCAAGATTTTTTTAGTATGGTGGTTTGGGTCCACCTACTGTTAACTTTTGGCACACGTTCTGCCGATATACTTAACTTTACAGCGTTTATACAAAGAGTAAGAACCAAATGGAGGGTTGTGTATCAAGCGTGCGCCAGTGACTGTTTCGTGTTTCGACACAATCGGCCGCAGTCGGTGGGGAACGCTGCGCAAGCGCCGTTTCACAAGACGCTCGGTCGACCTGTCGCAATGGACTACCCAAATGTGACCTGAACACGTATCACATTTTCTTATCCATTCTGTATGCCAGCGAGTAAGTTGACTACGCATAGGTAACGAAAGATGTACCTATATTATATTGTGCTGAAACTTAAAAATTAATAATTGAATATTTATTTGATGTCTGACTATGATGTCTAAAGTCGGACTAATCGTTTTGGTAATTTTGGTCAGAGAATAGCTTCCTGAATTTCATGTCAACCATAATAAATAATAATAGTTATCTAAAACCATTTTTTTTAAGTATATCTGTGATCTGAGTTTATAGACCTACAAGCTCAACTAAGTTTGAGCAGAGGGTGTAAATCCAGATGTCGCCGAAACCAAACAAAAGTAATATGTGAGCCCTAAAAATTTCGATCGTTATGAAAGGGACGGCAACATGTTTATTGCTGTCAAACTAGCTTCGTTTAATTTTGGCGACATCTGAATTACGACACTAATATAAAAGAAATATATTTTATTTTTTATATAATTGAAAATTAAATAAATTACATTTTTATTACATATATTATAAAACATGCCAAATGCGAGTCGCTTCGCACACGGAGGGCTACGTACCGTAAAAATCAGGCAATTTTTTCAGAGCATCAAGTTTTCACTTGTTAGGAAAATATAGACCTTAGACCCGTTTAGTTTATTTATTTTTAGTATTTGTTGTTATTACAGTTGAAGTGTTACTTATTTATAGAAAGTTTCATGTGCCTACCTATTGTAGTTCAAGAAATAAAGCCTTGACAAATGAAGAGCAAAACAAGCCAAAAAAACACGTTTGTTGTATGGGAGCCCCCTCTAATTTTGATATTTACTTTATTTTTATTACTTGTTGTTATAGTGGCAAGAGAAATACATATTCTCTGAAAATTTCAACTGTCTACCTCTTACGGTTCATGAGATAGAGCCCTGTGACAGACTGACAGACGGACGGAGTAATATGGTTCCGTTTTCACCCTTCGGGTACGGAACCCTAAGAAGCAATGCAATGGCATGGCATGACTCAAAACGATGGTACCAAACTTCATGGTTCGCAGCCCACAGATTGCACGCAACCTTACGTAATTTAACGCCATGTGCGACTTATCCTACTAGTTAGGTTTTTAAAACATGCTGCTTCATTTAAACGGAATACATCTTTCTGTATCAAACATGTTGGCTCGAATTTGCCCTTAATCCTATTTTCTCATAACATCAATGTGATAACTTCAACAATGAGTGCATGTTTATGTTTCCCTACACTTATTGCGATGCCAACAAGATTCCAAATGGAATACCTACTCGTCAATAAATCTCAATTAGCAACTAATTCTAATTGAACCTATTTAAAATTTGCTGTTTAGTACGTAGGCCTCAGTGCGGCACTATGAATAAAAATGTATGAATTACATATTTCAATATATGGCTGGTAGGCTAGGTACATAGCTACTAGACAGGCGTTTCGCCGCCTGAGTCTCGCGACAGATGTTAGATCACAATAAAAACGCGCGCGCCTGCCGACTATTTCGGCGCGCTGCCTTGACCCGAATCGAGTGTTTCAACAGAGCGGCCTCGCACACCGGGCCTTTCTATTTTTTAGGCATTACCTGTCGTATTATTACGACACTACTATGAGCTCAGCCATCTTACAAGGATTTTATGTGCGGGTGGCGTAGCATCAATTCAATTCCATTATACCTATACCAAATAAAAAGCGACGGAAATCCAACCTACCCTAGGTTGGATTTCCGCCGCTTTTTATCAGAAACCTTTAGGAGGCTTTAGGTATATGAAAATACTCACTCGTGTATCTGTAACTTACTAAATCTGCCAGAATCAGATCAGAACAAATGAATTCGTGATGGTAAAAAAACGGATTTAAAATGTTTTTATCCTGAGTTTAAAATATCAGCTAGAAATTAATATAAGAATTGACATCTGTAAGTAATGTAAGTATAGATGCACCGTATTTTTATATAGAAATGATCTTGACATCATTATGAGAACGATGACGAAAGCAGTGATGATGAGCTTTAAATAATTCATAGGTAGGTATCGTGTTTGTTGTATGACTGTCGTCGCTAGCTAGCTAAGCGCACGATTTTATGAGTTGCCGCATGCGTTCGTTTACTCTCGGTCGTGGTCGGCCTCGTTCGTACCTGGAGGGGGGAGGGCGGCGGGGCACAGCCAGCCTTGACCAAGTTTCACCGACTCGTCGGACGCTCGGTACAAGGATCGATCCCCCACCTCTTCCCGTCCTTTTGGTCGGTATATACCTTTTTATCTCGTTGACACGATTATTTCATTCGCTGACCCTGATTGTTACACCAAGGTCGAATTACTAAGACTCATATTTTTGTTTCATTTGTTGCGTGTTGCTCTCTGCATGCAGGCGATTAGATTGATATGCAACAACGTGACCTCATTTCCAAGGTCGACCTTGACCCTTCTGTATGGGGCCGACTAGCTGCAAATAACTTCAGAAACCGATTCAAACACACTCTATTTCTACACTCTGTATATTTGTCACATACAACGTATATTCTTGATTTGTAATAATGACCTTGACCTTGATCCACATCGACTTATAATAATAAACGACTGACCTCGTTTACCGCATTATCGGCTGCTATAGAGTAGATAATAGCGTGCCTAATTAGAGATGGGTATAAGATAGGTAGGTACGTACGTAAAGTGCTTAATGAAAACTAAAATGGCTTTCTGACGAATGCTGATTGCTGACCTTATTCGGAAATGGTATCCCTACAAGGAGTGATTCGTACAGCAAGCTACTATAAGGCTTCTCAATTATTATTTTATATGAGAACATCCCCCGCGAATCTTACTAAAATGGATGTAAAATCTAAAATGTTGCTATTTAAAACTGAAGAAACTAAACGTTTTAATTTAAACTTATACAAGTAAAATTGGATGAAATCTAATAATACTGGAAACCATAGACGTGGTAACCTTCGACCTTCTTAGAGCTATAGAATACGACGGACATGCTTTAGCGCCAATCCTAATTAGAATCAAATAGGTATAATTAATGTATGTAATGGGCTAACAAAACAAAAATAATAGCTGGACTGATTATGATAATTGATAACAGAAGATTGGTTGAATGACGTTTGGTCGAATGACAAAATAACTACCTAACACTTACATGATCGACCTTCATTTCTTATAATTTCATTTGATATAACATACAAAACACCTAATCTCACATCAACTCATTTCAAACTAATATACACTTAATATAATCTAATTTAATTTTTCATAACTTTCATATGATATAACACTCATGTAACAAACAATTTCAAAATATAATCAACATATCATCGAATTTCAAAATACATAATATTTAAAATAAACAAACGCATTTCATAAAAAATAAACACATCAAATCATTGAAACATACATAATATAAAAAAAAATCTTGTTTCTGCCTTACGGTTTCTAAATCAAACCTAACAAACCTATGTCTAGTCATATTAGGTTCTGTGTAGAGAGAGAGCAGCTCTTTCAATATGTTTCTATAATATATTTTTTCGTATGAAGAACAATTTTCGACCGAATGAATGTTAATACCAAATGAGTATTATGCCATTTAATATTATAAGAAATGTAAGTTGTATGATCTAAAATTATATCATATGAAATTATACCATTTAAGTATTATCGGTTATGTTGATAAAATAATAAATGTTATATCATCTTTATGTTATACATGCTAAAATTATATCAACTGTTCATTATATCAAACGTTGTTATACCAAATGAACGTTATTGAATTTTTTTTATTTGACCGAACGTGGTTCAAATAACAAAAAAAGGTCCCAGAAGATGAACTACATCGCACACACACACCGAGTCTGAAATTCCCGATATCATTGGTTCTCTAAAGTAATTAATGCTCTAAAGAACATTGTTAATGCCCTGATGTTCATTTAGTCACGTAAATAACTCGCAACGCTCATTTTACGTAGGAACGAAGCCATACTGTGTCATGTCGGCCAGCATGAAAAACCACTATCCGTAGCAAGATGTGTGATGGATGATATTCTGTTGTATTGTAGACCAGTGCGCATCATTTAGGTACCTAATAATTACCTCCCACATTACCGAATTATAATGGTACATTTACCTTTCTCACGAGAATTGTTTCTTTAAAAGTTGCAAACTTGTGAAACTTTTACCGTAAAATTTTAATCACAGTAAATTAATACATGAATATTATAAAAAAATGCCGACATAAAAATAGATCGTCTGAAACAGTATTCTGTGAGAATTGCACACAGCAATGTTTAAATCCGTTACTCTTCGTCTCTCTTAAACCCTTTATGAAGCCCTATAACTCTATCTTTATCGCTCAAAGGCGCGTCGGCTATAATAAAAACTGGTTGTTATTTTTAACTCATGGGCTGGGCGACCGACAACTCACTAAAGTCCTCTTCCGCTCCAGGCTCGCCGAGTGTATAACTATAGCGCGAAATATTACTATTGTTTTGAATATTATGTGCACTTAATATTTTAAACATATGGTGCAGGGGGATAGCAAGCTTTGTAATTTCGTCTCGTAAGAAATGTCTATTCTATACGAACGGAAGGTACTCGTACGGAACTGGTTATTACGTTACAGCCGAATACATTACTATCATTTTTATTTATTCCATAAAATCGGAACGCAAGTATAAATCGTTATCACGAGGAGTGCTCCGCTTGGAATTTGGAATACAGCCAGAATCATAAAGAACGTCTATGTCCGTGCTGGTACATTATGAGGCCGCTGCCCTAAATTTCGAGCCCAAGTTATTAAATATTTATTGAATGTACCAACAGTTAACCTACTGTACTAACTTACCTACTTATGTAGCTTTATCTGTTTTATTACATCAATTAACAAGTAGGAGGCATTACTTCATTATTTAAGTTATACTTTAATAGTGTAGCAATAAATAGGAGCATAAATATTAATGGGAACAAGTATGTAAGAGGTACACTTATTAAATAATTTGATTGTTTTCAAAAAAACTAACAACAGACTTCAAATCCCTTAACTTTACGCTCTTTTTAAGGTTAGCGGGAATAGTACTAATCCATCGGAAATATTTTTTTTATAAACCACCACGGGATCATTCTCTATAAAATAGCAAGCGAATTTTTAAAAACGGTCCGTAATTGATGGAGAAATCGACAAAAATATACATACAGCTCAACATAGAACCTGCTTTTTTCGAAGTCTGTTAAAAATAATATATTGTTTGAAGGTGAAATTAATAAGGAAGAAGTAAGGAAATAGGACATGGGCCAACCCGCATCATTTAGATTAAATAAAGACGGAAATTATCACAAGGATGACATATTTGAACAGAACTACTCAACATTACAACGCAAATCTTTATTCATAACGGATGTAAGCGGGTTAACTACGAATCTTATTTGTATTGGAAGAACACCAACGTTTTATCCCTTAAGACGAGGGATGTTGTTCTCAACTTTTCTCAGAGTACTATATAGTCTTTTTTTAATTTCCATGTATCTAATTTTTAACAAAGCCTTTGAGTTGTATATTAGTATTAACATACTAATATAATAAAGCAGTCTCACGAAATATTTATTGTTTCAGCCGTGCGAGCAGACCGTATGCGTGGTGGCAGGAATAAATTCGGCCCCATGTACAAAAGGGATCGAGCTCGCAAACTGCAAATGATGCGACAGAGGCAAATAGCCGTGCAGACACTTCGAGGCTCCCTCGGAGACGGAGGTCTGGTGCTGGGGTTCGGTCCGCCATACGCGACCGTGCCTGTGAAGCAAGAGATCCAGATCCCGCAGGTGTCGTCGCTGACGTCCTCTCCGGAGTCGTCCCCGGGGCCCGCCATGCTGGCGCAACCGCAGCCGCCGCAGCCTCCGCCGCCGCCGTCTCACGACAAGTGGGAGGCGCACTCGCCGCACTCCGCCTCCCCAGATGCCTTCGCCTTCGATGCGCCCACTAACGCCGCCGCGACCCCGTCCAGCACGGTGGAGGCCACCAGCACGGAAACCCTCCGAGTATCACCCATGATTCGGGAATTCGTGCAAACCATCGATGATCGCGAGTGGCAAAATTCCCTGTTCGGACTCTTGCAGAGCCAAACATATAATCAGTGTGAGGTCGATCTCTTCGAATTAATGTGCAAAGTGCTGGACCAAAACCTCTTCTCGCAAGTGGATTGGGCGAGAAACACCGTTTTCTTTAAGTATTTAAAGGTGAATGAGATAAGTATAAGAGCTCCTGTCCCGAATCCCCAAACCCTCTCCTGGTGTACACCACTTTTTTTGCGAATGTGATGCGTTGCATTGCCGTGCTTTGGTATTTATGTTTGCATTGCGAATTATTAAAATTGTTGTGGTTGGCAACTCGTTGGGTACCAGCACATAGTACTTCGTAGTGGTGTGATAGTGTAGGGCGGGCGTGTGACGCAGCGGGCGACGCGGTGCCTCTCGCAATCGATCGCCGCGCCGCCGCCCGCGCTGCCACCGCGCCGCACCAACTAGGTCAAGTTCCCACGACGAGCCTGCCGCCGACGACGCCGCCGCCCCGCGCCCCGGTCGGTCCAACTACCGCGCACCCTCGCGCGCCTCGGAACGACAAACGCGGCAAACCTACTAATCTCGGAAAATTATGGGCCTCAGAAACATACGAAACATTACAATAACTTCCTAACGAAGCTTTATCCGTTATAGGTATCCGTTTTAGCAGAATAATCTGCTAAACAAACTGGGATACTCTATTCCACCATAGGGAAGAATGACCGGCCATCGAATCCAATAAATGGAATAATTTCAGGAGTCCCGTTACATAACTTGAATAACTAAGGATACAGTATAGCTTGGAGTAGTGAGTGAGGCGGTGGTAGCCGCCGCACCGTGGTCGACGTACGCTTACGCAAGAGCCGCAGCCAGTCGGTCACGTGGTAACGCGACGTTGCCACACCGTGCATATCTGCCTATCTCTTTTCCGCTCGCTGCCTGACTACTTTACAACCAACTAACAATAATTTTTGTTTGTGCTGAAATGACGTGACTTATTTACGATTAATTCTCAGAATTAGGACGACAATGATCATAGATGGCTCACACTCACCAGCTTCACGATAGTCGTTCAAAGTTTATTTTCACTGAAATTGGGCCAAGCAGTTTAGTTCAATTAAGAATGCGGTCGGTGGTAGGTAGTAATAAATGTCGGTAATAAACATCGAGGAGTAATAGGCCAGTTGCTGGCATAGTAAGCTTACGCTTACAGCACCTAACCGTCTATTACTCAATAATCAAGTGTTGACGACCGGAGCTTTCTCCAGACGAATGTGACGTCACAAAAACTAGAGCGAGCATGCGGGACGGCAACGCGCTGCACTTTCGTCCGCGCACTTGACACACTGCCCGTGGCCGAGTTGCCCCGAGAAAGCACTTTTTACCGTGGCGCGTAATCGGCCTCAGCAAGACCCGCGCGTCGGCGGCGCCCGTTGCCACAGACGTAACGAATTAAGCGGCCTTTCTTTGCTTTCTCTTATGCAATATCTTACCAATTACGATTAGTCACATCACATAACGGCGCACGATGAACTTGAACGGTCGATGACGTTGATGTGGCATAAATTGAGAATACCTGATACTATTGATTTATGTTTAGTTTACATGCATTCTAACAGGTTGTCCGGATAGTGTTGTTTTATTGATGTCATTTTAAATGAATAATAAAAGCTTTTCTAAAACATGTCATAAATGTACAGTCAATCACGATTTAGCACCGCAATTTCGGCCAACATGAAGAAAAATGAGGTCAACTTTAACTTTAATGGTTTATTAGCTTTATCTACAGAAAATAAAACACAAAAGAAAACTTAATAAAAAGGAGCAGAATATTAAGAGATATTTGAAGTAAATAACTTAACTGCTGAATGCTGGACAATTCACACAGCATCATCTAACCCCAAATGTATGCCACGATGATTCAAGTATTTTAAAAGGTGAAACATTTAAATTTCTTCACATTTTGCAAGTATTGCAACCGACGCGCGTGAGGTAGAGCTTAAAAATTCATTTGTAACATTAAATTTCGCAAACGTCGAATTTAAGGCGCCCTCCTCTTATTTTCTAATGCAACACCGCAGAATCTAGGTCGCCGTCGACATCGCGAAAACAACTAGCATATTTGCTAAAAGAACGTTTTGAAACTCAAAGTTGGCACCTTACATCTATCTCACCACTCCGAGAGTGCATAACTTCCAAATAAAAATATGCCGACGTTGAGGCTTTTTCCTTCTTTTTTCCAAAATTTCAATCAAGATTTCGTCATTAATTGACACAGTTAGTGAAGCAGTTGTTATTGTGCTATAAATATTAGTTGCTCGCGACTAACAGGCTAATTCCTAAAATTCAATGTATTGTAAAGTACAGAAAATAAACAACAAAATCAACTGTTCCACTATCAGGTCCTCCACGTCGGCACTCAATAATTCGCCACCTTGCGAAGAATGCAGTTGTGCAAGTGTGCAACGTATCTTTAATTTGTTATAGGTTGACGATCAAATGAAACTGCTCCAACACTCGTGGTCAGACATGCTAGTGCTGGACCACCTACATCAGAGGATGCACAACGGTTTGCCCGACGAGACCACGCTCCACAACGGACAGAAGTTCGACCTTCTTTGCCTGGGTCTCCTCGGCGTTCCCGCCTTGGCAGAACATTTCAATGAGCTCCAGAACAAACTGGCTGAGCTGAAATTCGACGTCCCAGATTACATTTGCGTCAAATTCCTGCTGCTCCTCAACCCTGGTTAGTATTTTCATAACTCTTCGTGTTGCTAATTTTTAGGGATATTCACTTCATTTTTAATGCTGATGATTTGTGTTTTCCTTTGCGAATGTTGTTTTCTTTTTGTTTTATTCCATATCAAATCATTTATTGCGTTCTTGTTGTAATCATTATTTCATATAGGTTAGCGACTTTTCATGAAAATATTGGAGCTGTTTGTAATTATTTGAAGACTACTATTCTTGACGTTTCAGAAGTCAGAGGCATCGTGAACGTGAAATGCGTTCGAGATGGTTACCAGACAGTGCAGGCTGCGCTGCTTGACTACACACTCTCTTGCTATCCAACGATACAGGTAAACACGTACTATGGCTGTCATCGAGTCTCTTTGTTACTAATGATTAAATCAATAATTCATTTTGTTTCAATAATTTATCTTCTTCTTTTCTTTATGTGCACAATAATGTTCATTTTCATTTTTAAATTATATCGCAGCGTAATAGCCGCCGCGTTCGGCCCGCAGGCACCTTTGGTCAAGAATATATTGCTACATAAAACACTGTTCATTTTCAGGACAAGTTTGGCAAGCTAGTGATGGTGGTACCTGAAATACACGCGCTGGCGGCTCGAGGAGAGGAACACCTATACCAGCGACACTGCGCTGGCCAGGCCCCCACGCAGACCCTTCTCATGGAAATGCTGCATGCTAAGCGCAAGTGAGTTTCAGTTCTATGACACTACCAACTTTATATTTACTATATCAATCACCAATATCAAAGTATATGTTTGTATCGTTCGATCGTTGAGTGCCCCATCTCGTTCTAGGCCGAACGGAGGCGAAATGGTTAACCGGAGTGCTGACCACACGTCGACCCTAGACAGATTGTATGTTATCTTATATTTAATTACCTATATTATATTTTTATATATTATTTATTCACCTTTTAGCATCGCACGTCACACTAATTTCTATCTTTTACGAGAGTTGCCAGGGCTTGGTTGTGGTTACTTTAACTTTGGGTGAAGTTCATCACAGTGTATAAAAAGTTATTTCAATGGTTATTTATCGTCTGGCAACTTTTTTATGTATATATTATACTTGTTGCATATCTTCAGCTCTGTTTAAAACAATTTTTATACTACACCTGCTCGGAAAGTGGCTATTCCTTTTCTAAATATGAGGCAGAAAGTACGTCATGCTGTCGTACTAAAATGTAGGAGGATATAGAAATCCATTTCTAACGTGCTGAGCGCGATAAAACTGTATGGACATCAATTTCTTATTTTAACGTGTTGGTTTTTTAATTTGGTAAATATAAGCCGGTTACCATGGTAATTGCCATGAATAAACGAAAAATCAAGTCCGACAAATGATATTGGCGTTTTTCGTTTTAGGAACAATAATTAAAACAAAACAAGTGAAGAACGCGCTTGCGGGTTTTGCCGGTTCCAATTTTCAATTTGAGCGTATAATTTAAATCTACTCAGAATCTCGTCGAGTGCTTTTGAAGATTCTAAAAAGATGATTTTCCTTGTAGGTGTAGTACATATATATATATATATATACATAAATCACTATGTATAACTCAGGAGCAAGTGCGATTCCTAACTAAGGCTCTCAGCTACGCCTCGGGCCTTAAACGAAACCCTCGCCAGGAATCGGTCACTTTCTCGCCTTGTTGTACAATTTACTATTCTACGAAAATATAAAATATAACTCATTCATGATTTGATGATAGACTATGTATGTTTTATGATTTTTCATGGTTGCTTTTACTCAAATTTTCGTCAAGGAATAGATTTTCTTCATTCTTAATTTTTATAATGATTTATTTACCGTAATTTCAGCAAAACTAAACTTAATTGGAGTTGTCAAATGGGCTTCCGGTGTTAAATGAAAGATATTTTTGACAGGGGATGAAAATCGAAAAAAAAGACGAATTCCAGAATTTTCAATAGTCAGCCAAATAGTTCAAAGTTTCAAACATTATTCCATAAAAAGATTTTATATTTTCGTAAGTGTAAACCCCCGAATACAGATGCATGCAGATGCATGTCTCAAGTGACTAATTTTTGACAGATTTCCCTAGAAAACTGTCGAAAAACCGCAACATGAGACTTGCGTAATTTTGAGTTGCAGTTGAGTTTCGGGGGTATTTCATGTACGAAAGATGAAAATGCTAAGCTCTTACCATACTAATACCAACGTACACATTTGAAGGTAAACGATCTTCGGATCGCTAATAGATTAAAAGACTTCAGATGAGAATCCTACCTGAAGATGACGATATATTGCTAGATATGCTAGATTTTACTTTAATATCTTACATAATCCTGAATAAGCACAATTTTAATACGCATCAAACTTCAAATACTTACCTAACTTTTAGTTATAGTTACCTATTGCACTACCTCTTTAGGAACTACTGTTCTTCAAGCAGTTCCTATAAACAGTACTGCACATAACTTGACCTTTCTGCAATTTAAATATGTCCTACCTACTTCATAATTGATACCTGATCAATACACAATAAACATAGCAATGTTTCAGTTGTATAGAATTAATCCGGAAGCATGACATGTTATCTAGTGGTTTTTAAGTGGACTCTTTGTGTCAGGTGCGGATTCCTGCCAAGCGACACGATTGAACCTCATTCGCCTATATAGAGTAAGCATTCTGACTGAATATATCTGCACGCCTTTCTCGCACTCTTGTAAGTGTGAACTTACACAGAACATACATATAGCGGCACTTATCACAGTAATGCCCATATCTGGCAAACTTTACCAATCTATGGTAACTTTTTCTATATTTGGCTCAGTGTCCACTAACCGGGCACGCACCGTCTCTAACATCTATCTATGTGGTTTATCAACACAAAGAAATTCTTTCCTCGTTAATACGTTTCGAAAAATAACTCTATTATATACACCTTGGTATAATAGTTACTGTTATTACTGACCAAATTACTTGAGGGTGGAAGGTTTAATCACTTTAAATAGAATAATCATTTCTTCTTTGAATAATAAAATAGTTTAATTCCGAGAACGACGCAATAACATACAAACGTAGAATAACATTAGGACTCGGAATACGAGGATGCCTTTCTTTCACTTTTACGTTTATTTTCTTATTAGCTACGCTACGGTATACACCGACGGTGTTGGTCTAGTGCCGGAGTGTTATGGTGGACGCTTGGCACAATCTTAGTTATTTTCTATAATAACTAAGATTGTGCCAAGCGTCCACGATGCAACTGGATAATTTAATGGTTATCTACACGTTACGCACTATCTTCAAAACGACTAAAAGATGTTACAGAAAAAAAAACTATATCTCATTAGAACGGAGAAGCGAGACGGTATCTAAATGAGCGTGACAATGTGTTCAAATTGAAGAATGTGGCTTGATCGGTCCAAATTAATAATTTGCTATTTAAAATCTACTAGTTCTCTGATAATTTCATAACTGTTGCTATACTTTAACTACATTGAGTAAACATGTTATTTAATACGCTTATTCTATTCTATTTTCTATTAAAACATAGCAATGGATCTCTTGTTGCAGCTATTAAATAATAAATGATTCATCGGTGCAGTGGTGACCTGGCACCAAGTGACATCGTTTCCACACTTAAGAATCTTTTAATACAACTATAAATTCTATTTAATACAATTTCCTAGAAAATATTTGATGCTAACGAATACATCTAAGAACTTTATTATGAATAAAATTAAATTATCAACATAATATTTGATGCTCAGCGATATTTTAAAAAGTTTATACCGAGTCCGTCCACGCATTTATTTTCTTTTTGGCACATGCACGTCTATGAAGTTCCCTAATTGTTGACAGATGAGCGAATGAAGGCTGAATAAAAGAATGGACTATTTCATAGACACCGTTACTTTTTAAAATGGAAATGCGAATCTGTCGACATCAAAAATATCGGGACTTGCGAAAGTTTCCATTTTTATCGAGTCGACAGATTATACGTAATTGTCGACGAAGATTATTCTTATTGATTTTTCCTTTAAAAATGATTGAAAGTAGAATAAAACTTATAGTTTACTACACCAACTCAGTTTGTCTTACGTTTTATACAAAAAAACGCGTGTATTGCCGCGAACAAGTAGCAAATAAAACAACAAAAGTAATCTTATTTTGGTAAATATTCGGATTCTAAAATTAAAGTAATTAAGACGCCTGAGTAGGTCTGAAAAATACAAAATGTTGATCAAAAATAACAAAGTTGATACTTAACAGCTTCTTCATAAACAAAATAGATTTTCGTAAAAAATTAAATCTGTTATTTAAAAAAAGCGAACGAAGAGGTCAAACTGAGAAAAGAAAATGAATGCGTGGAATGAGTATATCCCCTTGTAATGTAGACATACACTTTAAACAAAAGCTCTACTAACTTCCATTGATATAAGTTTTAACCTACTAAAATATTTGGAAGGTACTAAAAATCTGATATCCTACTCTAAATTTGTTACATATTTGTCTTTTCAGATGTCGCCAAAACTAAACTAATTTGACAGCACTAAAAATAATACCATAATTCTTACTTTAATTTTTGAAAGGGACGGCAACATTTTTATTTCTGTCAAATTAGTTTAGTTTAGTTTTAGCGCCATCTGAATTGACACCAATATCATTAATGAATCACCATTTGCTTAGACATAGTCTATAATACAGTAGTAGTCTTCATACTTAGTCCATTCGGTGTAGTATGACCAGTCAGCCTAACTCGTTGTCCTAATAGATTGCGACCTAGTCTACTATCGGTAATTCGAATACCTCGAAGACGATTTATGGCCACCTTCACATGCGCGTGATCATTTCAGATAATATGTCTGCTCGCGAGACGGCAGCTGTCTATTAGAACAACAGGTTAAGCTACCTAATGTTAAACTGTGTCAATCCCAAGTAATATTGACTCCAAACTAAAAGATGTGTGTGGTTTGTACTTACAGATCTTGAATACCAGTGCTGAAACCTGGAGATTGGAGAACGCGCACGCACTAAGCGCCCCTGACACCACATGAAATCAAACTATAAGTTATACAAAATATTACATACTTTTTTAGGTTTAGTTTGTAACTTGGTGTGTGATTTTTGTTAAGTTATTGCGCCGAGCGCCGGCGGTGCCGCGCGTGCCTAGTCCGTATACAGATAAACGATATTTATCTACCTTAAATCGTAACATAATATACAAATATATTATGCACCAGTTTTGTGTAGCTACAGCTAATTTATTTTGCAGGCTATAATGTTTTACGTCAAAAGCTAAAGTACATAATAATTTTAAATATAGGGTTTTCTTCAGCTCCGGTGCGTTAGCAGAAGAAATAATATTACTATTACATATTTTAGGGAAGCGTCTGTGATTATAAAAGAAGAAATTTGATGAAAACTGTTTTAATGTTTAGTCGTGGTGATCGTTATTACGTAGATGTATGTATAATTATTTTACAGTGATCGTTAGTTATATCGGTGTAACTCTACTAAGTACGAACTGTAGGGTCCATCCATTAGAGCCCAGCGGCTTGTGTTGCTTGTGTAAATAGGTACCTCGGTGCATAGGGTTCTTTTGTTTAGCAGCAGCAATCGAATGGTATCCTGTGTCCCCACAAAGGTAGAGCCCAGTTGAGTTTCGCTTTGTGTTCTTTTCTCGGTGGTTCGTTCGCGAGTGTTCTAAATGGTGTGACAGCCACACTCGCGACGCTGTCTATAAATAGACTAGTTTATTGGCTTTAGTCATTCAAGTTTCAAAATTTTATTACGAGTTGATATTTAAAAATTAAATTGAATATTAAATGTTGTAGTGTCATAACTGTAAAAGATATCCTTTAACTTTGAAATCGAAGATAAATACGTTATACTTATATTCCATAAAATATATCTGAGTGTTTGAAACAAATATTGTGGTAATTTATTCGGCCATACCAGTACAAAATAAAACTATTAGTAATTGTAAATACTTAACATTATTAGTACATATACAGTGATTTAATCTACTTAAAGGTGTAATTATGTAAAAAAAATCTGGAAATACGTGGAAGAAGCCTTAAAAATCGTAGATTTTTAAAAAGATGGATAAGCACTAGCGTCTGCAAGTAAAAAGCTGAGGACGATGTATTTTTATATAAAACATATTTGTCTTTATTAACATATATAATATGTTAACTGAAAGCACATTGTTTCATATTTTTCTAAAAAAAGAAATAAATATAGTAGCTTATATATTTAAAGAAAATAATAACCTACTTTTAAAGTAGTAAAATCATGAATATGTATTGAAAGATTTCAGCGTTGCAAATTTAATTTGAAAACGTTTTGGCTTTTAGTATGCAACTATATATTATATTTGTTACAGTATCAAATCCGTGCTGAAAATGTTAAGTTCCAAACGTAGCAGATAGGTTAATTAAATAAGTTCAATTGCTAAGACGTCCACCTATCGGAGTGACTCGTATTTCAAATCAAGTATGTAATCATTTTAATGATAAAGTGACTATGGGTTTGCGTTAAACCGATAATGTTTTAGTTTTTGGTCATAATATCATGCACCAAGTGCGTATGTTTAGATAAGTAGGCTGCATCAACGAGTAGATTGTAACGATGACGAACTCTAATAGAGTTTTTCAATACATTTATCTTAGTTATAAAAGGCACCGTGTTTATTCTATAATACCGTCCAGTGAACACAGTAAATTATCATACATGACATAAAACATGTGGATTGATACAAATGAATTGGAATTAATTATTTTTTATTTCTTAAATGAAATTTATTTTAGAATTTAAAAGACGAGCTGTAGACGTAAATTTAAGTAGGATAACTCTACAAATCCAAACCCAAGTTTAAATCGGGCTTCACTTGTTCAATTGAATTAAAAGTTCCTCAAAAATATTGTTGTTGTACATTTTTTAAGATATACTGTATATTCCAGATATAAATTGTTTATAATAAAACATTCATCTTTAAAATATTTATTTAGTATTTTGTGAGTGACATTGACTACGAACACATTTAGTGTTTGGAGCATAGCAATTATTCTAATGTAAAACATAATTCACTGATTCAAGATTGAAAGTGATAAAAGTACGAAAGGAAATACTAAATAGTGAAGCCATAGTAAAACACTGCAGCGAAGCTGATGCTTGTGAATCTATAGGATATAATATAACGGAGTCCTTGCATGGCAAGTGATCCCCGTTTGAGGCAACGTTTACAAGAAGCACCTTCTATGCAAAGCGCTTTGATAGCAAAGCTGATCTGTGATGTGATGATGTAACATAGTTAGGAACATAAAGCACTATGAGTCTAGGCCCGCACTTCTAACCTCCGACTTAGATTAAGGTTCACTGAGCTGACGATCATTTTACAGATTTGTGAGAATGAAAAACTGCCAAAATCCCGTCATTTATGTGACCCATTATTGTATCTAAGTAGAGTTTAGGAAATGGATTAAATTTTAGACAGATGTGATTTGTGCGAGGCATCAAAGACATCATTCTATACGCGCTAACGTAACTATCACGTGCGTAGCGTTTTTTTAATACTTACGGATTGAATAATTTTCGACAAAAGCCTTTGTATTTTAGAGTTTTACTTACACATTTTTTCGTGTTTGGGGCACAGTTAAAGTTTTAAATAAATAAATTAAAAAGAGTTATTATAAAGAATCTGCGTGATGCAAATCTATAGGTTGACATCATCAGACAATAATCAGATTACTTTAAAATAAAAATAAAAACTGACTTCGAATTCTTTAATTCTACACTTTTTAAGTTTGGCGGGATACAGTTTTTTATGGGACTATCTTGGGATCATTTTCTATACCAATAGCAAAAGAACCATACAAATCGGTCCACAAATGACGGAGAAATCGGCGAATGTACACATAAAAAAAAAAACAGCCGAACATAAAACCCTCCTTTTTTCGAAGTCGGTTAATCAAACTAGCACAGATTGACAGAGCCATTGTGAATAACTATACTATAAAAGCATCATTTGGAAGCCGTTTATACCTCAACTTTCGATTCCTCTTATTAATTTTGTGATTTTGAGTTTACCGAAGATGTTACCATGTTTTAAACTAGTATTTTGTACCAGTACATGAATAATAATTGTTTTAAATACAATATTATTTATTTTACAATTATATTCTGTGAAAATCACAAGCTAATATCAGGGATCTGGAACGTCTACTCTACACCATTTTTTAAGACGGACTTTAACTTTTATATTTTGTACCACTATCTGTTCCTAGGTTATGCACATTTAAATATTTTTATAAGCTTTTACTGCAACTTTTCTTGTATTATGTCCGTATGCTGAGACGTTGCGATCAGACTTCCATTCGACTATGTTTACGTACCTGCCACGTAGACATTTGATAATTATCTTTTGTTAAGATAATTTGTACTTAATTTTTGACATGAATAATTGTGATATGAATGATGAAATTAAATTAAATGACACAGTCAGCTCTAGTAATTTTTGAGGCAATCCGTCAAATCAGACCAAGAATGTCACTTGCACAGGTCTCAACACACACTTGGACGAATAACATAATGGATATATCGACTACTACATTCAAAGAACATAATTTTTGCTAACAAGTAAGACAATAGTCAGTTTACTGCAGGTGCCAGTGTTCAATAAGTTGACAGTGATTTAATCTCCTCTATACTTTTAGTATTAACAATTTAATTAACTATTAATTTCATTATAATCATCGATTCTAATTATTCACATAAAATATAAACCCTACTATTTACGTCTAAGATTAGGTTGTATCGTAACAAACAGCAGAAGCGGTCTGTTAGTGTTTTATGTAAGTACTATCTATATTTATAAATTCAAATTAAGTATTTTTAACTTTAAGATACACATGAGTGTTCTATGTAAATGTACATTTTGAGTTCAATTAGATGTAAGTATATAATATAGTTTATTACTTGTGCGTAGATACTAGGTACTGTTATTCGCTCAGATTCGGCCGCGCGTCGCCCGGCCCGCGGGGTGGGGGATGCGCGGGAGTCGGCCTTCCCGACTCGCCTCCAAGAGTCTCCATCACGCTTCGCAGTACATTCATTAGTTTACTTTAGGTGATCGGTTTCGGGCGAGACAAGCGTCGCACACATTCCAAAATAACGTTTTATCGAACCGCCAAGCGGCGCGCGTCGAATGTGCGTTAGATAACCACTGTTGTTCATTAACGATAAGTTAGGTTTAATCTCAATCGATGTTGTCTGTGAATATTACTCTATCATTTATTTACGAATGGGTGTGAATTTGAGCGAACCGACAGGCCGCTGCCTGAGAGTTCATAGTAGTTGTAAATTTTCCACTTCTAGGCTATTATTTCGAACCTACTTTATTTCGCGAGCCGTGTTGGCTCTATTATTACAATTGTACATATAGATAGGACGAGGCATACATGGTTTTCATCTTAGATGGTTAATATTGAAACTGAATATGTGGGATAATGGCAAATACCAATGCAATGTCGCATTTCGACTTTGATGAGATGTTATCTGATACCATAGAATAAAATTAAATGGCTATTGATGTGTTACTGTAAATATTGTGAGGAAGTGAGGCGACTCGAAGACGGGATTGTATCGCCGCGGAGGAACCTACCCTCGCATCTCGTTATCATATTCACTAAGCAGACGCCCAAACGTCGGCCGTTCGCGACACCGCACGCACCTGCTAAACGCAGAATCTTAGATGCACTTATATTATACTTCACATCACTTCTGACATCACTAAGTAAAGTACCTGATAATTACATATTTTGGGATGTTGCCATGCCAGTGCCCGACCGTGGGCGAGGCGAGCTTACAATGAGGTGCGTTCTGTCGCGATCGGCCCTCAGCCGCACTATCACCGAATCATTACCTCACATTGCATCTTTATTATAATGTAACGTTATTGTTGTCGCTAAATCTTAAAACTTAATTTTAATGTGAACCTTATTGTTTAGGGTTTAAAGGTGTGATTAAGTTTATAATCTGTAAACACAATGATCTATTTTTAGATGACAACATAGATACATGTTCGGCGGTGTTAGATGTCTGTACATCGTCATGTATTTTTTGTCTTGGTGATTATTGATTAATAAATATTGTGAGAAGCACCTTGCGGGCGTCGGCGGAGCTGACGCTCCGCCAACGCGCGTTATTCTAGTAATAAATGATATTTTTGTTTAATTGTGTCTTTATTTCATATAACCTATAGTTGTTCTTTATCGCAGGGATATTATCTATACCTACTTAGAGTAAAACTGTAACAGGTCCAGTTCTGTACATTGAAGATATTTAGAACATTTTTTTGGTGTTCTTTCTATTATTGATACTGAAGCCAAAACTGTATTTATTTCATTATTGTCTGTCTGTCTGTATCTTGGCCGCGTATCACGCCGAAACTACTAAATTATTTCAAATGAAACTGGGCACGATGTAAGTTCATTCCAAGAGGAAGGACTTGAGATACTTTTATCCCGGAATTAAGTAGGTAGATACCTTGGACGAGAAGATTAATGTCAAAATGTGTACTTAGTTGCAATTCACACGTCCGATTTCATTCATTCTTGTGTTGTTATAGAGTTGCAAGGTCGAATTTGACTAAATCAGTTCCTAAATCTATGATCTATGTCTCTTCTTGCAAGACGCACCCATTAGTTAGGTACAACCACAGAAATCTAAATAATAAGGCAATAGAAATGTTAAAAGTCGCTAATTACTTACGAAACGCATGTCGCCACCACATTTGACATTTCTTCCACCCATCCTGTCACTACTACATACGCATATATTCGCACGCAGAGCCACGCACACATAAACAGCGCCAAACAATGAATCCTGCACCGTGATTAGTTCTTACAGAACCTTGTCTGTGAACTTACCAATACTGACATTGAAAATTTTACATATCGCTAGTGCTTGACAAAATATAAAAGTGGTCGTTACTATCGACATTTCAACATGCGGGCCGCACGCAATTCTATTATTATTTAGGATTAAGGTATGTACATTTTATTATTAACTATATATCAGAGTCAATAAACAGTATACGAACAACTTTTTGCGTATTAGCTGTATAACTTTTCTTTTCAACGGAGCTACTAGTTTTTCTTCGCGCTATGCGGAGGTAGGTATTTTAATATATATTTCTGGACAATATTTTATTTGTAGATGTTTTAAATGCTTTATTCTTTTTCAGCCGCGTGGAATATAATTATGTCTAGCAATAGTTATTATTTTTATTGATAATGTAATGATTTTATCGACAGTACAGTGGTTAAGACATTTATTGAGGATGCCTCGCGATATTCGATGGGAAGACTTTCCCATGGCCGAGTTGCCTTTACAGCGAAGGTTTTATGATATCCCACAGTACAGAAATCCGGAGCACCAAGTTGCAGTCGCTTCGAGTGCAGCGCAGTGCGCCCGGGTCCGTAAAGTGGGCTGAAGGATTCGGAGAGATAGTTTGAGGATAGTGGGTTACAAAAGGTTTTTAAAGAAGGCATAATGTGTGCAAATCTCGACGCCTTCTAATTTATAGCCACTTCAGTTGGGTGCGGAAGAATGATACGTGATCGTATTTCCGCAACCCAAAGACGAAGCGGATGCAAAGGTTTTGTAGTCTCTCCAGTTTGTTTAACTGCTCCTTTCTAGCGTCGGGATAGCACACATCTGCATAAGCCAGGATAGGGAAGAGCAACGCGTTAACGATAATACTGAAGACTACACTATACACTAGCCAAACAAGATGTAGAATGTTTGTAAGCAAACCGCCCTTACTAGACCTAAAATTCACTGTGTTGCCGCGTCTTTTTATACGCAATTTACATTACTTGTCGATTTGAGATCCTTCCTTCAATATAATATTCCTAACAATAATTATATCTGAAACTTCTGAACGCCAAGCAAGTGAGCTAAAGATTTTGTGTCGTGGTTTGTTTACAAACATTCTACATCGAATTTGGCTAGTGTATAGGTATTCACATACCTACTTATCTACTCACTATTATACAATAATATATACTATAAATTATATATCCTGCATTCAGCAATAGTCACAATATTAGGGAAGTTTTCTGTAACTCTAACTACTAGTGCCATCTATTGACGGGAAAAAACATCAGGCAAACGCTGGCGGAATCTTTCTACTTGACTTTATTTTTAAACGTGTACATTGATAATAAAACTACTTTATTAATAAAAAATATTTAATATACATACATTATACTAACTACCTTATAATTTACATAGATACATTTGGATATTTCTTACCTATTATATTTCTTATATTCATTATAAATCTTTGTATCTACAGGAACTACTTGACTACATACAGACTTGAGCAAAATATCGTTGCAAATGTATAAATGATGATATAATATACAAGAAATGGCCTAAAAACTGTCACATTTAGCAAATCCGATTGATAAAATCAACTAAAAGATCTTAAATCCATTATCTGCAAAGATATTTAGCCCTCTAACAAAATACAAAATTATTTATCGACAGCAAAAATTAACAATTATGCATACATAATAAAAATTCAAAAACTAAAGATATATACATATATAAGTGTGTATGTCTATTTGATAGCTCATGGAACGTGTCGTAGGTACGAACGTGGCTAGTGGGGTCTATCTCAAACAAACATCCTTTCCCCTTTCTTAAAATCCTCTCATTAATGTATGTGAAAGGAAAACGAACGTCTCCCCGGCCTATTGACAGTTTTCGGTGTAAATCTGTCAAAAATCCGTCACTTGAGGCCAGGTCAAATCTGTTGCGTAAACGGGTTTTTCGTTTTCCGTCGTATTATGTCAAGAGAAGAATAACAAAGACACTTTTTATGGCGTTCTCTTCAAATAATAGTTCAAACAAACTGAAAAGAGTGTGCTTTGGCATGGAACTGTCAAATTAAATAAATAAGATTAAGCACTATTATTGTTTGTTTTTTTTTTTTGCTATGTAAAACATTTTTTTTTAATATTGTAGCTGTACTATAATTCTCTGTTTTGTATTATCTGTGTACCTATCGATGCGTAATTTCCGACACAATGTAAATTGTTTGAGAATAAATGAAATAAAATGAAATAAATAACGCTGGACAATCCACACAGCATCATCTAATAATAAAAATGGCATAGACCCTGCATGACATCCTTAACTCTTCGCAAAATATCCCCGCCATATATTGAGTTGTAAGGTAAAAAGCATCAATTTAAGAAAAATGGGGAGTTGAGGTATTAGCTCGAAAGTGGAAGGCTCAAATTAGGTGCAATTAGGTCCATCCACCTTAGTCATAGTCGGACCGGCGCGCGTTCATGTTGCTACGAACTTTAGTGTGATTTGTTTACTAAAAGACTACAGGAATGCCCTCGTGTTTGTTTATTATAATTATTGCACAAGATTGAAAAAGTAACTGTGAGCGAGAGTTTGCGTATAGTTGTAACACATGCCAGTTGTTGAGTAAGCTTTTACTTAGATCTATGGTAAAAAAGGTTTTTTCTTTTTTGGATAATGCCTCATTGCTCAAAGTTTATAGTAAGAAGAATATATAACCTGCGTACTTAAAGAATAGGATTGAGAAAGACATCATCTCTCATGCTGTCCCGCTCAGGGCCCTGTATGGTGAATGTATAGAATATGCGTAGTTCCATGTCATAGAGGCGCTGCGCTGTACTAAATCCCATAGAAAAATGAGACATCAAAATGACGTCTCTCACTCAGTGCTGATATCGGATTCAAACCGAGCAGGATAGCATGTGAGGTGATGTCAATCTCATATAAAAGTACGTGAAATCTAATGTGATGCACCTGATCACGGCTGCATTCTCAGCGAGCCATCGAGACGGATAGTCTCTCCGTTGAGCATCCTATTCTGGATGATGCTTTGGACCAGCAATGCGAACTCGTGCGGGTCTCCAAGACGCGAGGGGAAGGGGACGGTGGATTCCAGGCTCTTAATGGCAGGCTCGGGCAGCTGCTCCATCATCGGCGTCCGGAATAGGCCTGGAAAATTCACAGTACGTATTTTAGATGCGAATGCGAAGCGATTTTTGTAGGGAGTACTACTCGTGGGCGAGTTGTCCACTTCACTTTGGGGTAAAGGACAACTGGCCCGCTCTTGATTTTTGATTCGGGCGAGTTGTCCACTAAAGGCGAAGGTACAAGCACTAGCGCCACTTTTTATTTAACAGGTATTAGTTTCTGCCTGCGGCTTCGCACGCTTTGCTTCTATGGAAACGCTTAAAGGTTAAATAGGTAATTCTATCCCGTGGGAACTGATTTATGAGATAAATTATATGCCTATGTCTTATTCCAGGTCAAGATCTACATCTATGCAAAACAGCCCGTTCTGTTCAGTAGTTCTGGCGTGAGACTGGCGTGTTCTGGCATCCAACCTTTTGCATTATAATATTAGTGTGATGTGATTATATTAACGTGAAGAAGAAAACAAACGACTGAAATTGAGTTAAGAGAGGATTTTAAAGAAGAAATTGAACGTTCTGATATTTAATTTGTCATGAATTGTAGCTAATTTGGTTAGAGTTACGATGAAGAGTAAGAAAAACATCTATGGCCTATGGGATCCAGTTAGATAGGAATTATTTTTATTTCAATCTAGCTTACAATAGCAATTAGTTCTTGCAAGAGTGTTCAATCTTTGACCACTTCTCCACTTACTTTAGTGAGATGGTGTCCAAAGTCCAAACGCTCAACCATTACCAATAAACAAAACCTTTTATCAGCTGCACGCTATTTTTGAATAAAATATTTTTCATGAATAGAGATTTATATCTTTCTTTCTTTAAAGGTTTTCGAGTGGAGTGGCGACCGCGATGCAATGCGAAACGTAGTGTGGGAAGACCTTCCACTCGATGGACCGACGCATGGGAGTCGATGCATGGAGGCGGCCCAGGACCGCTATTTGTGGCGTCGTTTGGGGGAGGCCTATGTTCAGCAGTGGACGAATAAGGGCTAATGATTATGATGAAGATACCTGGAGCGATGGTGACCACCCTGATGCCTTGTTTGGCAAGGTCCCGGGCAATCGGCAGCGTCATGCCTACAACGCCCGCTTTCGACGCCGAATACGCGGCTTGACCAATCTGAAAACGTTATTATTTGTAGTTAATAGGTATCGAATAGGCAAAATTATCTTATTTTTTATAAGTAGACCGGCCGTTCTACACAGTTTTTAGGGTTCCGTACTTCATAAGGAAAAAAGGAACCCTTATCTTATAAGATCATTTTGTTGTCCGTCTGTCAACCCTTTTCTCAGGAACGCGTGTAGGCATCGAGTTGAAATTAACACCAAATACTCAAATCCGTGACCTCTTGAAGCCGTTATACAAATATAGCTTCTAAGTCAACGCAATCAAAAGTTACAGCCGTTTATGTCCGAATATTTTCAAACTTTCAAAGGCACAAAACCTGGAAGGCATTTCTCGCCAATATATTATCAAAAAAAACTGTCAAATTTGGTAGTTTTTATATGAAAGATCTGTCAAATTTGACAGTTCTTTTGATATTTATCGAGTGATAAATTGGCGAGAATTGCCTTCCTGGTACTTCCCGTAGACCTAGTATCATGAAACTTGGCAAGAAGCAAGGTCTTATAGCACAAGTAAAGGAAAAAAACTAAAAACAGTAAAATTGGAGTATATTCACACAAAAATACTTTTGATTCTCGCCATGGACCAAAGGGTACCTATACTTCCCGTTGACCTAGAATCATAAAATTTCGCAATAAGCAAGGTCTTACAATTATACGGAACCTTTGGTGCGCTAGTCCGACTAGCACTTGACGTTTTATTATTTACTAGCTTCTACCCTCATGTGAATAACAAAAAATAACAGGATGATTATAAGATCCAAAATGTATTATTCTATGTATTACCTGAATACCTAAAGAATAGGATTGAGAATGACGGCATCTCTCAGGCTGTCCCGCTCAGATCTGATAACAACTGAGCAGGACAGCGAGAGATATCAATTCCATCCTATAAGTACGCAGGTTATAATGAATGAACACTTTATTGTACTAGAAATGAACATAAATAAAATCTTATATCTAAAGAAGAAATAGCACAGTACAGAAGGCGGTTATATCTATGATGGTACCTGTCCAATTGTCCATCGTACGCCGCGACGCTGGCCGTGTTGACGATGACGCCGCGCTGGCCGTCCGCGTCGGGCGCGTTCTTGCCGATCACATTCTATAAGTACGCAAGTATATCTATGTTGGTACCTGTCCATCGTACGCCGCGACGCTGGCCGTGTTGACGATGACGCCGCGCTGGCCGTCCGCGTCGGGCGCGTTCTTGCCGATCAGACCTGCTGCCAGCCGGATCACGTTGAACGTACCGATCAGGTTTACCTGCAAATAAATACTTTAGGCTGAACATCTCACTAATATTAAAAATGCAAAAATTTCGATGGATGTGTGAATATTTCATTGCGTGAAATAAGATATTGTGCAGGTATCACAATCAATATTGTAAGGTATCATATTTCTGAATTCTACAGAAATATGATATTTTTAGGCTTATAGCAGCGTTCCACATAATTCGCCATTTAATTCAACATACAAAATAACACTAACTTTACATAGGTACAATTCAATAATTTAAATCTATACACCAGTCAAACTCTATGTAAAATGTTAGTAAACAAACCACGACATAAATAACTAAAACTTACTTGCATAGCGTCGAGTTTCGAATATAATTGTAAGCAATATTTATTGAAGGAAGGATCTCAAATCTACAAGTAATTGTAACTTACCTCCACAGTTTTTTGAAAGACGTTTAAATCGAATGGTTTATCTTTCTTAAAATTATAAACTCTCGAAGCTGACGCAACACCAGCACAATTGACCGTCACGTCGAGGCGACCGAACTTGTCCAGGGTTGTTTGTAGAGCTTTCTTCACATCCTGTTCTGACGTCACCTGAATAGAAAAAAAATAATGTAACACCCCATTCACTGCCATGTCAGCAATGCGACCCAGGGCCCTTTTCTGTTAAACTAATCGCTTCACTATGACAATGGTATTGTCACGGAATTACACATTTTGGCATTTTAACTTAGATGAAAGCTCGGAGGAAGGAAATCACCCTCCCTTCCCTGATCGATGTATGAAAGTTACTACAGATGGAGCATATCAACATTGTCAAAGTTGAAACCATTATATCAATCTCTCCTAGTTCAAATAGCACCATACGCATTATCTATAACTATGTTGAAAAATTCCTAACTGCATGCCATAGGTAGACTTAGATCCATGACCTCGATACCTTACTTTACCTTACCATTGCGATGATGCCTACCCTAGACGCCATAAGAAATTAAATTTTCGCGTTTGACGATCTGTTTTAAATTATAACTAGGATTATTTAATTTAAATTAAGATTGACATGCATGATTTAGTTACCTGACCTTCAAATAACTAATTAATATATATCTATTTTTATTAAAACAAAATTTTTGTTATTAATATTATAAATTCGAAAGTAACTCTATCTGTTACCTTTTCACGCCACAACGGCTGAACGGATCTCAATGAAATTTGGTAGGGAGGTAAATCGTATCCCGGGGACGGACATAGGCTACTTGGAAAGCGCGTGCGAAGCCGCGGGCATGTACTATTGACCTAAGCTAACATTAAGACCTAAGATCTATACATGTACATTTGAGCAAAATAAATAAAACAAAATCAAAAAACTCTAGGTTTTTTTCCATCTAACAACTCTACATGACGATTCTGCGATGATACCACTGTCATAGTAAAGCCTAGTATAGTACTACAAAATCTGAGGTAAAGCATAGTAATAGCATAGATTGGTTAGCAGAATTGGGCCCCAGGTATACCAGCAGGGATATGTTTATGTGTGTTGGTAGCGATGAAACTGTTATTTTAATTAACTATTGTTGTTATTAAAAGTTATATACCCAACACACATTACATACATATTTTTTAATCACTGAATGGATTACTGAAACACAGTATACCTACGTCAATCTCATCATTATGCGATGACGTCACAAATAATAAGTAGTACAAGTAGGGTATGTAATCAAACTTATGTATAAATTACTAGCTTTTTCCCGAGACTTTACACCCGTTTTTTGGAATGAAAAGTAGCTTATATTTTATTCCTTGTCCAGATTTTTATGTGTGCAAAATTTCAGCCTGTTCCATTCAGTTGTTTTGGCGTTGTCTTTAGCCAAACACCTGCACAACGTCACAAACCATTAGCCTTTATAATATTAGTAGAACAGTAATTTTTTTGTTAAGAATTTTAATTTTTTTATTTTGTTTACAACTTGCACTGATACCAGCATAGTGACCGGCAGGAGATAACACCTAATCATTTGCCATGTTTTAAGTTATCACATTTAAAACAATACTTACATAATCAAATCACACAAATGTATTTATAGTGTTTCGTCAGTTGGTGATTTAATAAATATAAATGCTAGACAATCCACACAGCATAATTAAGCCCCCCAGCTATAAGCAGAGCTTGAGTTATAGGTACTATATGACTGATATACTTAATACATTACACATTACATACATCAATAAACACTAAATTCACACGTTATCTATATCTTATTATCCATCTATATATATAAAAGAAAGTCGTGTTAGTTACACTATTTATAACTCAAGAACGGCTGAACGGATCTCGGTGAAATTTGGCAGCAAAGTAGATGGTATCTTGGGGCCGGACATAGGCTACCTTTTATTCCGGAAAAAAGCGTGCGAAGCCGCGGGCTGCAGCTAGTCTATATATATAAAAGAAAGTCACGTTAGTTACACTATTTATAACTCAAGAACGGCTGAACGGATCTCGGTGAAATTTGGCAGCGAGGTAGATGGTATCCCGGGGCAGGACATAGGCTACCTTTTATTCCGGAAAAAAGGGTGCGAAGCCGCGGGCGGAAGCTAGTAATGTATATATTAAAGAGAAAGTTTGGATCTTAGTTACCTCTTCACACCAAAACAACTGAACGGATCAGGTTGAAGTTTTGCTTACATGATATTTCTGGCCTGGATTAACATTGAAGACTACTTTTTATCTTGGGAAAACATGGGTGAAGCTGTAGGCGAAAGCTAGTTAGTAGTTACTCATATTATTATCACATTTATATTTACCATGATTTGTGTTGTTTATTTCGGCACATGGTAAGTAATTGTAGTGTTAATAATAATAGTTTGAAAAGTTAAACTCACATCAACGGGCACAAAAGCCACATTTTGACCTAGTTGCTTGGCCAAGTCCTGCCCACTGCTGGATGGCAAGTCACAGATGATGACCCGGCCTCCTTGCTTCACCAGCAGCTCTGAGGTTGCCCGCCCCAGTCCTGAAGCCCCTCCCGTCACTAGTCCCACAAGGCCCTGAAATAAAGTCATACTCTTTAAATATTTTGTAAATTAGATACTGGTTAGGTCCATCGAATAATAGCATACAAAGTATCAGCATGTGATACTTTGTAGTATGCTTATGATTACCATAATATATAGGTACCTAATCTATATGGGTGTTGTGTCATACCTAACATAACTAAATATTTTTGTATAACATACAACAGCCGACAATAGGTACTTACTCACAACGATAAAATAAAAAAAAATTGTACCTCAATATATTTGTTGTTTCAATTGTAATTATTAATTCTAATTTGTTTCTATTATTTGATTGTAATTTTCTTTGTAAAGTTGGGCCTTTAGTTATTTATAGGTTATGAATGAAGTATTAAAATACCTACAGAATTTAAGTCAAGTTAGTATTCTAAAATTGTAGTCAAGTTATCTATCTTACCTATTTTTACTTACAAGTGAGTGCTTACCTTAAACATAGCTGGAAACAAATAAATAACTACGTATTGTTTTCAGATTAAAAAACGTTAATCGGCACCTAGCCTCTAAATGATATTGAAAGATAGTAAGTATATAATATACCACCAGTAGGTAGATATTTATTTACCTACGAAGAGATAATATTGTACACTGCTCAAGCAAACGGAAACAAGTTGTAATAATCAAACAGCCTCCACATGCCAAGGTAAATTAAATACAGTGTGTGGCTAAATAATACACTACACAACGAAAAACGTTATACAATAACGCTCATCTGCTCAGATAACTAATACTAATAATAACAGATAACTCATAACAGTTTTTAGCATTGATAGAAGTAGGTAGGTATTCCGTGAAAATCTGCATCACATCTGCATGTTCTGCTTTGTGCATTTTCTTGCCTTTTTCAATTTCCAACTTCTTGTAGAAGGAAATGAAGGAATGGCACTAGATAGATACAGTGAGTGCATTCACAGTTATTTTACCTCTGACAGATGTTTTCTGAGTGTTGGTATAACTGTCGAGTCGTCTTGAAGAGCTTACAGGTATGTAAAAAAGGGTTTCCCGTCTTAAACATTGTACCCAATTAAACTGGAAACTAGAATGTTGATGTGTTGTTTATTATTGATTGATATAATATTATTGGTAGTTATATATTATGTTAAATATGAAATTTTTAATTTGTTTTAGTGACATCTATCCAAATGTATAACTTTTATAGAGCGCAGTGATTTTGACATAAAAAAAAATGGTAACCGATGTTAGGGCCAACCTCTTCAAAACCATTTATGTATCGTACGTACAAAACAAACGACAAACAAAATGTTTATATTGAGCTAGCTTGTAGCGCGTAGTTTGCAGGTTCAATTGGCGTAACCAACAAAACACGAATTTCAGTAGAAAAGCATTCAAAGTTTTTTCGTAATAAATTGAACATAACTTTATTCGCATGTGACATTTTTTAGATCTGTTTTGACAGAAAAGCTTAAATTCATTGAATTTTCCGGCATAATATGAAGTTTGTCCCTTGTAGCCTTATTTTCGGATACACATGTCAGTTACACCAATTTCTTTTGTATGTCTATGCATACAAAAAAATTGGTGTAACTGCCATCCTACGGCAGTTACACTAATATGCAGTCAAGATTTCTTGGAATATTGCAAATCAAAATGGTATAAGGCCCGTAAAATATTTGTTATGGCTGTTCATTTTGATGTAGGTAATAGACGGTCTACTTTGTTGGTTGATGTAACTTTATGTTAAAATCCATAAAAATGTATAGAAATATAGGTACATATATAATAATCACCTAGTGTCGTTTACGCAAATTTTACTGTAATTTTCAATTTATTTATCATGGATTCGTTTATAAATACATAATATTTTTGTATAGGTAGGTACTTACCTATATATCATTATAATGGTGGATTGGCGTTTCAAATGAAAGGTATCGGTTTGTACTTTTCAAAAAGATTTATAATTTCAAAGCAGTTTTTGAAATTTCTGTAGTGTTCATACTTTTTGAAATATTTTGAAAAAGTCGAAAAATTACCCAAACATATCTCCGAAGTTTGCAGAGAGAGATTCATCTAAAATGTATGTAATATGTAGGTATCTACTTTTTACACAAAAATATAGAGAAGTCTGTGAGTAGAAAACTTTTTAAAAAATAATTAAAAAGTGGGGGAATAATTTTCAAAAGGAGAAGCTACCTCGTCGAGTGGGGTATGAAATGAAAGATATCGGTTCGTATACATTTCATAACAGTTTTTGAAATTTATGTAGGTAGGTACTAGGTAGGTTTTATACTTTTTGAAATATTTTGAAAAAAGGCGAAGTTATTAATTACCCCATAAGTATGAAGTTTTATGTGTGTTTTCATATAGATGGGATGAAACTATTTTTTCATCCCATCTATTGGAAAAGGACGGCTTGGTTCGCCTTGGGTGCACCAAAGGTGGTGTTTTCTATAAGAAGTATTTAAGTGATCTTTATAAGTGCGCCGCAATTATCTTTGTCGCGCACTTTTTCAATTTGGAACATCTTAGTGTTCAGCGCCAAAGAAATCGAACGCAAATATTGTTTGTGAATAAAGACTGGCTGGTACCTACTACATCCAAACAACGAGATTCACCGTCATATTTTCGTCAAAATGGGCCAGATTCGGCCATTAACTATTTCAAACACGCAAAATATCTAAAATCTAGAACAATCTCTATTCATATTATAACTGCAATAATAAATTTTCTTAATTGCGAAAATGGCTTAAATGTAAATATATGTTTTTAGTTGTTTTATTATTAGATACCATTTAATTTCAATTTAGTTGATACTCTATGTTTTAAATAATAATATTACAATAAAATGTGAGGCGCCTTTTATTTTCTCATAGAGGGTGATGAAAAGTAGAGAGTATCACTCGGGCGCAAAATATATTATTGGCTCGGGTGACGTGACGTTCTTTGAATCCCTCGCTACGTTCAGGATTCTACTAGGATAGTGCCCTCGCCGTAAAAATATTATTTTGCTCCCTTATATGATATCATACAATCCACTATTTCATCCAATCTATTCGAAAAGAGGCAAAGGGTTCCTCGATAAGTGCGAACCAACTGGGTCATTCTAGCAAACTTAATAACAGTGATGAAATGACTTTTGTATTTGGAACACTATAAGTTTGAACGCAATTCGCTTCAATAAAGTCCTGGCCGGTAATAAAAAAGACGACCGCTGTGGCGCGGCGGGCGAAGATCCGCCTGCGACGCAGAAGGGTGCGGGTTCCATTCCCGCTTCGGGACAAATGTTTTTACGTTCTGCAGATATTTGTTCAGTGTTCTGTATGTTTCTATGTATAATAAAATATATCTATCTATGTAGTGTATTTGTAATAAGTATATCAGTTATCTAGTAGGTACCCATAATACAAGCTCTGCTTAGCTTGGGGTTAGATAATGCTGTGTGGATTGTCCAGCATTATTAATGAGTAGGTAGTCATTTGGTTATTATGTACCTAAATATTCGTCACTACATACTAAAAGCATCTCTTATTAATTTTATCGTATGATGAATTTTTCTCATACAGGTAGTTTAGGATGATAAGCAGAGTTTGCCACACGGGACCGAAATTATTTAACCTCGAGCGACGTACTTTGAATCACTTGCTACGTTAGGATTACAAAAATCGCTCTCGCCTTAATTACATTACTGTTTCCTTGTGATACTGCTGTGTGGTGCCGGCTTAGAATTCGCACTACCCCAACTCTTCCCGCGGGTGTCGTAAGAGGCGAAAGGGATATCTTCAGCAGCAGCAGGGGGCAGCAGGGCCCCCTGCAGAACAATTCTACCACGAACTGCGATCCCCAAACCGCATGCCCAGCGTGGGGATTATGGGCATTACCCCCATGAGATAAAAGCCATCAAGGCGCTTTTCAGGGGGAGGCCTGGGTCCAGCAGTGGACCGTTAAAGGCTGTGGAGTTGGAGTTGTGTTAGAATCTACCATTTCTCTGTGATAAATCACAAAATAGTATATTGTAAAAAATTGCATCTTTCATAATAAAAATAATAAATAAACTTTTTAAGGCGCTGCTAGTTTTCTAAGAATTACCTTTTTTTTGGAGTTTGTTGATTAGCAATGAAATAATTCAATCTTACATGGTGTATCCTCAGTCCTCATACATGATCCAAGCCTACCTAAATTACGGTAGACTGTGATGATCTTGGATTTTCTGTTGTTAGAGAAAACAGTAGCACAAATTATATTGTAGGTAGTGCAGGTAGATATTATTGCATTGGTACAATCCAAACTCCGACAAAACTGAGGTACCTACCTAGGTACCATAGTTTTATCGAAGTGTTCTAAAGTGATAAATAATATGTAGCCCCTAAAAATAAGGCGTGCATAATATTTTTGCAGAATCGCGACTCTAACGCCATCTCTTAGTAATGCATCAACAACTACCCCCTAGGTTTATAGACCGTGAAGTTCTTTATATATAACAAAACATGGCGCTAAAATAGCTCATTTATTTTGTTATTTTATCATGTAGGAATATTAATACAATAAAATAACGAAGAATTTATGTTTTGTTTTACAAAATAATAAGCAAATAAATAATAATATTAGCTTTCCTGGTGAAATATCAATGGTTCGTATATTAGCAGCGTTCCAGATAAAAACCATTTTTACGTCTCTGCTCGACTGCCACTCGACATGTTTCCGATAGCTACCGGACTACCAACAGTCGAGACGTCGACGTCTCGATCACGCCTTTCCAGACTCACGCCTCAGATCCTAGAAATGTATGACACACCAACATTGTAAGATTTCAGACGGACATTACGTTCGGGTGTTATTCGTGCCATAATCACGCTTACCTAGATCTTTTTATCTCGTCTAACTTGTATACTTGTACGAGTAACCAGTGGCCGCATCGCCCTATGATTCTCGTTCAGATATGTCACTACAAAAATAAATAGTAATTATGATTTGATGTCTTATTTATGCTTTGTTAAATGATCTATTCTAACGCTGAAGTAGGCTCTTATACGAAACTAATAGGTGGGCAATTGTAAAATCAAATATCGTTCTTATTTACCTTTCAGATTTTACTCCTCTAAACTCAGCAGACGTTAAATCCGAATTTGATGCGAAATGGGTATTTATCACAAACATATCTATTTAGGTTTTTTGTAATTTGTTTCTATTATTTGATTGTAATTTTCTCTATTAAAGTAAATTATCCGACAGAAAAAACATATTTTGACATTGTTGTAGGTTGTACAACTAACCAAACCACCGCGAAATAATATATACAGATATCCCGCCAAAGCTTCATGACAATACGGAATGTGACGTGTTGTCACGTTCGCTCTAACAATAGCGTTGCGTTCAGAAATATAGCGAATTGATCGATTTTTCAATTATTCAATCTTACAATAAAAATATACAAAAATACAAAAACAAATATACAGATATATTTCTATGTCAATGGGACAATGGCCAATTACAAATTACAAAGAAAATTACAATCAAATAATAAAAACAATTTAGAACTAATATTTACAATTAAGCTAACTGCAGACTGTTGCAAACCATCTACAGTTGTCTCGACTGTATACGCAGTAACAGAATTCAGCTATACTACTTATGTACATTATTACGTGACTAGTTAACAATATTTATTACTAATACAAGACAACTTTTCACGCCATTGCACAGTGGTTAGGACGAGCTTGCACAATACCAAAACGAAATAAGTTTTCGTTTACCACCGTTGGCCTGTCAAAGTATAAAAATTGTACTGCTTATATGCAACAAATCACTCAAAATCATTCGTAAACTAAATATATATAACAGGGTTCGTAAGAAACTATTAGATTGTCGTCAAACTACGAAAAGTAGTTCCTCTATGCGCTAAACATTATGAAAGAAAACAAAAACATTTACAATTTCTAAAACCATGCGCACAACATCGCACTCATCATAAGGTCTCTGGGCGAAAGCCACTCCACTCACTTAACTATAATTGACCTCGCGAGGAGTGGAAGAGAGGTATTATACCAGCACGGCATCACCGCACCAGCTGTCCCCTACATCATACAGATCCCGCACTACCGCCAACAGTTGGCTCAAATTCATGCCCGTCTTAGCCGAGATGCCGATAACTTGCATCTCCTGTCGCATTTTCTCGAAGTTTTTCTTTGCTTCAGGCAAGTCTATCTTATTGACGACGACACACGCTGGTCTATCGGTCAGTTTGGAGTTGTACTGGGTTATTTCCTGTTTGAGCATGGTGTACTGAAGCATCGGGTCGTTTGTTCCGTCGAGGAGGTAGATTAGGCCGCGGCAACGTTCCACGTGTTGTAGGAATTGTATGCCTGGAAAATGCACATCATTGTATTATTGTAGTAGGAATTTTTATCACAATAATATTATAAATGCGAAACTTTGGATGAATGTTTGTTACTTCTTCACGCCAAAACTACTGAACGGATTAGGCTGAAATTTTGCATAGATATGTAGGTCTAGACCTGGAATAACACAAAGACTACTTTTTACCCGAAAACAACGCAACAACGCGGGAAGAAACTAGTTTAGCTATATTCAGAACTCGGGCGCTGACGCTCCTTCACGCGTCTAGGTGACGTAAAGGGTGTTTTATAAATTAACACCGCTGTATTTTTGTTTTATTTGTTATTTAAGTCTTATGAAGATATTCTCAAAGCTAAAAAAGACATTTTATAATCAGCCTATCTCGTCCTACAAAACTCGTCCTTTAAAAGACCCAACCACATACTTCATCTCAGCCTTTTGTACTAATGCTATGCTTATAATTACCTCGTGTGTTCATAAGTCTTGAGACACAGTAAAACTAAAATATTTTTGGAGCTAAGTTGAGTATTCATTTATTGGATATTAAAATTAAAACTACTGACATCTAGATCTGTATTTAAAAATAAATCATTCAAAATGGCCGCCTTTGCATTCAATGCAGGCCTTCAAACGCGTGCGCCATTCATCTATGGCGGCACGAATCTTTTCAATGGGAATCCGTTTCGATTATTTAATAAGGGCTCGCTTGAGAGAATCCAGGTTTGGGCGAGACTTTCTGCATGCCCTCAGCTCCAATTCCGTCCATAAAGAATAATCCAAAGGATTCAAGTCAGGGCTTGACGAGGGCCAATCTTCGCTCCGAATGAAGCCTGGCAAATTGGCCTCCAGCCAACGTTGGGTAGTCTTAGCTTTATGGGAGGGAGCAGAGTCCTGTTGGAAAACCCAGTATTTTCCAGCGAATAGCGTATCATTTAATGGTTTAACCACCGCTTCCAATATGTCGGTTTGGTAATTTTGTGCCTTCACCTTGACGCCTTGCTGGCAAAAATGAAGCGAAGTGACCCCCTCGTAGGAAACACCCCACCAAACCATCACACTTGCTGGATGATGAGTGCGCTGGACATTGCGTACAGATGGCTGGACGTCCTTTGAACTTCTGGCGTAAACCTTATTGTTCTGCCGGTTAAACTTTTCTTCCACCGTGAAGATCTTTTCATCGGTAAACAGGATATTTTTTGGATCGTGTCTCCTCAATAGGTTCCGACATCGTTCCAGTCGCAATTTACGAAGACGCTCGTTTAAATAATGCACTTTCCTTCGACTGTAGGCCTTTAGTTTAAGATCATATTTAAGTATCCTGTTCACCGATATTCGCGAAATGTTGGTCTGCAGAGCTAATTTCTTTTAAGTCCGGCAAGAGTTGCGACGAATTCGCTCTCTGATTACTTTGATGTTGGCGGGCGTCCTTACAGACCGCGGGCGGCCACATCTTCCACGGTCTTCTAAAGAGCCGGTCTCCTTGTACCTCTTTATGGTATAATACACAAAGTTCCGACTACATCCCAAACTTTGGATTTCACTAAAAACTTGCATTGGTTTTTTTCCTGCTTGAAACAGTGAAATTACAGTCGCACGCAAATCTTTTGTTGGCCCAATTTTCACGGAGAATGAAACAAATATTCAAATGTATATTTTTTCTGATTCAAAACATTCGAAATTAAAAATTTTAAAAGTTTAAAAAAGGTTGCATGAATTACTTTCTTTTTAAATTAATTATATAAGTTCGTCTCAAAACTTATGAACACACGAGGTATAAAAAGGTAAAAAAAGTTAAGATGTACATATGTACAATGTATCGTCAAGAACTACAGAATCGCTTTCAAAAAATATTTCACTAATACGTAGATGCCTGGTTAAGTCTTTTAAAGAAAACCTTGATCTCCAATCAATATTCACTTTGGTTCTTTAAGCCACACCGGGGCAAGTATGTAATACATTACATAATATCATTGGTGTAAATTCAGATGTCGCCAAAACTAAACTAAATTAAAAATACCTTAATTGCCTATATAAATAAACTTAAACTACATGTAAATACTCTGTAACAAAACACGAATAAAAATGCCTACTTATATAAAATTTAGTTGCACAATATTTAGTTATAATTTATTATATGTAGGTACCAGAGGTTAGTTGAAATATTGTACAACCTAGATTAATTTGTCCTTAACCAATGAAGTAAGCCCTGTGTTTGTATGAGAATAAAGTTCTTTAAGCCTAATTTGACCGCACTAAAAATGTTGCCGATTGAAATAAAGAGGATGGAATCATTTTTAGTGCCGTCAAATTAATTTAGTTTTCAACATCTCAATTGTTCGCGACATCTGAATCGACACCACTGGTTGCTATATAGGGTGTTGTTCAAATTAGTGCATAAAACTGAAGGAGGTTATTCGCCTTCTACTACATATTCAGTGAACAAACCAAGCCGCAAACGATTCTTCTTTTTTGCGGAATTCTATCACGTGCAGGTACCACGTGAGACAAACCGCGGGCAGAAGCTCGTATAATATAGTGCTACACTCACCTAGTCCATAGTTCTTATGCGAGCCTGGTATCAGCCCGGGCAGATCCGCGATCGCCACTTGCTCGTAGTCATCGTACAACACCATTCCTGCGAATTTAACACTTTGGTCAGGATATCATAAACAAGCTGACACTGTAATACTTAAAGAGCACTAGGAGACTACACCAAATATGGCTTAACTCACAGGAATTTTATGTGGTTTTACTTATCGCACCATAGAATTTTCAAGGAAACTGAATGGATACCCATATCTTCATTACTTCTTAGCACCTGAGCGGTCAACGGTACAACCAATTTTGTAAAATGCGGTATCAAAACAGCCGTCTGAATTTCGAGCCTGTTTTTAAGGCCCTCGCCTCCTAAATTTGAAAAAAAAAGCGATTCGAAGAAGTATGGTCCGTGACGCGTTTTATTTATAGTTTATACCCGAATTCAAAAAAAGGCGGATGTTCGACTGTATGTATTATGTATGTTCGCAAACTTCTCCGTTAGTTGATGATCGATATTAATGATTCTTTTGCTATTGTATAGAGAATGATCCCGGGATGGTCCCACAAAAATGTACTTTTTTACCGAGGTATGAGTTCTTGTCAAACTTAAAAAGCAGTGTAAATAATAAGGAACTTAAAATTAGTATCCATGATTAACATGTTTTATCTTAACAGCCCACTAGATCTCTTTGATGGGTAACAGCCTTCCTTAGGTGTAGGGTGATAGAATGACTTACCAATATGTGGTTTAAGCGTAGTAAAAGGGTATGGTGCGACGGTTGGCCGCGCGCGGGTCAGCGCGCGCAGCAGCGTGCTCTTGCCTGCGTTGGGCGCGCCCAGCAGACCCACGTGCGCCATGGAGCGCACTTCCAGCGAGTAGCTGCACGACTCGCCGTGCGCTCCTAGCTCTGCCACCTCGGGCGCCTGGAACGACAAACATAGGTACCAATATAATTTTACAATTACATCACTTTTTACATTTAGACAAAGGTGATTTCGAGTCGTTTTTCGAACAAGCACAGAGAGTCTGTGTACCTACTAATAGATTAGAGGAGTCTTCACACAGACAAAACCACGCCAGCAGCTGGTGTCAACGGCAATTTGAAATTTGTAGGTAGTTCTTTGGATGAATGTTAGGCTGAGACATAAATCAACCCTTTCAGAAGCTGCCTTGCTGTGTAGGACCACACGATAAAGCCAATGATAGACAGAGGCTTTGGTTCAAGTTCAGACTTTTGTGCGTGAATTTTTGAGTATCGTCAGGAAGTTCCTCTCTGCAACCCTAGTCACCGGCCGCTTGAGGCTAATTTCGTGGCATTGTTTTGATATATTTTTTACTGTGGAATAGTTTTATAATATTTTATATTCTAAAATAAAAAATGTATTTTATAAAGAGATTTTAAATAAATGATGTCAATAATAATAAAGCTGGAAAATCCACACAGCATGATTTAGCCCCAAGCTAAGCAAAGCTATGGATACTAGATGACTGATAAACTTAATACAATTCTATAACAGGCTACCTGAAGATATTAAAGGAGCTGGAACGTTTGGCGTGTATATAACTAAATTGTAAAGATATATATCCCAAGATGTAACACTACTAAAATAAACCATAAGAGACGAAAATAACAATAATATTACTAGAATAAGTTTCTCATGTAAGTAACATGTTTGTTGTAAATGAGAAATAAAGATCTTTGAACTGATTACTATCCGGGGACAACTGATCTACGCTCAAATACTTACTTGTCCCTCACACACTTTCTTGATCGGTTTCCTCCGTTATCTTGGATTCGTCTGTTCAGACGATTTACCAAATTGACGAATAAGAAACCGATCATTCATTCTTCATCATCTCGATGTTTACAAGCCAGTGCGGCGTAGACGAGAGCTTTCACCTACGATGCGCATTCATCACCATCTTTATTATTCTCGATTGGCCTATTATAACATCCACAAGAGATGGTATTATAAAGACTTTGTTTGTCGGCACTTACGTAGGTGTACGTACTTCTTACTAATGATCCGCATTGGTAGACGTAAAACTGCTCTATATCATTAATGTGCATCATTCAATGCAACATGTTGATATGTCATTCCTCGCCAGCCATCATACAGTCCACAACCGAACATGCCTTCCCCAAACAATATGATATTTTGCCGTAATCACCAAGCTTAGCTGGCGGATTGTTGATCGCTGGTGTTAAAAAAACACAAAAGGAGCTGTGCTCATCCTCTGTTATGTTCACTTACTTGGATTTTACGACATCCACGGGTTGAGTTGGAGTCTTGCGCAGCGACCGCCACGTTTCTGACATGTAATTACCTGCTCAGTATCAGTGAGAAAGAACTGGTTCCCGCGGCCGCCGGCTCCGCCCCTCGCCGCCACGAACATGACGCCCTCTCGACTGAGGTCGCCCACCACTTTGCCACTGCTGTCCTTCACGATGGTGCCTGGACAAAAATACATGGTGAAACGATGCAGTCTATACTCGAGCCGTTCTCAAGAAATAATGTATGTAAACCACTACCAAAACAAAATCCAAAATTCTCCTTTTGGCGTCGAGTTTGTAATATAATTGTATGTACTAAGCATTATAGGAAAGAGCTACTATTAGACAAGTACTAGTACAAATTGTTTGTATTTTGTATTTATTGATAACACTTACATCTATTCTTACAGGATAACCTAATGCAATAGTGTAGTCCACATTATATATATTAACAGGCAAAATAATTAATTAATCATAACACAATAAGCAAAATAATTCAATAAACAAAATAATAAAAAGCAAAATAACCAATAAATCAACAAGTGTTTTTTAGGTTAAACTCAAGATACAATGTTACAAGCAATGCCACCATGGCCATGTTTGTAAACATTATATCTTGAGTTTGGCCTGAGGATAATTGCAGCACGCATATTCGGCACAGTAGTGGGCAGATGTCCGGGTCTCGCGGCGGGAATCCGCAACCTCGGAACCCGGACACCGCCGCGGGACCCATGTTTGTACGAATTGCAGATAATACTTAGAACAAATATCTGCAGTTCGCAGTTCGGGTTTTATTCTAATTCTTCTTCCGGTTCCGATGATAAAAAAAAACAAAAAAAAAAAATTATATCACGTATCTAGTACCTATCCATAACACAAGCTCAGTTTATTTTGCAGCTAGATGATGCCGTGTGGATTGCCGCCGCCCGAGGCAGCCGACGAGGTATTTCAAGGAGGAGTATGATACTCATATGCAAGAAGTAATTGAAGATCTACTAAGTCAGCATTGAGCATCTATTTCTCAACAAATGCTGAGCCAACCCCCTTTATCACCAAATCATGTCATGGGGTCAAAGTTCAACCTGACTACCTTCGATACTACTTATTTTAATGTTCTACATCCATGTTCTTTGGATTTTTTCTGTTAATTAAAATAAATACGAAGTTTTTTTTAACAGTTTTAAAAATAGACTTGGTTAGGGTTCAACTATCTCCCCAAAGGGTTTCCGCCTTGCCGGGGCGGAAGCTTAGTAATCGCGGCCAGGCCACCCGCGATGAAGCCAAGAACCAATGGGACCCATGGGGCCGTGCCAACGCAGACAGCGACACGGCCAGCCCCGGGAGGGACTGCTCCTCTGGGTTTTGCTCTCTAACCCCAGTTGGAGCGGTAGTAGGTTGCAGTGTCGCAAGGGAGGCACCGCAGCTAAGGCGGGCGGCTGTGATGTATGGGCAGTATGACCGCGTGCAGAGGTGGAGGCCGCGGCGGGAGAGGAGTGCCGGTATTGAGGTACGCCGCTTTCCCTGCCTTCCGCGGTCTTGGCGGGCTCGCCACCTTTTGATGGCGCACACGGTGGGGTCGCAGGGGAGGTGGAGGGTCAGTATGGCAAGGGCCGCTCTCCCTATCCTCTGCAACCGTGTGGCAGGCAGCGGCGGGGCCACTCGACTGACCCGTCACAGGGGGCCTAGGCCGTTCGGATACGGGGTCATCCGGTGCCCAATTGATGGGTAAGGTCTCTGAAGTGGTCGCGGCGCGTCATGTGTTTCTGGCGCGTCGTGAAGACGGGTGCTCCACATCCCCCAGTGAGGGGCCAATATCGGGCAGCCACGGTGGGTTCGAGGAAGAAAGCGAAAGAGGTGGAAGCACCCTAAGGGTTTTATTGGTGTTGGAGCCCTACATAATCGTACTGTCTCCCCGTGGAAGTACGATATGTGTGCGCAAAAAAGAAAAAAGTTTATAACCATCTTACAGGGTGTCAGTCAGGTAGACCGCTGCTAACATTTATTTGGTAGGTCTATCAATGCCAATGTTGTTAGATTTAATAGGTAGTTTCGACAAAGGAATATGAACTTGTACAGGCAAGCCTGGTGTGATTTGTTTTGTTATGATAAATCCAACTAACCGTGAAAACCGTGAAAATAAACTTTCTGGTATTTATCAATTTGTAAGTCTGTTAATTTTAAGCCTTTGGATTCCTTCAAATAAATATAAATAATGTTGAGCAACCTCTTGATTGTTTCCAACAGTCTGTAGTTGGCTCAACTGTTTTAATTGTAAATACTAGTTCTATTAGGTTTTATTTTATTATTTTTTCTTTGTTAATATACTTTTATTTAGATAAATAATTAAGTGATTCTTTGTTAGCATTTTATTATTTTTTGTAAAGACGGTAAATATTTTATTTTACAATTTTTAGGAGGATTATTAATATTTTTTATTTATGTGTCAAGAATTGCTGAACAACAGGCATATTATTTTGTAAGAACCAAATAATTTCTATAAAAAGAGCCTTGGAGAGCCTCTTGCCAGCTTGCTCCATAATTTTGTAATATATTGGGAAGAAGTTGTATAAATAATTAAGAAGTTGCTGTTATAAACCTAAGAGTGAACACACAAAACAACACAAACATACATACAAATTCAGTGGTAAAACTACCAATTTTTATTTCACCAAATATCAAAGTGTTTTATTTCCTTTAGACCCTACATGACTTATGGACACACCACAAAATTCAATTTATTAGTAAAACTACGAAATAAAGTGATCACTTTGTTTATCAAATTATGACAGTATTGTAGTGCATTTGACTTACCTAAGGGTACAGGCATGATGACGTGCTGGGCATTCTTTCCAGTACAACTCTTGTTATATCCCCTCTCCCCGTGCTTCGCCAGCGTTACTGACTTGCAGTGGTTCAGACTCTTTACTGCATGAGTGGCCTGAAAAAGTTCTTAGTTATTGTTGGACTGTATGGTAAGCTAGCTTTGTCTAGATTAATGATCTTCTAGTGATATGTAGATAAGACAAGTTACTTTTGTAAAGATTCAAACTTTTGTAAAGATACATACGAGGGGCGGCTGATAAGTTCGCAACCTAAGGCACTTAGCGATGTCTATGTTACATTACTAATTATATGTATAATTAAGCGACTTATTGTGAGTATAAATAACACATTATTTTTTAATTGGTTGGTAAACACTTTATCCCAGGAACAAGCAACAACACCATATCAACGGAAACTGGAAATTATTATTTGGAAAAATAAATGCCAATTGTTTGGGCAAGCCAGACTTTAAAGGTATGAATGTTCCGCCATGAGGGCCCACAGGCTTGCAGGGCCCCTAGGCCTTGGCCTTGTGGGCCTAGGGGCTAATCCGGGCCTGTATAGGTACAACATAATATTAAACCTTTTTGTAAAAGTTTTTGTTTTTTAATGTATAAGTACCTTAATATAGTTTTTAAGTATATGTACCTACATGGTTTTTTATGAGATGGCTTAATAAAGTATTTCTATTTCTATTCTTTCCATAAGTCGCGAACTTATCAGCCGCCCCTCGTAGGTATCTATACAAGAACATAGGGTCTAAAATGCGACCTTAAAATGTCAGCAAAGCTGCCGCTACCAATAGATGTAACAAATCAGAGGCAAAACCTGTTGGTAAATATAACCTCACCTGGAAAATTACATGTCCACCGCTTCCTCCATCGCCGCCGTCCGGACCAGCGTGGTCCTTGCACCATGCACTAAGGAAAGAGATACAACCATCGCCACCGTTACCGGCAACAGCCTTGATTCTGAATGTGTCCAGGTAAAACTGAACAGATTGCCTGCTAGACTTTGCCTTCAGACTACGCAACGCTTTCGGCGTGTAATCACTGTAAGCTCTATTTGCGCAAATAGTTGTACTGATTCTCAACGATTTTATAAGATTTGCAGGACGCATTCTGATAGAATACACTTCGAAAAAAGAAGTCTTCAACTTAGCAAAACAAACACTGAGCAGTGAGTGAGTGAGTGTCTCCAACTACCTGAGCCAAAATTACGGTGTTGCTTGGCTAAAAACACGGTAATTCACACTGAGTTATAGTTCTACGTACCTACTAGAGAAGCTATTCCACAGAACAATATTAGGTACTCTAGCTATTCCAAACAAAAAACGTATCGCAACTTTCTTTTTTTTTTTTTTGGACTTGCTAGTTTTAGCATTTGCCATATTTTTTTTTTTATTTAGTATATTTTTTTTTAGTTAAAAAATTTGGGAAATATTTACAACTTAATAAACTTAAACAACGAAACGATAGGTACAGGATAAGGATCAGACGAGTTAGGATAGGAAAATTATACTAAGGGAATTATCAATAATATACTATATACACTATATATTTATATTATTTGTACAAATAAAGGATGCTAAGCAATGATATATAGAGGGGTCTAAGGAGGAAAGGAGGGAGGCAATATTAATAGGAAGCGGAATACGGAGGGAGACGAGATCATTAAAGAAGGAACTGTGATCGTATTTGTTACAAGAAAAAAAAATATGATTTTCGTCACCAAATTCATCACCGCACTCGCAAGAAGGGTCACTTACAATTTTCATCCGGGCTAGATGGGCTGGGGTGCACGTATGACCCAGCCGCATCCTTATGATAACTGTTGTTGCACGTTTATTGAGTTTTATTTTAAAAAACCAAGGTTTGAGTGGGACACTACTTTGTATAAATCTGTAGTGTTTTGCCTTGCTGCCCACGTTGCCCGCCCAAGACTCATCCCAAGCATTCCTGAGATAAATCCTGGGTAGAGCAAGAAGATCTTGCGAAAAGTTTTTGTAGGGAAAGAGATCCCCACACTCCACAGCCTCATTAGCAAGAATATCTGCCTGCTCATTGCCGATTATACCGCAATGGCTTGGGATCCACGCGAAATGCACTGAATATCCATGATCATTACATTGCAAAAGCCTAGTTCTAGAATCCATTATAATGTGGTAATAAGTTTTGGATCGGAATGGGTATTTGATGAGTGACTGTAACGAACTCATTGAGTCACTAAAAATAATGGTATTTTTAAGTTTCATCAGTAATATATACTCCAGAGCTTTCAAAATCCCGTAGCATTCTCCAGTAAACACTGATGTTTCATCAGGAAATTTAATTTTTTGTACGATATTATAGTCCTTGTGATAAATACCAACGCCAAGTTTTCCTATCTGGGAATGCTTGGAGGCATCAGTATAAATCTGATGCCAACCGCGCCAGCGATCATCAACGGCAGATTTAAAATATACATTAGCATTTGTATCATCGCGGTCTATGTTTAGATCAAAATGTATAGTAGGAGGAAGTGTTAAAGCTTTATAGCTACAGTTGAAGATGGGAAGAAGATTAGATTGGCGAGTTGGGGCAGACATCGATGTATGCTTGTTATAGCTATGAGTTAAATATGTAGGTCGTTTATGTTTCCAATACGAAGAAGTGGTTATGAGGTGATAAAGATTTTGGATTTTAGGAAGAAGTTGGTGATTTGATTGCTGAGAAGTACGGAAAAAGAACCTATCGGATAGATACTGTCGTCTTAAATGTAATGGAGATTCCCCACATTCCGCCTGTAGCGCAATAATTGGACTAGATTTCATAGCCCCCAAAATGATTCGCATTGCTTTAGACTGAATGCCATCCAATCTTTTGAAAGCAGCTGCTCTACCAGGTTCTAATAAGAAAGTGCCATAGTCCAGTGTACTTCTTATGAGAGCATTGTATAAGAGTTTTAAAGAAAACGGATGAGCACCCCACCAAACACCAGAGAGGCCTCTCATCAAATTCAAAAACTTTTCACATTTCGTGACAACATGTTCACAATGAGGGTGGCCAGTGAGTTTTGAGTCTAATATTACACCTAAGAATTTAGAATAACTATTTACAGGAATAAGAATATCATCATAGTATATTTTCGCAGGTAGCGGATTCAACTGACGTGTAAACGTAACTACGTTGCTTTTGGACACTGAAAGCTCCAAGCCATGTTTATCAAACCATAATTTTAGAAATTTAAGAGCAGATGTTATGTATGAAGATCCTATATCAATGGAACTGCAAGGCATGTATATAAGCAAATCATCTGCATATTGTAGAATACTTACCATATCGTTTACAGAAGTTTCTAAATCATAAGTGTAAATACTATAAAGGAGAGGACTCAATACAGAACCCTGCGGTAGACCTTTCCACGCTACTCTTGAAGTCTCAGAAAAATTTAATTTAATTATTCGTCCAGCTAGCATGTTTTGAATAAAGTTCGACAAAAAAGGTGGGATTTTTAAAAAAATAAGTTTTTTAATTAACACTTCAATTAAAACATTATCATAGGCAGATTTTATATCCAAAAAAGTAGCTACAACAGACTTATTCAGTGAAAACGCTACTCTAATATCTGATAGAAAGACACTAACGCTGTCCATCGAGCTTCTACCTTTTCTAAAGCCATATTGACTCTGAGGCAAAAGGTTCTGACTTTCAATAAACCACTCAATTCTATTTTTAACTAGGTGTTCAACAATTTTTAAAATGACTGGCGATAGGGCTATGGGTCGATAGGATGCGGAGTCTAATGAATTTTTTGTTGGTTTTAAAAATGGCAATACTATTTGAATTTTCCAATCTGAAGGAATGTCACCTGTCAGCATGACGGAATTGATAATTGTAAGTAAATAATGCAAAGAATCTTCACCAAGATGAGCAAAGAAAGAAAATGGAATGCCATCGTTGCCAGGAGCCGTATCGCGCGTCACTGACAGAATGCCTTTCAGCTCGTGAATAGAAAAGGGTGCATCAAGACCATTCGGACACACAGGATTTTGTGGGATTGTTGGGGTGATAAATAATTCCTTTGGTGGTACTGTCGCTGGAGCCAAACGGTCTATGAAGCTATCACTCAGGAAATGAGGCATTGTAGCAGAAGCAGAATCATTAAGTCCTGATCTGTAACGTCTTATGTTAGCCCAGACTGCTGATGGTTTTGTTTTAGGAGAAATGGTTGCGCAAAAACTTCGCCAACCTTGCAGTTTCTTATGTTTTAATGTTTTCTTGGTTTTAGCTATTACATCAATTAGTTTATTAAAATTTTCTTCTGACATTTCTTGATTATAAATTAACTCTGCCTCTTTTCTTTGAGCAACAGCAAGACTACTCTCAGAATCCCACCAAGGTGGGGATGCTAACTTTTTTAAGAGCACTATTTTTAAGAGGAAATGTTTTTTTTTTTTTTTTTTTTTTTTTTTTTTTTTTTTTAAATCTAATTTATTGTTAAGGACTTTTACTGTGTAGAGTATGTCAGTCCTATCATAACCTAAACTTAACAATAACAAACAAAAGAAAAACAAACAACAAAATCAAACCTAATATTCAATTTGTAGGTAGCTATATACAAAGGAAGTCACTGATGCATAAAGATTTTAAACAATGAAATGGCCGCTATTGAATTTGGTTCTGCTAAAATGTTAATAAATGTTCCTAAATCTAATCTATTTAAATTAAGTTCAGTCATCAGTGCCTCCCTTTGATCTTTGAACTTGGTGCAGTCCATCAAGATGTGGTGCACATCATCTAGGACTTCACAAACTTCACAGTTTGGAGAGTCTGTTTTTTTCATAAGGAACCCGAATTTCCTTGATGGGTAATGACCAGATCGTAGCCTATGAGCGATAACAATAACAGATCTACTTATCTTACCTCTTACAAACCACGGTATACAAGGTGGCTGACACTGTATTGTTTTATACCATATACCTTTTTCTTTACTTCGCTCATCAAAATATTCCTTGTATACATCAAAACATATTTTTTTACATGAAAAAACTTTATCAGTAAAGTTTGGTTTTAAATTAATTGGGTTTCCCTGTGTTCTACTTAAGTTCGCTAATTTGTCAGCCTCCTCGTTACCGCTCAAGCCTATATGTGACGGAATCCATTGCAACTTCAAACTTATCCCCCTGAGTGCAAGATTATGAATGCTATTCAAAATACCATAAGCTACCGAAACACCTCTGAAACCAGAGGCGCATCGAGCTAAATGTTGCAATGCACTCCTGCTGTCTGTCAAAACAACTATTCCCCTATTAAGTATTTCTTTCATTTACAGAACTTAAAGCTTCTGAAATTGCAATGAGTTCCAGAGTCATAATCGAGACAACAGAATCAATTTTAAAAACACCATTTCTAGAATAAGTCATGTCATAGTAAGCAGCTCCCTGGTCCACTTCACTCTTTGATCCGTCAGTATAAAATATATGTCTTCCGTAATATTTATCATTTAATTCTTTAATTATATCGTATTTTAATCCAGTAATTTCATGACTTCTTTTAGATCCTTTTACACTATCTAGATAGCAATTAATAACCCCCTCAGTATGAACATACGTAACCCAAATATCTAATGAATACATATCCAATTTATTTGAAGCATAAATATCAAAATGTCTACATCTATCATAAACTGAAACCAGTAACGGTGTCTTTTTAGATTGCCAATAATTGTTATTTCTCAAAGAGTAAAGTTCATCAAGGAGCTCTATTGTTATGCTGTTTTCCCACGACATACATACTTTTAACACAAAATTTATAAGCTAAATATAATCGTCTAATCTGTAATGGCTGTAGGTACGTCTCACATTCCATAACATGTATGGGTGTACTTCTAATGAAACCACCGATAATTCTTAATGCCTGATTTTGCACTTTTTCTAATTTATATAGATGTACCTTTGCGCTAGTATCGTACAGAAAACAACCGAAGTCGATTCTACTCCTTATCAGTGAAATAAACAAACTGCGTAGGTATTTAGGATGTACTCCCCAACCAGATCCAGCAAGGACTTTTAGCAAGTTTAGGTATTTAGATGTTTTTTCGGTGGTTTCCTTAATATGTCTATTCCACAACATAGACCTATCTAACCACATTCCTAAGTATCGAACGCTTTCTACTTGATCCAATAACAAATCATTAACTCTTAAATTAATTATATTTCTTCTTCGTCCCCTGCTAAACATACACACCATTGATTTACTGCTAGACAATTCAAGACCTATTTCTCTTAAATTTGTAACCATTATATTTAATGAATGTTGTATTGCCTCTTCGCAGATTTTTAAATTGTTGTTACGCAAATAAAAGACGAAATCGTCAGCATATTGGGACACTCTTATCGTTTGCTCTAGCTGGCTACAAATTTTATAAGTTGTTAGGTTGAATAACAATGCAGACATCGGGTCACCTTGAGCTAAACCTTTTGTTGTCCATCTTGAAAAATAGCTTTTGTCATTAGCTCGAATTAACAAACATCTTTCACTCAAAAATGACCAAATATACCTACACATTTTAATACCAACATTAATTTCGTCGAGTGTGCCTACTATCTTTTCAACCAAAATATTATTATAGGCATTTTCTATATCGAGAAAACAAGCTACTGTAGGAGTATTATCAGTAAAACCTACCTGTATGTATGTGGTTAACCTAGCCAAACAGTCAAGGCACGATTGACCTCTTCTAAAACCCGAAGTGTTGTTCGAAAGGATTCCATTCTTCTCAATGTACCATTCAAGTCTCCTAACAATAATAGTATGAAGTATTTTACACAAACAGGAAATAAGTGATATAGGCCTTAACTTTTGTTCAGAACTAGCATCGACAGAAACTTTAGGTATCGGTATAACGAGTATAGTGCGCCACTGCGTAGGTACATAGCCAGAGGTATAGATATCGTTATAAATCTGAAGTAATATTTGCTTACCAACAAAGGGCAAGTGATAAATCATGGAATACGTAATCTCATCGCTACCCGGAGCCGTATCTTTTCTTTTTAAACAATGTAATAGTTCTTGAATAGTAATAGGTAATTCTAATAAATTATTTCTTGACGTAATTTTTGGTTGTTGATTTTGAACCGAGTCAGGAGTTAATGAGTGCAATAGTTGTTTTAATTTAGTATCTGAATTCGAAAATGTTGACTGCCCATAACCTTTAAACCAACGCATTTTACGCCACATAACCGAGACTGATGTACTTTCATTAATTTCATTACAAAATTTTCTCCAACCCTTAGATTTAGCTTCTTTGATCATTTTAGTAGCTTGTGTAATTTTTTCTTCAAGTTTTTTATAATTATCCGGAGTAGGGTTTCTCATAATATTAAACCTTTTTGTAAAAGTTTTTGTTTTTTAATGTATAAGTACCTTAATATAGTTTTTAAGTATATGTACCTACATGGTTTTTTATGAGATGGCTTAATAAAGTATTTCTATTTCTATTCTTTCCATAAGTCGCGAACTTATCAGCCGCCCCTCGTAGGTATCTATACAAGAACATAGGGTCTAAAATGCGACCTTAAAATGTCAGCAAAGCTGCCGCTACCAATAGATGTAACAAATCAGAGGCAAAACCTGTTGGTAAATATAACCTCACCTGGAAAATTACATGTCCACCGCTTCCTCCATCGCCGCCGTCCGGACCAGCGTGGTCCTTGCACCATGCACTAAGGAAGGAGATACAACCATCGCCACCGTTACCGGCAACAGCCTTGATTCTGAATGTGTCCAGGTAAAACTGAACAGATTGCCTGCTAGACTTTGCCTTCAGACTACGCAACGCTTTCGGCGTGTAATCACTGTAAGCTCTATTTGCGCAAATAGTTGTACTGATTCTCAACGATTTTATAAGATTTGCAGGACGCATTCTGATAGAATACACTTCGAAAAAAGAAGTCTTCAACTTAGCAAAACAAACACTGAGCAGTGAGTGAGTGAGTGTCTCCAACTACCTGAGCCAAAATTACGGTGTTGCTTGGCTAAAAACACGGTAATTCACACTGAGTTATAGTTCTACGTACCTACTAGAGAAGCTATTCCACAGAACAATATTAGGTACTCTAGCTATTCCAAACAAAAAACGTATCGCAACTTTCTTTTTTTTTTTTTTGGACTTGCTAGTTTTAGCATTTGCCATATTTTTTTTTTTATTTAGTATATTTTTTTTTAGTTAAAAAATTTGGGAAATATTTACAACTTAATAAACTTAAACAACGAAACGATAGGTACAGGATAAGGATCAGACGAGTTAGGATAGGAAAATTATACTAAGGGAATTATCAATAATATACTATATACACTATATATTTATATTATTTGTACAAATAAAGGATGCTAAGCAATGATATATAGAGGGGTCTAAGGAGGAAAGGAGGGAGGCAATATTAATAGGAAGCGGAATACGGAGGGAGACGAGATCATTAAAGAAGGAACTGTGATCGTATTTGTTACAAGAAAAAAAAATATGATTTTCGTCACCAAATTCATCACCGCACTCGCAAGAAGGGTCACTTACAATTTTCATCCGGGCTAGATGGGCTGGGGTGCACGTATGACCCAGCCGCATCCTTATGATAACTGTTGTTGCACGTTTATTGAGTTTTATTTTAAAAAACCAAGGTTTGAGTGGGACACTACTTTGTATAAATCTGTAGTGTTTTGCCTTGCTGCCCACGTTGCCCGCCCAAGACTCATCCCAAGCATTCCTGAGATAAATCCTGGGTAGAGCAAGAAGATCTTGCGAAAAGTTTTTGTAGGGAAAGAGATCCCCACACTCCACAGCCTCATTAGCAAGAATATCTGCCTGCTCATTGCCGATTATACCGCAATGGCTTGGGATCCACGCGAAATGCACTGAATATCCATGATCATTACATTGCAAAAGCCTAGTTCTAGAATCCATTATAATGTGGTAATAAGTTTTGGATCGGAATGGGTATTTGATGAGTGACTGTAACGAACTCATTGAGTCACTAAAAATAATGGTATTTTTAAGTTTCATCAGTAATATATACTCCAGAGCTTTCAAAATCCCGTAGCATTCTCCAGTAAACACTGATGTTTCATCAGGAAATTTAATTTTTTGTACGATATTATAGTCCTTGTGATAAATACCAACGCCAAGTTTTCCTATCTGGGAATGCTTGGAGGCATCAGTATAAATCTGATGCCAACCGCGCCAGCGATCATCAACGGCAGATTTAAAATATACATTAGCATTTGTATCATCGCGGTCTATGTTTAGATCAAAATGTATAGTAGGAGGAAGTGTTAAAGCTTTATAGCTACAGTTGAAGATGGGAAGAAGATTAGATTGGCGAGTTGGGGCAGACATCGATGTATGCTTGTTATAGCTATGAGTTAAATATGTAGGTCGTTTATGTTTCCAATACGAAGAAGTGGTTATGAGGTGATAAAGATTTTGGATTTTAGGAAGAAGTTGGTGATTTGATTGCTGAGAAGTACGGAAAAAGAACCTATCGGATAGATACTGTCGTCTTAAATGTAATGGAGATTCCCCACATTCCGCCTGTAGCGCAATAATTGGACTAGATTTCATAGCCCCCAAAATGATTCGCATTGCTTTAGACTGAATGCCATCCAATCTTTTGAAAGCAGCTGCTCTACCAGGTTCTAATAAGAAAGTGCCATAGTCCAGTGTACTTCTTATGAGAGCATTGTATAAGAGTTTTAAAGAAAACGGATGAGCACCCCACCAAACACCAGAGAGGCCTCTCATCAAATTCAAAAACTTTTCACATTTCGTGACAACATGTTCACAATGAGGGTGGCCAGTGAGTTTTGAGTCTAATATTACACCTAAGAATTTAGAATAACTATTTACAGGAATAAGAATATCATCATAGTATATTTTCGCAGGTAGCGGATTCAACTGACGTGTAAACGTAACTACGTTGCTTTTGGACACTGAAAGCTCCAAGCCATGTTTATCAAACCATAATTTTAGAAATTTAAGAGCAGATGTTATGTATGAAGATCCTATATCAATGGAACTGCAAGGCATGTATATAAGCAAATCATCTGCATATTGTAGAATACTTACCATATCGTTTACAGAAGTTTCTAAATCATAAGTGTAAATACTATAAAGGAGAGGACTCAATACAGAACCCTGCGGTAGACCTTTCCACGCTACTCTTGAAGTCTCAGAAAAATTTAATTTAATTATTCGTCCAGCTAGCATGTTTTGAATAAAGTTCGACAAAAAAGGTGGGATTTTTAAAAAAATAAGTTTTTTAATTAACACTTCAATTAAAACATTATCATAGGCAGATTTTATATCCAAAAAAGTAGCTACAACAGACTTATTCAGTGAAAACGCTACTCTAATATCTGATAGAAAGACACTAACGCTGTCCATCGAGCTTCTACCTTTTCTAAAGCCATATTGACTCTGAGGCAAAAGGTTCTGACTTTCAATAAACCACTCAATTCTATTTTTAACTAGGTGTTCAACAATTTTTAAAATGACTGGCGATAGGGCTATGGGTCGATAGGATGCGGAGTCTAATGAATTTTTTGTTGGTTTTAAAAATGGCAATACTATTTGAATTTTCCAATCTGAAGGAATGTCACCTGTCAGCATGACGGAATTGATAATTGTAAGTAAATAATGCAAAGAATCTTCACCAAGATGAGCAAAGAAAGAAAATGGAATGCCATCGTTGCCAGGAGCCGTATCGCGCGTCACTGACAGAATGCCTTTCAGCTCGTGAATAGAAAAGGGTGCATCAAGACCATTCGGACACACAGGATTTTGTGGGATTGTTGGGGTGATAAATAATTCCTTTGGTGGTACTGTCGCTGGAGCCAAACGGTCTATGAAGCTATCACTCAGGAAATGAGGCATTGTAGCAGAAGCAGAATCATTAAGTCCTGATCTGTAACGTCTTATGTTAGCCCAGACTGCTGATGGTTTTGTTTTAGGAGAAATGGTTGCGCAAAAACTTCGCCAACCTTGCAGTTTCTTATGTTTTAATGTTTTCTTGGTTTTAGCTATTACATCAATTAGTTTATTAAAATTTTCTTCTGACATTTCTTGATTATAAATTAACTCTGCCTCTTTTCTTTGAGCAACAGCAAGACTACTCTCAGAATCCCACCAAGGTGGGGATGCTAACTTTTTTAAGAGCACTATTTTTAAGAGGAAATGTTTTTTTTTTTTTTTTTTTTTTTTTTTTTTTTTTTAAATCTAATTTATTGTTAAGGACTTTTACTGTGTAGAGTATGTCAGTCCTATCATAACCTAAACTTAACAATAACAAACAAAAGAAAAACAAACAACAAAATCAAACCTAATATTCAATTTGTAGGTAGCTATATACAAAGGAAGTCACTGATGCATAAAGATTTTAAACAATGAAATGGCCGCTATTGAATTTGGTTCTGCTAAAATGTTAATAAATGTTCCTAAATCTAATCTATTTAAATTAAGTTCAGTCATCAGTGCCTCCCTTTGATCTTTGAACTTGGTGCAGTCCATCAAGATGTGGTGCACATCATCTAGGACTTCACAAACTTCACAGTTTGGAGAGTCTGTTTTTTTCATAAGGAACCCGAATTTCCTTGATGGGTAATGACCAGATCGTAGCCTATGAGCGATAACAATAACAGATCTACTTATCTTACCTCTTACAAACCACGGTATACAAGGTGGCTGACACTGTATTGTTTTATACCATATACCTTTTTCTTTACTTCGCTCATCAAAATATTCCTTGTATACATCAAAACATATTTTTTTACATGAAAAAACTTTATCAGTAAAGTTTGGTTTTAAATTAATTGGGTTTCCCTGTGTTCTACTTAAGTTCGCTAATTTGTCAGCCTCCTCGTTACCGCTCAAGCCTATATGTGACGGAATCCATTGCAACTTCAAACTTATCCCCCTGAGTGCAAGATTATGAATGCTATTCAAAATACCATAAGCTACCGAAACACCTCTGAAACCAGAGGCGCATCGAGCTAAATGTTGCAATGCACTCCTGCTGTCTGTCAAAACAACTATTCCCCTATTAAGTATTTCTTTCATTTACAGAACTTAAAGCTTCTGAAATTGCAATGAGTTCCAGAGTCATAATCGAGACAACAGAATCAATTTTAAAAACACCATTTCTAGAATAAGTCATGTCATAGTAAGCAGCTCCCTGGTCCACTTCACTCTTTGATCCGTCAGTATAAAATATATGTCTTCCGTAATATTTATCATTTAATTCTTTAATTATATCGTATTTTAATCCAGTAATTTCATGACTTCTTTTAGATCCTTTTACACTATCTAGATAGCAATTAATAACCCCCTCAGTATGAACATACGTAACCCAAATATCTAATGAATACATATCCAATTTATTTGAAGCATAAATATCAAAATGTCTACATCTATCATAAACTGAAACCAGTAACGGTGTCTTTTTAGATTGCCAATAATTGTTATTTCTCAAAGAGTAAAGTTCATCAAGGAGCTCTATTGTTATGCTGTTTTCCCACGACATACATACTTTTAACACAAAATTTATAAGCTAAATATAATCGTCTAATCTGTAATGGCTGTAGGTACGTCTCACATTCCATAACATGTATGGGTGTACTTCTAATGAAACCACCGATAATTCTTAATGCCTGATTTTGCACTTTTTCTAATTTATATAGATGTACCTTTGCGCTAGTATCGTACAGAAAACAACCGAAGTCGATTCTACTCCTTATCAGTGAAATAAACAAACTGCGTAGGTATTTAGGATGTACTCCCCAACCAGATCCAGCAAGGACTTTTAGCAAGTTTAGGTATTTAGATGTTTTTTCGGTGGTTTCCTTAATATGTCTATTCCACAACATAGACCTATCTAACCACATTCCTAAGTATCGAACGCTTTCTACTTGATCCAATAACAAATCATTAACTCTTAAATTAATTATATTTCTTCTTCGTCCCCTGCTAAACATACACACCATTGATTTACTGCTAGACAATTCAAGACCTATTTCTCTTAAATTTGTAACCATTATATTTAATGAATGTTGTATTGCCTCTTCGCAGATTTTTAAATTGTTGTTACGCAAATAAAAGACGAAATCGTCAGCATATTGGGACACTCTTATCGTTTGCTCTAGCTGGCTACAAATTTTATAAGTTGTTAGGTTGAATAACAATGCAGACATCGGGTCACCTTGAGCTAAACCTTTTGTTGTCCATCTTGAAAAATAGCTTTTGTCATTAGCTCGAATTAACAAACATCTTTCACTCAAAAATGACCAAATATACCTACACATTTTAATACCAACATTAATTTCGTCGAGTGTGCCTACTATCGTTTCAACCAAAATATTATTATAGGCATTTTCTATATCGAGAAAACAAGCTACTGTAGGAGTATTATCAGTAAAACCTACCTGTATGTATGTGGTTAACCTAGCCAAACAGTCAAGGCACGATTGACCTCTTCTAAAACCCGAAGTGTTGTTCGAAAGGATTCCATTCTTCTCAATGTACCATTCAAGTCTCCTAACAATAATAGTATGAAGTATTTTACACAAACAGGAAATAAGTGATATAGGCCTTAACTTTTGTTCAGAACTAGCATCGACAGAAACTTTAGGTATCGGTATAACGAGTATAGTGCGCCACTGCGTAGGTACATAGCCAGAGGTATAGATATCGTTATAAATCTGAAGTAATATTTGCTTACCAACAAAGGGCAAGTGATAAATCATGGAATACGTAATCTCATCGCTACCCGGAGCCGTATCTTTTCTTTTTAAACAATGTAATAGTTCTTGAATAGTAATAGGTAATTCTAATAAATTATTTCTTGACGTAATTTTTGGTTGTTGATTTTGAACCGAGTCAGGAGTTAATGAGTGCAATAGTTGTTTTAATTTAGTATCTGAATTCGAAAATGTTGACTGCCCATAACCTTTAAACCAACGCATTTTACGCCACATAACCGAGACTGATGTACTTTCATTAATTTCATTACAAAATTTTCTCCAACCCTTAGATTTAGCTTCTTTGATCATTTTAGTAGCTTGTGTAATTTTTTCTTCAAGTTTTTTATAATTATCCGGAGTAGGGTTTCTCCTAAATGTAGTTAACGCTAGTCTACGTTCGCCTACTAATTTTGATAACAAGGGGGTCCAATATTCTTTAGGTTTAAATTTTGATGACGGCTTATTGCATAATTTTAATGAGGGAATATTATTATCGGCAGAAATCGTAATTTTTTCTATAAAACCATTGTATCTTTCTTGTATTGAACTAGGACAATAAGTGCATTCAGAAAATAGCTCTAATAAGTCTTTACTATACTTTTCCCAGTCCGCTTTCTTAAAGTTACGTTTTTTAATACCTTCGTATCTATCTTGAACGTCCAAAGTACATTTTAGTATTAAATGGTCACTTCCTAAATTCTCATTCAAAACTTGCCAGCCGAACTTTATCGCAACATCAGCAGAAACAAAGGTGATATCTGGAGATGATTTTTGTAAATTTCCGTTTACTAATTTTATCCTCGTTGCTTCTCCATTATTAAGTGATATCAAGTTATTATCTAAGGATGAGTCTAACAGCTGAGTGCCTCTCTGATCTATCTTGTACGACCAATTGGTGTGGTGACCGTTGAAATCACCTGCAAACAGACTCTTTCCAGAAGCAATCGAATATCAAGTCAAGTATAAAAGGGTTACATTTATTAATTAAATATATAATTTCAGTATTTTTGCTAACTAGACTCCTGCAGTTCCATTGAACTGCGGATCTGGTGTGATCCATTATGGGTGTGTAAAATACTAATTGTGTCTATTATTTTGGCAGCGTTGGACGGTTCTATTATATTGGACTGTAATAAAGTGGTTAGAAGGGCAATAACATCATTAATATTCAACTTCTTGTTGTCCTCTTTCAGAGCACAACCATTGGATTGTGTTGTCAAAGGCTGACTAGTCAGATCACGGTGGATCCTTTGGTCATAACCCTTGTGTGATTTAGGTGGCAGAAGTGGTTTTAAGAACACAGTTTTTCTAGAAGATGATGGGACTTGGTTTATTGTATGAGATGGGATTGATTGGTCTTTATTTGATGTCAAAATTGCAGCACAAGAATGTGTTAAAGGTGGATGTGTTCTTGATGCTTCGGCATATGAGATACACTTATCTGCCATTGAATGTTTAATTTTAGTTTGTCTAACATACTCAGGGCAAGACTTACTAGTGGCATAATGTGCACCACCACAGGAACAGCAGGACAGACAGTCTTCATGAATGCCACAAGAATCACCAGAGTGTTCTTGGCCACACTTGAAACAGCGTGGCTTGGACCGACACTGCAGTTTGGTATGACCAAACCGACAGCAGTTGTAACATTGTATGGTTGGATATGTGTACAGTTGGACTTGTAAGGCAGTATAACACATGTAGATACGGTTTGGTAACATTTGCCCATCAAATGTTACAACTACTGTCTGAGTTGGCTTCCACACAGGGGCTCCATTGACAATTTCTTTGAAATTGATTCGTCTTACTTTTAAGATTTTCCCACAGCCACTAGGTAATGTAGTGCACTCCATGATCTCTTCTGGAGAGATGTCTGTAGGCACACCACGAACAACTCCCATACGAGAGACATTATAAGTTGGGATAAATGCCTTCAAATTATTTTCACATAATCTCGCATGGCTAACAAATGCATTAGCATCAGTATGTCTAATAAATGCTATGGATACTTTGTTCCTACCAATTCTTTTCACACTACCATTCACAACATTATCGATAGAGTTGCGTTTTAAGAATTTCCCAAAGATAATTGGGTGGAGCGTGGAGCCATCGTTTGGTAACTCAGTAACACGTTGCACATGTACAATATAAGGAGCACTGTCATTGGAATCATACTGAATTCGAGTAACCACAACTGGAGCCTGCGATGATGAATTTGGTGGAGGTGTGGGGTCTTCCACGACAGGGGTAGGAACAAGATCTTGACTTCTTCTTCTTCTTCTTCTTGTCAGATGGCTTCTGCGACTGGGTTGTCGCAATTTCGCCAATGTCCGTCTCATGACAGCATCACAAGCTTTATGGATTGCACTTTTTAATAAGGTACATTAAAAACTTATTAGTATTTATAAAAGAAAAACATTCATACCAAACAAAAAAAAACACCTAATAACTACAAAACAGAACAAAAGGAAACAGTGCTACAATAACTCAAAACTGCAAAATAATTAAATTTACAATAAATAAACACAAAGGAGCTACTACAACTACTAATTACAACTTTATATCATTATTATATACAAATTTACAAATGGCATAGTTAATTTTAGGGGAAAAGCATAGAGATAAAATACATTTCATAGAAGTTGGAAGGGGGACTTCAGGGGGAAGGGAATCGTATAAAGAAATAGAAACAATAGGGCAACTGAAAAAAATGTGGTCCACATGACCTTCATCTAAGCCACACTCACATAAGGAATGGTCCCTGATCCGAAGTCTCGCCAGGAAGACAGGAGTGCAAGAATGACCTAGCCTTAGCCTGCAAATTGTCGAGGTGGTAGTTTTATTAAATTTTCGAAACTTAAAAAACCACGGAGATCGAGGGATGTCCGGCTGGACATCGGCATAATACTTGCCTTTAACAAGTTTAGATCTTGACTTATAACTGTTGTATCGCTATCACTAGTTTGCGGTAGGTTCTTGTCACAATGACATCCTATCGATTTGTTGGACCCATTTTTCCGCTTCTTTTTATTACAATGTTTGCACATTTTGCTCTTTAGCTTCCGTTTTTTGGAAGTCGATGTATCCGTATCCATCCCAGATTCATTAGAAAGTCTCTCAAAGCTATTAGATATTGTTACATTGCTACCGACCTGAGGGACCGTGCCCCCAGGATCCGGCGGCTCCTCAAAGTCCATCAACAAAAATGTAAAATAACTTACCAGATGCTATAATATTTACACTACTCTACTTTATATACAATAATTATGAAAATAAATAGTAAAAACTAACTCTACTGATCAATATTTGCTAGAAAAATAAAATTTTAAATTTCGGTGGGAAAAAAATGTTTGATGCTTCCCGCCTTTTTTTTTTTCGTACCTATCGCAACTTGCTGGATGACGGTTAACAGCGGGCGCCTGCGCGCGGCGAGCGCTGCAGTGCTTTAACTTATCTAAGTCGTCTAACCAAACTATTAAAACATTCAGCGCTAGATCGCCTATGAAGTATAGTTTTGACTTGACGCTTGACACGTTTTGTTCAACCCTATAGATTTTACACCGCGCAGAGATGACTAAAATTTTGTTCCTACAAAAGTTCGAAAGAATTCATTCTATATTTTTAAAAAAATTACCAAAATGTAGAAAAGTAAAAGAAAATGATTTGTTATACGTTTATTAAAACTAAACAAGTTTTAGTTCAAAATCAACTCAAATGAGAAATCAAATATAATGTATTTTTGCAGTATCGAAATGCGCATGTCATCATATTTTCATTGTTGTTAATGTACCTAGTGTACTGAAAGGAAAAAACATGATATAAAATTTAAATAATTTTTGTGTTTTGAAAAGACTAAAAACCGACTTCGAATCCCTTAGTTTTGAACTGTTTTTTAAGTTTTGCGGTAGAAATAGAAATCCCTCGGGAATAAAAAAATTATGGGACCACCTCTAGAGCATTCTCTATACAACTAAAAAAAAATATCCAAGTCAGTCCATAAATTATGGAGAAATAGACGAACACACTTAAAAAAAATCATACAATACAGCCGAACGTAGAACCTCCTTGTTTCGAAGTCGGTTAAAAATATCAAACTAATTAAAACACATCTGTTTTGGTATCACGATATTATTACCTATATATTCACATAATAGAACAAATAATTTTACTTACTTGACTACTGAATTATTACTTCTCGTTATTTACGTCCAGGTTCTCACTTAGACTTGGATTTCCGTATTAGTAGCGCGGCTCCATACGCGCCCACGCTGCATGAAGAATGTCGAAGCCACACTGATGTAAGGTGTACGGATTGCAGTATAGTTCAGTCTGAGAAAGTGAGTGTTCGGAATGCGCAATCTAGTGCGTAGTACATACATATCGATAGTAATTTATAGAAAATTACGATATAAATTGAAAAAATAATATACGGCAAAAATACAGTAACTTTTATTTTAAAAAATCTCGAAAGAAATAGGTACAGTATTGTATAATTATACGAGAGTAAGGTGTGAGTTAAACCATATTGGTAGGTATGTGGTTGAACGCACGTACCTAATCTTTAATTTTTTTGGTGCGTTGGACCCGCACATTGCCCTTTTATAACACTCACATCAGCCAGAAATGTAGTTTCACAAAGGAGACAACTTGGAATCACTCAATCAATATGTAGGTATTACATAATTTTTAACACTGATAATAACTTTTGTGTTTCGGATTCCGTTAGGTACTTCTTATGTTACAAAAAAATTTTCTATGAGATCTTGATTTATATTTCTTGTTAACAGGCTCGTAATGTTGTGAATTTGGTTTATATATTAAAATAATTCTCTCATAACGTTATTAAGTAGTAAATAAAACTTTTGATGGAAGGGACTTGAATGTTGGTTTCCGTTCCATCAGCTTTTTTGCTACAAACTTTATAGACTATAAGATAGAAGCTTCTTCATCGCACGGGCATTCTTTTTCATTGCGCATTTGTATATTTTTGGCCCTTCTTGGTAGCTATGACAATTAAATCATTTGGTACCTACCTACTGACATAAGGCAAACCAGACTAAATTTATAGTGGTGCATAGGTACCTACTGTGTACATACTGGAACTTTTTTTTTATCTTTAGGTAAGTACCTAGGTACTACTTCTCTTAAGGCACGCTGTAGGTATCTTTAATTTTATTCATTGTTTTAGTTTAGATCATAATCTTCAACTTAACTTCCATAAAACAAAGCTCACACAATTCCACCCCTACAATTAATTAGGTACTACTCTTTTCATAATATGTACATTATACTTAGAATCTATAAATGCATACCCTCTTCAAGGAATAAACATAGACACTAACTTAAATTGGAAAACGCATACTAAACTTTCTAGATTTACTTACGCCCATTATGAATAAAAAAAATCGACAGACTCAAAAACAGAATCAAGTGCGTTGTAAGCTTATGCCTACGTCTGGCTCCAATATGGCATAATTCTATTTGGAAATAGTACTGACGCGCAAAAACTCTTTATTCTCCAAATACGGTGTATTAGAATCATTCATAACTTATTGACAATGAAAAGCTACAACCCAAATTTTATTAAAGAAAATATCCTAACACTCATTGGTATAATGAAAATATCCCAACACTATATTAGAAAAATGCATATTTGTCAGGAAAAATTTAAACTTTTTTCAAGAATACTCACGGCCCCAAAATTTTCGCCCTTATACAAAATTAGCCGCCCCCTTATCTAAACTTAAAATTTTTCATTCCGGAACACATTCTGTGTCAATAAACATTTATAACAACATTCCCCAAGATATACTTATAGGTGAATCAAATTTTTTAAGATTTTAAAGTCTTACCTGATTAAAAAAGTTTTATGCCTCACAGGAATATTTTGAAACATAGAAATAAGTTAGAAGTTAATAGGTAGGTACATTATTTTAAATATTATAGATTTAAATATTTTCTCAACAATGACACAACTACAAAAAGACTTGCTCGCAATGTACTTATGAGACTACAAACTAAGCAAGATATCAAAAACAAATACAATTATCATTATCAAAAAGCATTTTTTACTCGGAAAAGGAAAAGGACCTACTACCTACTACTAATTACAATTTTATTATCATTGATATAACTATATAAAGTGGTTTGAATATTTTGACCCTAAAATCAGTCAAAACATTTTTTAACAGTGACGTCATAAAACAATGGATGCCTCACCCCCGGAGTTACTAAGTTGAATTTTCAACATCAAATTAAAAAACGATGGACTATTTTATTTTTATTTTTTATTTGTTGTTGAAAATTAAACTTAGTCTCGCTCAAACGTAAATTATCCACTTTCGATAAAAATATTATGACGTGCCTTACCGTTAGCAAGCTGATTCTATTATATAAGCAAGAAAGAAGGATTCATGGGGTCATATTACAAAAACAAAAACCCTAAAATAGCACATAAAATAAATTTAAACAGTTTTAACCGTTCTGCCCGAAAATTCTCAAACAAAACGTAAAAATCTTACTTGCGCAAACAGGTTTGTGCAGGCATGCTTGCAAGGAAGACGGAGCGTGTGACTGGACCTCTGAGTACAGTTGTTTCTGTACTCAGAGGACCGGACTAATCGAATATTCAACTTCAACTTCTTTATTTTTGGTGCCGCTTGCTTTTCGCGACGTCTATGCCAGTGTCAGTAAAGAGTGTCATAAACTTCAAAAATAGATCGGTTCGAAAATAGATCGGTGTAGTGAAAGCAGAGAAAAATTTAAATTTTGCATCAATTTGATTTATCTAATTTTAATAGGACAACACAACATGAAAAGCATAAAGCGCAATGATTACTATACAAATTTATACACAAAACTTTACACCTATGTTTCTTTACAAATTTACAGGGTATAAAATGTATAATGGGGGAAAAGGTTAAGGACAATAATAATAATGTTCACAAATGTGCAATTGGAAACTGACATTGACAGAATTGTGTTCAACCAGAGCCAAAGATAAAAGAAGAAGAAGTAGGTACCTAATCAAAGGGAAATATTTTATTCATAGGTACCTACTTATGGTTTATTAAAGGTATTCATTTTTCTACGATACGTAGGTAGTATCTCTACCTAGTCTGTGTTTCTACGTGCTTTCCACTGCTCTTACGTAGTACGTGCAAGCAATTGCTTGCAATTTTCAACATGTCGTCGGTTTGTAGAGTCTGTCTCACGGGTGGTGGCACTCGGGCTCTAAATACCCTAAATAATGAAAAAATTAAAGAAGCATTCGAAAAATTAACAGACCTAAAAGTAAGTAATCTACTCTGAGCATTATTAGTACCTACACACGTAAATATACATCGACTGCTGAACTTGCCTCCCCCAATGGAGGGTTATGCCTTATCCATCACGCATGGCCGGCGTATTGGTGATTGTAATGGAGGTGATAAAATCCCTACCAATCAGCCAAATCCACTTCTGAATCCGTCAGCGTACAGTCAAAAACTATTCCCCTTACTGTTATGGTCCGCTAACTTAAAACAGTTGCTAAGCAGAGTTTTTTCTCACTCTGACTAATGTCAATAGAAGAAGACAGTGAGAGATAGAAATGCTCAAACCAAGTGTTATTTCTCACTCTGACTTATGTCAATAGAAGAAGACAGAGCGAGAGATAGCAATGCTCTAAGTTAGCAGACTATTATTATGAATAAGGGGGTATGACTATCTGTGCAAATATTAAGCATTGTAGGCAGTCAAAGGAGGCTTTCACTGGACAGTAGGACCTTACATGCTAAACACTTATTAAATTTGAGTATCACAAACAGCCCCCATATGCAGAGGGGGCATGATTGGAGAGGAGGTTGGTGTGAATATGTGGAGTGCTATAGCGTAGCGTTTCATTGACAACTCTACCTCGGGACAAGATGTTGAGTGGTAATATTAGCAGCCCCCTACATGCTAAAAGGGTCCATCTGCAGCCTATTACTGGAAAATGCCAAGCTACAACAAAAAAAATACCAATTAACATCCGAAAGGGTTAATTCCTATGCTGTGTCTTGCTGTATACCATGGCGTGTAAGAGAGGAAATAAGTACCCATCATCATCATCATCATTGTCAGTTATCTATTACTCCAGTAGTAGTTATATGCTTCCCCGAATATTCTCCATGTTCCTCTGTCTCTGGTTTCATGACTCCATTGTTGGCCAGCTGCAGTTTTTATGTCATCGGACCATCATGCTTTGGGTCTCTCTGATCCACTGCTTCCTACTGGAGGCAGCTTCCAGTCAGGCAGTATGCGGCTCCATCTGTCATCTGAATCGCATGAGCCCATTACCATTTCAGTAGCGATACACGCTTCCCAATATCCATGACTTTGGACCTTCTGTGGAACTTTTCATTTCGGACTCTATTCAGCAATGAGAGGTGCAGCATGGACCTCTCCATAACCTTTTGAACGGCTTTAAGTTTTGTGATGTTTTCTGTGATTGTCCAGGTTTCGCAACCGTAAGTAAGCCTAGGAAGTATGCATTGATCTAAGGTTCTTTGTTTCAGATGTTGAGTATGTTTGATTTAAATATGTTCTTCATACTACCAAAGCTAGCCCACCCCCATTTAACTTTTTGCCTTATTTCTGCCTCCATGTAATTTTCCTTGTTATTGACTTGTCCCCAAATATATTCCGGAACTTCTTCCAGTTGGATGTTTTGAACTGTCATGTTTGTGCTAATGTGTCTGATAGCCATTTAGTTTTACTGCTGTTCATGTTGAGTCCTACACTCAAGCTGCAAGCTTCCCCCACCCACACCAAGTACCCATACAAATACTAAAATCTTTATTGGGAACAGAATGCTCCATTCCACTCTGATCCACTTTGCTAATCCATTAATGGATCTGTTTCCACTTGTTTTTCCACTCTAATCCACCGAGAACATAGGTTTAGGGTACAATTAAGTACAAACAAATTAATTATTTAAATAAAGCCTAAATCTAGCAATTTAGCCCACCTAGACAGATCATTGAGCCACCAGTGATGATATTGGTTGCAGGATCATCATCCAGTGAGTTCTATGAGTGTTAGAGATGGTTGACAAGGTTCTCCTTGTTTGTTTCAGTTCCAGTCCGAAGAAAGGCCAACAGAAGTATGTAGTATCTGTTACAAATGGCTGTTGAGATGCAGTACTCTCTCTGAAATGGCGCGCAAATCTGAAAAGATTTTCAATGAGTTATCTATTAAGGGTCTTGAGGTAAGAAATCTTTCATCTGTTATTACCTGCACCATACAATAAATAAGTCTTGTAGATTAAGAATGGGATTGAGGATGGCATAGTTATTTGATAGATTTATTATACAGTAAATGGTACTGCACTTTACAATGCTGACTGTTGTCAGCAGTTGTGTCAGTTGACTTTGCAATGGCCACATGACTACCTTCTGCTAAAAATGTGTTCCTGAGACAATTTTAGTAGAAGGTAGTCATGCCAAGGTAGGTACCTGAGTAGATGTTCTGTTTTCAGGCAACTCATGAAGCTATTGAAAAGCTCCATCTGGCGAAAGTGCAGCACTTGTCTGTGGACCCAGACAAGATTATTAGCCTCAATGATGGAACAAATGCAGGGAGCTGTATTCAAATTATCGAAGAAGTGTGTGTAAAAATAGAGAGAATGGAAGAACCACAAGAGACTGAATCTGCTGTTTGTACAAATAATAGTATAATATCAAATAATAGTACAAATAAGAGTATACAAGTCACTGAGGAAAGTAATGATTCGGTTCTACGTGAACCAAATCATTCCTCTGCTCACTCCACTGAAACAGAACCAGCTGATCAATCAGCAAATTCAATTGAATCAAGCGAGATATACTGTTGCGATATATGCAAAAAAGAATTCTACTCACGCCAAAAATTTGTTCCGCATGTAAGGACACATGAACAGAGTAAAATATATTGCTGTGACAAGTGTACAAAAAAATTTACAACTCGAAAGAGAATTGTGGCTCATATCAAAAGACATAATCCAAAAAAGCTCAATATATGCAACTTATGTGGCAGAAAACTAAGTACTAAGGGAAATCTGAGCAGACATATGAGTGTTCACACTGGACAAAAGCCATTTAAGTGTGATAAATGTGATATACTGTTTACTCAGAAAAGCCATTTGAGAAGACACATCTCTGCAATAAGGCACAGAACTGGCAAAAAGTAAAGTAAAAAAAGAGTTTATTTAAGTTAAACGTTTGCATTCATATTATGAATGCGATGTGATTAAAGTGTGGTTAAAGAAACTTTAGCTATGCGTGTCCCCACTTCCTCCTCTTAAAACCGGCAGTTTCGTGTTCTAGAGAGCACACACATACATACCAGTTTTAAATATATTTAAATGAAGAGATGGCTACGAAAATCGTGAAGGATACGACCTTTTAAATATTTGTCTCCAGTCTCACAGTGCAGTTGTTATATTGTTAGGCTATGTAAATAAATAAATAAAATAAAAATAATTTATTTCAGCAAATTATTGGTGCATGAACATTTTTACAGAAAAATACAAAGTAAGAATTAATATTAATTATTCTTATACAATTTTAAAATTCATAATACATACAATTCATAAAGACAAAATACACAATTAAAATTCATAAACACATTTAAAAACTGGGTACCTATTTTAAAATTAAAAATTCCTAACGTGTATATATAATTTATAAAATTTATTAATGAATATTAATAAAAATAACAAATGTAGCCTAGTTTACACAGTGTCATTGCCTATCACGTGAAGCTGCGACAAGTGCCACATAATAGGGCAGTCGGCTTTACTCGCTAAAGCCTTCAGCAGGCAATTCTCGCTGGAGTGGACGCGGCGCAGCGACGACGACGATGCAGCTCACTTCCGCATGATGGCATGGAACCCGTCTGTCTGAGCGTCAGCAAACATGCCCGATGCGCTGCAGTATTTGGGCAGCCGCACCAGCGCCACCCTAAAAGCGTTGTTGTATTGGACGCGTAGGGCGTTGACTGCCTTCTTACTATTTTTTTTATTATTATTAACTGATTGATTTTAGATAATACATAAATAAAATATACAAAAATGTCACGATAAAATCAAAATTAAAATCATATCTTAGCATCTTTAATGTGATGAATAAATTAGATAATAAAATTCAAAATTCAAAGTGCTTTATTTCCTTTAGACCTTACAAGACTCTTGGTCACGTCCCAAAATTCAAATTATATAAGTAAAACTAGAAAATAAAGTGATCACTTTGATTTTTGCTCACTTCAATATTTTTAAGGTAAAGCAAAGAAGCGAACAAGAAACCTTTACCTTGTTAGGTTTTTAGTTTTCGAGTTGGAGCAAAACTTGTTCCAAGTTTTTTTTATAAATACTTGACCCACAAGGCCTTCTACCAGTCATTTTCCACGTTCAGTGTAAAATGACTGGCAGAAGGCCTTAAATAGAGTGACCTTTACTGCTCCCGTGCATTGTGCAAACCTACGGGCCAAAATTTATTTATTCAAAATATTGAATAAATAAATGTTATCGCATTAGGTGTACTTACAGGTACACCTAATGCACAGGTACATCTATAGTCACAATACTCCCTATAATATAAATTGTCACCTTTGGTCATAAATATTTTAACACAATTATTAATTACAATTATTAATACCATTCTCAATTTTAACATATTACTGTTACACAAAACAAAAATTTAAATTTAATAATAACAAAATAAATTAATCCAATAATAAATCATTCATCAAACCATTAAAATCACATACAATAAATAATAAAGCCCTTGCCAACTCGTTCAGGGAGCACGTAAAACACGTCCATCCTCTCTGCCAGTGCATTGAGTGTGCGGATGCATCACGTCACGGGAGCCTTGTACAGAAGGTTAGTCTCGGTAGTCTAGGTAGAGCAAATAGGGTGGGCCGCCTCCTCCGGTGCACGAATTTCTCCGGCACATTCAGCTTCAGCTCCTCCAAAATGATTAGATTATAAATGACCCCCCGAAGAACCTTCACCACATAAATAGCCAGTGCTACGTCCCGCCTTACTTCCAGCTTGTTATATCCAACCATGCCTAAAACAAACAGGGTTGGATACATCAGCGGGTAGAACGGGTAGACGCCGTAGAGCTTTAGGTACAGGTAACGGGTGAACTTATTCTGAATGTGCTCTACCATCCCGTTATATTTGGCCTCGTGTAAAGCCCATATCACAGCGTTGAACTCTAACTGGCTACGAACCAAAGCGTCATAGAGCTCTTATTGCTCTCAAATTAGTGAAGGTGTTTGTTTGCCGATGAACAAACCCGAGAGTTTTGAACGCCTTTTTGCAAACGTTGGTAATGTGTACTCGGAAGTTCAGGTCTACATCTAGGTGAACCCCTAGATCCCTTACCGAGTTCACTCTCTCGAAGTTGGAACCGTTCAGTTGGTAGGTGTAGTGGAGTGGCGTCTTTGCTCTACTGAACGTGATTACTGAGCATTTACTGGCGTTAAACTGTAGTTCGTTACTACGACTCCACCCTGTCCACGTCGCGTTGAAGACGCTCGCAGTCTGTTTGCTCCTTGATCGGCAAGAGCAATTTGAGATCACCCGCGAAGAGTAAGCATTTGGCGTCCTTGACCACCGCCGGAAGATCGTTAATCATAATGATGAACTGAAGCGGGCCCAGATTACTACCCTGACTCACCCCCGTTTTCTAGCGTAAGCCTCGGACTTGCACCCCGCGTAGTCGACATAGTGCTGGCTGTCCCTCATGTAACTCGCGAAGAACCGCAGCAGCTTGGTTGTGCAGCCGATCGTCGCCAACTTCTGAAGCAGTATGTCATTGTCGACCAAGTCGAATGTTTAGTTTAGTTTAGTTTATTGATAACGTTTATATGTTACATGTCATGTTCTTCATTCTAATTAAACTAACAATAACGTTGTATAAATTGATATTCATAGGTATTGCTGAATTCATTAATTTGTTTATATAAAAAAGGTAGGAATAATATTAAATTGATTCATAATATCTAGGATACCTTCCTTCTCTTATACAGGCGTTAAAGAGATCGGTAAGAATAAATGATAGGGGTAGGTACTGCTACCGCGTTCATGAGAGACACCGAAATCTCATATAATGTCCCTAGTGGTCTTGCAAGCTACTCCCCTCTCAATTATTTTGTGTACCTCAAAGTGCGAGAAGGGTCTAAGACTGATGGACCGGTCCGATGGAGCGCGCGCACCCTCCAGCGCTCGCCGCGCTGCGCCCAGGTCCGCCGTCGGCGCGCCGCACACCGCCGCAGCTGTCACAAAATGTGTGTTCACAGCGTCAAGGGCCTCCACCTTGCTAGTATACTTGGAGCCGTTTGGTGTCCGTAAATATTCGGTCAGATCCTGAGTAAGTCTACACCTCCCAGTCTCAATTTTAACAACATCCCACATGATCTTTGTTGTGTTCGATGCCCCTGCTATAATATCGCAATAATACTTAATGCGTTCCTTTTTAAATATATTTCCAACTCTCTCTTGAAAGTCGTGGAGTTTTGTCGCGAGTTGTGTGTCGTGGGAAATTTATAAGCCATTAATTTGATTTCCCTCAATACCGAAACTAAACCCATGATTTCTTTTGTCACCCAAGTTGTTTTGTTTATAGGTTTAATTAGTACCCGCTTCCTCGGAAAGCATATGTCTAACATATTTTTAAAAATATGCCGCTAACTCCATGTCCGCTAACTGCGCGGCTGGTAACTTCGTACCACTAACTTCTAGCCAGTCAATACTCTCAATACTAGAGACAAAATGCACGCTAGTACGTCCTGGCAAAGTGTGGCGGGGATGAGTCACGCCGTCTACAGCAATGGAATGCTTTTCTGAAGTCGAAGTAGGCGGCGTCGACTTGCACCCCTGCGTCGACGTGCGGAAGCATGTAGGTCATGGAGTCTAGGAGGTTGCTGGCGGTGCTACGAGCCGGACGGAACCCGTGCTGCGCGTCAGACATACGAGCCACGACCTGCTCTTGCATGCTGCGCTGCACCGCTGACTCGAACACCTTTGCCACTGTCGATAGAATCGCCACCGGCCTAAATCCCGTTACATCATTTCACGGTCCCCCTTTTGGTATAGGAATCACACGTGTTGTTTTCCAGCGTTTCGGAAAATATGATACCTTTAGGCAAAGGTTGTAAATATAGGCGAGTGGTACTGCAAGGGCCATACGGCAGTCTCTCACTATGTAGGCCGGAACCCCGTCCGGGCCCGCGGAGGATTTTGGCTTGAGCCTAGCAAGCGCCGCGCATACCTCGCGCAGCATGAGCTGCGGTACGTGCACTCGCGCAGCACTAGCACGGCTCGCCGCCTCCGCGGCTGGAACGTCCAGTTGAGCAGTCGAGGTGCCGTATACCGAGTGAAAGAACTTGGCAAACTACTGCGCATTCCGAATCCGATAGAGCTCTACCATTACTTGAAATTTGCTTGCGATTGACGGTCCCTCTCTTCGCCCTTACTTAATTCCAGAATGATTTTGGATCTTCTGCTCGATGGTACTCCACTGGTTTCCGATGGCGGTCCCGGGCATCCTCTATCATTTTCTTTACTCTCGCTCTACATTCAGTAAAAGCAGAATAATTAGACTTTGACCCTTTCGCGTTGTAACGCCTATGCAGTTTAGCCTTGAGTCTAATTTCTCTTATGATTTCTGCCTTATACCAAATTGGATAGCTATATCTAGAGGTCCTCTTCTTTTGACGTTTTTTAGGAACCCATTTTTCCAATAAACCCAATAATGTGCTGTAAAAATTATCTACCGCAGTCTCGGGATCTAGTGTGTCGTACAGGTGATCCCATTCTACTGTGGCTATCGACGAATAGAAAGAGTGAAAATCAGCTTTACAAAAGTTCCAATGTTCGTCGAAAGCCGGAGATAAAGAAGGTAGAGACGGCGGCGCTAAGTTCGGCGCGGCAGACCGTCACCGCGAGCGGCGGGTGCTGCGCGTCCGGCGGCACCAACTCCTCGTCGGCGGCTCTCACGCTTACCTCCTCCATGCTCAGTGAAACCAGTACTAAGTCTAATAAACGGTTGTTACAGTTTTTCACCTCATTCCTCTGAACGAATTCGCAATACGATGAAAAATATTTAAAATAATTTATAACATTCTCACTACACGAATACATATTAAAATCCCCTATTACTAAACACGAACTATATTTAGAGCACCAGTTTTCAATAATTCTAAATAAAATCATATAATCGTTATCTTTGCTACGTGGTGGTATGTATATTACACAACAAAAAATTAAAAAATGATTATTTAAAAATACTGTTGCTCCCACTACTTCAAACGTGCAATTGTCCACCTCCACATTATCTGGCACTTTCACTGTGCGCAGCTCTAGTCGGGGCGAGGCCACCAAAAATACGCCTCCCTGTTTCCGTCCGTCGCGTCGTCGGTCCGGTCGCATCGTAGTATCTGGAAACCATGCGGTACTACCTCTGCGTCTTCTATAGAATCGTTGCATCCTGTTTCCGTGATTGCGAATATATCGGAGCCTGATGTGTCTATGTTATTAAAAAATCTGTTTAACTGTGTTCTCAGCCCTCTTGCATTCTGATAATAGATTTCTATGACGCTCCTTTTCTTAATTGAAGGTCTGCACGCCGCCGCCACTGCCTGCACGAAAGGGCTGTTGAGTTAACGCCAAAGGACAATCCAAGGTTTGATTTTAGCGTTAACCGGCCAAACTTCGGTTGACATGCAGATGTCGCTGTATGCTACGGGAACTCCAATTTTGTATGATTTGTAGTCACCTCTGGGAGTTAGTTCCATAACCGAGCAGGTCCCGCCTGGGCACAGATCTCGAAGATAGTTCTTAATCTCTTCTGCGCTTGATGCCATATTCCAGAGATGAATATAGTGACGAGGCTCAACCGCTCTTAGGCACCGTTTCCTAATTTGATAAGGTATGTAAGTACACATGAATATAATTATGTAACAACTTGCTCTTCAAAGGATGTTGAGTTTTGAAACATGACATTGTTATCTCGTACAATAGAAACACCAAGAGGCTGAATGTTATAATTAACTTTGACATAAGTTGATAAACTAAGTCGAAGCAACTGCCATTGTGGTTCCTTTCGTAGACGTACATGCATCGTTTCTCAAATATGTCGATAATTAAATTATTGGTGGTGACTTTAATCGTAACCTGTGCACATGCTAGGAAATCTGAGGAGGTCCGCAGCAAGGCAAGAACTCCATCCACCACACGCGTCCCTCCAGGGGACATAGTAGTAGAAAAGTTTGTGGAAACCTTGATGACGAAAGAGAGATACTTACAGCAAATAGACACAGTGGAACGAAAACTGAACCACCTGGATGCGACTTTTCACGAGAAGATAAATAGTATTATGAAGTATTTGACGGAGATTCTTCGGATGCTGAAGACATCTCCGGCGAATATAGTGGAGAGAGCGTTGGGGGAGATGAAGCAGGACCTGGACCGACTTAAGCATTCGGTCACCACGAGGCTGGACGAGCACCCGAGCCTGCGTGGTAAGTATACCTATCTACTTAGCCCTTTTAAGGTTCTAGAAACAATTACCTACCTACTTATCGATTCAAAAATATCACGATAGCTGTTCATCAATATTTAAAAAATATATAGTTAGGTAATCCTTTATTGTATTTACGTAACTAGTACCTACTTAATCTTTTATATCTCTTATTAAGGGGCGAACCCAACGGGTTTGGTTGTCGAACTAGGCTTAGATCTCAGTAGGTAGGTACTCACGGGATCCCAATGGTAAAAAACTCGAATAACCTAAGATTCAACAAAAATCTTTGGTTCATTGTATGTAAAAAAAGATAAAGAAAAAAAAAATACGATAAAAAAAAATCATGAAAGTGCACATAATTTGGTTGAGATCTCGGGAATCTGCGTTCTATTGAATTACTTATTTGGATTCGTAGGTACTAATTATTTGGAACAGATTTCTTCGTAAAATGTGTAGTTTTCTTGTAAATAAACAAACCGTTCCAAAAACGTAAGGTCAGTCCCGCTCCTATGAAAGCGAAATTCTATGCCTATACTCTGTTCGCCGAAACAAGCTAATAGGGAAATCATAGACTGCACGTTATTGGTCGCATATAACGAACATAGGGCACGTGCACACTGTGCACGCTGTGTGGCCAAAAGTTAGTCTTATCTGTCTCTTGTGCGGTGCGGACGTGATGTAGTAGAGCCTGGTATGGATGTTATGGATAGGAACGTAGAAAATATGGCAGAACGTTTTATTATAAGCTTGGAGTATGATTAAGATTCAAGTGAATCAGAAAGTGAATAAATTTGTAAGAAAATTTCTGATTTTTTATTTTTTGTACACAACCCAAATTAAACAAAATATATATTTTTAGGTTCACAGTATCATAATAAGTAGGTAATTTATCAATAACCCACTCATCCACAAAACCCCGGGCGAAAAGCTAGTGAATAATGTAAGTAATAGTTTGAAGTGAGCAATCTAAACATAGCTTTATATTTTAAAATAATGGTCACTCCCACTGACCAATCTTAGTCTCTTACGCTAGTAGTCCCGTCCTTTTCACTTTCGTACAATTGTGCAAGAGAGCGCGCGCTATATTAGCTTGTCTCCGTGAACAGAGCATAGGTATCCTTTTCACGAAATGGCGAGCATTGCGCCCTCTTTACTCGCAATATTTTATCACGTTTCTCTGTGCTTCTCAGGTTAAAACTTGGTATAGGTACTTAGTATCGTTTCGCACATGTTTTGCGCCCATCAATGGGCGGAAATTACAATATACTTACTAATATTATAAATGGAAGGTACATAAAGTTTGGATGTTTTGAGTTTTTTAATACGAGTTTTAAATACCCGATGAGACGTTTTACATACACACAACACGACTTGGTAAATACTTCTGGAAATTCATTATGAATGTAAGTGGGTGGGCTACGACTACGAACCTATTCCCTTGTTAAGGAATGAAGTTGGTGTTTTTCTAACACAAATTGGTTCATACTTAACCCGATTAATTTCATAATGAACTAAGTACCGGGAAATTAAAATATTTTTAAAAGCTACCGATAAATCCAGACTCTACCAATTCCTCCCTCTAACTCAGACCCCATACTGCATACTGCCTACAAAGAACCACACCAAACTGCGTAGACTGCCCTATCCTCCAATGTTGCGACACTATTAAGTATCTGGGCGTAAAGGTATGTTAGACTCAATTATGACGTATGTACCTACTACCAACAAAAGATCTGCCTAGACACCACAAGGATGATATTTCTGTGAAGTGACATGTTGCCACCCCGGCGTGCTCGATTTCTTTGGTTTTTAAAGGCCATTCATTAGGAGCTTCGTATTTCGTGGGTCCGGTTAGGTATTATTCCGGCATCGCATCGGCTCCGCATAGAATTTACGAGGTTCTCGCAAAGATACGAACCGCGCAATGAGTTCCTCATCTGGTCAACATGTGCGACTAGGGTTTCTTTTGTTCTCTCAGCCCTTGAATCTTATCTCTGAACCATTCATTATGTATGGCCTATAAATTGTCAATAGGATTCAAGTCGGTTCGTTTCTTGTATTTTTACGCCATAAGTGCCGATGACCATGGTAGCTTGACCTAACGCTTTTTTAGTAGACTTTAGCTGTTGTATACTAACTAGCTGTTTTAAGTTTTTTTTTACTAATGAAAGCCTCATTCGTAAAAAAAAAGGTTATGGCATATGAACTCATAGTACCTACCTACTAGGTTTAACTCTTTGATTATTTACCTGGCAAGTAAATAATCAAAGGTTTAAGTAACTATATTCTCGACCTCGACTACACAGTAACTGCAACTGCACTCAACTGACTGACTGGCCGGTTGACCAGATAACTTTGCAATGGAAAAAAGTAATTAAAAAGAACCTTGTTGAGCAGATGTTGACTGTCCGAACTCAAACTAGACGACAAAAAAAAGAAGGCGTGACCTGTTGAACCCAAAACCAACGCAAAGCAAAATATTTTCAAACTGGATAGGCAGATCTTTTGCTGATGGTACCACATATTAACATCTCGAATTAGAAAATAAATGGCTGTGATTAAAAATATCAAGCACGCCGCTAACGAGTCACACATATGTATATAAGTATACAATTTACTACGCGCTCTGCGAATCTTTGCTTACCTATTGTGCTACAGCATGGGCAGGGGCAGCCAAAACCCATCTGCTCCCTCTAGAGAGAGGGCAAAGGGCAGTTCTCAAGATAGCCTTCTCAAAACCTTACTGGTTCTCTACGGTTGATGCAGCCTGTAAACTACTCACTGTAAGACAATTATGTATACAACAATTCATATTGAGACAGCATCATAAAAGCCCAATGCTGGATGACATCATTCAGTAAGAGCCGAAGTACTTAATTTAATATATACAACGCCACACTGTAATACCCAAACAGCACCAAAGCATTTTCCTTTTCTGGCTCCATACATCTACATACTACATAACACCATAATTAAGTGGAACTAATTTAAAGGATGTTAAAGAAATTCGAGACTTAGCCAATGAAGTCGTAGGGAAAGCCGCCAAAATGCTTGGTTTTATCAAAGATAATGAATTTAAACCAGAAACCAAATTTATTTTATACACATCTTTAGTTCGCACTGAACTAGAATATACTTCCACTGTATGGAGTCCCTTCTACAGTGTAGGTAAAATCACAGCACATTGGGAGCATCCACAGAGCGTTTACCCGACATTTAGCTTTTCAAACCCCTAACTTCTCATACCGAAATCCTTATGAACAGCGCTTGGACAAATATAATATAATCTTTCTCCGCAATCGTCGAAAGCTTCTAGACCTCAGCTTCCTTCATAAGGTAATAAATGGAACTACCAAATGCAGCCAACTCTTAGAACGATTCCCACTTCACGTTCTATTTAAATATCAATGACAACCCGTACATAACATTTTTAGTACACCACGATCAAGAACCAATCTTGGCCTTCAAATCCCGTCTACCAGGATCTACAATGAATATCATTTTATTAACAAACAAATACCAGAAATAGATGTATTTCATCAGTCTCTAAATAATTTTAAAAATGTCCTAATAATTAATTTCAGCACTTCTACTTTTGTGTTATTATGAACCCAATTATTATTATTGTTATTTGTGATACACAGATATACACGCATCAGCTTAGGCAGCGCCTAAGCTGATGCGTGTATATCTGAGTCTTTGTCAATGCACTTTAAATATTTGTCTAATCTGTTTTTGAAAGAGTACACTGAGGGGCCACTGATCACTGATTCCGGTAACCGGTGTCAAGTTTTCACTAGGTATGCGATTACAGAGAGCACATACGGCAGTATGTGCTCTCTGGGTTTGCTGGTGCTTGGCCCGCGTTGCAGCTTTAGCGAGTGTCCTCTCAGGTTTGTGTTTTTGTTCATAGTATAAAGTGTCTGTGATATATTTGGTATACTATATATCTGTTGGTTGGTGAGGATTTTGAAGGTCTCTCTAAGGTCTCCGCGCTCTCTACGTTTCTGAAGGGTGGTTAGCCCTAGTTCTTGGAATTTGAATTATGTTGTAACTATGAATAAATTTTTGTGTTTTCGTCCTTTTTTTGTTAAATTTTCAAGTTTTACAATACTTTCTTAATTTTGTATGACCTATTCTTAAGTTAATTTGTATTTTCCTTTAGAATAATTTGCATTTCTAATTTCTTTTTATTTCTAATCTTTAAGTGCACTCACTCGATGGTAAATTCTGTAATTCTTTATTGTGCACAATAATACATAAGCATGATTTAATTTAATAGGATATGTACATAGGCGAGCTTAACCCTTCCAGCAAACCTTAGAGTTATAGGAGAGGCGATGGAACAGGTAGGGGAAGAGTACAAAAGCAATGAATCGAACAAGATAAATGATTTATGTAACTAGTTACATAAATCTTGTCGTATGTATGTATTAGAAAAATTACCACGTTACACTGTGTTAGTTATGATTTAATTTGTACGATGTATGTGTACTTTAATAAATAAACAAAATAAAATATCCTCGATATCGAATCACCCCCTTTCGGCTTAGTACACCTGCATAAGGTTCATAAGACAAATACTATTTGTACGTCGAGTTTAGATAAGAAAGCGTCCGTCCGTGCGTGTAGACTAGATAGAAAAACACGTTTGTTTATACGAAGATGCTTATTGTTATGAACATTCAAAGGTATTGTTTACATTACAATGATTATAAAAGCAAAATATTTTTTTTGTGTACAATGGCAATGGCCTTTATTAACAAAGAACAAACATATAATAAAAACAATTAGAACATTTACAATTGAAACAATTAATACTGTTGCAAACAATATACACGTAGTTCAACTGATCTATATCAATACCAGTTGGAAGCGTCCCCAAGACGCTGGCTGCATTGCCCCGCTGTATGGCAATGCTGATGTGCTGCGCCAGATACCGACTAGCTCTTGGGTCACGCGTCGCTTCGACCAGACGTCAGATAACTTTTTAACTTAGCTTTTGTTAGATGAAGGAAATGCTTGCAACTAATGTCCTGACTCCCATTTAGACCAACGGCCGGAGACGGGCACGATCCGCAGAGCTGGAGCCCGTTTGTAACACACAATTCCGTGTCAACTTACACAGAGGCCCGTCCCATTGCCGCCGTTGCAACGGCTTTTGTTCCAACGCGTTGGAACAAATGAGATTTTGGGCGAGCAGCATTGGGGCAAGCACAAAGCCAAGCCGTTTGAGCTTCGTCTAGAAATGAAATTTTGAAGGAAATTCTAAGTCAAACGAGATGGCTTCGGAAATTTTTCCACTAAGAAGGTAACTAGTCCTGTAGACGGAAGACAGGAACGCTGGTAGGGCTGCACTTGAAATTTTGCGTATACCTATCCACCTGAGCCTCCCAATTTGACAGGCAGGGAGGCCTGCGACCATGCCTTGTCATCTAAATCGGTATTCAAAACCAATGATAGAGTATTCTTTAATAAGTTGTCGAAGCCTTCCAAGAGCACGCTGTGTTTCCACAGTTGACTACACCTTAAAGAATACGTAAATTTAGGTACAAAAAGACAAATCCGAATAATTGTAAAATCCCTGACACAGAACAGACGTAGACCCAGACCACCAGCTGCTTATATACAAGGTCTTGGTAATCACCACACTCTAAAAAGAGTCCAAAAACGGTAACTACATATACTAAAAGTTCTTTTTTAAATTTTGATTGCAGCGCCCCCTGGTAAGTAAACACGATACAGCTTAGCTAAGAAGAATCGGCAAAAAACCTGATACCTTTTACAGAAAATTGTGTCTAAATTTTAAAACCATGATTGCAGCGCCCTCTGGTTAGTAAACATCATACAACTTAGCTAAGAGCCATCGGCAATAATACCTTTTTACAGAAAATTATGTCTAAATCGATCAAACCGTTCTGGACATCAATGCAAAAGGAACATAGGTTTTCATCAAAACGTTGATTGCAGCGCCCCCTGGTGAGTAAACACCATCCAACTTAGCTAAGAACCATCGCAAATGAACCCCATACCTTCTACCAATAACTATGTCTAAATCGATCAAACTGTTCTGGAGATAAAAGGGAACATTGGTTTTCGCAAAATACACACACAACAGCGCCCCCTGGCGAGTGACCACCATACCGACGAGGTAAAAACCATTGCCAATGTATTCCGAACCCAATACAGAAAACCGTACGTATCTAAATCGGTCGAGCCGTTCTGGAGATAATTGGGAGCATGTGCAAATGGTAACAAACAAACCATTTTTAATAGCTTGCAAAATGTTAGAAAAGGTGAATGGAGAGACAGTAGCTCAATTTGTGATTGGATGTTTAGAAAATATGTAGGGAGACTCTTATGAAGCCAAAGTAGGAGATGTTTTAGTATCATACACACACACACATACAAAAAAAACAACATCACATACAGACGGATATACCGTCTCAGTTCAGTCGCGGGTAATTAAAAGAGTACCGTATCTTATACAACTACGATACGATGTTCTTTTATTAGGGTTCCGTACCCTAAGTGTAAAAACAGAACCTTATTACTAAGCCTTCTCTGTCCGTCTGTCATAGGGCTCTATCTCATGAACCGTAAGAGGTAGACAGTTGAAATTTTCAGAGTATGTGTATTTCTCTTGCCGCTATAACAAAAAACAATTAAATAAAATCGGGGATTCCATACAAAACACGTGATTTTTTGGCTATTTTTGATCTTAACATGTCAAGGCTGTATCTCTTGAACCGTAATAGGTGTTATTAGATAAAAGTTTAAGAAACTATTAACTTTTAACTAATAAATAACACACTATAATAACACTAATAAGTAACACTTCAACTGTAATAACAACAAATACTTAAAATATAATAAAGTTGAAAATTTAAAGGGGTCTCCAAACAAGTAAAAATTTTTCCGACATCTTTAAAAAAATAGATAGATAAATAGATAGAACATACTTTATTGCACACTTATAACTAAGAAACAATTAACAAAAATAATTGTGCGCCGCGCTGTCGGTCGGTGCACCGCATCCGCGGTGATACTGACACGTTTGCGGAGCATATCGTCGGTGAGCGGGCGGTAAAACGCCCGTTCAATATCAAAATCCTATCGCGGTGCTCTTTATTGAGTATCGAGATGGGCCGACAATTTTACTTTGAACAAATTAGAGTGCTCAAAGCGGGCTCAAAATGCTGCTTGAATATTTCGTGCATGGAATAATAGAATATGATCTCGGTTCTATTTTGTTGGTTTTCAGAACTCCGAGGTAATGATTAATAGGGATAACTGGGGGCATTCGTATTGCGACGTTAGAGGTGAAATTCTTGGATCGTCGCAAGACGAACATCAGCGAAAGCATTTGCCAAAGGTGTTTTCATCAATCAAGAACGAAAGTTAGAGGTTCAAAGGCGATTAGATACCGCCCTAGTTCTAACCATAAATATGTCATCTAGCGATCCGCCGACGTTACTACAATGGCTCGGCGGGCAGCTTCCGGGACACCAAAGATTTTGGACTCCGGGGGGAGTATGGTTGCAAAGCTGAAACTTAAAGGAATTGACGGAAGGGCACCACCAGGAGTGGAGCCTGCGGCTTAATTTGACTCAACACGGGAAATCTCACCAGGCCCGGACACCGGAAGGATTGACAGATTAACAGCTCTTTCTTGATTCGGTGGGTGGTGGTGCATGGCCGTTCTTAGTTGGTGGAGCGATTTGTCTGGTTAATTCCGGTAACGAACGAGACTCTAGCCTGCTAAACAGGCGTCGTCATTTCGGTGTGCATGGCTTCGGTCAAGCAACTCACTGGCGACGACGTATTAAAATTCTTCTTAGAGGGACCGGCGGTTTCGAGCCGCACGAGATTGAGCAATAACAGGTCTGTGATGCCCTTAGATGTCCTGGGCCGCACGCGCGCTACACTGAAGGAATCAACATGTTCTCCCTGGCCTAAAGGCCCGGGCAACCCGTTGAAACTCCTTCGTGCTGGGGATTGGGGTTTGCAATTATCCCCCATAAACGAGGAATTCCTAGTAAGCGCGAGTCATAAGCTCGCGTTGATTACGTCCCTGCCCTTTGTACATACCGCCCGTCGCTACTACCGATTGAATGATTTAGTGAGGTCTTCGGACCGACACGCGGTGCCTTCACGGCCGTTGGCGTCGTTGGGAAGTTGACCAAACTTAATCATTTAGAGGAAGTAAAAGTCGTAACAAGGTTTCCGTAGGGGAACCTGCGGAAGGATCATTAACGTGTGTGCGTTATTGTCGTCGTTGTTGTTGTAATTAACTTTGCACATCACACAACACAATATGTGCATATCTTATAAACCATCCAAAGTTATAAATAACTTGCCCCAAAAGAGATAATTCGGTAAGCCTGCGTTGCGTTTATTCGCTCGCGGTTTAACGTTTCGTCTCGCGTCACGCTCGCGTCAGAGGGCTTTGACGGGTGAAAAATCCGCACCCCGAGCTCAGACGAATGCAGCGTGCTCGTTAACTAAATAAAAATCACGGTTTAGAGTGAGAGACGGTGCGTCTTGTACGCGCGCGCGCTCTCGTTCTAAGTTACCAAACACATGATATAAATTTTTTTTTTTGTTATATTATGTTCAAAAATGTACATTTGTAAACTATTACCCTGGACGGTGGATCACTTGGCTCGTGGATCGATGAAGGACGCAGTTAACTGCGCGTCATAGTGTGAACTGCAGGACACATTTGAACATCGACATTTCGAACGCACATTGCGGTCCGTGGATACACATCCAGGACCACTCCTGTCTGAGGGCCGGCTGCATAAATAAACAACCACATTGCGTTATAAAAGGCGCATATGACGGTTCTCACGCGTTTTAATTAACCGCGAGTCCGTTTAAATATACAAAATAAAGCATGTTGATAAAATTTAAGACATGACCATGCGCGTTGCGCGTCGTCGATTAAAATTTACAACAAACGATGTGTGATTATAATATCGCGCTGATGCGTTGTTGCAAACAAATGATCGTACACGATGCGCTAAAAAAAGCGCGCATATGTATCATTCTTTATTTATCATCAAAATAATAATGCTTAATAAAAAGAGCGAGGTAGGCGGACTCGACGTCCAAAGGGCGCGTCGTATTTATACGTCGCGTCGTAACGGATATCGTGTCTGCCTCCCCTTTTTATACGTTGGCCTCAGATCAGGGAGGATTACCCGCCGAATTTAAGCATGTTAGTAAGCGGAGGAAAAGAAACTAACTAGGATTTCCTTAGTAGCGGCGAGCGAACAGGAATAAGCCCAGCACTGAATCCCGACGTTGTAACGGCGTCGGGAGATGTGGTGTTCGGGAGGTTCCGCTTTCTCGTCGTCGTCCACTCCTGTCCAAGTTCGTCTTGAACGGGGCCCATTTCCCATAGAGGGTGCCAGGCCCGTAGCGACGGAGGATGGCGGCGAGAGGGACACTCCTCAGAGTCGGGTTGCTTGAGAGTGCAGCCCTAAGTGGGTGGTAAACTCCATCTAAGGCTAAATATTACCGCGAGACCGATAGCGAACAAGTACCGTGAGGGAAAGTTGAAAAGAACTTGAAGAGAGAGTTCAACAGTATGTGAAACCGCTCAGGGGTAAACCTGCGAAACTCGAATGAACGAACGGGGAGATTCATCGTTATTCCGCGGCGTGGCTGCGTGCGCTCGATGTTGTCGGCTTCGGCCGTTCGGCACGGTGCCTGTAGTTACTACGTTCGTGGACGGCGTGCACTTCTCCCTTAGTAATACATCGCGACCCGTTCGATGTCGGTCTAAGCGCCGTTCGGGAGTCTAGACTGTCTCCCTTCGGGGTTCAGTTTAGACCGTGACGGTTGCCGACCGGCTGTCGGACGGTATTTTTAACGGATCGCGTACGCGTTTACGCGCGTCCGGCCCGACGCAAGGCAACGTCGTCATCTCCGTCCTGCCCAAGTACGAGCGGAGGTGCGGCGCGCCTGATGTCGCAGCCGTGCTGTCTCGGACTGTGCGCGTCCCGTGTCTGCGATGATTCAGTTTCGGGCACTCGCAGGACCCGTCTTGAAACACGGACCAAGGAGTCTAGCATGTGTGCGAGTCATTGAGTAAAATGTCTAAACTGAAAGGCGCAACGAAAGTGAAGGTGGACGCTTGCCGTCCGCTCAGGGAGGATGGTGCGTCGATCTAGGTCGACCTCTCGCACTCCCGAGGCGTCCCGTTTCCAATTCGAGATTGTAGGCGCGCTCTGAGCACAGATGCTGGGACCCGAAAGATGGTGAACTATGCCTGGTCAGGTCGAAGTCAGGGGAAACCCTGATGGAGGACGTAGCGATTCTGACGTGCAAATCGATCGTCGGAACTGGGTATAGGGGCGAAAGACTAATCGAACCATCTAGTAGCTGGTTCCGTCCGAAGTTTCCCTCAGGATAGCTGGCGTCGATTTGAACAGTCTCATCCGGTAAAGCGAATGATTAGAGGCATTGGGGTCGAAACGACTTCAACCTATTCTCAAACTTTAAATGGGTGAGAACTCCGGCTTACTCGAATGATGAAGCCGGAGATCTGATGACGGTGCCAAGTGGGCCAATTTTGGTAAGCAGAACTGGCGCTGTGGGATGAACCAAACGTAGTGTTAAGGCGCCGAAAAAACGCTCATGGGACACCATGAAAGGCGTTGGTCGCTCATGACAGCTGGACGGTGGCCATGGAAGTCGGAATCCGCTAAGGAGTGTGCAACGACTCACCTGCCGAAGCAACCAGCCCTGAAAATGGATGGCGCTGAAGCGTTTTGCCTATACACTACCGTTACCGGCACGCCGTACAACTCCCGCGTGATCCGGTTCGAGGACACTGCCAGGCGGGGAGTTTGACTGGGGCGGTACATCTGACAAAGAATAACGCAGGTGTCCTAAGGCCAGCTCAGCGAGGACGGAAACCTCGCGTGGAGCAAAAGGGCAAAAGCTGGCTTGATCCAGATGTTCAGTACGCATAGGGACTGCGAAAGCACGGCCTATCGATCCTTTAGTACTAAAGAGTTTTTAGCAAGAGGTGCCAGAAAAGTTACCACAGGGATAACTGGCTTGTGGCAGCCAAGCGTTCATAGCGACGTTGCTTTTTGATCCTTCGATTTCGGCTCTTCCTATCATTGCGAAGTAAAATTCGCCAAGCGTTGGATTGTTCACCCATCAAAAGGGAACGTGAGCTGGGTTTAGACCGTCGTGAGACAGGTTAGTTTTACCCTACTGATGGCTTGTCGTTGCGATAGTAATACTGCTCAGTACGAGAGGAACCGCAGTTTCGGACATTTGGTTCATGCACTCGGCCGAGCGGCCGGTGGTGCGAAGCTACCATCCGCGGGATTATGCCTGAACGCCTCTAAGGCCGAAGCCAGCCTAGCCGAATCCGGCAAGGATATGCTCACTGTGGAGCCCCGAGAGTCGGGAGGCTCTAAACAATGTGACTTTACTAGTTGCGCTTTACTTCGTAAGGCGTGACGTCGAAGCCCATTTGGACCGCGGAGATCGGTGCGTACGGTTTAACACGTGCACCACGGCTCCGTCCGGTCCGGATTTAACTCAGTTCGATGTCGGGGCTCGGAATAGTCTGTAGACGACTTACGTTCCGTGCTCGGTAGAGCAGCGTCGTGCTGCGATCTGTTGAGACTCAGCCCTACGCCAGGTGATTCGTCCGAGGACGATCGATTCAATCAAATACATTTATGTATGTATGTATGTATGTGTTATCTAATGATACTCTTTTTATTTTTTTTTGTTTTCTATTCTATGAACATGTAAATTCGTCGCCGCTACTTGGCGGATTTCCAGCTAACGTTTTAATTTTTAATATATTTTTATTCTATGAAGATGTGAAATATCTTCGTTCGCGCGGTACAAGTCTTGATATTATTATTATTATTATTTTTTACAATTTTGTACGTACTCACAGGAGAGGTAAGTATTTTAATTTTTTTATTAACAATTAAATTTTTAAACCAATAAAAGAAACAAATTACAACTAGTATCAACAATTGAGCTTACTGCAGACTGTCGAAAACAATCTAGAGGAAGCTCAATTTAATAAAATTAAGCATTGTAATTATTGTTGGTTAACAAATTCAGCTACCTGCAGATTGTTTACAACAGTCTGCAGTTAGCTCAATTGTTGATGCTAGTTCTAATTTGTTTCTTTTATTTCATTAAAATTTTCTTTGTTCAACGTGTTTAACTATGAAATTGCCATTTTGTATGAATTATTTTAAGAAAACTGATTTCTCTAAGTATACAAAAGTGATTTTCTTCGTATTGTATGCAATACGAATAAAAAATTACAAGGAATTTAAGCTTTTAAACCGAGACAACACGTAAGATTTGCTGTTTTAACCTACTTCGAAAAAAGGAGGAGGCTCTACATTCAGCTGTACGTATGTAAGATTTGCTGTTTTTAACCGACTTCGAAAAAAGGAGGAGGTTCTACATTCAGCTGTATGTACATATGTATAAAAAAATAAAAAAAAACATTATCTCGAGATGAACCTCCCAAACAATATTGATTTTGTACATTTTTAAAAGGTGGCGCGATAGTATTTTGTTTTTTCATAAAATTATGTAAGTCGACCTAGACCCTTGTGGGGGGGTTGAAGGTTCCATAATTATTGACTGATTTGACTATGAAGCACCATACTACTGCCTATTTTTTGTCTATTTTACAATTTTATTATGTAATCTGTGCATCTAGTTTTATTATCTTCTGTATAAATATGTTTATTCTCATAAAACAACAAAAGGTTCATTCACACTTATAATGAGATACAAAAAGTTGTTAAAAGTAATGTTTATGCTAATTACGCTATACCTCCCCGGGTCCGGCAGGCGGTAAGTTCAATAGTATCTACCTAAGTATATAATCTACCTGCTATACTAAAATTACATTACAACGATAAGCATTAGCCAATCGGCCACTCCTTCTAACATAGTTTGTATGCAATTTTTAAAACTCAGAACACAGACAAAAGCGTTTTTATTTATTACATTTAAATCTGTACTAGCGGCGTATTTTAACATTTTTTTTTATGTAGTAGATAACAGGATTTATTATTTTCAACAGAATAGTTGCAGGTAAATAAAGAAATTGGGTCGTAGTAGACGATTGATAGTTGAAAAATGTAATAAAATGGTTTGAAGATTATTGTATGGAGGGTGGTTGGTGGCCCTAGCATTTATTTTTGTTTTCGAAATCGCCGCGCACATTAATAATTCTTCTATCCATAATATATATATATATATATTTATAGGTATATATTTACCTACATATACATATTATGAAAACAAGGGTTAAACAAGTGTTCAGTGACAGCAGGACAAAAATCATCGTCATAAATCAACGAATTCTCACAAAACCGTAATTAACAATCAAACTAACTTATTAGTTAGTTTGATTGTTAATTACGGTTATTATATTTAATAAGAGCGAAAGTTTTTTTTTAATTGGCAATATTCAATTTACCTCAATCTCACCAGTATGTGATGATGTGGCCGACGTTGTATCACGAAGGTCTAGAGTCTTCTAGACTTTCGTGATACAACGTCACCCTGGCCCCACCCCTGTGGCCCCCTCGGTGGCCCTGTGGCCTGTGGCCTGGCACCCTGAAGTGACCCAGGTTGTAGGTATATCATGTTCTAGATATGTATTTCTTCACGCCAACGCTACGGAACAGATCGGGCTAGAAAAACACTTGACGTGGAAAAACACATACGCTACTTTTTATGCCAAAAGTCAGTTCCCATGGGATATAAATAATATTAAAACGTTTACATACAATGCATGCGAAGCCTCGTGCAGAAACTAGTACATAATAAACCTTTTACCTGAGTTCGTCTTTTGCTGAAAACCGCATGAAAATCCAACGATCGACGAAATCCGGAACAGACAGGCAGCCAGAGCGATTTTCTTTTATAAGAAACTAGCTGCTGCCCGCGGCTTCGCACACTTTTTTCCTGGATAAAAAGTAGCCTATGTCCGTCCCTGGGATACCATCTACCTCCCTGCCAGAATTCACTGAGATCCGTTCAGCCGTTTGGGCATGAAAAGGTAACAGACGGATAGACAGACAGAGTTACATTCGAAATTAGAATATTAGTAGCTAAGCATAAAAACAGACGTGATATGAGATTAGGAGTAATTGGAATTTAAAGACATTGTGGTTCCATTCTTGCTTCAACGAAAGATAAAGCAGCTCGAAAAAAATATTCATGGAACAAAAAACTTAAAACGAATACAACACAGGTATTTTAATTTCAAAAAAAACGAAAACGAAAAGTTTCCGCCTCATAGAAACACACAGAAATTATTTCGAAGTATTATATCTACTAGGAGTGTAAGGAAAAGTTAGTACCATGTCACATTAAGAGTAAAAAAAAAGCTTTCCTTTAAGTGAAAACCGCAACTCCTAAGGCCTAGGTACTAATGTCGGAGATTTGAGGTATTTAGTTTGCGCTAAAAAAGTAGGTGCGCGTTGAAGTTTTTTATTTGCTACGCCCGCGCCCGTCCGTTGTAGCCTCGTAGCACGTGCTACAAAGATGTTCGATAATATTTTTAATAATATTTTTATCGCGAAGGGGAGTGGGCAAATGTGATATATGTATATCAGAGGATAGTGGGAGCAAATTAAATTTTAACGCAACATTTAGATGCGTACACAAGTTTAATATTCTACAATTTACGACGCAGACTCTGGCTACATCTAATAAAATCCTAATACAATTATTATCTTTGTATTTAAAAATATTGATTTTTTACGCACGCTTATTTATTAACCACATTTTGGAGGTAGATTTTTGATATAAAAGCGATAGTTTGGATAGATATATTTGTTTGTTACTTTCCTATTCACACCAAAACTACTGCACGGATCGCAATGAAATTTTGCTTAAATTATAGGTCTAGAACTGGAATAGCACATAGGCTTTTTATCCCATCCCGTTTTCCGTTATGCGGCCTCATATGCTTTCTGTATTTCGTTCATCGGTTTCCTTTTCTTTCTGGATACCGTTATCCAGTATTTCGACTTCCGGTTTTCCGAATTACAGTCAATCAGTTCCTATGGGATAGAAATAACCTTTAAACGTTTCCATAGAAACAACGCGTTTAGTAAATAGTAACAAATAAAGTGTTTAATCAAAAATCTGCCGTGCATTAATGCATTAATTCAAAAATATCTTGATTTGTCTCATAATGGCAGTGGCCTTTATTAACAAAGAATAGAACCAAATTAGAACTAGTATTTACAATTGAAACAATTAAGCTAACTGCAGACTGTTGCAAACAATCTACAGGTAGCTCAACTGATCCATGTCAATACCAGTCAGAAGCGTCCCCAATACGCTGGCTGCATTGCCCCGCTGTATGGCAATGCACCATACAGCGGGCGCTGATGATGCGCTGCGCCAGATACCCACCAGCTCTTGGGTCACGCGTCGCTTCGACTCAGATATCTTTTTAAAAACCCGAAGAGCCTCGGTACCCCACGGACCCAGGCAAGGGAGCTAATGTGTAGGGACCTGTCGAGACCTGCATATTTGCGTCTCTTGAGATCCTCGGCCAAATCTGCCGCCGCACCAGCCCCCACGGATGTCCTCGGAAGATGGGATAGATTAAGCATTGCGAATTGACCAGATTTATTTATTATTATTACTTATTTCTTAAATGCACAAGCCAAAATGCTGATTGTAGATAGTTCTAGCTAGAGGGTGTGTTGTAGGGTGTGTCGTGGTGCTTGGTAGGTACTAGATTATATTGGTTCGTGGTGGTTTGGTGGAGGGACGCGTCCGCAGTGATTGTATCTAGATTATAGGTATATATGTACTTGGAAATTGGGATATTAGCACCAAGGAGATCAAAATGTTTTTTTTTCTAATCTTTATACCTATTACTCAGCGAAATATGGGATGGGGGTCAAAGTAACATTAATTTAAAGGGTTAGTGAATTATAATAACCATTTTAATATGTTTAATATAATTACTTTAATATTAGCTACTGAAGTTTGAAGATGGAGTAGAAATGTTTTTTGATGTGATATGACAAAGGATTACCTACTTCTTTAAGTTGGTTTAAAAAAAATTGTAAACAGTTTGACGACATTTATGTATGCAAGCTTGACAAAAGCTGATAGAAATCCACAAAGTAACCGAAAGTTAACCACGAAAACGTAAATCAAAAACAATTCATATTTAATTTCACACGCACGCCTACCGAAAAGATACGAAATCGGTTTCGATTAAAGAAATTGTTCGAAAATTGTTTCGAACCAGCATGTGGTCCGATACTATGTCAAAACATATTTTCATCAATATTTAGTATGGAAAATGTATGTGTTCGAGTGTCTTGAAGTTAAAAATAAAATAGTGAAGTACAAATAAATTAGTTCCAGTTATAATCAGACCTGAGCCCTTAGTCCGGTTGACGTTAGTATTCGAGACGTGATCGTGACGTTTCATTTTTGTATGGGATTTGCGTAAGTCCCTGACCGCACGATGGCGGTGTACCAAAATCCTAAGGAAAAATGAGACGTCACGATCACGTCTCGATACTATCGTCAAACGGACCCGGGGCTAGTTTCAGTTATATTGAGACCTGAGGCGTGAGTCTGGCAAGGTGCGATCGAGACGTCGACGTCTCGATCGCGTCTCGACTTTTGGTAGTCCGGTAGCTATCGTGAACGTGTCGAGTAGCTGTCGAGCTGGGATGTAATAAAAACAAAACAATTTTTTTGTAAAACCACCAAAATACTTTGCAATCGAAAAAGGATTAAATAATTTAAGTAAAACCCCCGACTACATAATGTACTTATAATTTATAGTACGAATAGGTAAGCACACTCGTACTAAAATAAAAATTTAAGTAGATACTTACATATAAGTAGAAGTTTTGTTATTCTCATTTAAGTGAACTTTATTTATGTTATTTGAGAAATAAAGAATCTTTAAACAGAAGTATGTCCCTGTTATGTGGTCTCATTCGACTTTATTTTCTACCAGGAACAGTTTCCACAAAGTAACTTACTAAATCAATTGTGAGAGTCTCACAATTTTTTCATACAATTTCTAACTTCGTAAGAAAAGATCCCCATCTTGTCTTATGAAATTAGAAATTGTTAGAGGACTTTTAAGATGAATTTTTAAACTTACTAGGCTTAAAGTTATGTGGCTTTAAATGCATATTCCATGCGGACGAAGTCGCGGCCTGGCAACGAGGTAGGTACTAGGCTAAGTTTATTCAAATTAATTTATTGTAAAAAAATATATATGTATGAGTAGTAAATAGCATAAAAATAAAAACAAAACTAATTTTGTATTAAAATTAGTAGCTAACATCTAGGCAGTTGCCATAGATTCGAAAAAAAAACAAAAACCGAAAGTCTGAGACTGACTTCCGTACAGATAGGGTTCCGTACTTTGTATGTAGAAAGTTCGGAACTCGAGTTTCGGTTTTTTTAATTAACTATTTTTGTGGTAGGTACCTACATACACAGAAATGGTACCTTCTTACAAAAATTGGTTCTTCAGTGTGTGGGTGTAAATATTATCATTCATGAATAAATAACAAAGTGAGAATAATCAACAAAGAGGTTTGTGCGAATCACCCACGATCAGTCACGCATTCTTCTATTTTGTTTTGTTTTGTGAACTTATGCAAAATTTCTTATAGTATACGGCCAGTTTAATCTCGGCGCGCTTGCCAACAACATTTCGAGATGGTATCGAATATTTTCTTGTGGCAAGTTATTCTAATTCTATATCCCGTGTCCTGCGACATAGCCCGAGACCGAAGAACGCAGACAAAGCACCTTAAAGACTTTTCTGATCAAACGCTCTGGAAAAAAGAGTATGAAAGTGAACTAAAAGACGCCCTGCTTTCCGGCAAAGGCGCGGATGACATTTCGCGAAACACGGTCCAAAGAACAATGAGCCAAAAGGATGAAGGAGATATCGTTATTGAAAAGCTGGTGGATAGCATCGCTGCCAGTGAAAAATACCTTAAGAAAGTTGACAACATTGATTTTAGATTGAACCGTTTAGACATAGAGGTCCACGAGAAAACTAATACCATCATGAAGCGTCTGTCAGAGATTTTAAAATCGGTCCGTTCGCTGCATTCCGTTACATTACAGTCCGTTAGGGACGGCATCGCGCAGTTGAAGCAGAGCTTCGAGCAGTTCCCACAAGTGACCACCAATAATTCTAAAGCGAAACATGGTAACGACAGAAATTTAAGAACTATTCAATTTTAAATTTAATCGTTTTACGTTTATTCTTCGGAACGACGATGAAGAAACTTGATTAAAATGAGGAATATTATAGTAGATTGTTTTACAAAGGACTAAACCATCCCTTATACAAGGTTGATAAACTTCCGAACGCAGCGAACTTTCATGGATCTTTTTGGCTCGAGTTAAACACTGTACTTTTCACTTCGATTGCGAGAAAATAATACAATCAAAACTTACCTTCAGTAAAATAATGCACACGTTTTTCACTTCGAGGTCTTGAATTTTTCGTAACTATAAATATTTTTCACGAGATTTCGACTGCAACAGATTCATATTCATTATTTCTTAGCCCTTCTGTTCCATTTGCATATTATTATCTTAATTTTAGCTTGATGACATTCTCAATTAATGAATATAATAAATAGTTAATAAATTTAATTCAATTTGTAGGAAACAATAAATTCTACAGACTTCGCGCTATTACCAACTTTTTTTTTGTGCATGGAATCACCCTTCGTATAATCATCCAATAATCACCAAAAAGGCGCTTTCAGCTCCATTATCAAAAATAAATTAAAATAAAATGTTTGTTCTTTGTTTATAAAAGTCTTTATAAAAGTTTTCATGTAAGAGGACAATGTTTTTGTACGGGATGATGATAACAGACAAAAATTATAAAGAAAAACAACTTTTTAGCCCTAGGGATATTATTGGCACTTCAGTCCCGCTATAATGACGTGAACACACGTTTTAAGCATGAGAAGTGAAAAAGACGTTTGTAAACGATTTTTTGTTGAACGTGCCAATATTAAATCCCAGCAGTCTAGAATAAAGTCATGAGCGTAGCGAGCTCTAAGTAGACTACCGAGGTAGCGAGGGATATAAAAGGCACGAAACGAAAAATATTTGCTCCAGTTAAACGCACAACTTTTCATCACGAATATTTTGTAATTTATAAAAGACGTCGAATGTTAGAAACTCATTTTAACCATCTTGGAGGGTAAAAATACTGTAATAAACCTTTTTCAAACCAAACGATTTTTTTTTTATGAAGGTTAATCGCTGTCTAACCTTCGATAAGCTAAAGTGAGTACAATTAAGAGGTGTGATTCCAATATAAATTCCCAACTTGTTTGTTTAGGAATTTTTTTATAGATGGCACTGTCCGCCTAAAAGAATGGTGTTCACAAGCCAAGTTGTCAAGGTACACATAAAAATGGTGCTGATATCAGTGAGAAAGTTAACCTGCGGTGCAGATCGCGTAGTTTTTTCTTTTTTGACTCCGGGCCGGCCATATAGTACTAATAACTTACTACACCATTAAAATTTAGTAGGTACCTACAGCATTCTGAATTCAAATTACTTTCGTCAACAAATTGAATTCCTAACATTTGTGTGCAAAGCCCGATTTGTGCAGCAAAAGCAATTACCAATCTGCATAATTAATTCATAACTAAAAAAAGGAATTTATGTCTTCTTTATGAAGTCACCTTTCATTTGCAAAATGCCAGTATTCGTTACATCTCTTCTAGGTATTTTTTTTTATTTGCTTTAGGTGGCTTTCGTGTCACTAGGCCATGATAGGCTTATTGTGGTTACAACATCTCTACTAGGTATTAATTCGATCTCTGTGAGCTACAGATTTGTTAAAATTTATTTCTAGGTTATGGCGACACCTCAGACCGGTTGATGTCGATAGAGTCGAGCGTGAAGACGATTCTATCGGGAATGGACGTGATCGTGACAACCATGAGCGAAGTAAAGAACCGTCAGTTCTCGAAAGGATTCCTAAGGTAAGATTTTACACTAATAATTAATAGCTTCTGACTACAGCTTCGCACGCGCTTTTCCGGGACTTTACAAACTGGCCTAAGTCCTTCCCCGGTATACCGCCCGTCTACCTCCTTCATATTAAATAGTGTTCTTTCCTTTAATTAAAAAAACTATGTTGTCGTAGTTTTTGGAAATTTTAGAGTGGTGATTTTTGAAAAGTGTAGTTGGAATATAAACACGTAACTATACACTAGACAAACTCGATGAACAATGTTTGAAATCAAACCGCCCATACTTAACCTAAAATTCACTCTTTTGCCGCGTCTTTTTAAGCAATTTACATTATTTATCGATTTGAGATCCTTCTCTCAATAAATATTGCTTACAATTATATCTGAAACTCGACGCCAAGCAACTAGGTTTTAGTGATTTGTCTCCTGGTTATTCTACATTGAGTTTGGCTAGTGTATACGTATATTTATGTTTTCTAGGACCGATTCATCCGTCAGCGATTCAATGTCGGTGATAAACGAGTTTAGAAAATTGCTGCACGAACAGAGACCAAGAGCCTGTGAGCTTGCATGCAAGTGAGTAACTTATTTTTAACCGACTTATTAGAAAAGGATTATGTCTACGTGTTTTCTTTTAAATGTTTTACACTGATTATTTCGTCAATCTGTAATTTTGGGGCCATACTGGCATACTCATATTTCCAAAACTTAGATCGTCCTTTCAGTCTCAACTCTCATTAGCCGGGCTCTATGACTCTATGTACGATATAAATAGGTTAAATTATTGCCGCCAAAGGACCGGGCAAGCAGAAATAGCGAGGAGATGTATAATTCCAACCGTTCACCCCTCTCCTCCCCGATAGGAGAGGGTTGCCTCCTGCCTTATTCATCCCCGAAACTAGATATTAATTAACAATTATTTGTTCGTATATCGTTGACATCTTAATAAAATTAGGTACATACGATTACTTAAACGCTAAGTAGGTACTTTGTCATTTTAAGTAGGTATTCTTTCGTGGTACGCATTTACCTGTATGAAAAAGGTCACAATTCTCCACAAGCCACAGAAACTATAACTTCAATAGGCTTTCTCCCGATGGTTTCCAGTGATAAACAACGTATAACTTATTTATAATGATAAAAAAATAATGACCTACACCGTTGAACACAGGTAAATATAATAATTCGAGGAGGAGGATTTATAGTGACAAACCAACGCACTCCAAAAAAAGGTATTGGAAATCTCAACGCGAAAGAAAGCAACGCCATTTAAATACCTGTTTTTACACCGGCCAACCCTATTCTGATTGCGTAGCGCGTCTATTGTAAATCTAGGCATCATAATAAAGACTAGGTACTTAGGTACAACGTGATTTAAGTTGTTCTGCGCAAAATCCGTAGTATTGACCCGATGCACGTTTTGGCTCCAGAATACCAGGACGGCAGAATCATGAAAGAGTAAGCTGAAATGTAGATATCGGCAGGGATGTTTGTCCATCGAGTCAAGAGTCAATACTTTCGACTGTGCGCATTTGAACCATCTCGAACGAACGGCAAAAAAGGACGACGACAATGTCGAGCAAGTTTAAAAAAAAAACATTTTCTATTCATTCACCTCATACATCATGGTCACCACAGAGAACAAGCATTTATGGCATGATCTCAGCAGATGCTGTAGTGACCGATTTGACATTATTTTTTTCGGTAACATTCCACTTCACCATTTACTTTTACTTTAATTTATTGTGAGAGGTTCTTTAAATTTTTTAATTAAATATAACCTACTACTTTATGCGGGTAATTTTTTTATAAAAAAACAGGTAGAACGAAGACTTAAAAAAATATTATTTGTACTTTTGGATGTCAACATCGTATCAGTAACGTTAAATTTTGAGAAAAATGGTGTCTGGTTCGTTGTATAAATACCTATAGGTACAAGTTTAATAACTAGTTTATTGTACCGACTGTTCCACGTGATGTAGGAATGTTCTGCGCAAAATCCGTGATATTGACCCGAAGAACTTTTTGGCTCCAGACTACCAGGATGGCAGACTCATTAAGAAGTCAGCTGATCACCTAGGTATCGGCACTGATATTGGTCCTCTATTGGATTTCGTCTATGCGATTTTGAATCTTCCAAACTACGAACAAAGTCTCCACTGATTCAGGACGAGTTCAATCGTGGATGGTCTTTGATAACATTTAGATATCTACACTCTTTAATACTTAGTTGATTGTTTAAAGTTAGGATAGTAGATACCAACCAGTTGATTGAAATATACGTAGGTACCCTACATATAAACCTTTCAACTTTATGCTATTGCTAAGCAACGTAACGTAAGCTGCTGCTACGATCTTTGCTAAGCAGTCTTTTATTCAGGCGTATGTCAAGAGCAAAAAACAAAGCTCTGCAATATGGAAGCTTGGATGGTAGATGAGAAATAAAAACGTATGAAAATGTATGGGACCGGCACTACCAGCGTCTAGCTAAGCGAGTCGTCTGGATGTAGCGAGGCGATGTATGTTTTCGGATTCTGAACTCTAAGCCACGCGCCTATCTACCTCGTAGCAACCCGATAAGCTACCTACCACACTGCAGTCGGCCGAGGCCTAAGTATTTATGGTGTTATCATTGTAAGCGGATTAACTACCAACCTTATTTGTGTTTACGGTGAAGTTGGATTGGCTATGTTAAGTTACCTTCGAACGTGTATGTTAAATGCTGCAGACTATTATGAATAAAGGAGGTTACAATTTTTTCTTAAATTTTGTTTTCTAATTACAGTAAAGGGGGCCGTGTGGACCGGTCGGAGCGCTATCCTACAGACTGCCACGAGATCCAGAAGCAAGGCTTCAACGTGTCTGGCATCTACAAGATACGTCCTGATGAGTTGCCGCCTTTCTACGTGCTGTGTGATCTTACCACCATCGGAGGAGGTTGGACGGTAACTGCCTATTTGTTTGTTTGTTTTAAACTTTTTAACCGACGTAAAACAAAAGAGGATCTTTTCGAGTCGACGTGTAATGTATATCGTTATTTTAGAAATCCGCGGCCAAATACAAATAAGGTAATAAGGTTAATAATAAGGTTACATAATATTATAAAAATAAAAAATAAAATACCCGAGAGGCTTTTTAGGAAAGCCGCTAGGCACTTGGTTTCACCAGTCCCCAGTTACCATATGACAAACGTTGTGCCGAACACTCTGTATAAAGAAATCATATAAAGATGATTATAAAATCGCGCATAACTTCTTGAAATCCGTGCTACCGTGCTATGCATGAACCTTAACATCACCTTCCACCGGATCGGAATGGTAGCAGCGTAAGGACTTTTTGATTTTAATTGATTTCTATGGTACAGTGTCCACTGGATCGGCATTCCGGCATATCTGCCGATACCGATGCCAGAGACCGGTATTTCTGCCGATGACTTCATCCGCAACAATATTCACGTATTCACGAGGTATTTGTCGATGCAAAATCCGAAAGCAATAGACGCACCCTATCAGAATATTGTGCAAACCGACGTACGCTGCGTGCGCTCCGATTCCGATGCAGTGGACGCACAACTTAGGGGTGATGTTTCTGAAAGATAATCGGAATATTAGCATTAATTAAAACGTAATTGTCCGATTATCTTTTCGAAGAACATGTGTTCATGTGGCCTAAAAAGCTTTTTACGCTGCCTGATCGAGACGCGCGATAGAGCGTCAGCCAAGTTCGGAAATATTTATACTCATCAAGGACCTACTAAACTTTTTTCATCATGTTCACTACAGGTATTTCAAAACCGCTACGACGGTTCCCAGGACTTCTACAAAGGCTGGTCTGACTACAAGTACGGGTTCGGCAACCTCGCTGGCGAATTCTGGATGGGTCTGGAGAAGCTCAGCTTTCTGACCATTCAGAAGCTCTACGAGTTGAGGGTGGAGGTGGAAACACAGCATGGACAGGTTGGCCAAATACTAATTTCTCGTGATCGTGTCTTAATTCAATCCTTCTGTTTTTCTGAGTTCCGTCCCATCTCTATTCTCCCTTTCCTTTCAAAGTCTTAGAGCGCCTTGTGCACCAACAGCTTAGCGTTTTTCTTACTCCCAATTATATTTTGAACCCCTTTCAGTCCGGTTGTCCTCCAGGCCATAGTACTGTTTCTGCTCTTATCAAAATCACTGACGATATCAGACATGGCATGGACGACGGATTCGTACTATTCTCTCACTCCTAGACTTCAGCAACGCTTTCAACAACGTTGACTTCGACATTCTTCTAGCTCTCCTCCGCTCTTTAAACATATCGTCCTCAGTGATTGGCTGGTTTCGTAACTACCTGAATGGACGCCGGCAACGCATTCGCGTTGACGATTCCTTTTCAACATGGTATCAGCTGGATGCAAGTGTTCCTCAGGGCGGCGTTCTACCTCCTCTTCTCTTTGCAATCTTCATCAATTCTATCTCCAAACATATATTCTCCCTACCACCTCTATGCAGATGATTTGCAAATCTACACGCAAACCCCTATTGAATGGCTAGGTGAAGCCATTGCAGATGTCGATGAAGATCTCGAAAACATCAACGATTGGAGCAAATCATTTGGGCTCAAGGTTAACCCTAGTAAAACCCAAGTGATTGTCATAGGTAGCTCTAGGATAATCGCTCGTATCGACTGGCTTAATATACCAAAAGTCATTTTTAATAGGTTTGCGATAGAAATCAGCGATACAGTAAAAAATCTGGGGTTACTTGTAGACAGGCAGTTATCGTGGAGTCCTCAACTGGCAGCTGTATCCAGAAAGACCTTTGGAACAGGTGCTTCTTTAAAGCGATTGCGTAAAAACATTAATAACATTGTGCTCATTCAAATTACTGAAAGAGAAATTGTAATAATTATTTACATTCACGAATTAAATAGCGCATTTAGATTTAAGTCACCAAGAATAACAACTTCTGTTTTAGTGGACAAGACAAAACCTTCAACCTTATTGAACCAGGATAGATAGGCACAGTGCATTTGCACTTGGTTTCATATATATCACGCACAACAGAAACGGGCGTCCATGCCAGGAGAACTTGCCCAGAGGTTTTCCCCATCTTCGGTTTCCAACTCCCTTATCCTATTTAGTACGATAGGAGTTCGAGCAGCAAGGAGAACACCACCGCACGGTGTCTTTCTGTCTCGGCGTATAATGGACCAACCTTCACAAGTTAGTTCTTGGTCCAAAACAGAAGAGTCAAGGAAACTTTCAGTTATGCTGTTTACCAGGTCATGCTCAGTTAATCCTAGATTATTCCGCCATCTCGACCATGGTATTGCGACCGATATAATATTTTGGAGAGTTGGGGGTGTCATGGGTTACATTTCTCTGGTAGAATCTAGTTCTAATCGAAATTAGCTCTGTCTGTCTACCTGTTACCTTTTCACGCCTGAACGGCTGAACGGATCTCAATGAAAATTAGCAGGGAGGTAAATGGTATCCCTAGGACAGACATAGGCTACTTAAAAAGCGCGTGCGAAGCCGCAGCTTCGCCCGCAGGCAACAACTAGTTTACATATAAATAATGTTGGACAATCCACACAGCATTATCTAACCCCAAGCTAAGCAGAGCTTTTGTTATGGGTACTAGATGACTGATATACTTAATACAATACATTACATAGATAGATATTTTTTATTATGCATAGAAAATAACCAGAACACCCGGAACACATTTGGTTCTATTATTTGATTGTAATTTTGTTTGTTAATAAAGCATGGATTTAATGTAAGTTTTATATTTCAGGAGGCGTACGCAGGCTACTCTGTGTTCACCCTTGGACCCGAACACGAAGGATTCCGAATTAGCACGTTAGGCACTTTCTACGGGACCGCAGGTATCAATACAAAAAAATATATTTTCGTATGATTATTTACGTAAGCACTTGGAACACGTGCAGCATTGTTAAAGTCACGAGTAGCCGAGAAGAGAGGATGAGGGTAGCACGCTAAATTATGGCGGAGGTAGTAGATGCCTAGGTGTACATAGCAGTAAGGCTGAAGTGATAACGGTTTTGATACAAGTAGGAAAACTAGGCTTGATTATGATTTGACACTTGGGCCCGTTAGTTAATTGGGGGTATGGTTTCGTCATAGCCTATCCGTTAGGGCGGATTGGGGTTATAAGCCGGGTTTCCACCGCGAGCGGAGCGAAGCCATTCAATACTCCGTTTAACACGCAAGAGTAAACTGCATACTTGTATTTCCATCAACAAATAGTCGAGCGGAAAGGACTGAGCGAGCAGAAACCTTTGAAATGAACTCCGCTCACTCATCTGTCATTTCTCTTTCGCGGTGGATACCTGGCTATGGGTGGGTTTGCAGTGGGTAAAAATAGCGGGTAGCATTTTTCGTAAGAAAATTGGAAAAAGCTTAGTTTTGATCATAATAATCTGGTAAAGCACTTTCTGTCAGCAATTTATTTTAGCAGTTTTTTTTGCATTGTTTTTTTTTTGCCTTTGCCCACTGCGTCACATCGGTCATCTTGTTAACTTTGTGTGAACTTCAGGTGATTCTCTGTCGTACCACGCCGGACAAAAGTTCTCTACGCCTGACGTAGACAACGATGATTGGAAGGACGGTTCCTGCGCCGCCGAGCACGGTGGCGCTTGGTGGTACAAGGAGTGTGATAAAAGGTACCTTAAAATCTATATATATATATACAGAGTGTCCCGAAACTCAACGTCAAGCCGAAAACGCAGGACAGGTGGGTTCATGGCGACCCAGAAAAACCATAAAATTATGGGTCTATCTCCAATGGTTTTTGAGTTATAGACTTTTTCCTGAAAATCAAAAATTCTCTGCCTTGTTACTAAATGTACTGTTGCAAAGGTGTGGAAATGTTTTGATTTTAGGTCTTATTTCAGACAATACATTTTTTCAAATTATTTTAATTAGTAAAGTGTGACGTATAATACAATTTGAAATCTAAGATAACTGCGCCAACTTTTATCATAACATGCCGGCCTGTCGTAGTGGATTTTTATTTCAGTATGAAGGGTCAAAGTTTGAAAACCATTTAGGCAAAAAAAATGAATTAAACCATATTTTTTTTCGAAAAATGGGGTCATTATGTTTTTATTTTACACTTCAATAAATGAATGTGTTATTTGAGTTTGTAATACAAAAATAAAAATCACAAAATATTGGCATCTGTAGTCACAGCATAGAAAAGTTTGACGCCGGGCAGATAATTTTTGATTTTCAGGAAAAAGTCTATAACTCAAAAACCATTGGAGATAGACCCATAATTTTATGGTTTTTCTGGGTCGCCATGAACCCACCTGTCCTGCGTTTTCGGCTTGACGTTGAGTTTCGGGACACCCTGTATATATACATACAAGGTGCCACGTTACTCATGTACCAAGCCGAAACTGGGTTGTTGTGCACCCTATATCCAACTGATCCGCATGGAAGATTTTCAGAAATAATATTTCTGAAAATCTTCCATGCGGATCAGTTGGATATGAAATTTTCATAGTAAAAAATAACATTACGCATACGCTTAGAAAAATTACAACCTTTTCACTAACGCAAAACCGAAAAAATTTTAGGGTTCCTTTTTCATGTGCAAATAAAGAAACCATTCATACATGTTAAAAATAAAACTAGGCACGTACGTAGCACTTTTTTAAAATTTCGCGATTTTTTAACATACCTACCTAATGAAGATTATTTATCGGGTATTTATCGCGTAACTTTTATTAAATATCGATAAATAGTCTTTATTAGGTACCTACGTAAAAGTACCTATCACGAAACAAACGTACCTACCTACAGATAAACATTGTAAGTTAAAATAATAGCTTAGAAGAAAAATGTACGGAACCACCGTAAAGTTTACGGCATTGGCTAAACAAAAGCGATTGAAAGGTCAAGCACCTTACTTCAAAAACCTTGAAACCCGGAAAGTCCTAGAACAAAAAATGTTCGTGGCGCCTTGTATACAGGGTGTTTGGTTCGTTTGCCAAATTGAAATGGGGGGTCGTTGCTACCTTCTTAACCCCCTCAATAAATTCTTGGCCCAACGGTATTTTTTTTTTATTTTTATATTTTTTATGTCGATTTTTTTTTTATTCTAAATTTACAAAACTTTGCATTCAAACTTGAATAAAAAAAACGTTAACTTTTTTCCTTGTCCTTTATAATTAATGTACGTAGAGGAAAGATGGATATTTTTATGGATCCGAAGTTATGGGCCGACGGAATCTCTTATCGTCGATATATTGACTTCAAGAACCGCCGGAAGGGGCCTGCCGAGGTGCAGATACTGAATACTTTATCTCAATAGTATGGATACAATTTGCGTGTTCTTAAGTTATAACTGCAGATCTGTAATGCGGTCGGTCGACTGCATAAGAGCGATGTGTGCGGACGCTGATATTATAGCACTACAAGAAACCTGGCTTTTGCCACACGATATTTCCTTGTTGGGGACTATTGACCAAGGCTTCAGCTATACGTGATCTTCGGCGGTTGACACGTCCGCGGGCCCGCTGCGCGGGAGGCCATATGGAGGTGTGGCCATACTATGAAAGACTAGCGTGTTCCAGGATGTCACTGTGGTTCAGTGTAATAACGTGTGGATTTCGGCAATAAAAATAACTCTGGCTGGTCAGAGATCTTTAGCTGTTTCTTCAGTTTACATGCCGACTGCTTGTGCTGAAAATCTAGTGGAATTTACCGAATGTCTGGGTGAAAAAAACGCAATAGTCCACTATTGCGTATTTTTCACCCAGACATTCGCAATAACACTCTCCAGTGTTATTGCGGAATCCGTGTACATGCTTGGGGATTTTAATGCTCACCCTGGAGAGGACTTTGGTGGGCACCTTATAGACTTTTGCTGTGAGCAGGATTGGATATATGCGGACTTTGAAAGACCGGGCTTACACTCAGGTACCTTTACTTATGTGAGCGATGTGCATGGCTGTAGGCGTTGGCTAAATTATTGCCTTGTGACCCAGGCCGCCTGGGCCACAGTGACTAATGTAAGTGTCCGGCACGGTGTATACTGGTCAGATCACTATCCACTCGAAGTGCATAGTAACATAAACGTAATTAAACCTAAATGTTTTAATTCTAATGTACAACCTAACTAGGGCATGGCGGTATTGGACTTATTGATAATACCGGTATTTTTCCGGTATTCATATTTTTTAAACCGGGATCCCGGTACTTCGGTATTTCACTGTAAATATTAAAAAAGTAGAAAAATATATTTTTAACTTCATGTAATATTGTTTTAGACTAAATCAATACTATTCCTAACTTATAATAAAAAAAAAAGGATTAATAATAAATATTTTTCAATATGTCTCCCAATACATTTATTTGATCGTGAAATAAGTTTTTCTATTCCCTTGAAATAGTTATTTGTTCAACAAGTGAGCAAAACTATTTTTAAAGCAGTCTTTAGTAGAGTCACAAGCGAAGCGAGGGATTTAAAAGGCACGAAACAAATAAAATTTGCTGTCGAGTTCAACATGCAACTTTTAAGCTAGAAAGTATTTTGTAATTTATAAAAGAGGTCGAATCTCAGGAACTCATTTTGGTCAACGACTATGGAGGGTACGAATGCTGTAAACCTCTTCCAAACCTAGGAGCTAGGAGAGTGCGGAGCACTCTCCTAGCAGGTGGAGAGGCGTTTCCTCCGCCTCTTCGCAGAATCTGCAGGATTGTGTGTCGCTTAGACCCAGATTGAACATGTGCTTGTTAAGGCGACAGTGTCCAGTTAGGGCTCTTGTCATGATGCGAAGGTTGCTTCTGCCGATAAACTAAACTGTCCGATAAACGGTTCACCAACCGAATCCTAACCTCCTTTCCTACGATAAGCTAAAATGAGTGCAGCTCACGTTTTCGAGCGAGACTGGAGAAAAAATAATTTTCTTCTTGGCCTGAAAAATGCTCATTTACAGCGGACTTGAACTCATTATCGTCAGCAAATCGCTTTCCCCGGAGGTCTTTGTTTAAGTTTTTGAATAAAAAGTAATCACTGGGTGCCAGGTCTGGGCTGTAGGGTGGGTGGTTAATTTCCTCGAACACACACTCTAGTACCTTCTGCGTGCCTTCGAGAGGCACGCAGTGTGAACCGGTGCGTTGTCTTGTCCTGAAGAAGCAAGCTTCTCTCAAATGGCGTAAAGTGGTTGAGTATTATAAGACTCATACAAGTTTTTCACATTTTCTTCTATAGCCGCCGTGATTGGCCCACCTGGGCGAGGGATGACCACTTTTGTACGGTCGATAATAAAGAAGCAGACTCTTAATAAAGGGCTACTATTCCTTCATGGATAGTTTTTGAGATTTTCCTTGAGTGAGGAATTTAATTACCGTGCGGTGCTCGATTTTCTTTAACATTGTCGCGTCAGTCATTTACGTCGACTTTAACTAGAGGTTGCAAACAAACTAATGAAGTTATCAACATGAAACCCGCAGATAGTGTCATTTAGCTAATAGTGTACTGTAATTACCCGCAACATTATCAATCACCCCGATATCGAGAATACATTGAACGCCCTTCGGACATAAAAAATACAGTGGAATTGAGAACCACCTCCTTTTTTTAAACTCGGTTGAAAATACCTTCCTGTTTTAAATTCACTCATATATACCTATTAACCATATTTACATCCTTCAGCAATTCAGCATAAAAATTATTTCTTACATAACGTGATAGCTGTGATAACCCTCGGTGATAGTTTTTCGTAATATTGTCTCTCGGATACACTGATTGCCGTTTGTAACTTGTGCTCGTGCGTAGTAACAATTATTAGAGAACTGGCCTACCTGCTTGGACGCACACATTGACTATTTGCAATTAAAAATATCTGTAGAAGTAAATATTTAACTTACAAAATAGTCTTACACTATACACGGGCATTTATTCGTTTATTTATTTTGAAGTCGGTTTATCAATTTATGAACTCACCATAAAAAGAAACAGTCTACGTTTTCTTTTCACGGTGAGTTAAGTTCCCATCAGTTTTACAATCATAAAATAAAATGATTTGTTTGTTATTTGTGTAATCTAGAACCGCCTTATAAGTTTTATTCATTTTATTCAAAATACCGAAATACCGGTATTTGCAATTTCAATACCGGTATTCGGAAGTGCCTTAAATAAGCAGGTATTATCGGTTTTTCGGTAATACCGAATACCAGTTTCCATGCCTTAAACCTAACAGTAAAGTTACTTGGGGGCAAACAGATACCAGCCAAATAGAATCTTATAATTCACTTTGCCACAGATTGTTATTATACAATGTGTCTATTTCTAACCTGTGGCCACTATTGTCACACAATTCATAACAACAATTAGTAAGTTTAACTGGCAACTCTATTTTGCATATCTTGATTGATATACTTAGGAAAGCATCATTTGGGAGTGCTGAGCCCGCTCAGGCTAAAAATAGGAGGCGAGCCCATGTTGTAGGATGGAACAGGCAAGTCAGACACACTCATGGTGCTCTCATGCGTTGAAATCTGTCTATTTCGATGGGTACGATCGCTAATCAGACTTGAAATAAAAAGCACAAATTCAAATATTAACTACCTTTTTTAAAAATTACAACCCTTGTTCAAGGTGCTGACCGCCGCGCCGTTGCGAATGCACGCGTGACTTCTTCGTCTAATTTGTACCGTCGTAATATTTAAAAGAAATTCGTCCTTGATCGTGACGAGGCCGTTTGTATCCGTTGTCGTAAATCTTCTTGACTTTCTACTTCCGTAGCGTAGACGAGTTCTTTTGCACGTCCCCAGAAGTAGAAATCCAAAGGAGTCAGGTCTGGGGAGCGTGGAGGCCATGGTATAGGGCCATCCCTCCCAATCCACGAATTAGGGAATGCAATATTTAAGAATTCCCTTACTATTAAACTCCAGTGCACAGGACACCCGTCATGTTGAAAGACAATAGGTCTGTCTTCATTAAAATTGGCACTTCAACTAGCATTTCCGGTAAATCATTTCTCATAAATTTTTCCCGTTGAGACGCTCAGGCAGGTAATGTGGTCCAATTACGCGATCTACAATCACTCCTGCCCAAACATTAAGACTGAATCTTCTTTGAAATTACCTATGTCTCTTCATTCGAGTGTTTTCATCTTTTGACGACCAGTGGTGCAAGTTGTGCAAATTTAGAATGCCTTCTTTCGAGAATTGGGACTCATCCGTCCACAAAACACTTTTTAAAAAGTCTGGGTCATTTACGTCTACGTGATCTACGTGGTATGAAGCAACAACGGCAAAATGGACACGGTTGTCAAAGTCGGATTTTCCGAGATCTGCAGCCAATAAAAATACGCTTTACTTACCGTCCAGATTATTTAGAAGAATGAACGCGCTAACATTAGTGACTTCAAAATCCTACCTTGCATCGGAGTGTAATGAAATGCATGTTTGTGGTTCTGGCGAAGTACTTTCCACACCTTCCACATGGATATTTCGAGCATTTCAGCTACATTTCTGATACTTCGAGTTGGATCTTCTTCGAAGAGCCTTAAAATCTGCTCATCAATTCCAACATGGTGCCGCATCAAAACACCTCTTGGTTGTTTAATACGCATATTTCCAGTTTCACGAAGGCGGCGAAAAGTATTTTGGAACGTGTAGCGGAAAGGTAAGTGTCTGTTACGAAAGCGTTCTTGGTAGATGCGTTGCGCTTCTCTTGCGTTACCATCGGCATTTCCGTATGCCATCATAATGTCTGCATACTCTTTGTCAGTGAATGTAGCCATCCTCAAATGGACTACATTAACAAAACAACAACAAAAACAATAAACAGATTTCAACAAAAGTTTAATAAAAACAAATAACATTTACATTTTAGAATCTTCAAAATCACGAATAAATTCAAATGTGGTAATAAATTTTCACATCGTTCTTTTTTTGAATTATTGTTCGAAATACGGTAGAGGTTGATTCAATATCATTATGATGGATTTATAGTAAAAACTTTTTGTCTTTTGACCTAAAATTAGTAATATCAAATATCTGCCAAAGGTGTCTCGATGCACAAAATAAGCAAACTAGTAAAGCTAGCGAAAGGTTTTCAAGGCATGATGCAAACCGTTAGAAATACGATAGAGTAGAGAAGTTTTTAAATGAATTTTAAAAACAAAATTGTCCTTAGTCTTTTTTTTAATTTCGGTCTAAGTTGAGCTTCAAATTCGATATTAATTTTTTAAAAACTTTGTGAGACGATTCCAAAAAAACTAGGCTTTGCTAGCGAGTAATTTTGACATCGATAGAACCGTACAACAATACAAATTAAAATAAAACACAAATTTGGAGGCTACACCACATAACTTTTTATTTATTCAAGTTTGAATGCAAACTTTTGTAAATTTCAAATAAAAATTTAAAAATCGACATAAAATTTTCCGTGGGGTCAGGATTTTTTTGAGGGGGTTGAGAAGGTAGCAACAACCCCCCTTTAACCCCCCATTTCAATTTGGCAAACGATGCACCAAATACCCTGTATAAGATATTTCTTGTAAAAGGATAATGAAAATTTAACCTGCTTGAAGTAATCTCAACGTGACTCTGACGTCATGTTATTAGGATAATTTAACTTAAATATATGAACCTAAACAGATGGCCTATGCTTCATACCTTTGTGGAATATCTGACTGATGGGTACACCTTGTAAAAAAAAGACTAAAATTCACCACGCATGTCAATTTTAGTCTTTTTGCCGTGGTTTGTTTACGGTTTTTGATAAGTAATTCATCAAATTTGGCTGAAGTAGAAAACCTGCCCTAGCTACTTTTTTAGAGGTCATTGCCATATTTACCTATTTTATCTAGCTTGCCAGAAATACTTCGACTTTTTATTTATGACTCGATGATAATTCGTTTCAGCAACCTCAACGGCAAATTTGTGACTGTAGGCGAGGAAGAAAAGGGCCAGTCAGTGTACTGGATTTCATTCAAGGGCCCCAACACTCCACTCTCTAAGACGAAAATGATGATACGTCCTTTGCCGGCCTCTAGACCAGCTGTTTACGACAGGGTATGGGTAATGAATACTTAGGTACTGACGCAAGGGGACACTGAACTCTTTTATAGTATACCTACTAGCTAACCAGACAGACGTTGTCCTGTCTTAACTATGAATATTGAATTCGAATTGGTAATATGGTCGTTAAGTTTAGTTAAATTTTCTATTGTTCCGCGCAATTTTCTTTCATAAGAACCTGTTAGTTAGGCATAACAAATACAACAAAGAAAGAATTAGCGAAATCGGTCCAGCCGTTCACGCGTGATGCCATGACCAAGGGAAATAGGGATTCATTTTGTATATTATATAAACTTCTGCCCGCCGCTTCGCACGCTTTTTTCGGGATAAAAGGAGCCTGTCCAGCCGTTCACGCGTGATGCCATGACCAAGGGAAATAGGGATTAATTTTGTATACATATAAACTTTCTGCCCGCCGCTTCGCTCGCTTTTTTCGGGATAAAAAGAGCCTATGTCCTTCCATTGGCTTCATTAAACATCCATGCTTTTTTTTTTTTTTACTTTAACTAAATACGGTAGCAAAAGGTAACAGACAGACAGGCTTTCGCTTTCAAATCGTCGGGAAACAAGAGTTACATTCGCTTTTATAATTTTATTTAATGGATAAAAGCAGTGCGAATTAAGTGCCAGAGGCATGTTACTGTTGGCCTCTATTATTGTACTCTTAGGTTGTCCCCCTATACGAGCATTCCTACTGAACCAAGTTTATAGACCTTTTTAAGAAGAGACCTCTCTTCCACTACGTAATATGCTTTCCCTAGAGAATTGGATTATAATCAACTGCACTCTATTAAAACTTTTGATTGTATCCCAGAAAACACCCACAAAAATATCGTGCTAACCCTTTCATTGCCAATGAAAATGTTAGCCAACCAGCTAGTAGAGCTACGGCGCGCCCCTTTTGTTGCACCGCAGAGGCAGAGCAGTGAATGAGTTAACCATTCCAAGGTAGAACTTATCGCTAATATTGTTTCAGAAAACTTTAGAATCCAAAATAAGGACGGTTTCCGAAAAACTGCGTAATAAGGATCTGAAGGCAAATTACGACATGACTCATCAGTTCCGCTATGAAGAGCCAAGCCTGGCTGAAGCTTTCTTTCCGAACTACGGAATACAGTGATTATCTAACTTCTGGTTACGAGAACCTATCCACGTAACATAGTGTAGATCACAATGCATGTAGTTAGTGTAGACAATAATACATAAATAACGCAATATCTGTGCATTTTAAACTTTAATCTAAGCAATAAGTCGCCTCTGCAAACGGAAGTTACGTAAAAAGAAGAACCAATTTCTTCTTAGCTTGAATACAATTTAAAAAGCATTCCTGAGTCTTGACTTGCAAAGTCTTATGAATTATAGCGCAATTCTTTGCAAAAGCACTACAAATGAACAGTTATAGGTACTTCGATTTTTTGCGAATGCGCTAGTCAGCTGGAGTAAATGTATATCAAATAAACAAGCTAGCAGACGTGACATTATCAGTAAAGAACAAATAATATCTACTTATTTCTCAATATCTTTTATATATCTTGGAACAAAATCCATGTAGCATTTTGAAGGCGACCGCTAGTAGTATAATTCGAATTGAAATGTATTGTTTGCTGCTACGAATAAGTAATATCTACTTATGTTATTATTCGTAGGTTTGATGCAGTTATTGCTTTCCTTGGTCGTATTTTGTGTTTCTAAATCATCGCAGTAATGTAGGAAATTAAACTGTATTTATGTCACATCCAACATTATAGACTTAAGACTACTTATTTAGATCCTAGTAAGAATGTATTATGGTAGAAATAAAAAATAAATAAATCAGTCTCATTTGCTTTATTTCCATTGGTATACATAACCATGCCTCGATTTGAGCAAATTGAGTCTCAACAAAATTTTACGACTACATATTTTTTACCAGATTTATTCAAATAAACACAACATCAATAACATAAATGACATCGATGACAAAGATACACATGTGAACTAATAAGTTTTAATATTCTCCAAATATAAACGTTTTCAAATATGATAAGAATAATAATAGGTACTTATACATTTTCATAGCGGTAGCGCCAGCTATATACCAATTAAATTAAAGGAGATTAATTTCGTAGATTCCCACCAGGCCAAGTCGCTTGACAAGTGCCTTTTTAAATAGCAAAAGCTTGAAGAAATGAGCACGAACCTTTAGATAAGGTTATTCGACTGGACGGGTGTGAAGCAAACAGAACCAGAGCGTGTCCATCGGGCTGGCGACCTGGTTGAATCACTGCATAATAAGGGTTTAGTCAAATCATCAACACATTTTTCTTATTTCTGGCCAGACGTCGCAGATCATCCGTCCGATGGACTCGGCTTAAAGCAACAAACGCTATTGTACACTTATAACAAAACGATGCGTAGTAGTAGTACGGCATACAATGTGTAAATCTACTACTTAAACATCTATAACGTTAAAACTTCCGAGTGAACATCAAATATTAATAAGTTCTACGAATATTGTTATATGATAAACTTATCAGATATTATGATAATCCAAGAATATCCTACACCTCTTTGCTTCGATACTCTTTTAGGCCTGTTCCTTTACAAATTAAATAAAAAAAAAATAACCTATAATATCACCTAAATGAGATGAAACAAGAATATGTATTCACAAAACCTAACTTTAATTTAAAATATCAAATGATTACTCGTTTAAATTGAATTGAAATTATCATAAAAAAAGAAATTTACAATATACAAAAAAATATTAAGTTAACTAAAATATTCAGAGTTAACCGAACACTAAATATACAGAGATAACTAAAATGCCACATAATTATAAAAGAGCACCATACATTTTATAATTATACTTATTTTAAATTAAAAAATAATCACACCGGTAGGCGTCTTTAATAATAATATTAACTAAATTGCACATTTAGTCCTAACACATGCAACGATTTTGATTTAGTCGAAATTAATAATACTACCTCATTACAATAGCTGATCAAATGAACTTCTGTGACGTTTGATCATTATTAATTGAGTCAATTCATTCGTCAAACTATAGTTACTGTAGTTTAGGCAAATGTTTGCGAAATTTCAATTGTGTTTTCAGAAATTTCATACGATTAACGCTTGCACTGCCAGGTTGCGAGCCGGGAAGGCGTATTGTCACAGCCTCAAGCTATCAAGAACAGTGTCTGCGTCGCTGGCACTCAATGTGTTAAAAGATCGAGTTGCAACGATATATTTACCCTACTCTTCTCTATCTCTATCGGTTGTCTCAATCTTTCTTACTAAACAAATTCATGAAATTTAAAGACCGTAAGGACATGCTTAACCGTTGAAAGCCACTTCAGCCACGAAGTAGCATGTGTAGAGTTGGAGCAAATTATTGTGGTAAGCGTATACAGCCCACCATCAGCTTCTTTTGAAATATTTGAAAATGTTATGGAGGATATTTTATTTAAACTCTCAAAATCAAATAAAACTATCATGGTTTGTGGAGACTTTAATATTGACCTTTTAGAAGTTTACTCCCTTAGTACTAGATTGACTAATTTATTTAATTCTTATAATCTAAGGCCATTATTTATTGGAACCTACAAGAATAACTGAAACCTCAGCAAAATCTACAGATAATGTATTAGTTAGCCAAAATGAAAAAATTGTTAGTAAAAATATAATAAGCAATTCAAAATCAGACAATTTAGGTCAACTAATACAATTAGAAATTCAAGTAAAAAATAATAATTGTAAAAAGAAAATGCATAACTGTGACCACAAGTCGATTTGAACGGTTTAAATTGGATTGGGAATCTACACCATCACCTTATCAGTTATCACTCACATAACAACCCAAATGAGTCGTATTGCAGTTTTTTTAACAAATTCACCAGTGTGTTCAATTCAATATTCACACCCAAATCGATCATGGTCTCAGAAAAGCTTAACTTTAGTGAGTGGGCAACAGTGGGTGGGTATACAAAAGAGTAGACAAAAGTTGTATGAACTGTATAGTGAAAAACAATATAATTTTAGCCAGGAGTTCAAAGTAAAAGTAAAAAATTACTCAAAAATGTTTAGAAAAGTCTGTCATATAGCAAAATCAAATTATATTAGCTCAAAAATAAGAAATAGTGAAAACGTAATATAGTCAACTTGGAAAATAATAAATAGTGAGACTTGAAAAGTCAATACCTACGTTAATGATTACAATTTATAGATGAATGATTGCTCAATCAAAAATGATGTTAAAGTAGCCCAAGCATTTGAAAACTTTTTTACTGACCCCATTGAATTGCATTGCTACGGGAGGCGAATAAATCAATTTCATGATAACCAAAAGTTGCACTATACTGTTTGGAAAGCTTTATCAGATAATTCCCATTCAGTATCTGGGTTTATTATTCTGGAAACTAAATCCGCAGTTTGCTTTCGTATTAACGTAAGATGCAAATATCCAAAAATTTGTCTTCTCGCACCAAATGTGTCTTGTTATGTTACTCAGATGTGGCAACTGGATCCCCCATTCTATTCACATAGCTTATAGCTGTGGTGTTATAGACTCTCAGCAATATTGTGCAGTTCGATTTATTTTCAAATAAACTTTTTACCTGTTATAAGTTGTGTGTTATGAGTTTGATTGCCGTTCTATAATCCTCTCATCCTGAAGTGATTATTTAAAATAAACTTATTTAGCGGCTTTAAATTAAGTATGAATCTTTTAGTGCCGATAGGTTTAGGAATCAGGAATATTTTTAAAATATATTGCCCAGGACATGGAGTACAAGGGCTAACATCCCCATCCACTAATTAGTTTATGAATAGCTACAGACATCTAACGACTTCTCTCTTCGATCTTCGTGGGTAAACGTGGACCGAGGTATACGGACTGTGAAACTTGTTCAGTTCAAATTGAATAGAATATTCTTCTTGTATCTACGAGTACGTCAAAACTACACTATTGCTAGTGATATTAAGCCAACAGCTAAAATGGCAAGTAACCTGACCAGCGTGTACCTGCGTCACTGCTGCGTGTTGGAACGGGACTTGGACTGGTTGAACTTCTTCGATGGCGGCTTATCATCGAATAAGGCCGCAGGCGGCTTGCCTTTGTTGGCCTCCACCCCCACATCAACTGACGACTGTGGGGTAGGCTTCTGGTTAACTTGTTTTCGGATGTCTTGGCCCTGTTTTCGATAGCCTTACTATCTTTTATTTTATAGGCAACGGCGTATTAATATCATCACAGGAAGCTCACAACTACCTGTGTTATCGCAATTGGCAAGCAGACACTTCCGATGTACCCAAAGTATATTTGTATATATATATCTTTGTACTCAATCCTGCAGGATCTTCTTCATCTACTGTACATCACATCGTACACGTCGTTTCCCCTTATTCTCTTCTAATTTTCTTATTTTTCGTTGGTAATGCAATATTTTATTTTCTGAATTGCGTCTTGACATTTTGGTGAAAATACAAGTGAGAGCGTTGCCTTGCACAAAAAAGGAATGAGACAACCGCTAGAGATGTTTAAGAGTAGGGTAAATATATAGTTACAACTGGATCTTTTCTTTGAGTGAAATCTCAACTAAAGAAACAACCTGGTTATTATACTATAATTTGAAGAATGAATTGACGAAAAATAATGAAAGATGGAACGTTTAATTTTACTAATGATTTGCATAATAGTTTACAATAAGTCAAAGTTTCATAATAACTATCAGAAGTATAAAGTTTTGATTTACACAACGATTTTGAAATGTTTACTTTATCTGCTACTGAAGAATAGAAAATAGGTTCATAAAATAGGAGCGTTTAAAAAGCCGAGTATCCCTTAAAAAAGTACAATCCGAGAAACAATATATCTATTAGTGGATGGAATTAGATCATCATTCTATCAAGTAAAAGTAGAAAAAAATATATAATACATTTAAGTTAAATAATGTAAAATACATTGAACCTACGTTTCATGAACTACCTACCACAGAAAGCCTTAATATGTTAACTGCATCATATAACATAAGCAGTACGTGTATATCTAGAGAACTATCGATCTGGTTGCCTATTAATATTAATAAAAACATTCACGATTATAGTTATATGAGTAAAATCTACTTTGAAATTGTATACTTAAATATAATTTAAATCAAATAACTGATGGTAAAGAAATATGAGAATTAACATTGTTTGAAAGAGTAAATGACAGCTAGAGTTTTATTAAAATAAAAATCCGGCTAAGTGCGCGTCAGACTACCGTTTAATGGGTACAATACCTGAATGGGTATTATTAAATGCGAATACTTTAAATCAGTTTCATTTTTTCATTTCATTTCATTTTCAGTTCGGAAAATTTAGCGCGAGGTATAAATTATAAGGTTTTATGATCAAATTATAAACTGCCTTCTATAATCTTATAAAGACGTTGTTATTACAATTTTGGTCCGGAGCCCTTAAAATAAATAAGTTTATAGCTAAATCTAAATAGGCGGAATTGTCACATATTGACAACTGTCTTCGGTTACCGTACAATTTTGCTGAAATACAAAACGGCAAAAGAAAGACAACCTAAATCATATTGTCCTTAGAAATAAAGAAAGGGCCTTGGCGTGTTGTTTTATTGTTTAAAGTTAGCAACTGATGATATAAAATCGGTCAAAATTAACGGAAACCGAACCCGCTGTCATTAAAAGAAAAATATAATGGATTCGAGACATTGATATGAGTGAACACGTACACTTATTAGTTAATACATTTATATTTTGATTAAAATACTACATACTAAATGTTTTACATTTATCTAAATACAAATCGTCATGAGACTACATTTCATATAAAATTAAATTCTTTTTTTAGAAAAAAAATTGATATAACTTATAAAAATTAACAATAGTAGTTTGCTTTTGAGAAAAAAAATATAAAATTGACAAATTAGTGACGGCCCAGTCGTTTACTAAACTGGTCTATGAACATTTTTAGCATTGTACTTGATAGTTAGTTTAGGAAAGTAGTTTGGAATATTACTTTTATCATTCCTTTCGTCTAACGGCAGTAAAAAGATTTAGTTTAAGAGGTTTTCCATTTTTAATAAGCATTTTTATATACAACTGGATTTATTATAGTTAAATTGTCTTTGCTAATATTAGGTTAATTAAATAATAACTAAAGTGTTTCAGAAATCACTGACTGCGCTAAAAATTTATTATCACATGTATAACTAGGCGTTGCCTAATTAACCGCCAAGGTTCTACTGGTAGGCTAATATTTGTGGGCTTTACCACAATATTATAATAACTAATCTCTAAAAGAGAATTAAAATATTTCTTAGAATCCGCAATAGACGAGTCTAGTAAACGCCGGTAAACATTAAATTATTATTCCCTAATAACTTCTTAGTAACCTTAAAACTGGGAATATTTTCGCGTAAACAATAACAAGTTGTCTCCGCGCATTTCATCTGAAAGAGAACAACTGATTTGTTAAAATAATATTAATTTAAAACAACAACTGTAGTTACAAGCTTATTCTAGAGTACATCATCAACTTCACACAAATACTACGGTCGAGAATACATTATAAGTTTTGCACATTTATGAATATAAAGCTCCAATGTGCACAAAGAATTGTCAATTAAGAAAAGAGTTGAGAGGGGAAAATATAAAATCCATTTTGAAGATAATTCTTTCGCAAACTGGACGAATAATTACTTATTTAGCCAAAGCTTTCACAGGTCGCTTTGACGCCACGGCTTCTGTCGCTGGGCAGTTAACGCATAGCACGCACATATGTCATGTCCCCTACCTTTTAACAGAGTCGAGGACAACAGTCAGCAATCCTTTAGGCGTTGTCATCTCGATCTTGCTTCTCGCTCTCAGGGCGAAGACTGTCAATACAGGCGACGATCTTGAGAGCAGGGCCTAATTTCATAGATAAAGCCATGACGAGATGCTCGGCTTTGATGAGAAGTAGCGCTTCGCCGTCCACTTCTTGTAATGCGAAATCGTCGGCGTAGTTGGCGCAGCCAGGGATGTTGCGGATGAAATCACATACGTCCGCGATCTGTTAAAATAAGGCATTGTCATTTAAATAAAGATAGCAGCAAAACACAGGTGTTATAAGGAAAATTCTTTGCATAACATATAAAAAAAAATCACAATACAATCTGTATTGAATACAATAATAATTACTTTAATATTCTTTGTCAATAAAGATTATTTTAAAAAAAGAAAAAAATTACAACTAATATCGTTAAAAGTCTAGTATGATTTTGCTTTCAATTATCATAATAGTTAGTGACAAAGAAAATTACAATTCAATAATAAAAACAAATTAGAACTAGTATTTACAATTGAAACAATTAAGCTAACTGCAGACTGTTGCAAACAATCTACAGGTAGCTCAACTGATCCATATCGATACCAGTCGGAACCGTCCCCAAGACGCTGGCTGCGTTGCCCCGCTGTATGGCAATGCTGATGCGCTGCACCAGATACCCACCAGCTACCGGGTCACGCGTCGCGTCGACCAGACGCTCAGATAATATAATATAATAATTAGTTAGTATGTTACGTAGTAAAAAATAATATTGGGGAAAATTCCAAAGGATCATATCCTAATAACATTAAAGTTTGTGCCGTTGTAAGACATTTGGATGAAGACAACGCCACAACTACAAAACTAATCGAGCTAAAACTTTGCGTAGGTGTAAATCTAAACTGGAACAACATAATATTAAAGGCTTCTTTTTGTCCAAGTAAAACGCATACAGAGCCGCGGGGTGAATCTAGTCCTTTTATATTATAAAGGCGAGAGTTTGTGAAGATTATTGAGCAAAGACAACGCCAAAACGGCTGAACAAATCGAGCTGAAATTTTGCACGAATATGGTTAAATATGGGACCTGGAATAACATGTAAGCAACTTTTTATTTAAAACGCGTGCGAAACCGCGAGCAGAACTAATACATAACATATATATAAATGACTCACACTCCAGTCGGGTGCTTCGCTTATCTTCAATCTCAAGACTGACTCCTCTGGCGGCTGGTCACGGCAACTCTTGGACGGCCCGGCCTCCGCTTCGTCGCGAATAGACGGCGATGTGCTAGTATCGTTCGGGCTATGCAACATTTTCTTCTTGCCTGTTGAATATATAATAGCTTTAAGATATTTACTAATACTACAAAAGAACAAACAAGTTCTCTTATGGTAGTTTAATTAGTGAGAATAGTGAATACTTGGACAGTTTAAACAAATCTTGAGAGTTAAAAATGAAGTTTGGTTGAAAATTATAGAGACGGGCACAAAAACCGGTGTCTGCAAAATTGAATTGAAATATACAAGATATTTTAGTATTTCTGAGGAGCTTCATTCCGGCCTATATTATGTACCTATTGAACAAAATATTGCAAAGTTTGATAGAGATTAAACTAACAGTTTCACAGCCCATGACGCACAGCTCCATGTTACAGGTGGTAGAGCTATGGCGCGCCCCTTCGGGTCACCGCAGAGGCTGGGCAGATAATGCGAAACAGATACATACGCGGAGGTTCGTCTTTGTGGTCCTTGCGATTCCCATCACGGACTTTAGGCGGCGATTCGGAGGCTGCTTTGACTTTGGCTTTAGCTGCTTGCGCATGCGCTTGTATCTCTCTCTCCAGCTGCTTTAATCTCAGCTTCTCTCGGTCTTTGACGCGCTCTCTCTCACGTCGGGCCTCTCTTTCGCGCTCCCTGTCACGCTCGCGGTCGTATCTCTCCCTGTCTCTCATCTCGCGCGCTTCGTGGTTAGTCAGCTCTCGTTGCTCTTGTATTTCCCTCAGTGGTTCGCGTGGAGGTACGTGTTCCCTGACTGGCTCACGTGGCTCTCTGATGACCTCGCGGATTTCAGGGCGAGGCTCATCGGCCGCGGCGCTGGAGGCTGTGGCAGCGGCCACGGTGGTTGCGGCGGCTGCGTTGTGTGCAGCAGCTTTCATACCCCATTCACGCAGCGGACGGGTTACCTGTTGATTTTATTCCATTGAGTTATAGTTTGTAGGCAACGGTGCCGATACTATTGGTAAAGTCAGCGTTAGATAGATCTAAGCCCCTAACCAAAAACTTTGAACTTCCAGAAGTTTCTTTTTATATATTAAATTGTATACTCATACATAGCTATCAGAGTAATTAGAATACCAAAGCATTCGGAAAGTCAAATATACTTACAGCAAATGGTTCCGAAGCCTCCTGGATGACGTATCCTTCAATGACGTGCGTTAGAATGTTTGGCTTCACCATAGCCTTTGGCAGGCCCTTGTCTGGAAAATGAAACGAAATAAAGTAAAAACAATATCCTTTATACATGAATGCCCAAAACCGTTAACTCAAAACGTGACGCAAAACCATGCCACGTTTATGATACCATCACCAGTTTAAATCAGTTCTATTGCACGTTAAGAGTCAATATTTCAGTGAGAAGAGAAATGTGCTAACATGCTGTATTAGTTATTTTAGTCAATTCGTGTTAAATCCCTTACATTTTTTTTTTAACTTTAAATATCAAACATGTGGGTGTTGTCTTAAAAAACGAGAATAAAGAAAGGAGTAGGTAATCGTTATGTATTAGAACCAACTATAGGTAGGCAAGGCATGCAAATTGTGTTATGTTCTTTTATTAAAAAGCTTGTTTGCAGTTATATTGCGTTTAGTTTTTAAATATGAATTCAGTACTGAAGAGGTGTTTTCAGTTCAGGTTTTTAAGTGAAAAAGTGGTTTAAGTGATAAATAATCAAACCTTGATAGTTTAAAAAGTTTTGATCTGATAAGCTTGATATGTCAAGCTTATCAGATTGCGCTTGTATTGTTTAAACGATATGTTATTTGGAAGCAGGCTCAAACAAGCATTCCTTTAAAAAACCCGTTTAGGATGATAGCAGAAAACAGTGTTATTGTAAAATACACCTACAATATAAGTTGTCGAGGGCTCCTTTTGCCCCGAGTTCTGAGGCAGCCTGCTGCGACATTGTTTTTATTTCTGAAATCCATTTTTCATAATTTAATTTCGTATTCATACTCATATGCGATAAATAATTATGTAAGGCTAATTAAAAAATGCTTTCAAAACTTAGACTTCCTCCATCAAAAATCAAAAGCTCTTTATTTCCATAGATACAATAACTGTACTTTTAGAAAAGGTGCAATTAAAACTTAAAATTAAAATAAACATGGAATTAAAGTGATATTTTTGATTTCTGTCGCTTCGATATGTAGACTATAGTTTAAAAAATCTGTGACTAAAGTAAAGAAACGACGAAGAAACCTGCAGCCTGTCGAATAAGATAAATAACTCGTTTTAAAGGGCTGGACTGAGCGAAACTAGCGCCACCTATTTTTTTAAATACGAACGATGTACATCCAAAATTTCAAATACCAAAGTGGCAAAATGTGGTACTTTTAATACAACACTATTAGTAGTTTTGTTTGGTGTCGCACAGGTTGGCCACCATCCAATAACACTATCCCTTTGAAAAGCATTCCGGAATTGTTTTTTGCCAAGATTGTAATCATCTCTTGTTTTCTTTTACATAGATATAAAACGTAAGGCGTTTGTTTGCCGCACACTAGCGCCACCACCTATTTTGACTTAATACAAGAATTTACAAATATCCATTGTACAATTTGTGATACCTATCTTAAGCTTTTTTAATCCCTCTGAAATAGGTATTTTCGTATAATTTAGACAGATATGCGAAAACAGAGTTTTGTGGCCACCAAGAGAAACTTCGAATCTCTGCCGTAAACAAAAGAAAACTATTTTATGGGCAATAAAAAAAACGTATGATAGGTATCATAAACTGTACAATGGACTCTTAAAAATGTCATTGTTTATGGTCATTGAAAGAATAGGCGGTGGCGCTAGTTTGAGGTATACCACCGCCTTAAGTTGTGGCGCCAGTATCGGTCAAGGTAACAACTTATTTGCAGTTTTTAAGTGAGAGAGTTTATTAGGATGTAAATATGCAGTAACAATTCCGCGCAAAACCTTCTTTAAAAAGAAATATCATAAAAGTCGTCTTACTCACTTACAAAGTAAGTAACTGCTCGGATATACTCAAATGCAACTTAGATTTGAACACATCTCAGGCAGCGACTTTTTGAGTATTCAATGAAAATCTATCGTAAATTTGTCTCTTGAGACAACTTACTTTGATATATTTTTGTTAAGAGAAGGATTAGCGCTGATTGATTGATATTATTATAATAAATGTATATAAAGCTGTTTATAGTATAAAATTTGACTTGTCTAAGGCCGGTATTATGAAGGCTTGCTCAGTCATCGATATATGCTTGAGTAACGCTTTTCTATGGCACAAACGTCACTCAAGCATATATCTATGACTGAGCAAGCTTTCACAATAGGCCTTAGTGCTTAATTTGTAAGCCTAAAGAAATAAAGTTATTGAAATTTGAATCGTTAATAAATATCATCCTAGTACTTTGCAATGGTTTTCCGCAAAGTAACGCCTGAACGTATTATATTTATGTGAGAGAGTATGTTAAAATACTTACCAGCAGCAGGCGCAGTAGTTTGAGTCTGTGACGAGGCCTTGACGCTCGAAGTAGAAACGCGTGGGGTCGAGGTGGGTGGAGCCTTGGGGCGAAACAATCTCTACATTTAATAGGGTCAAATCTGCACCGGAGAACCACTTTTGGAGATAAATAGTGATTTGGGTGGTAACATACAATAATTTTCGCTTTTTTCAACCAATTTCGCTAGGTACAAATCTAAGAACGTTTTGGTTGTATCTGGGCAGATGGTAAGTTAGCGCTGATATATATTTTGTATTATATTAAGCAGTAAACATTCAGCAATCATGAGCCTCAAATCAGAGTCATTCAGGACTGACTCTGATTTGAGGCTCATGATTTCCTTTTTATTGTGGCATTTTCTAAATAGACAGCAGCATATATTATTTATACTACAGTCTTAATAGAAAAACACCCCTTGATTAAGTGCCAATCTTAACATTAGCCTAGATATATCCAAAGTATCATCGTTATTTTATTTTTAATAATTACGCTGGGCCTTTTTGAAAATAACATGTAAAAAAAGCATTGTTAGTAAGAAGAGCTTATCATAAGTTAGTGAGCCCGTATAAGTAAGTCAGTAGACTGGTGGAGTTAGTTTTATTATTGTATGTTAGTATTTAGGAAAGGGTTGAAAAAAACAGCTCCTGTGTTAAAAAAATCTATGTTTAAGGACCTTTGTTTTCAATAAAGAAAGATCAACAACGAATCCAAGTGAACTAAAATTGCACTGAAAGGCCCATTTTTCTACGGAATTCTTGTAAAACAGGAATTGTTTGTTGTAGATTGTGTTCGTAAGTCACCTGTGGGATAGTCGTGGGCGGTTTCATAGCCCCGACAGGGGTCGGCGCAGGTGGCGGCGGCGGCGCTGACACAGCATTAGCCTCCGAAGTGGCCGCTTTCTTAGGGCTTATCTTGCTCTCTGTTTGGACGCCTGTGAAAAATACGAGTAAGGACTACGACTCAACCACGCATCATGGACTTTTGAGTCAAGAAAACTACTAAACTAAGGACCGTATTATGAAACTATGCTCAGTCATCGATCTATGCATTGAGTAACGCTTTTGCCATAGAAAATCGTTACTCAAGCATAAATCGATTACTGGGCAGGCTTTTATAACACGGGCCTAAATTAAGGTCAGGTAGAACGATCTGGACGCGTCAGAAGAACCTATAATTTTAGTATGAAGACGAGTGTTGAGGAAATTGTATCACTTATGCCTCGCTTTCAAGATATGACTTCACTGGCGAGTCTAAAGTGGCTTCCATAACAGCGTCGGACAGTAAAAGGCGAATGCTGTCAGCTTTTTGGAATAATATCATGTATTTCAGCCGAAAGTCATCCACTGTTGGACTTAGGCCTACCCTAATAAATATCGTCTGGGGAGAGGTTTGCCATAATCGCCACGCTTGGGTTGGGGTTGGCGAAAGAGGATCTGTTTTAAAGGGGCGCTGCTGCCCGCTGTGTATATTCAGATGTCGCCACTAAATTAAACTAATTTGACAGTACTAAAAATGTGACGCTCCCTTTCATAACGATCGAAATAAAAAGGATAGCATAACTTCTAGTGATGGCGACATTTGAATTGACACCAACGTCACACTTATATTACATATACTATATACATATATATATATATATATATATATATGACATATGAACGTTTAGACGGATGGTTCGATATTTAATTCTTCACGACAAAACAACTCAAGAGTTCAGACTTTTTATCCAGGGAAATGCCGTGGAAAGCCGCAGACAGGAGCTGGAATGAGTGACTTACAGGGCGTAGTAGAAGTTCCAGCATCAAGTACAGGCATCGATGCGACGGTGGTTACTGCCATGGTCGTGGTGACAGTGGCAGCTGCAGTGGACACGGCGGATGTGAAGATTGGCATCGAAGTTTCAGCTTCTACAGTTACCACTTGTGGTGTGATCGGTAGGATCGGTGTGGGCTGCGGAGTGACATAAGTTACTTATTAGTATACACATTTCACATTTACCCAAATGAAACAAAAATAATGAAAAAATATATATGCTGTTTTACCTTCCGAATGAATTCTGGATTGGCTTTATTCATGTAGTTATGGCAACTAATTTGTGATGTGGCGACGTCTAGGGGAGGCCTATGTTCAGTAGTGGAAGTATAGGTTGATATGATATGGTATATTATTTATTTATATCTGGTGGAAATCATTTTAGCTCGTTTGCCCCCACTGTCGGCTTGCACCTCTCAAAAACGCCATTTATTACAGCCCCTTAAGTTGTTGGTAATGTCTAGTGGTCTTGGTAGTTTTTGGTTGGTCATCGCATAATATTATAATTGTACAGTAAGGGTCAGAAGTGGTGACCTACTTTCTAAAGACATTGTCTTGCAGCCATTCGTGGTACTTACGACCTTTTTAGATAAAATATAAGGAAACTTAAATCAATGATAAGTTAATATACAGTAAATAACTTTTTCAAGCCAAATACATATTTGGCTTGAAAAAGTTATTTACTTGTTTCATTAAACTGTATGTTACTCTATAAAGGTGTACAACTTTTTATTTTAATAATTTTATTATATGTACTTAGTATAAATTAATAGAATAATAATTTTTTCATAAGTTTTCAAAACAAATACTTTAATTATAATTTAATCGTAACAAAAGATAAACAAGACACAATTTGTTTCTATTATTTTATTGTAATTTTCTATGTTAATTTAAGCCATATCGGCCATAAACAAAAAGGAAAAAGAAATTGGATTTGAACTGTGAAATTAGAATTATTAAGATGGAGTTTACTATTTTAAATCGTAGTAACCTTCAAGCGAATACGATCTTTAAGGTATGTAAGCCTCTAAAAATGACGCAACCTATAGAGTTTCTGATTACTCACCGGTGGCGGTGGAGGCATCTTATCATCATCCTTGGCGACGTGCGTGACGATGGTCTGTTGCATCGGCATCATGGAGCCCTGGACAGGCGTCGCGATCAGGCCTACGCTTCCGCCCGCTTGCAGTGTCAGCTGTAAGGACTTATACTGTTAAAGTATGCACTAATGATGCGGAATGGAATCGACCAATTAGGAAATAGTTAGATGACGTGATGTTTATTTCATGCTCTGCTTCATATCAGCTGGGAGGAAATACTGAAGAACTTGCTATGTGTGAAGAAAGCATGCGACAAGTTCTTTCGTCGCCCAAATCGACTTTTTGATCAGTTTGATTGCGGGGCGATGGGTCATTTTAATAATTTGGCTTTTTTTTTTATTTAAACATTTTTTGATTATAACATTTTTTAGTCTGTCATATCCACCATAAAATAATAATCGAATCTCTCGCCATTAGTGAAAATCTCATTATTTTAATGAAACTCTTGGAAATTACGATAACAGAACTTAATAACTTAAGAAACTTGGAGGCTACTGAATTGGAAAATATCTCGTTCTACTTTTTAGAAAACAATTGTAAATAATTGACACAAGGGCAATCACTATATGAAGCATTGTTAGTAATTTTTTTTTTCAAAATTAATCTCACGCACACAAACCAAAAACAGTCATGCTTACCTCTTGTAATTAAAACTAAATATTCACAAAAAAATCACACACACGGAAACCTACCTAGCATGCTTGTTTATGCCCCAAATGGCGCATGCAATAAAGAAAAATAAATTTGGAGATCGATTTGGGCTAAAACCAATTTTTAAATTTATTAGGTAATTTAGTTCAAATTTTACTAATTAAATTAAATACATTAATAACAGAACATGCAAATAATTCTAATAAATTATTGACAATAACAATAATTTTTCAAGATCTTTCAATGCAAAATAGCTTTTTGGTTCGGAGCAAAACTCTATGTTGTATAATTTAACTTATGATCAAACGAAGCAAGATTTTATGAATTAAAACCAACTCAGTGGAACAAACGTCAGACGTTAGAGTGTGTCATGCGATTATTCGCCAATTTCGATTTCGCTAACTCCAGAGTTGCATACTAATTTTAGTAAGATTATATAACAACAACGATTGTGTAACAACTGTGATTATAAAGAAAATATTATGGCGTACGTATAGGGCGAGCGCAAAACAAAAAAGGGCAGCTTCGTGATTTGATAAACAGGTTTTGGGAGTAAACCTAGTATCTATCCATTCAAGGTTGTCTAGTAGAGATCACTCTTGAGCGACAAGACCGCCAATTATACACTTAGTTTTTAAGTTGTTTTAATGTAAACCTATTTGATTCAGTGTGCAATAAAGTATTTTCTATCGAACTATAGAATATGTGTCTAAGCAGCCTGGAAGAATTTTTGGTAATTTGGGGCTATATTTTTGATAAAGCATTGTACATTGAAAGAATCCTCGCTACCTCAGTTGCCATGTTGTATGGAATAGTCGGGACTTGCAATATGGGCGACATCACCGAGGCCCCCTCAATCATGATGGATGGCTGTCATCGATGGTACACCAGATAATAATCAATCATTTCATATTTTTGGATCAATAAACATTAACCAATTGTCAATCTACACAAAATTATTTTATGTTGAGTCAAACTTAGTATCATAAGGACCTTACTGAAATAATAATTGTAGTAGAAAGCTGAAAGTTTATGAAAATTTAAAAATTCTGTAAAGGGGGTAATTTTCTCGTAATTATTGACTCGCCTACGTTGTTCATGCTAGTCCACACTGATAAAACAAATTAGATTAAAATAGTTGCTATGTGTTACCATTAGCTATTCTATGAAATTTACTAGCTAATCAAGTGTTAGTTCTATTTGATGAGAGGTTATCGCTAGTAAATGCTAGTCACTATCACATTCAATGTTAGCCCGAAACGTTAATCATTCACTCAAAAACAAACAGCTCTAAGGCAAATAGTTCACCAAAAAAATAAATAGGAAAACGAAAACCAGTTATTTAAACAAAATCTGCAAACATAAGTATTTCTGGTGAACAAGCCTATAAGCAAGTTATAGAGTTCGTCATTAATGAAATTACTCAGATAATAATATATTCAAGATTTGGTCTTTTCGATTTTAAATACAAAGTTAAATACATTCAGAGATTCAAATGTATACACAAAGAAAGAGGTCTCGCTCAGACCTTTATTATGGACTGAATACTAAATGATTATGTCATGAATTGACATTGTTTGCATAGTCAATACAAGTTGCTTTAATTCTGGTAATTGTAACGGAAAATTTTACATGTTATTTGCGGCGCTTTAAGGTTTCCTTTAATGCGCAATCATTACAGACTAACTGAAATCAAGTTACAAGTTTTTTTACTGTTGATAACAACAAAAGTTTTATGCCAAACTTATTTTGTTTCTTTATTATGAAATAAACTTCTGGAAATTTCTGCCTGTTGATTAACATAACGTAAGCGATCGAACTCTATATCCTTGAACAACCTTCACCAATGAAATCATCAATAACACAGTCACATGCCAAGAGTGAGTAAAGCTTACAGTTTGCATCGGAGCGGAATGGGTCATCGGCTGCGGTTGAACCCCCATGCTTCCTGAAGTTTGCACCATTCCGGAGTTGACCAGCTGAAAATAGGTTTACGTAGAGGGTACTTTAAAATGTTTTATACTTAAAGGCCGAAGAACGTTGATGCGTATATTTTAGTGCGTATATGATATTTCGTCAAACTATAAAATAACTAACACTCACATGACCGAATTTCAGTTCAAATATTTTCAATTGATTTATATTGATATAACATACTCGTACAAAACCTTATCACACCCACACACTCATAAATATAAATTTAAATATCACTCATAAATATCATATACCCACGTCCCACAAGAAAGTACGCGAAAAAGTCCTCTAGTCTCGGTACAAATACCTACATAATGTCGCCACTACTTGTTTCTCTTCTCCCTTTAGCTGCTCGCGCCTTTTTGTATGAGGTGACTAGATTTTAATGGACCGATCAGCCGTGTCGATATGCCATACCTGTTGGTGTTGCTGCGTCAAAGCTGCGACCTGCGACATCACGCTCTGCGAATGAGGGTTAAGAGACCCCACCAGGGCAGATGGCTGCCCGGAAATCTAAAGTAACAAATGCATTATCATTATCAGCTTATACTAGTCCACGGCTGGACATAGGCCTCCCCCAATGAGCGCCATAGCACCCTGACTTCAGCTTGCCAGCATCTGCCTGCAGTCGTTCCCACCTGGCCGGACGCCATCCTGTACAACGTTTGTCGAGTCACGGTCTCCACAAGTAACAAACTATTCATATAAAATACTAGCTGTTACCCGCGGCGTGACTGAGCAAGGAATCTGGCAAGGAGACTTTCCCACCTGGCCGGACGGTGACCTACACGACGTTTATCGACGCCACGGTCTCCAAAAGTAATAAATTATTCATATAACTTTATAGCTGTTACCAGCGGTTTCACTGAGCTTTGGCAAGGGTATAGGTGGTCTCGGTAGAGGAAATAATTTATTTCCCGAAAAAGAGCATTTATCCGAAAAAATGCGAGTGTTGCCCGTTCAGAAGCTAGTCAGGGATACATTAAGTAAAATGTAAGGTCAGTTTCCAACAGGTGAGTTAGTGGTCAAACGAAGGTCTATTGACTATAAAAAAACGTAAACTCACGGGGTGTAGACTTGGCACTAGGGGTAGAGTATGTGGCATCGATGCGATGTTCGACGAAACCGGTAAACCATTCTGAAGCATTTGCATCCCTGCAAGGAACAGATGTTATTCAAGCCGCTTTAAGCATTCATTGGCCAGCCTCGGCGGTGCGACCCGCAGGGGCGCGTCGCCGCCTGACGCTGGTGCAGTTGGACAAGTGCGTCTTGGGCTACGAAAGTGTTAAGTTGCCATATCTAACAAGATCAACATAATTATAGCTTTCAAATAATTGTTCTTCTAGGCCTTCCTTTGTTAACCCGCTATACAGGAAAAAGAAGTTAGAAGTTTCTTATTCGTTTTCAAGCAAACGCTCATCTTCATGCGATACCAAGTTGTTTGTGCACAAAAATCAATCAGAAATATCGATTTTTCTTTTTCCGAGTAGGCACCCAGAGCCTATTGCGGGGAGCAGATAGACTTATCAGAGTACAGTTATTGATCCTATTCCTTTTCTTTATTGCACTAAATAAAACACATATAAAACATGAAACTAGAAAAGGAATGGCAAAGGCTAGCTTAACCCTATTAAGAATTCTCTTCCAGAAAACCTTATTGGGAGAGAGAGACAAAGTTATGTGGGTACGTGTGCATAACTTTCATCGAGAAAAAGACGGTTTAATCCTTAGCTACTAAACTACATAATTAATGGCCTACTACATTTTATTACACTATGTCTATGATACCTATTTCAATATATAAAATACAATGCATAGGTATTGTTAGATAGGTAATGCTCTGTGACTTTACGCTTGAAGGTGAAGAGGGAGGGGCTACCACGAATATCGATCGATTGATTGATTTATATAAGTATACTAAGGCCGAATAGATGAGTGAGCAAGCTTTCATAATACAGACCTTAACTGATTTTTATTTCGTTGTTTTATTGATATCATCAAATGTTCTTAGCTAAGTTTGATGAAAATCGGTGAAGCCGTTGCTATGTAATGACATTTATCATTATTAGCTTGTACAGTCCCACTGCAAGGGCCTCCCTTTCCTCTTTTAGCCGACTGTGCAAGGAGGGTTGTGCTTTTACTGATTAGGTAACGATAGTTGAAATAAAAATCGCCGTCGCGTTTTTTGAATTATAGGGAAAATGAGCTTGTAGTTGTGTTTATTTTTTTTGGATTTTGTTTATTATCGTAATGTGTCTTGTTATATTATTATTCGTGCACGGTATTATTGGGTCCAAATAAATGTATTAACTTTCTTTCTTTCTTTTGTTGAGGACAAACTAAGGGTTTTTTGGGCATACCCTGAAATCCTTGTTGCGGGTAATGATACACGTTTTGCTGAGCCTGTTGCTGATGCAGCAATTGCTGCTGCTGCTGCTGTTGCTGCAACCAAAATAACAATTTACTCTTCACTTCTCACTTAGATTCTCTTCACGCTGCTGTGATTATAAAATGCAAAAGTTTATATGGATGTTTGTTAAGAGTAGGTACATACTACATACAATCAATCATTTATTTGCTACTTATTGACGTCATAACAACGGATCCAAAGATTGGTGATAGATAGCAGTAGAAATGCAGAAAGTAACCAGATGGAAGCTGAGGCCCTTTCTATGGTAGGGAGTCTATATTATTTTTGCCTTTGATTTTCTTATATTACCTGAATCTGTTGCTGCAATAACGCCTGCTGCTGGATGTTTTTGTTCAACGCCTGCTTGTCCTGCACGCTGGTGATTTGAGCCATCTGTCCATTGGAGTTCATTACTAACAACCTGCAAGGTAGAGAATTAAAAATAATAAATCGTGCTTGACAATTCACACCGCATCCCCAAACCACACTCTGGAGAACCAAAAGACCCAGATCCGTAAAAAATACCAGCATCGTGCAAACTTTTGTTACGCGGCGAGAGTCGAACCCGTCCGTCTGCGTCGCAGCCCCTGAGGTCCTCAAACAAAAACAATTACAAAAGAAACTCGTACAAAAAAGAGTGAATAGTTGTCTCCTAGACCTTCGTGATAAATCGCCACTTACCAACAGATGACGAAAGTCTACACTCTTTAAAACAAGCTATATTTTTACACGACTATCAACGGAGGAGGGTTATGAGATTGGCAATGGCACTTGGCATCCTATGTACATATGTGTATGTACATGTATGCTTTTGAATGCATTAAAAAACAGTTTCTTAAACTATTTGGCCTTTATACTTAACAAATCATGTTGAGCGTGCCTACGACTGTCTAAGTAATAATAAACCGCCAAATGCGAGTTGACTCGCACACGAAGGGTGTCGCATGTCGTACCGTAAAAATCAGGCAAGTTTTTCAAAGAACATCAAATTCAGTTGTTCTGAGACCCCTTTAAATTTTCAACTTTATTTTATTTTTAGTATTTGTTATTATTACAGTTGAAGTGTTACTTAATTATAGAAAGTTTCATGTGTCTACCTATTGTAGTTCAAGAGATACAGCCTTGACAAATTAAGAGCTAAAATAGCCCAAAAAATCACGTTTGTTGTATAAGAGCCCCCTTTAATTTTGATATTTATTTTATTTTTATTATTTGTTGTTATAGCGGCAAGAGAAATACACATTATCTGAAAATTTCAACTGTCTATTTCTACCTCTTACGGTTCATGAGATATAGCCACGTGACAGACGGACGGACGGACGGACAGCGGAGGCTTATTAATAGGGCTCCGTTTTCACCCTTCGGGTACGGAACCCTAAAAATGGAATACAATACAAAGTACGTAGTAGGGTTTTAGATTTTAACTCTATTTTATGAACTTAGAAACATGCAATGTACTCACTGCGGCTTCGGCTGCTGCAGCTGATTCTGAACCTTGTTTGTCTGGTTGGCAGCGTCTTGCTTGGGCGCGGGGACCCGGACGGTTGCCTTGCCCCGCATCAGCTTAGGCTGTAACAACCCAACATGTTATTTCAAGTAAGGGAGCTATTCTTCATTACAACACCAGGGCGTTCTACGGAATCATGGAGGAATAACATTGGTTTTACAAGGACGGACGGTTCTTCAGTGGATCCGGATCGGAGTTCTGTTGAAGGTACGTTTAACTACACGGTGCATACTAAGATATAAATGGCAATGTCATGTGTCAAACACACCTAGCCCCTTCACGAAATTTAGATCCGTGAATCTAATTATTTATCTTGTAGTCAAAAATAAAACACTAAATAGTTTTGGTTAGGTAATTGATTGTCACATTAAATAAATAAATAATGCTGGACAATCCACACAGCATCATCTAGCCCTAAGCTAAGCAGAGCTTGTGATATGGGTACTAGATGACTGACATACTTAATTCACAGCACCTCATAGATATATATTTTTTATACGTCATAGAAAACACCCAGAACGCCCGGTACAAATACCTGCAGACCGTACAAACATTTGTCCTAAGGTAGGGATCGATCCCGCAACTTCCTGCGTCGCAGTCGGACATCCTCCCACCGCGCCACATCGGTCTTCAACGCTGTTACTGCTCTCGGGGCTAGAGTGCGTCTTTATGAAATTTCAGGTTTTCTCAAGGCTCAGCTAGTCAAGGGAGCTGAATAGGCTTTATGACAATTGGGAAGGAAATTCTATTGCATATAAAGACATTGATGCTACTTATATTCCATGCTAGTATTTATCAAGCCATTTTGTGTGCCTTGCTTGTCAGCGCAGCAGTGCGTGGAGTCCATAATCAAGACTTAATACACATTAGGCGTTTTGAAGCACGCTTTGTGTACGCGCGTTTTAAAAACCAGCGCGTTTGGATGTGTAATTGTGTACGGAAGTATAGGTCCAAATGAGTTTCAAGCGCGCGTTACCAAAGCGCGCTTCAAAACGCCCAATGTGTATTCGCTCAAAGGATCTTGTCAAGTCGACTTTCATAAAACAGTAAATTTATTACAGGTTTTATAATGGTCATATTTGTAGCCGTGAAACAAATCACATAGATAATTAACCAATACAGCATTCATACCTTCCAATCAAATTAATATCCGGTTGCGCTTACCTCAACCTAATCAGATTTAATTTTTTGTTCAGTTCCGTCGTATTTTTGGTGTCTTCAAGCTCGAATACCTTTTTGTTTACGAAAATTTAAATATTTCACAGTCTAAGGCCAGTATTATGAAAGCTTGCTTAGTCATCGAACTATGCTTGAGTAACGATTTTCTATGGCACAAACTTCACTCAAGCATATATCTATGACTGAGCAAACTTTCATAGTACGAGCCTATGAGGTCTTTATCTGTACATTACAAACAGCACGCTGCATTTCATTTTGCTTCATCGACTAGTATTTCTCAAGGATAGGGAGCAGGAGTGACTGGGCGAGCGCAATTTTGGTAGTCGGCAGGAAGAAAATACATGATTCATTAATACATTTAGGCAAGTCATTAATATATATAAAAAATAGAATACATCCAAGGACACTTCCTTGGGGTATTAAAGTATTTCTTTTTATAGGTTTTTTTTTCTAACCTAACCTAACCATGTCAATTTTTCCAGTTTTTTCGAAAAAAAATTCCACCGCAACATACTGCTCTCGGTTGTTTAAGTCATACGACTTAAGGCTGATCTATGCCCCAACGGCTTAGAGAACACAAAATAATCACCTGCAGCCATATAAATCATATGTTTTATTCGTGATATGCAATTTTTGTAAAATACTTTGAAAAATATTTGAGTAAAAAAACAATACTCAAACTCGCGTTTAGATGAAATATCGAAATTAGGAATTTAAAAAATATTTGAAAATCGAAATAATTTTGTGTTTTCAAGGCTGTTGGGCATAGACCAGCCTTAAACCATGACGAATACCAACTCTATACAATTTGTCTAAAATAATTTGTGATCTTTTTACAAGGACGGATGGCTCGTCAGTGGAATCGGATTGAAATTAGGGCGCGTTCTCACTGTGTCGTAACCGTAAATTATCGTTGAACGGCTATCGTCTCTAGCTGTCCAATATAGCGGCTGTTATTTCGTCATTGTGTCGTCGCGATAAAAAACTCGTTGAACGCCCATCGAATCTAGTAGTTTCCATTGGATCGTGGCGACATTTTACGGTTCACGGCAGACCCCTTGTCGTATGCACATCACAACAATGATACAATATGAATGGTGACTTTTTTTATCGTTAACGACTGTCTTGCTAGCTGTTCCGATTACAACGACAACCAATCTATCGTCTCAACAAAAAAGTCGTGGACGAAAGTTAATCGTGTCGTCCTATATGTGAACATTTCCATTTAAAATTACAAGCCACTAAGGTTGATAAAAACCATGACTTTATGAACAAAAACAAAAAAATCCGTAAATTTGGTTTAAATCGGATTTTTATCATAATCGCTTTGGTCTATCCAGTTTTAAGGTTTTAATAGGTAGGAATGAAAGGTAGGTTCAAAGAAGAGAGAAGATACTAAGATTGAAACAATTTCATTTGTCTTACACGTTCTGTTAAATTTTTTTTTAATTATAGAATAGCTATGACGTGCCGCAAATACATAGGTGTAGCATCTTTTTTTTTCAATATCTAGCAGTATTATTTAAACTTTATGGAATAAATGTATGAAGAAAAGTACGAAAATTCCTAAATATTATTAATTTCAGGATTCCCTAATTCCACGAGCTACCAGGGGAGCAGGTATTAGGTACACTGTGTGCACCAAAGTTTTATTTGGGCACTCCCTATACATTTTTGACTGCTTTCTGTTTTCATTCCAGTGAAAAAAACAATTGATTTAAATGAAATGTTATTTTTTTAATCGTTTAATTTAAATCGTGTTTAAATCACTGGTTTTAATCATATCAACCCTGCAAGCCACTATACTTTAAACTGCACGACTTTCTGTCATCACGACATAGTGGGAACGCGCCCTTATATGGAGTGTAGGTATATCAACGTTCTGCTACACAGTGCATGCTAAAGTAAGACGACAATGTCAGACCAAATTAACCCGTACGGGTTAATTTGCCCGTACCCCGTACGGGCTATTCTATAATTAAAAAAAAATTTAACAGAACGTGTAAGACAAATGAAAATGGGCCGCCATGGTTGAAAATTCGGCTAGGAGGACATCATACACAGCATGCACTATTTCTTTATGACCTTCAGTATTGTGCATTAGTTTGACTAACACCCAATAAAGCATCAATGTTCATTATATTAGGTCCTTACATATGAAATTGGCGTTTTTCGTACTGGCCACTTTAATCACAAATTTCTCCTCTTTGGTAAGGAATTCCAAATTCAAATTTGTACAGCTATAGACTCATGTATTTGTGCTTCGATGATCGTCATTCATTTGTTTTTTTTCTTCTGTTTTTTTCTGTTTGCGTCACTCATTTTACAAAATGGAAAACTTAAAATATCGCATTATTTACGAGTACGAGTTCCGCCGTGGCACTAGTGCTGCGGAAACAACTCGAAGGGTGAATGATGTGTATGGCGGTCGTGTTGCAAAAGAAAACACAGTTCGTTTTTGGTTCCAACGTTTTCGTTCTGGAAATTTTGACCTGCAGAACAAGCCCCGTGGACGGCCTGAGACTCAAGTTGATAATGAAGAGTTGAAGGCTATTGTGGAAGCGGATCCATCGCAAACCACGTCCGAGTTAGCTGCAGGCTGCGATGTTAGTGATAAAACTGTTTTAATTCACTTGAAGCAAATTGGGAAGATTAAAAAGCTTGAAAGGTGGGTACCTCACGAATTGACTGAAGCAAACCGGCAAACGCGCGTCGACTGCTGCGTTACATTACTAAACCGGCACAATAATGAAGGTATTTTAAACCGAATCATTACCTGTGATGAAAAATGGGTTCTTTACGATAATCGGAAGCGCTCAGCGCAATGGTTGGATCCTGGCCAGCCAGCCAAATCCTGCCCCAAGCGAAAATTAACCCCAAAAAAGTTACTTGTAAGCGTTTGGTGGACTAGTGCCGGTATTGTTCATTACAGTTTTCTCAAATCTGGCCAGACTATTACGGCTGATGTCTATTGTCAGCAATTGCAAACCATGATGGAAAAGCTAGCGGCTAAACAACCTAGGCTGGTCAATCGCTCCACGCCACTGCTGCTTCACGACAACGCTAGACCACACACTGCGCAACAGACGGCTACTAAATTGAAAAACTTCAATTGGAAAGTCTAAGACATCCTCCGTACTCCCCGGACCTTGCTCCAACAGATTACCATTTTTTTCGAAATTTGGATAACTTCTTGCAAGGGAAAAAATTCGGGGAAAAAGTTCGTGAAACGTAGATTTGATTAATGCTGCAATAGGATTAAATAAAATAATCATTTACAAGACTAGACAGTCACAATAAGGGATGGGACTATTTAAAATACTAATAAATTAAACACCAAGAGAAAAATATTGATGATCTTGTTTAAAATATCTATCATTTTTACAACAAGCATTTAGATCCAGCGTAGGACCGGTGATTGTGGATCTCTTAAGGGGAGGTCTGCAGGTCTGATGTTCAGCAGTGGACATCCATTGGCTAAGATGATAATAATGATCACCATCATCATGAACCATTTCACATTAAAATAATGCTTTATCTGAATACAATCAACATCCTTATTGCGCTGCTACACGTCTCAAGAGGTTAGTGTTTGTCATTTTGAAGCTTTCGTTTTATCTCGGAGCCCAGCTTGTCAATGGTTTTGGATAGTGTGTCAAGGTGTTTCTGACAATTATTGGGAAGGAAATTCTATTAAATATAATATTAGGTCCTTACTTATGAAATTGGCGTTTTGTATGGGAGGAACAAAAAGTCGAATATTTTTTAATATAATATATTTAATTAATCAAAGTATGAACCATTATTTTCTATGCACTTTTGCCATCTTATAGGTAGTTCATTGATCCCTTTACTAAAAAAAACCAGTCGGACGGGAATCAATAAAATCTTTGAAGGCGATTTGGACTGCCCCATCGGAGTTGAATTTTTTCCCTTGCAAGAAGTTATCCAAATTTCGAAAAAAATGGTAATCTGTTGGAGCAAGGTCCGGGGAGTACGGAGGATGTCTTAGACTTTCCAATTGAAGCTCTTCTAATTTAGTAGCCGTCTGTTGCGCAGTGTGTGGTCTAGCGTTGTCGTGAAGCAGCAGTGGCGTGGAGCGATTGACCAGCCTAGGTTGTTTAGCCGCTAGCTTTTCCATCATGGTTTGCAATTGCTGACAATAGACATCAGCCGTAATAGTCTGGCCAGATTTGAGAAAACTGTAATGAACAATACCGGCACTAGTCCACCAAACGCTTACAAGTAACTTTTTGGGGTTAATTTTCGCTTGGGGCAGGATTTGGCTGGCTGGCCAGGATCCAACCATTGCGCTGAGCGCTTCCGATTATCGTAAAGAACCCATTTTTCATCACAGGTAATGATTCGGTTTAAAATACCTTCATTATTGTGCCGGTTTAGTAATGTAACGCAGCAGTCGACGCGCGTTTGCCGGTTTGCTTCAGTCAATTCGTGAGGTACCCACCTTTCAAGCTTTTTAATCTTCCCAATTTGCTTCAAGTGAATTAAAACAGTTTTATCACTAACATCGCAGCCTGCAGCTAACTCGGACGTGGTTTGCGATGGATCCGCTTCCACAATAGCCTTCAACTCTTCATTATCAACTTGAGTCTCAGGCCGTCCACGGGGCTTGTTCTGCAGGTCAAAATTTCCAGAACGAAAACGTTGGAACCAAAAACGAACTGTGTTTTCTTTTGCAACACGACCGCCATACACATCATTCACCCTTCGAGTTGTTTCCGCAGCACTAGTGCCACGGCGGAACTCGTACTCGTAAATAATGCGATATTTTAAGTTTTCCATTTTGTAAAATGAGTGACGCAAACAGAAAAAAACAGAAGAAAAAAAACAAATGAATGACGATCATCGAAGCACAAATACATGAGTCTATAGCTGTACAAATTTGAATTTGGAATTCCTTACCAAAGAGGAGAAATTTGTGATTAAAGTGGCCAGTACGAAAAACGCCAATTTCATATGTAAGGACCTAATATAATGAACATTGATGCTTTATTGGGTGTTAGTCAAACTAATGCACAATACTGAAGGTCATAAAGAAATAGTGCATGCTGTGTATGATGTCCTCCTAGCCGAATTTTCAACCATGGCGGCCTGTCTCAACGGAGACTAGCCAGGTGCGCACGACATATTATAGTGCATAAGTGTGTGCACACAGGTGCTCTCTCTATTATCTCACTCTCATAATTCGATGGGAAGGCAGATCGGCACGACAGGGGAGAGGTCACTGTTACTGTGAATTTTTCTTGCAAGTAATATCTCAAAACAACTTTGGCCAGACCCAGGCTTTGAACCCGAGACCTCATTACTCTTGGCTGCTTCGTTGGTCTAGTGGTCGCGTGTTCATGCTGTGTATGTACTAGCATTAACTATCAAAGTCATGTGTGTCATACTTGTTCCACCAAGTTATTAGATTTTAGACATTTTATCAACCTCCGACCATGCGTAGTTCTTACCACACCAGAGTAATCATAGTTCAAAGAGTCACCAAGCAGAGATTTGAAAGTTCAATATCTTTCTAAATAAGCAATTACTCAAGTAATGCTTGGTTCCGTTCAGTAATACGTATATACAATTACGTCAAGCCGTGAACAGAGGAAATCACGTTTTTTTAAAAATTTGTCTTTACTCAAAACTAGACTTAAGCATTACTTAAGCATAGATCGATGACTGAGCAAGCATTCATAATACGGGCCTAAGTCTTGCTTGTCACGAGCAGTCCGTGAAGTGCCTTGATAAAGGCTCTTGTGAAAAGTTGCTACGGTGGGCCTTATAATTTTGAGCTCTTGAATAATTTTGAGAATACATCCGAATTATCTGACACTTCCGCAACTTTATGATATAATTTACAAAGTTAATTGAGATACCTACCTTTAATAAGGTTGCCTTCAATACAAATTACAAACACAAGACCAGTTTGCGCAAAAATCCTTCAAAGTTTGTGAGAAGGGGATGCACTGCAAATGTAAAATAATGTGTTACGGAGGAAAGTGACGCCCAAAAAAAAAAGGGTTTTTACTAATTTATAGGTTCTACAATTAATTTAGATAGCAGATAAGAAGTTTTGTGCATATGGTAAGCCATTTGTTACGAACCCACGCAACAATCTACGAATCAACGAGTCTATACATTATAAGAGACTTTTTACTAAAATGGCTTACAATGTGCGCTAAACTGTATCTGCTATCTAAATTACTTATAGAACCCAATCAGTAAAATCCCGATTTTTTTCGATCGTCACCTACCACCATAATATGTATATTCCACTAACTTATGTTTAACATACGATAATACATTCAAAGTAGATATTATCATACTTTAACATTTATTTTGTTTGTCAAGTCAACAGTTGGTTAGTTATACCTACAATTAACTTGATCGCTAAACCTATTACGAAAGTTTAATGGACAGGGGTTATGGAGTTTCAAAGGTCTCGTTAACAAGTGGGTGAACTTTGAGAGTCAAGGGCACCAGTGTTGTACTTCGTCACCGACGGAAAATTACGTCACATTATAGCGTAAAATAATCTGCACTGTTAGGATAAGGTAGTCACGGTAAATCTTTGGAACCAGTTACGAGAGTTTAAGAACACAATAATTCCCTCAGCTGGAATATTTGAGCCGACATCCTTATTATCTGAGCTTTTCGGAACATAGGGCCACAGGCAAGAAACGCTGCCTTCGTTCAAAATTCAGTTCTAATGTAAAAAGATAAGGTCTTTATCGATCGGTAAGTTGTTGTCTTACCTGCCTTAATTGAGTGCTTGAATGGGTTAATATTTCATAGCAGGTACCTACTATAAACAGTTTTACAATTTTGCTTAAGCCGCTTAAGGCGCTACTCCGACTCACACTAGCGCCGCCACCTATTTTTTTCTTATTATTACGTTAAACAGAGGAATTTTCAAAAATCCATAGGTCAGTTTATGATACCTATCATAAGCTTTTTTTTAATGCCTCTGTAATAGTTTTATTTTGATAAGTTTGGACAGTGATGCGAAAACAGGGTTAGATGGCCACCAAAAGCAACTTCGCATCTCTGCCTAAACTATACAATAAAAAACCAGATAAAGATATAAATATATAGAAGATAAAGAATTTATTGCTGTAAAAATAAAAAAATTAAAAAACCCGTACGGAGGCATTAAAAAAAACTATATATATATAGGTATCGCAAACGGCCCAATAGATTTGTGAAAATTCCTTTGTTTAACGTAATAATAAAATAAAATAGATGGCGGCGCTAGTTTAGGTCCAGGTAGCCATAACATAAGGCGTGCGAGACTCTCGCGACGCACGTCTCGTCGTCGTCGTCGTGAAGCCGTCTCGCGATGTCGTAAAATAAAAATCTAGCTCTGACAGTGACGTGCTTTTTAAAGTCTTCGTCGACGAATCGCCCGACAAGTAGCTAGATTATCTAAGCGATCCCAGAGTTACAGAATTTATAAGAAACCGTTGTTTGTATAGAAATCCAAGCAAAGAATGTTTAATCCGATCCAGACAAGGCGATGACGTCGATCCAATGTCTAGGTGATGAGTGAGCGAAGACCTTTATCATACTACAGAAAACGGTAAAAACAGCAAGTCAAGTCTAGAACACTGTATGCAAAATTCATAACTATCTCTAACAGTCGGCTGTTGGTACGTTGATGATAAATGATTAAATCTCTTGTCTACGTCAATTCAGGTTTCTGGTAATTGATACTTAATTTGGGGCAAAAATGATTCCAATTTCCATTGACAGACAAGATATTATGGTTGTTAATCAAGCGTTTTCAAAAAAAAATCTTTATTTACCTTCGAACTCGATAGATGGCATGTAAGTATCTTTTGCAGAAGACTAAAGGTTGTCATTGGGTGTCACGTGCGACTGTGCACGCTCTATGCCTTTTTAATTTGACAGACCTTAAGCCATAGCGCCCTCTTTTCAGTCTGGTTGAACTATTTTTGACAGATAAAAAAACGCCTCTTTAATTAATCAAGGCACAAACAACCAGTTCTTGAAATATGGTCAGTCTAATATATTTTGCACAGCCGATCAGTTTTCAAATAGAAAAAAAAACAAGAAGCAAGCATTTTTGGTGTTGTAATCAATGCCAGTTAAGAAAAATTTGTCGGAGATTATACAACGTCTACATCAGGCGCTGTGAAAATATAGAAGACAATAGATCAAAATGACGCGCAGAGTAGCGCAAAAAAGCATTTTGCCTTCCAATCAGCCGCCTTGCAAACATTCATAACGTTGAGTTTAACTCAACCTAACCAGCAAAACTTATCATGAACTATTTTCACAGAAAGGGCGTATTTTCGGAACGTACACGCTCGTATGCTTATTATTAGTTATGAGAATCTCAATTTTTCTCAGCTTTCGAGGTCTGTAAATTACACACAACGCACTGCATACTAAAGGGAAACATTTAAAGTACTCTTTGACAGCTGCTTTTTCCAAAATATTTCAAAAAGTATGAAACCTACAGAAATTTGAAAACAACCTGTTTTGAGATGTACAAACCAATACCTTACATTTGATATCCCACTTGGTGAGGTAGCCCCCCCTTTTGAAAATTATCCTCCCCCTTTTTGACCATTTTTCAAAAAGTTGTCTACTTACAGACTGCTCTATATTTTTCCTGTAAAATATAGATCCATATCTGCAAACGCTACATCCATTTTAGATGAATCGCTCTGCAAACTTCGGAGGTAGGGGGCGAATACGTATTTTTTCGACTTTTTTCAAAATATTTCAAATATGATACTTAACGAAATTTCAAAAACTGTTTTGAAATGTATAAACCGATACCTTTCATTTGATACCCCACTTGACTTAAAATTCGACATCACAATTTGTACTGAAAATTTTAATTTTTAATTTTTTTTCTTCTGTTCTGTACAGGCGCACGAAATGTATTATTATTTTAAATTTCACGTTATTTGCTGCTGTAGTTTCTGAGATATTAAAGACGGAAAAAAGGACAGAAAAAGCGAAGCGTTTCGAAACCGATCTCCGATCGTAGAAACCCTAAAAATGTTCAATGTTGTCACTTGTCGTTTTACTACCCCGCACCCCGCCCGCCATTCGGGCGGATTCAAAGTTGTCACGTGTCGTTTTACTAGACCGAACGCGTCCAAAACACGTTAAATCTGCTAAAGTACAAAGACAGCGTAGCGGTGGTATTTAACAGAAATAATGGAATAGTAAATTAGTTAATTTACTTCTTTTATTTGTTGTTGAGTATAATCCTTCGATTGAGCAATTTCTGCTGATTGAAGAATTCCTTTTCTTTGAGGAATTACTTCTGATTCAGGCAATTTTAGGTCAGTTTTAATTGGCAAGTTCGCCCTTTCGTTGTCGGCTATTTCATGGATATTGGTGTTTATACAACTGGCAGGCGTTATCATTTATCATTAGTTTCGGTTCGTTTCGAACTTTTTGCAATATATTTATATATTGTTTAGTAGGCACCGATTTAAAGGTAGTATGTTTCAGCAACTGTAATATTAAAAACATATTAGACAGATATATATTTAACTCAGTAACCATGCTGTTTATAGTTCGAGGCCTCTTTAGGCCGGCATTTATATCGAGCAAATAATTCGGATGGCACGATTCGTTCTAACATATAAGCATTTCTTTGGTAACGAATGAAATTCTCGCGATGTTAGTTAAAATATCAATAAAGATAGTGGTGTCGATTCTGTTGGCACCAATACCTAAACTAACAAACTAGCTTATATATATGCTGCCGTTTATGTGTGCTGTTTTGGGACGGCAGCATTTTTAGGAGTTCAGGTTTATTGTCGGTATAACGTAAGAATGGCCTATTATGGCCTCAAAAGTATTTCACAGTTATTTATACCAATCATGACTCAGATATCACAAATAAATCAAGTTACAATTTGTTTAATTTACTGTACTGATATACTGAACGTTATAATAATGTTCAACTAAGTTATTCAGTTATGGATACGTAGAACAATTTTTGTCTTCATGGCACAAATAGTCAGTGGTGAAGGGTTGAGTTGAGACCCAACTTTAGATTTTGATAGATCTTAGTCATGGATTTGGTTACTATATAGTATCGAGACGTAATTAACACTTTTAACGGCTCTAGCGTGCAAATATAGAACTACGCAAATCCAATACAAAAATTGAACGTCTCAATGAAGTATCGGTAATATCGAGAAACCAGACGAGGGGCTCTGTTCCCGAGCCAGGCTTGGTACGATACAAACATAACCCCAGGGACGTGTTCGTACGAGTCTGAAGTCAGCATTATGGAGTCTACACACCAAAGTCAACGGTCCATCAACAAGTGAACAAAACACTGTCGGCAGCCTACATGGCAAGCCTGCAACTGCTCAGCAGCGTTCGGAAGTTTTGTTCAACGTTAAAATGGCCAAGAATCAACTTGAAAATGTAGTCAATAAAATACAATTCTTTATTATTATTAATAACGCCAAGTTACAAGTCACAAAGAAATAAGGTAAGCAATTAAGACGTGCGCTAGAGCGTCCAGCCAAGTTCAGAAAGGTACGGGCGACGCAATAGCAGTGAGTCACTACACGAACCATTGGGCACGTTTTTGGTTTATTCTGTACCTCAGACGTTGTCAAACCATATTTAGTAGAATCCATGAATAGAGTAGGAATACCAAATTTTATAAATTTAAATTATTTATTTATAAAATTTGGTATTCCTAATTTTATACAAAAAAATCATTTATATAATTTATTAATCATTTTATCATTATAAATTATCCAGGTTCTTGAGGTGTCCTTTTAAACAACTGACTCATCAAAAACCTAAACCCCTTGTAGATAACCTAGAAAGTTGAAATTTGGTATGAAGGGACTTTATCGGAGGAAAAGATTCGAAATCCAAAAATTTTATATTTTCGTTTATCAATATCGGTGCCGGTTATGATTTTCGTGAGGTTTGTGAATATCTCATTATATTATAAACCTATTCTTTTAAAATTTCACACTTAATAATAATGACTATAGGATTATAAACCTATCCTTTTAAAATTTCACACTTAATAATAATGACTATAGGATTATAAACCTATCCTTTTAAAATTTCACACTTAATAATAATGACTATAGGATTATAAACCTATTCTTTTAAAATTTCACACTTAATAATAATGACTATAGGATTATAAACCTATCCTTTTAAAATTTCACACTTAATAATAATGACTATAGGATTATAAACCTATCCTTTTAAAATTTCACACTTAATAATAATGACTATAGGATTATAAACCTATCCTTTTAAAATTTCACACTTAATAATAATGACTATAGGATTATAAACCTATCCTTTTAAAATTTCACACTTAATAATAATGACTATAGGATTATAAACCTATCCTTTTAAAATTTCACACTTAATAATAATGACTATAGGATTATAAACCTATTCTTTTAAAATTTCACACTTAATAATAATGACTATAGGATTATAAACCTATCCTTTTAAAATTTCACACTTAATAATAATGACTATAGGATTATAAACCTATTCTTTTAAAATTTCACACTTAATAATAATGACTATAGGATTATAAACCTATCCTTTTAAAATTTCACACTTAATAATAATGACTATAGGATTATAAACCTATCCTTTTAAAATTTCACACTTAATAATAATGACTATAGGATTATAAACCTATCCTTTTAAAATTTCACACTTAATAATAATGACTATAGGATTATAAACCTATCCTTTTAAAATTTCACACTTAATAATAATGACTATAGGATTATAAACCTATCCTTTTAAAATTTCACACTTAATAATAATGACTATAGGATTATAAACCTATCCTTTTAAAATTTCACACTTAATAATAATGACTATAGGATTATAAACCTATCCTTTTAAAATTTCACACTTAATAATAATGACTATAGGATTATAAACCTATCCTTTTAAAATTCACAATTAAGAAATAAGGAAAAATTTGTCAAACCAATCGTACGCCTTGCAAAGGTACAAAAGCAGGGAGAATATATTAAAATACAAGTATATAATAAACTATCAATTAACATTACGAACATTGACAACTTTGAACATTTTAAAAACATAATCAAGCATTTCTTTGAAAGCCATGCATTCTACAGCATCAGTGAATTTATGAGTATTAATTTATTGCAATCCCTTTCTTTACATAATATGAAAACATGACATTGAACTTTATGATCTGGAATTAAATGACATGTGTATTTTATCTAGATTTTTCAAATGATTTATTTAAGTATTTTGTCTTTGCAAATTGTACAATTTGTGACTTGCCTTGTACGACCTATGTTATAAATGGTAAATAAATAAATAAATAAATGACCCAAATCTGGAAAATAAATAAAAAAATTATAATTAATGAAAATAAGATATCCTCCTACACCAAAACATTGAAAAATAAAATCGGTTTACAAATTCAAGTTTAGTATCAAAAAAGAACACAACTTCGGCATAAAAACCACGCAATCATATTAATCTATAATTATAATTATCGTTAAAAATGTGTGAGCGATCGTTTTATTAAAGGTACGGGTTTCAATAAAAGGGACCAATCGTTGCATTAGTTCTCTAGATCGCGCTGACGAGAATGCACAGATTTGAACGACCTTCATCGGTCGTTTTGGAAGGGTTGGGTAATTCAAATGATATATGCATAGTTAATAATTACTGATGTTTTATACTGTAAGTAAAAGTGTGATGATGATTATGTTTATACAGAAAATTTACTCATGGTCCTGGGTTGCGGATGAAAAAATAATGAAATCTATTCAAAAACATAAATGTGCTTTACCAATAAAAGAGCTGAGATCATAAATAAGGATAGGAGCCAAGTTTCATAGCAGTTCATAATTTAAATTTGTTACGTTCTTTCATTATTTAAATTGTGTCTTGGCAAGTCCAACATTAAAGCAAATGCGGTGGGTATAAACTTTAATTAAATAATATGTAAAACGTAGAACTCGTCTACAGAGTAAAATTAAAAAAGAACTAAGTTCGTGAGTTACAAAATTTACTCCGCGAGTTACAATAATCATACACTGAATTGTCGCACCAACCCGCCGCCGGCCTGTATCGCCGACTTTGGTTGTCCATTTAACGTAAGAGTTCTTCAGACGATTAAAACTTGAATACACGTATTAGCAAAAACATGATTTGCTAATATTTATATTGGATAAGAATAATTGCTTAAATCTGTTGTACGGGCCCTTCGCCAAAGCTGACTCATTAAAAACAAATTTCAGAGATAAAAATTCTCACTTTTTTTAGACACCCTTTTTACTCGTCCAGATTGCGAGTTTACGTGCCTGTTGGTCACGTATACGTAACTCGTCAAGCGGTTGCAAATCATTATATATCTTGGTGAACTCGACTGGTAAGTCGTTGACTGCTGTCGTGCCCTTGTTCGCCTTTTGGAGAGATTCCTTAGGTTTCTTTATCTAGGACGAAAAGATTAAATAGAAATCTAATAACAAAAACCAAGCAAGCCTAACAATAACTAGCCTGTAAAATGTGTGGAGTGTACTGCCTTCGTCTGATCACGGAAGCGGTTCTGCAGGTTCCGCAGACGAAGGCGATAATTGAGGCGATGCCTATTATTAATGTGGTATAAGTCTAAAGAAGTTAAAGTTAGAGCGGTTACGGACTGCAGCCCATCCGAATCTGTGAAATCTAATGGGAAGCATGAGATTAACAGCGACATTCAAATGCGTTGGTACTGTTGGTTACCTGAGATGCTTGTGCTTGGCTGGTCTGAGTGGAGACGGAGGAGCCCGGGCGGTTGCCTCCGCTCGGCAGGATATTGGACAGAGGCCTCGGTCCTTTCGCCATGCCGTCGGTGGCTGCGCGAGGCTTTGCGGTCGTTGTTGTGGCGCAAGCAATGCTTGTATCTACCGACAAACGGAATACTATTAAAAAAATATTCAAAAAATATCTTAGTACAAAAGGATGACACAACAGTTATAATAAGTTATTACGAAAGGTTATACTTGTGCCTGAACTAGGTTATACCTGTTTCTCAGGCGAAACGGGTTTAGATACCTAGGTCACAGATTTTATAATACTATACTAGCCTAGGTACAACCGATGAAGTATTGTTGTTGCTAAGGTAACTACGAGTACAATCGCTTTAATGTCTTTGAATGTTTCTCTACTAACACTCTCTCCACGGAAGCTGTTGTATAGTTCCTTCACTCATTTACTATCAAAATGTCAAACGATAACCACATTTCACAAAATGATAAAATGTATTGTGAAAATGTGCGAGTTTACATTTTACGGTTCATGAGATACATCCCACTGTCAGACGGACAGATAGCGGAGGCTCGGTAATAGGGTCCTATTTCCACCCTTCGGGCACGAAACCCTATAAATTAATAAACCCGACTGCGTAACATTCACTTTTAATGGTGGCTAACCAGATTAAAATTTTTGAAGATCCTAAATGGTCATTTGAAATGAAAAACTAATAGTTAGCCTCTATCAATATTGTTGTGTGCGTTTTATTGAATTGAACTTCTTAACTAAAGGAGGATTTTACCACTTGTACGCGTGTGTATGAGTTGCACTGTGGATTTGTGTGTAATGAAAACAGCATTTGAAAAAGACCCCCGTTCAACGTTTTCGCAAATGTATGGCTTATGTAACTTTGATAGGAAGGTACATGTAGGCACATAGGCTCTTCAAATATTTCATAAGTTTAGACCACAGAAATAATGTATATCTAGATAGAAGCAAATAAGTTTTTTTAACTCGCTGAAAAAGTGAGACTGGAGAGCCTCTGCTCGCCGCGAAATTCAGTCCGCTCCCGACCGCTTTCCACTTGAGACGTCTGGTTATAAAAACAAAATGCCTTGTTTTGTTTAATAATTAACTGCTAAAATACCACCAGTAGAGTTTTACATCACTTAATTACACTCGTGACGTCAAAGTACCTATGCAAAATGTTACACGCTCGGTTTCAACACAAATCGGCGAACTCTTTGCTTCTATCTAGATACATATACATATTTCTGTGGTTTAGTAATTGACCGACAGAGAGAAGCGTCTCTGCTTCAAGTCTGGCAAAATTTGCTTTGCTGTCAGTTTAAACTTACTCCTTTAAGGGTCGTGTTTCACAACCGATCTGGAAGAAACTTGGTATACAGATTTTGCAACTTTATACATTATATTCTTTTTCTTCGGGAATTTTTGACTAATCGCGTACGACGGATTTTTTTGTGTTTGCTAGTGTAGGTGAAAAAAAAATTTAGCTATATTTGATTAAATAAAAAAAAATCTCATTGCTGTTTTATCCATTCTTCTTATCGGGGCTTTTACTAAAATTATTTATTTCTTTTTCGATTACATTATTCGATTTAGTATCCGTCGCGGGTTTTGCAAAATTTTTATTTATTTTTTATTTTAATCTTTTTAGAGATTTCCTACGTAACTTACTGCCTGATGAGACGTAGTAAGTAACGTAAGAGACGCCATGTAAATGGTGTATGTTACCGTATTCATTAAAGTAAAATAAATAAATTGAAATTTAATTGAAATTGTTAAGCTGTTGGTTTTCCGCCTGACTTCTCCCAGGTCGTTTCAGTCTGCCGTCCCATCGAATTATGAGAGTGAGGGAATAGAAAGTGCACCTGTGTCGGCGCACACGTTTGAGCACTATAGTATTATATGTCCTGCGCACCTGGCTAGTCTCTGTTGCAACTAGCTGCCGGCCGAAGGTTCGGCTAGGAGGACATCATCATCCCCTATGTGTGGATCTTGGCTGAGTTCCCCACGCTGAGGTTCTGGTGCATCAGCAGAGTACCAGCTGCTCTCTTAAGCAAGTGCTACTCACCAAACACTATCACAAACACAGTAAACAAACAGTATCTAAAAAAACGTGACTTACCTCTGGCCTGACCATCTGACGAGTAAACACCCTACAACTTAGCTAAAAACCATCGCCAATGAACCCCATTCCTTCACAGAAAACTGTGTCTAAATCGATCAAACCGTTCCGGAGATAAATGGGAACATTGGTTTTTGCAAAATACACACACAGCAGGCACACAGTAGACTGCTGAGCTAGCGAGCGATTTACAAGGCACGAAAGTAAACACATTTGCTCTCGAGTTCAACATACAACTTTTCACCACGACTAGCGAAAAAATATTTTGTAAATTATGAAAGAGGTCGAATGTCAGGAACTCATTTCGATCAACAACTATGGAGGGTAAAAATGCTATAAACCTCTTTCAAACCATGAAAGGATGACTTTTTTTCAATTAAGTTTGAACGCTGTCTAACCTTCCCTTCGATAAGCTAAAATGACTACAGCTCACAGAGGTGAAACTCCCATACAAATTCCAAACCTGTTGTTTAGGAGATTATTTAAAGACGGCGCAGTCTGCCTAGAAGAATGGTCTTCGCAAGCCAAATTGTCAAGGTATAAAAAACAATAAAAAAACATAAAAAATGGCGCTGCCTTCAGAGAGAAAGTTAACCTCCCCTGGTGTAGATCAGAGAGTATTATTACACCATCGAAATTTAGTACAGCATTCTGAATTCAAGTAACTTTTTGCAACAAGTTGAATAATATTTTTTATTCCGCATGTAAGCAAAACGTATGCTATTATTTTGTGTTTCCTAATTGAGTTGTTTTTAAAATTGTCTTGATTGTCCAATTGGTTTTTTGTGTACTCAGGAGATTTATGTTTAAGTTTTGCACACATGTATTTTGTTTATAATTAAAATAAATGAGTTGATTGATTGTATTTCCAAATTTTTTTTTCTGTGATTGATAGTTTAGGTAGTAATAGGAGAAGAGAAAACAGAATGGCTAGCTAAGAAGAGCTCTTATGTAGTAGATATGATATGACTTCGTATGTCATTTTATATTGTACCCTCATATTTTAAAACTATTTTTTCTAATTGAGCCTCACTAAGTTACCAGCACATTTCACAAATCCAATTTGTACACACCAATCAACTTTCATGTACATCAGATCAACGGTTCTTAAGTTATGCTAGAAGTGACTATTGCCCCATGTAGCCAAATCACCCAAGCTAGGTACCACTAAGATCTTCGTTCGCTTCGCTCACTCCGATCAATAATAATTATGATAAAAACATGAAAATTATTTTCAAATACCTATTCAATGATAGGTACTTATTTCACTTCATATCAAGTCTCTACTCCAGTGACACTAGCGAGAGAGAAATAGATTAAGTAAACAACAATCATTAAAATCGACCCACGCGTTTGGTCTCTAGAACGTCATTAAGGAACCAACATACATACATAGGCTGATAAACACATTACCCTCATTTGCGTCGAGTAAAAACAATTATACACCTCTGTTTGATGGAAGTTTAAAATTATCTATTGGTAAGGTACTCACTTTGCTGAACATTCTGCGGTGAGTGCTGGATAAACATGGAATGGGGCTGGTCCACCTGATTTCCTCGGATGTACAGCGTCTGGTTGGGATTAGCCAGCAGGCCACCGGCTGGAATGGTCCCGGCTTGCAGGCCGCCCGTCCACACCTGGGGTATGGCTCCTGAGATCTGCCATGGGGCGAACTGCATCGGCTGTCCGCCAGCCTAGGAAAAAACATTTAAAATCAGCACCGGTAGCACGAAAAGCAAGGTATTATTTTTCAGTACTGGTGTTGTAAGTGGCCGAGGCTGGTGGCTGAAGCTGGTAGTGTATTTATTTTTCAATAATTATTATCATTTCTTTCAGTAGCCGTAGTGTACGAGTATTAGCAATGCCGTCAATTTTACGGTGGTTCCGTACATAGGTACGTTTGTTTCGTGGTAGGTACGTCTACGTTACCTACGCAGACGTACCTACTACCTAATAAAGACTATTTATCCATATTTTAATAAAAGTTACGCGATAAATACCCGATAAATAATCTTCATTATATGTTAAACAATCACGAAATATTAAAAAAGTGCTACGTACGTGCCTAGTTTTATTTTTAGCATGAATGGATGTGTTTTTTATTTGCACATGAAAAAGGAACCCTAAAATTTTGTCGGTTATGCGTTAGTACTTTTTCTAAGCGTATGCGTAAAGTTATTTTTTACTATGAAAATTTTAAACAACGTATTTCTGAAAATGAACCATGCGGATCAGTTGGGTATAGGGTGCACAACTACCCAGTTTCGGGTTGGTACATGAATAACGTGGCACCTTGTATACCACGTGAATTTTTCATGGTTAGATCAGAAATTAATGAGGAAGGGGTGGTGTTTCATTAGATAAGATATATAACCACTTGTTGGTTGTTACGTTCCTGTATAGAATCAGGAATCAGCACTAACACGGACGTGTTAGTAATAAGGATGCAATCTCAGATAGTCCTATTTAGTTCCTCATGCGAACAGTAGGGATTCGAAGATGTATCGCAAGCCGTGACGTCACAGATAGACAATGGTGTTTATGGCCGCAGTAATGCAGGCAGCATGAGTCCAAGGGATAAACACTTGCCTAAGCCTATTCATGGAATTTTCACGCAGTCAATTGATTAAACCTAAATCAATAAGGCCAAGCCGTGGTTACAAGACACTTCCTTTAACATCACAATGGTTTGTCATAGAAAATGATTTACGATTGGCCAGAAACTACTTTTCCGCTAGTTTTATTCCATATAAAACGGAGAAAAGGTTAAAAACCGCAAATAAATATGGACATCGCGTAAATCCGTGTCAGACGGCTTACTTTGAAACACGAAGTATCGGGGTGACGGATCGCACGAAACGAACAACCTTACCACCAAGTTGCGTCGGGCACGTCACTAACTGACACCCTTCGTTTCGGATCTCTAGGAAATACGTAGTCAAAATAATTTTCATATTCATTGAAAGAACGGCCGAACCGTTCTTTCAATGACCCCATTGAAAGAACGGTTCGGCCTTTCCGTTAATTTCGTATTCCAAAGTAGACCAGTTTTAGAGTTTTCGAGTCGGAAATCTGATTGCAGAATAGCCCTGCTGCTTCTTCGTAAGGTAAGAAGGTAAGATCCCCTAGCGTGCATTATGACAATTGGCTTACCACTACCTAGCCTTGACGACTTGATTGAAGCTAACTTGAGTGCAATATCATAAGTGCTCCTTCCAATCGAGTTGATTGATTTGCGTGAAAATCTTTGCTCTGCTTTCACACAAGTTAGAACCTAAAGCAGTTTTATTATAAAGATAAACTTAGCCTCTGAGAGGCATGTAGGCATTATGTGAATGTGACTTAAACCTAGGCTCAACCGAGATTTCTAATAGCCTTTTCGCCACCTCCACGCATCAGTGTACTGTCGACCATGTCATAAAAATTTAATCATAATACGAATGCATGACCGATTTTTTAAAAATTCGCTTGCTTGAAGATAGCTAGCAGCTGACCCCACCTTATTCAGGTTGACGTAAAAATTGTGGTATATTCTAAACAGGATTCCTAACTTAAATTTTACTATTTCTAAATTTTCTAAGATAGGTTGACCTAAAATTTATGGTATTTTAAACAGATCTTAAAAATAGCTAAATTAGAACGTGTTTTGAAAATTTTAAAATTTTCAAATTGAACAATTGAAAAAAATTAATCCAATTTGACTAACTGTCTGTCTGTCAGTCTGTTAGTCAGTCAGTCAAACAGGTGCGTACAACTTTTATGTACCTTAATGTTTTAATCCATCCAGCGTTTTGCCTATAAATTTTAAGCATGACCAAATTAGATGCCTCTTAAAACTAGGTAGACGTTTCAATCATAGCTGAAATGTAATGCAAAGAATAGGGTTATAGCTATTTATAACTAAGTTGATTTGTTTTAGATCTGTCATCCTAATTTTAAACCTGCCAGTCTAATTTTTGAAACATAGAATAGCTTTCGTCTATTTGACATACCTAAATCCTAATTTTATCTAATTCTAAAACAACAGAATCGACACCATTACCTATCTTAAGTCTAACTAGCAAGCAATGCTACTATTCCCTGAGTATAAAACGTGAGGTTTTCAAAGTTTGCAAGGCGGAGGTAACTTTTAGTCGGTGCACACAACATTCACCCTTAGCAGAGATAGGCATTCTTTAGTCGATAGCCTTAAGTCAGATTAAAACCTAACTAGCAAGCAATGCTACTATTCCCTGAGTATAAAACGTGAGCAACTAGGAAGCAATGCTACTATTCCCTGAGTATAAAACGTGAGTATATGCTCGTGTACCGTGTAGTTCTTAAAATTTGCACCACAGAGGTTTCTATGGGATATAAACTGGGGGGCTGGCAGCAGCGCCGCCTGAACTGACCCACCACCATATTGCAATCGCTAGCCCGCCTGCCAAGCGTGGCGATGATGGCAAACCCCCAATACATTAACCTTCAATGGGGGCCTTTGACCAGCGGACGTCTTTCGGCTGAGATGCAAAGCCCCAGGCAAAATGTGTAAGACACTTACTTGCAAGGGGCTGATGATATGGGCTTGCATGGCCTGCTGCGTACCTAGGACAGGCTGCGTGACCTGGACGCACTGCGTTTGCATTGTCTGGCCACCCCTGGGGCCAACTTTACCGGTCACCAATTTTGTACCGCACTGCAAATAGGCATTACCTTCAAGACCCTGTCTCTTTACAATCGTCTTGTCAAGCTGTGTTGAAAAGTATGTTTTTAGTGTCCTGATTTTATTTTAATTTTGGGTTTTCTTAGAGATTATAGGAACACAGAGATCCGGGCGTTTTTAGTAGGTCATTACAATGATCATCCAATAACGCGTAAGTTCGCCTTCTCCAAACTGTGCCTGCCATGTCGTCCTGGGCTAATCGCGTCAAGGTCTTGTTGGCAATCTTTGCCGATCTTTATCATCACAGGGGCGGTCCCAAGAAGGGTCGTGATAGTTATTTTTTCCTGTTAAGTTCTATCACTTTGATTATGGCTACCATAATGGTTACCCACTGAAACACAAAATAAATCGCAGCTAGCTCCACTCGCCGATATTAATGGTGATTTGTTCTGCGCACAATCAAAGTTACCAATTTTAAATGGCCTGGTCCGCTACAGTCAGTCAAAAATAAGCAACAAATAATCTGCAAGGTCACTTTGTCAACCAACGGAAAAAAAACTAAGAAGAAAAACACGATTCGATCCTTTTGCCGATAACATTTGTTCCTTCTGACTTTGGTCCAACCCCCTTAGCTCGACCCCTGCTGTACTTTTCCAGAAAAGTCAAGAAAAATAACAAAAACGATAGAAAACAAGTAAATCGCGGCTCGCTCCGCTCGAAGATAACATTTTTGCCTTCTGGCTGTAGTCCGGGGCTAAACCCTCGTCAATATGGAAAGCACTGCGAAAAATCTAATAGAACCACAAAATTTTTTAGAACCGCTCCGATAATATCGTGTTCTTCACTATATTATGGTCTAGAGCTCTACACCTGTTTAAGATCACTTTGACCATCACCAAAATGCACAAATACGTAAGTTTTTCGCGGCACGCTTCGCTCGCCGATGACAACCTTTCGTTGTTTCTCGCACTCTGTTGCATTGCAGGTGAGTTTGACAAACACTGCATTCGTGGCTCGCTTACACATTTCGTCCTTCTGGTTTTGGTCCAGATCTCGACCCCCGCTGTAGGCCATTTTGCCAGAAAAGATATATCGCCGATAATATCGTGTCCTCGTACACGGTCCAGTGCTCGACACCCGTTTAAGATCACTTTGCCGTTTGCACTTTTCGTCAAGGATTAAATTACGCTTTGTACTTAAACTTCTGAAATGGAACCAGTTAACTAATCCTTTCCGATTATGAACACCTTGATTACGTTGAGTTTTACAACAAAGTAATTTCTTAAATTCAAACCCTACCCTATTATGCCTGACCGTGACCGTAACCGTATTCTAATTAAAGCAGCGAGCGTTGTTTTAAAAATAAGTTTATAACTTCACAGCAAGGGTTATTATATTCAAAATTGTTTTTTTATTACATGTTATTGTTTGTTTCTACGAGTAAACGAACAAGCAATTAATAGCGATAAATCTCACTTACCTACGCGTAGAAAGTGGGATTTATCCTACTTATATTAAAAAGGCGAAAGTTTGTGCAGTTGTGAACATGTTTGGCCGAAGACAACGCCAAAACTGCTGAATGGATCAGCCTGAAAATTTGCACACATGAAGATCCGGTCATGAAATAACATTATTATAGGCTACTTTTTAAACCAAAAAACGCGTACGATGCCGCGGGCAGTAGCTAGTGTCATAATTAAACCACAGTTTGTGTCTATGTCCGTCGACGAAATATAAAAATTACTGTAACAGACTGAGAGACAGAACGAAATTTTTAAGGGTTCCGTCTATGCCGCTAAGTATGCTTTACAAGTAACAGTCGATCAACTTAAAAAATCTCTCCACTTCTCGTTCTCAGGCCTAGTTTAGTAAACGAGCTAATTTTGAGGCTAAAAGCCTGCGCCCAGTATTTTACTTTAACCCATCATAAAATTTGAACGGCTTCAACTGCTTTGGAAAAGGAACCACAAAAAAGTTATTCCCTAATTATTTCCGTACACTTTCGAGTAGTACGTTTCTAACGGTTATTTATTACAGAGGGTTGCAAGCTGCATTGTCACCCAATGCATGCTCTATAAGCGAATGGTCCCTAGCTAAGAATCGGTACAGCGGATGTAACGTAATGGAGGACATGAAAACACGTTTGATGATATAACGTATTTTGTCGCAAAATGTTTATAAAATAAACAGGGTATTTATTCTTGCTAGAAAGGTCATGGGGTCCCGTATTTAATTTACTAAAGGTCTGATAATTTGGATTCGTCGTACACACGTCTCACCTGAGACGTTGGGGTTGGGAATAGCTCCATATTTAGACAATTTACCTAACTCAGCACCGACTTGATTTTTTCTGTGTATTTCTTACACATAGAAACCAGCAAACATTAACAGCTCACTGTTAAATAAGCTGATGAAAACTATCACGATTAATCCGATCACAAAAAGTATTCCTCAAACATTTTACCCCTTTCATGCTCCCCTAGTATTTTTTGTGTAGCACCCTGTACAAAATCCAATAAAGGGTACATAGATTTAATTGTGCCAGAGGTTAAATAAAAATCTAGCTAACTAAATGTATGAAAAGAAACGAACAAAGGCGCTTTTTGTCGAAGATGAATAATAAATCCGTATTTTTTGAAGCAAGGCGAACTTGTAGTTTATCGTGTTTTACATGGATAGGCAGATCTTTTGGTGATGGTACATCTAGTTTCTGTGCTTTGCTATATAAAAACTATCGTAGTTTGACGAATTAATTACACGTTTTTCATTATTCTTTGGTGTTTTTCCAACATAAATAAGGTTCGTAGTTAACCCGCTTACAACCGTATTAAAATTTTGGGCTTATTGATAAAACCTTATTTAAGGCAGGAACGTTTGGTTATAAGTCTATGCTAGCCAGGTTGATGAAATTTTAGTTTCTCAATATTATTACATCGTCTTAACATAATATGACGATGTATTAATATTGAGAAAATATAATGAACTCTATAATCTTACATTCGGAGGAGGGCGTTAACGCTCGCGAAACAGTACAAAGTATTTGTGAACCTATAAGTAGCCAGAGGATTGAGCTCTCGTATCTAAATACAAGTTAGCAAACTTTGTTAGAGCGAGGTGTCATTATTTATGACCCTAAAAGGTTTATTACAAGTAGATATGTACGTAATGAAAGACGCAACTAACTACACTTAATATGAAATAGATTGTAAGTTCTTACTTTGTAAACCAACTCTGTGAATAAATATTTTTTAATATTATTATACACATCATTTATTTTAAATCTCGTTATAATAAACATTTTTTACTATAGAAAATAAAATATTATAAAACTATTCTACAGTAAAGATGTATATCAAAACGGTGAATCACCGGCCGCGAAGCTAGCCTCAAGCGGCCGGTAACTAAGGCTGCAGAGAGAGGAACTTCCTGACGATACGCGCCGAGTCCAGGAGCCTTTTGGATCTGACCCTTGATCCAACTTCCTAGCGAGAGTCTCTTGAGATGTTGATCGAGGCTCTTCGCTATTACGCCGTTAACCGAAACGGCTATCGGGACGACGATCGCTGAATCAATATCCCACATGCTGACAACCTCGTTGTGCAAGTCCAGATATTTGCTAAGTTTATTATTATTACTTTTAGTTGTATGACTATAGCGCGTATTATCGTTAGCACACAATTTCATGTTGCTTTATATTTAGTTTTCTTAACGTTTTTTAGGGTCCCGTACACGAAGGGTGAAAACGGTACCCTAGTAGGGTTCCGTTTTCACCCTTCGCCTCCGCTGTTCATCTGTCAATCCGTCTGTCACAGGGCTCTATCTCATGAACTGTAAGAGGCTAAAAGTTGAAATTTTCAGAGAATGTGTATTTCTCTTGCCACTAGAACAACAAATAATAAAAATAAAATGAATATCGAAATTAAAGGGGGCACCCATACACAAACGGTTTTTTTTTGCCTTTTTTGCTTTTAATATGTCTCTCGAACTACAATAGGTAGGCACATGAAACTTTCTATAAATAAGTAACACTTCAACTGTTATAAGTTATAACAAATACTATTTATTGACTTGTGACTTGAGTATCCATGTGGCTGAATGTGGCATAGTAGCTTCAAAATCTAAACGGAAGAACCGATTTGGATTTAGTTCTTTTGTTTGAAAGGTGACTTGATGGATAGTGTTCTTGGCTATGTTTGTAGAAAATCGGTGCAGCCTTTCAAAAGTTATGATGGTTTAAAGTAAAATTTTAGTCCAGAGAGCAGTCTCAAAATTGGCTTATGTATCGAACACTTGGAGTAACTATGAGGAGTGCTCAGACAATATGACAGGTAAGGACGGAGCGGACGTAATGACGTCCCTCCGTCAAAGTTAATCAACTGACATTATGACAATTAATTCTATGGTAACGTTATAGGTATTACCCACGTCCACATCCCGTATCCTTTGTATTGGGTTGTTTGTTATTTGCCATTTTATTTTCTATATCAACTACTAGCGTCTGCGCGCGGCTTCGCTTACGCGGTACCTGGATAAAACATTGCCTTTATCATTGAGTGGTGATGATGTCCTAGCCGAATTTCAACCACGGTGGCCAGACTTTAATTTAGTCAAGTCATGTGCGCAGGATATATTATAGTGCACACACAGTTTCACACACTCTCTATTCCCTCACTCTCATGATTCATCACGGCAGACTGACATGACCGAGGAGAGGCTAGGCGAAAAGCCATTTGTAGTTGGTCATAGTCTTTACAGAGATAATATAGCTATCTATTAGTTTATTAATTTTCAAAATTGGACCAGTACTTCCAGAAATTCCCCCTACTTCAAATAGAAACAAACAAATGTTACGTCTCTATAATATTTGTGTAGGAACATAACCGGACTTAAAGCAATATATTTTGCTATGTAATTACTAACCCCCTTACTCATAATAGTCTGCTAACTTAGAGCACTGCTATCTCTCATTTGGTCTTCTTCTACTGACATGAGTCGGAGTGAGAAATAACACTGAATAAGCAACTGTTCAAAGTTAGCGGACCACTATGCATAAGGGGTAATTATTTTCCCTAGCTACAAAAGCATAGCAACCAATCAAGATAATCGAAGCCTTACGTAGAAACACGTCTGAAATTAGGTCGATCGTCTGATGAAGTGAGGAGTGGGACGTAAGAGGCTGAAGACGGATCGATTTGCCTTCCATTAAGCCCAATTATCAATTAATAATAATAATAAGCATTTATTTGTCTCTCACAAAAGGTACTCAGGTATAGATAAATTAATACAGGGGGACTTAAATATATTGCAATGTATAAGAATAGGAACATAACCCAGCTTATATCTTCCTTAAACTATGACCTGTTTTGTGAGAGACTAGTGCCTGTGATAGGTTTTAGAAAAAACCTGTGGTACAGTTATTTAATGTAATAGTTAGCAATTATTTAATGTCAAAATATTGAATCCTATTTGAACCAGTACCAGTAGGCCCAAGCACTGCGATTTTTGTCTTTAATGTGTCTGTGGTAGAATGGAAATAAAATACAAGTTAAAGCAATGAATTTCACATATTTTACGCATTCGATGACGATTTTTTCTCTTTTCTACCCTAGACAACAAAAGCTGTGCTTGGCCTACCAGAGGAGGAATAAACTTTACAATTATTCCGTATGGTATGGTGTTGTATTGGGGTCGTTCATTATTCATTAATCACGTAAGGTTGAAAGGGGAAGAAAAATTCGGAAAAAATTACGAAATATCACAATGGGGGAGAGGGGTGTAGTGAGATATCACGTGTATTTATTTTTTCGATGAATGCGCGAATTTTTCTTTTTATAACAAAATATAAAGCACAGCGAAGGCGTGATTCCTAGCCGAAAAGCGGCGCGTGACCTGCAGTGCCATTCAGAACCTGTTATGAGCGGTTTTTGAAATTTTATTAAAAAAAAATTAAAGATAAATGTGAAAAAACACGTGCTTTTGGGTAGGGGGTCGGTCTAAAAAACCTCACGACTTATCACCCAGGGGTTAAAAAATGTTAAAAAACATTACTATGTCATTAATTAACGATCGCTTAGCAATGAAAAAAATAACACTATGGTATAAGAAGATGCCCATTTCTAATAATGCAACAAAGCTTTGCGACCATGCAATCTAGCCATGTTTTGCCGTAAATTGATCTGCTGTAAATTGGTTGTTGTCATTTTGCCACTTTTGGAGATATACCATATCCAAAGTGTTCAGTATCAATGGCTATGAGTCAAGCGTAGATTAGTCATGTTAAGAGGCGGGCGATGAGGCGTTCACGTGGAAATGTTGATTGTGGTGTAGTGATCTGCCACTTTCATTGTGCGCTCGACTTCACGGCGTTTACGCACTCTAATCACACGTTGATGGAGCGAAATTATGAGTGCTCAAATGCTACAAGTCTTCTAAAAGCTTCTACAACTTCTACAGGCCCGTATCATGAAAGCTTGCTCAGTCATAGATCTATGCTTGAGTGACGTTTAGAAATGCGTTACTCAAGCAGAGATTGGTGACTGAGCAAGCTTTCATAATACAGGCCTTAGAGTAGAAGAAGATAGTACCTAGACAGTTGCACTGGTTTAATATAAATCTTTTTTTATACCTACGACTGTAGTACCTTCTGTGTACGAGTAGGAAAAAACAGAGACCTTTTTTATTAGCAGGGGACAATAACGGCTGAAAATCCTACTTAAATAAAATGCGAAAGCTTGTAATATGTGAAAATGTGTTTGTACCAAGTCAAAGCTAAAACTTTTTAACGGTTCGAGCTGATATTTGCCAAGCATGAAGTTCTGGAGCTGGTACAACATAATAGGCACTTACACTGAAAAACGCGCGCAAAGTGGCGGGTAGGAGCTTTTATTACAAATAATCCTGTCGAAACTAATTCGACAGCACCACCGATTTTAGTGCCACAGCACCGTCTCTTTCTTTAAGATCGGAATAAAAGGGACAGCGTTAGATTTTAGTTATTACTTTAGTTTATGTAACAACATAATCAACACCACTAGGTCTCTTTGTTAAACTCATACTAGCTTTCGTTTCCTTGCACCTGCAAAATAAACGAATAATTAGCAGAAGCACTCACCTTATGCATTTCTCCTTGCTTCGGCTGTCCTATGCCTGAAACAGTTGCTTGAGTATGTCCCGGTAGAATGCTGGACTGCGAGTTGATCACCCCCAGGGGACTAAATACGAACGTCTGGTTCTGCGTGGTCGAGGGGATGGTCGTGTACCCCGGGAACGGAGCTGACAATAACAGCACGTTTATTAATTAATTCAGTAAAAGACTTTGGGTCTTTATATCTATTGAAGTTGTTCATAGGAACTAATGATCGTCGTCCATTCACCACTTCAGCAGACCCGCAACGCAACGCGCGGACGGGCCCGGGCGCCGGGCGGTTTACTCGCGGGACCCTGGTGGTCTACTCGCCGGACCCAAGTGGTCAAACCGAGGGGCCCGGGTAGCCAGCGCGCGTAACCAGGAAAGATAGCGCGCGAGCGTTAGATCTTCAACGAGCGTGACGCACAAAACCCAGGTGGTTAGCGCGAGGGTGCTGTCTGGTTGACGGAGAGCGAAACACAGGTGGACAGCGCGCGGGCGCTGACTGGTCATCGTGCGGTACCCGGGTCGACAGAGCGCGGGGCCCGGCTGGACAGCGCACGGGCGCCGATCAAACAGCGCGCGGGCTTCAGATCGAGAGCGCGCGGGCGCTAAGTTCCGCGCGGGAACCGGTTTTGTCGCGACGGGATTCTGGTGAAACGAGCGCGGGCGTTGGGCTGCACAACGCGCGGGACCCGGATGGACGACGTGGTAATGGACAACGACCTTTAACTGAAGCGAAAGAAAATAAGCCGAATCCATATCTGGGCTCACTAAGGTCAAATAATCACGTTGTGTTTATTATCGAAATAAAGCAAAACACTCGATTGATGAAAGGCCAAGTCTAAAACAGCTACAAAATAAAGACTCATGGCTCACCTTAGATCAACGCTTAGTAGAGTTCTTGCAATTATTAATGTTAAGATTTAGGCGAAGCTTCTTGATAACACATCAAAAAACATTGAAAGTTCCATAAAAACATAGGTACAATTGAAATTTTTAATCTCCCAACAACGCCAATTACCATACAAATATATATTTACCAAACTAAAGCCTTTATTTTCTTTGAAATAGCATTGAAACCATCTGCATTTAAAAAATATAAGATACCCCATTATTAATGGCTTTTTAATATAAAGAAACAAACACATTGTTCACGTTTCAGACTTCAAAAAACGCTATCCTTCTGGCACAAGCAAGAATTCAAGGCCAACTCTGAGAGGCCGGAACATCTCGCCCACATTTACAAATTGCAAGAACAATACCACGACCAGGGACCATAATAAATAACCAACCTAGTCTGGTCGAAACAAAAGAACCAACCGAAACAATCAACGAAAATAATGTTCCTACATTTCACATTCACAGATTCAGACCTAAATTTATTAAAACTTTATACACCTTGATCCTGATACGTGAGACCTGTAAACATTTCCTGCACCTGAATAGTTTGCTAGTTTTTCGAAAATATGCAAATTTATTAGACCGTGTGATAATACAAAATAAAGGGTAAATTCAAAGGACGGATCAAAATATAGAGATACCTACGTTGAATTGAAATTATATTATAGAAAACCTGCCGTGATGCAGGTTTTCTCCCACTTAATACTAGCTTTTACTTCTACTTACTTTTGTGCTAAATGATGCCCTGTGAAATGTTCTGCTTAATTTATATTTATTATCTCTCGTTTACGTAAAAAAACACCTAATGGATATTCCATTAAAAAAAATCTAGATTGTTTTAAGCAGGATATTATAACAATCCTCGATCAGTATCATTGCTACGTTTAGCACAGTTCTCAAAAAATACGTACAACGAAATTGAAGTATACTGTGCTCTTCACACCGCCTTCAATTGTAGGGACAGGCAATAAAATACAAGGTGCTATAACATACATCATAAGCGATCAAAATAACTGAACGATAAAGATTCCATATTGTCCATATTTTACTTAAGTGAAACATTTATTCTTTAAAAAAATATCTTTGTGTTAGGCAAAATATTAGTAGAATTAGCAAGAAGTTTGCAAATTTTAATTCGAAACATTGATATTGCATTCTCTTAGTATCAAAACGAAATTTGTTAGTAAAAAGTAATAATTGATCGAAGAGTAATAACTATAAATTGAAGACCTGTCCGGACTAGGGAATCCAATCCCGCAAACGCGGGGTCCTAGGAATGCGTAATGCGTGACTGCGTGATTTGATTACACATGCGGGATTTGCGGAACTACAAAACATATGGAGTCGAAGAAAAATGCACGCATACGTCCTTGTGAGTACATATTTAGTCGTCCAGGGTTCTTTAACAATTGATTTGAGTTTTTATGGGCGTTTTGCCGAAAGTCATCATGTCAAGTTTAGCTACGGCAGGCCGTCCTCCATGTGTACACACGCATTTGAACCCTGCAAAATCTTGCGGATGATGACCTCAATCCCGCAGGGTTGCGTGATTGAGATTTATAATAATAATAATAAATCATTTTATTGCCTATATTTATCTTAACCTAAACTAGAATTATACACAAAAAAAATAAAGTTTCTAACGATAGGCAAAGGGAGTAGATTCAGCATTGTGCTGCATGTGAGGAACATGCAGCGCTGATTTTAAATCTACTCCCCTCGGATAGGTGGTCACCGAGGGTTGGGATAGCGGGTTTAAAGTAGGTTCTTATACTAATTCATCTATATATGCAGGGTGCATACGGTTACTTCCATGTGTGTTCATACCTTAACATTATATTTATTAGTGGAAGTTTCATACATACATAATACTGTATTTATTATACACATTTATTTGGTTTATGAGTGTGTAGTATGAATGTGTCTGCGTGCTAGTTATAGTTATATTTCGATGCGGGATTGGATTCCCTAGTCCGGACCAAACACTGATAAAAAGGTCATAAATAACTATAAACTATAAGAAAAAGTTAATTCTTTTGCGTTAAAATAATACAATTGTTTGCGAAATAATACGGGACACCAAATTCGAAGGAACAAAGGCATTGTTAAAAACCTTGCCGTAATAAAATTGTAAAACATTTTGAACGGTAACGAAACAATATTACTGCAATTCACCGTTTAGTAAACTTGAGTAGAAATACATGCATTTAGCTCGTTCGAAATAAACTAATCACAGTGAAACTATGACAGGCAAGTAGACTGGCACAATGAAAAACCAATGTGCGCTCTCAGTGTGCGCTGTAGTCTGCACCTATAAATAGCCTGTATCAGTATGTACTCGTACTTACTAGATTTTAAATTGCGTAAGCGAGGTAATATTTTTTTAGTATTATTCAGAATATTATAATCTAGGGGAGAATTGAGAAAAGCTATAGTACCTCTAAACTCGTGTTTTTGTATAACACAGCAAAAATCCGGAATTATTAACTAGATACCGGGCGAAGAAGTTTCATTTTCAGAGTGAGGAATAGGTCATTTGATAAGCAGCAGTAAATTTACCCTCATGGAAAGATCACCAGTATATTATATATAATAGAGTAACGTTGTAATATAACTTACCAGCTTGCCCCTGCAAGACCTGTTTTCCTTGAGTTATCATGTGCGGACCCAGTTGGTTGCCTTGGAATGGCTTACCCGTCGCGATCACCTGTGCCCAAGGAACACTTTGTAAGTACAGTTACAATGCCAAAGCTTATTTGCACTTCGAGGTTAAAGGAACTCAAAACTTTTTAAACAAATAGTACCTTTGTCTTTGGAGAGACTTTTGAAAAAAGGCCTTTTAATTCTTTTGTTCTTTTTTATGGACGGGTCCGAGGGAAAGCTCTAGTAAAATTATACGTGCAGGTACCTACAAGGATTTGACTCTTAGGCCCGTATTATGATAGCTTGCTCAGTCATACATAGATCTATGCTTGAGTGACGTTTATTCCAAAGAAAAGCGTTACTCAAGCAGAGATTGATAACCGAGCAAGCGTTCATAATACGAGCCCTTAGACTTGATTAATTAGATTATGAAATAAACAGATGTACGAAATGCGCTGAAATTGCGACACGGTTATTTGCCACAAATTCTGGGACTCTAATATTGTTCGATGTTATCTTTGGTTTGATTTTTCATAATAAAAACTGTAGAATTTATATTCAGCAAATTAATATTCGATTAAATTATTTATGCACCAACGTCAATTGAACAAATACTTATAAATACGTTTTATATTTCAAGGAAACCATTTATCCTGGGGCTAATATACTTAGTTTCAATGTCCTGAGACAGATTACCCAGTAAATGGAACAAAGAAGTTAGTAAGTTCAGAATTTGAAATAAAGACAGTTTTAGCAGTAAATCTTAGAGATGTGTTATTTTTATCTTTTGTATTATAATCGGGATTAGTATATCTTGAAACCCCTTCACATCAACTCGAAAACCCAACCGTTATAATAATATAAGTTTACTCGCGTCACGAATAGCCGGAACCAAAACACAACATTCAAAACAAAAACTTCTTAGGCAAAATCCTTGAACCAAAATCCATACACGTTAGATCGATATCGTGCTGTCTTCGACTGTATAAAAAATTTAAAACGTTTACATACATAGAAATATAAACCTTACCTGGATCTGCTGTGAGTTAAGACTCGGATGTAGAGATATGTTCCCCGGCATTATGAGGGATCCGGGCGAGGTGTTGTACAGCTGTTGTAAATAGGGGCTGTTCTGTATGGGTTGCTGGATGACTTGTACGCGGCCGTGGCCCCAATCCGCACTACGAAAAACGAAAGTTGGGTCTTAACTTGTGAGCTGCAAGTGCCAAAACGGTACTAAACCTCTGTTTTAAATCACTAATTTTGTCAAAAACCTTTGACCAGATAATAGATTATCTGAACGTCTAAGTTTTTTAAACCTCTGTCGTTTTACGTCTCTACCTGCGGCGCGCACCTTCGGATCGCAGGGACTGTTTGTAATTTCGTTGTTTAGAATAAACTAAAACCGACTTCAAATTGCTTAACACTTTCATTGCTTAAGATGCACATGCCCGTCTTCAACTCGCTCTATCTGAGGCTGGGCAGAGAATGCGTTAATATTTACACTGTTTTTCAAGTTTAGCGGGACAAATAATAATCATTCGGGAATATAATTTATGGAGAAATCGACGAACATACACAAAACAACTTACGCACAGCCAAACATGATACCTCCCTTTTTTTAAGTCGGTTAAAAATAAAGATACAGTTCGTGCGCGATCATGAAAATTCTATGGACGCTTTTTTCGGTCTAAAAATATGCCAACTCATCCGTTTACTAACAAAGGTAGTATACGTATACTACCTTCTATTTCTCTTGTAAAGGAAACCCTTCATCAAAGACCAGACGGCAACCTATAAAAAACGACGGTGAATTTACTTGGGTATAGGAAATTTTAATGGCTGAGTTAAAATATTGAAATGTAAGATCTATCGTTGAAGCCGGTTACGGCGGCAGTTCTTTCCTAGACGTAAAGGGCAGCCTAACGACTTCTAAGCACGCCATAAACTTTTAGCTCTTATCAGCGATTTCGCACGCGTGCTTCTTGGATTATTAACATCTCGATGAATAAAAAGTATAATTATTTTGATATTACTACTCTATTACTAATCTACTAACTTATTACTCAAAATTATGGCATTTCTTTTGTCGTACTTTATTCCCCCGACGGTAAAAGGAGTACCTATTATAATTTTTTTCTTGAAATGTGTCTTCATCAATTTGTTCTTAGCTGTGTTGAAATGAAAATCGGTGGCGCAGTTTTTTCAATAGTAAAAATAGACCTATGAGTAAAGTACCATTTCATTCCATCTATTCGAAACGGACGACTTGGTTCGCCTTTAAGCGCACCCAAAGGTGGTGTTTTCTATGAGAAACTTTTAGCTGCCCAGTAATGAGTTTTAAATACTCTTTAGAAGCTCGCCGCAGTTATCTTTGCCGCGCACTTTTTGAATTTGGAACATATTAGAGTTCTGCGCAAAAAAAAAATCAAAGAAATCGAACGCAAATATTGTTTGAATAAAGACTACTACATCCAAACAACGGTACTACATCCAAACAACGAGATTCGCCGTCACATTTTCCTCAAAATGAGCCAGATTCGGATATTATTTCAAACACGCAGAATATAAAATCTACATCAATCTCTATTCCTAATAAAACTGTATACATTTTAATAATTGCGAAAATATCTCAAATGTAAATATAAATTTTTAGTTGTTTTATTATTAGATACTATTTAATTTCAATTTAGTTGTTACTTTATGTTTTATTAAATAATAATATTACAATAAAATATGAGGCGCCTTTTATTTTCTCATAGAGGGTGATGAAAAGTAGAGTGTATCACTGGGGGCAAAATATATATTTTTGGCTCGGGCGACGTACTTTGAATCCCTCGCTACGTTCAGGATTCTGCTAAAGAATCCCTCACTTCGCTCTGGATTCAAAAAAGCGCCCTCGCCGTAAAAATATATTATTTTGCTCCCTTATAATTGATACAATCTACTATATACTACACCTTCTCGGAAAGTGACTTATTCTTTTTTCAAACTTGAGCTAGAAAGTACGTCATTGCTGGCGTACTAGAACGCGAATGGATTTTCATTTCCCAGGTGTTTGCCGGGAGAGAATAATGGAAATCAATTTCTAACCTGTTATTCCTGTTTATTTTCTGAAATTTAAGCCTTTAGCTATGGTTATTTTCATTGTTGGTTAATGTCGTTAAACTACAAAAAGTTTTTACTCAGATCCGCCTTAAGATATCGGCCTCTTCCGTTCTCGAACAGTAATTTAAAAAAAGAACCAAGCACCTGAGGCATTCGCGGGGATTTCTTCAAAATTTACATTTCAGTTAGGTAATTTTATTATTTCCACAGAATGTCGTCGAGTGATAGTGAAGATTTTATGACACCGCCAGTAATAAAAGAAACTGCTCAAGCAGTGATTGAGAACCTATTGCCCGAGAAATCCAGAAATAAATACAATAAGACTTATGATTATAAAGATTTCGTGTACTTATTGGAAAAACGAGAAGAGTGCAACTTCTTTTTCGGGAAATGTTTTATTTTCCTCGTAGGTGTAGTATAAAGCACTCAGGAGAAAGTGCGATTCCTACCTCGTGTTAAGCTAAGACGACGGCGAGCAGAGATAACCGTAGCAATGACACACTCGATAGGAATGAGTCACTTGCTCACCTCGGTGAACAATGTACTATAACACCTTCGTTTTAATGTTAGATGGCTTCACTTACCGGAAGTTTCAGTTTTTTTTTTAAAGTTGTACATTATTAACAAAATATACTGAGCTTGTTCTTTAATAATTAGATTAGAAATATTTGTTACCTATATATAAGACAAAAGATGTTTAAAATCTTTGTAATTTGATCACAGTTTAATCAAATTATCAGTAATCAAATGATGTTTTTTTTTAAATGAGGAGCCGGGTTCCTTTTCATTTATACCTTTTAGCAGTATTGAAATACGTTCGGTCCGTTAGATACGTCTATTTCAGTTTGGCAAACAAAGCTTAATTAAATACGCATCATGGAGATAGACCGGTAGACTGAGGTATCAGCTTTCAATGTATGCACTCCAATTTGAACCTTATCGCAACATGAGACCGGCGTCTATTTGGCAAATAACACTTCACTGTGACATTCGATATTGAATGTCGTTTACACTTACACACACTAACATAAGTACACAGGGGTTGTGATGTATCGATCGAGGATGTCCGTGGTGGTAGTCAAGTTTCGCGACAACCGGTACAGATACCTACTAGTATAGTTATTTGATATTTTGATACTTTTATGTGCGTACTCATTGTTTTTTCCTTGTCACTATCTCACGCTAAGTAAGTTATATTTGATAAACGAGAGACTGAACCAGGAGTGGTCGCAGCCCAAGACTTTGGGGGTCACGCTTGGTCAGGATCGTAGCCAGAAATTCTATTTGCGGGGGTCCCTATGACAAAATAAATAACAGCGAACAAAGCGAGCCCCGAACATTTTTAAGGCTTTGCAGTGTTATAGCCCGGCCACACGCTCCATCTTACTTGCAAGCATGCTTGCACAAACCAGTTTGCGAAGGTAAGACGGAGCATGTGGACAGCAAGACGGTAGGTCGCGCAAGCCCGGAAGCGCAGCTTGTGCAATGCAATCGTTGACATACTGAGATTGGAATGCGCAAACTTAGTTTGCACGTTTTTACTTGGGTATGTGGCCGGTCATTCAAGCCGCGCTTTAGTCCAGCAAAGTGTTTTCGATCGTATAAATCATAAAAATTAGTGACGTGAGAGGACATTAAAAAAAAAACTTCTCTGCAGGCGACGACATCGTGACGTTTTCGAAAATAGAGAAATAAAAACAGATTATTACCTCTCCGTGCTGACAGCTCCGTTCAGACGTATGAGACATGACTTAAAGTTTGTGCAGTCTAGTTTGCACGAGGTTATTTGCACATGAGGCCACTGTATCGGTTGTTCCTTTTTTTGCACAGTCATAACTGCACAAACTGCACTGCATAACAAGACGGAGCGTGTAGCCGGGCTATCAGATAAAAATCCATGATTAAAAATAACGGCGAGCGTAGCGAGCCGCTGTGATTTTGGAGTTTGGTGAGATCGTTTAGCAAGAAATACAAACCGCCGTAGCGAGCGGTGATTACCGCAGCAATTTAGTGATTTTTCTCGGCGATTAACGAAAAAGTTAGTATTACAAAAAAACTGACAAAGACATAACAGCGAGCTTTTTCGGGTAGTTACAAGCTAATTAAGAACAGCATGAAAATATAAATAACAGCGAGCGGCGCAAGCTCTGAAAAATTTGGAGAGTTTGTGGCTGCTGAGAAAATCGTTATGAAGCTACAACAAAAACAATATAGGCGAAAAATGTGAGCCGCAGCCTTTTTTGAAATTGTTGAGGCATGCTTAGAAATATAATAAGTTTTTGCAATTACAACAAAATAGGAGGACAACAGACCCTGCCCTATAAAAACAACGGCGAGTGAAGCGAGCCGCAAAAAGTTATGATCTGACTGTGCGCGTGAGTTGTCATTGTCACCCCAAGGGATGCCAAGATGGCACCCTTTGGAGCTGGGTACCCGCTCCCCTTATGCTGCTTACTAGCGGCACGGAACCGTTTGTCATCAACGAGCTGAGCGAGCCGCAAAGTTTTACGTTTTTGTAAAATTTTGGCGCTAGTGGGCAAAATTATCCTTATGTGAGCCCTTAACTATAAATATTAAGCCAAGATCAAGACAACCATTTCTGAATACTTTCGTCCTAGGCTTTTACAAAAATAACATGTCTTATTTATTACAATCCCGTTGTTAGAATGAGTCGCGTATTTAATTATTTATTGTTAATGAAAACGTAGACATTTTTGTAAGTAGCTTATCCAACTTTAAAAAAATTGCTTTGGCCATTCTACAGAGTTCGCCAATTGTTCACATTAATAATGCATGTTTGTGTTTAGATTCCGATTTATTTTCTATGATTTGTAATTGTATAATTACTGCATTTGTTATATATATTTATTAGTGTACCCAACTCTTAATCTCCATTTTTATAATTTCTATATTGAATGCTTTCACTGCTCTATTGTAAAATCATGTTGTGTATACAAGTTTTGGAACTCAATCTACATAGTATAAGAACCTTAGTTATAACTTGTACTTCGACTGTCTTCTGTTTTGTATATAAAAAAAAACATTTAAAACACGACAAGATATTACCGGCAATTGGAGCGAACAGCGAAAATTTTGTTTCGTTAGACTTTTGCAGTGTTTTGCAGATTAAATCAAAACGAGTGTTCAGGCCCGGACCACATCCAGAAGACAAAAATGATGCCAGCGCGCGGAGCGAATCGCGATTTTTTGTGATAATTTTAGTTTCTTTCTAATTTGGCAAAGTGGCCTACAGGCGGGGGTCGAACTTTGGCCAAAGGATGAAATGTGTGAGCGAGCCGAGAATATTATGTGGCGTTATTAGATGTATTGCAGTCTCTGGCAAACTCTTTGTTAAAAATGAGGTCGGCGAGCAGAGCGAGCCACGAGAATTTTTGGTTTTCGTTATATTTTTGTTTTAATATTAACGAAATTTGGCAAAGTGGCTTAAAGCGAGGGTCGAGTTCTGGGCCATAGTCTAACGGAACAAATGTTATCGGCGAGCGGATCAAATCGCGAAAACTTTGTTGTGCCTCCTTAGATTATTTTGCGCTCTTTTACAAAGTGACCTCGCAGATTATATGTTACATTTTTGCACTATTTGTTGTGGAATTGATAGAAAATGACTGTAGCGGACCGGACCACACAAAATAGGTAACGTTGCATTTGCAGAACTGATGCTGAACATAACCTAACGAACAAAACATCAGTATATCGACGAGTTGCGATTTTTTTGCCGCAGTGGGTAACTATAGTAAACATATTGTTTAGTTAGATGATAGGCAGTAAGGTGTAAGTAATTAAAATTTATTTAAGGTCGGAAGATCGAAAATTATCTAGTAATTTTTTGAAGTACCTAAACTAAGATTTTGGGGAGGTCACGACCCCCGTTGTTCCCTGGAACCGCGCCTGGACTGAACAATACAGATTGTACAATTTCTCACATCAAACTTACCTCATTTGCTGGGGCTGCTGGGTGTTCTGCGGGAGGGTATGCAGCGATGGTATGTTGGGTAGCTGTCCAGCTTGCTGCTGGATCGTCCCTCCAGGTTGCGTCTGTTGCACCTACAACAAAGACCATTGTTACCATCTGACCAAATAGCTTAGTATGATAGAAAGACTGATGGTAGGCGAGTATTTTTAACATCAGACAAAATAGAGGCTGCTATTAGTTCGACACGTTTCTGAGTGTAGTTCAGTGTATGTGGATCTAAGTGCATGTAAAATTTGCTACGCTTTAGTTACTAAAATATAACGTCCACTAAATACGTATCAATTATCTCAAGGAACTCACAAAAACACGCGATCAAAAGATGTTCTGATTCGCGAGATTAATTTGGATTCATGTGCAATCGAGCGATATTTTGATTTTGTCCCATTCAGCATGCAACTACTCTATCCTAATGATTGATAGCTAGGGAACTTCCTACAAAGACTAAGCACACTAAACATAACGGTCCTAATTAAAAAGTTTGTCAAACATAAAGTTTCAGGCGTCCTTGTGATTCCGCTTTGCATCGCGCCTTCCTTAAATGGCGGCGAACTTATTTCAAACGAACGCGCAACCGGTGGCATCTCAAATCTATGTTTGTTTACGCGGAGCTTGCAAATCGCGAAGGAAAACGCTGCGTTCACCATGTTGTAATACATCATTTTAAATTAAAGATGGACGACATGACGAGGCTGGGGTTCTCGTTTCACCCTACAGAAAAATATTGAAATCTACAAGTCAAAATGCACTGAAGTTAGGTTTTTTATCGATTAATGATGCTTATCTGACATTTATGAATGATATATCATAAGTTTATAACTAAGCAGACAAAAAGTCAGGTTTTAAGTAATTTGATAACGAGTTGTGACCTAATAAAATCGGTACAAAAGGGCCGCGGGCCATGGAGGAAAATACTCGCTCACCGGTGGTAATGGCCCTAAGTCGATGATGTAAACCGAATCAGGTGCTTTCAAATCAATAAGCGGCAAGGTTTCCGACAACATTGTTGCATACACAATAAATAAACCAATAAATCACCGTAGGGAACTGTGACGCACTCCCGCGAGTGTAGGCTGCAACTGGCGGGGACTCGATTCAGGCGCCGGCGCGGAGCTTGTGGCCCGGCCCGGCCAGCTCAAAGCTCGCTTCCTAGAAATCCCAGGCACCACCGGTAGCATAACTAACTACCTACAAACTACGCACTCTTATAGACTGCGAGGCTTTCAAATAGGACAGTTGTTTTGTTATGCCCGTAGCAATACAGATCAGAGCGTGTTTTATACTCTACATAAATACTAGTAGGTACCAAGTCTACTTATTCTTATAATATTTTTTGGTTAAATAGGCTTCTACTAAAACGAGGTGCTTTTTTCGTTAGAAGGTACTTTGGCCCGTTTTTAACACTAAGATTGCCTACGAAACTCTTAAAGATCGAGTTACATATCCATCGCTGATTCTTTAAAATAAATTGCAATCGGCGTTTGTTTGTAAAGGAATCTTGTGACAACCTATGTTGGTCAATGCAAAATTGCAAATACATGCATACAGAGTCAGAGAGTAGGTAAGTTTGTAATACTACACGAATTCTTTCATTAAGTAACTATGGTCGACTTAAGAGTTAGCTGCAAATTAAGTCAACAAATCTGAGCAAAAACATACTAATATTCACATGCTTGGAGTAGAGATAAAGATACGATTGTTAGCAATATAGTATATTAAAGAATGGATCTCAAATCAAATCATTTATTTGCAGACAACGGGTTACAAGTTATGCTTATTTTAAAATGTCCCATGCCACGCCAAAGCACCAAAGCTGGTTAGCTGGTAAGTCATTACTTATCATCTAACCAGCTTTGGTGTGCAAAATTATACAGGATGATTGGTAGCTGGGTGCAAAGCTTCAGAAAAGCTAGAATAGATCATTTAGAATCATTTGTGTCAAGGTTGTCTCAGACGAAGTCTCACTATTGTTTTATAACGATTTTTTTTAGTTTTTGGGGAGAAAAGCCAAAATTCAAAAATTAATAATTAGCCAGAAAGGCCAGTGGGAACAAAAAGTATACTGTTTTCATAGTAGATACTATGAAAACAGTATACTGTGTAAACAATGTAACAAAACATGTCATAGATATCTCGACATTTATACTTAACGAAAATTTTCAAAGATTTAAGAAAACCGTTTCTGGACGCCAATATAAAATAAACGGAATATGTATTTTTTTTGTTATTGAAAACATACCTGGTTATTGCACTTTCTTTTGAGATATCATTTACGCGGAAAGTCATTGAAATGATGAGCTACAAACAACGATCAAGGTGATAACGGCGCGTGTGATTATGACAATAACTCCAAGTTTTGTAGAGAGCTATAGGTATAACTTATATTGTTAGAATCACTTCCACTTCAGCTTCCACGTTACAAATGTATAAGTCCTGTTTTACTTTGCGATGTGTTCATAATTCTAACTTGAAAGTTTTTTAATTATTTACAATAGTAGTTGGACTAGTTAATCATACAAACTGTTTTATTTTTATTTACAATAATATATACACATAATTAATCAATTAAAAAACAAGCCTTGCCGTACTTTTATTTCATAAAAAAGGCTTACAAAAAGCGGTCCGAGCGCCAAAAATCGAACTTCTAAAGCTTGATCAACTTGTTACGCAAATTCCTCGGGGTTATTGTGAATTACAATGCTTTGTAAACAAAACGAGAAACTTAAAAAATTAAATTAAAATAATAAAAACAAGGGAAAAAAAGATATGATAAATTAATAAAGTACGTCACAGCTGTTATCGACTTTTAAAGTTAGGGCCACAGACGAAGGGCGCCTACCAACCGTGGTGATTATAGCAAAGTTCCCCTTGTTGCCACCCACGTTCAGCAATTAACGTTTAAGTACTGAGGAGGTGAGCTCTTTAAGAGCAGACCTTAAACTCCGGAAAGCAAACGAATGCCATCGATCAGGTTTACGACACGTTAAAAGTTAAACCGAATTCGTTCCTAGCGAACCTTTGCAAGCCTTTGCGAACCTTTGCGAGCGATCTAACGCAATTTTAAGGGTGATAAATCTTAGTTGACAAGACGGCTAAAATGAGGCAAAAACTATCCTTGAATGACTGACCTTTCAGCCCAAAGACGTATTATGGATACTAAAGTAACTTCCACCCCATAAAAAGTAGAAATAGGCCGGCCTTGCAATGCGAAAGAAATCCTAATCTTAGTCGGGTGAATATTTTTAGCGCGAAACTAATTCTAATTTGTTTAAACGATCGGATTGGAGTTATTTTAGTGGGCTGTATGTTTAGTTTGAGAAGGAAATTGTTTTATGTTTAAAATGCTAGCCCAGTCAACTACTTCAAAAAGGTGAATTCATTGATATCAAGCTCCTAAAAATATTTGCAATAGCTTATTCGATTCGGAATGACGTAAAGAAAAATGTATACGACGATTTATTAGCACACAAAAAATTGCAAATGTTATTAACAAAATAAGATGAAAAAAAAGATGTATAGTTTTTCATTAATACCTAACTATTATAATTTAAGAGTTTTTGAATAAAGATCCTTAGAAGGAAATTTCCAATAAAAGAGGCCTGACTTCCGGGATTTTATCTCCATTATTTATAATTTTTATTCATCGCTAAAAATAGGTCTCGGCGCGGCCGTTACGGCGTGGCATGACCGCTACGCCGCTGGAGACAGTATATCACATAAAAATGAATTTAAACATTTAAATAAAAATATGCTGTCTTCAGAACACTTCAAAACTTAATTTTCGTAGAAACATTAATGTCGATTTTTCAAAAAGTTATACAATCATTATCACGTAGGTATAGAAATACGGTAATGGCCATTAAGGTAGTTTTTATATTAGAGGATTAATTAATCTTTAAAATAAGTTAAAAGCCAAGCTTGTAAATATTGTTTATCAGCTATTACATGCATTTGTTTATAAAAATTCGAGGTTTTATTATATCAAATGTTCGTATTTTTTTTATTTTATCTTGTTAAAAAAAGAAAACAAAGCATAAAACAATTTTGTTCAGTGATAAAATGTTTGCCAAATAATCTTTACATCGTACCCATAGCTCTAATAGTTTAAATTATAAACGTATTTTAATTAATATTTACCTAACTCGTGTTCCGTTATGTACGATATTTCATTTTCTATTCCTGTAACTGGTGACAGTGGTAGAGATTAGTATATTAGAGACATGAATGACAAGAGGCCCATAACATCACATAATAATAGAAAAAATTCTGCCAGCGGCTTCGCCCTCGTAATCAAAATCACCAATTCTCTATTTTCAACCGACTTTAAAAAGGAGGAGGGTCTCAGTTCGTCTGTATGCTTTATTTTTATTTTTATGTATGTATGTTACTTGACATCTCTTGATATGCTTAAGGTACATCGATTTTATTGATTCTTTCACTATTGTATAAAAAAGGATCTCGAGGCGGTCCCATAATAATTTTATTCCCGAGGGATTAGTATTTATCCCGTTAAACTTAAAAAGCAACATAATATTTTTGGAGAATCACAACTAGCTACAACAGTTGGTTTCCATAGCAACGGGCGTCAACAGTTTCATCATAATATGACATCAAACTAAATTAGACTTGAATTATAACTAGAAGTCGCCAATGTAAACTCAATGTTTTGCACGTGAACATAATTATATAGAGCTTCGGTTAGGGAATGTAAGGGAGGGGTAATTTTGTTCGTCCGAGACATACTTAAATATTACCTATCAGAATTTGAAGTCGGTTTATCGTTTTTTAAAACACACCAAATTATCGTATGAATAATCATTAAACATTTGAAAGGTATCATAATATAACGTAGTCTCTATTAAGCTCTAAGGTATAAAATGCCAACGAGCAAAGGCGACCTTCAATTCCTACCACTCGTCACAATCAATCTAATAGGAAGGTGTTAACATCTGGGGCTTCCTTCCGGGACCCACGGTCTTGTGTTGTGATACAATCACCACCCCTCGGGGCAATGGAGCGTAGCAACCTAGGTTTCCAGCGAATATACTGCCTAAGGGCCAAATGTCCTTGGTGCATAATCTACTATAACATCAAGAGCTCATGATGCACAGTTTAATTTGAGAACCTTGTGAACACATTGACCAGCGGTGGTGGCGTTCTTGCAGGCCACATTGATAGAGGCTGGGCCCCCAAAAACAAAGAGAGCAGAGATAAAATAAGAAGTGTGTTCTTACTTGATGCGCCATCGAGCTGGGCATAGACGAGACAACCGTCACCGTCTGGTGATGCTGCTGAGTTTGTTCGTGCTGAGACATGTTCATCTGTTGTTGAACCACTTGCGATTGACCGTCGATCTGCGAAGGAAAACACTCTGTATACTGTCGTAGCAAAACGCAAAGCACCCTGTAACATTAACGGTTCACGCGGTAAAATTACAATTTTAACGAACCCTTTAACACCTTCTGACTGAATTAACAGTGACGTTTGAAGGTTCATTGATTCTTTTATGAATGAATTCGCGCTATTTTTTGCAAACAATTTATGAAATGGGAGTTATAATAGCAGTTTAACCGCGTGAAGCATACCGAAGAAGATTAAATAGTTCTTAAATATTATTATTTATCGTTTATGTTCTAGATATGTACGACGACTATTATTATATTTAAAGCATTTTGATTGTCTAATTTAGACTTTTAAACCATCCTAAAAGCAGCAGAATGCTAGGTTTCACGCTTTCTTAAAATGAATTTAAAGGGGCGTTGATAACATGCATAAAAAGTTAACACGACCGGTTACAAGACCCGTTAGATTTTACGTCACCTTCGAGTGGGGTTAAGCAATTATCACCTTAATTGGTTTTGATGTTGCTGTGCCCTCTCTCTATTCTCTGATTCGTCATTTGGTATCATAGGTGTGAACAACTCATTAATAATTAAGTTACGGAGCGTAAGGAGGGCTTATAGTCAAAAAATATCTTGCTCGTAAATTATAACTTACACAGGTTTGGACAGCCAAAGATACCATAAGAACCTGTGTGTGCTCAATTCATGAATTTCATACGTCAAGAAACTTTCTAGAATTCAGTTAATCATTCGCCCTATGTTAAATACCAGGTAATTCAATCTATGATTTTTCCCGAAGGCGCAGACCACTGTTCGAGTCTACGTTACTCGCAAATAACGAAGCCGCAGACGACTGTTTGAGTCTAGGTCCGGTTACTTTTAAGTTAAATTGTGCCTGTTACTTATCGCGACGTCATTATCAAATCGCATGAATGTTACCCGATCCTTTGTGCGTATGTTAAATACCTATGGCAATTTTCACTGACTCAAAAGATGTACGAGCTTTCTCATGTATTGTCACGTGTCATTTAACAGAGAGGTAAATAGACCCCACTTAAAATAACTTGTCACTTATTGGACGAGAAATTGTAAACATCTTTATACTGCTGCGAGTATGACTTCAAATTGGTCTACCATTTTATTGTGTATCAATTTACTCATAAATTGGCTATTTTACTACAACCATTTCGTGCCGTGTTCAACGTGGTTATATTTCCCGTAGATTTTATGAAGAGTAGATTATTATGGTTGAAATACAGAGTTGACAACATTATTTTATAGAAAACCGCACAATTTCAATCGTTTGGCTAACCTAACTTTAGGTACGCATTTTGGACCAACTTGGGAGTCGAAATGCGGATATGAGAGTGCCAATATCTATAAAATATCTCTTTTAAAACAAGAAATAGTATCACCCCGCGCTTATAATTGTAAAATAGAAAGATCTGTAGCACTCACTTGTTGCGGCTTTATCTCTGCGCTCAAACCCTGCTTTTGGTTCTTGTCAAAAACCAGGTTCACATTGTTTTGAGGGGATCCCAGGAAACTAAGATTAATTTCTCCAATGCCGGGTACGTTGAACTGCTGTGTATGCAGCGGCTAAAAACATTATCACTTATCATAATATTTCTCTCCTTCTCCCCTAAAGATAACTATGCCCTAGGAAGATTTTTATTTTTTATTAATGTAGCTAAGATGTAAAATTATGATCTTGTTTTGTTAATGCGTAACTTTTTTTTATTGTTTTATTTATAACTATCACTGTCACTTGTTATTTTTGATTGGTAGTTCTTTTTAATGTGTCGATTTTTTTTTTTTTATAAATACTGCTAAGTTTCAAAATTTCGCATACGTTAAAAAGGATTGCGACGCTATGATGAACCAGAAAAGTCTGCAAATAAGTTGAAGTTGACGATAATGTCCGCTTATTAAATCGACTACAAAGGTTCCTGGTTCGATTCATGTTATTCAGTGTAAAATGCCCATTATTATTTGTAAAACTAGGCCGTAAACGGAAAAATTTGAGTCACAAGTTAAGCTACACAAACCCTTCGTCTATTACCTAGTTTTCCTTATTTTACCGTACGAAAACAGTAAAACGTCTGGTAACACGCATGTTTCCTTAAATGATAAACGATTACTGACTGAATTAATTTTAACCAAAGGTGCTTTAACCGATACGTACATATACTACACCTACAGATGGGCTGCATTGATCGTGTCACAACAAAATCAACTACCAACTACTTACCTAGCCTAGGTATCTAATCCCTCTTACTTTTATTTTATTTTATTTATTTATTATCACACAAAACACATTACAATGTCAATTTATTAAATTACTTATAAAGTTATGAGCCTCTATCAACTTTAAACAATAAAGAGTCGTTTATTTTCTCCTGCTAAGTTAAAAAATCTGTATAGTCTTTTCCCTACAGCTTAACGCTCCGTCAAGCTTTTTATTGGAATACCACAGCTGTACCAAACCTCTTTAGTCAAAATACCGACAAAAGACCGAAACCCAGGATAAACACCGAGATGTACTCTACTGAGAAAACAGACGCTCAGGAAGTTCGTTCGACTCTTTGCCACAGCTTATCCATTGCTGAAGTTGAGCGAGGTTTATAACTAAGAGGGCGAATCTACTCATAGATAATGATAATTGTGGCCGAAGACTACTTCGCGCGCCGCCCCCCATGCTTGAGGTGCCCAACTGTACTTAAGTTTGCCCCCATGTCACTCGCTACATTATATCCTTTCCGAAAACAGTGTGGACATATTTTTCCAAAAATAATGGCACAGGTCGTCATGTATAAATGTTTTGTACCTGTAGTATTTGAACCTTAGATTAATTATCATAAGTTACCTAGATATAGCATCGTCTTAGGGCTAAAAAATCCTGTAATGATATTGTTTCTAAATAAATAAATAATAATGATGACTACGTTAGGACATTTGCATAAATACCTGTAAAAACTTTTGCTGCCCGTCTGCAGACTGTGTGACCTGCAATAGCTCTGTCTTATGTTGTTGCTGCTGTTGCTGCTGCTGTTGTTGCTGCTGCTGTTGCTGCTGCTGCTGCTGTTGCTGCTGCTGTTGTTGCTGAAATTGCTTCTGAAGCTACGGTCGAAAAAAACCGAGACTAACCTTTAGTACGCTCCTTTATATCTTCTTAAGGGTTGCATGGGCGAAATAAGTAAATCAGTAAGATAAGGGGATATTTGATCACTTGCTGATTTTATACTTATTGCCAAAGCATATTTCTCAGATAAAATAACTTTATTTGCATATTATTGCAAAAATATTGTATCTAATTAATTACGATTGGATATCATAGAAGCGTAATTAATAATTAATCAGAGAAGCTATTTTTAACGAACGCTGATTTGTTGGAAAAACCTAATTCATTTCATTTGACAAGATGTCACTGACTTTTTGACAAAAATCACATAAATAATGACTTTTGATATTCTAATCAAAGTTCATTATTTATGTGATTTTTTAGTAAACAAAGAAAACCGGATGACTATCATTCAAATACCACAGATTCGAGTAGGTACTCAAAGTCAAATCAAAAGAAAGATTCATAATCATAATCATCAGCCTATATTAGTCCACTGCTGGACAAAGGCCTCCCCTAATGAGCGCCATTGTGTCCTGTCTTCTGCGAGAACAAAGAGAAATTACATGTGATTAATTTAAGATATCAAAGTTCAAGTATTTCTTTAAGAAAAAAAAAACGAGTTATTCCGAATCTCCCCACTGGCTTCGGCCTGAACTAGTTTAAACCCGGAAAATGTAATTCAATGCTGATTTCGTTACAGATTCGTCTCATCAGGATGGGTAGTTTGAAGTGACAGACTTGAGTACTCACCAACTCCTGTTGATCTTGCTGGTTCTTGATGTGTTGCTGTATAACCTGTTGGTGCTGCCGCTGCAACGCTTGCTGTTGCATGTGCTGCAACTGATGTTGGTGCAGTTGAATCTGCTGCAATTGCTGTTGCTGCTGCTGCTGGATTATTTGTTGCTGGATCTAATGGATGATGGAAAAGAACTTCTGTGTATTGTGTACTAAAATACTATGAATTATGAAAATTTAAAAGATTACTTAGTACATCAATTTAAATAATAGATGACATACCTGTAATTTGTCATCTTCTTCTTTTTGGTTGCGGTACTGGTTGTATTGGTCAGCCTGGCTATGATTTTCAGGCTCTGTCTTCGGTTGTTTTAACTCAGGTGGCCTTCGATTAACATTATTCTGTTTATCTAACGCCAGGAGAGTATTAGCTGCCTCGTACTTATCCTCAAAGGTTATTCCGGCCTTTTCAGCAAGTGTTTCTAAATACTGTAACGGCCTCTTGGCTGATTTTGCCTGGGCTTTGCTTTTATCAGCTTGGCCGTTCGGTGATTGTTTTGGCAGTGTTTTAGTTATTGTGATGCTATTTTTACTGTCATCTTTTTTGTCTAGTTTAGATTCTAGAGTGAAGTAGTTTTTTGGGTAGTCTTTATCTTTGTCTCCATTGAGTGTGGTGTTCTCAATGAGTGTTATTGTTGTTGAGTTGGCAACTTTTAGTAGGGTTTTGTCTTTAGAGTCTTCTTTAGGTAGCTGTGCTGAGCTGTGTGTTGGCGACAGCAGCTGCTGCGCTGGCACATGCTGGCTCACTGGGACATTGATGCTTTGATTCTCGTTGTTGTGTTTATCTGCCTTTGTGAGCTGTTGATAGCTCGGACTCTGCAGCTCCTTTTCTTGATCTTTCTTCTTCTGGGCACTATCTACTGGTTCAGTTCTGTGGACAAGGTAGAATGTACATAAATAAAGTGTGTGCCGGACCACACAGAGTTTGGTTGGAATTTGATTTGTAGGTACCTAATGTTTATTACATAATTGATGGATGAAATAATTTTCTCAATGTCTGCTACAATTTTTGTTACATAAAACCTTTTTATGATGTGTAATAAAACCATTGACAATGGACCCCTAAAAAGCCCATTTTAGTTGTTGGGTGTGCTAATTGTTGCCGGCCTTAGTTACCCTGTCATTTTTAATGTGGTTCTTAGTATGTTAGTAGTTAGAAGGTTTATTTAAGCTATGAGCTATGAATATGGCAAATGATCATAAAGCAATACCAAACAATGAAAAACACACCATTATATGCATGAATATCCCAATAAGCAACACAATGACAATAAGCCCTTTTATTCTTAGAAAGAAAAACAATATTGGTTAACAAGTATATGAATGGTTCCCACATTGGTAGGTACATTATGTACAGTTATTTTATTACAGAAACAAATCGGAAAACTACCTACTCTACTAGGTAAATAATAGAGAAACTATACTTTGGCTATGGTATGTAGGTAGGTAAATAGGACTGCCTAGTTCTGGGTGAGATGACTGAGAAGAACATTAGTAGGTTTCATGCACACATATCCCCATGTTCAATGCAACAATCCTTTCCATACACGGTAGTCTGGTAGAGATCGGTCTTGAGCGATAAGATCGCCAATTGTCACATATTTTGTAGATTTTTCATTTTGTTTGTAAATTATTCTGATAAGTGTGCAATAAAGAATTTTCTATTCTATTCATCACCTATATCATCAAAATTTTATGCAATTGTAATGTGAGTTAATAAAATTACTAGCTAACCATTATAGGTGGGAACTCGCTTAATTAGCACAGGGCCAAACTGAATGACATGATAAAGAGAAGGCATTGGTGGGTTATGTGGGCTGAGTGAGTAGATAAGTATTTATACCCACCTAGTAATCATTTCATTGGCAGCCTGTCAAACAAAGTCGCTAACAGGTATTGTGCCCTAAGTAAACATTAGCTAATAGGTAAGTATGGAAGGAAATTTGCTACATCGTAACCTACAAATTACAATTAAGTTAAAGCGTTAAGTTTTTACCTCAGGAACCCATTTAGGTACCCAAACTGTTTCCTGTTGTTGTATTTTGTATTCTGTTTAGTGTTAAGTTGTAAGTATGTATAGTTAACTAGCTGCTGCCCGCGTCTTCACATGCGCTTTTCAAGTAGCCTGTGACCATCCCCAGGATACTGTTCTCCCTGCCAAAATTCATTAAGAACCCTTCAGCCGTTTATGCGTGAAAAGGAAACAGACAGACATACACATATACAGAGTTACTTTCGAATTTATATTATTAGTAGGTACCTATAAGGATAGCGTTGTTGGTTAAGCAACCTGTTATGCTATACCTACCCCATATCATTCAATAAATAAATAGCCCTTTTGCCCAAATATCCGGGAAATAGGTACACTAGGATGATGTGCTTTACTTTTGTCTGTTTTTTCATAGGATGGTGATGTTGTGTGAATTGTCCAGCAATATTTATTTACTTACATAACTATGAATTGTTCTTGTTTTCATAAAGGCAAGTAGGTACCTAAGTTTTTCTCTGCTGTTTAGATTTTTGAGTTTGCTTGGTGTTATTTCATTCATGATTTACTCTGTAAACCTAGTTTTGTTTTGTTTGAATTGACTTGACTTTCTTGTATTTGGCATTATGTAACTGGTTTGGTTTGTCACTTTTCTGCCAGTGTCTAGTTCATGGAAATTTCATAGTCATGGAATGGAGGCGTGGTTATAATAACAATAAGAGCGGTAAATTTTGAAAAAAACTAATGAGATTTTTACCACGAACAAAAGTAACTGTACGTACAGACGTACAGATTATTTATTTAATTTACATCAGCAATCGTCGAGAGGGAGTTAATCAAATAGAGAATTATCTAGACTGGTGGGTCCACGTTTACTTCATTCCACTTGACTTCTTAGTATTTGGCAATATGTGACTGGTTTGTCACTTTTCTACCAGTGTCCAGTTCATGGAAATTTCATAGTCATGGAATGGAGGCGGGTTTATACAGGGTGTCCCATGCAACCCGTACCAGCGAAGGTACCTATGTGGCCTGGGGACATCAATACCTATCGATTTGATCCGCGATTTTTTGTAGTTTTCGAGATATTAATTTTTTGTTTTTCCGTATTATATTAATTTTGGATGCTATAAGGAATTGGTGTACCATCACGAATTTTCGAATTTGGAGAAGTTAAAAACTAAATAATATGAAGCTCAAGAAAAAATACGAAAAAAACCCAAGCCTTCTGAGATTTGCGCAGTAATTTTGTTCGACGGTGCATTGACGCAGGTGGCAGGCACTGAAATTTTTTTGTGAAAACAGTAGGTAGTAAATAAATTATTTCTTAAGAGTAGGTACTTCTGTTGTTTTATTTAGCACAATGTGGAAAAATAATTATGATTTGAATTTAATTGCGGTGTCTTAAATCTTTAACTAACTTTCATAATTGTTCACCATATTAATCGGTATGTAAGAAAAGTAAATTCAAACGCATGAAACAAATTTCACAATTTTCGACTGTATCAAGTTTAAACTCAGTTTTCGCATAAAAATGCCGTATAAAGTACCAACTTTTGTGTTATTTTAAGAGCTAATGAACTCGTAAAGTTTTTAAAATTTGCAAGAAGTTATTTAATCAGGGTTATGTAATATTTAATGTAAGTTGAAATCAAGTAAAAATGTATCACAAGAAGAAATTTTAATTTTGTGATTAAAATCTGAGCTACTAGTAAAAAGATTTATGGTTTTAGTGTTTTTACAGATGAACACTGATGCTAGCCATGGTACTAATAAAAATAATCTCAAAGAATAACTTCATAATAAATTATAGCTCCATCCAAAATTTAAAAAAAAAAACAGAAAATAAAAAAAAAACATATTTCGAAAACTAAAAAAATCGTGGAACATACATGGGAGTCCAATCGATAGGTATTGGTGTCCCCAGGCCTTTGCTGGTACAGGTTGCATGAGACATCCTGTATAATAATATGAGCGGTAAATTTAGAAAAACACCAATGATATTTTTACCTCGAAAACAAATAAGTAGGTATAATTATCATTAAATTGAGAAATAAAAATAAATAAATTAATAACATCACTAATAAAAAGAATAAACCATTTAAGGCTAAACTTCGTAATTAGATAAAGCAGATATTTACAATTTTATCTAATATAAGTACATCAATAAATTTACACAGAAGAAATATAATTGGAGGAGTAAACGTAAGGGAAAGTAGGTAAACATTTCTTGGATACAGGACGCGGAATATCGAGGGGGAGTAAATCATAAAGAGAATAGGTATAGAAGATTGGGACAGTTAAAAAATATGTGATCCACGTTTCCTTCATCTAATCCACATTCACACATCCAGGAATCCCTAATCCTGAGTTTGTTCAGGAAAACAGGAGTACAATAATGACCAAGACGCAAGCGACACAGAGTGGATGTAGAGATCTTATTAGCCTTTTTAAAATTAAAAAACCAAGGAGTTAAGGGGATAATGGGTAGAAGATCACTATAATGTTTTCCTTTGATTTTCTGGGTTGTGGACCAAAGATTCGACCATGATTCTTGGAGATGGATATTAGGAAGCAAACATAAGTCATGCGAGTAAACAGAATCATGTTCCAAGGATGGAACATGATTCTGTTAGAGGAATCCTTGGCAAGCGAGTCAGCAAGCTCATTGCCCGGAATTCCCGAGTGACCAGGGACCCAAGCAATTACAATATTAATTTCCATGCGACGACATTCGAAGTGGGATTCTTTGATTTTAAGAATAATAGGAAACCGAGACATAGAGCGAAAGGGATTAGAAATAATCGGTTGGAGACAGCTTTTTGAATCAGAAAGAATTAAAGAATTATTTAATTTATGGGATTAAACAAACAGAATTGCTTCTAAAAGAGCGACAGCTTCTCCGGTGAAAGTTGAATTTAAAGGAGGACATTTTGAACTTAGACAAATTTTAATAAATGGGATCCATACAGCAGACCCACAAAACTATCAGAGGATTCTTTGGAAGCATCTGTGTAAATTAGATGCCAACCGGGACAAAAAGAACCAATTTTTTTATTAAATTTAGCAGGAGCATTAAGATAATTTTTAATTACCTATGCCAAAATCTAAAATTATATTAGGTTGACAAATTTAGGCTTCAAAAGATGTAAGATATAAAGGATAGTATGAGAATTGATTAATCGAAAATGGTAGGCTAGAAAAGTTTATGCTCCTGTGAAGAAGGCAAGAAAATTTATCGGAGGGGAGATTGCTATACAGATTTTGCAGATGACTCAATTTTGAAAAAAGTAGGTGTTTAGCATGTTGACTTATTTTGAAGAAGAATCTGCCAGATAGGAACTGTCTACGTATATTCAAAGGTCTACACACTCAACTTGTATCGCATTGATAGGGGAAGACTTCAGGCGCCTACAATAATAAAGACATTTGGACTGAATTTTATTTAATTTTTCCAAAGCAGATTTAATGAAAAGATTTAGTAGAAAAGCCCCATAATCAAAATGACTTCTGATTATGGCATTGTACAGAAGTTTTTGAGAATAAGGGCGCGCTTTGAAGAACTTTACTTCATTCGTTCGTAATATTTAAAAATGGTAAATGGTGGCCTTGTCAAAATCAGTCATGACACTACCTACTTCGATCAACTTCAACTTCTTGTCAGATGGCTTCTGCGTCTGGATTGTCGCGATTCTGCTAATGTACGTCTCATGATAGCATCGCAAGCGAATTTTCTTCGATGCCACACCACAATCGAATGAATGACAGTGACATAATTAAGTTGATTTGACAGAAGCTAGAATGCGAAAGTTTGTACATACAAGAAAAAATCTAGTCTTTAGTCCTTCTAGCTAAGATCAAGCAGCCTACGTCCTAGACTGGTACCTATTCCATGGCGTCCTATGTTCTAACTCTACTAGATAGACTTCGCCAGATAAGGCCCTCCGAGAAATTACAGTGACGTGGGTGACACAAGCCCTACATCATCGACGTATGAGAAAACTGTTTTCTGGTGTTACCAGTAGCGTAAGATCGTAACTCCCCGAGCTTCATAAATTACCAGTACGAATCTGATAAAACTGTGTAGTTTTGTAGGTACTAACCAATTATTTATCACAATTACACGTGTTCAACTAAAACTGTTTTGACTGATGTGATCCAAACAATATTGACGATTGGCATTTTTTAGTTACCTATTCTTTAAATTAACTAGTATAGGTACAATGTTTCCCAACTTCCATGTTTTGTTGAAATAAGTGGCAACTGGACAGTGACGTAGCTTGTATCACTCACGGAGTTTTTGCCATATTTATCGAGTAATTTAATGGCTAGAATTGCCTTCCAGGGCTTGTTTTCTTGGACACTGTGATACCAACCTGTAGGTCACACGCATAGGTATGATGGATGGTGTACACGACATTTATAGGATTTTATAGTCCTGGGAAGATATTCTTGATTATCGAAGAGTTAGTACTATATCGAATTCGACATTTCTCAAATTGTATTCTTTGACCTTCGCCTAATTTGGTGATAGTCTGCAGAACTGGTCCGCTAATAGAATTTAAATAGTGCCAAGTCAACAGTCCCACTTTAATTGACAGGATGAACAAATAATAAGATCACATAAATATCCACATTATACAAAAAATGTGTTTGTTTTGTTTTGACTATTTTTGGTCTTGTTTTGTCACAGAGATACGGCCGTATCTCTTGAACCACAATAGGTAGACACATTAAACTTTCTTTATTTGGCTATAGAGTGCAAAGGAAGTTCGTCATTTTCTGGATGAAAGTTATTATTGTTTTGTATTTGTAGTTAGGCCCAACTATAAAATTTACTAATTTATAATTGTCTTTAACAAGTAGATCGATTCCTCAATAATTAATTTATAAATTGGACGAAGTTATGCAAATAGGAACCAAACAACTCTCGCATAATACTACCTTGAGACTTCTAAGAGACCCACAATAAGGCACCACGTTTTTGTGCTGTATGTCATTCATCACTGGTCAACTGACTTGCATCTTGAGAAACTGCGGTAAATAGACTACGAACCACGGAACTTCCTGGACGCTGCACATCCCAGCTGGATTCAGCGATTGGTATTTTTCTCAAAGTTAGACTTTATAGTTGGATGGTTTGTCCTAGTAGGTAGACATAATTTGCCTGCGATTGACACGGTCAACCTCTTTTAGTGGCTCTACTGAGGTCACCGAACATTGTACTAAGGTCCTCTATGGTTGCAGCCATGACTACGATGTTGTCTGCACAGCAAAAATAAGTGATGTACATGCCGTTTATGTTTATGCTTAGTCCTTTCCAATCCAGAACCTTAAATACTCCAGCGTAGCAGTGTACAGTTTTGGAGAGATGACGTCTTCCTGTGTCACCCCTCAATGTAGTGCGATAGGGTTTGAGCTCTGGTCTTGTAAGCGGGATTACATGGTGGCGTTTTCGTACAAGTACATCAGCACTACGACGACGCGAGCGATGTATCGATAGTCAACTCTGCACCTCTGGAGGGAATGTGGTACAGGCCTAGTCTCGACCGAATCAAAATAAATAAATAAAAAATAAATCTTCTGATTATACTTTAAAAAACCATCATGGTTATTAACGCCAAAGACATCAAGCCCTCTTGTTCGGAGCGCTGGAAGTCGTCAAACCTGCGCGCAAAACGGTAAGTAAAGACTCTCGGAAACAGTTTACAAACATGGCTCAGAAGCGATAAGGCTCCATAGTTCTTCAGCAAGGTAGTGTCACCCTTTTTAGCTGACATCGAAAAAAGGAGGAGGTATTTCTATGTTCGGCTGTATTCATGTTTTATTTTTTAAATTTATGAATGTAGTATGTCCTTCGATTTCTCCGTCAATTAAGGATCGATGTTGAAAGTTATTTCGCTATTGTATAGAGAATGATGAAAATATTCTTGTGGGATTAGTGTTTGTCACACAAAACCTCAAAATATATTATAAAGGGATTCGAAGTCAGTTTTTAGTTTTCCAAAACAATCAAATTATTGAAAAGCACGATGCTTCCGTATACTTTTCAATCTATGCGATATCTATGCCATTCTGTAACATTAAATGATTCGGTCATCATGGTTTCGCCGCCCATTGATAATTTTTTCGAGTGTGTACCTAAAATGTATGAGCGAGACATGCACTTAGTGCCAAAACACACAGAAAAATACACAGCTTATTGACACAACTATTCTACATAGATAAATTATGTAAGGACCGCCTTTCAATATCATAAGCTTGCATGTCTAACTTTTTGTGAATGTGATTTTTGACAAATGTTTTACCTTATATTTAAATTTTGCCCTATTTAGACATATATTTTATTCCTAAATTTATATTAGGTACTTCAATCTAATGACTTAAATCTTAAACTAGAATATTTCTTAGGATAATTGAATCGTGAAGTAGGTACTTATCTATACCTATATTATGGTTCTAGCGTGTTTAAAAAGTAACGCATGAGGGTTTTTTCTCAAATGACGCGAGGGTTTTATTAGGTACCTAGGTGTCTTTGTTTTGAATCGCAATGGCTGAGATCTTTCAATTCATGTAGGATCCTGCCTGTGCAAGTTACTTTTTACTGAAATTCAAACAAGTCGTGTGTTGATGTTTGTTTCTGTTTGCATATCTACATCCTTCGATAAAATAAGTTGGTTAGTGCTATAGGAGTCCCATCAAATTTCACAACTATCTAGCTGATAGTCAGTTAGTCACATCATCATATTTACCTGTCATCTTAGCAGATTAAGCAACAGTTCTAATCACTAATAGAGGGACAGGAACCGAAATAAAAATGGACCGTCTGGCATTATTTTATAGGGGGGAGCAAAAAAGAAATTAAAACGTACAACAGAGATGGCAATATGCGAACGCGTGTGGTAAAACTGAAACAGACGAAACCCACTGGGGGAGTTTGAGCGCGAACCGGTTCTGCATGTGTGCAGACAGACGGCGGCGGCTCCCTCCCCTCGACCGACCCTCGAGTGCGAGGGCCCCACATTGTCGGCTTTTCCCCGAAGCCATGCAATAATAATACTACCTCGGACTAAGCCTCCATCACCTATTTATTAAACGGCTATACCTAGGTCCTAGCCGTGTAGGTACAATGTTGTCAGTATCCACCGCGTAGGTAAGTGGTTTATACTGACAACATCTTTTTTGAAATGTTCAAGAGGATAAATTACCTACATTATAGGCCAGCTGATTGCTAATACCTAGATATCTTAAGCTTTATTTTATTTATAGGTACTTATGTACCAAAGGTAACTTTAGCATCCATATTTCTTAAATCTGCAAATCTTACGTACCTACTAGGTACGTTTCTATTATTACGACTTAATTTTGAAGTAACGTGGGAAGAAATTTAATTAAGCATACTTACAATACTTCGCAATCTAGATACATGGAGTTGTGCACTCCATGTATCTAGATTGCGAAGTATTGCCACACGCGATGCATCACCAAATTCATATCTCAAACAAAAAATAAAAATAACATAAAATACCTTTTAGTGTAAAAACCATAAGAACAACGTTCCATCGTTTCAAAATAAAAGGTTAACTGAAACGTAAGCGCCGTCCCATGCGGCAGTGAATAAATGAAAAAAACAAACTAAAACGTAAGGATCGAGACATTCGCACGGGTGAAAGTAAACACAACACTTATTAACGACGAAAACGACATACAAACACACTTTATCGAAAGTCCGGTGCCCGTGTCATTGTAACAATAACCTTCTTTCCGAATAGCGAAACGAGACTGTCTAGTTTGCCGCTGAACCGCGCTGCCGTTGCCGGCTCGCCGCACCCATGCCCCCCGCACAACACCCTCACATAATGCCGTCTTTTTCTAATCCGTCGCCAATGGTACGCTTGTTGGCAATAAAGGCTTTTCATTGGTAGATTAAATTTATAACCATTCGACAAACAAAACCGGTTACCAAGAACAGCGGGAAAGGGCGCGAGGGACGAAATTAGCTATAGCGGAATTACTACTATTCCTCCCTTCTCTTTCTAATCGAAATCTAATTGAGATAGAAAAGTTTACTTTCAGCCATCACTCTTTGCCAATTTTTGTACAAACACACTTTATCGAAAGCCCAGTGCTGGTTACCACACTCGACATTATTTTAAAAGAACAGGAGTTTTCTCAGCGCCCTCTTTTGTATTTTGCTTGGCAACAGTGATCAAATTAGCGCCATCTTGTACAGCTTAGGCTTAAGTTAATGTTAGAATTTCTGACGTTATTTCTGACGTTACATAAGCTGATTTTTGTAAGCACTATGGGGTGCACGCACACACATTTTATAGGTATCTTAACACTAGGATTAAAACAACTTGGCCGCAACCTGAAGTTGCGGCAGTGGCTGCGGAGTACTCGTTTATAAGGACAAAATGATGGTGCGCATGTGAAAACTTTCGTTGTAGCTAACTTCACTCCAGCCAAGTTGTTTTAATCATATTGTATCTACATGCATACCTGCTACCCACCGTGCAAAACAACCTTAGAAACTACTAGGTACCTACCACTCCTTTGAACACAGTCCTCATAAACTTGTTTTTACAAAATTGCCCAGTTGGTTGGAGATTAGAATAGTTACCCTTTCCTAAAACGGCCGCCATGTTGGATGCAAGGGTGCCATCCATTTTTGTGATTGATAAGCTATTTTGGGCCATATATGCGCATAACCATACGTTCCAAAATCAAGCGCAGAATAATATTTTGATGTTTATTATTCTTTGTTGTATGGGGTGGCATGGGACAAAAAGAGCATAGGCTTAACTTTTATTGTACTTTTTTTTTAGTAATTAAAGGGTTTGAACAGTAGGTAGCTCGTAGTGTGTTTTTTACTAAAATATCTTATTTTTACATTGCTTATTAGGACAAGTTAAGACGATACGAAGCACCCCGGCGCGGCGGCGCCCGCGTCGTTCCCTCGCCCCTCTCGTCAAGTTGGCAGTTGGCAAGAATCAACTTGGCGAGTATATTTTTGTTGGAGTGCTTGCTTTAAAATTACTAACGCGTTTTAATTAAGCAGTAAGTGACTACCGACCATTTTGCAGTTAACGCAACCATGCTCTAGTTGCGGAACTTACGCTGTTTTAGAATACTGTTATACCTAGATCTATACATTATTTAGGATTTCGGGTCACATATAGTAACCCCAGGCTTAGAATAAATAATAAAATAACTTAAAGTATTCCACCCCTAATATAAAAAAATAGGGGAGATTTCGCTGATGTTATTTCGCTTACTCGACTATGAGGTTGCGGAGCTAGACAAGCGTTCTATCTCTTTCAGCTAGAGGTTTTCCAAGCGCGCTGAGGGTGAAATTCTCCCCTGCTTACGATACAAAACGTTCCCTTGTCCTCTTTCCTACTGAACCACTGTCGGTACGCCTGCCTGCCTTAGATTGTGCTGATCGATATGTCCGCGTTCATTTTGTTTGTGACATTACCACTGACGTGGACAGACAGGCAGACGTTTTGATTTGCATAATAATAGGTACCTACAGCTACCTATGTAGGTACTTACCTAGTACCTACCTATGCTTGAATTTCTCATACTTGTTTAAGTAAGGTACTTAAGTATAATTTTTATAAATCAAGATACCTAGAGCTTCATTCCTAAAATGTTCTGTGTTGTGGCCGCCTTATAATTGCTGATTCCAGGTGTCAATTACTAGGTAGGTAACATACCTTTGCGTGATTTGTTAGTACGATTCGAGTTACATAAACATCTTCACTGTTCCGGGCCTATAGCAAATCTTTCTTATTCCACACAACGTTATTTTTTGCTCTAACTCCTTGTAATACTGTCTCATCACTCCTACTCTCCGTGTCATCTATCTGTCCTTGTCCGGCAGCGTGGGTGTAAGTGCGTCGGCCACTGACCTAAGCCACAGCTGTTTTAGGGAAAGAATAAATTACTTTGAAGGACGAATTTGTCAATAAAGGGATGTAACGGAGTTATAAAGAAGTCACAGATTAGAGATTAGGTAGGTGCTTTGTAGTTTAGATTCGAATGGAATTTAATAGGTAATATTTTTTTTCGAAAGGTTATGTCATAATTTATTCTTCGACATGATTATTTCTAAGTTTCGTCATTTTATCGAACGGACGAGTGGTAAGCGAGAATTGCCTCTGTACTTTAAGATACAATTCAAACATGTGGTACCTTCAGAGTACATAGTACCTACCTACTATGTTAGTACCAACCTACCTACCTCGTACGAATTGCAGTTCATAAATAATACTAGGTAGGTACCTACTTCCCATCTAATTCAAAATTAGTCAACGCAACACACACCAAGTGGTGCGAAATCCAGTGTCCGTTGACTTACACAATATACACAATAAACAGGGTTGGACAAAATTAAACGTGTTTCAGGGCAGCTACCTTTTTAACCGACTTCGAAAATAGGACGATGTTCTATGTTCGGCTTGTGTTCGACATGATTTTTTTAAATGTATGTGCGTCGATTTCTCCGTCAAATAGGGACCGATTTTGAAAATTCTTTCGCTATTTATACAATGACAATTTATAAAAAAAATTTTTATAGTTTTTTTTTAAGTTTTTTAAGAAGATAAAATTAAGACCATTACGTAAATACAGATTTTTTAATACGTCGTATATTTTATATAAACTGATGTCATTGATCAGAGTTATACAGGTTTATCGGAAATTAGACCGGATCCTTTTAGGGGTGATGGTGGAGGCCATTTGCAACTATTTTGACCCCATATTGTATTATGCATAACTGAACCATTTATTAGTTATTCGCATATTCGTATTTTTTTTGGGAAAACCCCGTTTTACGTCTTTACTAACGAATAAAAACAAAAGTGATCACCCAATTAAAATTTTAGTGACAGGTTTAGATAGCCTAATGTCTAATTCTTAATAAACACTAACAAAACCGTATGAATCAGTATCCATATGGAGGCTAAAGGACATGTTTATAAAAATATGGTATATAATTTTAAGTAACAAAAACTCCATTTAAAAAAAAAATACCCTAGTGAATTTGGTCGGCCTGTCCAACGAGGTATAAATCGAAGCACTTAGTTACACTATTGCAGAAAAAATACGGGTAAACCATAAGCAGGTACCTAGTAAATTCCAATAAATCAAACTAACAATTCTGTAATTGTAAAAAATAAAAATAAATGATATTTTAGTTATGTAATATAATAATCTTATGGGGTAAGATTGGGACCCGGGTCTCCTCGCTGGCCATGGAATAGATCCTCCTTTACCGATCCATCGGTATGACTATGGACGGTACGGCTGGTACGGCTTATGTGTTACTATACTAATCTCCTATTCAAGTTATTTTGGTGTTCAAAAAGGTCAGGGTGTTTCCTCACAAAAAAGGCTATTTCTAAAATGTAGAAAGATGAAGGGGTAAGTTATTTATCTTAATTTAAAAAAGAACAAGCGGTTTTCTGGGGACAACGCCCAGCCCAAACCGCTGAAGCTAGAAAGCTGAAATTTGAAAAGCAGGTACTTAAGCTAGGTTACTACACAACCTCCCGCTAAGAAGGGATTTTTGGAAATTCCGCCCCTGAGGGAGTGAAAAGAGGGTTTGAGGTTTTTTTTGGTGTTTTTTGTAACTCTTTAAACAGTGGCCCAATTAGCTTGAAACTTACAGAAAATACTAAGAATACAAAAACACTGAACACGTGCTTTATGATTTTTCAAAATTTTTCTGGAAACGGGGTAAACCGGGTTATTTATTTATTTATTTTTTATTTATTTATTTATTTACCATTTATAACATAGGTCGTTATACAAGGCAAGTCACAAATTGTACAATTTAAAAAGATAAAATACACATGTCATTTAATTCCAGATCATAAAGTTCAATGTCATGTTTTCACATTATGTAAAGAAAGGGATTGCCATAAATTAGTACTCATAAATTCACTGATGCTGTAGAATGCATGGCTTTCAAAGAAATGCTTGATTATGTTTTTAAAATGTTCAAAGTTGTCAATGTTCGTAATGTTAATTGGCAGTTTATTATATACTTGTATTTTAATATATTCTCCCTGCTTTTGTACCTTTGCAAGGCGTACGATTGGTTTGACTAGTTTTTCCTTATTTCTTAAATTATAGTTATGAGTAGGTATCTTTTTTTTGTAGATAGTTTTCTTTGTTACTATGTATTTCTAAGAGACTTTTATAAATATAGAGTGATATCACAGTCATTATTTTATATTTCTCAAAATATTTCTTAGCTGACGTTCTTCTATGTAATCCGCAAATTATTCTTATGGCCCGTTTTTGACAAATCAAGACCTTGTTTACAACAGCACTGTTTCCCCATACTGTTATGGCATAACTTATTATGGAATGGGGACATAAGCTTAATACACTGTGACCAATGTCCTTTTAGTAACCACAGATTTTAATTTTAAAAGAGCGTAGTTTACACTTGCTAGTCTTTTGCACATTGTTTCAATGTGTGATGTATGATTTAATGTGTGGTCAATAGTGTACCCAAGGAAAACATGTGACATGCTCCCCTCTGCGTGCCTAGTTCTTCTTGCTTTATATCGCATTATAATACTTTTATTAGCATTTAGAACAATGCCGTTAGCCTCGAACCAGTTTGTAAGTAATTTGATTGAGTTTTTAATTTTCTCTTCTAATTTATGTTCAGTCTTATCTTTAATCCCTACATGTGTGTCATCCGCAAAGAGGTTTATGAACGCCCAGTCTGGTACACATCTGGGTAAGTCATTAATGTAAATAAGGAAGAGTACTGGGCCCAATATCGACCCTTGGGGTACACCTACATTTATATATCCTTGGTCAGAGTTTATTCCGTTTATACTTACAATTTGTGTCCTATAACTCAGATATATTGTCATTATATTCAATTCATTTTCGTCAAAGCCGTAGTACTTTAATTTTTCTAACAAAATGTCGTGCCTTAAGCAATCAAAAGCCTTAGATAGGTCGCAAAACACACTTGCACACTTATTAGATTCATCTAACGCCCTTAGTACAAAATAACTGACATTTCTTATAGCCATTTCAGTGCATTTATTTTGTCGGAAACCATATTGAGCCACAGTAAATAATTTATTGTGTTCAAAGTATCCTACTATTCTATTTTTAATTACTGACTCTAATATTTTTGATAAAGTCGGGAGAATACAAATTGGTCGGTAGTTGTTAAGTTCTCCCTGTTCCCCTTTTTTATATAACGGTACTACTCTTCCAGCTTTAAGTACATCTGGGAACATCCCTTTTATTATGCAATCAACACCACAAACCAATTTAAACAATAAATAATTTCTTAATAATAACTGCCTAACTAATTTGGTATTCATGTCATAAATGTCAACAGATGTCTTACTTTTCATATTTCTTATAATCACTGTTAATTCTGAGTACGTCACTAGGTCAAATTTTATTTTATTAGTAGGTTTGTTTGTATTGTTTAAATATTCTTTACATTTATCTAGATTAATATTACAATTATTTGTCAGGTTGTTGGTTATGTTCTTAAAAAAATCATTGAACATGTTTGCTATCGCGATAGGGTCAGATATTTGCTCCTTCCTATCATTTTTTTACTAGTGATAATTCTATGTTCGTTTCTTTTTCTATATGATTGTTCATTGATGATCTTCCATGTTTCTTTTATTTTATTTTGTGATTTTATTATTCTCTGTGTATACTTTTGTTTTTTTGCTGTTTTCATTACCTTTCTTAAAACTTTTTTGTACATTTAAATTTTTATTCTTAAGTATTTATATTGTATTTAAGTATTTACCTTATTTGGTTGCATTTCCTCCAACATTTCCATTTTTTCGAGCGTTTGTTTAGAAACCTGTATGCCTTTTGTTATCCACTTTTTAGCCGGTTGTTTAAAGTTAACTAGCCTCTTTTTTGGAAATGCTACGTTAAAGTAATGTAATAAATAAGGGACTATTAACTAACTATAGAAATTTTGTTATTTGCATCACTAGAGTTATCTATTTCTTGTTTAAGTTTTGTGTAATCTTGATAAGGTAAGAAATGGAACAAGTTACAGTTTTGGTTTGTCAATTGTCTAATATATCGTTCAGTGGTAGAGATTTGTTTATTTTTATAATCAATTGTAAAGGTTAATTTTATTACATTGTGCTCTGACATTTTAGTGTTGAGGACACTTCCTATCACATTTTCAAAATTTACAATAAAGTTATCGATACATGTAGAGCTAGTACCTTTTTTAGTGGTTGTGGTCCTCGTTGGTTTATTTATAACAATACTACATTTAAAGTTGTCCAAGATATGTTGAAATTTTTTTGAGTTTTTTGAGTCTATTAATACATATGTTTACGTTATAATCACCGGCTATGATGGTTCTTTTCCCTTCTCTACATAGTCTATGAAGCAATTTGGTTATTATGTCAAAAAATAGTGCTGTGTCTCTTCCCGCTCTATAAACACATATGACAATAATTTTAAGTTTGCGTATTTCAATTGCTGAAATTTCACAGTTAATTTCAAACGATAAACGATTTAAATCTTTTCTAACTTTATAATCTACCCCCTGTCTTGTAAAAATAGCCGTTCCTCCATGTTCGAATACTATTTTATTGAAATATGATGCAAGTTCGAATCCCTCTATTCGCATACTCTGCACCTGATGTTCATATGCCCATGTTTCCGTTAGCCACAAAATATCACATGCTGTATCTTCTACTAAACATTCCAACTCTAAATATTTATTATGTATGCTTTGCACGTTTGCATGCACTATATTTATCGATCTACTTTCGGAGTCTGACTGACGTGAAAATTTATATTGATATCCTCCTTCGGACTTATGCTATCATCTACCTTTATAAAGGTCAGTGCGGATGACCTTTTTAAGTTGACTTCACCCCTTATGTACCTCTCCAATTCTATAGCTAGTAAGTGCCGTTTTTCCCCTATGCTACTACTATTCCCATTGACGTCAATGTAAGCCATGTTTTCATTCAATGTCACTATTTGTACTATTCTATTGTTCAAGTCATATATTTCATTGTTTTTAGTCCTATTATATAAGAAACCTGTTACAATTATATTGAACTTGCGATCCGGAATATCTATTATCTTTCCTATTAATTTAATGAATTTATTACGATATGAATATCTATTTAGGTAACGCGTTATAACAATTGCTAAAGTGTCTCCATCCGTTAATTGTCTTGTCTTCTCTTCAACCTTCTCTAGAATGTCTTCTGCATCCGCTCCTGGTTTACAATCGTTATATATTTTGACACGGCGTGTAATGTTGTTTGCCAATTTATGACCTAAGTTTCTGCCTATTTCATCAGATATTATCATCGTCACAGGGATTTTATTCCCAGTCTTTACATTTTCTATATTATTTTGTCTTGGGTTAGTATTAATTCTTGTTTCAATAACTTGTTTATCAATTTGCTTCCTGAAATTAGTCTGCTCATATGCTGAGGTTGGGCTGGACGAGCATATATTTTGCTGTGTTTGTGTTCTGTTTCCAAGATTTTAAAGTAAGGTTTCTCTTGTTGTTTTATAAGTTTTATACATCTTTTTTTTAATATTCTCATTTTTTTTCCTAGTTTACGGATCGTTCTTGTAATTTTGTTCCTTGTGTTTTTTATATTCTTGTGTTTACTAAATTTAATGTCCATACTTTTCTCAGTTCTAGTTTTCTTAATATTTTTACAATTAATTTCACCCTCCTTGTTTTTTCTCTTTCTATTTGTAACTATTCTGAAAGTAGTCGTATCTGGTTTTGAAGCTCCTCCATTTTTTCTACCTGACTAAGTGGAGACTCTGTATTCCTAGGTGACATTAAGTCCCATTGATCCTGTATACAAATTCTCGGCTGTTTTCTTTTTCTACCTATGATTGGAGTGGCAAACGTCTCCCTGGAATCTATTCTTTTGTATAAATCTATAATCTTGTTACATTTTTCTGTCTTTTTTCTGTTTCTCGTTCTCTTGTAATAATTTATCTACCTCACTGTTGGCTGATAAAAGTCATTTCTCAAAGTCTGTAATTTTTCCCTGCAGTAAAGTTACCGAAACAGTTTGGTTCATTAATGCATTCGGCAAACTATTTTCAGTCTTGTCTAGAATCAAAGAGTCAGACAGATTTCCCAGTGAATTGGCTCTCTGATGTTGTCGAACTCTGAACGTAATGTTATCGAATTCCATCTTGGTAAAGTTTTATAATTGATTCTGATGTGCATTCATTCGAATCGAGGCAATTATATCCGAATAAGTTCGGCTCGCGCTGGCAACATTTTTACCGTCAATTATTAAAGTTTGTGATGCGTAATTTGACTCCGTACTGAAATGTCTGCAACTTTTTAATACATAATGCTATTGACCTGATTTTTTCTGTATAAGTATATCAAAATGATAATAAATTAAAACACGTATTTCAGGAATTTTCAAAAGAACCAGTTCAGAAATTTAGAAAAGCGTAAAATGAAGGTTGAAGTTATTGTAGTTTTTTTGTAACTCTACCTCTACTTAACTCTACTTTAACCAGTGGCCCAATTACCTTGAAAATTACAGAGAACACTAAGAATACAAAACTATTGAACACGAATCTGAGATTATTAAAAAAATCCTAAATTGGGGTAAATCGGTTAATTAAAATTTGTGATTCGTAATAAACTTTAAAGTAAATAATGATACACGTATTTTTATTTGTACAAAACTACCCACCCCTAGCGCGTGTGCAATCAAGTTCCATGCGGGTGAGGCCGCGGGGCGCGGCTAGTTTTTTATAAAATAGGGTTTACATAACTTACTTTCTAAGTTCCATAATATAGCTCTAATGCACTTTTTTGTGCAATAAAGCCCCCTGGATTTCACAGGAATTGCCCCATAGTAGAAGTTCATACCGTAGAGCAGATACTACATATTATATTGATAATGATAAACCATCACTGCCGTATTTATTGATATCATTTTGCGGATAGTCCTAAGAGCATACGCGAATGTATTTATTTTTGTTCATACGAAGTTAATCTGTCCTTTCCAATTTAAATGTTGCTCTATAATTACTCCAAAGAATTGCATGCTCTGCGTTTGTTTAACATTTTCATTATTATGTCTAATGTTTAAATTATATTCCCGTCCCGTCCGAAATTGTTTATACTTACCTTAACTTTGGTCGTTACCTCGACCTCGACTCAACCTCTACTCAACCTCCAAATGCGTTTCGGTATGCTTGATCGTAAAAAATTCCTCTACTTGAACTAACCTTAGAATGTTTTCTCATAGGTACGAGTGGTGAAATATGAACTGTCATCTCAAGGTACCTCGCGTAGCGTTGCCAGGTGTCACGATTTTCAGGGGTCTGGGGACGCGTCCAGATTTGCACCTGATCGGGAACCGAAATGTCCCGATAAATCAATATATGAAAAAATAAATTAACTACGCATCACAACACTATGCCGAGTGCGACAATGACCAAAAATAGCACGCATCACATCAAGGCTGTCTTTCTGCGTTGAAATAGACGGCATCTCTTTCTACACTTTGCAAACTGAGCGAGACTTCGGTCGGACCCAGAAAGATAGGTAACGCACTTGCAGCGTAAAACCTCTCTAACGCCCGAATACTCAAATGCATTTCAGATTTATGCGCGTCTCAAGTGACGAATTTTTGACAGATTTTCATTGAAAACTTTCAAAAAAACGCGACTTGAGCCTTGACTTGAAATCTGAGTTGCGCCGATGTTCGCAGGGTGCGAGCGGGTGTGTCGGCGCGGGGCAAGCTGGCGGTACATTTCTCCCGCACATTTCTTTATCCCTTACTTAAACTACCTACAGTGCGTGCAGTGCAATGTGTAGCCACTCGCCGCGCGTCCATAAGACCGAGAGCTCATAAAGATTTGCGAGTAACTACTAAGTGTTTCGCGATTTTAACAGCAGATTAACACATTACCTATGTACTTTTTTGCTGGTAAACATTAAAATTATTTAAATAAACAATAGGTAGGTATGTAAATATTGTTTTTTAGGCTTTCGAAACCCTTATGGCCTCGCTTTTTCAGTACATTATTCCGTCTTTAATATTTCAGCAACTACGGCAGTTATTAACTTGATATTTAAAATAATAAAACATTTGCGCCTGTACAGATTTAAAGAAAAATAAATGTTAAATGATTATGAATATTTTCAGTACAAATTGTGATGTCGAAATTTTAAAGGAGACTTACATGACCAAGTGGGGTGTCAAATAAAAGTATCAGTTTGTACAGTTCAAAACAGTTTTTGAAACTTCTGTAGATTTCATACTTTATGAAGTATTAAGAAAAAGTCGAGAAATTAAGGGAAGGGAATGGCCCTTCCCTATCTCCGAAGTTTGAAGAGCTATCCATCTGAAATATATTTGGCGTTTGTAGATATAGATCTATATTTTACAGGAAAATTAAAGAGAAGTCTGTAAGTAAAAAACTTTTTGAAAAATAATCATAATGGGAAGGTTTTTTTTTCAAAAAGGGATGTTTCCACACATTGTGGGATATCAAATGAAAGGTATCGGTTTGAACATTTCAAAACAGTTTTTAAAATTTCTATTGGTTTCATACTTTTTGAAATATTTAGAAAAAATGTCGAAAAAGTACCCTTTCCCCCCTATCTCCATAGTTTGCAGAACTATCCATCTGAAATGTATGTAGCGTTTGTAGATATAGATCTATATTTTAAAGTAAAAATATAGAGAAGTGTGTAAGTAGAACACTTTTCGAAAAATGGTCTAAAAGGGGGTTCAGAAAAGGGGCTGCCTCACCGAGTGGGTATAAAATAAAACGTATGGGTTTGTAAATCACAAAACAGTTTTTGAAATTCCTGTAGGTTACATACTTTTAAAATATTTTGTAAAAGTAGAAAAATTTAAAATAAACCACTATAATCTGAAGTTTGCAAACCGATCTATCTGGAATGTCCTCAGGTTAGGTATTCATTAAAAAGCAGTCTCTAACCGTTACCTATAGTAATTATATTTGTATACTTGACAAACGTTCGAAACCCTCCTCGAACTTGCCGGATCTTGTTTAAAAGTAAATTTGGTCTGAAACCGATTGACACTAGAGCATGTTAAAGCGGAAACTCAAATTTAAAGTAACGTTAATAAGACTTGCACTGAATTTCATAGCTACGTATTAAAAAACAAGGCAGCAAAATCGAACGTTATATATAATTTTAATAAAAAATAATTCTTTACCCGTAAAACCTTGTTTTTTTTGTCCCGTTCTATTACCTTAAATCCCAATTTGTTGACAACACTACGCGACCTACCTTGAATGCTCCTTAAAAGAGTTTGTTGATAATTCTAATGGATTATGGAGACTTTCTCAATTACATTTATGACATTTACGACGATGAAGCCTACAATTACCCATCACGAAGGTATATGAGAGATGCTGAAAACCCTTTGCCCTTTGGAGATTTATGACGATGGCGAATTCCGTAAAAGATACCGCCTCAGCAAAGACTTGGTTGTGCACATACATACTATTGCTGGAAATCAACAATAGTGACAACAATCGTGGGTTACCTTTGAGTTGAGATATAACCAAATTAACGACTAAGCATACCGAACCCGAGTATGTTTGGAGGAATGCTCTAGGCACTCTCCGTCAAGTTTGACTGGAGGATTAATTGAGGAATTGTCTAAACTCTAAAGATATGGGTTACATTTAATTTTAAATTATTAATGTCTAGCCATGAATGAATGTTCATAAGTGAATAGTTGATATCGTTTTTAAAATCGTCTATTACATTTTCACTTACAATTATTGTTGTGTTGTCAGGAAATAATAAACATTCATGTTTGATAGAGCAAGACAAGTCAATAATATAATATATTAAAAACAGAATTGACCATTCACGATTTATACACAATGTAGGTTCCCAAATACAAACCTACTTATATTAAAAGTGTAATGGATCTAATTATGCACATTGAAGATTTTTTGTACAGCGATTCTTAATATGAGAGAAACTGTGGTCAATCAATCATGTCAATATGTGAATACCTAATTAGTCGGCAGGTATGGTAATCGCGAACGAAGTCGCGGGTACAGCTAGTGCTAAATAAATGTTTACCTTTTCTTTTCAAAATGGCTTTCATTTTTCTAGCTTATATTTTTTACTATACAAACTCGGTTCGTTCGTAGTTAACCAGCTTGCATTCATAATGATTAGCATCTACATTTTTTGACACTACGTTAAAAGAAAACCAGTACGAGATGCTATTTGTTAGAGTTTCCATGATTTCGTACTGTGGCTTCCCATTTGTTTACTTTCATACTCAAGTGGACTTGACTGCTCTGGACTAGGGTAGACTAGAAACGCTCACGACGATATTGTTAGGGGCTGACTTCTAATTAATCTGTGGTATTACGTAGGGTCGGCGCCAGCAGATGGATCGATCACAGGGTGCCGTCACCCCTCACCGCACCCACAGATTACAGATATACTCCACATTGCAGATTTGCTGCCCAGCTGTACGTCCACCGGAATCAGAGCGTACGCAGCGTACGTATTTGTTGCTTTGTATTGATTTCTATGGTAGGTACAGCGTCCACTGGACCGGAATCAGAGCGTACACAGCTTAAGTATTTGTTGCTTTGTATTGATTTCTATGGTAGGTACAGCGTCCACTGGACCGAAATCAGAGCGTACGCAGCGTACGTATTTATTGATTTGTATTGATTTCTATGGTAGGTACAGCGTCCACTGGACCGGAATCAGTGCGTACGCAGCGTACGAATTTGTTGTTTGTATTGATTTCTATGGTAGGTACAGCGTCCACTGGACCGGAATCAGAGCGTACGCAGCGTACGTATTTGTTGCTTTGTATTGATTTCTATGGTAGGTACAGCGTCCACTGGACCGGAATCAGAGCGTACCTACGCAGCTTAAGTATTTGTTGCTTTGTATTGATTTCTATGGTAGGTACAGCGTCCACTGGACCGGAATCAGAGCGTACGCAGCGTACGAATTTGTTGCTTTGTATTGATTTCTATGGTAGGTACAGCGTCCACTGGACCGGAATCAGAGCGTACGCAGCGTACGTATTTGTTGGTTTGTATTGATTTCGATGGTAGGTACAGCGTCCACTGGACCGGAATCAGAGCGTACGCAGCGTACGTATTTGTTGCTTTGTATTGATTTCTATGTTAGGTACAGCGTCCACTGGATCGGCATATCTGCCGATACCGATGCCACAGACGGGTATTGCAGCCGATCATGTCATCCGCAACAATATTCTCCTAGTGACAAGGACATTGTTGCGGACCACGGCATCACTGGAGCGCTTTGAAAAAACGGACATATCAACGAAAAAAAAAATAAAAAAAAAAATATCGACAGCAATGGACACAACCTGTCGGTATAATTAGAGGTGACTGTGGAGACGTAAGAGAAAACTTATATATTTAAATGACAGTTTGTGAATTATCCAGCATTATTAAATATATGCTTACCTATTTATTTATTTTTAATTATTCATTATGTACCGTAAGTACCCCTTTATAAGTAAGTACAAAGATATCACAGATTTACTAATTGCTTTTTGTTAAAAAAACGCCTGCGAAGCCGTAGCCGCAGCTAGTGCTTTATAAGTAAGTATTTACCTTAGTATTATTTCTTTGATCTGTCTATAATACCTACAGCTGCTGCCCCCGGCATCGCATGCTCTTTTCCGGGGTAAAAAGTAACCTATGAACGGGCACGGGCCCGGGATACCATTTACCTCCATGCCCAATTTCATTGATATCCGTTCAGCCGTTTAGGTAACAGACAGACAAGAGTTTTATTCGAATATATATATTTTTTTTGTATAGTATGGATAGTAGGTTATAAGTATGGATGTCATTCAATACCTTTTTAATTGTTATGAATTGGTGATTCATTATTTTTCAGATTTTGATTATAGGTACTCGTACCTCTACCTATTTAGTTTATTTCGCTATTTTGCCTATTTAGTTTATTTTTAATATTTAATGTAATTCAGTAAAAGGAACCTAGCGGCGGGGTTAGTAATGTAAAAGAGGTGCCTCTTCTTTTTTGTATTTACTCGCAATTTTTATATTTAAGTTGTGTTATATCTTACCAATCTGTAATGAGTATACCAACTGTATGTGTGTGTTTTATGTGTGCAAATAAAGGATTTACTTACTTACTTACTTTCGCTGTGATAGCAGCGACTAATTTCTCTACAGGTAGATTAGGTACCTACTTACTCACTAACGTGTTCGTGATGATTGGCAGAAACTGCAGTTCAAGGAGTGTTTCAATTAAAATTTCTTTAATTTGAAAACTAAAAATAAATTTACCAAAAACCCTGTAGTCTGCAGATAATGATCCCGAGGCAAGGTGGTTCCAAAATTTTATTCCTGGGGTACAAGTATACTGTACATATTATAATTATCTGTACCTGAGGCAAGGTAAATTTACTAGTTCTCCCGTAAAATAAAAAAAAAAATTATACTGACTTGCAGGAATTTGAGGTGGGTATTTAGATATCGAGAAAAACGTCAAAGCGAAGGTTTTACTTATTTAATATCGGATCAAGCGGGACAGATCAGAAAAACTCTTAAAATTTAATTTGTTAGCCAAAGATTGTAGCAACCGAAGTTTCCTACAGAACGAATTAAATAATGCAGGAAGTGGAGATACCTACCTAGGTACAATCTTTGCTTACATCAACCAGCGGATTATTTTTAAGACCTATTTTTACAGTTATTGAGCGTCGAGTAGGTATGCATCGAGTATTTAATTTTTATTATTAAACATCTATTTCGCCGCTCCAAAAGCCCACAATAGAAGCAGGTAAAATTGGGGAAGCTCCCGGATCCTAAGCTCAGCCGAATATTGGTGCGATTTGGCAACGTCGCAGGGGTGCTCAGAAAGCTGACAACGTCGCATTCCGATAATGGTGATTCTTTGATGTTTGAGGATTCTCAAGAAATAGTAGGTGGTTGTTAACAGGAGTCCATGATGGCAACCATTGACAGTCGTCAATGGTTGCTTTACTCTCTGCGGTTTCTTATTAGGTACTTCTCTCATACATACACATTCATATTTTTTATAATTTCTAGGGTTTACTTCGTGAACTTCGGAATAACGACTCCATACCTACTTTTTAACAGATAGCGGATGTTTTCAAGTCTTTGGAATATTATTGTTTTTATTCTTTTGGGATTCTATTAACTAACTCTTACTAAATGCTAACTCCTACTAAGTATTTCAAGGGCGAGTATTTTGTTCCTCTTCGAAGTCCGTTTGTGCCTCCTCCATAAGTTAAGAAAATAAAATGTGATGCTTCTATAATAATTAATAAACTGCCAAGTGCGAGTCGACTCGCACACGAAGGGTTCCGTACCGTAAAAATCAGACAATTTTTCAAAGAACATCAAATTTGCACTTGTTCGGAGACCCCTTTAAATTCTCAACTCAATTTTATTTTTAGTATTTTTTATTATTACAGTTGAAATGTTACTTCATTATAGAATGTTTCATGTGTCTACTTATTGTAGTTCAAGAGATACAGCCTTGACAAATTAGGAGAAAAAATAGCCAAAAACATCACGTTTGTTGTATGGGAGCCCCCATTAATTTGGGTATTTATTTTATTTTTATTATTTACTGTTATATTAAAGCGGCCAGAGAAATACATATTCTTTGAAAATTTCAACTGTCTGTAACTTTCTTACGGTTCATGAGATAGAGCCCTGTGTGTGACAGACGGTCGGACGTACGGACGGACAGCGGGGGCTTAGTAATAGGGTTCCGTTTTCACCCAAAGGTACGGAACCCTAAAAAGTAGAGAATCAAGATCCGCCAAGTGCGAGTGTTACTCGCGCGCCGAGAGTTTCGAACGTTTGTCAATTATACAAATCAGTTGCTGAGATATTCAAGAGGGAAAAAAGGACGGACAAAGCCAGATAACGGTTTCGTACCCGAACGAAACTCTAAAAACATAAAGCCAAGTTGAGAACCTCCTTGTGTTTTTCGTCGGTTGAAAATAAAACCAATGTGTTACGGTGCTACGCCAGAAATGCGTAGCACACAAACAAACGTGACCCTTCTCCATTTTGTGATACATCGTCGCGTCGGTCTCATCGTCACTTTCTATCAGGTGAGATTGCGGTCAAAGGCCTATAAAAAAAGATCTGAAACTAGAGCAGAGGTCGTAGTACAAAGTTGTGGTTTTCACTCATGTTTTTACTATTATAGCCGTGAATATTTATTATTTTCCGTCGCCCTTTTCCCACCTCTACCAAATATAAAATAATGTGGGTTTGTCATAGATATTCGTAGAGCGTGCTACAATGCTACGCCAGAGCTGCATAACATACGAAAAAATTCAACGCGGTTCCGTTTTTAACCGATTTCAAAAAACAAAGGAGGTTCTAAATTCGTCTGTATGTTTTTTTTTTGTACACCAATTGCTGAAACTACAGTAGGTAGGTAGAGCCTGGTAGAGCATTGCTGTTTCACTATTGTATATAGGTGAGTTTATTTTCTTTTTAACCAATTTTGTTCTCTACTGACTGGTTGAAATTATTACCTATTCATGTATATTATATTAACTTTTATTGAGTGAAAACCAAAAATATAGATCATATTTGATCAAATATGATCTAAACGGGTCAGCATGTAAACAACAATCCCAATCTTTATCTACGCGACTTATAGTATGCGGCTCACGCCCGCCGCCGCGTCGCCGCCCGCACCGACTTCATATTTTTGATGGGCTTACGTCATGATACCCTTGATGGTACTGTGCCTAACCTACCTACTCTAGTGTATGTAACTTAAGTAAGGTACAACTGTAGGTAGGTACTGTTATCTATTCTGTGGTACATACCTACTGTTTATTTGAACCACGCTAGGATCAAGTGGCAATACGTAGGATTCTTTATCTTAGGTAGGTACCTTCCTACCATGGTATAGGATTGCATTGTGTCTTTTCAATAACATTATGGAAACTCGATCTTGTTTAGACTATTGTACACGTTCATGCAACAAAATAGGGGCAGGAGTACCGCGTTGCATTCCACCTACTTACCTACTTACCTACCAAATCCCCCCCACGATTGCACAAACGAGTTGAATGTTCATTGACGATTTAGCATACGATAACCCAATATGTGAGTCTAAGTAGTCGTTCAATGAATAGCAACCTTGTGCGTTACCGGCGTAGCGATCTGATTTTGCAATCCATTTACAAGTTTGATTGCGGCAAACTAATAAAAATCTTACTAGAGAGTCGATGTATCAGTTCCTTTAGGAATTATCGATTCTTACTGGACGCTACTAAACGTCCAGTAAGAATCGATAATTCTTTTATATATGATTAAGTAATTATGGGAACTAGGTAAGTGCATGGCGATCCGTCGTCGTCTACCTAAGTGAGCGTTCCGTGTCTCCAGTTTATTTTTAGATACTACCTACCTTTAAGTAAAAGCTTTTGTGTTGTGATAATAATAAATGCTGGACAATTCACACAGCATCATCTAGTCCCAAGCTAAGCTCCCTGTCTCTTGGTTTGATCGTAGAACAATATTTCCGGTTCTGGACAATTCTATGAGCCACGTATTATTTCTTACAATAGGTAAGTAATCTAGACTTGGTATGTCAATGTCACCTAACCAATGCTAACGTTGATTTGGGAGACTCCAGTGTCCTATCTTACATAAGTAGGTACCTACTTAAGCTTTTTGTGTAATAATTTTGCCTTATCAATAAATAAACTTAGCAGTCAACAATGTAGGTACCTACCTACCTACTCAAGGACACTGTCAGCCGGTCGGAACATCTGGTCTGAATCGAGCCAATAAGTTCAGATTGGCTTGAAACAGTACCTAAAACGAAGATGTTCCTAACTAACATGCAACCTACTAGGCAAAAGTTGCGTTCGATCGTATCTACCTACCTAGCATAGCATATCAAATGCAGTTCATTGACACAACACGGGCCTCCAACAAGACACCTAGCGCCATCTCTTATTATCCGCATGACATGTTGAAGTTAGCATAATAATAAAGCCATTACTTACTAGAGAACTAGCCCGCGGAATCAATGGAGGCCGCTAAGAAATCCATTTGGGAAATAGGAATATGCACAATTACACTCAGGATATAATTGTCAAGAGAATGTAATCGCTTAGGCGACCGCGACGCGATCCTATACAAGGGCCCGAGTCGGACTGAGTCGGAGAATCGGAGTGTCCACCAGGCGGCGTGGCGCGCCGGCGCGGCGGCGGCGGCGGCGGCGACCCTTCGTTTCTAGGGCCGGCGTGAGAAGCGCGCGCATTGGCCGCTCGCCTCGCCAATGGCGGCGCCCCCTCCGCTGCCTCATCACTGGCTGACGCGTCTTCGCAGAAAAGCGGAGGGGAAAACAACCTGACAAAGTCGCCTACGCTTCAAACTCTTCTGTCGCCATTCGTTTCACACACAAGTTGGCCTGAGAGGCCGCACCGGTCCATGCGAGACACCAATCAGCTGAGGCAGGCTCCCATTCATCGATCTTACGCTCGAATTCAGTGATTAGTCGGCTCTCAAATTCCGACTTGGATATGGCCAAATAGCACACAGCAAGCATTATCTAACAACTGACAAGCATTTGCTATTGGTAATTTTATTTATGGCGGACGATTATGCTTCGACGGTAATAGGTTGACTGATTAGGTTGGCTGGTTGGCTACATTAATAAAATAACTATTCCTGGGTATTTATTGCGTTTGTTTAGGTACCTATTTAATTTTTCGACGTTTCAACAGGCTTACACTCTACTATTGTAGCGGTTGTGACTGGAGTCGAAATACATTCATTAGTTATTGTAATGGTGTCGTCATGTTTGGTTTTTTAAAAACGGCAGTGGCCTTTATTAACAAAGAAAATTAAAATCAAATTAGAACTAATACTTAGGTACAATTGAAACAATTAAGCTAACTGCAGACTGTTGCAAACAATCTACAGGTAGCTCAACTGATCCATATCAATACTAGTCGGAAGCGTCCCCAAGACGCTAGCTGCATTGCCCCGCTGTATAGCAATGCTGATGCGCTGCGCCAGACACACACCAGCTCTCGGGTCACGCGTCGGTTCAACCAGACGCTCAGATAACTTTTTAAAAACCTGGAGAGCCTCGGTATCCCACGGTAGGGCTGTATACGGAAGACATGTACGCTGGAAGGGCTACACTTGAAATTTTGCGTATACCTAAGCCTCCCAATTTGACAGCCTGGGAGGCCTGCGACCATGCCTAGTCATCTAAATCGATATTCAAAACCGATGATGATGTATTCTTTATTATGTTGTCTAATTTAGGAAAAGTTACATAAAATTATTTTAATTATTTTTAGATAAAACTAACCAGTTTGGTTAGTTTTCATTAAAATTGTGGTGGGTAATACGTCACCTGATTCAATCGAAACAAAGGATGACAAGGACTCGTTTATTAAATGAGAATATTAATTAATATAATGAATAATAGCCATATAACAGAAAATCAATAGTATTTCTAAATGTTAAAATCTAAAGCCCGTCGAATCTGGCGTAAATTCTGGTGCAAATATTGACGTCTTCCTGAAAGTAAAGAAAGTTTGTACTAAGGGCTTTTATGATCCAGTCTAGTCCAGTGTAGGTACTGGTCCAGTAGGTACACTGGACGCGCCAAACGAATCGTGACATCTGGCATACTTGTACCTACTTATCGTAAAACTCGCAAAAAATAGGCAAGACGATGGACTCTACTTGAAAAACAATCGAACACTTAAGAGATCTTCAGATGAAAAGGCGATTTATGTCCATTAATAAATAAAACATTGTTTTGTTTTATAATGTCTTACTGACCTTCCATAATAAGATTTAATTTTACACGCGTAGATAGCTTAACTTTATTGGCTTTGGGATGAGTTGGACAGGTCCTACTTATTCAAAAATGTAGTTACTTAGGTACCATACCCCTGTGCAATGCAACGCAACCTTTACGGATTTACACATAATACAAACGTGAACAGGGGCGGAGTGTCCACCAAACCAGCAGCTTTTCCACTCCGAAAAATACAAGGTTAATGCATTTACCACAGTTTTGGTACAGCAAAATCTCCCTAACTGCTTTTAGGTTTCTTTTCCTTCTTATCAGCACAGATGCACTTCATCTTGTTCCGCTCAGCCTTAGTCACGGCGTCACCGGCTGTGTCGTTCATCTCCCACCAGATCGCACCGCCGAGGACGTTACGGAAATATGGTGGGACGCTGCCTTCGCGGAGGAGATACCTGACCAGATAAAAACTTAAGCTGCGCACTGCGAGATGGTAGCTTCTATGATAGAAGACAAACCAAACGTATGAAAATGTACTGGACCAGCCACTTTGCATGCGTCTAGCTTACCTACCTAGTCGCCTGGATTTTTTTTAACCAGGTATCTAGAGTTTTACTTCCATGAAACTAAGCTGCACGCCTAGCTTCTATCGAAGCAACCATCCAAGCTACCATCTTGCAGAGCGGCCGTGCTCTTAGGGTTTCAAATCTGAGCTTTTGACAACCAGCAGCCTTTGTCTAACCAAAGGCTATTAGGCATTATTGGGCAAGTTTAAAGCTTTAAGGTTTTAACTTAATTGCTGAACTTTTTACAGATAGGACCTAGTTTACTATAGTTACTTATTCTAAGGGTGATGGGTTGAATCAGCAGGAATCAGCTTTGTCTCAAAGTTGCTGATAATCTGTATAAACTCAGAACACCACAAATGTAGATAAAACCCCCGTTTGGTTGAGAAACCATGATAGTTTCTATGCACTTAGTCCTTATGCCTGGTGCCTTACCTACCTACCTACCCACTCAATCAGCACACATACGTATACTATGTTCGTCCATAGCTGAACATGCCTCCTTCAAACAAGATGAGTTCTGCCACAATCATCACGCTTGGCAGGCGGTTTGGTGATCGCATTGGAGGGAGGTGTTTAAATACACAGAAGGCAGCTGCTGTCCTTCCGGTTCCATAACCCAAAATAAATATTACACGAGGTTTTCACGCACGTAGATTCTGCCGAGTCTGATCTGCCATCTCACTTTCTCAATTTTTGCAGGTTCAAAGTAACCAGTGCAGTTTATTGTTCGACCGTCCTATCGTCCGTACTATGCACTTGAGAACGGGAAACTGTTTAGACAGTGTTAAGTTAGGGCTACGCTGCGAGGGCGGGGAGAAGGCGGGTGTGCGGGGAAACCTATGTACTTGACAGTAAAAATAGACACGAGTTTTAATAACTTGACTTCGCACCTGCACATTTAATTTGCGCTTATAACTTAACAGCGTGCGTTTACGCTAATGTGACTAATCACTTAACACTCGCAGTTGATACTTTACAAAGTGTAAATCACGCATGCCTGAAATAAATGATTATTATTATAATTATTAGAGAAATACAATAGGCTAACTTACAAGTAGAACTGCTCCTCATTGTACTCCTCCTTGCGCCGTCTCCAATACCGCTTCAGGTTGGGGCTCATGACGACAGCCTCCTCCAGCTCTGCCAGCTGGATTTCTCGCTCCTGCTCCAGGATTTTCGGATAGTCTGGCTCTGCTACAAATAAAAGTAAATAATTTTGGTAAAAAATGCTGTGATGGTATCTTTAGCTTCGTCCAACTTTGACCTGTAATTTACGAAACCTTCTGTGGAAAAATGTAATCGTCCGACTATATTTTGGAAGAATAAAAGAAAACAAGAATAGTTAAATAAAATTATAAGCTGGCGCGGTACCTTTTGTTTTACTTGACGTTTGGCCTGGATTTGTGACGTCTCGTCAGCGTGGATAATTGTATGAAAAAACTAAAGGCAATCGCGCCAGCTTTTAAATAAATATCTACCCTAACCCTTCGTACTGGATTCATGCAATGCAATACTTACAACCAGTTCATTTATATATTGTAGAGCTAGCCTACGATCGCGATTTCATTATTTGATTTATTTATCTTTTAGAAGAACACTAGCCGGGTGGTAGATAATCCGACAATCAGAGATTTTTTTATAATATTGATATTGTAATGATAAAAAAAAGGAGACTGAAATGTTGCTTTTAAATCAAACGAGTTTTATTTGATGCAGGTGCCTCATAATTAAATTGCAAGTATAAGCAATTCTGAGCTTAGTACATACTCAACATAGCTATACCTACTATTTACACATTATGTAGCCATACCTATAGTGTACCGATCGACAATAATTACACAAGCAGGGGGAATGATTTTATAAGGCTTCATCCAGTGCTTCACCCCTTGTCTAATGTTTAAGAAATTAGAATCGAAGGCTTTCTATTCGCTCAAAGAATTCTTTGATAAATGATGTTTATATGTATAACTACCTAGTTAAAAAGGTACCTACCTATTTATAAACTGTTATTGTATGTCTATTAAAGATAAGCTGTTGAAACTGTACACTATTTTATACTTAAGATCTTTTTTTGTACAACAGTTAACAATAAACCTATTTCTGATTCTGATTCTAAGGGGCTTAGAACAGGGTTAATTTCCTACCAGTGGCTGGGTAGAGAATGTAGCCGCCCCCCCTGCCCCTGCAGTCTAAACCTACTGCGCTTACGTTCTACCCTAAAGGGTTAGGGTAGAGGGTGCATGCAATAGGTACCTACACGCAGTTTATACATGATTTTTGGTAATTCACTGTCACTGCGCGAGCTGCAGGTTCTGTTCTGACACAGACCAGTTTGTGAAGACGCCAGGTCCTTATTCTTAATTTAACGCCGGGTCCTTATTCTTGTTCTTAATTTAATTCTTCAAAGCAACCGAATATTTGGAATTCTTATAAAAATCTTTGACCCCTATTTACTTTTTATCTGGTTTGGGGGTAAAATGAACATTTCGCATTGAATCATGTGTCATGTCAGAGCAGATTTTCCTGGCTTACCTTCCATCTCGTCTTCCACGGATACATCATTAGTTGGAAGTGGTTTCGTGGTAATGTTAGGCTTGGCGTGGCTTCTTACGTCGTCGTCCAAGCGACTCTTCAACTCATTGTAGATTCTGACGGCAATATACAACATAATATAATAAACCGCCAAGTGCGAGTCGACTCGCACACAAAGGGTACCGTACCGAAAACATCAGGCAACTTTTACAAAGAACATCAAATTTAATTTTTGGGAGACCACTTTGAAACTTTATACTTTTAGTTACTTATTTATAGAAAGTTTCATGTGTCTACCTATTGTGGTTCAAAAATCACGTTTTGTGTATGGAAGCCCCCTTTAATTTGGGTATTTATTTTATTATTATTATTTTTTGTTATAGCGGCACGAGAAATACACATTCTCTGAAAATTTCAACTGTCTACCTCTTACGGTTTATGAGATAGAGCCCTGTGACTGACGGACGGACGGACGGACAGCGGAGGCATAGTAATAGGGTTCCGTTTATACCTTTCGGGGACGAAATACATTACTAAAAACCAAATATTAACTAAAGCAAGCAGTTGGCACTATGCAGGGTTCTGTCTTTCTAGCTTGCGTCATTTTAGAAAACCAACGACCCTTAAAGCTAGAATGAAAAAAATACGGGTTCTACCTTACCATAAGGAGGTGAGTTTAGAGGGTATTTGTGTAAGTTTACCTTTCACCCAAGGCCTGTACATCATCATCAATCTGCCTCTCGTCCTCAGGACGAAGGTCCACAATGGGCATATGCAGCAGAGAGTTCAGGTCTTGCTCCATGATGCTCCGGTACTTGAGGATTGCTATGACCAACTCCTGAGCTCCCTTCAGTTTTTCTTTATTTTGTTCAGACCATTGCTGCTCTAGAACTCTACATTTAACAAGCATAATAAACAACAAGATAAATCCATACTATAATAATATAAATTTAAAAGTAACTCTGTTTATCTGTCTGTCTGTTACGGATCTCGATGAAATTTGGCAGATAGGTAAAAGGTATCCCGGGGACGTAGGCGCGTGCAAAGCCGCTTGCAGCAGCTAGTAAATTTCTAAAAAGTTGTTTATTTTTTTTTTAATATGGATGTGTATCTACGTTCTGAGATGTACATAAAGCTCTGCGAACTTCAGACACAAGGGGAAAAGTTATTGGGCATTTTTACGCGTAGGTAGTAGGTACCTATTTGCTAAATATTTCAAAGGACGATTCCGTGGACCGCGCACGGTACATAATATGTCTCGATCCTTGAAGAAATTCGTATATAGGAGAGTTTATCGTAGGTAGACTGTGCAAATACGAATACTAAAAAGTTCTATGGGCACGTGGCACGGAATGAAGACTAGATGGAGCGTCTCGTGGTACAAGGCAGAATGGAGGGCAAAAGGGCCCGTGGTCGGTCTCCAACTAGAAGGTCGGACCTCGTCACCTCTCTAACATAATCCACCATGATGACCGACTGCTCCCATAACGCAACCAATAGGCTCTTAACTCCGGAGATAGGTAAAGGGGAAATGGTTATTGTGACTGTTTTCAAATATTTCTTACATAACTTTAGAAGCAAAGTTAATAGCTAGAGCAGCAACAAGTATAAATTATGTTACCTTAGGATATAGGCTCTGGGCAGTCTTGGAGGTAAGACGTTGGCCGATTTCACCGACACAGGTTGGATACGTTCGTAAGGACGCATCCAATGATACCACCCTTTACCTTCATCTTTCTTCAAATCCTTGTACGTCAAATATTTAGGCTTGCTGGAGAGGCAGGAGTCCATACGCCATTTCTAGAAATTACAGAACACATGCAACTACTTTTCAAGCTTAAGTTTAACACGACTTCTGTATGCTGGTTCAGTTCTGACATAATTTGGCATGTTTTTAAAACTATAAACTAACTTCAAATTCCGGTAATTAGCGATAATTCATCTACGTAGGTATGTCTCGGACGATCGAAATCATCCCTTCCTTACTTTCCCTGATCGAAGATCTACGTTCACGTGTAAAAAATTTAGTTTAGGTACACTTCGATAGCGCGAATAATTTCCCTAGTTGCGTAGCGACCACTAGTTATTATTCAACTCTAAGTTAGTTTGATGACCCATGGATTATACTGTTGACGCCCCGTTGCCGTTATTGTGCACTAATTTGACCAACACCCTGTTTAAATTGAACTTGTGATTATAAGTTAGTTAACGATGAGTTGTTGAAACTGTAGGTACACTAATTTATAAGATCTCTTGTACGACATTTAACAGTAAATAAATATATTTCTGATTTTCAACCGTCTACAAAAAAGGAGGAGGGTCTGATTCATCTGTGTTTTTTTTTTAAATGTCTGCTTAGGGTAACCGATTTTACTGATTCTTTCACTATTGTATGGAGAACGATACCGAGGTGGCCCCATAACAATTTTATTCCCGATTAGTATTTATCCCGTTAAAGGTAAAAAAGCTACATAAGCTTTTTAGAGAATCATGACTAGCTACAACAGTTTTGGTGATATCTGCGCCAATTATATACAAATATATTTTGATAATTCTTTCCTTGTTGTATAAAAATTGATTTTGAGGTGGTCCCCTATAAGTTTAATTATCAAGGAAATGCTATATGCGCCGTAAAACGTACGTTTGTAAAAATTCATCACAATATGATAATTTCACTATCACCTAATGGTTTCCATGGCAATGGGCGTCAACAGTTTCATCCATGAGTCATCAAACTAAATTGGTCTTGAATAATAACTAGATGTCGCCAAGGCATGGTGTGGTAACGTCATGAACCCAAAACTTTGACTGGATAAAGTGTCAAAAAGTTACCTCTGTAATGATGTAAAAGTTTACAACAAAATTAGTTCTGAACTTAAAAGTTTAAATTGTGACTGATTTATGGTAAAAATGAAGGAAATCGTGATAAAGAAACCCTATTACACTTTACAAGAAATCTTTGACGATTCCAGTATTCTTTGACATGTGGTAAATAAATTCTAATTCTCTATTTATAACTTTGTAATTTTTGTTTATTTATCTAATTTGATAATTTGTAATTTGTTAACATTTCTCGAAACCTACCCAGTTTAGTTAAATTTTGTAGTAAACCTTTTAATACACAGTCATGCATCTCGAACCTGATTCAGTCGACAGGATAGGCTGTGCCCCATAACAGTCTATTGTTATGTACCTGGTATGTACCCCTTCTGTGATATTTTCTTTATATTTTTATTTAGAATCTTATTTTTGACAATGTTCTTGTACAGTCTAGTACTTAATCTTATAATTATCCTGTATAGTTGGTCTCTTGCGTGACGTTGGTTAGAGGCCCGACGGCATGACACTAGTCCCATGGGAGTTGGGGAGGCCCATTGTGTGGGACGCTTCATGCGTCGACACACTTGCGCCTTCCCATCTTCCTAGGACATCCGTAAGGGCTGGTGCGGCGGCAGATTTGGCCGAGGATATATGCAGGTCTTGATAGAGCCTACACATTTACTTCCTTTGGGGTCGAGACCCTAGGTCCGTGGGGTTCCGAGGCTCTCCGGTTTTTTGAATAGTTATCTGAGCGTCTAGTCGACGCGACGCGTGAGCCGAGAGCTGGCGGATATCTGGCGCAGTGCATCAGCATTGCCATACAGCGGGGCAATGCAGCCAGCGTCTTGGGGACGCTTCCGACTGGTATTGATATGGATCAATACCAGTCGGGTGTGGATCAGTTGAGCTAAGTACCTGTATATTGTTTGCAACAGTCTGCAGTAAGCTTAATTGTTTCAATGGTAAATACTAGTTCTAATTTGTTTTTATTATTGAATTGTAATTTTCTTTGTCAATAAAGGTTTTTCTGTATAGGTAGCTGGATTATTGACGATGCCCATTTACAGCATTCATTTGATTATTACTCTTTGTCTTAATAATTTATAAGTGAAATGAAAACCGACGTAACCACGTGTGCCTTATGCTCCTACGGCTAATAAATGTATTGGCTTGGATTGTTCACTGAATATTACCCTGTGGTAGCAGGTGAATGACCTTCAGTATTGTGCGCTAGTTTGACTCGCACCCTTTATACGGATACAATTTTTATAGATAAATACGCTAAAACTATAGAAATAACCACATTGCTTCAGCCAGGATTGACTCCTCGCGAAAGGCACTCACTAACGGGTTGTACCAAGGAAACGAAACTTGGCTCAAATACTAATTTATCTATAAGTAGGTATTATAAAAGCATTCTACATCGAGTTTGACTAGTGTAGGTATACTCGTACCTAGTACCCATAAAACCAACTTTGCTTACTTCGGGACTAAATAGGCGGTGACAATTGTCCAGCGTTATTTGTTTTATTTTATTTACACAGCAACATCTGGCCCCACGGCTAAAACTAAGCAGAGCTAGGTGCTAAGAGTACCAAATAATGACTGTGTACGCAATACATACTCGTGTACCTACACCCATAACCAGGACAATAATAGGAGGTGGGAATCGAACCCGCAACATTGTGCGTCGCTGGCGGACCTTCGCCCACTGTGCAACTGAGGTCAACATGAAAGATTGAAAGAGTTTAGAGAGTGAACGTAAAAATGTTGTAATAAATACCTCAGATTCAGTGACATGAATCGGACTCAGCACAGACAACAATCTTCGATTATCACCAAAAGTATCGTAGTTATTAGAGGAGTACCACGGCTGCCAGCGGTGTTCCGACTGCCACTGTTCCAGCAACGAATGATGTACCAATTCAGCGCATGATAGGTCCCTGGCCAAATAAAAAAGTAAAAACAATACCTACAATAGAGTACCTAACCTAAAGCTTTGAACGTCCGTGGAGTTCTTATCCTATCCCACTGAAGCTCTGCGCACATTAATCCAACACCGCTACCGCACAGCTCAAAAATGAATGCACTTTCATTCAAACATGGGCCTAAACTCATTATCTTTAGTTACCTACATTTTACAGTGACAAAATGGCTTCCCACAAGCTTCAAACGTCCGCGAGCTGTCTGTCGTCTGATGCCGCCGTCAATATAAAATGTAGGTATCTAAATGTTACGAGTTTAAGCCCGTAATATATGAATGCACATTTTTGTGAAGTGTGTATCTGCGACAACCTGTAGGTACTCCACTATTATAAACGTGAAAGTTTGTGAAGATGAGAAATTGTGAGATATTCCACGCAATAGTATCGCGGGAGCCGCTTATCTTAGCAGAAAGAAGCAGTTTCATGTCGCTCAACGTCCAATAAGGACGTTGAGCGACATGAAACCGCTCGGCAGGCAGCAACTATCGCTTACTTGATCTAAGCCTCTAACTAAGGTATATACTTGGTACAGATTGGAATCTCAGAAAACCTCAATTCGTTGATCATATATCTTCAAATATACTCCGTCCACACAAAATTATTTTCTTTTTGGTAGTTTGACTGACAAAAGTCATGTCCTAATGCTCTACCGATTAGATTTTTTATGGCAATCGATTTTGTTTATGAAGAAGTTGTAATCAATTGTTAATTTTGCGCAATTTAATGTACTATTTTACAAACATTCTCAGGCGTCTAAATGTCTTTATTTTTTAAAACTAGCTGTACTCGCAACTTTGTTCGCGATTGCTTTACCTACAGATTCACATTTGACCACAGTTTCTCCCGTATTAGAAAGCGCTGAATAATACTTTGTGTTTTGTAAATCTATGTAGATACTTTACGAATCAGTCATTGCTTTTGTTAGTAGGTAGGTATAGTGCCTGAGACCATTGTTTGAGGTATCTAACGGCTAACGCGAGCTTTCTACTGATTACGTCAAATTTGTTGCAAAACTGTTTCTAACAAAAAATAATAAATGAAGTCGAACAACGCGTTAATAAACTACAACTTAGTACACATTTTGATTTTCATCCCCTCTCCCAAGGGAACCGTACTGAATTCCGGGATAAAAAGTACCCTATGTCCTTCCTCGTAGTATGAACCCATATCATGCCAAGTTTGATTTGAATTAATTCAGTACCTAGTTTTGGCGTGATGTGCGGCCAAGGAATTTGAATTTCATCCCCTCTCCCAAGGGAACCATATTGAATTCCGGGATAAAAAGTATCCTATGTCCTTCCTCGTAGTAAGAACTCAACTCATGCCAAGTTCATTTGAATTTATCTAGTAGTTTCGGTGTGATAGTCCTTTCGAAAAAAAAAAAAAAAAAGAGATACGCGGCTATGAAACAGACAGACAGACAAAAATGGAAAAAAAATACAATTTTGGCACAGCAAAAATAAACAGAGATGTAGACGAAAAATAAAATTCAGTAGGTATATCTTTAATATACAGAATTGGACCCGTTACAGTTTTATTTTAAGTTATATAAATCAGAATATCTAACACAGTAAAATCGTATTATTTTAGTTGCTGTACAGATCAAAATAAAAAAAAAACATGAAAAATATAAACAAAAACTTTCAGTACAAATAATTCTGATCACGAAATTTTAAAAGAGATCTACAATGTCAAGTGGGGTATCATCAAATGAAAGGTATCACTTTGTACATTTCAAGAAAGTTTTTAAAATTTCTGTAGGTTTCATGCTTTATGAAATATTTTGAAAAAAGTAAAAAAATACGCATTCCCCTTTGCGAGATTGATCCACCTAAAATGTATGAAGCGTTTGTAGGTATGGATCTATATTTTATAGGAAAAATATAGAGAAGTCTGTAAGTAGAACACTTTTTGAAAAATTGTCATAAAGGGTCGGATTTTTTTTAAAGGTCACCTACCTTACTGGGTGGGGTATCAAATGAAAGGTAGTATCGGTTTGGACCTCTCAAAACAGTTTTTGAAATTCCTGTTGGTTTCATACTTTTTCAAATATTTTGTAAAAGTCGAACATTATATTATTACTATTTATTACCCACTATACCTAATCCGAAGTTTGCAAACCGATCCATCTGAAATGTACCTTATATCTTAAATTTTTAGGTATTAATTATTAGTAAAGTCTCTAAACGCCACCGTCTCTACCTATAGTATATACATATATGTATATACTATACTGCTATATATACATATTTAAAAACTATACATTAAAAATTAAATTATCATTTTAAAAACTATATATCACTGCTCAAGCTGTCAGAATTTGGAACGATTTGCCAGTGGATATCAAAAAGGCCACATCACGCTTTCAAAAGGAATGTCTATAATTACTTTTTAAATGTCACGTCACACTAGAATATTTAACATGTCCCTTAGAGTTACTAAGTATTATTATTTTGTTATATGTATTAGTGTATTATTTTAGTAAGTAGGTATTATGTGTATTAGTTTGTAAAAATACACTTGCGAGCTATAAACTGGAATCACTTCATCGCTGGTTTCTGCAGACCATATTTTACAGTTTCCATGGAATAAACTGCAGATTGGTGTATACCATTTGAAAATAAATTTTGTTAGCTTTCGAATGGTATAAAAATTATTTAAATTTAATTAAGTTTCCTACCTTCATTTAGTGAATTATTACAATAGGTCGAAGTTGTGGATGTTTAAATTAATAAGAAGTAATATGAAATTATCAAATTTTTATTTCAAATCTTTGTTATTTCCCGCTTAATATTTTGTATTGCCCCCCTGGCCCTAATGATTGCTTGTAAACGGTTTTTCATTGACCTAATGAGTTTCCTGATGGAATCCTGTGGAATTTCCTGCCACTCTTCGATAAGAGCAGTTTTTAGGTCTTCTATTGACGCCGGAGCTGGAGATCTTCCTCGTACCCGCCTTTTCAGCTCGTCCCACAGGTGTTCGATAGGGTTCATGTCAGGGCTGACGGCTGGCCAGTCTATTGTGGGAATCCCGACTTCTTCCAGGTACTGTCTAGTCGCACGAGCGGTGTGGCAGCGGGCATTGTCGTGCATTAGCAGGAAATTTTCGCCAATAAACCCGGCGTAAGGGAGTACATGGCCCAGCAGAATGTCGTTGATATACCTTTCTGCGGTTAGTCCTCCTCCCCGACCTCCACCGGGTACGAATACCAGCTCCGTTTTAGCTTCAATTGAAATCCCCGCCCACATCATACAAGACCCACCCCCATATGCCACTGTTTCCGCTATACAGCATTGTGCGTATCGCTCTCCCGGTCTCCTGTAGACTCTCCGTCAACGGTCGCTGCCATGCAGGCACATCCTAGTCTCGTCCGCGAACAAAACTCGGCTCCATTGCTGTATATCCCAATCTAAGTGATCACGAGCAAACTGAAGTCGGGCTTGTCGGTGGGCTGTAGACAATTTGGGTCCCGTTGCTGGCCTTTTTGGGGTCGAATTAGCTTCTTTGAGTCTTCGCCTCACTGTCTACTCGCTGACAGGTCTCCCTCGAACTTCTCCGAGCTCCCGCTGGACGTCAACGCCGGTTAGATGTCGATTTCGGAGAGAAGTGCTGACAATAAATCGGTCATCTCTTGCCGAAGTGCATCGCTGTCGTCCAGATCCTGGTCTTCGGACTAAGTTTCCAGTCTCTCTAAACCTCTTGTATACTTTGGAGACACAGGACAGGCTCAGATGAAGCTGTCGAGCGATAGTACGCTGAGAGAACCCTTGCTGGATTAGGGTGACGATTTGAGCGGCTTCTATTGGTGTGGTTTCCATTTTCTTGTAATTCCAGTATTTTGAGTGACGTGATATATTGGACTGATGACAAAATTGCATAAATTCCCAGTTTTTATAGGGATTCAGGAGTTTGAAAAAAATTATGTTTCGTTCCAAAAATTTATGTCTTTTGTTTTCACGTTCCATGACATATGATGAAATTTTTTTTCGCTATGATATCGAAAGAGTTTGAAAGCTAATAAAATTATCTTTAAAATAATATACCACAACCTACAGTTTATTGCATGGAAACTGTAAAATATGGTCTGCAAAACTAGCGATGAAGTGATTCCAGTTTATAGCTCGCAAGTGTAGTTCAAATTAATGTTGTAAGCACCGCCATCCTCTATTTTTGCCTGGAAGAAATCGCTTTAAGCGATAAGGCCGCCAGTTCCATTGCTGTTCCCTACATTTTATTTAATAAGTACTATCTGTTTTATAAGGTGATGAATAAAGCATTGTCTATCTATCTATCTATCTATATGTAATTTATACTATATGTAATTTTGTCAGGTATACCAATATGTACCATAGGTACATATTGGTATACCTGACAAAATTACAACAACGTCAATTTCAACAAACGTTCGAAACCCGCGGCGCACGAGTCACACTCGCACTTCTTGTTTTTATAAAATTTCCAATACTTTTTCATGAAAAAATCAACTAGCATAATTGCAATTAAATCGAAACTTTAGTCCCGATATTTTTCGAGACGACAAATTCACATCGCTATTTATTAAAAAGGAACTGGTTCTATGCAATATTTCGTTCTGTCATTCAGTCTTCATTCACTGACCTGTCAACAATTAGTGATCTTCATAGGCGTGCCTGGGCCCAAAAGAAAACAAGAGCGTGGAAGGAAAGTAAAGTTATGAATAATCACTCACCGTTTTTGGACGAAAAACTTTACTGTCTTAGCAAGGTACATCTCTCTGCACTTGCCATGTGATATTTCAGATGACTCTGATTTGATATCAAACGGTTTTTCATCAAAAAATTTCGATGCCTCGTCAGTAACAACTGCTTCATCTGCCATTGGAATGGTATCTTCCGTACAGGCTTCTTCAATCAAACTGATATTGCCTTCTTCATTCACAACAACTTTCCTGCAGAAGGAATCTTTCATAACGAGCCATTTTTGTTGTAGTTTATAAAAGCTGGTAATATCATCGTATTTAATTTTTATGTTACACGTCGTATAGGATTCGCATTCAGGACATGCTTCGTATCTGATGAGCAAGTTCTGCCCATTAAATTTAGCTGTTGTAGAGCTATCTAAAGTTATATCGAAAGTATTATCAATGTGAGCAACCACTTGGGATCCGTTGGGCGAGTCAACGATTATTTTCCCTTCGTGTTTATTAATTGTAACAGTGGTAAAATTAAAGTGTTCGACCGTGTACACAACTTCAATGGAAATATACCCATCGATTCTTTTTTCTTTAGATTTTTCTTCATTTACATCTTCTTCATCCTTATGACTACTGGCAAAACTAGCTTCGCCATCGACCATTTCACTGTGCTGTGACTGAGAAGATCGTTTGGATTTTGGTGAATAGCTTTCTTCAAGCATGTCAAAACACTCTTTTTCTTCTTCTGTCCATTCAGGATATATTTCTGTATCTTCTACGATACAGTAAGTAATAATTTTTGTCCCATTTGGAAATGTCACTAAGTAAATTCCATCTTTGTTAAGCAATAAAGTCATGCCATCCATTCGTTTAGAAAAATATTCACCTAAACAATAATCTGTAGCCGTTCGAACCACATACTTTTCGATATCAATTGAGTTATCGTTTACCCACTTTTGTCGCAAACCAGATGCTTCTATTAATTCAAACTCTTCAATAACTAATTCAACCTCTCCTGGCTTGTCATCAAGTTTTTCTTCATGCGATGATTTCGATTTCAATAAAGTTTTATTATGTTTATCTTTTTTAACTTTCTTACTTTTATCAATAGATACGTCACTAAGTTCGTCGTCGACGACAGATAACACATTTTTTTTAAAGTATCGCAGTATTTTTATGTACGCTCCATCAGGTTTCAAGATTTCGACATCTCCGTTTGTTTTAAATATGATTACTTCACCGTTTAAACTAATACAGCGCATTTCTTCTTCGGAATTCGGCACAGTTTGAAATTGCTTTATGTGAGATATCTGTGGTGAATCAAATTCATGTACGCTTTCTGTTATAAGGCCGTTGGGCCAAGTTATAATCAAGGAATGGAAACTCTCCATTTCAAATATTGGTTCGACAAAAGAAGATTTTTCTGGAAAATCATCTTTAGTTTTTACAGTTTCTGAAATGTTTACGACAGGAACTGGTAACTGGTGTGTTTCTTTTTTCAGTTTGATTATCATTTGATCTTTGCAAGTTATTCTGAAAGATTCACATGTATCAAGTATGTCTTGGGAAACCTCGCCCAATGCTCTGTGCAACCAAAACTCATTGCAGCTATTCCCAGGAATCACTTCCATTGCGATATACTCTATGTTCATGGGGATCACCAACGTGTATAAGGTTTTCACACGAGTACCATCTTTTGAGAAATACGTTGAGTCTTTCCCGAAAGCTTCGACCCTTCTATCTCCCAAATCGTATCCTAAAAAAAAATTCTTATGCGTATTGTATGAAGTTTTTGAATCCATAGAAGCAATAAAAGATTTTTTTCTTCCTTTGGGAGTTGATGCAGCTGGGGATTTGTTTTTTCTGACACTTTGATCAGGTAACGATGATATGGTTATGGTTTTCTTTGTGGAATAAGTCATCGTTGGCGATTCTGAGTTTTTAGATTCAGAATCTTCCAATTCAGCTGCTTCTTGAAACTTTAGAGAGCCTTCCATTAGAAGTTCTGGACCTACGTCGAGGCTATCTACACAAAATGGAATTGCAGAATCTCCCAATAAACTAACCTTAGAGAAGGATTGTGTTTTGATATCTTCCTTTTCATCGTATATTTGTTCTTCTTTTTTAATCCAATCATAATGTTCTTCTAAATCAAAGTCAAAAAAGTCTTGCAAACAGAGCGGTGTCATTAAATGACATCTCCATTCCTCTCGTGATATCCCATCCATGTCGTAGCTGTTGAAAAACATTAGCACAAAACAATCTGTTACCTCGCAGTACTTGTAATCAACACAATTGAACTTAATAAATGCATCGGTCATAACTTGCAACGCCCTTACTCCAAAAAAGTCTTCAAAATATTCAAAATCGTCTATGAGATGCTTATGAGGTTTTTCACTAACAATTTCGGTAGCCGATACAAGTTCTCTTATGTCGGGGCAGTCAAATAAGTACTTAATGCGCTTTGTTTCGAGGTCATCTTCGTAAGATAAATCCGTATAATTTTCATATTTTGTCATCGATGGGAAAGAAGGCACTGTAGAACTTGCACTTTTAGTAAAGGAAGGAATTCTTGGTAATGGTTCAGCAAGAACACTACGCTTCAGATAAATCTTTTTGAAGTCCGATATTGTTGACGTTTGCAGGTGACGTTTTTTAAGGGAGCTTCTGTTATTGTAAAGCTTGCGACAAGACAATATATGAATTAATCTGTTGAGTTCAGTGGTCTCTACATCCGCTCTTTCAAAGCACGAAAGCAGAACATTAACATGCAAGTTTATTTTTGCTTCTTTTTCTCCGTACGGCCTGTCTTGCAGTTGCCATAACTTGTTAATTGGCATACAGTATAAGGATGATTGAACAACATTATTTAGATTCATATTTCCCAAATGAAAAGTATTGTTTTTCACAAAATCTCCATAATTTATAACAATAGGATCTTTATGTGTTTCATATTCTTCGCCAAACGTTGAACGATATTCTTTCTTAGTAGCATCTGTTTTACAAAGAGATTTAAAAACTGCTTTCACTATTGCCTCTGCTTTTTCTTTTCTTTCTTCTTCCGGCAAACCTTTACTTGGTGGCTCATCAATAACAGCCTCCAATGTAGATGATTCGCTGCTTCGCTTTTCTTCACAAACGATCCGCAGTATACAATCAAGAATTGAATACATTGTCACACATTCTAACGGTAAATCAGCAATTCTTTGATTATAATCTGAAAAATGTTTACATTCTTCGTCTTGCGGAATACTTACAATATCCATATTCTTCAAGTAGTGAAGATGTTGTCTTGTCAGATCTTGAACATCATACATAAGAAAAGATAATTCATCGTAAATTTTTTCAGGATTTCCAGATAATGATTGGTTTTCCCAATACGGAGGCGAGAACACTATAAAAGCAGTATTCTTGAAATCATCTGCCATATTCTTACTGATACGTTGTATTTGGAGACCTTCCCAAAACTTTAATGACATCCCCGTCAGTAATTCAGTTTGGCTTTGGCCTCTTTTTGTAGCTCTTGACAGTGATGACGGTACCTTACCGTCGCTTGGATCAATTCTGACTTGTACTATCGCAGCTAATGGTATCCCAATTTTGATAAGGCTACTAGCGAGGTATGGCTCAACGAATCCCGTGACAGCCACATACAAATGAGGGCCATCCGTAGGAAAGTCATCCACGTACACTCTGTCTCTCCATTCCTCACCTCTTACTCTCAGAACTGTATTATATTTTTTTCCTTCATCGGGCTCCGGCAGCGTAATGCTGGTGTCACCCTTATCCTTTTTGCCTTTGGCTTTGGGCTGTGGTGGTGGATGATCCGGTTCTGGAGATTTCACGTTTACAGATCCTCTTACTTCATTCCGGTTAATCATTGTCGCAGACTCGCGACTAATGCCTTGTTTTACGTCCAGCCTTTGCTTTCTAATGAATAAGTTATCTTCTTTCATTTTTAATATCAGGTGCTTGATAATCAGAGCTAGTATATCAGAAGGAATATCTTCCTTGTTCTTCAGAAAAGCTTGACCTTCTTCAAATACTCGAAGATTATCATCTTTTACTTTTTTGTCGCCACCAAGCTGGTTGATCATGAAAATAGTTTCTGTTTTGCAAATGTTTTTTATAACGAATCGTTTTTCCTCAGCTGAGAATGTTTCAAACTTATTCAAATATATTCTATCCTGGTCACTGCCCGCGGCTTCTATAATGATCACCTTTACTTTCCAGTTTTCTTCATCTAAACGAGCATCCTCAATAAATGTTCGCCAGGAGTCTTCGGTAATGACCTCCTTCCCTGGCTTTTTTGGAGCCATTTTAGTTCAAAACATCCACCCAAATAGTAAATTCAGCACAGACCCAGGTATAAACAGGTTTTATTTCCTCTGAGATTAAACTGGTCCTTTCTCGATATTTCGTTGCAGAGATTATTCATAAAAATATTTTGTATTGGTGTAGTAGGTACGATGAAATAAAATAGGTTGAGTACCTACTTATGGTATTTTTCATACTTTATGCCGGCAGTACACACTCGCCGAGATGTCTTGTCGACAAAACAAGAGACTAGGTACGCGCAACGCCGAGGCGAGACAAGCGCACCATTTATAATAATTGACAAACTTCTTGTCTCCTGGCGAACCACGTTACAAAGATGTGCAGAACGCAATTCTTAGGCCAAATTGGTGGACCTTCTGGACAGTCGCGTCGATTATTCAGTTTTTTTTTCAAACCATGAAAGAGCTAGGCAGAACTAGGCCTATACGAAGCTGTACCTATCTCTTTCGCCTGCTGCGTTGTCGGCGGCATATGAATTATATGCATGAGTGTACCTGCGCAAACTTCCCACTCTCGCTGCCTGTCACCGGACAAGATGTTTGGCGGCTACTATAAGTACACACTCGTGCTCGGTCTGTCCCGGGTTGTCGCTGTCGTGGCGATTGTGTACTGCCGGCATTATATTTCTTTGGATTATATTCAGAAGTAGGTAAGGTGTGCTTAGACACTAGCATTTTTATGATTCTAAAGAGAATATAATCAATCCGTTTCCATTTTTTAATAAAGGCTTATGTACATATATGTATTTTCTCTCTGGCTAGAACACAGAGCAGACTTTACAATTAAAACGGTATTCACCAGAGATATATTCCTACCTTCGATCAGGGAGTTTAATGAATATATAAGGACTTATTTTCACCTGAAAGTAACGTTTTCAAGTTAAGTCCACGAAGCGCGTCCACAGGTCCGCAGCCCGCAGTGGAGTACGGCGTACCTGAGCCACTACGTGACCAAGCCATCTGCGCTCAGCGTCAGGTATCTACATGATTGGTCCAATCAGATCCAGGTCTCAAACTACCTATTTTAAGAAACGGGAGGCTCACTTTAATGAATTTTACAACCAACCACCTTATGATGACCCCCAGACTGAGTAGGTTAGGTACAATGATTACTTGATTACTATTATTCCGACTTTGCGACTTCTCATACGAACAACAAGTTCCCTCCCTATGCAGAAGGTTATTGTGTACCTAGAGGAAGTCCAGCAGACCTATTCAGAAACTCCGTTACCGAGTCGAACGAAACACGAAATCTGACACAGATTCGCGCGCTATTAAATTTTATTAGCAGCTTTTAATATTTTCTACGTTCTTCAAAGAATCTAAATAGCGGAAAAATCCATGAATAGTAAAACATTTTCTATTGTTTTAACAATACCTAGTTATTTGTTTAACAAGTAAGCAAAACGATTTTTTGTTGCACGTGCCGATATTAAATCCCGAGCTAGCGAAGCAGTCTAGAGTAGCTCTAAAGTAGACTGCTGAGCCAGGGAGGGATTTAAAAGGCACGAAACAAAAAACATTTGCTCTCGAGTTCAACATACAACTTTTCATCTCGACTAGCGAGAAAATATTTTGTAATTTATAAGAGGTCGAATGTCAGGAACTCATTTTGATCAACAACCATGGAGGGTACGAATGCTATCAACCTCTTTCAAACCATGAACGAATGAAATTATGCGTTTCTGTGAAGGTTGAACGCTGTCTAACCTCCTTCCCTACGATAAGCTAAAATGAGTAAAGCCGGAAACACTTTACTGACACGCCACGCGACCCGACGAGACGCGATGCGTGTTGAGTTGAATCAAATCGAATTAATTTTCTATGGCCAGAATCACATTATTAACACCCGACGACGCGACGACGAAACATCGAGTGTTTACAATGTGGTTCTGGAAAATATACGGTTTGATTCAACCCAACGCGCATCACGTTGCGTCGGGTGGCGTGGCGTGTCGATAGTGTGTGGAGCCCAGCTCACAGAGGTGCAACTCCAATATAAATTCCGAACCTGTTGTTTGGTAAATTATTTAAAGATGGCGCTGTCCGCCTAGAAGAATGGTCTTCACAAGCCAGGTTATCAAGGTAGGTACACATAAACATGGCGATGCCTCCAGTGAGAAAGATTACCTCCTCTGGTGCAGATCGCGTAGTTTGTTCTTTTTTTCGGCGGAAAGCCTATGGTTTCCGTCATAATACTTATGTTATTGATGCTCTATAGGTAAATGTTATTGATCTCTCAATAACATTTTACCATAATAAGTTATTGAACATAATCATAAATCATTTATTCACAGGAATGTAGGTACAATAAATAGGTAGGTACAATAATAGAAAATAACACTCCAATACATTCTGCCTCGTCAAGGCGTGCAAAATTAATAAATAAAGCTTTATACATATAGGGGAGAAGGAGGCACCTTTGAACATTTTTTACGTTAGAGTCTGTAAAATCTAAAATAGTTATTGTTATTCAGTTATTTTTACTTTATAGACAATATTTATGATCTAGCTACATAAATCAATTGAAATCATAATAAATTATAGATGATTTAGTGAGAATTGACCTTTTAATGAAGTAATTCTAATGTTCAAAGGTGCCCCTTTCCTGGGGCAGCTTTGAACCTGCCTGGGGCACCTTTGAATTGATGAATTTAAACCAAAAATGCATATTTAAGTAAAAAACTTTTATTACATAAAGTAATTTAAAATGTTATGAACACGTTATGTGGTATTAGGTACAGTAATAAATGAACTATGTAAATTATTCAAAAATTAAATATTGAAATAATAAACTTTTCATACAAAACGGTAACTTAAAGGCCGTTCATTTTAGAACATTTCAGCAAATATTGTTTTATCATATTTTCTTCATCTTTGTTAAACACTTGAGCGACTGTGTACTTTGTTGTATATCTTTATTTTTTGACTGAATATTTTCTTTATATTTTTTAATTCTGTAAAATAACGTATTAGGCTTCACATTAAAAGCTTCCGCAACCCGCCTGAGGTACATGCTACCCTCAACAACTTCTAAAACTGCTTTTTGCATATCATCTTCGTTAACTTCGCTGTCGCGTTCTTTTTTATAATTTTGAACCATTTTACCTGAATCAATTAAAAGCAGTTAATTAATCAAATGAAAAAGGTATGATAGACTGCCAAACACAAAAAAACTATGAAATACGAGTTTCTGCCCGCGGTTCAGCCGTTTCAGCGTGAAGGAGTAACAAACACACCAACACATACACACAGTAACAAAATTTATCCTAATCTGTTTAGCCATTTTAGCGATAGGAGTAGGTAACAAACATACACACATAGGTAACTATAATCATACAAATTTACGCATTTATAATATTAGTGTGGTATGGTGTGGGTGTGTGTGTATTGGTGTGGATGGACCTATTGGGGCACCTTTGAACATGTTCAAAAGTGCCCCCTCTGTTTTGTTCAAATCTGCCCCAATGGGTATACTAAGAAATTAACCGGTAACTTAATTTTCGAAAAAACAATCAACGCTGGCGAACTTGAGTATAAATATATTAAAAATGAATTTATCCATACGGTAAACCAAAATCCGCGTACCACTGTCTTAAAATATTCCATCAACAACCTTACAACTTTTTTCCGTAATGTTTACTTCGGAGCGCAGAAAAAAAACAGGGCCTCTCACTCATATTTACGCGCGCGCACATGTACGGTACTAATGACGGACATAGGGTTCGGTGTTGCCGTTATAAATACAATTTTCGCCACAATTGACCTAGAGTTAACCTCGTAAAGTAGTTTGTTCTAAGGTGCCTCTGTTCAAAGCTGCCTCCTTCTCCCCTAATATGAAAAACAACTGATTGCGAATAAAAATGTACATAATGCAAAGTGATAGTAAGTAAAAAACTAAAATTAAAATTAAAAAATAAACATAATGCCATAACATTTATCCATGAGCCACATTTTAAGTTTTATTTTAAGTAAGCTAAATGACAAAGCTTTAAAGTCATTGGGTAATTTATTATATTATAAGCCAAACTCCTTGGCTGAGGTTCCAATTAGAAAAAGAAACGGGTTGATAGGTGGCGTCTGTCATGTCCTTCCCTTACTTTTTTTGGTTACTGGTGCTGGTGTGGTTTGTGGAGACTCAGAGACTGTAAGGTATTTAATAAATTTCCTTTGTCGTGCTCTTTCTTGCGTTCATATAAAATAACGCATTGTGTATTGTCAACATAATTGTTGTTTATTGCTGCAGGGAGTATGGTTGTGTTCCCACGAGGCTCGTTTGAGTCAAGGGGAAGTGTATTTAGTATAATCAATTACTTATAGTGGCAATGGCGACTCCTATCGTGCTACGCAGTCTTTTCCAAAACATTAAACGACTTCGAAAAACGCAGGTTCTAAGTTCGGCTGTATGTACTATGTTTGCCGACTTCTCCGATTAATGTAGACCGATTTGACGATTCTTTTGCTATCGTACCTATAGAGAATGATCCCGAGATAGTCCCATAATTTATTTATTCCCGAGAATATAGTTTTTGTCCCGCAAAACTTAAAACAATGTTTTCACAGTTTTGTAAAGTGCTGAAATTGAAGTTGGTTTTTAGTTTGTAGGGTTTCGAAGATCGAAGTTCGGTTTCGAAACCCTTATGCCCGCTTTTTTGTCCTTTTTTCCGTCTATAATATCTCAGCAACTACATCAGCAACGAACGTGAAATTTAAAATAATAATACATTTCGTGCGCCTGTACAGATTAAAACAAAAAAAAACTGCAAAGAACTGAAAAATTAAAATGAAAATTTTCAGTAAGTAGTACCTAGGTACCTACATATTGTGATGTCGAAATTTTAAAAGAGACCTACAATATTAAATGGGGTAGCAAATTAAAGGTATCAATTTATACAGTTCAAGTCAGTTTTTGAAATTTCTGTAGGTTTCATACTTTTTAAAATATTTTGAAAAAGTCGAAAAAATACCCATTCCTCCCCTTCTATCTCTGAAGTTTGCAGAGCGGTCCATCTGAAAAGTTTGTAGATATGGACCTATATTTTACAGGAAAAATATAGAGAAGTTTGTCAGTAGACAACTTTTTGAAAAATGGTCAAAAGGGGAAATGATTTTCGAAAGGGAAGGCTACCTTACCGAGTGGGGTATCAAATGAAAGGTATCGGTTTATAAATTTCAAAACAGTTTTAAAAATTTCAGTAGGTTTCATACTTATCGAAAAAACTCGAATTACCCATCTCCAGTATTTCTGTGTGTAGCGTTCTTATTCGAGGCTACAGCTTCAAAGTGTGAACTGACACTCTAGTCTAAGGTGTTAACCAGTTCCACTGAGGTCAATGAAAAAAGAGAACCCCTTTGTTTACAAGGGAGTTGACCTTTTCTAACACACAATCGGAGCAGCCGCTGCGATTTTGATCACATAAAAGACAACTTTCAAACAAAGAAAAGGGATCCAGTGCTTATCTAAGGATATCAATGTTTTTTTCTTATAAATGTTTAAAAGGCTTCTTGTTGGTACGGTAAAGATACCTACCTACCTCTTAGACTTACTTACCGTAAATATATATTTTTTTATACCAATTGTATTTTCCGCATAGAGTTGAATTTAATCATAATAGGTTTATGAGGTAGTAAATAAGATATTCTGTAAACATTTTATTTTTATTAAAATTTTGTTATATTCCTATATACTACACAACATCTTAGCTACAGGCTACAGTTGCAGGCTTAGCCTGCAATACAGTAGCTATATATATATATACATACATTATAATGCCTTAATGTAAAAAAATCTAAGATGATTTGCTTATATCATGAGCTACAAGCTTATCGATCCTCCAGCAGTGAACAATTCGGTTTCAATTGATTTGTCATTATATAATTTTTATTATAAACGTTAAATAAAATAAATTGTTGTTTTATATTTGTAAAACTAAATAAGTATTTATTGAAAACAAGACATCAAAAAAGCTACTTGAATATGGGTGTTAAAATATATAATATAGTACCTAATGAATTTAAATGATTGTATGACCATTTATTATAAAAAGTAAATTATTGAACTGGCTAAATGAACGCAATTTTTATAGCATTAATGAATTTATTGCTTTTAAGCCTTTGACAGTTGCAAACAATCTACAGGTAGCTCAACTGATCCAGATAGATTAGAGATTGTTTGCAACAGTCTGCAGTTAGCTTAATTGTTTCAATTGTAAATACTAGTTCTAATTTGTTTTTATTATTGAATAGTACTGTCTTTGTCAATAAAGACTTTTAGCCTTAGACATAATTAATTGCATGCTATAAAATATCTAAACATGAGCCCATAATTGAATTTAATCACCTTGTATACCCTGTTTCGTTTATTATTTCATTCCATTGAATAATCTCACTAACATCAGACAACGACAATGTGTGTTTGAGCGCTAACAACACGAAAATTAGGTCTAGCTCTATACTCCGGCCAATCTCAAGAAACAATTTCGGTAAACGGCCCCATCACATTCTTGTGTGAATTTTTTGACAGAATTTGCACTACATTTCGATATAAGCTCCAAAGTTTTTTCAACTTACGCATTCTGAACAGGGCGCTATGGCGCTCATTAGGGGAGGCCTATGTTCAGCAGTGGACTAATACAGGTTGATGATGATTCTGAACAAATCGTACCTAATACAGGTTTTTCCCGAATTGAATGTAGATCAAAATTAATCGACAAAATATAAACGAATGTCCAGAACCTCTTCCTCACTAAATGGCAGCCATTTAAAATTTTGCTTTCCACGAGTGGTTATACTCGTACTTGACTCGTATTAGTCTCACTCTCAATGGTACACAAGTGACCGTATTTCACTTGGAGATATTATCTACCGATAATCATCAGAACACTATAAAATTAATTTGTAAAACTATTGAAAAAATACACAAAAACTCGAAAATTTGTTAAGGAGATCCAGTATTTTTGTTCGCGAACCGTAATGCAACATAAAGGCTGTTTACCTATACCTTTTTGGTTATTATAATCAGTCAGCGAAAGTTAATATCACATACTAATATTAAAAATGCGAAAGTTTGGATGTGTAGATGTGACGATCATTTTTGATCTTAATAGTTTTATTATTTTGGGGATTACAGTAATTTGGGGGACACGCTGTAAAACTATTTAACCCTTTTTAGAAAGTTCTGAGCTGTTCATAAAGCTACAAAGTACAAACCTATGGGTGGTAGATTTGTGTGTTGTGCTTTTTAAAAGTATTCCTCAATGTACCCGCATCTCTGTCGCTTCAGCTCTCTCAAAGGCCATTAGGAATATACATTTATTAATAATAATTCTTTATTTGCACAAGTGTACTTACATTTACAAAACTTAAAACCAGAGAGGTACTTAGGTAAAGTACCTGAATACCTCTCTGGTTTTAAGTCCTAACTAGTGCATAGTTTAAATTACATAACCACAAATTAACTTTTACATTTGTTGAAATTTCGAAGTACTTATGTGGATCTATTGATTTAGCTGTAGCTATATTCATATACAGAATACATTAAGCACATCATGATAATTTGAGAAAAGAGAAGTTAATAAGATAATCTCCAGAATGCTGTATCAAAAAACACCAAGCGAGCGCTATGCTAGCAAACAAAACAACGCCTAGTGGACCAACTCGAGTTTTTTGAATGGCGTTGCGTATATTAATTGTAAAATAAAACTTAACCCATAATCTGTTGTTAAGGTCCGAAATCAACGTCTTTAGCTTATAACTGCACAGTAGTACTACTATTAAACTATTATATTTTCTGTTTTATATGTACATGTTTAAATATATTTACTTTAGACAGAGTAGACATAGATATTTTCAGTCACATTCTTTATAGATACATTTCAATACGCAACCTGTGGCTTCTTATTTGGTAACTCTCCACGACTGTATTCTTCACAACTCGATCTCAGTTTCTGCAACAATAGAATAATTTTGTTAGTTGCTGATAATAATTTATTATATCCAAAATCAGACCAATCGGGATTTAGTTTCCTAGATTACTTTAAAATTTTAAATCCATATCTATTTGTTTAAAAAAAAAATCCATATCTATACTAATATTATAAATTCGAAAGTAACTCTGTCTGTCTATCTGTATGTCTGTTACCTTTTCACGCCTAAACGGCTGAACGGATCTCAATGAAGTTTGACAGAGAGGTAGATGGTATCCCGGGGACAGACATAGGCTACTGTTTATCTCGGAAGTGCGAAGCCGCGAGCTGAAGCTAGTTAGATATATGTTTATCCTACTACATCCAAACTTTCATTACTAATAATATTAGTGTGATGTGATATATCATTCAATGTCAGCTAATACGTAAGCACCTAACACGTAGAAGTTACCACTTAACCTTGTCTCTCTCTCTCTCCCAATAAGGTTTGCTGGAAGAGAACTCTTTTTAGGGTTAAGCTCGCCTTTGCCATTCCTTCTCTAGTTTTATGTTTTTTAATGTATGTATGTTCTATTTAGTGCAACAAAGAATTAAAAAATTAAAAAAAAAAAATTTGGTCTTCGGTCTGCCTATGTAACTTTGATCCGAATAAAAAAAACACTAATAGAAAGCTACACTATCGCTGAGTGACTTACGCTGTTTTATCTTGTGTGTGGCAATGTGATACCTGATGGATACCTGCCACATGAGCGAACCCAGCCCAGTACAGGCTGGGCTAGTATCAGTAGACTAGGCGCACTCCGCGCTCGTGTCAAATTCTACATGTACATAGAATGTCCGTCTTTTTAGGGTTTCGAAGATCGTAGATCGGTTACGAAACCCTTATCTTATGGTCTCGCTTTTTTGTGCTTTTTTCCGTCTTTAATATCTCAGCAGCTACAGCAGCAAATAACGTAAAATTTAAAATATTAATACATTTCGTGCGCCTTTACAGATGAAAATAAAAATAAATAAAGTAAATGAAAAATTTCAGTACAAATTGTGATGTCGAAATTTTAAAAGAGACCTACAATGTCAAGTGGCGTATCATATGAAAGGAAAGTGGTCAAGGAAATTTGTACATTTCAAAAAAGTTTTTTTAAATTTCTGTAGGTTTCATACTTTTTGAAATATTTTGAAAATGGTCGAAAAATACCCATTTGCCCCCCCCTCCCCCCTATCTCCGAAGGTTGAAGAGCGATCCATCTGAAATATATCTAGCGTTTGTAGATATGGATCTATATTTTCCGCATCACCCCCTTTCGGCTTAGTAGGTACACCCATAATACCTACTCTGGTAAAAGTTCCTCGATCCACTTCTGTAACAGTATGATGCCCCGTTTGTTGATATGATGCCCCAGTCGGTCCTGGACGTGGAACTCCCCTTGAACTCCTAAGGCTTTGAGATTCTTAAAGGTTGTCTCGCCCCATTTTAAATCCACTACATCGTCTTGATTCCCGTGTATTTGTAGAAGTGGCGGTACTAGAACAAAGTATTATAAAAAGGGGAATTAGTGGGCGCAATGCTCGCCATTTGTAAAAAGGATAGGCGTAGGATTTCACGTTGATAGGAGTGGGACAGAGCATACGTTTTTGGAACGGTGTAAACGTAATCAAGATTTTGCTTATTTACAAGAAAATTACACAACTTATGAAGGAAACTAAGAAAACATCACTTGACTTGACTTCTTTGTATTTGGCAATATGTGACTGGTTTGTCACTTTTCGAAAGAAAACATTTAGAATTTTATGTAATTCTACTTTTTTGCTTCACTGTCACACCAACGGTAAGTTTTTCAGTTTTTCAGTAGCGTTCGTCCCCATTTAATTAATATGAGGATAGTTTGAATAAAATCATACTACGTTTTGTAATCAACTTTTATATAATATTTTAATTAATCCAAAGGCCACATAAGCATCACTGCATCGAAGTTCGGGTTCATAGAAAACATGGCCAAACTACTTCCCTCAGTTTTATTCCTTGTAGAATGCCGAACAATTAAAAAGATGAATTTTGCGCCATCAAATCGAACCATCTTATTATGTAAGTTATAAAACCAGGCAAGAAAATTTGTTATTAACTCACTTTTAATCCCACTAGAATTTTTCAATTCTTCATACACAACTGATTTGTTGTACAGAAAAGAACTTAGCACAAAAGCTCCTGCAACATTCTTGTCCCATCTATATGCTGTATGAAGGGAAAGCGCACCCCCCATAGAGAAACCACCTGGAATAAACAAAGATTTATTTTATTTATAATGAAACAATCCACATTTCTTAATAGTAAATTTACCGCCTTATATGTATTACTAACAGCCTATTGAAGGATTTACAATATAATAATTTTGAAAAATAAGGACATTAGCAATGTGCCATTATGGAGGCAAGACCTACACACAATACATAGATCCAAGATTTTATTGGTAAATAATATATTATAGGTCAAATAGAGTAATATAAAATACTAGCTGCTGCCCGCGGTTTCGCACGCTCTTTTCCGAGATAGAAAGTGGCCTTTCTCCATCCCTGGGATACAACCTATCTCCATGCCAAATTTCATTAAGGTCCATTCAGCCGTTTAGGCGTGAAAAGGTAACAGATAGACTAGACAACTTTCGAATTTATTATATCTTCAATTAATTTGAATTTATTTATTGTATCTTCGTTACAATTAAAATAATATTAAATTATTTATTGATTAATTCTTATATTCTTTTTTCTATTTCACTAATTAAAATATTCAATCCACTATAAACAGTTATGACAAATCAAAAATAATCGAGAAATCTCGAGAAGATTGTAACTATTTTTTATTTTTTGAGAACAATTTCAAACTTATTTTGTAATCTTATTTTATAAGCATATAGAAAAGAATTATTGATCAACATAATTTATGATGAATTATGCTATTTAACTCAAGAAACAATTTACTCAATGCAGGGTCATGATCCCGAGCTCTTTAAAACAACCTCTACATGACACGTCGTTTGGAACTCCTACTATAGCTCGGACCGCCTTCTTCTGCATCACGAAGACCCGCTCGACGTCGTTGGCTGGCGTCCACAGCCCCACACCATAGGTGAGGGTACTGTGAACTGTCGCGTAGCAACAGGAACGCACGACGTCACGACATAGATTTCCGCGTCCAGGACCGCATTGTGAACATATATACCAACTAGCCCTGTTCACGCACCTAAATTTGCACCTGTTCCAGCGCAGTGGGGTTAACGCGGATCGTGCTCTCCGCAGCAACAATCACCAGCTCAGGCTTGTCACTCCCAAACACAATTTAAAAAAATCGAGCAGATCAGTATATATCTCGGGCCCGGCAGTGTACAACAGACTACCTGACAAAATCCGGAACGCCACCTCCACCGCGGCGTTTAAAAATAGTTTGAAAAAGTGGTTGTTAAAAAAGGTTTTTTACAAAATGTGCGTATTCCTGGAATGGCCTGAATATTGATATATTTAATTATAGTAACGTTATTAAGAAATATTCATAAAATTTAGGTATAGACCTATTATATTTAAAAAGTGACTTGTAAAATAATTTTTATTAATAAATACTTGTATTCTTGTATTCAATGGTTGCATAGTAAAGTAGAAAGGTAGGACAAGTAAAAGATATAAACTTATTATGTAAACATTTACCAACAATAATGCGACTGCTTGGTATCCCAGCCTCATTTTCTTTCTTAATGAGATTCTTCACCACCACTTCTATGCTGGCTATTGACTCAAGTTTATCTGGAGCATCCAGTGAAACACTTCCACGGTCAAACCAGACATTGCTCATGCCACCGCCGGCAGGGGTGTATGGTTGCAGGGGCGCAGTGGGGTATAAAATTTTTACATGTGGGAAGGTGAAGTTTTTGACCATCAGCCTTACCCATTCTGACATATCAGGACCATTTGAACCTGGAATAGTGTAGAAACATCAATATAAGTTTGCATTAGGGCTCTCAGCTAGCAGGTACCTTTAGAAGCTGATAGTTGAGAAACAGCTCTGTTGACTTCATCCATCCTACCTAAGTTGTGCGCTTTAAAATAGTCCAGCAAACATGCATGGCCAGTCCGCTCGATACCCGTGGTTGCGGTGGGTCAACCCATTACCATAGCATGGCTTTAGGGATTGTTCCCTGACTTCTGACTATATCAATAGAAAATTAACTACAACCTTGAAACCTACACAGTCTACTTTGTGACTGGCAACCGTAGCCGAAATTCGGCTGTAGAGGAATCCTCATTTAAATTACTTATGTAGGTACCTACGAACCGACTGTTTTTTAACGCATGAATTAAAGATTATCAGGTACTAACTAAATAGCTGATGATGAATACAATATAAATGTATTTATGTATATATAATAATTTAAGCAGGCAGAAAGTTTGTTTACTTAGTTAGGTACCTACATAACCTAAAATTATATCTTCGCCTAATTTTACCTGAGCCATGAAAGAAAATTACAGTTGCACTATGTTTTGCACCGGTGTGTTTAGTAAAATGCAGTGCAGACAGTCGAGACATCTCTAGGCTGTTAAAATACCACAAAAGTTGAGACTTATTTTGGGCACATTTGTTTGACAGTTGTCACTATTGGTTGTCAGCAAGGAACTATTCTGTCTTAGCTTGGTAGTGAGGTAACATGTTTGTTTACCTACTACAAATATCGATAAAATTACCTATGATTTTAATAAGTTTGTGAGTCGTATCTATTAAGTGTTAAGTGAATAATAAAACCAGTAAAGTGCGAGAGGACATAGATCTCCCTAAATGAGGGGCAAAGCGCCCCTAACTCATTTTACTATAATATGATGATGACATTAAAGTGACAATGTTCATTAATTGGTTTATGCACGACTTTGAAGTTTCCTTATTGTTGACAGGTAAGTGAATGAAACCTAAGGAGAGTGATTTCGTTCGTCCGAGATGAAGACTGAATGATAAAGTATTTCATAGGTAATTCTCGCATTAGTAGGTACGGTCCGTAACCTGGCCCCCAATTCTCGCCAATTAATCACTCGATAATTATAAAAAGAACTTTCAAATTTGGCACATCTTTCATATAAAAACATTTGACAGTTCTTTTGATAATTGCCGAGTGATAAATTGGCGAGAATTTGCCCCCTGTATCGTCCCGTAGTAGATTTTTAGATGTTTTTAATGTTTCCTTAATTTTTAAATTAAAAAAGCCCTTTGTTACAAAATAAACAAAATAAAATATGGCAAAAGCACTAGCGAGTCCAAATAAAACTAGCTTCTCGTTAATCTCGACCTCAGATTCATAAAGTCGGATGGCATTTTCGCTATATTACAGGAGAGCCGAAATAAAAATTATATAGAAATCGGCCCATAATTTTATTACCTACAGAGCTCTTTGATTGTTTCTATAAACTAAGTGGTGTAAAGTATTATTTTCTTTGGAATAAACTGTTGAAGATCTCAAAATCACTTGTTAACTTGTATGAAATTTCATTCCGTTTTCATAATGTACATGACGGTTTTAGGGTGTCATGACTTTAAAGAACGATTTTTAAAAAAATAATAATTTTAATACGGATTTTACATATTATTCTGGCTTCTATGACTATTACTTAGTAAAAATTGTTATTATTTCTCTCTGTTTATAAACTATAGGTTCATAAATAATTTAACACAGGACGATACCTTGTTTTTGCATGTCTCATGTCTACTTTGATAAACTCCAATGAATTGTAGACAAATTTTACTAATAAATGCATTATATATTTTTTTATTGTTTATAAGTATACATTTCCCTTAAAGGTTTAATAAATAATTAAATTACTTTATAATAGCGAAAAAATATTCAAATGTTATGTCCTACAATATCACGCAAGGTGGAAAACTCCTCTCCGAAACCACAATATTTTGGTCAACACAGGTAAAAACTAATACTTTAAGTTATTTTAAGAACTATGGCAATATTTTCGGCCATCGGAACATAGCGCCATGATGATTCTGCTGTCATTTTACCGCCTGACTGACTTTATGTCGCATCTCGAGCCGCGTACGAATAAAACTTTCCACCTTCCGCAACCAAAAAACAAGGTAAGTTTTAATGATTTGTTTAATAGCAGTAATTTAAAACCGAAAGAAACTATCCCATGAAAATTTTCTGTTTTTAATGTATTTTGCTTGTGAATTCACAAAGATATTACGTGAAATTTGGGCTTGGGTAGCATTCCGAAACAACGAAATTCACGGTGTCACGGTAACGTAGAAGTGGAGTCAAAATGGTTTTGGAATGGAAAGTAGGGTTGACTATGCACTGTCAAAAACACTATCATCATCATCAGGCGGCGGAAGACGTTCAATTGAATGAATTTCTGACAACTTTTTGGTAGTTTATAAATCAAAGCCAAAGTTAGAATTCTTTATTTCCCTAAATACAATAAAATGTAAACTAAGAAAAGATCAATTTATAATTATAAAATTACACTGGACACGGAAATAAGGTGATATTTTTGATCTTAGTCGCTTCGGTATGTAGACTAAATGTAAACCTCAGTGACGAATAAATTAATGGGTAATTAAAATCCGTATCTGAAAGGTAACAGACAGACCGAGTTAGTTTCGAATATTTATAATATTAGTATGGATACCTAGTGTAAAGTATCCTTTATAATTTTCTTCCGAAACCAGGCCAGTCCACTCCGTGACTATCCCATGACGATCTTGCGTAATTTTAATGTTTTTATTGAGAATAGTTTATATTGTTAAAATGTTTATACATAGGTTGTGTGATTGATTAAATATATATTTGATATTCTAGTATTAAAAGATCACCATCATGAGATCTATGTACCTTAATTTTGAATAGATAATGAAATATAAGTTGTAAACTTGCCAAAGAGTAACGGAACTGAATAACAAGCCTGAATAAAATATGTAAACGTAGATAATTTCTTTATTTTGTTCTAATAAATTTCATTAACTGTGTGCATTCAATATTATATATAAAAAAAAAAATTTTACCCTGTTTTTTGTTTATTATCATCACACCTAGGTAACGGAATGGAGCCAAACCAATGACAAAATATTATTTTTTCCTAAAATTAACTTATATAGCTATGAGAAATTCGTGTTTTTTGCAAGTTTATTTATTTTTCTATAGATCCTCAACTGAAAATCGGACACATTTTACAAAAAAAAAATATTCCGCATATACATATATCACCTGTACAACTTTTACGAAAATGGCCCATGGACTTAATTTTTAGTACGGAACGTATCACGCTGATGTAACTTTAGGCATGAAAAATCATTCGCCTGTGAAAAATCACATGTTAAATCTTTGTGATTTTTTTATAATATCATTATCACATATGATAATGAATTAAATGTAGCAATTACAGTCCGACCAGAAAGAGTAAAAAATAAATATAGGCGCCACTATAATTATTTACATGGTATCACCATATTATACTACGGCAGAACGTTTTGATATTTGATATTTTATTTATATTGTTTAACAATTGTCTTAAATGTTCTTTACCTCCGTCATAGTTAATATCTTCTTTTAATAACAATAGCAATTCCAATAATGTAGGAACTTCTTTCCTAACTGAATAAAAATGATGAATTTTTGGTCTCATGGCACTAATATCAAAATCAACCAGCAGTTTCTTAGGTCGACCTTTTCTGTGCTTCGCGGGAGTACCAAATCTGCTATTTTTTGTGCCTTTATTAACAATCCTCAATTGATGTAGTTTTTAACTAACCTACAAACTACCTCCTTAGTAATCAACTATAGAGCATGTCACTGTTATATCATTCAATATGTCATGTGAAGTAAATCCTACGTTCTTCAAACAGGGCTGTTTTATTACAACAATTTATTCCACATGTAATCGTGTCTAATCAGACTCAAGAAACATGGAAATGTATCTCCGTCCCGAGCGGTTCGACGGAGACCCCGCGATGTTGGGGCAAAGTAACGATATTTCGTCACAGTGGAAACATTGAAAAAACATTTGAAAATTTTCTCGAAACAAAAAGGCTTCAGAAACTACCTACAACTTTATTGTTTTTATTCTTTTATTGTTTTTTACATAACAATACCAGTCGTCCCCAAGACGCTGGCTGGCTGCATTGCCCCGCTGTATGGCAACGCATTGCAGCAAAAATATCTTTAGTTTTGATACGATTTTCGATATTAAATATTTTGTATCGATATATTGGATCAAAATATATCGATGTATCGAATTACAAATATCGATATATCGATATTTTTTTAACATTCCCATCCCGAAGTAACGAATGCATGACGAAATACGTTAGTTAGTATGTGGCGAATCGATTGAATCGATTCGTCACAACCCTTTTTGATTGGGTACATCCCTAGTCGGGCCACAGACAATAATTATCGTTTTTCCCGATTTGTAACAACGCAATCCAGCACCACAATTTTTTTGTTTTATACCATTGTAATCTGTATTATCCGTACACCATTAAATCCTAGTGATTGAAGCCGCTCTTTTATTTACGTGGGAAGAGTTTTCCCCACAAGTAGTATCTCTCTCTACCTAATCTGTGCATTGCATTGCACACAAAACATTTAGTGAGCATTGCAATAATATCGATCGAAGAGCCTTCTAAGTAATCCATCTATCTACGATAAAACCTCTACGTTTTGTAGACGGATAATAGTACACGCATATCAGTTTCTTGATAATTTGAATTTACTGTGAGTGAGTGAACTTGTTTGTTTCCTGTGTAGTGAGTTTTTGTTCTGCGTGGCTTCGAACTTCGATCCCATTCCATCCACATTTCTTCGAAATATATCGATGGCTGTAGCAGGAACACCCTGGCAGCACAAGTGTGAAAGGGTGGGACAGAGATGCGGTTATCTACTCACATCAGGTCTATGGTCAGATTGCATCTTCATGGTGGGGTCAGAAACCAATCAGGAGGTGATTCAGGCGCATAAATTCGTCCTGGCCATGGCGTCTCCCGTCTTCGAGGGGATGTTCTACGGAGAGCTGTCGGAGCGCAACGACCCGACAGTTACAATTCCTGACGTTCAACCAGAGGCCTTCAGAGCTCTGCTACAGTAAGTCATTTCCATCTCTATAATACAGAAATCATAGTATCTCTATCTACGATCTTATTTTACGACAGCCTCCTACTTTAATTGAGTGGCGGCGACGATGTCGTTGGACGATGGCGTTACTGGCTGGAGGGCTGCATGTCGACTCAGACCAAGATTAATATTTATAGAAAAACTAGCTGCTACCCGCGGCTTCGCACGCCCTTTTCCGGGATTAAAAGTAGCCTATGTCCGATCCCGGGATACCATTTACCTCCCTGCCAAATTTCATTAAGATCCATTCAGCTGTTAAAAGGTAACAGACAGCGTTACTTTCGAATTTATGTTAATAGTATGGACATTAGTGTATTGGATATTAGTGTGCCCCAAAAATTGATTATCACCTATTAGCCTTAGCCAAATTTAAAGTAGCTTATGGTAGCTGATATGTGTCCTTCCTTGGGCGAGCAGCGGCACCACAGGGGGCACCCTGTGGTTTTTGAGTTGTTGAACATGCTGCTGCAGAAACTTTTGGGCAGATTTCCATATCTTTGAAACAACTGGACAAACAAATATAATTTTTTTAGAAGGTGCGGTGTAATTAGTGCCATAGTAGTTTTTCCAAAAAATGCATAATGCATGAATTGGAGTTTTTCTGAAAATTGAAAACAGCCTCTAGCTCTTGAACTACATAAGGAGGGCGCTCAGTGATTGCATTGGCTGATGCCTATTAGGAGTATCTTCTGACAAAATTGTGAATCGTGTTTTATTGGACATCATAACACAAGATAACAACCTTTAATGATTTTCCAATAATTAGAGCCCATATACAAATACGCCCACACTGAATTTCAGCTTTCTACATCTTTTTATTAACCGTTAATAATAATAAAAAAATGTAACGAGAATTTTTAGACAGTTATCCGACTAAATGCGAAAAGCCATTAAAAAGCGGCCGTTAGGAACATGCACCATTTATTTACCAGCTTTTCTTATGTTTGTACAGTGGTGCAGAAAAGCTATTTCAGTAAATTTATTATTTAATTATCGAAGGTTTTTATTATTATAGTGCGTAGCCTCACACTGGGTTAATTTATAAGAAAACAAATAATATCCCAAAAAAAAATTTATATTATTTGATTTCTTATTAAAGTATCCTTTTAAGTTACTATAAATTTGGCTAAGGCTTATTAGCGTTAAAATCATGCTGCTGACGCCGCCGCTGCAGTAACGTTTCCAGATGCTACTGCAGCACAATCTTGTAATTTTTCTATGTCTTGTAAGAGTAGCTATTATTCTGTGGGCAGCGTGTACCTGAAGTAATAACGTTGTGAACTTTCATCAAAGTACTGCGGCTGGAACTTGACACCCTCGTCTCAAAACTCTTCACTGAAATAAGTCAAAAGTCATTCAATGGGAATTAAATGAATATTGCACTCACATTATGGCGAGAGCCTGTGCCTCTGTGGCGATAGTCCATATCTATAGATATACTAAAAGATGTACTAAAGTCCACAGAGGAAACAAGTAGGTACTATAAAACTCTATCATGAAAACACATTACATGGCTTCCATGTGGTCATAAACAAGATTACTCTAACAACTATTATTTTACAGATACATCTACACAGGTATCATCAACATAGGCTCATTCGACATGGCCTGCGACCTGTGGTATGGAGCAAGGAAGTACATGCTGCCACATCTGGAGAAAGAATGCAATAGATATAGCTCAGTTCTTGGCCCGAAGAATGCTTGCCGAGCATATGAATTTGCATGCCTCTTTGATAATAAAACTCTCATGGATAAATGTATGAAGGTAATTTTCTAAAATAGGCTTTTCTTAGTTTTGTTGTGCCAGGCAGTGCACATTCGTTGTATCATATCAGAAGACCTTAGTTGGATGTGCATTTACAGAAGTCACCACTAGGATCACAGATTTCTAAAAGTATGGAAACCTATCCTGCAATGAGACACAACAACTGACAACTTAAAAATGAGAATTGTTTGCCTCACCCACAAGCAGGGTTCATAAATATCATGATTTAAAATAATAATAACTAGGGATTTATTTGATTTAAATCAGATTTTTTTGATTTTTGTGTTTATCTCTTTGGTCTATCCAGTTTTAAGGGTTTTATATAGGTAGGTACCTACTAAAGGTAGGTCAAAGGTTTAATCACTCGAAATACTAGCAGAAAGAGAAGACACCAAGATTTAAATAATAAATAAATAATGCTGGTAAATCCACACAGCATCATCTAGCCCCAAAGTAAGCAGAGCTTGTGTTATGGGTACTAGATGACTGATAAACTTAATACAATACATAACATAGATAGATATTTTTTATTATACATAGAAAATACCCAGAACACCCGGAACAAATATTTGCAGATCGTACAAACATTTGTCCCAAGGCGGGAATCAAACCCGCAACCTTCTGCGTCGCAGGCGGACCTTCGCCCGCCGCGCCACATCGGTCGTCAAAGATTGTCATTTTAGTCTAGTACCTACCTACATGTATGTACTGTTGAAATATATTTTCATCTATTTTACTGTTAATTTATTCCTTATTTTTACAAGCTTTGCTTAGCATGGGGCTAGATAATGCTGTATGAATTGTCCAGCATTATTTATTGATTTAAATTATATTACAGCTAAGACTTGCCGCAAACACATAGGTTAGGATATTTTTTCCAACATCTTGCAGTAGGTATTTAAACTTTATGGAATTGGCTACGAACTACGAAAATTTGTGAAAATTATTAATTTCAGAAGAATCCCTGAATCCTCAACCAGGGGAGCAGGTCTATGTAGGTACATTGCGCGTGTAAGAGCCTACACTACCTCAGCCGAAAATCAAACTTCACCTCAGCTCGTCGGCGCGTGCGCGGGCGGCGGGGCAGCGCGCTTACTCGCCGCGCTATAATTCGCGCGCAAAATTACATTGGGTTCCCGCGAGGTCAAAAGAATCTTATTGAAGTTAGGTACAATATTTTTGTCTAAAAGGTAGGTAATATATTAAGTACTTAAGTACAACTTTTTAGTAAGTTTGTACCTTAGTAGGTAATAATAAGATACCTACCATATCTATACTCGTAGCTACTGACAATATTACAAAACAAAATTTTATTGTATTGTTTTTCAATGTAGTTCCCAACATACCTGCTACCTACTAGACCACGCGGAGCCGGTATTTTCTGCTAAAACACTAGACAGGTGCGAGTCGCTATACTGCCCTCGCAACGAGGAAGGGCACAACTAACAAATTGTAAATGTTCTCAACATTTACAAATTAAATGGGTTTAATGTATTTGATGTTTTTCTGAAATTAACTTATTTTAATTTTTTTTTTAAATATTTTTGAATGCTATTAGTTGCATATACATGAGATCTATCTAAACATATTTTTATTATTTATTTATCTAATCCCATTATTTTAAAAATTACACAAATAATCAAATTAAAACAATATTACTAATTATGAATATAATATTACATCAAAAAGTCACAACACTACTAACCAAATGTGATTTTTGAATGTAATACTGTTTTAAATATTACGATAAATATACATTCTTCTTAATTGTTTCTTTCTTATGTACCGAATATAACAGCTTTTTAGAAATAATTATTATTTTGATTGTACCAATTACATATTATTATATTTGTTATTGATTTTAAAATGAATATATTATCTATCTATCTAAATTCAAAAATATTTCAACTACCTACCTAGCAGGAGATTATTTTTTTATTCAAATGAAACGAAAATAATAGAATGAAAAATCATTTATTAAATCAATCAGAAAGTTTATCTGCTAATTGTTTGCATAATACGCATATTAAAAGAGATCACATAATTTAGCTCCTTAATTAATTATTTGCCAAGGGTCATTCCATTGTAACGGATGGGTGGTCAAAGTCAAAGTCAAAAACTCTTTATTTCCATAAATACAATAAATGTACACTTAGTGTGGAACATTCTTAACTCCTTTTTGCACAAACTTCAAGTAATTTCTCTAAAACAACCAATGCTATCAGTTTCAAAATAAAGACATGAAACACTTAGTCATTCCGTGACCACGTCTGAGTGTAATCTTCTGAAACGTTGGGAAAAATTCAAATAAACGCGATCAACTCCCGTAAATCGTAATATTATTGCTAAAACTGTATTTATATGTCATAAACAAACCACTTCAAATGCTGTAAATCACGGATTAATTAAGGTTTTATTTGGTCCCACAAGCCGTTGTGTAGTGATGTGACGGGTGGGGTACCGTTTCAAATCTCAATGTTTCTATAATTATTTACAAGTCCCAAGTAGCCAGAACCATTACCTATCATAGCATAATTGTTACTTCTGTAAACCCTGTAAACAATTCTATATTTTTACGTCAGGATAAAAAAGAGTATGTTTTGCTGTAACGGGTGGGACACCAGATAAGCATTTCGTTGATCTTTTATAACTTCTTAACAAAATTCTTCTCATGTACCTAATAACTAGCCGCTGTTTTAATCGCCTAGAATTGTATTTTTCTTACGTCGAATCGCCTTTTTCAATTATACATTAGAAGGCGAAGAAAAGTATTTCGAATTTGATGATAAAATACGTAGGTACCCATAAGCAATCGCCCTACAGCTGTGTTCAAGATCAATAAAAATGACAATAATCGTAAAGATATTAAAAAAATTGGTTGATTCCTATTTAATCAATACATTGGCTTTGCTGTAATCAAATCACAGATTCAAGTACAAATTACGTAATTTATTTATTTGACCTGGGGTGTCATTTTCGCTGGAATGGCGCCCCCCCCCCCCAATCATCCTTCTCACATAGTTGGAATTATTATTAATAAGCATTAAAAATTTGGCACATAAGAATAATTGAGATCAAAACAAATAACTATGATAGACTATGTTAAGTTTATAATAAAATTATACTATTTGAGCTAAGCATTCCTCGTACATTAATAACTTTTCGATTTGTAGGAACTTTAAGGAACTGTAATTACACAGTTAAAAATCGAGTATTACACTTAGAACTATGAATGGAAGTTTATAACAGATTATGAAATTAATCAACGTTTATTTAGAATGTCTCTCTATATTGTTGCAACAATAAATAATGTTCACTTTAGATATAAAAGAAATATCCGCCTAAGCAGCCTTTATGCCTAATTGGGGTAAAAGGGTTATTTAATATACCTATTAAATAACCCTTTTCTATTTAGCAAAACAAAAAAAAAGTCAAATCTATGCATTTGTGTTCTTTTAACTAAATCATTGTCATCATGTGCCTTTTTAAGTTAAAAAAATATTAATTTTGATGTTACATGTGCCTTTTGGGCTGTTCGTAGTTCCATGGTAAATTAAGATAGAATTTATTTAAAATCAGGTAGATGCGCCGTTATTTCCTGATTTCGAATATATATATAATACAAATCTAAAAAAAATGTTTGATGTGTCAACTTTCATCTCAATTAAATTATATTTTGATATTCTTTTTAAACTAAAAGTAGAAAAGCTTGTATTCGTAAGATAGGAATAGTTCTAGACTAAATTATTGCAGAACACTAAAATTTAATTTTATATCCAATTTTATTTTACCTTGGGGCGCTGAGCGCAAGCGACGCAAGTTCCTCGTCCGAAGGACGCAGCTAGACTAAATTATCGCCCGAACACGATCTACGTGAAAGTTTAGGTATTATCTTTTTACTGTAAAAATAATAGAAATTTTTTAAATCTAGAACACACACCGCCTGCTTTATATTTTGTTTGTGTACTGTACAAAGTATCAAGGCTTATTTTAAAGTATTTATTGAGTAGCGACGATTTATTGTACAGTTTTGATCTAACTTTGGATTTTTTTTATGGAGAATATTTATGGAATCGTGTTTTCGAAACACTATTCCATAAATGTTATAGTTCAGGATTGATCCTGAACTATAACATATATTAATCTCAAAGTAAATGCTTCTGTATTGTGGAAGATATTATAATGATGGCTAACAATAAGCGATTTCCGGTATCATCGACTCTTAATTAGGGCACTCCCTACACATTTATGACTGCTTGGGTTCTCATTGCAGTGATAAAATTAATAAATTTAAATCACCTAAAAATATGTGAATATTATCTAAAAAAAAATATCTCAACCCTGCCCACTCGTATATACGGTGTGCCCCGAATAACTGTAGTCTCCAAAACGGGTGAAAGTAGGTAAAAAATGATTGTGTTTCAAAAGATCTGTCCACTTATTCATATTTGTCGATCATCTTTGATCTAGTTTCAGGGACACGCTATAGGTTTTGAAACTAGTCGCAATTACATTAACTACATTTAACAAAAATTAATTGTGAATTATTATTGATTTGCAGACAATAAGTCAAAACACAAAAGAGGTTCTAAACGACTGTAATTTTGTGGATGTGGAGTTAAACACACTGATCGCAGTGTTTTCCCTCGACCACCTTAATGTGGACAGCGAGTTAGACCTGTTCCATGCAGCGGCCAGGTATGCTGAGGCGGAACAGAGGAGGCAGGCCCAGATCAGTCCTCCTGTGCTAGACTCTGAGCCAACTACCGAAGTGGTTACTTCCAAACCAACAGATGACAAAGAAAATTTGAAAGAAGGTTAGTAAGTAGGATATTGTTAAATGTATTGTCTAACCTCACTCTAACTATAACTACCAATATAACTTTAGGGTGTTTTCTTAAGGTTCCTAATTATTTTTTACCATTTTTAGGGTTCCCAACCTCTAAAGGAAAAAAGGAACCATTATAGGATCACTTTGTTGTCCGTCTGTCCGTCTGTCAACCCCTTTTTCTCAGAAACGCGTGGAGGTATTGAGTTGGAGTTGTGTTTGATCAACCTTCTAAGTCAACGCAATCAATAGTTACAGCCATAATTTATGTCCGAATATTTCGAAATTTACAAGGGAATCACATCCACACAAAACCTATAGGGTACTTCCCGTACACCTAGAATCATGAAATTTAGCAAGAAGCAAGGTTTTATATCACAAGTAAAGAAAAAATCTGAAAACAGTAAATTTGTGGGGCTGCCATTCATTCCTGTTATGGGTTATCCTCCTCCAAGTAACCCCGCTAGTTTTTGGATATCACCCTCCCATCTAAGACGTTGTCTCCCATTCCTTCTTTGTTTAGTCTTGGACACCATTCCGTCATGTCCTTAGCCAATTTTTCTTTGTTATTGCTCACTGGATAACCTGCCCATCTCCATTTTAGTTTTCTGATGTGGTATATTACATCGTTTACTTTTCTTTGGTTTTTTAACGTTTTCTGTTATATTTTGTCTTTTAACCGAACATTGAGCATGCTTAGTTCCATGCTGTGCTGGCAAGTCTCCAGTTTATGCATATTTCGTTTTGATAGGCCCCATATTTGACATCGGTATGTCATGAGTGACAGGTAAAAAACACGAATCAAATATTTTTTTCTTAGCTTTGAGTGGAACTTGAGGACTTTTGATAATTACTTTTAGGGTCCAATATATTTTCCACGCAAACTGTATTTCGTTGTTTCTTTTGTTGTAAGGTCTTTTGGTGATAATGTCTGTCCTAGGCATGTGTATTTTTCAACATATTCTATTTCAGTGTTTTCGACTGTGACGGGTGTTTGTCATTACTTTCAAACTTTTACTATTAGGTACCCCTAATAGTAAAATTTACTAGTTTTTTCATAATATTTCGAAAAGTATGTAACCTACAGACAGGAAATTCAAAAACTGTTTTGAGAAGTCCAAACAAATCGGCGTGGTAGTCTTTTGAAAAGTATTCCCTTCCTTTTTGACCATTTTTCAAAAAGGGATCTACTTAGGTATACATAGTTTTCTATATTTTTCCTGTTAAATATAGATTTATATCTACAAATGCTACATACATTTCAGATGGATTGCTCTAGCATGAAACCTACAGAAATTGAAATGTACAAACTAATAAATTTCATTTGACACCCCATTTAACATTGTAGGTCTCTTTTTAAATTACGACATCACAATTTGTCCCTACTAAAATTTTAATTTTAATATTTTTTAAGCTGTACGAGCGCACGAAATGTATTATTATTTTAAATTTTAAGTTATTAGCTGCTAAGGACAGCCAAAGCGAGACTATAAGGGTTTCGAAACCGATCTCCGATCTTCGAAACCCTAAAAAATTACTCGAATTATGAACCTACTGGGAAGTAACATGTAGTTACCCTGTTTAATAATAAAAATAGTCTAGCTCGTTTTCTTTATACTTGTGTATAATTAAAAATTTTGTATGCCAACATTAACATAATTAAGTTGTAGATTAGATTAGACTTGAGATCTAGATTACACCCTATTTTCTATGCACATATTTATGTTTCTTGCAAATAAATATATGACTATGACAAAAACAATAGAAGAAAAAAAAAAACCGATATTAGTTCGAAAAGGGTCAGAAAGGGCTCACACTATACGAAGTTTACATAATTATGGTAACAACCTGATTAGCGTTTCACAAATGTACACACAAATGCAAACCAGCGCTGATAAATAAGTAAAGGCATTTTTTCCAGATGAACCCAGCATCCATGCTGCTTTACAGAAAATCCGGTTCCTGTCTATGAGTGTGCAGGAGTTTGCGGAAGGCCCGGCGCGCTCCGGCCTCCTTACTAAGGACGAGTGCCTCGCCCTGCTCATAAATATAGCCTCCAGAGACGGTATCGTGCCTGTGCCGACTGGCTTCTCGGAATGCTGGGAGCGGAGGCAGCCACCCAGTGACTCGGTATGTAAAATATCTGCTAAGTTCACCCACACAAAACGTAAAAGTTGATATACAAGTACCTACGTAGGTACTTTGTGGTTTTAGTGTATAGTTTTAATAGATAAAGGGTTTTCGGCAGACCGCGCGCCATATGGTAACTGGGGGTAAGGTAGGTGGAACCAAGTGCAATAGCTTGGCGGGTTTTTGGGCCAATTCAATGCTATATCTGTTTTTGTAAGAAATAAAATGTCTTACAATTTAAATATTAATCAATTTGGCGTTAATAAAATAACACCACTTGATAATGCAAATATCGGAAAAATATAGAAACGTTGTGTACTTGAGGGTAAAAAAATCCTTACAATATATCTAAAAAAAAAGTCATGCTGATGAGGGTTAAAAGGACCACCACACTGTTGTATTTGATTTTACCTACCCCCACTTACCCTTTGGCACAAGTTCTACCGAACTAAACATTTACAACACGATTAGGAGACAAAAGTTAGTAATTTTCAGGGTATTGAAAATGACAGATTTTTTTGAATAAATGCCTACTTTGTTAAGTAGTTTATGTAATTTTTACACATGTGGCATACCGTTGGAATGGCCATAGACTAGAGAAGTTTTCACTGAATTGGAAGATCAGAGACACACTTAGTTTTTTTTATTCAGTCCAAAGTTGAACTTTTACTTTTTAACTTTCACTTTTAAACACTTTGGATGCCCATAGCGAGTTTATTTACCTAGATCTCACGAAAATATTGATTCTAATAGTATGAACTAACATGTAAAATTTTATGAAAAAAATTGTAAGCCATATTATTTTGTACAAAAAAAGTTACAACTCTAAATACTTCAAATTTCGGAAAAAAGTTCTAATAATCTTAAAAAAAAAACAGCCGAGTGGCTTTACAGGGTAAAAAAAGCTGCCTAGCTATTGCACTTGGTTCTACCTACCCCCAGTTATCATAAGGCACACGGTCTGCCGATCACTATGTTTAACTAAATAAAATGGAATAGAGCTAGCAAATTTTCAACACTTTCAATCATAGTTGAGAGACAAAAGCCATTCTTTCAGGAGCTTCTTATATTTCTTTAATATCTATATATTTATAAAAGAAAGTCGTGTTAGTTACACTATTTATAACTCAAGAACGGCTGAACGGATCTCGGTGAAATTTGGCAGCGAGGTAGATGGTATCCCGGGGCCGGACATAGGCTATTTTTTATTCCGGAAAAAAGCGTGCGAAGCCGCGGGCTGCAGCTAGTTTTTTACAAAATCACCCTATTTATTTACGCATAAGTAATATCCTAAACATACCCACTTTTAGCACGCACATTTCTTACACAAACTTCACTATAGATACACAAATTTTTTTGTAAAGGGCTTTATAATTTTTTGTTTCACTTTTTTTGTGTTAGTTTTTAGTTATGTTTACTGTTTCCTTTTTTCTGTTTGATGTTTTTTTTTCGATGTATACCAACCCATTAAAACACTAAGCCTACATTCTCTGGGTCTGCCGAGGTAGAGTTATCACAAATTCTATCCCTCGCGTCTTATCACAAATTTTTAGGGTTCCTTACCCGAAGGGTAAAAACGGAACCCTATTATTAAGGCTCAGCTGTCCGTCCGTCATAGGGCTCTATTTCATGAACCGTAAGAGGTGGACAGTTGAAATTTTCAGTGAATGTGTATTTTTCTTGCCGCTAGAACAACACATAATAAAAATATAATAAATGTCTAAATTTAAAGGGGGCTCCCATACAAAAAACGTGATATTTTTGCCTTTTTTGCTCTTAATTTGTCAAGGCTGTATCTCTTGAACTACATTAAATAGACACATGAAGCTTTGTATAATTATGTAAAACTTCAACTGTAATAACAACAAATACTAAAAATAAAATAAAGTTGAAAATTTAAAGGTGTCTCCGAACAAGTGAAAATTTGATGTTCTTTAAAATAGTTGCCTGATTTTTACGGTACGGAACCCTTCGTGTGCCAGTTGACTCGCACTTGGCGGTTTATTTACTTAACGAGGAGACGATGCATTGTCAGCACTATGTTTTCGGTCAGTGTGTTATGTACTTACCGGTAATTTAATCTTAAATAATATAGAACCTAATTAGATATTTTAGTACCGACTCTGTAAACCCACCTCATTTTTGGAAATAAATATTTTTATTATTGTTTTGTTGTTTTTTTACCAGGAGGAACAATCTTTCAAAGCTCGCAGCTTGGATCACACAATTAATGCACTCAAAATCAAGGACCCTTCACATGTCAAGGTACATACACTGCCGGCCAAAAGTTTGAGACCACCTACATCAAAGTAGGAAAATGAAATAAAACTCAAAATACAAAGCAAGAGGTTTAATTATGAATTAAAATACTTATTTCCTAATACACATACATTATGAAGAAAACAAAAAAAACAAGAAAAATCAACCATTTACTTTAAAAATGTCGCTCATATTTTATACAGATTTTTCGTCGAAAAACCCTCCCTTGCATTTTATTACTACTTTCACTATTCTTGGCATACGAGCAATCAATTTGTCGATTGTATCTTGTGATATATTGTTCCAGCTTTCTTGTAAAGCCTTCCACATGTCTTCTTGCGAAGTGGGACAACAACTGCGCACATTTCTATCAAGCTCTTCCCACAAAAGCTCAATCGGGTTGAGATCCGGACTCTGAGGGGGCCACACCATGTTTTTTAAAACCCCTTCTGTTTCTTTGTGTTCTAAATAACCCCTGCATAATTTTGAACTATGTTTTGGGTCATTATCTTGTTGGAAAAAAAATCCATCTCCAATTATTCTTGAACCAGACGGAATGGCATTTTGCTGTAGTATTCGTTTATATTGCTCCTTTTTCATGATTCCTTCGACTCGTACCAAATCTCCGGTTCCATGGCCCGAGAAGCATCCCCAGACCATAATGGAACCACCACCATGCTTGACTGTTGGCACCACACAGTCTGGCATCATCTTTTCCTCGACGTTACGTCGAACAAAAATTCGTCGTTTTGAACCAAATATTTCAAATTTGGATTCATCTGACCAAAGAACTTGTTTAAAGTCTTCTTCAGTCCAGTCTCGATGGGTAAGGGCCCACTGCATCCGTTTCTTTTTGTTTTGTGGCCTTAGTAGTGGTTTTCGAACGGCGACGCGACCAAATAACTTAGCATCTCTCAAACGTCTTTTTACTGTAGTCAATGATACAGGTTCTGATCGGGATTTGTTCACTTCTACGCGGATTTCTGGTGCTGTTAGGCGTCTATTCCGCTTGCTGGTAGTGACGATGAAGTGATCCTCGCGAGAAGTGGTAGTTCTCGGCCTTCCCGAACGCGAACGATCTTGATTACTGCCAGTCTCCTTGTATCGGGTTATTGTGTTATGAACACAAGTCTTCGACAACTTAAGTTGAGAGGCAATCGCACGTTCAGATTTGCCTTCGCCGTATAAAACAACTATGGCAGAGCGAGTTTCACTGCTAATTTCGCGAACTTTTCCCATTTTAAGATGTCATCACTGTAACAACGACGAGCTCAGACTAATAAGGTAGAAAATAATTTACTCCATAAAAACTCAGGTACTAAATATGTTTTAGGAAGCTAACATAATCCCTGATATCGGTTAACGCGAAACAAACCCAAAACAATAAGTAATGAGCAGATCATAAAAATATTACAATGACTCTACCACCTGGTCCTTGCGCTGCGCTCATTGATGTTTTGAAACAATAGACCTTTTTAGGATGATAACTTAAACAACAACATAAATAATGACTCTTAGAAATTCTTTAATAATAATAGAATACGCAGGTGTTCAAATTAGCTCATTATCATATGTGTACTTTGAAATATTTTGTTGGTTACAAAGATTTTTACAGTGGTCTCAAACTTTTGGCCGGCAGTGTATATATTTAAATAATTATAACTTGTGAAAACTTTCTGGTTTGGTTAGGCATCATATTGTTAATAATTGAATTTCTAATTCGATACATTTTCTACTAATCGACGGCCTCTGTGGCGTAGTACTCTTATTTGTTTTTAGGGTTTCGAAGATCGGAGATCGTTTCGAAACCCTTATGGCATCGCTTTTTCTGTTCTTTTTTCCGTCTTTAATATCTCTGAAAGGTATCAAATTGTATTTTTCCAACCAGTTTTTTAAATTTCTGTAGGTTTCATACTTTTTGAAATATTTTGAAATACTTGATAAAATACCCATTCTTCCACCCTATCTCCGAAAGAAGTTTGCAGAGCGATCCATCTGAAATGTATGTAGCGTTTGTAGAAATGTATCTATATTTTACAGGAAAAATATAGAGAAGTCTGGTCTGGTGGAAGATGGTCAAGGGGGGGGGGGGGGGTGGATAATTTACAAACTCGCACGATATAACTATTCATCAAGGTATAATAATATTCTTCGCCAGGTATGGCATTCCAAGACATTACGGTCACTTGAGGTTTTCTGGTGTTACCAATAGCGTAAGATCGTAACTCCCCGAGATCCATAAATAACCAGTACGAATCTGATAAAACTATGTGGTTTTGTACTAACCAATTATTTATCACAACTATTACTCGTGTTTAACTGAAACTGTTTTGACTGATCTAACAAACAAAATTGACGATTTACATTTATTATGTATATTTTAAAATTTACTATTTGCTGCCCAACTTCCATGTTTTGTTAAAATAAGCAGCAGCTGGACTGTGACGTAGCTTGCGTCACTCCCGGAGTGCCATACCTTGTTTTTTAGGACCATAGTATTCATGAAGTGAATCTAGACGTCACACACTCAGTTGCACGTGACGCGACTTTTATATGGAGAAATGGGCGAGTGTCCGGGGTGTGATGAATGGTTCCTTTTCACATTTCATAGAAATTGTATGAAAACGTTTTATTTTAATTTGTTGATATCTACTGGCGCGTGCTGTGGCGCGTGCCGTGGTGCACGTTGTGGCGCGTTGTGTATGAGGCCGAAATTTCGTCTTAATGCTGTATTTTCGAAAACACTGCGTTGAAAAATGCACCTGCAAGGCCGACACATTGGTGGCGATATGTGGATGACGTGTTTGCTATTATACACAAAGACCAAATTACCACGCTGTTAGAACACCTCAATGATCATGACATGCTACAATAGCATTCACAGTGTAGCATGAGAAGGACGGAGCTCTGCCTTTTCTTGATGTGTTGGTTCAGAGAGTACACTCAGGGCGATTGATACACACGGTCTATCGCAAACCAACGCATACTGATAGGTATCTAAAGGCTGACTCGAACCATTATCAGTCACACCTTGCTTCAGTACCACGCACCCTTATAAATAGAGCTCTAAGGCTATGCGACCCGCAATATACATACAGACAGTGAACTGCGACATGTCAAAGAGGTACCAGAGCGAAATGGTTATGACTGGAGACCGAGCTGCCGCATTGCCAACATGTACGAAAGAAAGCGGCCCCATTCTTCCGAGAGAACTGTTACTTACCTACCCTTTGTAAAGGGGCTCACAGATAATATAGGTTGGTTGCTGCAACGAAAATACAGCATTAAGACGATATTTCGGCCTCATACACAACTACGGCACTTACTTCGCTCTCCCAAGGTTAGGGAGCCACTGGACGTCACAGGTGTAGGTACACATTACAAAAGTGTTATTGTTTTTTTATATTTTCTGAAATTTCAGCCCTTAGCTATGGTTATTTTCTTTATAGGTTAAATAAACTACAAAAAGATTTTACTCCGAGCCCGCCATATGATATCGGCCTTTTCCGTTCTCGGAACAGTAATTCAAGAAAAGAATCAAGTGTCTGAGGCATTCGCGGGAATTTCTTCGAAATTTACATTTGAGTTAGGTAATTTTATTAATTCTACAGAATGTCGTCGAGTGATAGTAAAGATAAAATGACGCCGCCAAAAATAAAAATAAAACTGCTCAAGCAGTGATTGAGAACCTATTACCCTAGAAATCCAGAAATAAATACAACAAGACTTATGAAGATTTCGTGTAGGTATTGGACAAACGAGAAGAGTGCAACTTCTTTTTCGGAAAATGTTTTATTTTCCTCGTAGGTGTAGTATAAAGGAAAAAGAAAGAAAGAAAATTATTTATTTATAAAGCACTATGTATCACTCAGGAGAAAGTGCAATTCCTACCTCGTGTTATAATAAACCAGTAGTTTCATAAGAACATAACTGTATTACTACAAAACAAAAGGTAGCTGACCTCAAAGATTATAAAATGTGCCCCACCCTCCCTGTATATATATAGTATATAGTTCATGTAGATTAATTTGTTTGAAGGACGCAGCGCGGGCGGCTGACAACATCCTGCACAAACCTCCCCGCATCGAGCCAGCGTTGGACAAAGGGATACTTGACGCGCTGGGACCAGCTCTAACCGAGGGAAATGAAGAGTGAGTCAACAATGTCCACGCACGAGAGTCAGTCGCCTCCTGTGCGCACAATGTATGCGCGAGCGAGAGGAAGTGAAACAGTCTTGTTAAACTGTCTAGTTTAAATAGTGTTTTTATAAAAAAATGCACGAAGGCCTGAAAGACGATCATTAGTTTATTGTTAAGCTGAACGCGCACCTGTCCGCGCCGAAGTCATCGAATTTTACAAGTCTTTGTATGAATTGGTATGCACCATTGTGAACACGCCGCATTTTAGTAAAATCATGTAAGTATACGGATTCCATCAAAAAAAAAATCGGTTCGTGTGCTGACTGCGGCGCGTTTGGGACGAATGACGGCATCCATATTATAACCGATGATGATACATTCAGTCTATCATCATCGGTTCGCGTTCGCAGCACACGTACCTACCTACTTGCAACGTTTTGCACATAACAATGAATGATTCGAATTTAATTGCAATTATAAAGAGTTGTAGAGTAGTAGTTGTAGTAGTGCCGAGGCTCTCCCGGTTTTTAAAAAGTTATCTGAGCGTCTGGTCGACGCGACGCGTGACCCGAGAGCTGGCGGGGTTATCTGGCGCAGCGCATCAGCATTGCCATACAGCGGGGGGTATTGGTATGGATCAGTTGAGGTAACTGTAGATTGTTTGCAACAGTCTGCAGTTAGCTTAATTGTTTCAATTGTAAATACTAGTTGTAATTTGTTTTTATTATTGAATTGTAATTTTCTTTGTCAATAAAGTTTTCAATATAAAAAAAAGAGTTGTACAACCTTCAATATCCGCAATATCATCATCATCAGCCTATGTTAGTCCACTGCTGGACAGAGTACTTACTAATCCTAAAAAATAGTAATATAGTAATCATAAGTTCCATAATATCTTACAGTAATAATGATATACCTATGTAGGTACCTAATAATCTGTATGTATATTCTAGTTCTCGACTCTCGAGTTCCATAGAACACGTCAGGTCTAAACCGAAATACTGTTAAAATGATGAATGCGATTCGGCGCGATCGATGCGGACAAGTGCGCGAGGCCATGACGAAATTCGATAACTGCGGCGTGTGCGCGTCCTGCGGCTCGGACATGTGCGCGTTCGGCTTAAACGGCCAGTATTCGTTCCGCTTCCCGCGCGTTCCGCAGGGGGCTAGCCCTCGCGGGACTACTGCCCACGTTATAAATATGTACTTAGAATTGTAAGAGTTAACCCATCCACCGCAGGTATTCCCAGAAGCGAATAACTGCGGTCATTTTCCAAGAAGCACATGTCAAACTAGATTCTAGCTGGACATGTGCTTCATAGAAAATAAAAATGTTAAACGTTGGCGAGCTGTGAAGTGATAAACGATGTGTGTTGTAGAAGCAAGCTCCAAGCTGTCCTCGCGGTCTCCCGCCTATGTGCCTTCGGCTTCTCCTCGCAGCTCCACGTGCTGGCCGCCTCTGCCGCGCTGCAGCCCTACTGCCGACTGCTGGCCGCCGGGGGCGACACCTGCTACTACGTCCTGGTTGGGCTTACTAACTTGCTGAAGGTATATTATTGTTTATTATTCCCGCCGAGGGATAAATGCACTACGTCGAACAGTAGCAAATTGTCATCATTTGTGTAATTTGGACCGCGTAACCGAGGTTACTTTTCCATTTTTCCTTTAACTATTGTAGAATAACACCACACGCAACAACAATAAAAACCAAAAGAATAGACTTATTCAAATTACTGTGGAGCGAGAGAGAGAAGTACACTTAAATCATTCAGCATTCGTCCTACTATATTTGGCCGGATGTAAAAAGAATGAATGAACATGACTATAACCTCTGGTTAATTGACGGTTTATTTTTTACTGCTGCAACATAAACTGCGAGTCAAAAATTAAAAAAAAATAACTTTTGAGTTCATAAACCTCGTGTTATTTATTTAACTCAAAGTTTTGGTACAAGTGGGTCTTAGAAACAAAAAGTTTATTTACCTCGCGTGCTGAAAACAGGGGCTGGAGAGCCTCGCCGCGAACTTCAGACCGCAACCGACCGCTTTCCACGTAAGACGTAAGGTTTTAAATAAATGCCTTGCTGTTTAATAATTAACTATTGAAACTGTAATTTAGTGGTGTTTTACATCACTAAATTACACTCGTGACGTCAAATTACCTAAGCAAAATGTTACACGCTCGGTTCGATACAAATCGGCGAAGTCTTTGTTTCTATCTAGATAAATTTCTGTGACATAGTCTAACCTAAACATAGTGATCCCCTAACACTATAAGCAGTATTAATAATATTCTGCCAAAACGCAAGCTCTGCTTACTTTGCCAGCATGAAAGTTCAAGTTCTATTTTATTGGTAACAAATAGGGTTACAAACACATAGGGCCAGCAACATGGGTGCCACATTGGTCCAGCAATGGGCAGGTCAGATTGAGAAAAATACTGCTCAGAGTGTTCAGCCGTTGCTTAAACTAACACTTCCAGTGTCCACGACACGCAAATGTTTCAAGTGTACGGCTGCTTGTCGCGGCGGCTCGATCCGGGCAGGCCGCACCGCCGCCGAGGATGGACAGTGATTGACAGACTTCCTTTCCTTTAGTAAAAATAGCGCAATATCAATCAAAAAAAAAAAGGTATTTTGTTTACAGAACGTTGAGCAAAACACTAAAATTGATCTCCTTCCGATGCTGCGAGAAATCGGTGTACCACAGCTCCTCATATCTGTTCAGCAAGATGAAGAAAGAGAGGTCAGTAAACAAATCCCTTGGAATCCAACTGTCAAGTACTTAGGTGCCGTTCTCGATTGCGAGCTAAACTGGAGTAAAAATACACAAAAACTAAAACTGAAAGGTATGAAAGTTATGAACGCTCTAAGCCCTATACAACAGAAACTCGTGCCTTAGTAGCAGTACGAAACTGAGTATCTATCGAACCTCAGTCCGTCCCTGTATTACGTATGCTTGCCCAGTTTGGAGTAGTACTTGCGCAACAAATATAAATAAACTACAAGTTGTTCAAAATAAAGCACTAAAATATACGTGCGTACGCCCTAGCTTTTAAAACGTTTTTTATTTATGTATGTTTGTGTATTCTAGGATTAATTTTACACTAGTAATTGTACCAGACAAATGTTATTTAATGTTTTAACAACGATTTTATTAAATTGAAATTGAATTGAGTAAACAAATCCTTAAATCGCGTTATTGAACCCGCTGCAGGTTCGCACGGGTAGCAGAGCAGTATAAGGCGGGTGAATGGCCCAAAGGCCTTGAGAACACAAAACAATTATCTGTAGCCGTATATTATATTGTTTTAATCGTGAAATGTTCAATTTGTATAAAATACTTTGACAAATATTTGAATGAAAGAAAAATACTCAAACTCAATAGCGTTTAAAAGAAATATCCAAGTTTTGAAAGAAAACAATTTATTCGCAATTTGGATAGTTCTTCTAAACGCTGTTGATATTTTTCTTTCACTCAAACATTTTTCAAAGTATTTTACACAAATTGAACATTTCACGAATAAAACAAATTATTTATATGGCTACAGAGAATTTTTTTGTGTTCTCAAGGCCGTTGGGCCATACACCAGCCTTAATATATCTTTTTAACAGGAAAAAGTACTAAAATATCCAGTGTTATTTATTGCTGCTTATCTTCTTATACTACTTATCTTTCCAGCATCGCGAGTGTGCCAACAGTCTTCTGCAAACTTACTTCAGCAACGAGCAGTAAAATGTACGTGCTCAAGAAAGGCAAGAATGGGATCAAGTCTTGAAACTCTCAGGATATCTATCGACTGGAGTCAATGGAGTATGTTGAAACATACTCCATTGATGTCTTGACTGCTATAAAAAAACTGCAATTTGCAACATTAGTGATGTTATAGTGTTTACATTTATATTTATTTTAGCTTTTAGGTACTACATTGTGACTTATGTTTAGGTTTCCGAACCCGAAGGGTGAAAGATAGATATTGGCTAGAAAGATAGATGTGGCCGCACTCAAATACATGCAACAATTTTGTGCACTTATTCTATTACTGTCTTGTAACATTGTGTATATTTTGTAGGTGGTGGTTTTAATGAAGAGGACATAGAGAGGGAGCGAAGGGCGTTGACGGTGAGAGCGAATATGTTGGTCCGCAGGTTTGCTCGTAGTTCCGCAGAAGTAAAAATAACTCTGTTTAAATCCTTTTGCCAATCCTTTTACACGAGCAGCCTGTGGTTCACGTATAAGAAGAAATCCGTCAATACTCTTCGCGTCCAGTACAACAACGCTTTCAGGATGCTGTTGGGGCTCCCGCGATTCTGCAGCGCCTCCGGCATGTTTGCGGAGGCCCGCGTAGATGGTTTGCCGCCTGTATGAGGAAGAAGGCAGCCTCACTGCAAAGTAGAATACGCGGGAGTACCAACACCATCCTGTCAGCAATAGCTGATAAATTAGATGGAGTGATGTACAGACACTCCATCACCATATTAATTATATAGTAAAAACTAACTTATGGATCTTTGTAATCTGAATAATAAACAAACATTATTATTATTATTAATTATAATAAATTAATAGCAATGAACATAATAGTATATTTCAAGTGCGGAGAGCTCCATCACTAGGTAACCCTCGTATACGAATTCAAGTGAATTCCTATTAATGTAGGTAATTATTTACTTGTTTATGTAAATATCATCATATCCATCGGTAAATATTTTAATAAATCTAGCATGTTTTCCATACAAAACCAACAAAGTAGTCATTCCCCTTTATTGAGTGTGTGAAAAACATGAGTTTACCACTAAAACATGAGTTTACCACTAAAACATGAGTTTACCACTAAAACATGAGTTTACCACTAAAACATGAGTTTACCACTAAAACATGAGTTTACCACTAAAACATGAGTTTACCACTAAAACATGAGTTTACCACTAAAACATGAGTTTACCACTAAAACATGAGTTTACCACTAAAAAGGCTATATTATTATGTTAACCTTTTATTTTCATAAAATCACCAAGGTTCAAACAATTTTTACCATGATTTAATGACAGATGACGCCATGGCTAAAATGGTCAAAACAGAAGACAAATAGTCCAAATCAATAACCCAATAACCTATCCAACCTTGTGCATATGCCAAAGATTGACAATCCTTCAGATTATTCAGATCCGTGGTGGAAAAGGGACTACAACCCAGACTTAACTGTAAACCTGAAAATGGAACATCTATGAAACAAATACGTAAAATCCTTCACGACCTAAACGTTTTTCAGCTGGAAATAACACTTAATCAAACTAAGTACTGCTAAGGGCAAAATATACACCCCAAGAGGCTACCTATACTTTACACGCTGGTCTTAGAAGCGGAAGATCTTTGCCTAGATCATGGACGCACTCGCTATGACGATATTGGTGAATCGCGTAAAAGACGCGACAAATTTTAATACAGTAATCCATAGATTTTAAAACTTCACGTAGAACAGAGTCTGCAGAGTCCACAATAAACAGATAAACTGGCACGCTCTCCAAATCTAGCTCTACCAAACTGAAAAATTTATTTACTATTCGGTTAGTTGAAGTCTTCCGAGATAGGTTTGAACTATGTAAAAATATTTATAAAACACGCAAAATAGCTCAGATATTAGTTACACAACATTCGTTGAAGGCAACATGTCAAGATAATCTCCTAGGGCTGAATCGATAGAGTCGTACATTTCAATTCATTTTCAACCACTAGAATCACGAACATTTTTGTTCTTGCACTTTCCGGGTTTCAGGGGTTTTTACTGAAAAAAATAACTCGAAACATTCATCGCAACTAACCCATGTATCAACCCTAACATCAGCTGTTCATCAGTAAGGTGCTTGACCTTTCAATCGCTTTTGTTTAGCCAATGCCGTCAATTTTACGGTGATTCCGATTTTTCTTCTATTCTATTATTTTACCACACAATGTTTAATGTTTATCTGTAGGTAGATACGTTTGTTTCGTGGTAGCTACGTCTACGTAGGTACCTAATATTTATCAATATTTTAATAAAAGTTACGCGATAAATACCCGATAAATTATCTTCATTAGGTAGGTATGTTAAAAAATCGCGAAATTTTTAAAAAGTGCTATGTACGTGCCAATTTTATTTTTAGCATGAATCGATGTGTTCATAATTAATTGCACATGAAAAAGGAACCCTACATTTTTTCGGTTTTGCGTTAGTGATAGGGTTGTACTTTTTCTAAGCGAATGCGTAGTTATTTTTAACTATGAAAATATAAAACTACGTATTTCTGAAAATGAACCATGCGGATCAGTTGGGTATAGGCACAACAATCCAGTTTCGGGTTGGTACATGAGTAACGTGGCACCTTGTATTATAGTTTAGTTAAATTTTATATCTTAATCCGTGTTTCAGCTGCTAAAGATACTGAACAATTCACCTTATTTCATTCTACTTCCTAGTCCTGAACACGTAATTTCTCATAATTCTATCCATCCAAATGTTGCCTGGAATAATACGTTTCTGAGCGATAAGGCCGCTTATTGTACTTTAGAGTTTAATATCAATGTCTATGCTGTATTTTATTTGTGATACACAACAAAGAGTTGTGTATTGTATTCTTCGCGTAAATAATTACACGTTTATAAATAACAATCTTATGCGTTTCTATCAGGTAAACACGTCATAATAATCATTAAAAATTACAAATAAATAATATGTAGACAATTAAATTAAATGCTGATTTTATTTTGATTTGACTCACGGAAAAATCAATACCTAATTCACTTTAAATAATTATTCCAACTGCAATTTGGTCCCGGTTGAGCATAAATTAGTTCAGGGAAAACTGAATAAACCACGTCCACGAATTGATTTTTTCTACTTTCATAGTGACAAATGATGTCACTTACAGTGGGCGCCGGCTAGCGATGCTGAGCGGGCCTTCCTGATGCAGAAGAGGGCTGTCCGAGCCATAGTGGGCATCCCGAACGATGAGTCAAGGAACTGGCCATCATGACTCTACACTGTGAAAAAATATACCAAGTGGCCTTGTTCACGCACCGAATCTTGCACCTGTTCCATCACCAAGGGGTCAACGCAGCACGCGCTCTCCGTAGCAATAAAAACCAGCACAGGCTGGTAACGCCAACACACAGGCTGCACAAGTCGAGTAGATCAGTGTTCATCTCGGGCCCCGCAGTATACAATAGACTACCAGATAGTAGGTATCCGTAATGCAGCCTCCACCGCTGCACCGCAGCGTTCAAGGGTCGTCTTAAGATGTGGTTGTTGGAGAGGGTTTTCTACAGTATAGCTGAATTCTTCGAATTACCCGAACTGTAGAAAACCGCCCCCACTGACTAATTAACTATTATATATATAAATGTTATAAAAATATGTTGCACAAGATGAATCAATCATAACTATGCCAAGTGCCATGTTAATTCGCCCGGGTTACAGGTACCTGTAACCCGGGCGAATTAACATGGCACATGGTTCGCACGAAAACTTAACAAAAATCCAATAATAATAACAAATAACAGCAAGAGAAAAGCTCGAAAATGTTACACGTGTAAATAGGAATGGTTCCCGTTACATAGCGAGACGTTACGTCGCGAATTTGTTTGACGGCCTCAAGGTAAACAGTAGGGAGAGCAAGTAGCATTCATACACCAGGAGCATTCATACAGCGGTCATAATCTTCTTTAACAAACACGTCAAAGCGTTTCTATTTGGATGCGTGAACCCTACCCATTCGCAGAGGCTGGCTAGCCGCGCAGTTGCGGCCGCCGGATTCGTTATGACAAAGTCGTAATAATGTTTTCGGTCCTTGTGAGTAATTTTTGGTTTCAGATTGCCATGGGTTTTGTAGTATTAAGTTTTTCTCTAAATTCGTATTACGATTTTATTTTAGTCTTTTAGTAACTGCCCTAGTTTATCATGTTAAAATCCGTTTTGGGTTAAATTCAACGAGTATTTTTATTTTGAATGAATTTGATGAAAGTATGTGTAATGGTACATTCAGACAGCCATTAGTATAAAACGTACTGTTAAAAGCAAAAAATACTTAAAAGACATGTGCTAGAATCCAGAAGAGCTTAAGATGCCTGTAAGTTAGCTAAGAAATGCTGTAAGCACGAAGGTAACAACACATACTCGAGGTTTGGGTGGTGGAGCCCCCTAAATAGAACCAAACAATAGAAGACGTATTAATAGGATCTGGAATAGACACTACTTCCAGTTCCTCAGTAACCAAATGCCTACAAGTGCCAAATGCCTATGCAATTGGCACTCAAGTTTACAACAAAAATGGAGGGTAAGGGGGCTGGTGCCCTTCAAAAATGTGCATGAATGCCACCCTGCGTGTTTTCGCGTGGTTTCATACCTTTCCCACTTTTTTGAAAAACTTGCATAGCTTCTCCGTGTTGGTTTGTATTGAACCTCAACTTTACTAATGCTAAATGCGTCTAAACGGTCGGCACGATCGGTTGGAAACCGATACCATCGATTCTAGACCAAATAGAGGTCATAACAAGCCTAAAATCAACAAAAGTGTAGAAAAAATCTTTTGACTGGCAAGCGTCCCAAAGTCGGTCGATCGGCGACCAAATTTGGGTTGTCTGCCAGTTTACGGATAAACCGTTTTTTGAATTGATCTTGGATGACAAGTAGATTGTTTTATGTATGTAATCTATGGTAAAATGTACGTACTACGTGAAAATAGATAGATTTAAGTCGAAAACCATCGAAAAATTCGTGAAAAAAGCAAATTAATGAAAAGTGCCGCGAGGGCGGCAAATTCAAACTTCGTTTTTCCTGTTGGCCTCTTTGGTTCTTACTCGGAAACGAAAAAAGATACACTGTCGAAAGATGTAAAACAGGTAGCCGACCACCCAAGCTGATTACTAACACAAGGATCACCACCCTAATGCTAAGCATTCGTCATTAATCCCTTTTGGCACGAGCGGTTTATTGCCCGCCGCGTCGAAATTTTACGACTGTCTTTACGAGCTCTTTGTGTAAACAAATTGTATGGGCACGTGCTGGTTTTTGCTTGTAATGTAACAATAGACTATCTAACTTGCGATTAAAACACATTTAGTACTTCAAACTTGGAAAAAAGAAAAATTATACCTACTTTACTAACTTTCGCCGCGATTTTACAAATCCTCTTACTTTACGTGGTTCTCATTTATTTGTTTTTATTCAACTACAGCATATTTACATGCTAATTTGTAGGAAATTTCATGGAGAATCTAGATATTTATAGATATTACTAGGTATTCCTACAAAAAGATCAAGAAAATGCGGAAGCTGCAAGTAAGCTGCAAGCGCGCGGCAACCAAGCGTACGCGGTTCGCCACCTTAAGTAAAAACGTCGCGCGAGCGCCAAACGATTGAGAGGAGGGGCTTGGAAAAAAAACTGTATGAATGCCACCTGCTCTCCCCTACAGACAGCGCGATAAATAAAGAACGGTTTCAGTGTGGCCTTATATAATCTGTATCCCATAGCTGAAATGAAAAATACTTTAGACTCTAAGCGCGTGGATTTAAAGTAAACATTCAACAGGACGGACGATGGCATATCTAGGTATAATCCTTTATAAATACAGCGTGCACTCTAGGGTCAGACACTATAATGTATAGGTACCTGTTTTTTGTAAACGTTTTGTTTATGTGAGTCACAACATGATGCTATCGCTACACAGCCCTCGCACGGTGACGGCACAGAGGCGCGGCGCGTCGGCGGGGCGCCCAGCCCGCCGCCGCGCCAGCAGCGGGGGAAGTATCGAGTTCCTAGCGGTGCGGCGGCGGCGTTAATTCGGCCGGGTTATAAAGTAGGAGGCGTGCAAAACAAAGGTACCGTAAGGCATTTTGTAGGTCAAGGTATGTATTGGTATACCTAGGCACAGACCTAGGTAGGTATCATTCTACAATGTTCCGTCTGATATATAAGATGGTTTTTGCACTTACTATAATTTCCTATTCTTATTTTTCTTTGTTAAATTGGTGTAAGCTTATAGATACCGTAAAAGGTACCTACCTATATGCACTTAATAATGTGCGCGTTTTCAGCGGAATTAACTCATATATTGACGGTTTCAGATCGGGTAATTGTACCAACAAAGAATCTAGCATACAAGCATGTAGGTAGAGGTACCTACACGTGCGGGGCTCCCAAGTCAGTATGGCTAATCCGGCACTGGTGTCGGGTGATCGTACAGAAAATATCGCAACATTTTGGGTTTGTTTGCATTGTTGTTCTCAGGATGCTGATTCGTTTTATCCTCAACGTCCAACAGTGCTATACTGTTTTTCAGTAAATTAGACTCGCGTTGCTCGAAGGTTAACACTTTACGGCCTGCAGGAGGTTTCCAGTGGAACTTGTGCTGGTTTTCAATATTAATTTTTAATTTTGCGTTATGCGTGGATAATACTGTTTCCAGGCCTCCACCTACTTTATACTCATTTGGTGCTGGTGTTTGGAACGCAGAAGGTGGGAAACGCTGAGTCCTTATTGTGGGACCTTTACAGACTGCTGGATTGCATTTTGGTTTTTCTAGGCTGTAATAACCAGGGCCCGGCGTTTTAATAGACGCATAAATGGGCAACCAGTCATTCCAAGGTTTAAAGCGGCCGTCTGACGAAAAAAACGGTGATGTATATTGTAGTTGTTTTGATCTTACAGCTTTGAGCTTGGTCTGAGGTATGTCCGCTGGACTCTGTTCATTCAATATAACTTTTAATGGTCTCGAGCGAACGGTTTTTGATTTAAATTCCCAAGTTGGCTTTGGACATTCTCTTGGTTGTACAACTAAGTCATTGATAGTTGTAAATGCATCATCATCGTGTTCGTGGCCTTCGTCGATTAGTTCTTGCTTAAATCGAACGGCAGTAGAGTTAAAAGCTCCATTAGGGCAATGCATAAATTTACAATATTTATCATTAATGTTGTAGGTATTTGGGCTTGGTCCTACCACTCGCTGTGTCTTAAATCTAGGAGCTTTTCCAAAGCCTGAATATTCTGGCAATTTAAAAAGGCAGGGTTTCAAGGGTCGTTTATGTAATTCAAAGTCTCTTTCAATCATATGATCAGCTGGACCTGGTCGCAGTTCGGTGCGCACCGGGGGAGGAAATCGTTCAGCTTTACGAACTAAACTTCCAATTTCTGCACCTTTTGGTAAATTTGGGGTGTACGTTGCGGGACCCGGGTGGTTTTCTCGAATACCATTTTGCTGGATCATCTCAATGTACCGAAGTTGCTTCGATCTTTTTTTATTGTAGGACCTTAATTTTTCGAGACAGAGCTCGGCTTGAGTAGGTTGTCTTTCTAAACTGTAGTCTGCTGGGCCCGGACTTTGTTCTAATGCTCTTGAGGATCTTTTAGAAGTTCTGCGACTCCATTTACAGCCGCGATAGAAGGCAGTTGCTTCATCAACTCTAATATCATAGAAAGGAGGACTTGCGTCAGTAAATTTGCTCAAGCATCTTTCTTGTGTTCCATTGAGAAATAATTCGAATCCTTTGTCTCTTGGACATGGCATGGATAATCCTTCTCCTTGTGCTGAACGGGGGGGATGGCCTTTGCATAGTCGTCTTGGAACTAAGCCTTGGCACTCAGATTCAATGACATTTTCCTCAGAGTGGCATTCACAAACGTTAATACCACACTTGCATAAAATCTCCTCTAAATCTTCTTTACTCAGAGCTTCGTATGGGAAACGTGGACATTTTGCCATTAATGAAGTGCAATTTGGTATTTTTGGTGGTAAATCTGCAACGTAAAGTGCGTGGCTGTAAAGAGGATTACCTGGTTCAGAATTTCGAGGAGATTTCGATAGAAACGGTGCTGGGCTCTGACTCTTTTTTGGTCGAGATTCATTTTGGTATGCGCCAGGGTCCAACAATCTGTAATAGTGAGGTTCTGGTGGAAATCTATCTCCTGTGCTGTAAGCCATATAAATAAATGGGTTGATATCAGATAAGTATTTCGCTAAGTAAAAACTGAAGAAGGCTGGCAGGTATCTGACGTAAAAAAGAGACTGAAGCTACGAGCACAATAATCAAAGTTTGAACAGGTGGGTACATAAAATGTAGGGAATAAAGAAAGGATAGAGCAGTAATCCAAATAAAGCTTTAGGTAGGTAAATATGATATAAAAAATAGGGAATATGGTATAAATCAATATGATTTTAGGGTTTTATATAATATGTTGTCAAATATTCCAACTATGAACAGAAAGTGATTTTATTATCCATGTTTTTTTTTCAAATCATCTTTAGTACTTTAAGTAGGTACTTATAAATCTGTGATCATCTTATTCATCAAATATCCCATAGAGCTAAATTCGGTATCTGGCGTTTTGTCCTAAAAGTTACCAAACCTTTGTCTGGAGGGCAATTCTGTTCTTATTCGATAAATATCCCAAGCATTGTCCTAATGTCTTTATACGCCGATGATACCTGCCTATTCTATTTCGGTCCAAACCTCGGCGAACTGTATGTAGAAAACGAAATACCAACGATTCGGTCGGAGCAATCGGTTGGACGTCGATAACATAGAATAGTAACCTAATAGGAAACCTAGACGCCATACCAAGTCTAAAACCAAAAAAAGTTTAGAAGACCTTTGTCTGGCGGGAGACCAAAACTTGGTCGCCCCGGATCGACCGAAACTCTTTCGCGTGCCAGTTCAACGCTATAATGACAATTGATCGAAACGCGGTCCCTTGTCTCGGGAGAAATAATAAAAGCGTTTGTATTAGGATACGTGAACCCAAGGGCTGCTGCCCCCCCAAACCTATATACGAAGCGGCCCCACGCGTGGGCTGGTTTCATACGTTTCCCATTTTTTGGAAAAACTTGCATGGCTTCGCCGTGTTAGTGTTAGTTTGTATTCATCGAGCATGTTTGTAATAAACCTGAACTTTCAGTTAGCAGTGTTTGCCAGTTTTAGGTAGGTAATAAAGTGGCATTGAAACGGTAAACGGGAACCGAAGCGACAGAAATAAAAAATATCACTTCATTACCGTGTCAGTGCTTAATTTTATAATTTGACCTTTTCTAAGTGTAGTACCTAGGTATACATATTTTATTGGATTTATGCAAATAAAGAGTTTTTGATTTGAGTTGAAAGTACTAGAAAGTCATAGAAACTATGTAGAAACGGTCTCGCGAATCGTGTAGGCAGAGCCCCTACTTCAACTGAGTCTGTCCTGTCTGTGCCCCAATCGGGGGGAGGAAACGTGACAGATGAATGGGGTCGGCGGGTGTATGGAATGGTGGGCTCGCCGGCTATGTATGGGAGGAAGAGGGGACGCCAGTCGGGCCGCGGTAGGTTTAAATGTTCCCGTGGTTCGGCGAAAATGGCGAGAGAAGGGTCACCGGAGAGGTTTTAGTGAGTATTACGTCTTTATCAGGACGTCGAGTTCCACATAATTCTGGTCCCCCACAGACCAGTCTATTCGTAAACAAATTTCCACGGCAGAGAGAAAAAAAAAAAAAAATGCAGAAGCAAAGAGCCCCTAGCTGCGCGTCTGTGTTTCAGAGCCCTATTTGCAACTGACGACGTTACCCAATTTGCCCCACAAGTGAGACAACTAAAGTTCTTTATATTTTATAATAATGGTATACCTACATAGAAAACACCCATATCCCTCTGAACAACATCTGCAGACCGTTCAAACATTTGTCTCGAGGCGGGAATCGCACCCGCAATCTCGTGCGTCGCAGGTGTACCTTCACTTGCCGCGCCGCCGCCGTGTCGGTTGTTATGTTACATGGAACTATTGTGGGTACACCTGACCGTGTGTGACCTATCGTCATGAATGGATTGTCCGTGCGTGCAGTTTTATTTGTTTGCAATTCTGACACTAGTATTCCACAATAATGTATATGGGTCGTTATCGCGTTTCGTTCGGATTTTCGATTTTGGAGTAATTTCTTTTTTTTTTTCGATTTTTTACGTATTTGATTGCATATATAGATCGGGATACGTATCCTGAATATGAATCTGTGAAAGGCACCTTCGTAAGTCAAAAACTTTTTGACTACAGCGATGGACAGGAATGGACGTGTAGAAAATCAAGGTAATGAAAATCGCCTGGATTTTAATGAATTATGCTTGGAGTGTAATGATATTTGTCTGTAAAGTAATGAAAACGTGTGGAGGGTACCCCATTTTCAGGAAAACTTTGAAATATCCTGAAATACGGGGAGCGCGCTCTTCGTTTGGGCGACACGTGCGCTTTGTCGCGCTTTCGGTTCATTTATGGACTAGTTGGCCGACTGAGCCAGCCGTACTTTCTTAGTGGTAGAAAAAAAATACCACTTGCATAAAAAAAAAAGAATACGGAATATTAAATGTTTCAGAATAAGATAAAAATATATAAAAAATGGTAGGTAAGTAGCCTATCATTTTATAAGGGAGATTTGAATTTTAGAAATAATAAGAGGTAGGTACCTACCTATTATTATTATTAATCGCAGTCTTTCATTGAGACTCCATCTGGCATCAGTTGCAATTTCAATCCCATTTTCTGCTTCTTATTTAATTCCGTAATATCTAGTTTATAACCAACTTAAAACAAAAAAAATACTTGAGTGCGAAGAGGCTTTTTCGTTGACATACCAACTGTACTTTTGCGGCGTAGGTAATCGACGCGCGCTCCCACTTTCGTGTCTAGCCGGTGACTGAACAACCAATGACAAAGACCAATTTTCTGTGTATTGTGTCTATAAACATTTTTTGCTTGTGAGTGTAACCGCGGTGGAGAGCGTGAATTTTTAGAATGGTTTATCTCTACACATGTTACGTGGCACCCTGTATAAAAATGAGGTAAAGCCTTTTAAAAATGGGGCCGGGCCACCGGAAGTTGTCAGAAAATCATTCATACACCATCAAGACAAATCTGAAAGACGAAGAGGACGGGACATCATTTATAGAGCGATTCTATGAGATAGGTCAGGGCATGCTCACATGCATGTCGAGCATACTCTTCGTATGCTAGACATGCATGTAGTAGGTACCTACTAGACGTATTCTTCGACATTTTTGACAAATTGAGAATAGGGCCTCTGCATCATGGTTTTATTTTAAAACGCTTTTTTTTTAGCTTAAAGATTCGCTCTGAGGTTTTTTTCTCTTCCCTGACTTCAACTCGCATAGGTCTCTTGGAAGAAGTGGCTTCTCACTTGGTCACCTTTGTTGGATTGAGGATGATTGAGGTCTCCTAAGATTGAGAGATTGTCTACCACTAAACGTGGGTCTCTGTGCTGTCAGCTTAGAGGCTGTCAGCTGTCACTATCAGGTCAGTCTAAACGTCAAACCTGCCTGTTTGTTTTTGTTTTCATTTCTTTCATCATCTTGCCATTTCATGTTATCCTTTTCTCCTCCTCCTTTCGATGCTACGCGTAGGTAATCACCATTGTGGTGATTAAAGGTTTTCCTGAAAAATCAGTTTTATATTTTGCTAGGCACTGAGTAGGTATTCAAACCCAATCTGAGAATATTATCCGTCTGACACCGTCGTAATCGCACATCTAACATATTTTTCTGATAGCTGGACGCTCAAGCGTTGCACTGCATATTAAAGATTGATCAATGTTTTGTTCCTTGTTAGCCAAGTGAAGAATCGTGTAAAAATGGGATTTAATTTTATAAGCGTTTTTCTTGGCTTTTGGGTGGCATCAATAGCCGCCGAGAGTAATCCTCAGTCTACAACTCCTTTATGTAATGCCACCGACTCTGAAAGAGTCCAATTTGTGTTCAATACAGATGTAGTTACTAGTGAACACATAGTTACATTCAAAGGGTACTTTCCCAAGTCTACAAGAAAAAAATATGTCACAGCAGCTCTAAAAAACGTAGGAGTAAGTATTACCTACATTCCATTCAAAATGGTTGAAAGTTTACTGTTCTTAGAGTCAGTCAGTTAGCATCGGACACAAAAACTATAACATAATACATCAGGTTTGTTCTTTTAGGTAAATAACTGGACTATAGTACACCGAGACAATCCAGCTGCTGATTACCCCAGTGATTTTGATGTACTCCTGATAGACAAAGAACATAATAAGGCACTGGAAGCTCTGAGGGACCATCCTGCTGTAAAGCGTGTCACTGCCCAAAGGCAGGTTATGAGAACTATCAAGTATGTAAATGAGGTAAGGAATCCTATTAAACTTATTTTGACCCAACCATAACAAAGTCAAAAGGAAGGCTTTTAAGTATGTGTTTAGGCTTACTCTACAAATGTGTTATTATATACATTAATAAATTGCAGCTCAATGAAGACTGTGGTCCTGCTGGGTGTTTGTATGCTGGTTGGAGAAATTATCAAGGCAGAGCTCTACGGTCACTCAGGCAACCACGAGAGGTAACCGTTCTTGTGTTTAAGTTCATGATGTCCTACTAGCCCAATTCCAGGGGAATAAACTGGTCACCAAATGGTGTTACTGACCTTGCTACACCTTCGCTGGTAGCAAGCTATTTGATTGGTTGTTAAAATGTTACTTAAAAGTTTTATCTAAACAAACACATCAACGCCCCAACCGAATAAAGCGGTATTATGAAAATCGTAATTTTACAGGAGAGCCAAAAAACAAGAACAAGATTTGTTTCATCACTCGTACAAACAACCAATTTAAACAAATGTGGTATTGTAAGACGCGAAATAAAAAAGCTTCTAAATAAAATACCAGCTATCTTGACAAACTGCCAGATTCCAGATTAAGAAAGAAAAACTATATTACAAGTTTATTCGCTTAAGACTGTACTTCGTTTTTTTTATTAATCTGTTTACATCTATATTCGTCTCAAAACGTCAACAGGGATTTTGTGTAACAAATACATACCTATCTTATTAAAGGATTTTTGACGTGTAAAGGCTCTGGGTACTAAACCATTACGCCATTATTCACCTACAGTTTGTATAGTATACTTTCAGTAAATTTGTATTACCTGCCTTTTTAAAAATCAAAACGACCACCATTTCAAATGCAAAGAACTCATGTAACTTTTTGTTTATTTACTATAAATCAGTAAAACGAAGTGTTTAGAAGTTTCAACTTTTATTTACTTAATCATTAATCAACAATTTACTAATCTTTTATAAAAAACACGACATTTCTATCATAATATTGCACGAAAAAAATATTTTTACATAAAGTTTTTTTATTATGTGTAAATGTTATTCATGATTTTTACATGTAAGAGCAACAAAAATACTTTCATAGAATCAATCTTTTTTAGAATAATGTTTAGCAATCTAATTACCTACACTAAACTAAGTATTTGTATGCCATTAAAAAAACACCATGGTAAACAACCTTCTACCCTCTGGGTATGGGCTACTATCTGCCAAACCGTATAAGTAGGCTATTCTAAATCAAATAGGAACTGATTGTTTACATAGAGTGAGATCAAAATGGACTTTGTAGTTATTCTAATCTAATAACAATATACTATTACTTTGTGGCATATATACTTACTTTATAAAGTAAATCAATAAATTTAATTACTAATAAATTACATTTTTTTTGTACTATTAGTAATTAGAGTGTTTTGTGGTATAAGCTGCCTATAAAATCCTTGAAATTGCACAGGAATTGCCTCTGAATCGCATAAGCTGATCAGGTCATAGTATAAAGGCCTGGGCACAGAAATCATTTAGTCATAAGCTGGTTGAAGGCTAAACACATTTTCTGAGGTGTTATTGTTCTTTCTCCGATGAGATACTTGGCTATTGGTAGTCATACTCTTGTATTCCTCTTCTAAACTATTTCTGTAATAGAGCTTATCTGGAGTGTCGCTTTCTATTTTTATTTTTCTTTTTTTTAGACCAGTATATTTTTTCATTGTTGTCGTCTTGTAGCCAATTTTTCGTTCTATCTGATACTAGCTTCTTGAAATCATAGAAATCTGATTGCTGCATCTCTTTCATTTGAAACTCTCCAGTTACTTTTGCGTTAGTTATGTTATGATGCAGTACATTTGATCTGGTGTATAAATCGTATGATGTTTCTTAGCTCTTTCAATGCAAGAGTGCATTGTGTCACCTTCCAACTAACTGTGGCCTTTAATAAAAAACCTGTGGGTTATATTAACTGCAAACTTTCTGCTTGCAAACTGGTACATGGCAAAAACTATCCTATTACGATTTTGCCCAGTGCAAGAGTCAGAATAGAATGAAATTGTCCTGCTTCCTGTTTTATGTAATGGTAAAGACAACTAGCTATGTATATCGATGGCTACCCGTTTAGCAATCTGGTGATGCCAAACGAAACAATATCCTTGTTTCGTAAGAATGTTGTATATTGTAAAATTAGACACTACTTATACTTTCTTTTATTGTAGAAACAACTCACCTCGGATTGTGGAATGTGCAGCAGTTTTTCTAAATCGAAGCATGCAACGGATTGCGTGGATTTATCAAAAGTTGTCTTCTCTAATTCTTTTATCTTACGTACAGTCTCTTTTGCTTCCCTGTGTTTTTCAAAATTTTCTTGTAGTTGAGCCTTTCTTTCAGTATCTGCATTATGATAAATCATACACTGTTCACACAAATCTTTTTTGGGGCCAAAGAACGAATAATTAAGCCTTGTGTTAAAAATAAGCTCAGATTGACTTTTGCTGGCCATTTTAATGACTTCGTAATCAGGTTGTGAGGTAAATCACTCTTTGTACAATCTGTACATCTTACTCGTAGATTGATTTAAAGTTTCGTTTAGGTAAAGTCTTGTTCTGTCCTTTCTTGTATAATGGGACTCCACCACGGGGAATGATTTGGTATGATCAATTATACTTTGTTGTGTGTCTTCGCTCATTCCTTTAGGTCTATTTAAATGAGTCCCTCTTAAATAAGTTAATGTTGTGTTTCTTTTTTTTTAAAGCAGTATACAGTAGTAGCAGTATAGCAGGTATACACAACTTTTTTTGTAATCCCTAAAGTTCCTAGAAACATACTTTTACAGACAACAATGTTAAATATGTAAAGTATGGAAGTACTTTACATTCTGAAAATACGAACCTAATGTTAATGATTACTAGTTTTATCTATATATAGATTATTAGATATAGAGGTAGATTAATATTACAATACGTAAAAATAAATCATTCACATTCACTTTTAAACCATATTGCGATAAGAACTTACGGCTAACTAATTCGTATTAGTGTTAACATTCTAGTGAAGGTTTTGTTATTGCGAGAATAAAATACTACTAACACAATACCATCAAAACATTGATCGTATTCAGACGAATAATAGCGTAACATTTTCTTACTAGTTTGTTCTGGTAACTGGCAGCTATCTGGTTGAACGTAAGATGGTGAAGTGGTGTTATTCGCCTTTTTTTCGTGTGACAAATTTCGATAGAACAAAGACGGTCTCTAGTTATAACTCTGCAAATTTTGGTTATAAATTTGTGAAAAAAATAATTGTCACGCATCTGGGTGCATAGAAGTATATTATGCAATAAAAAGTTTTTGGCGCATTATGACATTACCGCTTTATTCGATTGGGGCGTCGACATGTTATTTTATTTATTTTTATTTTTATTTTGTTTTATTTGGGAAATATACAGTACATAATACTTAAAATTAGAAACGTAAGATTAACATAAACCAAAGGAATTTCCACTATTAAATAACACAATTACAGCTAAATAAACATAGCAAGTAAAATAAAACAATAGTATGTAATAACAAACAACCTTAATTAAATACTATAGAACAACAAATTATTACGAGGTTTTGGCAACGCATAACATAACTTCCCTGCGATACTTCAGTAAAGACATATAAAATATATCAATATTTGTCTATTTAACGTAGTAATATTCACAAACTCGATCAAGAAACATATTCTTTCTGTAATTTGTATTGACATTAGGCAACCAATAAGTATTTGTTTTACGAGCAGATTGTCGGGGCCAACAGAAATAAAAAATTTTGAGTAAAAATGGCGAGTCAATTTCATCTGATAAAATTTTATATAGAATCACTTGATCTCTAACAATTCTACGGCTTTGAAGGCTCCTCAAGGACATGCTTTCAATTGCAAAATAGGGAAAACGATATTTACAATGTTTAAGTAGTTTATTCGGGTATATTGCGGGTTCCAGGCCGTCGACGCATATTTAAGAATAGATTTGACAAAACTATTATATAAAAGTAATAATGTATCTAAATTATTGAATTCTGTAGAAACTCTCAATAAAAAGCCAAGCATACGATATGCTTTAACAGTTATGGTATTAAAATGAACATTAACAGTTAATTCAGTATCTAAATAAACACCTAGATCTCTAATTTCGTTTACTCTAGAAATAATAATATCATGGAATTTATAGGTGAAAGTGATCGGTTTTGGCTTACGACAGAAAGAACTTACATTACACTTTTTAGCATTAAGGAAGATAGAGTTATTTTGTCAATAGTTTAAGAGTCTAGTCAGGTCACTTTGTAGTAAAAGACAGTCCGATTTAGAGGCTACTTTCATAAGAATTTTAGTGTTATCAGCATAGATATACATTTTGAGTAAAGAAATTTTTTAGTGACGTCATTAATAAATACTAAGAATAGCAACAGACCCAAGTGGGACCCTTGGGGAACACCAGATGATATGGGTACAAATGTAGAGCAGTAACCCTTAATAGTGACCGCCTGACTTCGGCATCGTAAGTAGGATTCCAGCCATCTTAGGAGACCTCCATGAATCCCAATCTCGGAAAGCTTGTGAATTAGAAGTGAATGGGATACCTTATCGAATGCTTTGGAATAATCTGTATAGACAACATCTACCTGATAACCGTTATCCATAGCATCAGACACCACATGAGTAAAATCTCAAAGATAGGTCTCGGTGGAACGCTTACTAATAAAACCATGCTGTTCACCAATTATCCGAGGTCTCATAACTGAAAAAACTGTATCATAGACAATTTTTTCAAACATTTTGGCGACAGTGCAAAATTTGTGATGGCCCGATAATTCTGTATATCATGTTTATTACCAGATTGGAAAACTGGCACATCAAAGGATTGTTTCCGTATTTTAGGTATGCAACCTATACGAAGGGACAAACAAAATAAAATAAAGATAAGTAATGCCAGAGCATCACTGAACATTCTCAAAAACACAGGCCGAATGTTATCAGGCCCACTACCTTTATTAATATCGGGTCGCTGTAGATATTGTAACAATATCTATCAATAATTCAATATTGCCCAAGGTGGTCACCAAAATAGGATTCTCAGGACTAATAACGTCTGCCGTGGCATGAGCATCAAGCGTTGCTGGCTCGAAGGCAGACTGAAAGTAAGAGTTTAACAAACCTGCAATGATATTTCCATCTGAACACTGGTTATTATTATAATCCATAGTGTCAGGAAGATCGTCAGCCCGTTTCTTAGACTTCACAAACGACCAGAAATGTTTACTGTTACTTTTAATTTTGTGTTCAGAGATTTTTATAAAATGATCATAGCATTTAGATTCAAATTTCTTTTGTCTAGCCCTAAGCAAACTAAACTTATCATAAAGAGGAGTTTCATTTTAAATTTGATTGTCTTATCAGGCTATCACATTAGTTTTATAAATCTGTATGTATGGATGGGTCTTTAGATGTTTACATGTTTTTTTATTTATTGTTACCATGCTACATCTACTGAATGGATTGGGCTGAAACTTTGAATAGATGTACCTAGTTCTAGACCTAAATTGATATTATTTTTAATGCTGCGTGCGAAGCCGCGGACAGAAATTATTACGGAAAACATACACTGTTTATGTACTAATTTAAAGTTATTATCTGTTTAGAATGGCGGATATGCATCTAGAAAGTTACTAAGGACAGTACCACGGCAAATTACGTCTGTGTTGAAAGCAGATGTTTTATGGGCGTTGGGAGTGACAGGTAAGCGATTTCATTATTGAACTCAGCTACACGCCTTCTTAACTTTCTACCACCGAAGCAACTCGCTAAGCTACCATCTACCGTCGCTGCAGTGCAGCCGTGGCCTAAATGGTGGATAGACAGGATAGCCACGCCTCGTAGTTGCTTGATGCGCTAAATGACTTGAGTTGACTTCTTTGTTATTGGCAAATGTGTCTGGTATGCCACTTTTCTGCCAGTGCCAGGGTCAGTTCATGGAAATTTCGTAGTCATGAAATGGAGGTGTGGTTACAATAATAATATGAGGGGTAGATTTTGAAAAATGCCAATGAGTTTTTTACCTCGAACACCAGTAACAAAAACCTAAAAAAAAAACAAGTTCCGTCAAGTGCGAGTGTGATTCGCGCGCCGAGGGTTTCGAACGATTCTCAGGTATCTATACCAGTATGTACTATTAGGTATGTACGGTTTAGACACTATGCTATTTAATTAATACCAAATAATTTAAGATACCTACATTTCAGATGTATCGGTTTGCAAACTTCGGAGTATAGAGGGTATCATTTTTGACTTTTTTCAGTATATTTCGAAAAGTACCTACTGGAATTTCAAAAACTGTTTTGAGATGTACAAACCGATACCTTTTATTTGATACGCTTATCGGTGTGGTAGACCCCCTTTTGACTATTTTTCAAAAAGTTCTACGTACAGATTTCTCTATATTTTCCCTATAAAATATAGATCTACAAACCCTACATATATTTCAGATGGATTGCTTTGCAAACTTCGGAGATAAGGAGAAAGGGGGAAATGGGTATTTTTTCGAGTTTTTTCAAAATATTTCAAAAAGCATATTACAAAAGCTACACAAATTTCAAAAACTGTTTTGAGATGTACAAACCAATACCTTTCATTTGATACCCCATTCGGTGAGGTAGCCCTCCCTTTTGAAAATTATTTCCCCTTTTGACCATTTTTCAAAAAGTGTTCTACTTACAGACTTCTCTATATTTTTACTGTAAAATATAAATCCATATCCACAAACGCTACATACATTTCAGATGGATCGCTCTGCAAACATCGGAGATAGGGGGGAGAGTGGGTAATTTTTCGGCTTTTTTCAAAATATTTAAAAAAGTATGAAACCTACAATAATTTCAAAATCTATTTTGAAATGTACAAACTGATACCTTTCATTTGACACCACTTGACCTTGTAGGTCAGTTTTAAAATTTCGACATCACAGTTTGTACCGAAAAATTTTGCATTTTCATTTATATTTTTTTCCTTTAATCTGTATTGGCGCACGAAATGTATTATTATTATTTAAAAATTAAGTTATTTGCTGCTGTAGTTGCTGAGATATTAAATACGGAAAAAAGGACAGAAAAAGCAAGACCAGGGTTTCGAAACCGATCTCCGACCTTCGAAACCCTAAAAATATTAGGTACTTATGAAAATAACAAACAATCTAAGGCTTAACGTGATGCTCCAAATATTCTGTTTTAATCAGTGGTACAAACACAGCGCATTAAAGTTACGACACCTATAATACCAAGTTTCTTCAGACGTGTCACTAATTGACCCCTTTCGTTTCCGATCTCAAGGGCTTTTTTCCACACACGTTTTTTTCTATCGCCGTAAAAATCTGCGGTTAATTCGCCGTGCGTAGGCACGGTCGCCAGTGTTGTATGGATCATTAAAGAACCTTGTTGACACTCAGGTTTTTTCGCCGTATAACTCTACGGTTAATTCGCTTTGTGTAGGAACGGCGGCGGTGGCGGCGCCGCCGTAAAATAATTTTCATAACAGGGCATCGATCACGGTATCCGCCGCGGCCGCTTCCCCCGTAGATAGCTAGAACCTTACAAAAATTACACTCTAAATTGTCGACGAAATTGTTTTACGCAGACAGTTTGCGCATAGGCGTGACAACTTCTGTGTATACGGAAGAAGAGATCAGTTAAGTCCACTTTATTTTATTTTAATTATGAGTGAGATACCTGAAAATAATAAAGGCTTTTTTTTATAGGAACAATCTGAAAGTCATACCATTACTTATTACTTGTTATATTTAAATTCATTTGGTTCCTTATAATTATTAATATCTAAAATTTATAATGATATTTTATTTCGGACAACAAATAGTTAGGAAGTCACAGAACTGTTTCAGTGTAGTCAATACTAAACAAATATAACGCAAAAATAAAAGATTTTATTTCAAATAACTATTGCTACTAAGTACTTTTTAAATGTTTGAACCAGTAATCATTGAAAACTAGTATTTTTATATGTATTTGTATTTATTTATTTATTAACTAATACGATTATTTACAATCAATTACATTAGATTAAGAACACATAAAAATTACATACACGTGAAATTTGAAAAGAAGCAAGGTCTTATAGCACAAATAAAGGAAGAAATCCAAAAACAGTAAATTTTAAGTTAATTCACAAAAAAATCTTGATTATTGTCATGGACCAAAACCTGTAGGGTACTTCCTGTTGACCTAGAATCATAAAATTTGGCAAGAAGCAATGTTTTATAGTACAAATAAAGAGAAAAATCCGAAAACCATAATTTAAAGATCATTAAAAAAAAACTAGCCTTGGACCTACAAAGAAAGAAAGAAAGAAAGAAAAGAAAGAAAATTATTTATTAAACACTACACACACACAAAAACTTTGAGACAATAAATTTAAAAAGAGACTACTTAGTACTCGGTAACAAACAGCACAGACAAACACATGTGAACTAAGTAAATAGTATACTAATACAAACATTGGGTTAATTAATAGGTACCAAGTAGTCCACTCAGCAAGCAGACGAGCGCGACTATAGGGCCTACTTCCCGTTGAAACATGATTATTTAGCAAGAAACAAGGCCTTACAATTATACGGACCCCTTGGTGCGCGAGTCCGACTCGCGCTTGACGTTTTATTTGTGCCTTGGAAGTGTGATTTTAGCAATTTTGCTAGGCATCCTTCCTGTCCGAACGCTAAAATGACACTAGTTGAAATGGTAGCCTATTTCGGTTTCAAGTTTCAGGGTGCGCATTGTGAACCTATGGGGGCCGACGGATACCTCCGGCGGATACCTTGATCGATGTAGCAGGGTCATCAAAAGAACGGATCTGTCGTCCGTTATCCGTCAACTTCTTAATTCGATTTTCAAAGTAGGCCTTAAACAAAATTACGATTGCAGGAGAAGGCGTCAAAGTGGCAGTCTTCGACACGGGTCTCGCTCGGAATCACCCTCACTTCGGGCGTATCCGCGAGAGGACCGACTGGACGGGAGAGAATACGTTAGACGACGCCCTTGGCCACGGGACCTTCGTAGCGGGGGTTATCGCGTCCAGATCTGACTGCCTTGGATTCGCGCCTGACGCTGATCTTCATATATTCCGAGTTTTTACTGATAACCAGGTCTGTTCCGTTCGATATAGTTCGATTTATGCAATCATGTCAATGAAATGAAGTAGTATAGTTACAACTTCGATCAGGTATTCCGCGCGGCCCCCCATAGCAACACAATGCGCACCTTGAAGACAATCAAGGACGGGATTTCCTATTTTCAGTAAATTTTTAATGCATGTTTTACCACTATAGTGTGCTAGTCGCACTATATCCTCAAGAAATCAGCGCTGTAAATTATTTTTTGGTTTGTCTCCTTTACGATTTTGACTTTGTTCTTAATTAAATAAATAAATAATGCTGGACAATCCACACAGCCAGCATCATCTAGCCTCAAAGTAAGCAGACCTTGTGTTATGGGTACTAGATGACTGATAAATACAATACGTAAAATAGATAGATATTTTTTTTTATTATATATAGAAAATACCCAGAACACCCGGAACAAATAATTGCAGATCGTACAAACATTTGTCCCAAGGCGGGAATCGATCCCGCAACCTTCTGCGTCGCAGGCGGACCTTCGCCCGCCGCGCCACATCGGTCGTCAAATAAATAATGAATAGAGAGGCCCTTTTTTATTTATTTTTATTTTATGGTTTTTGTGCGGTAGTTTTTTGTATTATGAAAATATAATAAACTAATAACAATAGTTATTTTGATTTTAATTTTATTCTGTTTATGTTGCATTATATTTGTTTATTAGTATTGGCTACACAGAAACAGTTCTGTAACTACACTAACTACCTACATACCTAACTATTTGTCTCGTCCGTGGGGTACAGAGGCTCTCCGGGTTTTTAAAAAGTTATCTGAGGGTCTGGTCGACGCGACGCGTGCTCCCTGAGCTGGTGGGTATCTGACGCAGCGCATCAGCATTGCCATACAGCGGGGCAATGCATCCAGCGTCTTGGAGACGCTTCCGACTGGTATTGATATGGATCAGTTGAGCTACCTGTAGATTGTTTGCAACAGTCTGCTTAATTGTTTCGATTGTAAATACTAGTTCTAATTTGTTTTTATTATTGAATTGTTATTTTCTTTGTCATTAAAGTTACTATTTGTTGTCCGAAATAAAATATGTTTATAAATTGAATTATTAAAGAACCAAATGAATTGAAATAAGATAAGTAGATAGATAGTTAGAACATTTATTTGCAACTACAACACACAATATAAAGGTATACAAAACACAACAAGAAGAGAGAGAAGAGAGGTACATCAAACATAAAAAAAGACTTATAAAATAGTCTGTACGGTATTAAGTAATAGGTAACGGTATGATTTTCAGATTGTTCCTATAAAAAAACATCGTTAATATTTCAGGTATGTACTACATCCGTATGCTCACAACTTGTCACGCTTCTGCGCAAACTGTCTGCGTCAAACAATTTCGTGGATAATTTCGAGTGCCATTTTAGTAAGGTTCTTGTTATCTATGGGGGAGGCGGCGGAAACCTCTTTGATCGATGAGTTACAATAAAGAACTTACTAATGAAGTCATGAAATGGGTGCTCATTCTGAACTTAGCGGAAAAGGGGGGGTTATACCGGACCTCAGCAACATAACGATATCATAAGCCTTGGATAGAGAAAAAATCAGTCGTTCAACTAATTTACTGATTTCACTTATGTTTTGAAATTTGACTCTATCTGAACCTCTTTGAGGTCCGGAACCCCGCCACATTTCAGCTAAGTACACCAATTTCCCGTCACCCTGTAAACTACATTAAAAGTAACACGTTCTGCTGTGCAGTTCTCTCGAAAGCTTCACTTGACCATGATTTAATAAAAAACAATTTATGTTACAGGTGTCATACACATCGTGGTTCCTAGATGCATTCAACTACGCTATAATGCGCAAAATAGATATTCTAAACTTGAGCATTGGTGGGCCAGACTTCATGGACCATCCTTTTGTCGATAAAGTTTGGGAGCTTAGCGCAAATAAGGTGACCTATTTTAATTTCTTATAAATCAATAGGAAACGTTGATTTTCTTAGGTTAGCTTTCTTTACTGTTGGTTTCAGGTTCAGTTATTTTTTAATTGACTTCATAAAAGGAGGAGGTTCGGCTGTATGTATGTTTTTATATACCTTCGCCGATTTCTCTGTCAATTGTGGACGGATTTTAATAATTTTTTATTATTGTTTAGAGAATGATCCCGAAATAGTCCCATAAAAATGTTATTCCCAAGGGATTAGTATTTGTAAATATTAGGTCCTTACATATGAAATTGGCGTTTTGTATGGGAGGAACAAAAAGTCGAATATTTTTTAATATAATATATTTAATTAATCAAAGTATGAACCATTATTTTCTATGCACTTTTGCCATCTTATAGGTAGTTCATTGATCCCTTTACTAAAAAAACCAGTCGGACGGGAATCAATAAAATCTTTGAAGGCGATTTGGACTGCCCCATCGGAGTTGAATTTTTTCCCTTGCAAGAAGTTATCCAAATTTCGAAAAAAATGGTAATCTGTTGGAGCAAGGTCCGGGGAGTACGGAGGATGTCTTAGACTTTCCAATTGAAGCTCTTCTAATTTAGTAGCCGTCTGTTGCGCAGTGTGTGGTCTAGCGTTGTCGTGAAGCAGCAGTGGCGTGGAGCGATTGACCAGCCTAGGTTGTTTAGTCGCTAGCTTTTCCATCATGGTTTGCAATTGCTGACAATAGACATCAGCCGTAATAGTCTGGCCAGATTTGAGAAAACTGTAATGAACAATACCGGCACTAGTCCACCAAACGCTTACAAGTAACTTTTTTGGGGTTAATTTTCGCTTGGGGCAGGATTTGGCTGGCTGGCCAGGATCCAACCATTGCGCTGAGCGCTTCCGATTATCGTAAAGAACCCATTTTTCATCACAGGTAATGATTCGGTTTAAAATACCTTCATTATTGTGCCGGTTTAGTAATGTAACGCAGCAGTCGACGCGCGTTTGCCGGTTTGCTTCAGTCAATTCGTGAGGTACCCACCTTTCAAGCTTTTTAATCTTCCCAATTTGCTTCAAGTGAATTAAAACAGTTTTATCACTAACATCGCAGCCTGCAGCTAACTCGGACGTGGTTTGCGATGGATCCGCTTCCACAATAGCCTTCAACTCTTCATTATCAACTTGAGTCTCAGGCCGTCCACGGGGCTTGTTCTGCAGGTCAAAATTTCCAGAACGAAAACGTTGGAACCAAAAACGAACTGTGTTTTCTTTTGCAACACGAACGCCATACACATCATTCACCCTTCGAGTTGTTTCCGCAGCACTAGTGCCACGGCGGAACTCGTACTCGTAAATAATGCGATATTTTAAGTTTTCCATTTTGTAAAATGAGTGACGCAAACAGAAAAAAACAGAAGGAAAAAAACAAATGAATGACGATCATCGAAGCACAAATACATGAGTCTATAGCTGTACAAATTTGAATTTGGAATTCCTTACCAAAGAGGAGAAATTTGTGATTAAAGTGGCCAGTACGAAAAACGCCAATTTCATATGTAAGGACCTAATATTAAGGAATTTTAACTCGATTTTAAGTGTTTCTTTAAAACATACCCAACATCAAATTATCTTATTTTATTCTTGTTAGGTTTTCTTTTGTAGTCGAGTTTTATTTTTAACCCCTACGCAAATACGTAAGAGGGGTTACTAACCCTCTTATTGCGTCTGTTCCACGTGTATCTGTTTGTCTGTGGCGTCGTAGCTCCTAAATACCTGAACCAATTCGCATTTAGTATTTTTCTGTTTCGAATGGGTTTTCACCGAGCGTTGTATTAGCTAAGCTTGCTGAAAATCAGTGTAGCCGTTCTAATCTTAAGAAACTCAAAGCAAAATCGTCAAGGATTTCGAATCTTTAGCTTGTTCCAAATTCTTAATTACTTGTCTAATTTTTATAACTTTTTTTTAGTTAAATTTATTGCTAACTAAATTCATAATAACTGACCTTCAGGTGATAATGGTATCAGCGATAGGCAACGACGGTCCTCTGTACGGAACACTGAACAACCCAGCGGATCAGATGGACGTCATCGGCGTAGGTGGTATCGGGTTCGATGACCGCATCGCAAAGTTCTCATCCCGGGGCATGACTACTTGGGAGCTGCCGGAGGTAGGTTTACTGCAATTTGAGTTATCTTTATCATATTCTTATCAGCCCACAAACGTCCACAGTTGGACATAGGCCTCCCCCATACGATGGCACGAAAAACGGTCCTGAACCGCGTCCATCCATCGACTCCCTGCGACCTACTGAACTTCATTTCGTTTTAATCTTGAAGGACGTACTTTGAATCCCTCGCTACGCTTAGGATTCAAAAAATCACTCTCGCCTTAAATAGATTATTTTGTTCCCTTGTGATATAATCTACTATTTCACCACTCTCGCTCGAAAACGGTGACTTTGCTGCTCGAAAACAGTGTGCAAAATCGGGATTTGCTCACATGTGGAATAAAGGACATTATTTAACTTGTTGAAAAAAGTAATTTGAATTCAGAATCCTGCACTAAATTTCGATGCTGTAATATGTTATTATTACTCTATGGTCAGCGCCGAAAAAAATAATAAACTACGCGATCTGCACCAGGGGAGATAAATTTTCTCACTGAAGGTATCGCCATTTTTATGTGTACCTTGACGACTTGGCTTGTGAAGACCATTCTTCTAGGCGGACAGTGCCCGCTTTAAATAATGCTCGCTTTAAATAAGGCTCGGAATTTATATGGGACTTGCACCTCTGTAAGCTGCACTCATTTTAGCTTAGGGAAGGAGTTTAGACAGCGGTTAACCTTCCCAGAAACGCATAACTTCGTTCGTTCATGGTTTGAAAAAGTTTTATTACCATTCGTACCCTCCATGGTTGTTGACCAAAATTAGTTCCTGACATTCGACCTCATTTATAAATTACAAAATAATTTTGTTTGAAATTAAATGGTAATATGATGATTAGTTATGACCCTGCATAGGTTGACATAACACTCTACCACAACCTATATTCAACCACGAAAGATCTCTGGCATCTATTGAGATCTAAAAAATAGGCATTTGCATTTGCTCTCAAGTTAAAACTAGAGAGCAAATGTTTTTGTTTTGTGCCTTTTAAATCCTTCACTAGCTAAGCAGTCTACTTTAAAGCCACTCGCTACGCTGTTGACTGTATTCTAGACTGCTTCGCTGGCTCGGTATTTAACATCGGCACGTTAAACAAAATATTGTTTTCTCTGATGTTGAAGAAATAACTATTGTGCAATACTCTCACAATACTTTATAACTGTAGTTCGTGTTGGAAGAACACACAAACTAGGTTCGTAGTTAACACGCTTACATTCATAATAATTTCGTCCTTTCACAATATCCATGATTTCACCTATAATGCTAAGATAATGTGTATTTCGCCCCACTGCTGGGCTTACAAAGGCCTACCCCAAAATAGGAGTCGAGACGGCCATATTCACAATTATCTGTGGAGGGGGCACTGGTGACTAGTATCACAGGTTTTAAAACCTATCACAGGCACCAGTCTCTCACAAACAGGTATCTGTATTTTCTACACTACACCTAGCTATACCCATTAACTGTGAGAATACCTTTTGTGAAGAGAAAATAAATATTATTATTATTATTATCCATCTCAGCCTTAACGACGTCATCCGGCGGGCCTTTGTCACCGCTAACGTACCAGCTATTCTCGAACCGAATGGTCTGTTGCGTGACGATGGTAAGAAGCCTGACGGCATGACACTAGTCCCATGGGAGTTGGGGAGGCCCATTGTGTGGGACGCTACATGCGTCGACACACTTGCGCCTTCCCATCTTCCGAGGACATCCGTAAGGGCTGGTGCGGCGGCAGATTTGGCCGAGGATCTCAAGAGACGCAAATATGCAGGTCTCGACAGAGCCTACATATTTGCTCCCTTTGGGGTCGAGACCCTAGGTCCGTGGGGTACCGAGGCTCTCCGGGTTTTTAAAAAGTTATCTGAGCGTCTGGTCGACGCGACGCGTGACCCGAGAGCTGGCGGATATCTGGCGCAGCGCATCAGCATTGCCATACAGCGGGGCAATGCAGCCAGCGTCTTGGGGACGCTTCCGACTGGTATTGATATGGATCAGTTGAGCTACCTGTAGATTGTTTGCAACAGTCTGCAGTTAGCTTAATTGTTTCAATTGTAAATACTAGTTATAATTTGATTGTAATTTTCTTTGTTAATAAAGGCCATTGCCGTTTTCCATCTCATATATTTTAAATCTCGTTATAAAATACATTTTTGATTATAGAAAATAAAAATATTATAAAACTAATATACAGTAAAAAATATATTAAAACGGTGAATCACCGGCCGCGAAGCTAGCCTCAAGCGGCCGGTGACTACTGTGAGAGAGGAACTTCCTTACTTATTATTGTTATTCATATGGCAGTTGGCAGGGCACATTATCGGTAAGCACCCTGGGAGGTAATCTCGTGTCGTGTAACTCTACACCATTTCATTTCTATAATATATATTTTTGTATTGGATTTTATAATATGAATATTTTTCTGTTATTTTCAGGGATATGGACGTATGAAACCGGATATCGTCACTTATGGCAGCGCAGTGCGGGGTTCAAGCGTCAATGGAGGATGCCGGTCTCTCAGTGGTCAGTGCTTTACACCTCTTAAACCATCTACTTTGAACTAGTCGTTAATAATAGTCATCTGGTATGCAAACCAAAAGCTCTGCCTACTTTGGGGACAGATGATGTTGTCTGAAAATCTCCATTAATATTATTATTAATTTTTCAATGAGAATGAGTCTTGTGTGTCCCACTGCTGTGCAAAAGCCTTGCTTGATTCCCTCCGCTTTGAACTTTTAATCTGAAGTTAGTTAATGCAACCTCGAGGTCCATAGCTCAATAGAGCCACCAGGCACCCGACCGGTACCGCCTCGCGTGGTCAACCAGTAAACCTCGTTTTCGTGAACGTTTGCAAAGCGCTGTCAACGCAAGGCAAGCATGCGAGCAGCGCCGCGTGGACGGTGGGTGGTCTACTCGCCGTCCGCGCGTTGACAGCTTGCGGGTGAGCCGGTTCAGAGTTTATGTAGTGAGCGCATATCGATATAATTCCATAAAGAATACTACGAGGCGTCGCGGGTCGATTGCCGGGTGGCTCTAATGAGCTATGGCCTTAAATAAACTACAGATCCAGGTATCTCGCGAGCTTTTATGAAGTAGTGAGTCGTAACTTGGAGTTATTACCAACTCTTGTGCTACATACCGTACCTACTTAGTCATCTTGGACGGTCCGTGTGGGAAGGTCCGTTTTAAGCGGTGCTAATAGTTATAGTATATTTAATACCATGGAGGTATGAAATATATGTTTTGTTTTTGTTATACTTTGTTTTGCACTTTTTTTCGTATAAGTTGTAGTCGAAATAAAGGTTAATCTATCCTATAAATAAACGTATTGTTTATCTATTCTCATATAACAGGTACATCAGTAGCATCTCCAGTGGTAGCCGGTGCTATCGCGCTGCTAGCTAGCGGCGTCCCGCGACATCACCTGACCCCGGCCGCTGTTAAACAGGCGTTATGTGTCACCGCCATACGTCTCTCCGGGCCTAACATGTTCGAGCAGGGACACGGAAAACTAGACCTTATTAGCGCTTATCAGGTATCATTTTACGGTTCTTCTTCACCAGACATAAATCCACAGCTGAACATATGTTCAGCAGTGGATTTATGTCGTGTCGTGTGTATATTTGTGGCATCGTTTAGGGCATATGCCACAAATATTGATCATGCCTCTTTTTTTCGAATCACACGTAGTGACCCGTCTACCTCACTGAGCTCCATTATACAGGATGTCTCAAATGAAAGGACATAGTTCTTTAGCTTACTGCGTGAACGCAACGCTTAGGAGGGGTGGGGGGATATGTCAGTCGGTAGCCTGGCTCTTGTGAATTTAGTCGCTAGTAGCGGATCGCGCGTTGTGCGTACGCGAATTTTACGAAAATGGTAATTCTGCTACTAGAAAAAATAAATTTCTGCAATATTCGAAGTTTTCGGCACTTAAATGATGCGCTAAACATTTCTGCTATTCGGAAATGGATAAAAAAGTTTGAGGAGACCGGTCCAACACAAAAACCAAAATACACCAAAATCCAGGCGCCCGAGGTTATCGCGAGCAGAGGAGAACGTTGAACGGGTTAATCAGTCTGTTCGCGATGATCCCGACCTCTACATTACATCGCTACAGGCTTGGCAAGTACGGAGCGTACTTGCCAAGCCGTCACCAGAAATTTTAGTGTTAGATTAAATGAGTATCGTGAAAGCGAAGGTAAACATTTAAGAAATTTTAGATGTGAGAATTTATTTTTAAGAAATATATTCCAAAAGAGTGCGTTTTAATAATTAAACAACACTTTTTCGATAAACTATTTTTAGGGTTCCGTACCCGAAGGGTGAAAACGTAACCCTATTACTAAGCCTCCGCTGTCCGCGTGTGTGTGTGTTTTTCTCTTGCCGCTAAAACACAAATATTAAAAATAAAATAACCACCACTACCCCCTGGTCACACCTGAACATAAGCTACAGAAATCAGAGAGGTCCGTTTATATAATGAGTCCTTCGGTTTATAATCGGCTGCACGACTAGATCCGTGATGCAGCTTCCACACATATTTTTAAGAAAGAGTAAGAAAGTGGCTCCTTGAATTGGAATTAATTAAAATGGAATTAATTGGAATTTTTGGAATTTATTTATTTACTTTATTGGAAAACCAACGGCTTAAACTAACTTAATCAATTTACGTAATAGCAACAAAAAGCCACTTATACATAGATTTTCACGTGTTGTGACATTTAACTAACAAGTGAACTATAAACAACAGTTTCGACTTTTATCAAAATATTTCAAATAGTATGACACCTACAGAAATTTCAAAAACTGAGTCGGTTTGTAGGTACTTTGAGACGCCAGACCTTTCATTTGATACCACACTTGACCTTACTTGACTCTTTTAAAATTTCAACATGACAATTTGTATTGAAAATTTTCATCTAATGTATAATTTTTTTTCTTTCAATCTGTACAGGCACGAAATGTTTTATTATTTTAAATTTCAAGTTATTTGCTGCTGTAGTTGTTGCGATATTAAAGACGAAAAAAAGGACAGAAAAAGCGAGACCATAAGGACAGAAAAAATACAGAAAAACCGATCTCCGTTCTTCGAAACCCTACCCTATTATATGACATCAATCAATTTTTTAATTTGCCATTATTATAATTTTTGATTTTTTATGTTAAATGAATGACATGTAATAAGAGTATTACGAATATATTATGTATTCTGTACTTACTAGTTTTCGTGTGAACACTTAGGCAAGAAAATTAGTAGGAATCGAGCCACATCCAGCTCTCGATGTGTTACGCCACGGCCGCACTGCAGGATGGTAGGCAACTTACCCGGTTGGCGGTTAGCATTGACGCCTCGATGATGGTAGTTTAGCGGGTTGCTTCGATGGTAGCTGGGCGCGTGGCTTAGGTTACGTGCGCACTGCCAGGCCGGCCGAGCCGTATCGATTCCCCCGACGCGTACCATTGTACGGGTTGGAAGAATTTCCACTTTGTGGAATTAGGTCATTACCTTATTCCACAAAGTGGAAATTCTTCCAACACTTCGTTTCGCCTTCAATTGCGGTGGATATTCCTTTACATTTAAATAATCCCTAGCCACTATTGGTTCTCTGAGCTATATGGCCGGCCCACTGCTATATTAATTAGATAGTTTGACAATTTATCTGTTAAATGAAACACCACTTTGAATTAGAGTGGTGTTTTCTTAAAGATAATCGTACAAACAGCAGCTTCGTAGTTTATCTTTGACGTAAAATGTATGCAACCTTATGTCAATAACATCAACAAATTATATGTATTTTAGGACAGCCACCTTTAAGCAGCAATCAAGTCATGATTTAATTATCCAATGTAATATTTTCTTACAGTTCCTCAGAAAGTACGAGCCGCAAGTAACACTCAGCCCGAACTACATAGACCTAACGGAGTGCCAGTACATGTGGCCTTATTGCACGCAGCCTCTGTATTTCAGCGCGCAGCCGACTATCGCCAACGTTACTCTAATCAACGGCTTGGGCGTTTCCGGCACTGTCGTGAGTATAGACACCACTAAAAATTCTTTTCGACTAACAAAAGCAAGGCTACTACATAGATCGAACGGAGTGCCATCACATGTGGCCTTATTGCACGCACCCTATGGACTTCAGCGCGCAGCCGACTATCACCAACGTCACTCTGATCAACGGCTTGGGCGTTTCCGGCACTGTCTTGAGTATAGACACCACTAAAAATTCTTTTCGACTAACAAAAGCAAGGCTACTACGTAGATCGAACGGAGTGCCATCACATGTGGCCTTATTGCACGCACCCTATGGACTTCAGCGCGCAGCCGACTATCACCAACGTCACTCTGATCAACGGCTTGGGCGTTTCCGGCACTGTCTTGAGTATAGACACCACTAAAAATTCTTTTCGACTAACAAAAGCAAGGCTACTACGTAGATCGAACGGAGTGCCATCACATGTGGCCTTATTGCACGCACCCTATGGACTTCAGCGCGCAGCCGACTATCACCAACTTCACTCTGATCAACGGCTTGGGCGTTTCCGGCACTGTCTTGAGTATAGACACCACTAAAAATTCTTTTCGACTAACAAAAGCAAGGCTACTACGTAGATCGAACGGAGTGCCATCACATGTGGCCTTATTGCACGCACCCTATGGACTTCAGCGCGCAGCCGACTATCACCAACGTCACTCTGATCAACGGCTTGGGCGTTTCCGGCACTGTCTTGAGTATAGACACCACTAAAAATTCTTTTCGACTAACAAAAGCAAGGCTACTACGTAGATCGAACGGAGTGCCATCACATGTGGCCTTATTGCACGCACCCTATGGACTTCAGCGCGCAGCCGACTATCACCAACGTCACTCTGATCAACGGCTTGGGCGTTTCCGGCACTGTCTTGAGTATAGACACCACTAAAAATTCTTTTCGACTAACAAAAGCAAGGCTACTACGTAGATCGAACGGAGTGCCATCACATGTGGCCTTATTGCACGCACCCTATGGACTTCAGCGCGCAGCCGACTATCACCAACGTCACTCTGATCAACGGCTTGGGCGTTTCCGGCACTGTCTTGAGTATAGACACCACTAAAAATTCTTTTCGACTAACAAAAGCAAGGCTACTACGTAGATCGAACGGAGTGCCATCACATGTGGCCTTATTGCACGCACCCTATGGACTTCAGCGCGCAGCCGACTATCACCAACGTCACTCTGATCAACGGCTTGGGCGTTTCCGGCACTGTCTTGAGTATAGACACCACTAAGGGTGCTTTTTGACTAACAAAAGCAAGGCTACTACATAGATCATTGGTTGTTACTAGTTTCTAGGCCACAGGTGGGCCCTTTTTCCGTGACGGGTGGGGGGCTGCTAGTCTAACCACCTGATGTCCTCTAGAAAAGCCAGCAGCTCGCTGACGCCTCCCTAGGCGTCCTCGGTGTCCCGAGGTAGTGTAGTCTTTGAGACGCTACGCTGTCGCACTCTACAAGCACATGCGCGGTCGTCTCCTCAGCATTCATGCACCGTTTGATTCCTAAGTCCTAACTCAAGTGAAGGTCCACCCTTTCCTCTATTATTTTCTTAAACCGACTAAGTAACAAAACCGGTGTATTTTTTCCCCAGTGCAACACAAAATTTGACAAAATTTTTGAATTTATTTATGAGTTTTGATGGCCGTTTTACGCAAAATTACAAATGTAATATTAGTACTTTCCAGTGAAATGTGATATTTGCAGTGTTATTTTTCTTGCTACTGGTGTGACACCCTTTCTTTACCCGCACAACACACCATTTTAATATTTTAATGTGAGTGCTGCTTTTCGCGTCATTTGAAGTATTTTACTAACGGCTCGAAATTAAAATAGGGACAACTTGTCGCAATTTTTTGGATTTGCCTCGTTTGTGTCAACTATTATTCTAAGCCTTTTTTTTCTGAGTTGTTTATTGTTTGTTTTAGACAAAAGTAGCCTGGCATCCCCATTTACCAAACGGAGAGATGCTATCAGTATCAGCGACCTACAGCGACATAATCTGGCCGTGGTCCGGCTGGATCGCGCTCAGTTTTACTATCCTCGAGGCTGGTGCCGAGTTTGACGGAGTTCTAGAGGTATGCAACATGCTACCTTATTGTTATACCAATAGTGTATCTATTCCTGTGTAATGTTAGCTTCAATTATGAGATGCTATCAGTATCAGCGACCTACATCTGGCCGTGGTCCGGCTGGATCGAGCTTAGCTTTACTATCCTCGAGGCTGACGCCGAGTTTGACGGAGTTCTAGAGGTATGCAACATGCTACCTTATTATTATACCAATAGTGTATCTATTCCTGTGTAATGTTAGCTTCAATTATGAGATGCTATCAGTATCAGCGACCTACATCTGGCCGTGGTCCGGCTGGATCGAGCTTAGCTTTACTATCCTCGAGGCTGACGCCGAGTTTGACGGAGTTCTAGAGGTATGCAACATGCTACCTTATTATTATACCAATAGTGTATCTATTCCTGTGTAATGTTAGCTTCAAATATGAGATGCTATCAGTATCAGCGACCTACATCTGGCCGTGGTCCGGCTGGAACGCACTCAGCTTTACTATCCTCGAGGCTGGTGCCGAGTTTGACGGAGTTCTAGAGGTAAGCAACATGCTACCTTATTATTATACCAATAGTGTATCTATTCCTGTGTAATGTTAGCTTCAAATATGAGATGCTATTAGTATCAGGGACCTACATCTGGCCGTGGTCCGGCTGAACCGAGCTTAGCTTTACTATCCTCGAGGCTGACGCCGAGTTAGACGGAGTTCTAGAGGTATGCAACATGCTACCTTATTATTATACCAATAGTGTATCTATTCCTGTGTAATGTTAGCTTCAAATATGAGATGCTATCAGTATCAGGGACCTACATCTGGCCGTGGTCCGGCTGAACCGAGCTTAGCTTTACTATCCTCGAGGCTGACGCCGAGTTAGACGGAGTTCTAGAGGTATGCAACATGCTACCTTATTATTATACCAATAGTGTATCTATTCCTGTGTAATGTTAGCTTCAAATATGAGATGCTATCAGTATCAGCGACCTACATCTGGCCGTGGTCCGGCTGGAACGCACTCAGCTTTACTATCCTCGAGGCTGGTGCCGAGTTTGACGGAGTTCTAGAGGTAAGCAACATGCTACCTTATTATTATACCAATAGTGTATCTATTCCTGTGTAATGTTAGCTTCAAATATGAGATGCTATTAGTATCAGGGACCTACATCTGGCCGTGGTCCGGCTGGAACGCACTCAGCTTTACTATCCTCGAGGCTGGTGCCGAGTTTGACGGAGTTCTAGAGGTAAGCAACATGCTACCTTATTATTATACCAATAGTGTATCTATTCCTGTGTAATGTTAGCTTCAAATATGAGATGCTATTAGTATCAGGGACCTACATCTGGCCGTGGTCCGGCTGGAACGCACTCAGCTTTACTATCCTCGAGGCTGGTGCCGAGTTTGACGGAGTTCTAGAGGTAAGCAACATGCTACCTTATTATTATACCAATAGTGTATCTATTCCTGTGTAATGTTAGCTTCAAATATGAGATGCTATTAGTATCAGGGACCTACATCTGGCCGTGGTCCGGCTGAACCGAGCTTAGCTTTACTATCCTCGAGGCTGACGCCGAGTTAGACGGAGTTCTAGAGGTATGCAACATGCTACCTTATTATTATACCAATAGTGTATCTATTCCTGTGTAATGTTAGCTTCAAATATGAGATGCTATCAGTATCAGCGACCTACATCTGGCCGTGGTCCGGCTGGATCGCACTCAGCTTTACTATCCTCGAGGTGGGCGTCGAGTTTGACGCCGTTCTGGAGGTATGCAATATAAAATCTTATTGTTATTACACTAGTGTAGCTAATGTTTTTGTTATTATAGTGCGTGAGCCTAACTGCGCTAGAGTCCGAAGGAAATCCCAAAGTTTTTCGACTCCTACGTCACTATACATAAGTCTCGAACGGTAAGTTCGGTCCCAAAATAAATAAAATAAGGAGTACTTTCAACAAATAAAAATTTTACTCAGTTTTGCTATGCCGTTGTTAATAATCTTTTATCGTTCCAGGGCCATTTGAATGTCACTGTAGAAAGCTATGACGACAGCGGTGACAGAATACCGAAAAATGCGACACTGTCCCTGCCGATACGGTAAGACACTATTTCCCTTCTATTTTCAGAACTTTTCGAAAACAAGGTTGATTGCATATAAAAATAACAAAAATAAGGCAAGATTGTGTTGCAAGCACTTTTTTAATTGGTACTTGTAGCTTATACATAGATTATTTATTTATGGGCATGTTATGGCGTCAAGAAGAATGTAAATACCCAAATAACTTCTAAAAATAATAGATAATAGAATATAATAATAGAGTGAATAGGTGTCTTCTAGACCTTCGTGATAAATGGTCCTTGAAATCTTTTTGGTTAGGGGCCTACCCCTTCTTCCTCTTATTCCTCGTTCGTAAAATGACACTACAGGGCTATTAATTAAGTCAAGGTAGACCTTAATTCTACTAAAGGGTTCATTTTAGGGTGGTCAGTGAACCTAGAAAAAAAACGGGATTTTACTATTTTCTAGGTTCTACAAGTAATTTGGCCACATCGTCACTTTCCATCAGGTGAGATTGGTAACAAAATAGGGTCATCTAATAATAATAAAAAAAACACCTTTTCTTTCCTTCCAGAGCGCGAGTGATACCCGTCCCAGTACGCTCCCGCCGTCTCCTTTGGGACCAGTTCCACAGCCTGCGCTACCCAGGCGGGTACTTCCCGCGGGACGACCTGCGCGCGAAGCACGACCCGCTCGACTGGCACGCTGACCATATACACACCAACTTTAGGGACATGTACAAGAGGCTGCGCGAACATGGCTTCTATCTGGAGGTTATGGGTGAGTAGCCTTAACAGAAACTCGCCTAGGGCCAGTTTTGTGTGCCGAAGTGGATTTCATAGCGTTAAAGTAGCGATTCAGGCGACTAAGACAAGAGACAAAGACCATGTTTGACTTTAAGCTTTAGTTCGCGTGCGAGACAGAGACAAGAGACGCGACGCGAGACAGAAGATATGAGATTTTATCTGGAGGTTATGGTTAAGTATATATTACAGACCTAAGAGTCTGTAATATATACTTAACCATGACCTCCATATCCTCCATGGCCCCTATTATTGAAGCTCGCTCAGTCTGAGATGCTTGAGTGGAGTATATGCCATAAAAAAGCGTTACTCAAGCATAGATTGATGACTAAGGAAGATTTCATAGTAAGGACCTTAGAGTTGACCATAATTTGTAGCGCTTTGGGTAAGTGGTTTTTGGAGCGAAGTTGGCGGGTCGGGCTGCGACGGCAACTGGAGACCGAGCCAGGAGACCGACACTAACCTCGACTATTGCCATTGGTCCGCGTGCGAAACAAAGACGACACCGCGACGTGAGATAGGTCTCTGCCGTGACAGACGGCGACTGTGTCTGGGTCTCATTATGAGACCAGTCGCATATATATTCCTGGACATTTTTACAAATACTAAGTACAGATGCCTCATTTCAGAGTAAAAAATGTGACACGCTTCGGGTGATATTTTTCGGGCCAACCAGTTATCGTTCAAGTTCACTAGATGGCGCAAGACTTGTTGTGATAAATATTTTGAATTAAAAGCATACAATTTAGTTAAATTGTACTCAAGGGTTTTTCCTTAAAGTGTGCAGTCATTTTTATAATGAAATTCTACATTGTTCTGGGGTAATTCAACTGGCAAAGAGTCAGTATTTAAAGTGCAAAAGAAATGCGTTCGATCAATCTGCGGCATCAAACAAACGGAGAGTCGTAAACCGTTCTTTACTCAGTTGAAAATCCTTTTTTTTTTAACTTTTAAACTTTGCTATCCATATACATCTTTGAGACTGCAGTGTTTGTAAAAAGTAATCTGAATTTCTTTGACAAACTCAAATGTAAGCGCCTTGACAGGAAAATTCATTTTTAAAATGCTCTTATTAAAATAAATTCATTTTAATAAGAGCATATTTTGTATGGCACGTCGTATCTATAATCTACCTACAAGCATTAAAGAAAGCAATACTTTTCATTTTTTTTAAACTCTAATTAAATCAATTGTTTATTAATAAGGCCTATCACAATGTTAATGAATGGATAAATTCCAGAATAAAATAATATATTGATTATTAATGAATTTAGTTAAAGACATTGTATTTATTTATATACATTTAACGTAACTTTGCATGCTGTAAAGCTGATCATGGTTGTGCTCATTTTATTTTAATCTAACATCCCTGTAACCATGTTTCGCAAAATATATGAATTTGATTTTTGATTTGATTTGAAACTTCGATTCAGTTCAATGTTAACAAAAAAAAATGTTTTTATTAGTTTACACAAACCTCAATAACAGCTAAACGCAAACGATACACCTAACGCCATCTATTGTCATTTTTTTAACTGAATTACTTTAAACGATTTACAGCCTCCTCTAATTAGGTTAAAGACACAATCTTTACACATTTCCAACTTGTGGAATACCCTCGCGTGAAATAATAATATCCAACTACGCCTCCTTAAATCAACTCTAAGCGCAATTTTGTAGATCTTTACATGAAATAATAAATTATATTCTATGCTTTTCCATAACAGGTACACCACTAACCTGCATCGATACGTCACTGTACGGCGCTTTATTACTCGTCGACCCCGAAGACGAATACTTTCCTGAAGAAATGGCGACGCTAAAGAAAGCTGTTGATGATGGCTTGTCATTAGTGGTGTTCGCTGATTGGTACAACGCTACGTTGCTGAGGCATGTCAAGTTTTATGACGAGAATACTAGGCAATGGTAAGTTAGAAACAGAAATACTATTTTTACAAAAATATCGAAATGTCATCGGTTTTAGAATTTACTTAGAACCAATATAAGCAATAAAGTATTATTATTTCATTTTATTTTTATCTCTTGGGAATAACTAACAGTAACACTTAAATATTAGGTCCTTACATATGAAATTGGCGTTTTGTATGGGAGGAACAAAAAGTCGAATATTTTTTAATATAATATATTTAATTAATCAAAGTATGAACCATTATTTTCTATGCACTTTTGCCATCTTATAGGTAGTTCATTGATCCCTTTACTAAAAAAACCAGTCGGACGGGAATCAATAAAATCTTTGAAGGCGATTTGGACTGCCCCATCGGAGTTGATTTTTTTCCCTTGCAAGAAGTTATCCAAATTTCGAAAAAAATGGTAATCTGTTGGAGCAAGGTCTGGGGAGTACGGAGGATGTCTTAGACTTTCCAATTGAAGCTCTTCTAATTTAGTAGCCGTCTGTTGCGCAGTGTGTGGTCTAGCGTTGTCGTGAAGCAGCAGTGGCGTGGAGCGATTGACCAGCCTAGGTTGTTTAGCCGCTAGCTTTTCCATCATGGTTTGCAATTGCTGAGAATAGACATCAGCCGTAATAGTCTGGCCAGATTTGAGAAAACTGTAATGAACAATACCGGCACTAGTCCACCAAACGCTTACAAGTAACTTTTTTGGGGTTAATTTTCGCTTGGGGCAGGATTTGGCTGGCTGGCCAGGATCCAACCATTGCGCTGAGCGCTTCCGATTATCGTAAAGAACCCATTTTTCATCACAGGTAATGATTCGGTTTAAAATACCTTCATTATTGTGCCGGTTTAGTAATGTAACGCAGCAGTCGACGCGCGTTTGCCGGTTTGCTTCAGTCAATTCGTGAGGTACCCACCTTTCAAGCTTTTTAATCTTCCCAATTTGCTTCAAGTGAATTAAAACAGTTTTATCACTAACATCGCAGCCTGCAGCTAACTCGGACGTGGTTTGCGATGGATCCGCTTCCACAATAGCCTTCAACTCTTCATTATCAACTTGAGTCTCAGGCCGTCCACGGGGCTTGTTCTGCAGGTCAAAATTTCCAGAACGAAAACGTTGGAACCAAAAACGAACTGTGTTTTCTTTTGCAACACGACCGCCATACACATCATTCACCCTTCGAGTTGTTTCCGCAGCACTAGTGCCACGGCGGAACTCGTACTCGTAAATAATGCGATATTTTAAGTTTTCCATTTTGTAAAATGAGTGACGCAAACAGAAAAAAACAGAAGAAAAAAAACAAATGAATGACGATCATCGAAGCACAAATACATGAGTCTATAGCTGTACAAATTTGAATTTGGAATTCCTTACCAAAGAGGAGAAATTTGTGATTAAAGTGGCCAGTACGAAAAACGCCAATTTCATATGTAAGGACCTAATATTAACTATAGGAAGCGGTAAGTGGTCAAGCAGGCTGAGCTTTCCGCACCTTCTGAATCTGGTCCTAGGTAGGAAGGATGCCCCGCACCCCACTCCGCAGGCGGTCTCGTTTTCTTCAATACATCGCTGAATTTATCACGCTTATCATCTGGTTTGCCGAGCACTGATCCGTATCTTACAACATATTTCGCGTTCATTACAACTGCTTTACCCTTTTTGACTTGTCTTGTGAACTAGTCGAGATCTGCGCTGCAGCAGTGACCGGCGGAAAGGTAACAGACAGAGTTTATTTCGAATTTATAATATTAGTATGGTTAAGAATAATAAAATATAAATATAAATTCAAAAGTCATTTCGTCACTGTTATTAAGTGCGCTGGAATGACCCACATGTTCGCACTTATCTTTGCCTCTTCTCGAATAGATGGGAAACAACTTTTCATCCCATCTATTCGAAAAGGACGACTTGGTTCACCTTTAAGTGCGCCCAAAGGTGGTGTTTTCTATAAGAAACTTTTAGCGGGCAGTAATGAGTTTTTAATCCTCTTTATAAGTGCGCCGCAATTATCTTAGCCGCGCTCTTTTTGAATTTGTAACATCTTAGTGTTCTGCGCCAAAGAAATCGAACGCAAATATTGTTTGAATAAAGACTGGCTGGTACTACATCCAAACAGCGAGATTCACCGTCACATTTTCCTCAAAATGACTCAGATTCGGACATTAATTCAAACACGCAGAATATAAAATCTACAACAATCTCTATTCCTAATAAAACTGTAACAATAAATTTTCATAATTGCGAAAATGTCTGTAACGTAAATATAGGTTTTTAGTTGTTTTATTATTAGATACTATTTAATTTAAATTTAGTTGTTACTCTATGTTTTATTAAATAATAATATTACAATAAAATATGAGGTGCCTTTTATTTTCTCATAAAAGGTGATGACAAGTAGAGTGTATCACTCGGGCGCAAAATATATTTTTGGCTCGGAAGACGTACTTTGAATCCCTCGATACGCTCGAGATTCTACTCTAGAATCCCTCGCTTCGCTCTGGATAGAATCCAAAGCGCCCTCGCCGTAAAAAAGTATTATTTTGCTCCCTTATGATACAATCTACTATTATAAAATGTATTTTAAAATAAATACATTTTTGATCTGATTTGAGTTTATGATGAATTCAGAGACTGTAAATGAAACCGTCCAATTGCGTTGCGAGTCTGCTCAGCTGCGACTTTTTTCATGAATCGATAAAAGCAATAACCCAACATGACGCGGTCACCCATCCAAGTACTGACTGCGCCTGACTTTGCTTAACTTCAGTGATCGATTGAGTACGTGGCATGGACGTTGGCCCCCTTAATTATAAAATTAATTTTATTTTATTATCTGTTGTTGTTTTAGCAGCAAATAAATACACACCATGTGATAACAACCTTTTACGGTTCATGAGATACAGCCCGCTAACGGACAGACGGACAGACAGCGGAGGCTTAGTAATAGGGTCTCGTTTTCACCCTTCGTGTACGGAACCATAAAACCAGGATAAGGTTTATATATCATAATGTAATTTAATATTAAAACTTTGATTTTAGGTGGATACCTGAAACGGGCGGAGCAAATGTACCAGCATTGAATGATCTACTTAGCATGTATCAGGTCTGTGATGGTTTATGGGATTTTTGCTCTATTTACTGTTCTACTACTAACTACCAAGTCAAAGGGTGGCTCTCTTTGAATCGAAGCTGAGCAGAGAAATAGGAATAGACCAATCAGAAACAAGTACGAAGACGGGATGTGTATTTTAATCAATGTGATTGATCGATTCCTTCACTTCAGCTGAGCTCCGTGTAAGTGGAAACGCAGTCATGTCTCAAGAGAAGCGAGTAGGTAACTAATATTATAAGTGCACTTTTTTTTTTGACTTGTAAACATGATTTTACCAATAAAATGACTATCTGACTATCTGACTATCTGGCAAAGATCTGAAACGCTTAGACAAGAGACTTTTCGATTTAATTAATGAAAAAATCATCCTAGCCGAATTTCCGGCCACGGCGACCAGTCTCAACGGAGACTAGCCATGTGCGCAGGACATATTATAGTGTGCGCGAACACAGATGCACTCTATTTCCTCACTCTCATAATCCAAAAGACAGTAGCACAATATTGCCCTTTCAGGTAATTTTTGTAAGTCACTACAGTAGTACAATATTCCTACACAGGTGGCGCTAGGCGACCGCGTTTTCGAAGGCACGTTCAAACTGGGCGGGCACCCGATGTACTACGCCAGCGGAACACACATCCACAGCTTCCCGGAGCACGGGATATTGATCACAGCACCGCTCAGCGACCAGGGCTATCAGGTATAGATCTTTCACTGTGACGTTTGAAGTTAGGTGACCGCATGAGGCCTACTATCGCTTTGTTTATTATATCGCATTCACTGCCCAAACTCGGTGGTGCGACCAGCAGGGGAGCGCCGGTTCCAGGCGCTGGTGCAGACTTTCCGTATCTAGGCATCTGCCAGCACTCTTTCGCAGATCGATTTTTGGTATTGATGTCTACATTTTCTGCCTTTAAAGTTCATAATATTACGTATCTCTATCTGCTTGGAAAATATTCATCAGATTTTTACATTTTTCTTTTGCCAGATAATGTCAGGAGAGAAACACGGCAACGGCGGCGCTGCGCAGACCGTCGATGTTCCTATCCTAGGGCTGTTGCAGACCGACAACGGAGAGAACCGAGATTACACGAACGATACCATCGATAAAGTACCGAAGGTATGCTCGTATATCAATGTGACGGTTACTAAAATCACTATAAAAATCTAAATCAAACAATACATGTAAATTTTTGAGGTGTCTGACAAAAATCTCAGTACGTTGTCATCTAAGCGCGTCACACCTCCTTTGACCACAATTCAACATCGATAGGTCACGGGAAGAAGACGCTCAGTACAGGCAAAGAGTGGCCATTCTATACGCCATGCGGGAGCGCCCTCGCTCAAATCTCTCACGTTCATTTAAGATCATTTTAAGACTGTAAGTGTAAGGCCTTTTTCACATGCGTAGTAAGCTTTCTGTTTTAGTTTTTATAACTAAAACAGAAAGCAGATCTGCCCAAAACAATGTCCTTTGTTGTAAGGCATGAGGCCAAACCGTTTGAATGGAAACCGCGTGCGTGTAAAAAAGACTTCACCCCCGGCTTTATTAAAAACCAGACTAGAATCTCTGACCAGCGTGGGGTTGAACGGCTCTGTCATAAGACCTCAGAACGAGACGGTTGTTGACGTCACGGAAGACAACCTTTTATTTCATACTAGCTGCTGCCCGCGGCTTTGCACGTGCTTTTAAGTAGCCTATGTCCGTCCCCGGAATACCATTTACCTCCCTGCCAAATTTCTTTGAGATCTGTTGAGCCGTTTAGGCGTGAAAATGTAACAAACAGAATTAATTTCGAATTTATAATATTACCTCTATAATGGTTGTCTTAATACATTTTGTTTATGCTTCACAGGCGGGACGCCTCGTCGTATACGGTGACTCGTCATGCCTCGAAGGCGGTACTGCTAGGAACTGCCACTGGCTGTTACTAGCTGCCTTACAATATGCACTCGTGGGTCACCTGCCGTCTTCTCTACGTGACGCCGCGACGCCTCGCAAGCATCGAGACGTGCATATCATACCTTCTGGTGAGCTTCTATACTCTATAGGGTTATGTAACTGAAGGGTTCCAATCCACTCCTGGATCCGTCAACTTACAGTCTGGGCAAGTATCCCGGATTGTAGGCAGTCGAAAGACCTTCCCGGCTTTAAACCCGAGATTCTCTCGAGAACTCCTCAATCTGAACTCGGTAAATCATCGGTATTGTCACAGTACATTGCATGCTTAACAAACACCTATTTAACTTGGGTATCTCGGACAGCCCTCTATGCAGAAGATGCATGAACGAGGAGAGGCCGCGCATGGCTTGTAGACTGCGATAGCGTACCTTCTTAACGACTACACTACCTCGGGAAACTGAAGACGCCTAGAAAGGCATGCACCGGCGTCAGCGAGCTGCTGGCTTTCCTGGAGGACATCGGGTGGTTAGATTAGCAGCCCCCCACCCGACACGCAAAAAGGGCCCACCTGTGGCCTAGCTGCGGAAACTAGTCCAGAAACAATTAACAAGTAAGGGGAAGCCGCCCTGCTCTTTTTCCATTTCGTGACACCACATTAAATCTTTCATGGTCCACGATGCAAATGCCCTCTGCACAGAGACTGGGAGTGAATGCGTTAAAAGCATAGGCTCATAAAAAATCGTGATATTGTGTTGGTTTCCAGAGCTGCCAGTACGCTCAGCAGGCGGTCGTCTACACATATACTCTCGCGTGCTAGCGGCCGATGGCAGCGGAGCGCGCGCCGCGCCGCCCTGCCCTGCACGCGTCGCGCTCCGCCCGCGCGCAGTGCACGCCGCTCCAGCCGCGCGCACGCTCGCGCCGCGCCACCAGCCCACTGACCCCCGCACCATAGGTACCTTGACTCTTTAATGATGATGATTGATGATGTTGATGATGATGTCTTCCTAGCCAAATTTGGCTACGGCGGCCCGGCTCGGCTCATCTCTATAGAGTAACCGTAAATATACGTGGTGCGGTCAGCTCATCGTTGTGACCGATACCTTGGAACACACAATAGGCTTTTAACCAGAGCTGTGGGCAAAGGCAGCTACCGAGTGTCGCCCTGACCCGGCAAGAAAGCAACACCTAGATGAGGCAAACCTAGACCGAGATGACGGGAAGTATTGGTCAAATCCCCAGTAAATTGGTCGGTGGCTCAAGCCGCGTGGAGCTCCCAGGCGGATATTGGTACAGCTTCCCTTTTTAGGGTTTCGAAGATCGGAGATCGGTTTCGAAAACGCTTTTCCTGTCCTTTTTTCCGCCTTTAATACCAGCAATTACAGCAGCAAATAACCTGAAATTAAAAATAATAATACATTTCGTGCGCTGTTACAGATTATACATTATACAAAAAAATGGAAAATGAAAAATTCAAATGAAAATTTTCAGTACAAATTGTCATGTCGAAATTTTAATAGAGACCTAAAAGGTCAAGTGGGGTGTCAAATGAAAGGTAACGGTTTTGTACATCTCAAAACAGTTTTATAAATTTCTGTAGGTTTTACATACTTTTCCGATACATCTGAAATGTACCTTAAATTTTTAGGTATTCATTAAATAGCAAAGTCTCTAACCGGTACCTAGTACCTATTGGTATACTTGACAAACGTTTGAAACCCTCGGCGCGCGAGTCACACTCGCACTTGACGGATCTTGTTTGATAAGGAATGGGCCCTTCAAAGCAAAATGTGGCCTTTTCGCTGCAGCCTGCTGCCTTAAGCATCAGGCTTAAAATAAGAACTATTTCGCAACACCACCTTAACTTACTAGCAACACTAGATGCCCGCGGCTCCGCACAGCCTATGTTCTTCAGGGTTTAGTTTACCGAAATTCGTAAGCGTCAGTCTTTCCGAAAAAAGTCAGCCTTTTTCCGAAAAATCGATTTAGGGATGAAATGGTAACAGACAAGCAGATACTTTCGCATTCATAATATCGACGACCTCAGTGACGCAGCGGGCGAAGGTCCGACTGCGACGCAGGAGGTTACGGAGGAGTTACAGTCGATTCCTGCCCCGGGAAAAATGTTTGTACGACCTGCAAATATGTGTTCCGGGTGTTCGATCTGCAGATTTTTTTATTATGTATATTTAAAAAAAACTTTCTACATACGCCCCGCTTACATCCGTAATGAATTCGTCAAACTACGATTGTTCTTATAGTAAAAAAAACTATCTTCATAGTGTATTGTACTAGGTATATCAGTTATCTAGTACGCATAATACAAGCTCTGCTTAGCTTGGGGCTAGATGATGTTGTGTGGATTGCCAGCATTATTTATTTTATTTATTGGTAAAGAGTATTGACAGTAATTGTATTCGTTTCCTCAGGTGCACCAGAATTGGAAGGCACCGAGCCAGCCGCTAGGGCATGGCGGGGCGCCGGCGCAGCGCCATCTCGCGGCACCACAGACGATGAAGCCTCTCCGTCTCTCGTCCACCGAGCGTCCATCCTCATACTCCTCATAGCAGTGGTCTACTGCATCACTGCGTTCTGGCGGCGATGCGGCCGGAAGATCCGCAGGCGAAGACTAATAGCCCTCGCCACCTAGCTAAAAGCCAGCAAGCTGAAGCTTATCAGCTCATTACTAAACCAGGGCTTCAATTGCGATGAAGCAAAACCGGTGGTGGAGAACAAAAGTGAACTTTGTGAGTAGTGAAATGATATGTTTTTTTTGTTATGTAATTGAAATACATGGACTCGTTTGATTGGTTTTTAAGTGTAGAAGTAACAGTAGAACCTGTAGGCGAAGCATAGCGACTGTTGTGTAGGGTAGAATAGACAAAGATCATCGCGTTGTCATATATTGCGTAAATTATGGAATTCGAAGAATGAATTTCAATATTTTACGCATTCGATGACGATATAACGTAATTTTTCTTAATTCTTCCTAATTGTATATAATTTGTAGGCCAAGCATAGCGATTATTGTCTATATAATCGCTGTGCTTGTCTACAAGCTATTGCGGTGTAGTGTGTCGTGCCACGTCAGATCAGTTACATACCTACACATTTTAAGCTTGTGTGACGCTGTAATAATGTCATGTTGAATGTATGAACGCGATATGCGTGTACTACGTCACGACACGAAACACAACACTTCAATAGTGTGGCTCTACCGTTTATGTATGTTCTTAGTTAAGAAGTCCACGCTGACGCCACAAATCCAGGCCTCCAGTATACGAAAAGAAAAGAGGATCGCGCCAGTTTTGTAAAATTGGTTTATACGTAAATGTAATTTAATACTCATAAGGCGAGTAACTACAGAACGTACGATTTATTATCTATTTGTCTAGCTAGTTTATTACCCTTTTACTTATAAATCTTTAAACATTAGGCAAATGCTAAGAGTCGTTTGTTTTCGTTTGTTGACTTGTATTGTATTATAAAATATATCTCTAAATGTACTATGTAATAATAATAATGTATAACAAAGCGGGGCAATGCAGCCAGCTCATTGAGGACGCTTGCGATTGGTATTGATATGGATCAATTGAGCTACCTCTAAATTGTTTGCAACAGTCTGCAGTTCAGTTAGCTCAACTTTTTAAATTTTAAGTACTGATTATAATTTGTGACTATTATTTACCTTTAATTTTGTTTGTTAATAAACATGTATGTATTGTATTAAGTATATCAGTCATCTAATACCCATAAAACAAGCTCTGCTTAGTTCGGGGCTAGATGAAGCTGTGTGGATTGTCCAGCATTATTTATTGCTTAAAGTTGACAGATTTTTATAAGTACCTAGGGGTATTGATGTCAGTCAAATAAATAGTTTAAAAAAAATTAATGATTTCTGTGATCATTACTCACGCATTCGAAATATAGTTAAGAAAAATATGTCAAACAGTGATATTACATTTATAGATATTTTTATGTGTCTAATTTCTTATACATATGTTAAATTTTAATGCACGGTAACTCCTTGGTAATGCCAAAGCAAACATAGTTTTATACGTTATAACTATTTAGAAGAATTCTGGTATACATTTAGTCAATCAATTTGAATATAATCACTACCAATGTATATTTAAATATTTCATAAAATCTTTCTTAGGAAGTAATTTAATTTATTTACGTAATTAAACTATGCCGGTTAAAACTAGACTTAGCGCATAATATACTTATCAATGAATGTTTTAGTATTGTATGTATTATATTTCATGTTAATCTATCAAAGACTGGATTTTGTCGATATGATCGTTAGTACATCTACATATTATATGCAGTTGTATATGTATAATAATTGCTAAGTAAATAACAAAATCATTAAACTAGAACTATGCGTGTATTTATTAAAAAATACTTCAAACTATCGCCCTGCCCTGACGACTAATAAATAGTATAGTATATACTTCGTAATCGAGTAGGCCTCCAGTATACAAAAACTAAAAGAGGATTGCGCCAGCTTTCAGTAACTTAGGTGTTTTCTATAAATGTAGGTAAATGGTATTATTATTAGCCTCGGTCATCCCACTGCTGTGCAAAGGCGTCCCCCATTCCCATAAAAGTAAGTATAGGACACCTACTTAATTTATTTACCTACACTATCTCCTTCATGGCCCACGACGCACTTGCCCACCTACTCTATCTCCGTGTAGCGCCGCCCCTGCTGGTCACACCGCCGAGGCTGGACAGTAAATGCGATAATGGAGATGCTTAAAATATTAAATAAAATTATGCTACTAAATTTTTCTAAAACTTCTCAAATAATATAAAATTACACAAAATGTAACAGTGAGACTGAAAAAAAACAGTGTTAAACGTGTTGGCTAACCAAAATCTTCAAACCCCTTAGGACGTAGACTTTGATAAAAATCGGTGGAGCAGTTCTAATGTTCTGTTATTTCAAAGTAAAGTCTTTGCCTGGAGTTTTGTGAAATTAACTTGTTTAGATCTGTTAAACACTTAAAAATAAATAAGAGCTTGCTTTTGCTTTTTACAGAATATTTTCTCAGAATCTATCTATATTAAAGAAAGTCGTGTTAGTTACACTATTTATAACTCAAGAACGGTTGAACGGATCTCGGTGAAATTTGGCAGCGAGGTAGATGGTATCCCGGGGCAGGACAAAGGCTACCTTTTCTTCCCAAAAAAAGCGTACGAAGCCGCGGGCTGCAGCTAGTAATAATATAATAATATGTGCTTAGAAGTACCTAATAAAAGTCCGCCAACCACAAATAAACACTCTTAAAACATAGCATAGGCCTCGCGGGTAACAAGGTTCGAACGCAGAAAATATTAAAAACCGTTAAAATATTGAACTTCGCGCAAATCTTCGTCAGATTCCGTGTCGATGACTCGGTAACGAAATTTCTGAATAGCCCTGCAGCATCTAGTAATAGCTATAATTAAGAAGTTAAATGCGTTATTTCAATATACAATGTTAAAACGCCCCCCCGGGCTTGCACTTATCATTGAAATGCATCGACCCACAAAAGAGCGATTTCATAGGTCGAGCGAGACCAATATTTACCTCCTTGGGTTTATTACAGTTTTCCCCTCGACAATACCCCCATAAGGGGGAAATCAGAAAACTTAATTTAGAAACGTCCAGAATTCCCCGTTCAGCGTTCATGCTTATTCGTCTTCTCCCCCTTGAGAAAATTTATTCAAGGGAGATCTGCCGTTCTGTTTTTACAGACAGAAGTGTAAAAAAGGCATCAGGTAAATTATTAAAAGCTGACGCGATTGTTTTTTATTTTTTCATTCAATTTATCCGCGCTGCCTTCACCAGAAGGACTCCATTATAAGAAAAACAAAAGAAATACGTGCCAGCTTTTAAAAATTTATATATACCATATCCATCCAACTTGAGACATTCTCTGCTAGCGGTTCGCAGGATCCCTGTTGCATCTAGGATACGAGCCGTCTTCGAATGAGATAACAGATCATCGCAGGCTCGGTGCACGCATGCGTCAGACAAGCGCACCTGGCTCCGCGGCTGTAAAAGTTTATTTTATCTACGGGAGGCTGTTAAGTGAACTTGTGCCTTGCTGCACCAAATTCGTCGACGATCGAGAAGCGAAAGGTCAGTCTAACATATAAATCTGCAGACTGAAAATATTTTCTAATTTGCAATTAAAATAATTTACGTGTAAAAAAAATGCTTGGAATATATTCTAGCCGTGCCAATTCTTTTGCTAAAGTTTTGAGAGAGAAATACAACAATAACTTTTATTTCTTTACGCGGTAAACAGATAATTATAATATACATGATGAATCCATTGCAGTTATTGAAATCTTGATAGAATCTTGTTGGTTTTTGTTTGCATTCCTGGAGTTGGTGAAAAACATTTTCAATTTTAATTTTCTAATATTTTTGCGCAAGTTCCTGGGAGTGGGGGGAGTTTCAATGAATTGATTTCCAAGCCAGAGGGGCAAAGTACTAAATAAGTTCTTAGACAAGTAAAACTTTTAAACTATAAATTATTCTTGAAATACGCATCCTAAAGGTCCATGGTGCGGAGTCATAATTAGGTCCCTCACTGACGCATCACGAAATTTGTGGAACCACGAGTCTGATATTTTGCAATGGGGTTTCTTGTAGGACTTCTTCACCTCACCTCAACAGCATGTATTGGTCCATTGCTGGACGCAGGCCTCCCCCTGATAAGCGCCTTATTGGCTTTTGTCTCATGGGGTAATACCCAATATAGTTTAAAGCATTAATTCATTCATTGTTATGCTCATAATCCCGTCGCAGTTCAGGGGTAGAATTGTTCTGCAGGGGGCGCTGCTGCCCACCTGTGTGGATATTCCTTAGTCGCCTCCTACAACACCCGCCGGAAGTGTTGGGGTAGTGCTAAGCCGGCACCACACATCATAATGTAGTGTACCTACTGTAGCTACTTTGCCCGTCCTTAAACAACATTGTTATTTGTTGATATTCTGTTATTGTGCACACTGAGACGTCCTATAGTAATATAGAGGCAAATTAAATCCATTTGTCTCTTTAAAGGACCATATTACTAAAATTTTAAAAGTTATCTGAGCGTCTGGTCGACGCGACGCGTGACCCGAGAGCTGGCGGATATCTGGCGCAGCGCATCAGCATTGCCATACAGCGGGGCAATGCAGCCAGCGTCTTGGGGACGCTTCCGACTGGTATTGATATGGATCAGTTGAGCTACCTGTAGATTGTTTGCAACAGTCTGCAGTTAGCTTAATTGTTTCAATTGTAAATACTAGTTCTAATTTCTTTTTATTATTGAATTGTAATTTTCATATTACTTGTTACTAATTTGCCTTAAGTGATTTAATTTCATGCTGGATGTCCTATTAAATAAATAAAAATAAAGTAAATGGAATTCATTATTAGGGTTTCGTATAATAACTTCTAAACCGTAGATGCCGTGACACTGTGGGCCGGTCAAAATTACGAGTATATTATTATTAAAGCTCAGCTGGTTAATGTTGTTATTTTCATTCAAACTAAAATTGTGTTGTGTGTGTTATAACTTTGGCGATGGAAACAAACATTATATGGGGTATTTCTGTAGTGGCAGATTAACATAGGTAATGGGGATACCTTGCACCCTGTTGAGTACCACCACCATGTACCTACCTATTAGACTTTTTTATTGGTGCATGCGTCTAAAGTGGGCGATAGACGTGCGAGGAAATTCGCGAACTTGTGGCTCGACGACCTTTTTCGCTGGTGTGTCACCCTAAGTTCGCGTACTTTAAAGCCGCCGAGTAAGTTCGTTGGCGATACAACAAGTTTGAAATTTAGCTCGTAACCTACCTCAACATAACAAAGCTTCTTCTGTCGTCGACATCGCAATACAGAGTGAGTAAGCTTCACGTGTGTCACCGACGTAGAGCGGAGTAAGTTCGCGATCTTAAAAACCGCGTACTTCAAGTTCGTACGTCTATCACCCACCAGGCATCAGGCATGCGATCAGAATAGTAAAAACAAGTTCCGTCAAGGTCGAGTGTGACTCGCGCGCCGAGGGTTTCGAATGTTTGTCAAGTATACCAATATGTACTTCAGGTTCCGGTTAGACACTTTGATATTTATTGCACACATAAAAATTAAAGGTACCTGGCTGAAATATATTTCAGATGTATCGTTTTGCAAACTTCGGAGTATGGAGGGTAATAGTAAAGTTATGGAGATTTTTCAAAATATTTCAATAAGTATTAAACCTACAGAAATTTCAAAAACTGTTTTGAGATGTACAAACCAATACCTTTCATTTGATATCCAACTCGGTAAGGTCCCCCCTTTTTGTAAATTTTTCAAAAAGTGGTCTACTTACTGACTTCTCCATATTTTCCCTGTAAAATATAGATCCATATCTACAAAGGCTACATACATTTCAGATGGATAGCTCTGCAAACTTCGGAGATAGGGATAAGGATGGGTAATTTTTCGACTGTTTTCAAAATATTTCAATAAGTATGAAACCTACATAAATTTCAAAAACTGTTTTTAAATGTACAAACTGATACCTTTTATTTGATACCCCACTTGACCTAGTAGGTCCATAATTTGTACTTACTGAACATTTTCTTTTTAGGGTTCCGTACTCGAAGGGTGAAAACGGAACCCGATCACTAAGCCTCCACTGTCCGTCCGTCCGTCTGCCACAGGCTCTATCTCATGAACCGTAAGAGGTAGACAGTTTTCAAACACACAAATGACAAAAAATAAATTTTCAGAGAATGTGTATTTCTCTTGCCGCTAGAACAACAAATAATAAAAATAAAATAAATATCAAAATTAAAGGGGGCTCCCATACAAAAAACGTCTTTTTTGGGCTATTTTTGCTCATCGTTTGGCAAGGCTGTGTCTCATGAATCACAATAGGTAGACACATGAAACTTTCTATAAATAAGTAACACTTCAACCGTAATAAGAACAAATACTAAAAATATTTTTTTTTTTTTTTAATACGGCAATGGCCTTTATTAACAAAGAAAATTACAATCAAATTATAACTAGTATTTACAATTGAAACAATTAAGCTAACTGCAGACTGTTGCAAACAATCTACAGGTATATATATATATATATGTATATACATATACATATATATACAATACTAAAAATAAAATAAAGTTGTAAATTTAAAGGGGTCACCAAACAAGTAAAAAATTGATGTTCTTTGAATATGTTGTCTGATTTTTACGGTACGGAAACCTTCGTGTGCGAGTCGATTCGCACTTGGTCGTTTATTTATGTACAAGCGCACTAAATGTTTTTTTTAATTTCAAGTTATTTTATGCTGTAGTTGCTAAGATATTGAAGACGAAAAAACTGTCCTTTTTTGTTTAAAAGCGAGACCATAAGGGTTTCGAAACCGATCTCCGATCTTCGAAACCCTAAAACAATAATTAGAAATACTCGAGTGCGTCAGATTAGGATGGGATGGGCTAGTTATGTGCTGAAAAGTATTAATTTCAATAATCTGACGATTTGAGCGTAACTTAAGGGAGTAGATGGGTTGCATACAAACTTGCAAAAAAATAACGACACTAGGTCATTCTCGAGCGCGGTCGAATTTAATTTTTTTATGAATTTAATAATTCAAAGCTCCCGGGAATAATATAATCTACCGTTTTTCTCAAGCAGAAGTAACGAAAATTGTCAATAAAGTACGTAAAGCGTGTTGCGGCAACTAAATTTTCAATACAATATGACAATGATTCGATTGAAGATGAATACAATTATTATTTCTTAAATTCTTTATTGCGCACACAACTTAAATCATAAGCACCTACATAAAAGTTAACAAATAATGGGTATGTACAAAAGCGAGCTTGACCATATAACTATAAAAACAAAACTATTTTTGAGTTCTTTTATTATAATTAAATTATAATAATTCCATTAACATTGAATTATTTTATGTGATTATACAAGGTTTGTTTTTTGAGAGGGGGGTGTATGGCCAAATCCAATACTATGCTTAACAGAGGAAAGATTTATGAGAAATCAATCATTCATCATCATTTTATAATTTTATTTTTTTGGCCATTTAATGTATAGGTAGGTATTATAATAAAAGAAAAATATGTTTTTACTTTGCATGCTATTTTATTTGACGTTTTCAGTATGTAAATACAAATTCATGAACACTGTCATAAAAAATATGTTTATTGTTTAAATCGTCAGATTAAGAATATCCCTGTACATAAGCGTCAGATTATGGGTTTGCACGTCTAGCCCATCCAGCTGAACCATCTGTATGAAAATCTGACGCGCTCGAGAATTTCAAATGCGTTTTTTTTTTTCATTTTCATAAAGCTACCGCGAGCTTACGACACGTCTGAATCGTCAGTCTTTTGAATGGGAATTTGAATTTAGCTTCTTTCGTGTTCAATTAGCATTCTGAAGCGTGTTAACTAATAGGTTTGACTGCATCTACATATATGTATCAAGGATGCACGCTTATACTAATAATAATAATAAAAAAGGCGGTACTCCTGGACTCGGCGCGCATCGTCAGGAAGTTCCTCTCTCTGCAGCCCTAGTCACCGGCCGCTTAAGGCTAGCTTCGCGGCCGGTGATTCACCGGTTTGATATATTTTTTACTGTAGAATAGTTTTATAATATTTTATTTTCTATAGTAAAAAATGTATTTTATAACGAGATTTAAAATAAATGAAGTGAATAATAATAATATATCGATATGTACTGATAGATCGGTTATTATAACGGAGGGCGGTGCTCGCTGAATTCACTATACCACATGATGTTAACCTCGTTAAAGCTGAGAAAGATAAACTTAGCAAATATCTGGACTTGGCTAGGGGTTGTCAGCATGTGGGATGTTGATTCAGCGACCGTCGTCGCCCCGATTGTCGTTTCGGTTAACGACGTAATAGCGAAGAGTCTCGATCACATCTCAAGAGGCTCTCGCACAGTCTCTTGAGATGTTGATCGAGGCTCTTCGCTATTACGCCGTTAACTGAAACGACTATCGGGACGACGGTCGCTGAATCAATATCCCACATGCTGACAACCTCGTTGGCCAAGTCAAGATATTTGCTAAGTTTATCTTTCTCAGCTTTAACGAGGTTAACATCATGTGGTATGGTGACATCAGCGAGCACCGCCCTCCGTTCTAACCGATCTATCAGTACAATATCAGGCTTATTCGCAAGAATAGTCCTGTCTGTAATGATAGATCGGTCCCAATAGAGCGTGGCACGGCCATTTTCGAGAACTGGCGCCGGTGTGTACTTATAGTACGGAACTTCAGGGCCAGTAAGGCCATATCGGAGAGCAAGTTGCTGGTGTATAATTTTGGCTACTTGGTTGTGTCTGTGCAAGTACTGAGAGTTAGCAAAGTGCGAACAACCCGAAAGTACATATATGACGAAGGGTCTCCCCAGGAAGATGACACTCTCGACAAATATCGATCGTGCCATCTTTTATTATATACTTTCGGTAATTGTTCGTCTTTACCACCTCATCCATAATTGCACAAACAAAACCTTCGGTTTCCCCAAAAAGGTCACCGAAGCGTAGCCAGTTTACGGAGCTTAGGAGATCTACATCAGGTCCTGTGAGGACCTAGTAGAATCTCCCATGCAGCTCTTTGCTCTCCCATATAGCCTTCCTGTCCTGAATGCTCATCACCTTATGTTTGCGCCAGTTGTCGTTAGCTAAGGAGAGAGGAGTAAGGTTCTTATCAACTGCAACCACATCACGATGTACATATCTGGTAATAATAATAATAATTATTATTATTAACATCCTATCTAAATATCTGACGTACTCGAGTAAAATCTTTTTTTTGCACTTTCTACCCTTCCATGCGTCCAACCCCACCACGTAAACCGGCGGATTAACATACCTCCGTTATCAGAGAAACGTGGGGCATATCTTATTTCTACCATCTAATCTTCAAAATTCAATACGTCCCGCCGACGCTCGAGCAAATCCACATTTAGCATCATTGGCTGGTCGGCTAGTTAATTCCTAAAGATTTTATTTTAAAGACTTTGTCACTTAACTTAATAATAATAACAATTATCCATAACTACACACTAAATTAAGGAAAGCTACTAAACTAAATAAAACTAACCCACCTAGACAAAAGACCAAAATAACAAATTAGAGCTAAGACCCAATTCTGCAAGTTCATCATTCATCTCGGCTTCATCTGACAAAGGGTCAGCCAAAGTGCTTTTTATACGGCCTGCCGAAGCAGGTTCTTCCGAGACTCTTATTCCGGACACATTCTATCAATAGTAATGTAGGTACGATATCTTCAATGACACCGCAATCGTTACTATTAGGAGATGGTATTTTTTCATGAAAAATGCAAATTTCTTTGATTGAATGTGTGCTGAACTTTATTTGTGGCTGTATTGTTCTTTAACTTTTTCCAGTCATCTTTCATCAAAGTATTCTTGCCATAAAGCTATGCTATGTATGGTACCTACTTAATACACACACGAATGGTGTCTGTCTACTGTTGCCCGGACTCATATGAGACCGGTGTCCTCCGGAGCACCAATTACAAACACACGCACACACCCTCACACACACACACACACATGGGGTCTCCAGTTGCCCAGAATCTCATGCAGCTGGTGTCTTCAGGAGACCCATCACATAATATATGTATATTTATATTTTGTATATTTTGACACTATTGTTTATAATATATTTAATTATAAACATTAGTGTGAAAATATACAAAATATATTTAACATTAGCTCCTATGGAAGGCGGTCCCCGAGATACAGTTTATCCTAGTTTTTGGATCAACGATGTAATAATATTAGGTCTTAAATCTACTTCAACAAAGGCTTTTTCTATCAAAAAAATATTTCTACTTTTCAATTGTTTTAAAATGTTCTGAATAAAAAGGTAATATTCAACGGAATTCCTTGTTCAATCGCCTGTCTAGCTGCAAAATCTGATAACCCACGTTATGAGATTATTATCGATTTTATAATCCTACCTCTATAAGCGGTACCTCTCACCGAAGAGGTACAACGAGCCAAATGTTGCAATGAACTTTTTGGATCGAAATTTACTGAATCGATATAATTATGATAACCGATCGTGATTCGATTTTCAAGGAAGTTTTTCTCGATATGATAGCGCTTCCGGTATGCTCAATAAGCTGATAAAACCAATCTTCAGTTTGATTCCGCTACTTATTTGAGGATCCAAAACTGGATCCGGACTTTGGACTAAATAAATAAAAAGTTAATTGATTTTATCTTCACTATAATTTTTTGTCCACTAGTGTCGAAAAACTTGTATGAATGTTAGCTGTTTTAGACATCTCGTTCTGCGAAAAAATATTGGCCGTTATTACTTTTCATAAATATTCATTTTATAAGTGACATGTTTGTCGTAAATGAGAAAATAGACATATTTGAAGTCATAAATATCTATCATTTATTAGCCAGCATTGAAAAACCTAATCTGTGAAACCTGTGAAACTGTTCAACAAGCCTTTGGCAGGTTATTTAGCAAACAGCGCTATAGTTTGCTAAAGAATCCTGTCAAAGGGTTTTAAAAAGAAAAGTTCGCCTACGTTTTCATTGCCAATCCATACTGCTATTATAAATTAGAAAGCAACTCCGTCTGTCTGTCTGTCTGTTACCTTTTCACGCCTAAACGACTGAACGGATCTAAATGAAATTTGGTTGGGAAACGGTATCCTGTGGACAGATTTAGGCTACTTGAAAAGCGCGTGCGAAGCCGCAAAAACCATCATATTTAAATTAAAAACTGTCTTTATGTAGAACGAAATACAGAAGAAATAAACAACAGGTGTAAAAATACGCGCAGTAGTTATAAAAACTATGTCTCGAGCTTTAACGCCCTCCTACGAATACATGGTTACAGAGTTCCTTAATTATACTTAATGGAGAAGCAGATTACAACAATAGAAAAAGGTTCTAAAAAGACAACACTAAAATATGCATGTAGTTTTTGGGCAAGTACTTTATTATTGTTATACGATAGAGAAATAGATAAAATATTAAGATACTCCGGAAGTCATGTAGAAACAAGGAATACTGTTGGATGGTTAGGTGATGGGTCATCGAATTAAGTCAAGGGGACGGGGCTAATTACGGATCATAACAGCTTTGGTGGAATCGTATGATAGAGTTAATAGCCACTGACGGAATATCAATTAAAATTTATAGCGGGGTAGAGAGTATATATTAATAAGCTTGTTGACTTAATTGTAGAGCACGGAGCATAAATAATGATAGTGACGACTAGCTAATACTTTGCGCCCCTGTTCAGAGGTAAAATGATAGTTTTTAAAAAACTTAAATACCGATTTCAAATTGCTTTATTTAATATTTACACTGTCTTTTAAATTTTGCGGGATAAATATGTACTAATCGAGAATAAATTTCGTCCGGTTTGAAAGTGTTGTTCGCTAACACTCCAGGAAGTAACTTTATCTATACTCGGTGCCAAATAACGTGGCAATAGAGGACATTCACCTATCTCCATCACGAAATCATAAAAGGGCTCGACTTACAATTTTGAATTTTTTAGGGTTATATAAGTTTTTGGAAACTTATTATTACGCATAAAATTATAGACCGTTTGTTATTTTGAATGTATAAACTTTTTTGATTATTAAGTTCTTATGTTACACACAATTCATATATTTTTTTAGTCATGTTTATGTAATTTGGTACTCTTAACCATAATATTATTCATTAATTAATTAAAATATCACCGGTTTAAATTTACTCTGGTATTAGGGGTTTAAAGTATAAAATTGCCGATTTGTACTGAAAAATTGCACTTGTTTTTTTTTAATTGAACGTATTTATATAATTAAAATAATTATTATTATTATCTATACATTGCTGCCATCTAATAGGAAGTTCATTTATGCCTTTGCGATAGAACTCTGGTGATCTAGATTCGACAAACTGTGTGAAAGCATTTTGTACTGCCTCCTGGGAAGAAAACTTGTTATCACGTAGAAAATTGTCTAAATCAGGAAAAAAATGGTAGTCCGTTGGAGCAAGGTCTGACGAATACGGAGAGCGACAAATGGTTTCTAATTGCAGTTCGTGTAGAGTTGAAACAGTTTCTCGTGCTGTATGAGGTATCGCGTTATCATGGAGCAATAATGGTGAAGATAGATTCATGAGTCGGGGCTGTTCACTGCTAGTTATGCTATCTTTGTTCGGAGTTCGGCACAATAGAACATCTGCCGTTATATCTTGACCAGATCGGAGAAAGCTATAGTGAATAACACCATGCTGAGACCACCAAACAGTTACCATTACCTTTTTATTGGTAAGCTTTGCTTTAGGACACTGTAGCGGCGTTTGACCTAGGGTCTGCATTTTTCACTTACGTTTATCGTAAAGAATCCACTTTTCATCACATGTCACAATTCTATCCAATATTCCTTCATTTCTGTATCGATTCAACAAGGCAACACAAGTTTCAACACGCGTTTCTTTCTGCAGATCAGTCAAATCAGATGCACCCATTTTTCATATTATTTTTATTGATTTGACGCAAATGAGTCAATATTGTTGGTAAGGTAACGTTAAACCATGCCGCTAATTCCTGGGTAGTTAGGCTCGAATCGGCTTCGACCATCTCTTTCAATTCATTGTCATTCTCCTGTGTGGGCGGTCTTCCACGTGGTTCGTTCTTCAAATCAAAGTTTCCATCACGAAAGCGTTTAAAACAAAATCGCACGGTGCGATCATTAGCAGTCCCCTCTCCAAACGCAACATTGATATTGCGAGCTGTTTCTGCCGCGTTATTTCCGCGTCGGAACTCGTATTCAAAAATCACTCGAATCTTCGAAGTATCCATCATTCTTGTCTAAGCTGAATAAGAAAAACCACTGAAAGTCGATAACCGAATGTTGCATATTTTTTTAAAGAAGAACCTCATAGGTACCATGTGAAAAAAGCGTTGTTTTGGGTTGTGTTGTTTGTTTATTGCTTCCTAGTACGGTTGTACTACGATACTCTAGCAACACCGGTATTGCGTTAGGTTTGTATGGAAAGCGACAGAATAGCGATAATTTTTACTTCTACTGTAAAGGAGAAGGGGAACGACCTGTATTGCCACCTTATTTGGCACTTAATATACCTACTTACTCATTCCACGTGTTTATTTCCTATTTGACAGCTCGAGTGACAATCAGTTAGGTAGTCCTCCATCATGTCCTAATACTTTACTTCATCAATTTTTTTTTCAACGGTTTTGTTTATAAAGAAGTTGTAATTGATTTTGTTATTATTACTGAAAGTTTCGTATCGTAGACGCATGAGTATAATAGACATACTCATGCGTCTAAATGATTTTATTTTTAGAATGGAATCCGAATATTTTATAGAATAATATCATCGATTATGGAGGTTTCCGCCGCCCGTAGATAACAAGAACCTTATAAAAATGACCCTCGATGTTGTCAACGAAATGGTTTGACGCAGACAGTTTACGCAGAGGTGTGACTAGTTTTGTGCTTACGGAAAAAGAGATCAGTGGAATCGAATTACTTTTATTTTAATTATAAGTAGGAACTTGAAAATAATAAACGCTGTTTTTAGAGTTTCGAAGATCGGAGATCGGTTTCGAAACCTTTATGGTATCGCTTTTTCTGTCCTTTTTTCCGTCTTTTTTATCTCAGCAACTACAGCAGTAATTAAAAGAGACCTACAATGTCAAGTGGGATATCAAATGAAAGGTATCAGTTTGTGACTCAAAACAGTTTTTGAAATTAGGTAGGTTTCATACTTTTTGAAATATTTTGAAGAAAGGCGAAAAAATACCCATTGCCGCCCAGCTATCCGAAGTTTACAGAGCGATCCATCTGAAATGTATGTAGCGTTTGTAGATATGGATCTATATTTTACAGGAAAAATATAGAGAAGTCTGTAAGTAGGTAGAACACTTTTTAAAATATGGTCAAAAAAGGGGGGAAAATTTTCAAAAATTTCTGTACGTTTTATACTTTTTGAAATATTTCGAAAAAAGACGAAAATTTACTATTACCCTCTATACCTACTCCGAAGTTTGCAAACCGATACATCTGAAATGTAGGTATCTTTAATTTTTTGGTATTCATCAAATAGCAGTCTCTAACCAGTACCTATAGTACATATTGGTATACTTGACAACTGTTCGAAACCCTCGGCGCGCGAGTCACACTCGCACTTGACGGATCTTGTTTTATATAGGAACAATCTGCAAATCATACCGTTATCTAGTACTTATCGTATATAAATTCATTCAGTTCCATCTAAATTTTAAAAATGTTGTATGTCGGACAACAAATATGTAGTTAGGTATGTTGGTAGTTAGTGTAGTCACATAGCTGTTGTAGTAAGTACTAAACAATATAATACAAAAATTGTAGAAAAATTATCAAAATCAAAATAACTACATCCTATAGCTATTATTTTATAAATATTTGAAACCAGTAATAATTAATTGCACACTAGTACTTTTATATTAAAAAAAATAAACGCAAGAACACATAAGATAAAAGTAGATAGAATGAATTACTGTGTAACATAATTATACTAATTATATTTTTTCATAGAAAAATCAACTAGAAAAATCTCGCTACGTAATCTGTCGGCTTAATAAATATCGAAGCTTTCTTTAGTCGATTAGATTTAGATTTATGTAGTCTTAAAATAATGTGTAGGTACTTAATGTGTGGGAAAGTACCCAGTTTAATGCCTCGCTATAATGAGTTCCTCGCTCTTGCTAAGCAAAACTTGTATTAAGAAGCGAGGGCTCTCGTGCTGTGGCTAATTTACATTTTTTTACTCATCAATGGTGTACTAACCAAAATATGATCGGTTTCGATTCTTACCGTGGTTCCGTTCAGCTAGGGCCTTATTCTGCTAAACTAATCGCTTCACTATGACAGTGGTATCGTCACAGAATGACACGTTTTGCTATTCTACCTTATGGTGCTCCCACAGATGAAAGAAATGATGATGAATACAGATGGAGGGACGCGCGTCCCGTGTCAAAGTGTCAAGTTTGAAACTATGAAAACATATGTATATCTCTCTGTGCAAATGCACTATCTAGAGTTTTATAAATCTATGGCTTCTACGTGACGATTTTGCGACTATACCGTTGTCACAGTGAAGCAATTGTATAGCATAATTGGGCCCCTGTCCAGCAACCAACCAACTGGGTCAACCGCCGTTTTTTCGGTAGTAGGTAGATTAAACCACAAAAAACACTGAATGAAAAAACATAAATTTCAAAAACTGTTTTGATATGTATGTACAAACCAACACCATTCATTTGTTATCCCAATCTGTAAGGTAGGCTCTTCATTTAAAAATTATTCCCCCCCTTTGGAAAGGGTATTTTTTCGAGTTTCTTCAAAATATTTCAAAAAGTATGAAACCTACAGAAATTTCAAAAACGGTTTTGTAATGAACAAACTGGTACCTTCCATCTGATACCCCATTTGACCTTGTAAGTCTCTTAAAAATTCGACATCACAATTTGTACTGAAAATATTCATTCTAATTTATTTTTCATTAATTTTTTTATTTTTGAGGTGCACGTGATGTATTATTATTTTAAATTTCAAGTTATTTGCTGCTGTAGTTGCTGAGATATTAAAGATGGAAAAAAGGACAGAAAAAGCAAGACCATAAGGGTTTAAAAACCGATCTCCGATCTTCGAAACCCTAAAAAGATTATCATGACAGATATCAAGCACATATTCAGAGATCTCAGTGATCAACAGGTTCAATACCGGATCTGATCACCGACTCCTCAGAGGCTCTCTGGAGGTCTACTTTGAAAAATGAACGAAGTTGAAGGATGATGTCGTTTTTCAAAGTAGAACTGCTAAAGTCGTTGGGCTTATGTTTAAAAATTTAATTTAAGTCATAACCATCCTTTTTTTGTTACAGGAAACGTTAAATAACAATGGAAACCACCATGAAGCAGTCCAAAAGCATGTTGCAACTATGCAACAACTTCGAATCTTTATCTTTGGATGACGTAATGCAAAAACCCACTGAGGCGGTCCGAAAAGATAAATCAGCAGCGAAAATAAAAATAGCGAAAAATCGGCTTGAAAAAGCGAAAGCTAAGGCAGCAACCGCAAAAGCCAGATTAGAAAAATTAGAAAAGATAGCCAAAAGAAAAGACGCCAAAGATATGATGAAAGCTTTGTTCGCCGGACCGTCAACTTCCAAGGAGGCGCTACGACGCGATGAAGAACGTCGCACTGCATACCTGGCTAAGCAGCGCTCGGCTGCCGTAGGCGAAACTAATAATGAGGAAGAACAGGAATGATATACTTTTGTGGGAAACAGGACCCCGTTGCAGTTCCCACAACACGTGGGTCGGGAGAAGCACATTTCGGTGCTGTTGGAGTACACTGACGCATACAAAATCGGAAAGAGGGTGATTAAATTGAACCTGCGCGTATCTACTAAGAAGGGAAAGAAAGAGCAGCCGCCTAATTTGGACGATAAGGCCGAGTTCTCTTCTCCTAGCCAGTAAGTAAAGTAAAGCTGTGCTTCCAACAGATCGGAATCAAAGCGTACGCAGCGTAAGGATTTGTTGCTTTGTATTGATTTCTATGGCACAGTGTCCACTGGATCGGCATATCTGCCGATACCGATGCCAGAGACCGGTACTTCGCCAATGACGTCATCCGTAACAATATCCTTGTAGTAACGAGTCGTCATCGGCAAACCCGAGCACTTTGAATAAGTTGGTACTTATATTGCCGATGCAAAATCCGAAAGCTGTGTGCACACCCTACCGGCATATTGTAAATACCGACGCTGCGTACGCTCTGATCCCGATGCAGAGACGCACAACACAACGTAATAAGTAATAAATATAAAAATAAATAATAAATACGTAATAATAGTACATACCTACAGTCAATTTGCTTTAACAAAAAAAAAATCGATTAACGTAGTATTTGTTAAGTATATTTGAGAGCAATAGGTGATTTACGGTTATAATTAAAATCACTAAATATTGACTCTCTGTATTCAGTCACAGCATAAGCAGTATCATAGTAATAGTTAAACGCAGGGCATTGCTTTAAGTAAAAAAGGGGAGATGAGGAGCTTCTCGGAAGTGAAAGGCTCAAGTTAGATGCAATTAGCTCCACCCACCTCAGTCATAGTCGGACCGGCGGCGTGGCGTTCATGCTACGCTTGCTTGCTACGACGTACTTATGTGTGATTTATTGACTAAAAGACTACAACAATGCCCTTGTGTTTGTTCATTATAATTAATGCACAAATTCGGAAATGTAATTGGTAGCGAGTGATGCGTGTAGTTGTAACACAGGCCCGTTGATGAGTAAGCGCTGGGAGAACGTACCATATCTTCAGATATTACTTATTTAGATCTATGACGCCGGGTAAAGATTTTTATGATTATATTCAAAATGCCCCGGAATGCCTCGGAACCTAATAGGTGTGATTATTTTCTGTGTCGTCGTGAACCCTCTTGTCCTCCAATGTCGGATTGGCTTTGAGATTCGTGATACGTTGTAGGTACATTCTCTGCTTTGTATGTTTGCATTTTTCCAAAGATTTTATATTAAGTAAGTGTTCGATAATAATGTCATTTTATAAGTGTTTAGTATTTAGAAATAAGTTCCTACCAAGGTATTAATTTCATATAAGATATCAAATATGTGTGAGGGCTTACGCACTATACCTTAATTTCGTATATATGTCTTAGGGTTTCTATACCACAATAGGAAAATAGGAACCTTTATAGAATCACTTTGTTGTCCGTCTGTCTGTCGGCCCTTTTTTTCAGGAACGCCACGGTATCAAGTTAAATTAACATCAAATAATAAAGCCCGTAAACTCTTCCTCTACTTTTTCTTTTTACTTATTATTTATATCATATATGTTGTTTTGCTTTTACTTGTTTTTTTTTAATATATTTTAGTTAGTAGTTTTTATACTGCTTCAGTTCTTTTTTTGTCTTCTCCAGTGCTGTTTGTGTGTCGATCAGGTATCGATCAGGTATCGCCGCCATCATAATAACATAATATATATGTTAGAGGTTCGTACAACTAGGGGTAGTTGTAGTTGCATTACTAAGACATGGCGTTAGAGTCGCGTTTCTGCAAAAATATTATTTATGCCTTATTTTAGATGATTACATATTTATCACTTTATTACACCCCGACGAAACTGAGGTACCTATCTACAAATCGATTTATCACTAAACATTGTCCACAGGTTAGTGTGGATATTTCATTAGGGACCAATGGAGTAGGGTAAGAATTCTTAAAAAATAAGTTTCTGCAACTGTTTTCTCTACAAAAAGAAAAATACAAACAATAACAATAACACAGTCTACTGTAATTTAGGTAGGCATGGATCTTATGATGCACCATGTAAGAATGTAGTACCATCTACGGTAGGTATATGAATCTAAATCAAAATAAGGTAGGTAAGTTCTTAGAAAACTAGCAGCGTCATAAATAGTCATAATATTGCAAAAATAATAAAGATAATAGGATTATAACAGACCTTAATTTCAAATCAAGCGTTACAATTAATTTTCTTATTTTTAATTTGAAAATGCAACATTTTATAAAATATTATTTTGTGATTTACCATAAAGAATAGTAGTACATTATGGTACAAGTGTGTAATGTTGGTGATTACCGCTGAGGCGCCATTGAGACCCGAGCCATAGGCGAGGGTCTTAAGAGAGCCGAGGACGGTAATCATCAATACACACGTATCATACGACGTTTTTCAACACACTTGTGAATAAAATAACAATAAAAACTCATTTTATTTAGTAGATAATAGATATTTTTCCTTGGAGTTTTCAGGTAGTAAAGTTTCCACAACGTTAAGGGCTTCACATCTTATATCGGGCGGTGTACAACATAAATCATTTTCTTCGTAACTAGTACTTGTAGACATTTTAATTAATAAATAACCATAATTTCAACAGTGAAAACGAGTTGTGAAAATGTTTCGCAAAATTAATCAGTTTTCCTATGCGCGCGCATTGCGATCAGCCACAGACTAAAGGGATGAGGTTTTTTTTTCCGCGCATAGTGTATAGGTGTAGGATTATTTATATAACTACGCGACGCGTTAAACCACAGTAGGTAATAATAAATTCGAAAAATAAAGAGAACCCAGTGCATAGACAAACCTAACATAGGCTTTAAGGCATTGCTAACCAATTTTTGTAACAAATATTTATTGAATAAATGATCTATTAGAAGTAACGTAAGCATCATTCGGACTCATGTATTATGAATTCATGTCAAAATCTGTAATTTTCCTAGGGATTTTTACATCTCCCTACTTTAATAACGTAAAGCGATCGAGAACGTAGTTCCACGTCCGCACGATAGAGGCGCTGTATCATATTGTATGGAAAAGGAGACGTCACGATCACGTCTTGTTACCATCGTCCAAAAGACACCCCTGTTTGTACGGAATTAACCCTCGGTGCGTGAGTCGGACTCGCACTTATCTTATCACCTGCCTAGAATGCCAACTCTACATTATTTCAAAAATATTTCCTAAGAAAGCTATTTTTGGTTGTTTGTATGCTTTCGCTTCATATTTGTAGGTAAGTACTTTTATTTTATTCAAGTATTGTATTTAGAAGCTTTATAAATGTTATTAAGTCTGTACAGTCCGACCAGAAAGAGTAGAAATGAATTATCGAGGAACTAAAATTTACTGTAAAGTGCCAACTCTTCAGTGTGGCCGCTATAGTGAATTTGTCGCTAGATTCAGCTTTTCTTTGTAAAATTATATGCACGTATTTAGCTTAAGATAGAGTCTGTGCAAAAAGAGAAGCGTCGTGGCACACACGCGCGTCCTCGATTCCTAAGACGCTTCTCTTTTTGCACAGACTCTAAATGATAAAAAAGATTATCTATCTGCTTTTAATAGGTAGGTATATAAAAATCATGCATATATCACAAAATTAAAGCATTCAAAAGGTTTTGTTGAGATAATAATATGTAGGTAGGTACTGTTATGTTTGTAGATTTATTTTCATAACAATATAATACTTACGTATACAGAATTAGAAAAAAAAACGTTTGAAAATATTTTCTTGAAATCTTGTAGTTTTTATTTGTTGGACTAACCAGAATAATTTTCCGCTAACGGCAACACTGCCATTTCCCATTGAATCGTATTTTGTAGTGCAACCCTTCGTTTCTTGATACCTTACTGTATGTTTGGTTGCAGGAAAATCTAAAAGCACTGTTGAAGGATTGTTGACAAAGGCACAAAAAATTGCGGAAAATTTAATACTCCTGCGAAGCACAGAAAAGGTCGACCCAAGAAAGTGCTGGATAATTGTTTATTATTAGATTTAGTATTAGATTGCTATCAGATAAAAAAATCATCATTTTTATTCAGTTATGAAAGAAGTTCCTACATTATCGAAATTGCTAGCTGACTTAAAAGAAGATATTACCTATGACGTAGGTAAAGAACATTTAAGACAATTGTTAAAAAATATATAAAAAATATCAAGTATCAAAACGTTCTGCCGTAGTATATGGTGTTACCATGTAAACAATAGTGGCGCCCTCATTTATTTTCTACTCTTTCTGGTCGGAACGTCATAAAAGCGTAAAATAACTCTGTCTGTCCGTTACCTTTTCACGAGTTCACGGCTTAACTGATCGTAGGTAATAGATAATATTTACAAGGAAACATACCATAGCCTGGAAAAGGAAAATCACGTGCCAAGTCGCAGACGGACTGGCGGACAGAAGCTAAAAATAGCAATTATACTTTCGAATTTAGGGTATACCAAGGTATACCCGAATATTTTATTATACCCGATGGGTCCAACCGGGACTAACCTAAAACTAAATTTAAATACGATTAGGTAAAAGTTTCGTTGGTGTGAAATTCTTCTCAAACTCATATCTAGGTATTGAAATTAAATGTAGGTATTTATTGTTGAACCTCTGTAAGTACAAAAGAACCAAAAAAATTTGTGGTTTTTTTTCCGCGTTCTGCAAGGAAAATTACTTTTCCGCTAGTTTAGCGGAAAAGTAATTTGCCGCAAAACGTAACTTCGATTCACTGGAATATTTGGAGCATTCGGGAAAATAAGAGATTTAGGGCTAAAAATCAACATATTCCCAAATAAAAACTATCGTAGTTTGACAAATTCATTACGGATGTAAGCGGGTTAACTACGAACCTTATTTATGTTGGTCGTGGCTAACATCTATATGGAATGGTACGAAAGCACGGCGTTGGAAGGTGCACCTATGAGGCCGAGACATTGGTGGCGATATGTGGATGACGTGTTTGCTATTAGACACAAAGATCAAATTAACACGCTGTTAGAACACCGCAATGGCATACATCCTACAATAGCATTCACAGTGGAGTGTGAGAAGGACGGAGCTCTGCCTTTTCTTGATGTGTTGGTTCAGAGAGTACACTCAGAGCGTTGGTTTGCGATACACACGGTCTATCGCAAACCAACGCATACTGATAGGTATCTAAAGGCTGACTCGAACCATTATCAGTCACACCTTGCTTCAGTACCACGCACCCTTATAAATAGAGCTCTAAGGCTATGCGACCCGCAATATACATACAGACAGTGAACTGCGACATGTCAAAGAGGTACTAGAGTGAAATGGTTATGGCTGGAGACAGAGCTGCCGCATTGCCAACATGTCCGAAAGAAAGCGACCCCATACCGCCGTGAGAGCTGTCACATACCTACCCTTTGTCAAGGGGCTAGCGGATAAGATTGGTGGGTTACTGCAACGAAAATACAGCATTAAGACGATATTTCGCCCTCATACACAACTACAGCACTTACTTCGCTCTCCTAAGGATAGAGAACCACTGGACGTCCCAGGTGTATACTTGATCCCATGTTACTGCGGCAAATGTTACATTGGTGAAACAAAAATGAACATATCCACCAGGCTCTCCGAACACATACGCGCTGTAAACAATGTTGACACCATAGCTCGGCGGTGGTAGAACACTGTATTGAGGAAGGACCATTGCATTAAGTACGTTTCCACAAAGCCGGTGTCTTGTCTAGGGAAAAATTCTTTGTTCCCCGCAAGATACGCGAGGCGATGGAGAGTGGACGACCGACGGCCTAACTTCAATAGAGATAGAGGTTGGACCACCCGCTTGGAAGCCGTGTCTTCATGGGAAGTTAGATAGCAGTATAGAGCCGGGTTTAGATACTTTCAGTTCCGCATGCACACAGAGTATACCTACACTACCCTGCACGATGGGATCTCCGCGAGATGATGACTCTCCTACTCTCCAGCATCGACAAGCAGCGTGCCCCCCACCACCCTCGCACCGGCGCCTACAGCCCGCGGGTTACGGGCTCTGGCCGTGGCCCGTAGTGAGCGCACGGCAGCGGTACAGGTGTGTCACGAACCGCACTCACCCTGAAGAAGTCACTCGTTAAGGGATAAAACGTTGGTGTTCTTCCAACACAAATAAGGTTCGTAGTTAACCCGCTTACATTCGTAATGAATATTCCCAAATGCTCCCAAAATACAACTGAATCGAAGTTGGTTTTACCGTATAAAAAATGTTGTACGATTTGCGGCAAATTACTTTTTCGTTAGTATTATTCCTTATAAAACACAGACAAAATAAAAAACCGAAAAAAGTTTGAATCTCTCGCCTACTCGAAACGAGTTGGTCCGTACGATCAGCGGACCAATCCATTGATTAATTATGGATGTAGGTACAATATTTAAATAAATAATTCAATTGAATTTAAATTCAGATAAACAAAATAACTCTATTTCGTAAGACTATTTCTCTATTCTATTGTTGTTAGGTACTTCGACCCTTTATTTCGAAGGTTCGATTAATGTTACCCTAAAATAAAATTTTCTACGTAGGTATTTATCTAGGTACTACCTGTTGTGAATAATGCATATTTATATAAATGTTAAATATACATACATATGTATACAGTAATATGCAATTGTGTATTGTCTTGATGTTGTGTAATAAATGATACGATTAAAATGAACACGTCTTGTCTATTTATCTGTCTATACTTACCTTAAACGAGTACCTTTCAAACATACTGGGTGGGGCAAAATGTAATGACCTTGATTAGAGGCGTAGAGCCTGCGACCGGCAGCTTCGTTACTTTATAAAACCTGAGAGTTTGTCTGCGTATGCCCACACGTAGGAAAGCTGCTGGCAGGGGAAAGCCAATAGGTGATTTCTTATACGACCCCGAAGAAAATACAAAATAAATTGCTTTATACTATAACCTCGCAGAATTTCAAAGTCTCTGGCAGGACATAGGATAGGAATTATAGAAAGTGTCTGGTTTACAAAAAAAACATCCTGATTTGATAGTTCCTCATGTCAAAGTATATAAAATTCAGCTTTTGTACTATAACGAAAGGTCACTTACATTTTAGGTATGAATGTTTATGGCAGGGGAAAACTTGTATGTAATCGGTGATCGATGTTGGGGGCGTATGCCACAAACTCTTAGCTTTTTTATTATACGAAGGTCTGGCAATCACAGGCTTTTAGTCCATTATAACATCCCACACACAGACTATATAATGATATTTATCACTATAAAAACTCACCACAGAGGCTCTACAAAGACCTAGGACGAGGGACAGAGCTCTGCTAAGGTACCTACCGCCGCAAATAACTTTTACGATAATAATACTTCTAAATCTAGTAGGCCTGCTGGATGGGACCCGATTCTTAAGTGTCGAAGAATTATGTCAGTAACATAGGTACGCAGTCAGTAGGCAGGGGGGTCAGCTAATGATGAACGCCACTGCGTTCATCTTTACCTGATCCCCCTGCCTGGCAGGTTCCAAGTCACTTAATTACATCAGTTTTGGTTTTATATTATTAATGTTTTTGTTATGGTTTCGTTCGGAACACCCACGGAAATCCTTATGGTTTCGCTCTGTCTGGCCTTTTCCCTCTTGAATATCTCAGTAGATACCGAAGCTACTAACTTAAAATGTAAAATAACAATAATTACCGTGCACTTGCACGAACAAAAAAAATTTAAAAAGTCAAAAAATTTACCGTTTGGCGCAGTTTGCAGAGCAAATACATGAAAAATGTATGCAGTGTTTGTAGATATGCATCTGTATTTTACAGGAAAAATATAGAGAAGTCTGTAAGTAGAACACTTTTACAAAATGTTAATAACAGAGCATTATATGGGTTTTTCTTTTTTTTAAATTATTGTTGAGGATTTTGACTATGTAAAGTATGTCAGTCCTATCATAATAACCTAAACATAATAATAACAAATAAAAGAAAACTTTGACTTTACTGCTTTTACCGCAGATGGCCATGACAGCGTTACCGGACTTTTGGCGGACGCAGAGGACGCTTCGCCGGTAAAGTTATGTTGGGGCAACACGTACAAGGGCCACCACTTAGGTGCGAACCTCGGCTTGGCCTGTTGCCAGATGCTATAAGAGGGAATGGAGGTTTCGCCAAGGTGCACGAATGCACGTATGGGCGAAAGCGGGGAATTCTACGTCCCCGCATCCGGCGAGGTCGGTTTTTGGTCGGGTGTTTAGTGTGCGGAAGCGAATCGGGGCTTGTTGCCGTCACTTCCGCGTCAGCGGCGGTGATTGGGTCAACGGGGTCACCGAGAACGTGTCTCGGTCTACGGAGGAGAGATAAATCAAACACAACAGTCAAGTTGTAACGCGGGAATATATACAAAGGGAGTCACTGATGCATAAAGATTTTAAACAATAAAATGGCCGCTACTGAAATTTGTTTTGCTAAAATGTTAATAAATGTTCCTAAATCTAATCTATTTAAATTAAGTTCAGTCATCAATAAAAATATAGAGAATACTGTAAGTAGAACACTTTTTGAAAAATGGTCAAAAGGGGGGGGAGATAATTTCCAAAAAGGGGGGGCTACCTCACCGAGTGGGGTATCAAATGAAAGGTATTGGTTTGTACATCCCAAAACAGTGAAATTTCTGTAGCTTTAATACTTTTTGAAATATCTTGAAAAAACACGAAAAATACCCATTCCCCCCTATATCCGAAGATTGCAGAGCGGTCCATATAAAATGTATGTAGCGTTTGTGGATATGGATCTGGTTATTTTACAGGAAAAATAGAGAAAAGTCTGTAAGTAAAACACTTTATGAAAAATTTTTAAAAAGGGGGGGGGGATAATTTTCCGGCGGCAGCCGATTACATTCAAACAAACATACAACCTTTAACTTTTACTTAACTTTCAACATTTTACTATTATTAATATAAGTATAAAATCTGATATCAAGGACACCCAAAAGAGCAGATATCAAAGAGATTTGCCATTTTGGTGTATCACAACAAATTTATTGCATTGAAGCGCCTTTGATTACAGCAGCGGGGTGTTATTGCAACTGATTTTGAAGAGTTTAAATTCATACAATTGGTGGTGGTGGTTACTTGTTAGAGATATTTATTTATGATGTCTTTTATTACGAGAAGATGGCTCGTGACGAGAAAATGGTAATTGTTCAACGAATTCCTTATGTTGTAGCCGATTCTCGTATGATACGAGAAACTTTGGTAAGCTATCAATATACCTATTGAGGTAACATAAAGAAACATTGTCTAGCAGAGAAAATGCAAATAACTATATTCTAGACATCAATGACTGATTTGATCTAGACATCGACATTGATTCTGGCCCCTAAAATTTTGTAACGAAAATGTTAAAGAAAAAACTTTCCTATAACACTTACATGTAGTTATGTAGTTAAAAGTGCAGAAACAGGTGTTAAATCATTATGATATTTTAAACATACACCTACGAGGATGAAGAGTACAAAAAATCACAATATGTCATGAAAGAAAGCTGAAGAATATTTTCAACTGATTCGTCGAAATAAATGTTACCAAGCCTAATCGTACTTATCGAAGAACAGCGGATGTATTTATGTAGTTAGATTAATTTAGGTATATGAGGCAAGGGGTATGCGGTCGCGCACGCGCGTTCCATGCGTGCGTCACTGGCGGACGATCGTTGCTGAAAGCATTGGCAAGCGCGCGCCACCCGCGAACACTCGCCCAAGTCTGCTCGGTCACGTTATCAATATCCTACTGTAGCCGCTTGCCAGCCTGTGCAGCGTGCTACCGTGTTAGTGATCGCGCGCGCCTCGTCTCGAGCACGCGTTTTAATGAAAGACTTAGATCCACAACCATCGGCGGCGATGGCACACACCTTTTACCCTTCCGACTTTGTTATATCAAAGTCCCGTCTACCCTCCTTCGAGAGGTACAAGGAGATCCACAAGCGCTCCATTGATGATCCCGAAGGGTTCTGGAACGATATCGCCAACGAGTTCTACTGGCAAACCCCCTACGAGGAGGGGAAGTTCATGTCCTACAACTTTGACATAAACAAGGGCAGCATCTTTGTGAAATGGATGGAAGGTGCCGTTACCAACGTCTGCTACAACGTCCTGGACCGGCACATTAGGAATGGCCATGGCGAGAAGGTAGCATACTACTGGTAAGTCGTAGCATGATTTTCAGAGATTCTCTACGTCTACGGCAGTGTGTCAACGTTTGTGGCAACGTAAACTGTAAGTCAAGGATGATAAAGCTGAGTTTGCGCTGTACAGCTGTCAAATGCGGAACGTAATGGCGGCCATATTTACGCGGGATATCCTCTGACAGCTGAGAGAGAAATCTGTGCCAGCGTGCGGCCAACATGGGAACTATTGGTTTTCCTTACTACGAACGTTCAATTTATGCCTTTATGCTCACCACTAGCGCCACTACTAGTGCTCAGAGTAGTTTGACGCTGGATTTTTTATATTTATTTAGGTAGGTAGGTACCTATGCCAAGCTATTAGTTAAATTGATTTGCGCTAGGATTAAGTTAGAAGAAGTTAGGTGTACGACATGTTTGCAATAGAATAGTTTGAGTCGACTTTCAGAAGTACCTATGTAGGCATACCTACTTAGTGAATACGCGGGAGGTTATCGATTGCACCGGTGACTTTCTAGTACTGATGGCGCATCTGTGGATGTTTTGCAAATTATTGATAGCAGATCTCCAATGACCTCTGCTACTAAACAAAGCGAATGTCTGCTAAGCGGACTACTAGGTTTGCCTACGCCAGTGTGCGTGCGCCTTTGCCATTTTTGTTTTGTTTATTTTTGTTTTATTTTTATCAGTTAACGGGGCGGGGCGACGACGACGGTGGCCTTGAATGAAATTTCCCCGCTTTGTTAAACATAGGTAGTAAGCGGGAACGCGTAGGCCGTTCACTTGCGTTACTTATATTAGAGTATTGGACCAGAGGGAACCCTAGTGATCTAGTACCGCTTTGTCTGGCTTTCTGCTTCTCATAGCTGTCCGAAGCCGAGGCTAAATGATAGGCAGGCTTAGCATTGATAGTATTTTCTTACACAAATCCGAAATTGGGTTCGACGAAAACAATGATGATGATGGTAATTAAAATTATCGAATAGGTTATTGCAGTTTTTGCTCTGTATGTGCTTGTAGGTTTCATTAGGGCTGCCTATCATACCGAAGCTATTAACTTGAAATATAAATAAAATAAGTAACTTAACCGCTCGCGATTTCATTAACAATACGAAATTTCTGAAATTTTAAAAACCGTGTTTTAAAAAACCAATGCAGCCCTTTTTGAAACCAGTTTCTCAAATAAAAATTTAGTTTAAAGCTAATCGCGTCATACGTTACTAACTTGCCGTACGAATACCACACCAAGAAGTCTAATACTCTACTTTAGCCCATTTTAAAAGTAATTTAGAAAATTCCTGAAATACATTGTTTACTTTAGTATATTGAGCATTTATACAAAGTTTCAAACCAATCGTAATCGGAGTCACATGAAACATCGTGATTTTTGATTTAATACAGAGCCGAACTACGAGTCTGAAACTTTATTATCTCCTTTTTACCACATTTTCAGAAATAATTTGAATCCCCTGAAACATGTGCTAATTATGCATTTTCAGTCAGTTTCAAATAAATCGGGCTACTGGTTTTGTAGTAAAAGGTACCTACACGGCAAATTTCAGCTTTCTAGTTTCAGCGGTTTGGGCTGGGCGTTGCTACCAGAAAATCGATCGTTTTTTTAAAGAAGATAAAAATATCGTGTGGTTGAATAAAAAAAAACTCTGCCTTAATTATGGGGATTGTGGGGTGTTCGAAACCGAGCGCGAGTTACACTCGCACTTGACGGATCTTGTTTTTAATTTGGCTGCTTTTTCGATCTCTACTGATGATGAATGAGGCACAACTAGAAAATCGCTGACTGGTCACATCAGCTGTTCGAATTTTGATGGACCCTTTGGGCGAGTTGGACCACGACAATGTAAGTGATTAAGTTATTTGATCACTGTAACTTTTATAAAAACTCCGGGATTTTGCATAATATTTCATCGATATAGTAAAAAATGTAACTATATTTTATTTTACAATACTCATTCATTTTCAATTATCGAAAGAGATTGCTCATAGCGATAATAAAGATGCCCTATGTACCGACTCCAGCGATACTTTTTAATGGTAACTTATTAATACGTTATTATCTAATATAACAATGGAACACTTGTACACGCACTTGTACGTGTTGTTATTACAAGTATTTGATTTGTTTGCTTTTTAAAAATCATAAATTCACTATTATTGACGTAAATAATTTTCGCGACGGTCATAGTTTATAAACATTGACTATCGATATCGATAAAAATATTTGCTGGCCCAACTCGAGTGTGATGCTTGACTTTAAGTCGGCCAATCGGAGTGCAGTGGTCGCCGCAGTGATTTGGGGGAAAGGTTGTCTAAATAAAATAAATGACGTTTTCTCTCTATTGGGTATGTGCTCGATATTTTCATAACACACTACCTAGTTGACTTTTAAAAACCTGTTTTGATAAATATAAGTACCTAATCTATTTTACTATAAAAGTAATCTCTTTTTAGGGTTCCGTACCCGAAGGGTGAAAACGGAACCCAGTAGGGTTCCGTTTAATAACAATAATAACAACAATAACTAAGCCTCCGCTGTCCGTCCGTCCGTCCGTCCGTCTGTCACAGGGCTCTATCTCATGAACCGTTAGAGGAAGACAGTTAAAATTTTTAGAGAATGTGTCTTTTGCCGCTATAACAACAAATATGAAAAATAAAATAAATATCCAAATAAAAGGGGGCTTCCATAAAAAAAACGTGATTTTTTTGGCTATTTTTGCTCTTTGTTTGTCAATACGTGTGTTGTGTGATGTGAATATGTCTCTTGAACCACAATAGGTATACACATGATACTTCTATAAATAAGTATCACTTCTTTAAAAAAGAAACACTTGAACTTTAATAACGACAAATATATAGTCAACTCGCACTTGGCGGTTTATTTTCTTGCCATTTTCCCATTTGGGCATTGGGCCAAGAGTTTTGAATGCTTTTTGCTGCCGGCCATGCTTTGGTTAACCCCATTAGCATTATCCATGTCAATAATTATTGTGTCCATAGATCATTAGATCTTGAGCGGATGTATTCTTTAGTCATCTGCATGCTGTGACTTTCTTCATTGGTCGTGAGCCAAGCCAACTCATTTGGGTAGACTTCCAAGCGTTGTGCATAGGATCTAAGTGTGGTGACAACATCTTCCTTGGCGTCGTGGTGAAGTTAGTCATTTGTCACGCACCATGGAGCATTTGATATTAGGCGACGAATTCTCGATTGAAAGCGATGCAAGCTGTCCATGTTTAAGTTAGATGCGGTACCCCATAATGCATCTGCTTCATGAATGACCATATCGGAAAGGATAAAGGATACATTTTGTGAAGAAGTTTGTTGTCCAAAGCTACGAGTAAGTGAGTTGGTTTTTCTTCGTAGTGCCAGTACGTTTTTCTCAGCTGCAGGCCTAAAGGTTTTCTTTTGGTTAAAATATGATTTTTCCATGGAAGTCCCCTATCTAAGATTATGGCAGGGGACGGCGCGTCTGCGGAACTAGGTATTGGATCCTGTTCAGCACCAGAGGGGGGAGAGGGGGCACGAGCCATGACGGAGTGTGAAAGCTACATGCCGATTTTGATTTGTTTTCCACTCTAGCGATCTAACGAGGCAAAAGGCCGCCATAAGTTTCAAAAAAAAGTGTAGTTCGAAACATAAATAGCAATAGTAGATTATGCACCGAGGGCATAAATCAGTGCTTTACTTCACGGGCATCATTGCATTACGAGCGCTACTCTGGATTCTAGAATAACTCAAGAGCGAAGCGAGGGAGTGTAGAGAAAGTAAGGAGAGAAGAGAAAGTGTGAAAATAACCTAGTCCGTCTAGCACTCAGGATTCTAGTAACTCCTTCGCTTCGCCCGTGGGTTATTCTATAATTCTGAGATGTGCTCGGGATTCAATGACGATCGTGACGCAAGACACTGCTTTATGCCCTATCTGATGCACATTCTACTATTTCGAGCATGTAGTGTGAAAAGTAGGTACCCTTTTCGAGCACAAAGTGTCAAATAGTAGATTGCTTTACACGGAACTTAATCCGAACTCACCGAGCGCAGCGAGGGAGGACGCAAAACCGAGTTATAATGGGTGGTTTTGGCCCGAGTTAAACACTCTACTTTTCACTTCGATTGCGAGAAAACAATTTAAACATACCTTCATTACTAGTATAGTATTGTAAAATCTGTACCTTCAGTAAAATTATATTAACATTTTCACACACTAACTATCTTCAAGTCTTTAAACATATTTCACGTGATTTCGACCGCAGCAGATTCATATTAATTATTTCTTTAGCCATTTTGTTACATTTGCTTAATATTATCTTAATTTTATAATTTATTTATTTAAGCCATGTTCACCTCTAATTCAATTTGTAGGTAACAAAAAAAATCAAGGGATTTCGCCTTAATACCAAAATTATTTTTCATGTTTTTTTACGCGCAATGCAAAGTACGCATTCTACAATGGAGGAGAAATCACCCTTCTTATAAACATCCAACAAACACCAAGAAGGCACTTTCAGTCCCATTTTCAAGAATAAATTCAAATAAAATAGGTTCTTTGTGTATGGAACACCAAAATATCGAGTTTGTAAGAGGACAATGTTTTTGTACATACCTATCGATGCCATTATGTATGGAAGTATAACATCGTTTAAATGTCCGCCACGGCTTCTCTCAACTATAACATAAATATCTAATTCGCTCAAAAGATGATGTACCTTATCTGGCAGCATTGATGTCTAGATAAACAAGAATCTGTTATCGCAGGAACTGTACCTATTAACACTTTGCTAAGCAGCTGTCGTCGTTTAAACCTAGTATTTTTGTACCTAAGCACCTTTGTGCCTTAACCTACATCCATAATTACCTAACAACCATCAAAAAAAAAACGTCGTTAGCTCGTAGTTTTGCTTTACAAAAATCCGTTTCTGGAATTTTATTACTGAACCTTTTGAGGAACCTACGTCATCTGCATCTGCTATTTCAAAGTTTTCACGTTTTTGGCAATGAAGTATTTTTTGTTTGTTTGTTTGTATGTGTGTGTGTGCATTTGCACATGTTCCCAATTACCTACAAAACGGCTCGACCGATTTAGATACGGTTTTCTGTATTGGGTTCAGAATTCGTTGGCAATGGCCCCCGACAGATTTTTCTGTCTTTGTAATAAAAAGTAGGTGAAAAAAATTAGCTTTATTTGATTATAAATAAATTATCATTACTGTTTTATCCATTCCTCTTAGTGGGGGCGGTTTACTAAAATTATTTATTTCTTTTTCGATTAAAAAGTATCCGCCGTGGGTTGTGCAAAATTTTTATTTTGTTTTATACTAAAGGTCATCTTCAAAGAACTTCAGGAAAGCGGTGTCTAGTAAGGGTGGGCTGCTGGATAAGCTGCTTATGGGAAGATTTTTTCTCTGTTTATAAGGGGTACCTACACCTACTAAATTAGATACAAAGAAATTATATTATAAAGAGCTTAAAGCAGAGGTTAATCCAGCATTGCGCTTTGAGAAAATTGCTTATTTTAATTTACACATTAATAATAGAATCAAAGAGCCCAAAACCCTTTGGAAAAACTCAAAAACATTAATTTTGCCCCCTCAATCTAATGAACTCCCGCCCCAATTTAGTGATCCCAATTTAATGAATTCCCATTTTTTTTATGTTCCTGGTGTTCTCAGTACTGACACATCTTTCCTTACCTTTTTTGAGTACAATCGAGAAGCCGTTTTCGACTTAAATACAATGAATTGCCAACAAATAACGAAAATTATTACTTCGCTTAAATCGAACGCTGGAGGCAGTGACAAAATCAATCTTAAAATGTTACTTTTAACTCTACCGGAAACTCTCGAAGTGATTACATCAATTGTTAATACGTCAATTACCACGTCTACTTTCCCCGATTCCTGGAAAACTGCGATTGTCTTGCCGCTACCTAAAACTTCACAACCGGTAGTAGTCAAAGATCTCCGTCCTTTAAGTGTTCTGCCTTGCACAACGAAAATACTCGAAAAGCAGTCAGCAATCAGTTGTCAGAGTTTCTTAAAAATAATAAACTATTGCCGGAAGCTCAATCAGGTTTTAGAAAGGATCGTAGCACCACTACTGCCCTTTTAGATATTACTGATAACATAATCAGTGCACAGGATGAAGGATTGATAACCCTACTGGTTCTTCTCGACTTTTCACGAGAGTTTGATTCATTAAATATCACCCTGCTATTATCTAAGTTGAGTTATTCTGGATTTAGTGCTAGCGCTGTCAAATGGTTTAACAGATATCTGAGCGGGCGTCGTCAGCATGTTTAATTACCTAAGATTGATGGCACCTCGAGTTTATCTGATGAAGTATCAGTTGAGCGAGGCGTACCCCAAGGGTCAATCTTAGGTCCTTTCCTCTTTATATATACTCTCCGGATATTTCTAATTGCATAGAGAACTGCAAATTTCATATATACGCTGATGACGTCCAATTATACATTTCCTTTAAGTCTGATGATGCGAGTGCCGCTATTTGTAAGCTAAATAAAGACCTGACTAGGATTGCAGATTGGGCAGGCCGGAATAGTTTAGTGCTCAATCCTTTAAAAACCAAATATTTGGCTATTGGTACTAAAAATAAGCTTGGAAAATTTAATCCGCCATCAGATATTTTGCCGATAGGAGTGCCTATTGAGAGAGAGTATGAGGCACGCAACTTGGGTCTTCTGTTTGACTCAAATTTAAGGTTTGAGAAACTCTTGAGTCCGTTAGATCTTGTTTTTATAAGCTTAAAATACTTTACAATATCAGATCTTACTTAAGTGAGGAACTACGTGTTCAGCTCGTTGAGTTACTGAGACAATTTTATTCAGGGTGGGTATTGGGCTCATGCTGAATGCTCGGGATATGAGTTTCCGAAGATTACATTATATGATTTGAGCTGTTAAACTGACTGATCGGTATTTTTAATGTCTATTATGTCATGTGTTTTACATAAATTGATCGCAATGTTTATAATTAAATTAGAATAACAGTTAAAGTTATTGTTTCTAAATATTTTTTCAATAATAAGTTAATTACAATTCAATAATAAAAACAAATTAGAGCTAGTATTTGCAATTGAAACAAATAAGCTAACTGCAGACTGTTGTAAACAATCTACAGGTAGCTCAACTGATCCATATCAATACCAGTCGGAAGCGTCCCTAAGACGCTGGCTGCATTGCCCCGCTGTATGGCAATGCTGATGTGCTGCACCAGATACCCACCAGCTCTCGGGTCACGCGTCGCTTCGATCGACGCTCAGTTAACTTTTTAAAAACCCGGAGAGCCCCGGTACCCCAATAATAAGTTGATTATTCAGCAATTAGTATTTTCTTTGCTTAGGGGACCGGTAATACCCAATATTACCTATCCTATATATTGGTATGGTTTAGTCCCTTGTAAAAAATCTACTATTGGAGATATCACACACACACATTATCCTATTATAATGTGATTGTTTCTCTTCCCTTCAACATTTGTCCACCTTGGTAACAATTTGGTAACTAATTTAACGCAGTCGTAATCAGACTTATTGTCAATCAGATTCTTACCATGTACAATATTATCAACCTAAGCCTCTCTCTAGGTGAACTACCGTGAAGGTGCTAACCTCGACAGTGTCCAGTTGAAGGTTGTTTAGCAGGTAAAAGTAAAAATTAGAGGTGAATGAGTAATGTCGTTAGAGCATTGTTGTACAATGCAGATTCATCGTCATCATCATGCCCTTGTCGAGCAACAGCGATTGTCCATCACTAGTTTGGGCAATTTGGGCATACGCTAATATCACTTAGGCCCATCCCGCACTCCAAAAACGGTGTTTTCGTTACTCGCTTACCCACATTTTCTATAAGGACTACATATCCACATTAATTTGAAGCATTTGGAATCATTTATTCATTTGTTACATAGGTCTTAGGCAATAAAAGTATAGTGCCAAACATGTAGCCCGTTGGGAGATCGGGCGGTGCATTTATTTGCTTTTAACTCGCTCACGATCGATACAAATTATATATTGAATTACTTCGTTGGAGTGCGAGAAAGTGATAGAGCTATTTGGAAAATTGTATTCAGAATCATTAATAGAGCAAAACACGTTGGGAGTTCGGGAGAAAATTAAGCAATAATTAGGTGTGTTATAAAAGAAACCATAACTAACTAAAAAATCGACTTCAAATTCCTGAATATTAGTCACAGTAGCAAAAAAATGCCCGGAACACTTAGATAAACCGATCCTTTTTTTCTAGTGGCGACATCAAGTTATAAATTCGAGCGTCTTATTTAGTTTGATGACACGTGGACATGAATAACACGACTAACAAATTTGCGCGCACCATAAAATCAGCCTTTATACAACAACGAAAGAATCATCAAAATCTGTTATTAATTGGCGAAGATATCATCAAAACTGTTGTGGCTAGTCGTGATTCCTTAAAAAATAATGAGATGTTTTTTAAGTTGTACCTACGGGATACATAGTAATCTCTCGGGAATTATAGTAAATTTTTTTTTTAGCTTTTTGTTAAATAAATTGAAATTTATAATTAAAAATAAAATTATGATGTGAAATTTTAATTTTTTATATAGGTACTTAACTATATTTTTTTTTTGTGATTTATTAAAATATGTGTCATTATCAATGGAATCAGTATGAAATTTTTCGATTTACGTAGCAAAGTACATTAACGATTATAAGTTAGCTTAATTAGCTGGGACAGATTTTCCCTTTAAGAATTTCCAATATCAATCTAATAGCTGGCAGAGGGATGAGGTTGGACTCAAGCTTAGTGGCAGAGGGATGGGGATCCCTCTGCCACTAAGCTTGAGTCCAACAAAAATTATCACTTTGAGGTTTAATATTTCGCAAACGGAACCCTGAATCATTTAATATTTTTCTCCTACCACAGATTTTATAGTACTATACCCTCTACAATATTTTTAAATGAGCTATACAAGGATACCCCACACCATGGGGTAGTTGAGAATAAACATAATGCATCTTCTTTGAGTTATAAAAAGAAAATATTATAAACAAAATATTTTCAGGATATCGTTTTACCACTTTGTCGGTGTGAATCTATTACTCAACCCATGTCGAATAACAGCTTTCTTGTACTAATAGTTTTTGAGCAAAGTCGCGGACGGACATGGCAAATGTGCCATGTCCGTCCGCGACTTAGCTCCAATGTTATTTCCGTGTTGTGTACGGAACCCTAAAAATAGTGTGGTAGTTCAAATTCATAATTTATAGGTAGCGTGATCCCCCTCTGGCTGGTTTATATTTAGTCAAAGGCCAAAAACTTTCGTAATTTAGTCCATTGTGGTTTTCGAGACATGCGTTGTTCTTGCTTGGCAATCTGACTGAGTTAGCTTCATCAATGCCAGCCAAGCAAGCTGCCTGCATGATAGTTCCTATTCTATTAAATATTTATATAAATTTATGTAGGTCCTGGCCAGACGAATCCAACACAGGCACCCTTCTAAGATTAATATTTGTTTCTATAAGGCGACAGTGGCTTAGGCTGCCTATTCTCTGTAACTGCTCCGTGTTTGAACCGTAATAAGTAGACAGTTGAAATTTTGACAGAGTGTAGGTAACTATTGCTGCTATAACAAAAAAAAACAAAAAAAGAAAAAAAAAATATGGGGTCCAGCGGTCATACCAAGTTGAGTACCAACCGATCGGCGATCACCGAAGTTAACCAAAGCAACGTCGGGCGCAGTCAGTAGTCTACTTCGCGTCATGTCTGTTAACAAATTGCTTCTTTCACTCTAAAAAAATTTTTTTTTTAGGCGAAATAGTTATGAACTATGGTACGGAACCCTCCGTAATTCGACTCACACTTGGCCAGTTTTATTAGTGGTTAATGTCCATCAGTGTTCCTAATGCGGTTGGTTCCTTGGACGCCGAGGGTATATATGTATCTCTCTACTCTCTAGCTGAGTCAGAGGGGACTTTTACGTTCCGGTTAGATTAGAGGAACGTCGAACTATGAAGGAAGTATTACAGCTAAGTTATAATTAACTAATGAACAGGATACATAAGTACTCGTACTACGATCATATTGCGCTTTTTGACATTGATTCTTGACTGTATTACTTGCCCGGCGACATCGATTCTACGTTAAATAATATGGTACCTACTATCGGTCATGACCTGAGTCTTAGACCGATTCATCAGGTTTTGCGATAGCCATAGTGGTTTTAGGTTTTTATAATTGACGTATCTTCTACATTTTGATTGCAAACATGTTGTATAAGACTAGCATTGAACAAGTCGTTTCAAACATGAACCCTGCTAGGGGACTGAGTTGAAGTTTCATACAAAAGGTGCACGATTTTGTAAAACGACATTGATTTGTTTCCTCTAATATCAGCAGTCGGTAAAAACAGACCATTATTTTAGGGAGGGCAACCACCCAGACGACTACAGCCGTGTGACTTACCGCAAGCTGTTGGACCTTGTCTGTCAGTTCGGGAACGCCCTCCGCGATTGCGGCGTGGGCCGCGGCGACCGGGTCGCGATCTACATGCCCATGATCTTGGAGACTGTGGTTGCGATGCTGGCCAGCGCTAGGATTGGAGCTGTGCACACCGTTGTTGTAAATACCACCTTTTTACTCACCATGAAATATTTAAGTGCACTGCCAATGATTCGTATCGGTTTAGTAGATTCGGTAGGTACTAATTATGAAGCTCCATGCATTGATTCAATCTTGTCACAGCATGACATGAAGATTATTATAGCGTATAGTGTATAGCGCGTAGCACATGTAAAACTTAACTCTACCTATTTATTCAAAATTCTTAATTTGCACGAAATCAAAGCTATGTGCAATGACAAAGACTGAAATGAATAACATCGTACGAAATATAACCGTAATTACCTACAGTTCGCAGGGTTCTCTTCGGACTCGCTGGCAGAGCGTCTCGCTGATAGCAAGGCAAAGCTGATCGTCACCACCGATGGTGCCATGCGTGGAGAGAAACTTCTCTTCCTGAAGAACACTGTCGACGAGGCCATGCGCAAGTGCAAGGTCAAGCACGGCCACACTGTGAGCCTCTGCATCACCGTATCTCATCTGGGCCGCTTGGCCGGCATGGACGATGGCTCTGATGATAGTCATGTGGTAATAGCGTCTCCTAATAAATGTGTAGCTATGGGTCCACCCCGATTGCTCACACAGAACAAGTGACGAACTATGTCTCGCTACCATTTAGCCGAACTACGCTGTGGCTCCATCTTTCCTTGAGCTTAATTCAACTGCCAATATGGAGCTGATTTCGTCGATTGGTCTGTTTGAACCTTCTGTCAGCCATAGATATGCATATATCTGAATATTGTGACAGACAACTGTCTTATTTTACTCTCTTATACTCTAAACAGTACAACTGGGACGAGGACCATGACATCTGGTACCACGAACTGATGGAGGAGCAGTCCACTTTATGCCTGCCGGCCTGGATCGGAGCTGAAGACCCGCTCTTCATGCTATACACCAGGTAGCTGTACCTCTTATCGAGTTCACAAACCCATACTTACATTTTGGTTTGTTTTTTTTTTGCAAGAAGCTTGACACGAGCTAACAATATAGTCGGAAAAATACTTCACGATGAAAGTTATAAAGGGATATTTATTTATTGGGTTAAACGACGCCGCCGTTTAGCGCTTGAATGCTACACTTTATTATTCATCGAGTTAATTCATTTTTGAAGGCACAGATTAACACGCTTTGGCCTGCTTTATTCCAACGGTACATGGGCTCTCACCACCACGCTCCTTTGAGACTTCAAATAAAATTGCAAGGATAATATTTCTTTCTCTGCTTAGCTTGGGGCTAGATGATGCAGTGTGGATTTTCCAGCATTGTTTATCTATTTGTTTTATACCTGACACAGCTATTGAAATGCGTATGGAGTAGGTAAGTTGATTGGTTTTTTATTTAATAGAACTGAGGAATCTGTGCCTAAACTGAACAACTTTATAAAATGGGCTTCCCCAGGTTGCAATTTTATAAACATGGGTTGAAACCTCTACAAAGAAGTGGGGGGAGCGTTACGGTTCAAATTCACCTAAATATATCAGATGTAACCAATAACTGTGTCGATTGTGTATATTGCGTCTTTAAGAAAGTAGCAACTCACGATTATTGCACTTTTACTAACATTGGCTTTGGACATGAACGAGGTTTTAAAATAAAATACGTAAACTTTATGTAACTTAAATAGATTATTGCTAATGGAAGGATTTCCTCCACAGTGGGTCTACGGGAAAGCCGAAAGGCGTGCTGCATACCTGTGCAGGGTACCTGATGTATGCCGCGGCGTCTTTCCGCTACGTATTCGACTACCGTGAAAGCGACGTGTACTGGTGCACTGCCGACGTGGGATGGATCACTGGACACACCTACACGGTCTATGCGCCCCTAGTCAACGCGGCCACCTGTGTCCTGGTAATACATGATACAATTCTTCTCTATTTTATATATTCTCAGGCATTGCACTTCACGCCTTGTTCTTAAAGACGGAAAGATACTCTCCGAGGGAAGATTACGATAGAGTCACAAAGAAACAAACTCGCAAGACACAGTTTCTCAAAATTCCGGATTCCTAAAAAGACATTCCCAAAAATATACAGGTGCACAGTGCACACAGACACTTTGCTCGGTCTCTCATAAAGGGGAAGTTAGTTTGTTGTATGAGTCGTAATCCAGAATTAGGTTGCTCGTACCCATCGATGCTCGTACTTAACAAGCTGAAATAGTGCATGTTTCTTGTGAGACTGCAGCCTTGATAAGATCGAAAGCAAATCAACTCCTGAAGTAAGTGATCTAAAAACTCCGTTTAACAGAGTGATGAAGATAATTCTAAAGTACAGTTCCGATCATGTTCGAGTACCTATCCGTTATTATGTCAGAGTACCTACCGCTGCATGCTGCACGCATGTTTATTCCACGTTACGTGATTTCATAATCGCTAATGGCAGCTATCATAGCTACGACGAAATTCGCACTAGATAAATTACGTAAAAACGTTCTTATACAATTCGATACCTAATGCATGCATGTAGTATACCATATGTTCTACGTACATATATTAGTTATCTAGTACCCATAACATCCTCTCTGCTTAGCTTGGGGCTAGATGATGTTGTGTGAATTGTCCGGCATTATGTAATTATTATAACAAAAAAATCTTAAGAATTTTGTAAAGTCTATGCCTATTTTCGAAGGTTTATCAAATGGCTCCTTTTTCTTTTCCTACTAATCACAAGTCATGGGTCACGTTTTAGCTTAGTTAGAGGAATTAACCTAATCTAATTTACTTCTTTTTTCTTACCTCTTCTAGGTTATTGTTTAGACTTGAGACAGGTATATTTGTAGCATAATATTAAAATTATAGTATTTGCCTGCCTACAACTATTCTATTCAACCTTTGATAAAATCAGTGACGCGTGAAAGTCTATCTTAAACGAGTTCGTATACCGATTACAATATCTACATTTCAAGGCACTCGCGTGACCTTACAATGTCAACAACTAGTAGAATGTCTGTGATAGGAAGCTAGTTGTTTACATGTAAGTATTATGTATTTTTCATAGTAATTAATTGCTATTCATCGTAATTCATCACTGTTAATGAAACCGGAAGTTTCTATCTTCTTTGCCTCAATTGTACAGGCAATCTTGAAAGCGCATTCTAATTATTTTTCTGCTTAGTTTTCTTGCAGAGCACATAAATTATAAAAATTTCAACAAGTTATTAATTATAAACTATAAAATAAACGACCTGGTCCTCGCTTCTTTATTTTTATTTGCCAAACGTGAGGTTACAAAGAACTAACAAACTAACTACTAACTAACCATATAGCACGCGAAAACATAAAATAGGTATTGAATCTCAGCGATGCTTATCTTTCGAACAACGATGACAAGGCAAACTAATTTGTTTTATTAGTTTGAAGGGTGTCTTTTGTTTTTCTATCATTTGCTTTATTATAAAGATAAAAGTAAATGACAAATTGATAATAATATTATTTTTTTTTTAATGTAATTTCAGTTATCCTTTTATTTTATTTTAATATTCAGTTTTCTTATAAACTAAGTCTTCGTTTTCAATTTGATTTATTAGGATTTAATTAAGAGATTTTGTGCCCAGATTTTGCACGCCGAAACGGTAGAAATACATTGTGTTTTTTTTTTTAAATACACCACCTTTATTTATATGTATTTGCTGCAATAAATGTTACTTTACTTTATTAGTTCGAAGGCACCCCGTTCTACCCGGATCCGGACCGCTACTGGCAAATAATCAAGCAGTACAAGGTGACACAGTTCTACACTGCTCCGACGGCTATCCGTTCCCTGATGAAGTATGGGGATGACTATGTGCTCAAGTTAGTACTTCATCTTTTCAGTGTTTTTAACCCTCGAGTGGCCATATGTGTATCTATACGTGTGTTGTGTTGTGGCAACTAGCCCCTATATGAAAAGAAGATTTAAGTTTATGTAGTTTTTTTATTTAAAACTAGCTGACCCGACAGACGTATATCGAATTCTAATTGGTATTATGGTCGTTAGTTTTCATAAATTTTCAAATTCTCTCTCGGCGCAAATCGCACCAGGTCTCGAACTTGTACGATTTGCGCCGAGACTCGTCCCGTCTAAATGCTATTATATACCGTATATATGCCGATGATACCAGTGTCGTACCTAATAGTTATTTGTACAACAAGTGAGCAAAACAATTTTTTGTTGCACGTGCCGATAGTAAAGCCAGAGCTAGCGAAGCAGTCTAGAGTAGAGTCACGAGCGTTGCGAGTGGCTCTAAAATAGACTGCTGAGCTAGCTATATGTAAAAGGCATGAAACAAAAATTTTTGTTCTCAAGTTCAACATACAACTTTTCACCTCCACCAGTGAGAAAATATTTTGTGATTTATAAATGAGTGAATGAATGAATGAATGAACACTTTATTGTACAAAAAAAATAACATAATATAAAGCTTATACCTACATTTACCAAATACTTAGTACAATAGGCGGCCTTATCGCTGAGAGCGATTTCTCCCAGGAAACCTAGATAGATAATAGAGGTCGAATGTCAGGAACTCATTTTGGTTAAAAACCATGGAGGGTACGAATGCTATAAACCTTTTTTAAACCATGAACGAACAAAATTATGCGTTTCTGTAAAGGTTGAACGCTGTCTAACCTCCTTTCCTACGATAAGCTAAAATAAGTGCAGTATACAGAGGTGCAAGTCCCATATAAATTCCGAACCTGTTGTTTGATACATTATTTAAAGATGACGCTGTCCGCCTAGAAGAATGGTCTTCACAAGCCAGGTTGTTAAGGTAGGTACACTATATGTACCTGCCTTGACTTGGCTTGTCATAAAAATGGCGATGCCTTCAGTGAAAAAGTTTACTTCCCCTGGTACAGATCGCGTAGTTTATCCTTTTTTTCGGCGCCGACCATAGAGTATGACCATAGAGTATATATCAATAACATTTTACACCATCGAAATTTAGTACAGCATTCTGAATTCAAATTACTTGTTTCAACAAGTTTAACAACAACAAGTGCAACCAAAAATCGTTTTGCTCACTTGTCGAACAAATAACAATTTCTCTTAAATTTCTTTGGTTTTGTCTATTTCCCCTTTGTTTATAGAAAAATATACGAGTAGGTAATATTTGACTAAATATGAGAATAAACGTTAGGTACCTATTATATCATATCATAATATTAGGTCCTTACATATGAAATTGGCGTTTTTCGTACTGGCCACTTTAATCACAAATTTCTCCTCTTTGGTAAGGAATTCCAAATTCAAATTTGTACAGCTATAGACTCATGTATTTGTGCTTCGATGATCGTCATTCATTTGTTTTTTTTCTTCTGTTTTTTTCTGTTTGCGTCACTCATTTTACAAAATGGAAAACTTAAAATATCGCATTATTTACGAGTACGAGTTCCGCCGTGGCACTAGTGCTGCGGAAACAACTCGAAGGGTGAATGATGTGTATGGCGGTCGTGTTGCAAAAGAAAACACAGTTCGTTTTTGGTTCCAACGTTTTCGTTCTGGAAATTTTGACCTGCAGAACAAGCCCCGTGGACGGCCTGAGACTCAAGTTGATAATGAAGAGTTGAAGGCTATTGTGGAAGCGGATCCATCGCAAACCACGTCCGAGTTAGCTGCAGGCTGCGATGTTAGTGATAAAACTGTTTTAATTCACTTGAAGCAAATTGGGAAGATTAAAAAGCTTGAAAGGTGGGTACCTCACGAATTGACTGAAGCAAACCGGCAAACGCGCGTCGACTGCTGCGTTACATTACTAAACCGGCACAATAATGAAGGTATTTTAAACCGAATCATTACCTGTGATGAAAAATGGGTTCTTTACGATAATCGGAAGCGCTCAGCGCAATGGTTGGATCCTGGCCAGCCAGCCAAATCCTGCCCCAAGCGAAAATTAACCCCAAAAAAGTTACTTGTAAGCGTTTGGTGGACTAGTGCCGGTATTGTTCATTACAGTTTTCTCAAATCTGGCCAGACTATTACGGCTGATGTCTATTGTCAGCAATTGCAAACCATGATGGAAAAGCTAGCGGCTAAACAACCTAGGCTGGTCAATCGCTCCACGCCACTGCTGCTTCACGACAACGCTAGACCACACACTGCGCAACAGACGGCTACTAAATTAGAAGAGCTTCAATTGGAAAGTCTAAGACATCCTCCGTACTCCCCGGACCTTGCTCCAACAGATTACCATTTTTTTCGAAATTTGGATAACTTCTTGCAAGGGAAAAAATTCAACTCCGATGGGGCAGTCCAAATCGCCTTCAAAGATTTTATTGATTCCCGTCCGACTGGTTTTTTTAGTAAAGAGATCAATGAACTACCTATAAGATGGCAAAAGTGCATAGAAAATAATGGTTCATACTTTGATTAATTAAATATATTATATTAAAAAATATTCGACTTTTTGTTCCTCCCATACAAAACGCCAATTTCATATGTAAGGACCTAATATATTTTGCCAGGCACGACCTGTCGACCCTACGCGTGCTGGGCAGCGTCGGTGAGCCAATCAACCCTGAGGCCTGGCTGTGGTACTACAACACCGTGGGGGGCGGACGCGCCTCCATTGTCGACACTTTCTGGCAAACCGAGACAGGGGGGCACGTGCTGACCAGCTTCCCGGGAGCGACGCCGATGAAGCCTGGGGCAGCGGTGAGTCTGGCGTTATTGACTTCAGGAGTTTTTCACGAGTCGATTAGTGCTTCAGATTTTTGGTCATTAGCGAGCACCATCCCTTTATATAGTAATTATTTTTTTAACCCGCAGTTTTGACGTTGTACTTCAGCCAAACATCTTCAAACCTTCACAAACGTTGACCTTTATAATATTAGACTACACTTAGGCTGTGATATTAATAAGATAGCTCACTATTTACTTGTTACCTAAAACCTTAGAACTTGTAACCTGCTTGTTAACTAATATATTTGTCAATGTGTAAGCGATTACTATCTTTTTATTCAAATTCAAGCAAAATTAAAATTTTTCTCAGCTTTCACTATACCGATCACATTATTTTTGAATCTATCTTATTATTTTTGAAGTTTATGACACTTCTTACTGACACTGGCAGAGTCGTAGCGAAAAGCATGTGGCGCCAAAAACAAAGAAGTTGAAAATGAAATTCTATATTTTGTTTAATGTAAATCCATTCATTATCTCACAATAACTTGAATAGAAAATTCTAGGCGATAATAAAGACACTATTAGATCTTTTCGTATGCCAAGTAAGTGCGCTCAAAGATGCACTACCATTTTACCCATTTACTCAACCTATACTCTACCAATCCAAAGTGACAAATGCTCGTTGTGAAATGCTCAACGTTACTTTTTTTATTGTTACATCTCGTGACTTCGAAAATCGGAAAATGCTTTATGTCCATTAAGTTTATTTTCATCATATTTGCCGTTTCATCTCAACCTATTCAGTAGTTTCAGCGATTAGTATAATATAATATTAAACAAACATCATTCTCATTTATCATATTAATTACCTATTGTAAGGTAAGGTTTTACGCTTGTCTTGTACATCAAAGGATTACCTATAGGTAGCGCAAGCAGAGTTAGCGTACAATTTTTTTTGATAAATGATATTGATATTGGTCGTTAAACGTAAATCGTCCTTTGAATATTAAAGAAAATATCATATTTCCTCTGACTTTTTAAGTATGCTTATTTAGGTACTCAGGTAAACTAAAGGGTTATTTTCCTTTAGGGTTTTCCGTTCTTTGGCGTTGAGCCGAAGATTATCGATGAGTCTGGCAAGGAGATCGAAGGTCCTGGTGAAGGGTATCTGGTGTTCTCCAAACCCTGGCCCGGCATGATGCGCACTATCTACAACGACCATGACAGATATGAGAAAGTTTACTTCACCCAGTTCCCGGGGTACTACTGCACTGGAGATGGTAAGCTACACACAACCCACACAGGTGCTTAACAAATTTCATTGAAAATTACTAAGATGGAGTTGTTGTGTAACCAGGTACAGGCAGTAAAATAGTAGGTACCTCTTAGATAAAACACCGTGCAAGTGCAAACTATACGGAACCCTACACTGCGCGTGTTCCGGCCCGCACGTAGCCGATATTTTTTCCGGTAATTTATGGGGCAATAAACCTTAGGGGCCTAGAGTGCGTAATTTTAAAATACGCCACTGTTGTAAGTTAATAAAGTTATGCCATGTAGTCATTCTGACATTTTAAATAATAAATTTTCTGCGGGTTTTCTTGCACAATTTCTTCCGAAGCAGTGGTAGTTTATCTTGTTTTCAATAAATTTTACGATGAACCGACATTACATCCGTTGAATAAAATATTAAATCTAATAATAAAATAGAGGCGGAGGCGGCGAATTTCCCGTCGGCACCGGGCGGCAAACCCCACGCTACGTCACTGCCCTTACCTGTATTTTTATACCTATATTTATTTATACTGAGAAGATCCGTTAAGTGCCTATTACCTAGCGCGTCGAGGGTTTCGAACTTTCCAGGGAGGAAGGGGGGACATTCTAACGAACTATAGTAAACATTGCCTATTCAGATCAAGTTTTTTAAACATCTAGCAGTAACAAAAAAAAACTTGCCCCTTAAAATGCTAGTTTACGTTTACTCAACAGATGTTTTCCCCAGGTGCCCGGCGTGACGAGGAAGGCTTCTTGTGGGTGACTGGACGCGTTGACGACATGCTGAACGTGTCCGGACATCTCATGTCCACTTCCGAGATAGAGGGAGTGCTGACGGAGCACCCTCAGATCACTGAGGCCGCGGTGGTCGCCCGCCCGCACCCCGTGAAGGGAGAATCGCTCTACTGCTTCGTGATTTTAGGGGAGGACGTTGAGTTTGGCGATTCTCTGGTCGATTCGCTGAAGAAGCTGGTCCGCCGTCGCATCGGCCCTTTCGCGGTCCCAGATGTGATTCAGCTCGCGGTCGGACTGCCCAAGACCCGCTCCGGCAAGATCATGCGTCGCTTGCTCCGTAAGGTGGCTGTCGGCGACCGCGATGTAGGCGACACCTCTACCCTCGCAGAGCCCGACGTCATCGCGCAACTCTTCAAGGACAGGCCCCTCTAAATTGATTTGTTCCTCCTAAGCATTTTTTTTCACAACGTTCCGTCCTCGCCGTGGTTAATATCGTTTGAAGGTGCGGAGGATTTCGACGAACGTTTTGGTTCAGGAGATCGTTACTTCTTGCATTGGAATGATTTAGTTAAAACGGTTAGGTATTTAGATCCAATCCCAGTAGGTTAACACCAGAGGGAAAGAAAACCGTTTATCGTCTGCAGATACCTAAATATACAAAATAGGACAAAGAGGACGTGACGAGAGAGCAGAACGGAGGATGAAATGGCCCGTCTCGTGTTTTTTTCGAGAGTTTTACCGAATATTTCGTAGATTCATTGTTAATATTTTTTATATTTAATTGTTTCTTTTTACTTTTTTTTTTAATTTACAGTTTAATTCAGGGTTTTATTTATTCGTGAATTCATTATCGATCCCTTGGTGTTTTCTTGTCAACGTATCTTGATGTAGAAGATCAATGTTTATGATGCACCTTGTTATTTCAAGGTGTAACATATTCATTCCATGTTAGATAGGTGTACTGGAACGGTGAAGCAGCGCATTGTGAAGGTTTATGTGATTTATGATCATCTGTGATTGATTATTATGTAAGTCATGTCATGACATTGAAAAGGGAGTATTGATCTCAGTTTGTCCGAGAGTCAGGCAAGGTTTCGTGTCACGTTCCAGTTGTATTTATTTGCGTTAGATTTAGGCAATATATACGATGTGTTTAATGGACGATGTATTAGCGCCATATACACATTTCACAGCTTCAGTACAATTTGTTTTGTAGTGAGATTCATAGACGCAGCACAAACTTCTTAGTTTTATCTATCACTTGTTCGTAGTCGTCATCTTTTAACCATAAGTTTAAAACATATAATCTTAGTATATACATTTACAAAACATATATTTATAACTTGTATGATCACCTGTGTGTGGTACGTACTATATTATATTGGTAGACTTTAATGCACTTTTTAATGAGCACTTGTGCTTTTATGGTTGAAACTTTGTCAGTTCAACGGCAGAGTTCAACCGATGAAATGTACGTAATTTAAGAACCTACGAAATTATAAAAATTATATAATAAATATTATGTGCTAATTATATGTATATTTTGATTATTTTTTTATGATTATTTGAACTATAATGTTCAGCTATAGGTAACAAAGAACGTTTGTTTAATATAATAGAAAATTATTTACAAATAAAAAAAAATTAAAATTAAAAAATTGGCTATATTACAATCACGTACTGTTCAGGAAATGATACCTATTGATGTAATTTCATTTAAGTAAATAAACTATATAAAACTTATAACTGTCTAATTTAAGACCCGCCTGTCTGCTAGAGTAGTTCATTCACTAAATATGCAACTTTTAATCTAATTGGATTCTCGGTGTATTATCTGTTTATAAATTAAGGGATTATTGGATTATTCTGTATTGTTTATGACGTGAACATATCAATAAAGGTGATACAAAACCCAAAATGACTCCCTCATTATCGCATACACTTTGAACTGACATCTATGTATAAAATTATATTTTGCCTTCTGCACTGCAAAACCACGCTCCTCTATCACAAAAGGTAAGGATAATAGGCCTGCATAGAAACCTTTGGTCACACTACTAAGGTTAAAGAACTAGGTCTGCATCAAAACCCATACTCAACTTATCAACTAAAAAAAAGGTGATACTAGGTCTGCATAGGAACCCATGTTCAAAATATCCACTTAACTTTTTAGATATATGGTTAGCATCAATACCCAATACCCTATGGACTTGGGATACCTGTAGGATTAGGTCTACTTAGAAACCTGCTTGCACACAAACGTCTACTCCTAAGAATGCCTCCCTCTGACAAGGGTAATTTTGCTATAATCATCTCGCTTGGCAGGTGGATTGGTGATTGCAGTGGAGAAGAACAAATACACAGGACAACCTACCAAAGGACAGCAGCTCCCTAGCTGCTGTCCTTTGGTAGGTTTCCTTAGTCGGCTATTACGACATCTACGGCCTTAATTGGAGGGGTCAATTTTTGCACCTTGACCTCCACGGCCTCCAAGGCATAGAAAGCTATAATATAAAATGAATCAATATATATAAAAATAAATAAATAAATAAATAATGCTGGACAATCCACACAGCATCATCTAGCCCCAAAGTAAGCAGAGCTTGTGTTATGGGCACTAGATGACTGATAAACTTAATACAATACATAACATAGATAGATATATTATATATTAGGTCCTTACATATGAAATTGGCGTTTTGTATGGGAGGAACAAAAAGTCGAATATTTTTTAATATAATATATTTAATAATCAAAGTATGAACCATTATTTTCTATGCACTTTTGCCATCTTATAGGTAGTTCATTGATCCCTTTACTAAAAAAACCAGTCGGACGGGAATCAATAAAATCTTTGAAGGCGATTTGGACTGCCCCATCGGAGTTGAATTTTTTCCCTTGCAAGAAGTTATCCAAATTTCGAAAAAAATGGTAATCTGTTGGAGCAAGGTCCGGGGAGTACGGAGGATGTCTTAGACTTTCCAATTGAAACTCTTCTAATTTAGTAGCCGTCTGTTGCGCAGTGTGTGGTCTAGCGTTGTCGTGAAGCAGCAGTGGCGTGGAGCGATTGACCAGCCTAGGTTGTTTAGCCGCTAGCTTTTCCATCATGGTTTGCAATTGCTGACAATAGACATCAGCCGTAATAGTCTGGCCAGATTTGAGAAAACTGTAATGAACAATACCGGCACTAGTCCACCAAACGCTTACAAGTAACTTTTTTGGGGTTAACTTTCGCTTGGGGCAGGATTTGGCTGGCTGGCCAGGATCCAACCATTGCGCTGAGCGCTTCCGATTATCGTAAAGAACCCATTTTTCATCACAGGTAATGATTCGGTTTAAAATACCTTCATTATTGTGCCGGTTTAGTAATGTAACGCAGCAGTCGACGCGCGTTTGCCGGTTTGCTTCAGTCAATTCGTGAGGTACCCACCTTTCAAGCTTTTTAATCTTCCCAATTTGCTTCAAGTGAATTAAAACAGTTTTATCACTAACATCGCAGCCTGCAGCTAACTCGGACGTGGTTTGCGATGGATCCGCTTCCACAATAGCCTTCAACTCTTCATTATCAACTTGAGTCTCAGGCCGTCCACGGGGCTTGTTCTGCAGGTCAAAATTTCCAGAACGAAAACGTTGGAACCAAAAACGAACTGTGTTTTCTTTTGCAACACGACCGCCATACACATCATTCACCCTTCGAGTTGTTTCCGCAGCACTAGTGCCACGGCGGAACTCGTACTCGTAAATAATGCGATATTTTAAGTTTTCCATTTTGTAAAATGAGTGACGCAAACAGAAAAAAACAGAAGAAAAAAAACAAATGAATGACGATCATCGAAGCACAAATACATGAGTCTATAGCTGTACAAATTTGAATTTGGAATTCCTTACCAAAGAGGAGAAATTTGTGATTAAAGTGGCCAGTACGAAAAACGCCAATTTCATATGTAAGGACCTAATATGTGATATATATATATTTTTATTATATATAGAAAATACCCAGAACACCCGAAACAAATATTTGCAGATCGTACAAACATTGGTCCCAAGGCGGGAATCGAACCCGCAACCTTCTGCATCGCAGGCGGACCTTCGCCCGCCGCGCCACATCGGTCGTCATATAAGACATAAGGTCTCCTGCGCTGAAACCCATGGTTAGCCTAATATAGATATGTACAATAGAAAACACGAGGCTCATTCAAAAAAACGTACCTTACAGAAAATCATTTATTAAATTACAAAACAGATTATTAACAAAATTAAATAAAAGTTCTTAGCATTGCAACTAGATCATGGAATCTTATAAAGTTAGATTTTGCAAGAAGGCTTTTGACATACATTTTCCTTGCTTTTATTTAGTTTTCAGTTTCTTTGGAGACTTTGCAACTAAGCTCTGGTATGTTTTAAAGTACAGTCCGTAGAACACAGAAGCTGCCAGAATTAAGACTGTAGAGATCACGGCGATGTATTCGGCTCGGTTCCTGAAATATATCAAATATTTCTAATTAGTAAATGACGCCCAGTGGCCAGTTGGGATGACGATCTGCGAGAATCTGATGGCATATGCTGGATGAAACAAGCTGAAGACATTAATTACATTAACTAATAGAACCCACATCAGGGCGCTATGGCGCGTATGTAGACCCCTACGTAGCTGTGAACCAGCATAGTGACACCGACGATGATTTATTGAGAACCTACTACGACACTAGCACAGCTCATGCTATTAGCATTCAGCAAGCTACACGTTGTAGCTCGTGCTACACGTCGCCGTAGCTATTACCTCGTAGCTCGTGCTACGCGCCGTAGCTGTAACCTCGTAGCATGTGTTACGCGATGTAGCTAGTGCTACGCGCCGTAGCTGTTACATCTTAGCATGGGTTACGGCACGGTTACGGGATGAAGCTCGTTCTACGCGGTGACTCGTAGGGTATTTTAATAACGTATATAATATATTAATAACGAGTCACACAGTATCAACCCCAGACTAAGCAGAACTTATGTTATGGGTACGAGATAACCTACTTCTAAATGTACACATGGCAATGGCCTTTATTAACAAAGAAAATTACAATGAAATAATAAAAACAAATTAGAAGTACTTTTTGGAACAGCGTAAGCGCAAAAATCAAGTTTTTGATTTGAAGAAACTGGTTCAAGAAACCAAATAATAAGTAATAACCTAGTACGATTCAATACATGAGTCATTTCAATAGTCCACGCAAGGTTCCTGAGATCTTCACCAAATTATGTGCGAAACAGTCCACTTTTATGATTTATTTCTATGATATTTTTTTTTCTTTATCGTGCTTTCACGTTCAAGGATCCAAAGAAAAAATGTTTATTTTTATGTAGTTCGAGTTGTATACCACGAGGATCCCGTGAATATTGAGATCTAGACCTAGTTTGACAACCGAACCCGTTAGGTTCGCCCCTGAAGTTCTGTTCCCATACCCTATCTGACATGGTGCATTAATATTTACTAAACACTGTACAACAAAAATATTATTTTGTTATTGAGCAATAAAATATACAACATTTAGCTGTTTGCTATCTAATTAACGGAAATGTCTACAAGGGACACTAAGGCTAGGAATATACGTAAGATTTTTCCATCCAATGGTTTGATCTGATAACCTGATCCAGCTACCGGCGTTCGTGCCATAGGTATATTTGTGTAAACACTCAAATCAAATTCCAATTCAAAGTGCTTTATTCCCTTTAGACCTTACAGGGCTCTTGGACACGTCACAAAATTCAAATGACTTATGTAAAACTAGGAATTGAAGTGCTCACTTTGATATTTTGTTCACTTCAATCTTTTTAAGGTAAAGTAAAGAAGCGAACAAGAAACTTTTACCTTGTTAGGTTGTTAGTATTCGAGTTGGAGCAAAACTTGTCCCAAGCTTTTTTATCCTCTCTAGATAATCTGATATTTTGTAGTAAGCCTTTTTACAAAGGATATGTTTGACAATTTGTTTGAATTTATTTATTGATTATTTTTTCAACTCATTTGGTATTTTGTTGTAAAAGCGTATACATTACCCTTTCAAAGATATATTTATCTTGTATAGCCTAGTTGTGGGCAGAGCGAGTTTATTCTTATTTCTGTTATTTAAATTAGGTATGTCACTATTTTTAGGAAGCGATGGATATTCCTGAGTGTACAACAAGTTTTCATAGTAATATAATGCGAAAACAGGACGGACGGTGACATCGCTGTGTTTGTTGTGTGCGTAACTGCCTACCGTGTTTACAAATTTATCTATAAATACTTATTGCTATTTTTAGAGAACCCTAGTGTCTAGATAAACCTATCATAGGATTTAAGACACTAACTACAAAAACATGTAATCCCTTTGACAATAAACGATATCTATCTATCTATCTATGTCAATATATTTATAGATAGATAACTCTCTATTGTACCACACAATCACAAAATATAATACAGAAGAAAATGCTGAGAAACAAAGAAGTACAAAGGGCGGCCTTATCGCATTGAGCGATCTCCTCCAGGCAACCTTGGGATAGACTGGACTTATGAGAACAATATAGACGGTGGCATTTGAAAACCTTGAGAAAATTAAAACAATTACATATATGTACCTACACTACGTACTACTATAATACCTATCATGTCTTACTACCTACTTTATATAATAAACTTACATAGACAAAAATAAAGGTATTAAATTTTTTACACTGATAAATAATACTGATGAAGCAGTTTTTTGAAGATTGTGAGTGATTTCGTGCGTCTGATGTCCAGGGGAAGAGCATTCCATAGACGGATAGCTTGTACAGGGAAGGATTTTTCATAAAAAGTAGTAGAGTGAGCAGGAACTTTTATGACGAGGGTTTCAGAGGAACGCAAAGAGAGAGAGTGAGAGTTGGACAGGAATTCAAAGCACTCCTTGAGATAAGATGGGCTGGGAGTATAGAACAAGATACTGTACAAGAAAGATAGTATATGAGTATTCCTGCGAAGTCGGATGGGCAGTCACTTGAGTTTAGCGCGATACTCGGATACGTGGTCATATTTGCGAAGACCAAATATGAAGCTGATGCTGAAATTCTGTAGGCGCTCAAGCTTATTTAGCTGATCTTCAGTGAGGTCCAGATAGCAGGCGCCGGTGTAGTCAAGGATCATATTGACATGGTACTGTCATTATGTTTCTTTGAATTTATCACGTAGGGTTTCTCTGGGACCCATATTACAGATTGCACGAACAGACCTTTTCTGCAGCACAAATACGGTGTTAATATCTGCAGCGTTCTCTCACAGCAATATGGCATAAGACATAACACTATGGAAGTAGCTGAAATAGACTAGTCTAGAAGTAACAACGTCTGTAAAATGACGGTTGTTTTTACTGCATACGCTACAGAACTAAGTCTCTTCGATAGCTTGTCTATGTGTGGGACCCATTGAAGTTATTATTATTATTACTAACCCTAAGAATATGGTACTTTTAACAATATCTAAATTTTCTCCTTTGACGGTTACGTGCCTTAACTTGTTTTACATTAAGTAGAATAAATCTTATACATATCGTTTTAGTTTCATTAAGCAATAGGTTATTGACACTTAACCAATGGACTACTTTTGCGATTGCATTATTCACATCGTCGAAATGTGTGTTATACCGTTTCAGTTTAAAAATTAATGAAGTATCAACCAACAATACGATCTCGTGGTTATCCTTTACAAGATGAGGCAGGTCGTTAATATAAACTAAGAATAGGAAAGGACCGAGGATATAACCCTGTGGTCACCCATAGTAATTACAGACCCCGAAGACCGTTTCCCATTAATGACAACTCTTTGTATCCTATCACTCAAGTAAGATGTAAGAAGACCACCATACCAGCAGTGTTGCCACCATATTTTTTTCTGGCTAGATCTAGCCTTTTTTACGATTTCTCTAGATTTCACTATTTAGCCCTAAAAGGGCAATCTAGTCGTTTTCGTACATACAAAGTACTTACATATAAAAAACTCTCTTACCATGCTACCAAAAGTCAACCAAATCCGTTCGGCCGTTGTGCGTGAAGGCGTTACAAACACACGTACACATACAAACTTTCGCCTTCATATTAAGTTATTAATGTTAGGGGTACTTATTTACTCTTTCTATTTTCAGGTTTTGTTCTGATACCTTTTTACAAAACGGATCTTTGTAACACAGGATTCGTATGCAAAAACTCGGGGTGTTAGCTCGAGAACGCTGAGTTCAAAAAAAGTCTGACGCATAAATCGGATATGTATCGAGTAAAAACGATCAGATAGTCTCACCGGAAGCTAAATCTAAATCTAACATAAAGTCAATCGTTCAATCGGAAGCTAAATCTAACGTAGGTATATTCCCAGCATAAAAGCAAATAGTATTTTCTATTTTCTAAGAAGAACCTTTGAACGCCTTCTCATAATACCCAGCGGAGGTGGTTCCTTCTTCTGAGTATTATCTTGACAAACAAGTCTATTATAAGAATGGATAGATAATATATCGTATCTTCATAGATTTTTATAAATTTTTTATTTCCTAATGAAGCGTATTTTCTATAGAAAATAAAGGTAGGGTAGCATGGGTCACAGCGAATAGGTTTTTTTTCAAAGCGAATTATCTCTAATTGTATATCTTCAAAATGACTGCAATTTTAACGAAGGTCTAGGTTACATATAGCTTCACTAAAAAAATGCAAAATTTACCTTATATTAGTTAATCACTATTACTATATTTATGCCGTTCAATCGGGAAAACCTTTTTTGTATTTTTTCTCGTATTTTTAAAACTAAGGGGTAACAAAATCAAACAAATATAGATGGAAAATATTTCATGACAAAATTTCTCTCTCTTCCGTATTTAAAACACTGGAATTTAGGTAGACCATGCGTTGTTAAATTTTGTGTTTAGTGATCATCTTGCTATTTTCTGTTATTGTTTTCAGGTTTTCAGGTTTTTGGTGACATAACCTAACCTAACTTAACCTTTTTTTTCCTTTTTTGGGGTGGGAAATGACCTTACTTTCGCTCTGCCACGTCGGCACGGGGTCCCGAAGGAGGGTCTGTGGGGCTAAAAACCCACCCGTGAACAGTCTTCCGCCGTAGTGGGACAAGATCGGGTCGCGCTAACATTCACAATCTTGTCCCGGCGGTATGCCCGTAGGTTCATGGGCCTCGGCCTATGGAAGGGTACCCCGTTCACAAGGGATCATCCCTAAGACATGTGAGGCCGTACAAGCCGGCCGAGAGTCCCCCGACTCTCGACAAGTGACCCCACTACGGAGAAAGGAGGAGACGGGCGAACCGCCTCCTCCGTCCTCCCGGTCGTCTACACCGGGTCGGGTCAGATTGGGCGTTATCCTTCTGCGCCATAACCGCTTCGCTGAAGGATACCTACCATTGCGTCCCACGATCTCTCACGAACGAGCATGGTAATTTATTTACCACGCTCGGTAGAGAGAGATCCTGGCCTCTCATTGCCTAGAGCTCGTGGCACAGTGGTTCCATGCGGCACACAGCTCCAAACCTAACCTAACCTAACTTAACCTAATCTCTAGGAACGAGTATAAATATTTTTTAAAAGCTGGCGCGATTGTCTTTTATTTTTTCGAACAATAATGCACACAAATCAAGGCCTCCAGTATACGAATAAACCGCCAAGTGCGAGTCGACTCGCACACGAAGGGTTCCGAAAAAATCAGGTAACTTTTTCAAAGAACATCAAATTTTCACTTGTTTGGAGACCCCTCTCAATTTTCAATTTTATTTTATTTTTAGTATTTTTTATTATTACAGTTGAAGTGTTACTTAATTATAGAAAGTTTAATGTGTCTACCTATTGTAGTTTAAAGCCTTGACAAATTAAGAGCATAAATAGTCAAAAAAATCACGTTTGTTGTATTAATTTTGATATTTATCTTATTATTATTTGTTGTTATAGCGGCAAAAGAAATACACATTCTCTGAAAATTTCAACTGTCTCCCACTTACGGTTCATGAGATAAAGCCACGCGTGTCAGACGGACGGAAGGACGGACGGACGGACAGCAGCGGCTTAGTAATAGGGTTCCGTTTTCACCCTTGGCTACGAAACCCTAAAAAGAAAAGGAGATCACATGTATCTATGATTATGTATAGATACTCACCCAAAAGGTGTGCCACAGATGGTGTACCAGTTGTCCCCGTTCTGAGGTTTCTTACTGGTGCAGTGGAAGTCGAAGTAATCCTCGTTGTACTTCGAAGGGCAGAAGTACTTTGATTTAGCCAGAGTCTGGAAGCATTCGAAATTATGCAATGAAAACAAGTGGATAAGTAAATATTCTGGACAATTCACACAATATGATCTAGCCCCAAGCTAAGCAGAGCTTGAGTTACGGGATGACTGTTATAGGTACTTAATACACACATAGATAGATATTTTTTATTATACATAGAAAACACCCGAAACAAATATCTGCAGATCGTACAAATATTTGTACCGAGGCGGGAATCGAACCAGCAACCTTCAGAATGTCTGTTGGTGAGTATAGACTAGAGCATTTATACTTGTAACAGAACATAGAGCATTCGCTGTTTTTAAATTTACTCAAACCATCCATCAAACATGGCACTCGATGTTTTGATACAACCTGATTTTAAAACCAACGAACGTTATGGTATATAATTTTATCGAGCCAAGGCATGAGCGCGGATGACGGGGGATGGCGGGGCGTGAAGTGCGCGGGCCGAATGAAAATGTACGCAAGGTAGAATTAATGTTATAGGTAAATAAACACTCGCCGTGACCATTAATTACGTCAAACACAGCGTCGAGTATTCGTAAGAACGTTACATTACATTGTAATGCTCTAACAAATGCTCTAGTCTATTTTCACCTTATTTGTTTATTTATTAGGACGACCAACTAGAGATAACACAAAAATAAATGAAATAACAATGACAAAGTTCTTAGGTCTAGTGATCTCTAATTTATAGGCTCATAGCATAACGTAAATCAAACCGTTACGTTCGTTTATTAAAACCCTGTAGGTATTAAAAAAGGACAGAAAAAGCGAGACGTCTAGTCTCGCAGACACGCAAGACAGATTCTATAATTTTTATACTATTTTCAAAACTTTTTCACGGAACTAATCATGTAGAATAATTCCTTACATACTATTTCAACTCGGTAATAATCGAAACTTTCATAAGTCCCGATATTTTTTGAGTCTACTCTCTGTGTCTATGAAATACTTAATTCTGTCATTCAGTTTTCATTCACTCACCGGTCAACAAATAGGGAACTTCATAGTCCTGCTTAAAATAAACAGAAAATAAATTCATGGACCGGGTATAGTATAATCGCTTTTGCTCTACAAATATTTGGCTCGACAACATACATAACTACTTACATACATAATGCCCAACAGAAATACATTTTTAGTTAATCTCTGTAACCAGGAAATAAAGATGCTGAGCTCCACAATTAGAATGTGGAGCTTAGCATCTTTATTTCCTTGTAAGTTTGGTGTATTCGCTATTATAAATCTTCTGACCAAACTGCTAAATACTAAATACCAAATAAATAAATAAGTAAAAGTGAAACCTGTCCGAAAGGTGTAGTCAGCGTAGTTACTTCACCGCAAGGCCCCACCGGCTCGTGGAGGCCCACCGACACCTCGTCCTGAGGGTTGTACCAAACCACAAACGCCCAGTAGATGATGTAGTGGAGCGTCAGTTGCAGGATCAGCACGTAGTCGATTGTTGTTAGTCTGAAATTTTAAGTGCCAATTGTTAGAGAGTTCTTCACTACGACTTAAGCAAAGATTAGGCCGATATATGATAGATATATTATAGATAGGCTCTGTCAAAGTTATAATTCTTTATAAAAAAATTGTTTCCTTGACCTAAGTGCACCTTATTCACAAATTGACAAAACAGTTAAATCCCTTATTTTGAATATTAGCAATTAAATTTTCCTTAACCTATTTTTCCTTCTCCTTCATTCTCTATTTCTATTCGTATTAATTATGAAGGTATCGTCGTCAATATCCGCGGTACTTACCCATTATTATGTATGTACATATACCTATAGATCCTAACTTTTCATTACACGTATTAAGTACGATTAAGTTACACGTACGTAAAGTTAACTTACATTATGTTTGTACATAATGTAAGTTAACTTTACGTACGTAACCTTTATTTTACTGATATACCTACTTATTGTGTTCTTTTAATTTTATTGTTTAGTTGAGTTATAAATGTTGTGCATGCTGCGGCGTCCCCTAAATGTGGAAACACATAGTTCGATCCTGCAATGTATATTTTTAGCCTCTAAGTGATTCCCACGTAGATAGATAGATAGATCATTTATTCAATAAAAATTCGTTACAAAAATTGGTTAGCAATGCCTTAAAGCCTATGTTAGGTTTGTCTAAGCACTGGGTTCTCTTTATTTTTTTCTCTTTTTTTTTTGGTAGGGTGCCCTTTTTAATAAATAAATAAATGATAGTGACGATGATGTTTCCTAGCTGAGTTTTAGCCACGGCGGCCAGTCTCAAAGGACGCTAGCCATATTCGCTAGTCCATAGCAGGTTCTCATAATCCGATGGAACGGCAGACCAACAACACCAGGGAGAGGTCACTCGTACAAAACGAAAACCAAGCTTCTGATTAGTTTTTGCGCAAACTATATCGTACGTAGGCATCTAAGTAGGTGACATTAGAGTATGTTTTACACGAATGAAAACGAATCAGAAGCTTTCATTTTGTTTTTCTAGTAAGCTGGTGCAGGAATAACTACAAAAACGTGTTTTTCGAGGCACCCGGGTTGTGTTTTCGAGGCACACCGCCAACTTCCTGGCTCCTTCCTTTTCACTATAGCGTGTACCTAGCAAACTCAACTCGCAACAAATCTTGCATAGAATCGTAATTTTATTTATCTAGTAGACACAAATGCGAATATTCGGGCAAAAGCTAGTACCCTACTTGAATATTTTACACGACATAATTTATTCCATTTTGATGATGACTGTGATATTTTTAGTCTAAAAACCCAATCAGCCTTTTAAAATGTATCTATACCTTTAACGCATGTATCTATACCTTTAACGCAGTTTTAAAAGCTGGCGCGATCCCCTGTTGTTTTTCGTATACTGGAGGTCTGGATTCGTGATGTCAGCATGGATAATTAGTTTGAAAAATAAAAGACAACACGCAAGCTTTTAAAAATTACCTATGTAGGTATGAATTAGAATATTCGATTTTTTGTAAAATTGTAAATATCTATTATCTACATTGTTGCTATCTAGAACAGTGATATAATCAGCTTATCGTTGTAATATTGACACAGGTGTTCGATCGTACATCGTAGAGGTTACCTGCCCGATTAACCTATTCAAACTAAATTCTGTCCTCCAACAAAAAACACCTGTCTAATTATTTACACTTCTCCTTCCACTCGACTTTTTGCCACTTTTTTTGACAAATTATTTTAAATCTACTGGGTCGAAAGTATGATAAATAATTAAATAAACTATAGGTTACCTAAATGCAAATACAGCCTTATTCATCATTGGCCTAACGAAGCTTTTAATATATCATTGGGCTCCAATGCACCTGAAGTAATAATATATTTGTAGTGGCCTACTCAGTCATAGCGGCGTAGCGTGAGTTGGTCCAAGGGGCTACCAAAAATTTATGATTTCTACCAAAAACCCCCAAAAAAACCAACACAAGTAACGAAACGGCGCGCAAAGTCTTTTCCTTTTCCGGAAGGGAGCCCCGAATTTTTTTAAGACTGCGGTGGTACGAGTAGATGAAAGTTTTTTACAGCTATAAATAAATAATACTAGAGAAATCACACCGTATCATCTTGCTATGAATATAGCAGATTCAATGATATCATGATTAATTTACTCAAAAATTCTTCTATACACAGATGACATGAAAATCCTTTACCCTTTAGAAGACGCAGACGATGCGACCCGCCTTCAAGATTACCTAGACCGACTTCAAAGCTATTGCACACCCAACAAGCTTTATTTAAATGTTTCAAAATGTTACGTCTGTTCTTATACAAGAGAACCCTTTAAAACTCGGCGTCATTTGAAGTATTTTCTTTGCATGTATCCCTTTAACAACTACAAATGTAAAACATCCCTAACTAACTGGCTATTACAACTACATAGGTTACGATGAGACTGAAGCCCTTCTGGAAAGATTCACATAATTCTGTCAGATATTTTTATTATTATTTTGAAATAATAACTCTTAGCAAATCCCTTTTACAATCTATCGACACACGCACAAACACACTGTTCCCCTATTGCCCAGACTCTTAAGAGGCTGGCGCCTCAGGAGAGCAATACACACACTCACAGTTGTACCACATTTTATGAGCACTAAGAAATATATATCTATTTTAATTTACTTCTTAATTTTACTATTTACATATTTACATTGAATATGTTAAATACAGTTTGCAACATTTTATTATTATGTGATTTACAAAATTTATTAAGCAAAATTTTCTTGACTTGGACCGTATGTTAAAATGTTTTGTTTGAGCAACCTTGTTAATTGTTAATTATTGTCCTACCCTTCATTTATTTTCGATAATGGTGTTGCGACCAAATAATATTACTTTAATATTTATTATTTAACAAATGTAACGCCATCGAGATTTACTTAATAGAAGACGTGGGAGAGCGAATACACCTAATACAAGGCCATTCAATCTATATCATTATACTTAAAAGGTGTTTTCAACTACGGTAAAACTATTTGTATCTTTTATTACAGAATAAACATTTGTATTTGTATTGTATTTGTATTTGTCATTTGAAGTACCTATCTTGGGATACCCTATTTCTCAAATTTTATCTCAGAACATCTCACTAATTAAACAAGACGCCTGTTCATAGCCAGCGATTTCGCTAAAACGAATGATTACCTACTACTGCTGGTGCTCTATGGCAAGATTTTCCTTAAGAAATCGGAGGTTGACCCTCAAGTCCACGTCTAAGACGCATGTCATTTGGAATCTCTCAAAAACCAATAATCTGCATGATTTGTGTATCGAAGTTTATTTTATGCTGTAGTTTTATTTTAATTAGTCTGTAATCTTTATACATGTACCGACCTATATTTGTATATATTCTGCGTTGGCAATAATATGATAGGTACCTACTGTATTTAAAACAAGATTCTGGCTTTGCTTTAGATCTTGCTTGCGGTGATACCTGTTTAATTTAATCATAGGCTGTTATTTGTACCATAGTTTTCATTAGTTTGTTTTTACCCTAGATACATTGTGGAGTAAACTTTCAGATTTTTACTGAAAGTAAGTAGGTAGTAGGTAGTATTATTTTGTAGCTTTGAATTGACGAATTGTTCCATAAGATCCTATGGTAAATAAACAAATTCATCGGCTTTGGTATTTTTATAACTCCACTGTGATAAGCAATCGGCCTGCCAAGCGTTATGGCAAAACGCCCTTTGGTTGGGCGGCACGTTCAGCAGAGGACATAGGTGTGCTGGTAAGGCATATCGGCACATAGGTACTGTCAGATCCAGGGTCGGACTGCCCATCGGAACTGCACAGTCGGAATGGCGATTGCGTTTGACTGGCTCGCGGGTCTCTTGACCTTTGATTGTCTTTTGAAAGCCCTTTGAGTGGCCTTCATTTTTTGCTATTGTATGGGTATGACTATTGAAATGGCTTTAAAAACCATTCAATGGGTTTTAAAGTGTCAAAATGGGTAATTTTTGCGTAATTGCACAGCTGGGCAGGCTAGGGCCCGGATACAGTCACAGAAAAATTCACGACTCGCTCTTCACGCCGTTATTTCGATAGTCTTTGCCTTGTTAACCTTTTTATCACCTACCGGAAAGTAATATTTAATATTTCCGAGGCGCGCTCCGCTAGCTGTAATATTAGCCACTGTGTCTTTGTTACCAAACCCTCTAAAATCTCGAAAATTCAGCAGCTCGCTCCATCACCGTTATAATTATTGTCTTAGGTTTTATTTATAAAAAAAAACTTTGGTATTTCGATCTTGACTTTTTACAAACAGAAGCAAAAATTTACGCAAACCTTCAGTGTTTTTTTCCTTAGCACAAAAGCTTTTTTTTTAAAACACTTAAATACCGACTCGCTGTTTTGCTGTTATTTCTATTGTTATTCTATGTCTATATCAAACGCCAACCGACGCAAATTTTTACTTTAACTACCCTATCTAAGAGCTTTGAGAGCTTGGTACTCAATTTAGTTTTAATTAAAATACTTGTTCATCGCAATAAAACCATATGTATAATGTAGGTACCTACTTAATTGGTAAAAACAAGTATTAACTTGTTTTTACAGACAATAGTAAGCGCTTGATCAAGGGCTGGCGCTGATCCCAACTACCACTATTCCATCCTGGGCCTGGGCTAATAAGGAGCCGCCCGGGCCGGTTCGACCCAGTCCGACCCTGATCAGATCTATAAAATTATAGCCCTCGCATGAAAGCTAGTCACTTTCTGCGTAAAATGGTAGGTATGAAAGGAGCGAGCGGAAGGAGAAAGGGTAAAGAATACTGGCAGATAAAGGCATAAAGACGGTTTACTTCAGGGTATAGTAGGTAGGTATATAGGTAATATTATAATATATATATTAGGCATATACTAACTTTTGTTTAGTCTTCTCCCGGTCGCTCAAAAGCCCGTTGATGGTGAAAGCAGCGAATATGGCGAAAAGCATGAAGAAGGTGACTTCTGTGTGGATCTTGTAGGTGTCGTGGAGAGGATGGTAAATGGGCACGAAGAGAAGCACGCCTCCAGGCATGCCGAGCAGGGTTGCTATCGCCAAGGATTTCCATTCAACCAGTTTTCTGTTAATAAAGTTCGATCAACTCTTAGGCAAGTATTTATCATAGTTGATAAGGTAAGGTTTCGGGACAGACAATTTGATTGCTTGCGCATCAGCTCACGCATGGCATTCACATGAGGCCTTCTACATCAGGTTTTCTACTGACATTTAAAAATTGACAGACGGACATTATATTATTATACTATATATTCGTAACAGAAATCCTGTCCCCCTGTAAGGACACCATAATCCAAAGAAAGTAAAAAATTAAAACAATTATGTACCAATGTACATAATTGTTTTAATTTTTTACTTTCTTACTAAATTTGCGTTCATAGATAGAGGTAACAAACGGATTTTATGTCGCCGCACTGTCTGAGAGGATCTGATGTTTTGGTCAGTTAAAGAGAAACTAGTTTAAAAATATTTTCTATATCTTCAGAAATTGGCTTCAAACTTAACATCGGGTGGTTAGGTGGTTACCTATCGATGAACGTCACTGTCACTGTAGGTACCTAGGTAGTTAAAGTTCTTACCCAGCCGATTCCCACTGAGCAACCTTAGGCGCGAACCATCCCCGAGTAGCAGTGAAGATGAAGAAGAAACTCGCGGTGAAAGTGCTGTGGAAGTAGTATGAGTTCCAGGGGACCCAGTAGTGACGGTCGAAGATATTGGGGTCAGTGTCGTGCCAGGTCCAATGCACGAACTTCACGGCTACTATGTCATAAGGCAGGTCTATGAGGACCACCGTCAAAGCTACGGCGAATGCCTCGGCGTAACGAGGAAGGTTCAGTTTTGATATCGCGTAGGCAGCGTGGTACATGAATGCGGGATCTGAAAATGGGATAAGTTTCGTCTACACGTGCGATACTAAAATGCAGCCAATCGCTAAAGGTCTGGGAGAGAGAGAAGAGAGGAAGCTTGTTATAAATACATAGAAGGTATAAAAAAAAAAAATATTCCAAAAATTTTTCGACTTCGAAGGGACTTGAACCCGCGTCTTGCGTCTGCTAAAAATTTTTGTTTTATCATTTGATTTCTTATAACTTAACCGAGTGTGAGCCTTAGGCACTATATTAATAAAAACCTTAGAAATGAGTAACGCGACACCTCTCGTCAAACGAACTAAACGTAACTTTAGTCTTTGAACAAAACTTCTTTTGAATAAAACTTCAATGTGTCACCTGTAGGTAGAGCTAACGGCACTATAGTCCGATGGAAGTCCCAGAGTTTTTCGACTCCTACGTCACTAGACCTCGTTGTGTAGTTGGTTAGCAAGTTCCTACTACTAGTACTGAGGGAAAGACGCGGATTCAAGTCCTGTCAAAGTCGAAAAATTTTTGCGATATTATTTGAATTCCAGTGTGAAGCTTACTCAACATAATAATAAAAACATAGAAGGTAGGTAATTAATTGCTGCCCTTTCTCTCGTAGAATCTGCCCTTTGTCGTAAGTGGCGACTAAAGAGTCGGCTCATAAAACATCTAAGGGCAGATTTGGAGGAGTCGAATCTTACACCGCGAATTACATGGCATAAATTATTATATTTGTAAAAGTAAACAACGTGACGTCAAAACCGTGAATCAGCAATGCGTTTCTTGAAAGAAGTCGCAAGGACGCTATTTATTAATAGCGTAAAATAGGTAGAGTTTTTTCAATGTTTATTGTTCCATTTACTACCCAACAATTTACTACTTAGTTTAAATTAGAGAATCTACTCTTTTTACTGGCCGTACATGTGGGTCCAATGGGCACTCCACAAATTATATAACACGCCCTAACCTACTAAAAAACATCTCTCAACTCTAAGCAATGGCACAGAATAACTATAGGTATAGTAAGTACTAACGAAATGGCTAAGCAGTGTTTTTCTTGTTTCTCTTCGGTTTCACCAGTTCGGTATTTTTTTAATTTATCATAAATTTATTTTATTCTTATTTATAAATTTATAACACTAAACCATAGAAGGCGTGTCGGCAGTTACAGCGTGTTGCCACACATATGGCATTTGGAAGTTCTATGTAGATAAACATTAATATCATAAGCATACTAAGTCTACAACACCTGGAAATCGGTGACAATGCAATGTTATTATCGTACCATCGAGCTGGTCTGATGATGAAGACAGAAGGTAGCCATAGGAACACCTAAACGAAACGACGACGTAACCCCGTCGATTTTCGGTTCGTTAGTTGACATCCCAAGCTTTTTAAAATTTTTGAATAAAAGATTGTTTGAAAAAAAGTTTTTTTATATGATAATAATTGTTATGTAAGAGGGGGGGGGATTGTTATGTGGGGGGATACATAATGTAGATAAGTAGGTAAACTCACACAAAAATAAGATGTGTAACGGCATGCGGCCCCCTAAGAAGATGATGGGAGTCTGTGAATGCCAGAAGTTGTCGAACTCCGGCAGGACGAAGTGCCAGAAGTTATCTGCGTAGATACCGTGCAGCACTGTGCCTAGCCAGAAGTAAGGCCATCTCCCACCCTTCCTGAAAGCTAAAAAAGAAATCACATTAATATTGTAAATGCGAAAGTTTATATGAATGTTTGAATGTTTGTTACCTCTTAACGGGCTGAAATTTAGCAAACAGAGTCCCGAGTCCGTTTGACGATAGCATCGAGACGTGATCGTGAAGTCTCATTTTTCCATAGGATTTACCACAGCGCTTCTATCGTGCGGACAGAGAACTCTGCAAATCTCGTACAAAAATAAGTAAGACGTCACGATCACATCTTGATACTATCGTCAATCGGCCTCTGCTCAGGTAGTTCCAGACCTGGAAACAAACATAGGGAATTTATCCCATAAATCAGTTCCCATGGGATAGAAAAAAACCTATAATGAAAGAAAGAAAATTTACCTGATCCCAGAAATAGAATAAGTATATAGGGTAGGTACATTACTAAAATAGATAGGTACAAAAATCCCAAAATAATAAGATACCCACTAACTTTAGACAAAATACAGATACAAACTAGCATAGTGTTACGGGTTAGGATACATCTCGAGAGCGAAAAAACTCGTCCGCGGGCGAGTTGTCCACTTCACTTTTGATTAGGGGTATAAGCATAACTAGTCCGAATCTAAAGTCTCTTGGTTTTTGATTCGGACGAGTTGTACCAACACCCCAAAGTGAAGCGGACAACTCGTCCGCGAGAAGATCGTCGTTACTTTTCAAGGGTTCTGTATCGAAATGTTTAGGTACAGGGATCTAAAAAGATGCCTGTCTCAGCATTAAGCCGCTTCAAGTCGAAGCTACCTAACGGCGCTGGTTTTTAGAGAGGTCCTACCTCAGTAGAGTGTGGTGGTACGGGGTGGCACAAAGGTCGTATTACAGCACTACCGCGTTGTTTCTATGGAAACACATAAAGGTTATTTCTATCCCATGGGAACTGTTTTATGGGATGAAAAGTGAGCCTATTTGATTCCAGGCTTAGAGTACCTATCTATGCAAAATTTCAGCCCGGTTAGGCCCCCACACACGCCTTTTTGCGCAAAACTACCGCCACGGTTGACGGTTTATGACGTGAAGAGGCACCTAACAGACATTCATCCACCCAAACATAAAACTTACGCAATTATAATATTAGTGTGATGTGATGTGATTAACTACCTACCTATTACTTACAAGACAAGGAACAAGACTGCACAGGTAACAAGATGTAAATAAGAAAAACAAGGAAACAAAAACATGGTAATAAATAATAAATAAATAATTAATAATGCTGGACAATCCACACAGCACCATCTAGCCCCAAAGTAAGCAGAGCTTGTGTTATGGGTACTAGATGACTGATAAACTTAATACATTACATAACATAGATAGATATATTTTTTATTATATATAGAAAATACCCAGAACACCCGGAACAAATATTTGCATATTTGCAGAGGGTACTGAGGGAGGGTTGCGGGTTCAAGTCCCGTCGAAAAATCTTTGGGGATATTATTAAACTTAAAACTGAGAAATTATTGAAATATCGGTGTTATTCACGGAGTTGGCTTTATTATTAATAGGACGTAGAAAGTGCGTATCTAAAACCGTGAAGCCGTGTATGTAGGTACTATTTTGCAGTACTTAGAACCAATCTACGAGTATTTAAGTCCTTAGTTGGTACTTTGGTAGGTTCGTAGGAAGTGGCTCTTATACATTATGTGAACTAAATGCGCTATTGACACTCAGCAGTTGACTAGCATGGCTTATGATGATGATTATACTAGAAAAGTAACATACCATGGGCCAATGTGACGACTCCAGCCAAAAGGTAAACCGCCTGGGAAATGAGGTACGTAGGCTGGTTCTTCCAAAGTTGCTTTAGATCGTTGGTCTGAATCAGCCAATCGGCCCACTGTTGAAAAGAGCACGCAAAAACATTATAAGTATCCTAGGTTATGTAGGTACCTTTTAAAGGAAACAATTAGGCGCGTCGCTCACTGGAAATAAGTGGCAGTGGCTCATAAACTAAAAGTGCGGCGGAGTCGAGGCGAAGCGAAGGCGCGGCGGGGTCGACGTGGAGTTGAGGCGAGGGCGTTTTCCCAGCCCTCGTCGCGACTCCTTCGCCGTCGTTTTGAAGGAATTTGTATGAAGGAATCATAGCCACCTCGTAGCAGCCACATAGCGGCAATCATAGCAGCCACAGCGCCTCGACACTAAATGAGATCACACCTCGACCGCGCCGCGACGTCCCGCCGCCGCCGCCGCCGCGCCGCAGCGAAGCCGCCACGACTCCGCCGTGTTCTAAATTACCTACGTGTAGGTACGAAAAAAATAAGTGCAATCTACCGTCATCATCGGCAGCCCACGTTTTCACGTTATTGCTAGGAAGGTAGGTACCTACCCTAATAGCTAATTAAATTAAAATTGTCGTGTAAAGTAGCGCATATGGCATTACCATTTTGGTGGTAGGGTTCGTCCCAGCCTACCCCTAGGAGGTAGGTAGGTATGTCGGTTTGGAGTAATTATTTATTTATCTAACTACTGTTAGGTATTATATACCTAACAATGTAGTTAAAGAATTTATCTGAGATACATATCGTCTATATATATAGAGGTAGAGACGATATGTATATCAGATAAATTCTTTATGTAAGCTAATGTACTTATCTGAGATAGTACCTACATATCTAATTTTAAAAAAAAGCATAAAAAAGTAGTCTTAGAAAAACTTCCTATCCATATTATTTCTGGTACTAATTGCCCTCCATTTCTCATGGCCGTGGGATATCCTGTATACAGGTAAGTACTAGACCTGAGTCCTGTGTAGTTAAGTTATGCACTAAAATGTTATAACTTACATTTACACCGGTATCAGTCATCACTGCCACAACTCACAAACTCGAAAATAATTTCGTAATCTTCCGAAGTAAACCGACGATAAACTATCGCGACTTATCAAAAAACCGTTTTATTTATGCAGGCAACCACATCTGTGATAGGTAAATATACCTAGTTCTGCCAACCAACTCAGCCAACTGTGACCACTGTAAAAATAAGTAGTACTTATTCGGGCCTGGCAATACCGCGCGATATATACGTGTTCTTGATGATTTGGAGGTGTGATGTGATACGTTACTTTAGCAACATAGGTACTAGTTTCACCGCGCGGCTTCGCACGCGTTGTTTTTATCGAAACATTTAAAGGTTTTTTTTATCCCATGGGAACTGTTTAACGGTATATAAAGTAGCCTATGTTTGATTCCAGCCTTAGAGCTACATCTGTGCACTATTTCAGCCCGATCGGTTCAGTCGTTGAAGTCGTGAAGAGGTAACAAACATTCATCCATCCATACATCCAAACATTCATCCTCTCAAGTTTATAATAATATATTAATGTGATAATAATAGTGTGATTATTATGCACCGAGGGCTCAAAGTAGTGTCTTACGTCAAGGGCGTCATTGAATCCCGAGCGAAACTCAGGATTCTAGAATAACTCACGTCACGGGCTATGCGAGGGAGTTACTAGTACAAAGCTGTATTCGTTTCAGGCGTGATTTGATTAGGTATTGATGATTTAATCACGCCCAAGACGAAGACAGTTTGGTGCACGAGGAGAATACTCTACTTTTCACACTTTTTGTGAGTAAATATTAAAAGTTTGGCGTGTTTTGTCTTTCGCGGCACTAGCTTTTTATTCCACATTCCAAACAAAGGTTAGTTGAAATTTCGAAGAAAATCTTATTTTACGGATCATATTGGTAAATTTTTTCACCATAATATTAGGTCCTTACATATGAAATTGGCGTTTTTCGTACTGGCCACTTTAATCACAAATTTCTCCTCTTTGGTAAGGAATTCCAAATTCAAATTTGTACAGCTATAGACTCATGTATTTGTGCTTCGATGATCGTCATTCATTTGTTTTTTTTCTTCTGTTTTTTTCTGTTTGCGTCACTCATTTTACAAAATGGAAAACTTAAAATATCGCATTATTTACGAGTACGAGTTCCGCCGTGGCACTAGTGCTGCGGAAACAACTCGAAGGGTGAATGATGTGTATGGCGGTCGTGTTGCAAAAGAAAACACAGTTCGTTTTTGGTTCCAACGTTTTCGTTCTGGAAATTTTGACCTGCAGAACAAGCCCCGTGGACGGCCTGAGACTCAAGTTGATAATGAAGAGTTGAAGGCTATTGTGGAAGCGGATCCATCGCAAACCACGTCCGAGTTAGCTGCAGGCTGCGATGTTAGTGATAAAACTGTTTTAATTCACTTGAAGCAAATTGGGAAGATTAAAAAGCTTGAAAGGTGGGTACCTCACGAATTGACTGAAGCAAACCGGCAAACGCGCGTCGACTGCTGCGTTACATTACTAAACCGGCACAATAATGAAGGTATTTTAAACCGAATCATTACCTGTGATGAAAAATGGGTTCTTTACGATAATCGGAAGCGCTCAGCGCAATGGTTGGATCCTGGCCAGCCAGCCAAATCCTGCCCCAAGCGAAAATTTACCCCAAAAAAGTTACTTGTAAGCGTTTGGTGGACTAGTGCCGGTATTGTTCATTACAGTTTTCTCAAATCTGGCCAGACTATTACGGCTGATGTCTATTGTCAGCAATTGCAAACCATGATGGAAAAGCTAGCGGCTAAACAACCTAGGCTGGTCAATCGCTCCACGCCACTGCTGCTTCACGACAACGCTAGACCACACACTGCGCAACAGACGGCTACTAAATTAGAAGAGCTTCAATTGGAAAGTCTAAGACATCCTCCGTACTCCCCGGACCTTGCTCCAACAGATTACCATTTTTTTCGAAATTTGGATAACTTCTTGCAAGGGAAAAAATTCAACTCCGATGGGGCAGTCCAAATCGCCTTCAAAGATTTTATTGATTCCCGTCCGACTGGTTTTTTTAGTAAAGGGATCAATGAACTACCTATAAGATGGCAAAAGTGCATAGAAAATAATGGTTCATACTTTGATTAATTAAATATATTATATTAAAAAATATTCGACTTTTTGTTCCTCCCATACAAAACGCCAATTTCATACGTAAGGACCTAATATGATGCTCCAAATTCAGTCAGTTCATATTATTCCCTTGGGTGGGATGGGAGCAATGTTCAATCATTTCCCAAGGACGTAATGAGTTTGAATTTGGAACTCCAAAATATGTAGTACTATGAAAATGTTGACCAAGGAGACGCGAACTAAGAGATTTCATTCGATTTGTTAGAATTTGTTAAAACCTTCACCTTTCACAGCTATCAGACAGAGCTTCACTTGCGTTCGGTTATACCTAGATAGGTACCTACATGACGTATTATAAAGTGAGTTTTACGAGCATAGTGTGAAAACTAAGAGTAAAACCTTGTTCTAAATTCATGAATGGACAAGCTGTTGTTTTTAATTTAATGTGCTATTGCGTTAATTTTTTAGTCATCCATCACTGGTTTGCAATTACTGTATCTATCAAATATTTTATAAATACCTATTTGATAGATAGAGTAATCAAGAATTTTATCAAGAAACCAATGTTTCTTAGATCGATAGGTATCCAAGAAAAAAAGGAGATGAGGTAGGTACTAGTAAGTGGAATGCTCCAATTAGGTCCACCCACCTCAGTCATAGTCGGAGCGGGGCGGCGCGGCGCGCGGGCGGTGCGGCGGCGCGGCGCGCGGGCGGTGCGGCGGCGCGGCGCGCGGGCGGTGCGGCGGCGCGGCGCGCGGGCGGTGCGGCGGCGCGGGCAGGGCGGCGCGGGCGGCGGCATTCGTGTTACGCGTGCTTGGTACGACGACGTGCAGTAGTAGGTACTTTAGTGTAATTTATTGACTAAAAGACTACATACAACACTCTACTTTACTCTAGCTACTTAAACTTTTTGCTAGCTACATGAAAGGTAGAATGCGTGGACTACTGTGGGTACCTTTCGGAACCTTTTTATACAAATTCAGGCATACCTAAGTCAAGGAAGTAACCTGGCCTAGGTTACTCCCTTGACTTAGGTATGCCCTACAATTTTTAATAATGATAAAAGACCTGCCTAATGTTGTAGAAGATTCCGTATGGCTTTTGTTCGCCGATGACCTGAAACTGCAAATGCGGGTGGAGCAGGTCTCGGACCGCGAGCGATTGCAACGTGACATAGACCGTGTTTCCCAGTGGAGTCATGATAACAGTCTCTTTTTTAATGCATCCAAGTGCTTTACAAACCGTGTAAAAAATCCTGTTATACATGACTATTCGTTGGGTTCGGATCGTATAGGCCGAGTGCATTCTGTTCATGACCTCGGCATTCAAGGGGGCACGGAATTAAATTTCCGAAGCCATGTAGTTGATATTTGTAAAAAGGCTTTCAGAAATCTGGGATTTATATTGCGACAATAATAATACAACAACGACTTTCGCAATATCGTCACCATAAGGGTACTCTATAATGCGCTAATTAGAAGTAGGTTGGAGTGTGGAGCCATGATATGGAGCCCTCATGAAAAAAATATAGTAGGTAGTACCTAGTATGGTGGAAAAAATGCAGAATAAATATATAAGGTTTCTTTATTTATAGTTATACGGAGTTTACCCATTTTCTCCACTAATGTATCCCACTTTATTCGTTCTAGGTATGGTGGGGTATTTTAAACTTGAAATTAGAAGGGAAATTATGGTCATTACGTACATTTTTAGTTTGGTTAGAGGCATGATACGCAACCCTCTGGTTTTAATGATCATAGGACTGTACGTACTTAACAAGTATGTGTACGCGCACCGAAGACCTAGGCTACTTGCAATTCCGAGGGCAAGAACTATCTCCTGAGCAAGTCCCCGTTCACACGGGCCCTTCGCGCTATTAATGGTATAAGTGCAGATGAGGATGTTGATCTATTGAAAAATCTGAAAAATGCGTCTAAACGGTCGGCACGATCGGTTTGAAACCGATACCATCGATTCTAGACGAAATAGAGGTCATAACAAGCCTAAAATCAACAAAAGTGTAGAAAAAATCTTTTGACTGGCAAGCGTCCCAAAGTCGGTCGATCGGCGACCAAATTTGGGTTGTCTGCCAGTTTACGGATAAACCGTTTTTCGAATTGATCTTGGATGACAAGTAGATTGTTTTATGAATGTAATCTATGGTAAAATGTACGTACTACGTGAAAATAGATAGATTTAAGTCGAAAACCATCGAAAAATTCGTGAAAAAAGCAAATTAATGAAAAGTGCCGCGAGGGCGGCAAATTCAAACTTCGTTTTTGCTGTCGGCCTCTTTGGTTCTTACTCGGAAACGAAAAAAGATACACTGTCGAAAGATTTAAAACAGGTAGCCGACCACCCAAGCTGATTACTAACACAAAGATCACCACCCTAATGCTAAGCATTCGTCATTAATCCCTTTTGGCACGAGCGGTTTATTGCCCGCCGCGTCGAAATTTTACGACTGTCTTTACGAGCTCTTTGTGTAAACAAATTGTATGGGCACGTGCTGGTTTTTGCTTGTAATGTAACAATAGACTATCTAACTTGCGATTAAAACACATTTAGTACTTCAAACTTGGAAAAAAGAAAAATTATACCTACTTTACTAACTTTCGCCGCGATTTTACAAATCCTCTTACTTTACGTGGTTCTCATTTATTTGTTTTTATTCAACTACAGCATATTTACATGCTAATTTGTAGGAAATTTCATGGAGAATCTAGATATTTATAGATATTACTAGGTATTCCTACAAAAAGATTAAGAAAATGCGGAAGCTGCAAGCGCGCGGCAACCAAGCGTACGCGGTTCGCCACCTTAAGTAAAAACGTCGGCGCGAGCGCCAGCGCTTGAGGGGTTATATGTCCTTGCCAAAATTCAGGGATGCAGTTTTAAAGTTTTTGGATACGACGCAAAGTAATAAATAAGTAAAGTTGTTTAGTTTAAGCTGTATATTAAGTTCTAGAATGTTAAGTGGATTTTGTATCTAATTTTATATTTCCTTGTCGCTTTGGTGCTGCACTGAATGACAATGTAAATATGTAACTGAAAATAAATAAATAAACAAAAGAATGCCCTTGTGTTTGTTTAAAATTATTGCACAAGCTTGTGGATGTAACTGTGAGCGAGTGTTTGCCTGTAATGTAACACATATGTCAGTTGTTCAGTAAGCGCTGGGAGAACGTACCATAATAGGTATCTACAGATTTTACTTAGATCTATGGCAAGAAACCGTCGTCGTCGGCGTCGTCGTACCTACACCTATAAACCTACCTATTATTATTTATTATTATGACAAGAGCCTAGCTCTAGTTGGTGTATTATACATATAAATGCTTGATACATTATATCATCGTGTCTATTTAATACTAGCTTCTGCCCGCGGCTACTCACGAGTTTTTTCTAGGATAAAAAGTAGCTGTAGGTATGTTGGCCCCGGTCTAGAACTAACTACATAATTGAAAAATTTCAGCCCAATCTGTTCAGTAGTTTTTATTTACTAAACATACAAACATTCGTATTTACCTAGTGTGATGTTAAAGTGTTATTGACTATCAGAATCTAATCTACCTTTATAGAATGTCACCGACATTCTATAAAGGTAGGTACCTACACACATTTGAATCGCGCCAACACGAAGCGAACAACCCTAATGTCAATCACCATTCTATCGTCAATTGAAACCCAATTATTCGATAATCATCGTAAGCAAAACGAAATAAGGTTTATTCCGTAGATTTCAATTCTTTTCTAAGATTTTCTCATAATTTATGAAAACCGTCTCAACTTCAATTTCTTTCATAATGGGGACGCTTGCTTTTTGCTACGACGCGACGCTGCTAGTGTCAGTAAGGAGTTTTATAATTCAGTAAACTTAATGTTTGCCAATTTTATAGAAGTCAAGTCAAGTCAATTTATTGTTGAACCGAGGAGATGCCAAAATTGATCAAAGCCAGTGTCACTGTGCATCGAGTGACACTGGCACTTGACTGAATGAATGGATGATGGATTGGATGTCAACCATGGAATCCAAGAAAATCATGGAATGAAATTGGAATACCTAGTTTATTTTACGAACAACAAAAAGCTAAGGAATGCATGACATGAAGTGAAACCGTAAATAAAATTAGGTACGGTAAGCAAGTATTGATACGATAAGCAGAGTCGGGCGAGTGCAAAGAGAATTAAACCGCGGCGGGTGCTCCATTAATTACAAGTACAGGTGCTGCGGTGCCTGCAAAATACTAATAAAACATACCTAATTAAACATAACTAATTAAACATAAAGAGGGGAATCAATCATGTCTACATTACTTAGAAGCTTAATAATAATTCAAAGGAAATTCGCTTCCTTCAATAACTCGACAAAAAAAATACTCCAAAACCCAGTAAGATGGAAAACTACTGCTGAAGCATTCAAAGCATACAGAGCTCAGGCCAAAAAGGAAAAAGAACCATCCGAGGTTTTCAAATGGATTCTTTTGGTGAGCATAACCTTCAATATATAATAAAATATTATTTTATTACTGGCCTATTCAAACCCCATATATTTAAAATTTTACAGGCAATTCCAGTTACATCGTTCGGCTTAGGTTGCTGGCAAGTGGTACGCCTCCAGTGGAAAATTAACCTTATAGACATTCTGCAGTCAATGTCAAATTCCACAGCAGTTGAGATACCTTCAGAGTGAGTTTCTTTTTTTATGCCGAATTCAGCAGTATCACCAGGTTCATATTTTCTTTTGTGTATGTCCAGTGCCTATCCTAAGATCTAAACAAAATTTTCCTTAGTTTTTCAGAGCTGGAACAGATGGAATACAAACCTGTAAAAATAAAAGGAAAGTTCCTCCATGAAAAGGAAATCCTGATTGGGCCCAGGGCAATGATAGATGAAGCCGCTGGAATGTCAAGAGTTAGCTCATTGGTCTCGGACCCGAAGAAAAACCAGGGATGGTTGGTGGTGACACCTTTTAGACTGGCAGATACAGGGTGGGTGTATAACTTTTTAGTTTACTTGTATGACAAAAAATATACCTACTATAAAAGAATATATTTATTTCTTACAAGACTTACACAATATGTAACATAGGGGAAAATAAAACAAAAGGTATGTGATAAATACCTTATAAATAATCTCTAATAAATTATTACACAGAATGCATGTCATATAATTTAACTATGTTGAAAACAGACCCTAAAGTAAGAATAATCTTCAATCCTCTGACTTCGCAAGGTATTTATAAAACAGCCTAGAGCAGGGAGAGATAATAGAGCCAGCAGCTGACATTATTTTTAAAATTACACTAGTTGTTCTGGTGATTACGCAATACAACTCAAACACACTTTACTTCTGGCATGATAGAAATGATTTCATGCTATAGTTTGGTCATCATCATCAGCCTGTATACATCCACTATTGAACATAGGCCTCCCCCAAAAGACAACACGAATTGCAGTCCCGAGCAGCCTCCATCCATAAATTTCACTACAACCGCTAAAATTCATGATTATACTCCTTCAGCCAATATAATATGTTCATTGTTTTTATTAAGTATTTATTTATTTCAGAGATGTGATCCTAGTGAACCGTGGCTGGGTGCACCAGAGCATGAGACCTAAAGAAAAACGTGAACCTTCACATATCAATAGGGAAGTTGAGCTTGTTGGTATTGTGAGGCTAACAGAAAAGAGACCTCCTTTCATGCCTAAAAATAATCCAGAGAAAGGATCTTGGTTTTCAAGGTACTGAACATCCTTTACTGGGCACTTATTACACTTACCCATATTTTTCCTAGTACCTTGGGACAAATTCTCTAAGGCTAGGACTCACATCTATACCGAAGGGGTCTGAAGTTTTTGAGCCTAATGTCGGCTACAACATTGTAGTTTTTTAAAAATCATGGCAAACTAAATATATAATAATAATATGTCATAATATTATATATTTGGATAGAGGCCACTTAAACAAATATGTCCTAAAGTGTAATGTTTCTAAAATATTCACATATGAAAAAAATCATTAGAGCAATAGTTATTTTATCTGTGAATATCTCAGAAACCTGACACTTCTGGACATATTATAGGATATTTTTTATTAGTTTCAGTGTCCTCTATCCAAATATACAGGGTGAATTTTTTCGACAGGGCTTTAAGGAGAGGTATGTTAACAGCTGCATGAAAATAGTCTTAGGAGACTATCCATAATATTTAGAGAAATGTTCATCGCCAATCACAGATTTTCAAATAACTGACAGCAGAAAATGGGAATTTTACACAAAAACTTTAAAGATGCCAATCGATCCTGTTCCTTATACTGATCAAAAACATCTATTGAACCAACTGAAGTTGGAGTACAAAAAGTCCGATCTCACAAAATATGGATAGATTCTAAGACAATTTTCCGGTAGCTACACTAGTTTAAGTTAATTACTCCCCCGTTCAAAAAATTCTCCCTGTATAGCTTATATCATCGTGCGTCACGCATCGCGATAATGAAAAAAACAAAAACAGTGGTAGCCGATCTTAGGGCCACCCTCCGTACAAAATCTTCAACTCATAGTCGGAAGACCGGCAGGTGATGACAAAGTTGCATGATTTTATAATGATATCAATATTGCTCAAGGTATTTGTTGTTTATGATTGAATGGTGCCAGCAGAAATTCTCCTTATAAGCCTCTCCTCCTTGCGTCGATATCCTCGAGGGTCGGGACCTTTATGTAGGACCTTGGTATGCACGGTGTGTCTCATCGGGGTCGGTCTTCCGCAGAGCGGATAGCGTCGCTCATGCTGGCTTCCAGCGTTGTGCGGATTTGACAGCAACGCATAGGCATTTTGACCTTACAGGACTCTTGGACACGTTACAAAATTCAAATTTTATAAGTAAAACTAGAACATAAAGTGATCACTTTGACTTTTGTTCACTTCAATATTTTTAAGGTAAAGTAAAGAATCGAACAAGAAACCTTTACCTTGTTAGGTTGTTAGTTTTCGAGTTGGAGCAAAACTTGTCCCAAGCTTTTTTATCCTCTAGCTAGATTATCTGATATTTTGTAGTAAGCCTTTGTACAAAGGATATGTTTGACAATTTGTTTCAATTTATTTATTGATAATTTTTTCAACTCATTTGGTATTTTGTTGTAGAAGCGTATACATTGCCCTTTAAAAGATACATTAATCTGGTGTAGCCTAGTTGTGGGCACAGCGAGTTTATTCTTATTTCTATTATTTAAATTCTTCTGCAGCGTTTCCCCACAGCAGTATGCCATAAGACATAACACAATAGAAGTAGCTGAAATAGACTAGTCTAGAAGTATCAACGTCTGAAAGATGACGGATTTTTTGACTGCATACGCTGCAGAACTAAGTCTCTTTGATATCTTGTTTATCGGGCCCCATTGAAGTTTACTATGTAAGGTTATTCCTAAGAATATGGTACTGTTAACAATTTCTAACTTTTCTCCTTTGACGGTTACATCAGCCCTAACTTGTTTTACATTAGGTAGAATAAATCTAATACATTTCGTTTTGGTTTCATTAAGCAAAAGATTATTGACACTAAACCAATGGGCTACTTTTGAGATTGCATTATTTACATCGTCAAAATTTGTATTTTGTCGTTTCATTTTAAAAATTAATGAAGTATCATCAGTTCATCAGTAAACAATACGATCTCGTGATTATCTTTTACAAGATTAGGGAGGTCGTTAATATAAACTAAAAATAGGAAAGGACCGAGGATAGAACCCTGTTGTGCAGCCATTGTAACTACAGACCCCGAAGACCGTTTCCCATTAATGTAAATTTTGTTACCTATCACTCAAGTAAGAAGTAAGAAGATCCAAAGACCTCCTCTTATTCCATAGTGATATAGTTTCCTGATTAATGTTTCATGATGTACGCAATCGAATGCTTTTGACAAGTCGCAAAAAACACCTACAGCATCTTGCGACTTCTCCCAAGCATCAAAAATATGCGATACTAACTCAACACCGGCATCAGTAGTTGACCTGCCGCGTTGTTTCCGTCTTTCCTAGCAATGTGTCCGAAGAAATCAAGGACTCTGCGAAGACTTTATAAACATAACCCATGTTAAATGCATAATATTACACGAATGTTACAGAGACTTGGAACAAATGAGTGCTCATCTCGGCTGCAAGCCAGTTTGGCTGGATGCAAGAGGTATCCCGGACCCCCCAGAAGGATGGCCTATTCCGAACCAAACCAGAGTCACTTTGCGAAATGAACACTTCTCCTATATTGTGACGTGGTACTCACTTTCGTTCTTTACTGGTCTTATGTGGCATCGTTACTTTGTAAGAAAACTACCTCTGTTGTGAATATGTGTGTCTTATTCTCGTTATGCTTAATATTTTAAGTCTATATGTGACGATGAGTATGTGAATTTCTTTGTAGTTCTATAGGGGATAGCATGTAGCATTCATACAGTTTTTTTCCAAGTTCCATAAAATAGAAACTAATAGCTATTTTAATACCGTTTCAATACCACTGTATTGCCTATACAGGGTGTAATCGTTAAGTGTGCACAGGCGATTATTCCGTAACTATTGCAGATATCAAAAAACTTTAAACTGATATCGAAAGTACTTTACCTAATGAGTAAAATGACATTAATAACTTTTTAAAAATAAAACGAGAAATATCCAAAAAAATTACATTAATCACTCCCATACATTTTATTTCTTAGTAAGTACAAAATTTTGTGTTCAAAGCATATGTTCGAAGTGACGTCCTCCTTGTGCAATACAATGACGAGCTCTATTTACAGTTTCTAAATGAACTTTCCTTAACATTTGCGGAGTAATTAAAGCAATTGCACGACGTACACGATTCTGTAACTCTTCTAGGCTGTGTACTCTCTCAGCGTACACGTGGTCTTTGACAAATCCCCATAGGAAGAAATCACAAGGCGTGAGATCCGGGGATCTGGCAGGCCAAGGGGTTGCACTATTATTGGCTATTAAGCCATTATAATTGTTTCGTAAGAAATTCATTACAACATTTGTATTATGTGCAGGTGCTCCATCTTGTTGAAAAATTATCGACCTTCTTTCATCGTCTGGAATTGGTTCTAAGAGACTTGGCATATCGTTTTGTACAAAGGAGAAATATCTCTGTCCATTTAAGGTTCCACTGTAAAAATATGGCCCAATGATCCGATCTCCAAGAATACCACACCACACATTAATTGACAATCGCACCTGAGCTCTAACTTCAGTAGTTAAGCGAGGATTGTCAATTGACCAATAATGCGAGTTTTTTCTATTGTAAATGCCGCAGTTTGAAACATTACTTTCATCGGTCCATAAAATTGACCTTACATTGACATAATTATTGACTAGCCAATTGCAATAGACCAGCCGACGAGCAGGATCATCATTGTGCAGCGTTTGAGTAGGTTTTATCTTAAATGCTTTGAAGTTGTGTTTTTTTAATAACTTGTGTACATAATTGTGGGACACTGGAAATGATCGGGCCACTGAACGCGTTGATTCTTGTGGATTATCTACTACGTAGTTAATAATATTGTTATCTAAGTCATTATCAAATTCCGGAGCTCTTGTTCTCGAACCTTTTTTTCTGTTAAAAGATCCATAATTTATCAAATTGTTATCCAACTTACGTAAATACGTACCAGAAGGAACTTCTCTATCTGGGTACTCTCTTCTGTAGGCGATAATGGCCGCCCTATTGTTACAATCATGTTTGTAGTACATTTTTAACATGTCCCTCTTTTCTGTATTGGAATATGCCATTTTTCAATCAATAAATGCAACAATCACGATTATTAACGCAAATTGAAAAATACAATAAATTGGCGGGAACGAGAACCCGCGATAAAGAATTTGAATTTAGAACGAACACCAAAGAGTATCTTTCTTTTTGTTTTTATTTAGTATGTTGCTTTTCAGCTAGTTCAAATCAATACAATATTGAAACAAGGTTTATTATAAATTTGAAGTGGTAAGATAATTAATCTACACGTCTATCTACTTGAAATTCATTAATACCTTCATACCGTACATAATTATAAAATGACAAGGGTAAAATGAGTAGGTACTATTCCACTTAAAATAAGGAAACTAAAACCTTTCTACTATCTCATACTAAATGTATGGGAGTGATTAATGTATTTTTTTTGGATATTTCTCGTTTTATTTTTAAAAAGTTATTAATGTCATTTTACTCATTAGGTAAAGTACTTTCGATATCAGTTTAAAGTTTTTTGATATCTGCAATAGTTACGGAATAATCGCCTGTGCACACTTAACGATTACACCCTGTATAGCTGGCTACAAAATTACCTAGTCGCTACTAGTAGTAGGTAATTTTGTAGCCAATTTTGTAATGAATAGCTTCGCCGTGTTAGTTTGTATTAAAATACAAACTAACTAGCGAAGCTATGCAAGTTTTTCCAATAAATGGGAAACGTATGAAACCACCCCACGCGCGTGGTGGCTTCGTATATAGGTTTGAGGGGGCTCCAGCCCCCTTGACCCTCGCTTTTTGTTGTAATCTTGAGTGCCAAATGCTGTAGGCATTTGGTTACTGACAAACTGGAAGTAGTGGCGATTCCAGATCCTATTATTACGTCTTCTATTGTTCAGTTCTATTGAGGGGGCTCCACCGGCCTAACCACGAGTATGTGTTGTTACCTACGTGTTTACAGCATTTTTAGCTAATGTATAGGCATCTTAAGCAGTTCTGGGTCCTATCTCATGTCACAAATATTTTTTGCTTTTTACGGTACATTTTGTACTGTACTAATGTACCCCACTTATAGCTGTATGAAAGTACCATTACACATACTTTCATCAAATTCATTCAAAATAAAAATACACGTTGAAATTAACCCAAAACTAATATTAACTTGATAAACTAAGGCATAGTTAAAAGACTAAAATAAATCATAATAAAAATTTAGAGAAAATCTTAATACCACAAAACCCATCACAATGTGGAACCAAAAATTACTCACAAGGAGCGAAAACATATTAAGAATTGTCCTAACGAATCTGCCGGCCGCAGTGCCACGCCACTCCGCGGCTAGCCTCTGCGACTGGGTAGGCTTCACGCACCCGAATACAAACTCTTTGACGTGTTTCGTATAGAAGTTCATAACTTCTATACGAGCAGCTGTATCCACTGTGACCGCTCCTGGTGTATGAATGCTACCTGCTCTCCCCTACTCCGTTCTAGAACCCAAGATATATTGTGAAAACAAAGCCTTTGTCAAACTTAAGAAAAATTATATTAATAACAGAAAACAACAAGGGATAGCAAGTTAACCGCTAAAACCTGAACAAAAACTTCAACATTGCACTCGCGCAGCGGAAAAGGCGCAAATTTGAGTTCGAAAACTCCACTCCACTTCACTCTGCCAAACCATAAGTTAGCTTCTAAATAAGTGTCATGTACTTTTTACGCAGTAAACCATTTATAATTTTATTTTAAAATTAAAATTACAGTCAATAGAAGTTTTTTTTGACGAATGCTGTCACAACCACAACCATTAATGATTTCGAACTTCTGTGGTTTGCTACGATGACCATTGTCGTGAACTAGTTTCTACCAATGTTTCGTTGGTTTTGTATCCTCTTTGTTTTCATAAAAATATCTAGGACTTCATAACAGAATTTAAATTTTAGCTTTAGTGGTACTTCCTTCTTGTAACTGCAATCATTTTTACATTTGAGGTTTAAATGGTTGTGATTAGAACATATGTAGCTCTGTTGTAAGCATTTATTTTTGAAGATTTTTAATCTACCTACTAGAGAATTAGACTAAAGATAACACAAATGTATTTAGATATCTTACGTTCAAATAAAATGTTGCTTAGATAAAATTGCATTTCTATTGGTAGGTCCATAATTGAAAATTCGTGTGTAATGTTATTCAGTAACAAATCAAATAATAGAAACAAATTAGAACTAGTATTTACAATTGAAACAATTGAGGTAACTGCAGACTGTTGCAAACAATCTACAGGTTGGAAGCGTCCCCACTCCCCAAACGCCACGCGTCACGCATCGTTTCGACCACAGGCTCAGATATATTTTTTTAAACCCGTAGTCTGTCGATTCCTGCATATTTTCGACAATTGAGTTCCTTGGCCAATTCTGCCACCGCACCAGCCTTTACGGATGTCCTCGGAAGATGGGAAGGCGCAAGTGTGTCGTCGCATGTAGCGTCCCACACAATGGGCCTCCTCACATGGCATTAGTGTCATACCGTCGGGAGTCTTACCATCGTCACGCAACAAACCATTCGGTTCGAGAATAGCTGGTACGTTACCGGTGACAAAGGCCCGTCGGATGATGACGTTAAGGCTGGCATGGCAGGATATCCGACCAACGGCCCTAATACGTACACGATAATCCATGACCAAGTTGTTTGACAACAGTAACGCACTGGCATTGATGAGGCGCGCAACACCCTTGCACCCAACTATAAGAACATTCAGATCTCTTTAATGTATCTCATATAGTTTTATTAGTTTAAATCGTACCTACACATGTATACGTTAATTGAGTTCTTGTTTTGTTAGGTAGGTACCTACTTGTTTCCTTTTTAGAGTAGTCAGGATAGCTAAACCTAGTGTTCACTTTTATCAGGGAAGAATCCTAATGTGTCTGGATTCTTGTTCATACACATTAGTTACGTGTTTTCCCTTTTTTAGTGCCCTACAAGGTACAATGCTGTTCAAGCCGTAGATACGTGAAAAATTTTGTTCACCAAAACTCTTACATTATTATAACAGCGTAGTAATGTCTACATGCAATACGTGATGTTTATTGTTGAACGTGATTTCTATCTTCCGCATTGTCTTCATGTTAACTAACCCAGATCTACTTATTACATCCACTTATTATTATTTTTTTAAATCTTTATTGACAAAGAAAATTCAATAATAAAAAACATATTAGAACTAGTATTTACAATTGAAACAATTAAGCTAACTGCAGACTGTTGCAAACAAGCTACAGGTAGCTCAACTGATCCAGGTCCATATCAATACCAGTCAGAAGCGTCCCCAAGACGCTGGCTGCACTGCCCCGTTGTATGGCAATGCTGATGCGCTGCGCCAGATACCCGCAGACGCTCAGACTTTTTAAAACCCGGAGAGCCTCTGTACCCCACGAACCGACCTAGGGTCTCGACCCCAAAGGGAGTAAATATGTAGGATCTGTCGAGACCTGCATATTTGCGTCTCTTGAGCTCCTCGGCCAAATCTGCCGCCGCACCAGCCCTTACGTATTATTAAATCAGTTGCGAATTGTCAGCGTTGGAGATATCATTTCCCGGTACCTCTAACGATTCGCTTCCTACTAAGTTAAATCTAGAAAAGGCATTTCAATTAAAGTCGATTGCACATTGAGATCTTTTATTTTGCTTAAAATCAGAACTAAACCTCACTCATTAAAATAATAAAACCAGAAACAGTAAGAGAAAATTACTTGCACAATACAAAAAACGCTTGTGGTCCACTGACCCATTTTCAGGTGAGTCAGCTGACAAACTTTCTCATATATTTTATGATCTGTTTTAACACATCGATTTTCATTTTAGAAGAAAAGCTTCGCACTCTTAATTCACTACGGGATTGTTTGTAACTTTACTACTAACACTGCTACATGTAGCACAATTAGAGTTGGCGCGAACGTCTTTTGTTTTTCAAACAGTGCAGAAATGAAGTGCAGCTTTGCAATGTAAGTCAAACAATTACAATTAGGTAGGAATTTTATCTCTGCCCCTGAAGTTTAAGTTAATATTAACTTGAAGCAGAGGCATAGAAATAAACAAGCGTGTGCCAAAAACTTTGAAGTATCCACAATAATAGGAGTTATTTGAGTTGATACAGTTTAACAAGTGCTCATGTTTTAAAAATGCAAGGCGTTACTTTCAGTACAAGAGTTTACCACGTAAGTGATAATTAATTAATGATAAAACAAAAGCAAAGAGCTCATGTTTTAAAAATGAACGTGGCTACTTTCTGTACAAGAGTTTACCACAAACAAATACAATAGAATACAATACAGTACTACAGAATACAGGAAGTCCATGCTAGTATTTTTGTATGCGCCACAACTGTATCTCCGATTTACACATTTAAAAATTCTTACAATACACTCGTATTTTACCAATAAATATAAAATTGGAAAGATACATAATAATTAAATTACAAAATTATGAAATAATTATTAAAAGTTGGATATGCATAGCATAACTGGCAACGCAATTTACATGAACATAAAGTATTGTGAAATATTATGTCAAAATTACGCAAGACTTAAAAGACATACAAACTAAAACGTCAAAAATTTAAAAGGAATACATGCTAAATACGCATCGAAACCAAATATTAATTTGATTAAACGTCAGTTATTTAAATCATTATGTACTAAGATTTAAATTTAATTAGGTATACAATTTAGAATAGCTGCATATCTTAACACAAAATAAAAAAATAAAAATTAAAAATTAAGATATCCAATAAAATGTCATACAATCAAAAGCCTTAAACAGAAAGACTTGGTCACTTACATATTTATTAAAACATAATGGGATTGAGTAGGGAAGACTTGGATGTAACCTGAGATAGGGAAGTCAAACAATCATAACGTTACTACTCAAAAAAAAGCCCAATTCCAAAATAAACGTGGAATAAAAATAAATACACTACAAAATCTTGTCTGATGTCTGGGCCTTAACGTAAGACAAATCAAATAGAAAACACTCAAAAGGGATATGATTAAAATCTGGCATCAATAAGATGCCAATACAACTGGTTTCCGGCCAAGTGATCCCACTTGATAAAATAACAATACAAACTAGAACTAGGTAGACCATGGCCGGGAAACGAGTTGTGAGAGATGTGAGGCTCAACAATGTTGAGGAATTTAGAGATATAATCCAATTTAGTAGCTCCGCTTGATTCTCTTTACCAATCGATGTAATAACGTTAGATTAAAGAAGACTTGAGTAATAATTATTGATGACGATTAGTCCTCTGATTCATGATTTGGCAGCAATGATTTGAGCGTCAAACTGTATTCAGAGATCTAATTGTCATCGTGTAGTCAGTGCGAAATTCGCAGTGACTATCGTGACATGAAACTCAGGCATCATGAACTTAAATTCAAGCGGGCAAATCAAAATTCGACACATGTATTTGGGGTACATGCTTGGTATCAATTTTGGGCGATGTCTTGTAATCGCAAATGCCAAGTTCTTTTAATTTCCATTCCCATCCCATTGTTTGGACTGCGTGCAGGGTTTGTGCTTCCGTGTGCTGCCGCCGAAGCATTCCTTCCTGTAAAAAACAAGATCCGTCAAGTGCGAGTGTGACTTGCGCGCCGAGGGTTTCGAACGGTTGGTGATGGGTATTTCTTCGACTTTTTTCAAAATTTATCAAAATCCCTGATAAATCAAACTTCTAACATAACGCAATCAAAAGTTACATTCGTTTATGGCCCCGCATATTTTGAAATTTCCAAGGGAAATAAATAAAACAAATAAATAATAAAAATAAATGAAAACCGTGAATTTTGTTATTTACTTGCAAAAAAATATATTTTTGATTCTCGCATGGGACCAAAACTTATAAGGTACTTACTTCCTGTTGACCTAGAATCATGATGTAAGGTCAAAAATAAAGTAAAGGTAAAAGCAAGAAGCAAGGTCTTATAATCTTATAATACGGAACACACAGTGCGCGAGTCTGACTCGCACCTGACGTTTTATTCAAAATTTGTTATACTTAGTCTTCTCTATATTTTATATTTTTACTGTAAAATATAGATGCGTACCTACAAACAGTACATACACATCAAACGTTTCGCTCTGTGTGAACCCCATTTAACTTTGTAGGTCTCTTAAAATTTTGCGCCCACTATTTGTTTATGTACTGGATATTTTAATTATTATTTCTATTTTTTTTTTCATTTCGGCTGTCTTGACAAACTATATTTATTATTATTTTAAATTTTAGATGAATAGCTATAGTAGTTGCTGAGATATTCAAGATGGAAAAAAAGATGGACAGAGCAAGACCATAATAGCCTTAAGATAGGCTATTTAGATGAAACAGTTTTACTTAATTTTTAAGTAATCAAATTTGATGGTAAAATTGTTACGTATATTAGGACAAACACACATTTCTTACTAAGGGGGAGTTTATGACAATGTGTGTTAGTTTATCACAAGACCCCGACCATAAAGACATTTCTGTCTCATGTCATAAAATTATAGTCTGCTTTTTATCCCACAAAAGGCGTGCGAAGCCGCATGCAGAAAGCCGATATTTACCTTGATCTTCTCCCACTTATCGTCAACCTCCTGCAGCCAAGAGTTTATCTGTCGTCCGTTGCAGCGAGAGCGCTGCGCGTTGCGTTTCTCTTCCTGCTCCGGTGCCAGAATGTTGTACACTTCGTTGTCTCGCAGCATTGTGCACACAGAGAAAGGAAGAGACTGAAAACAAATTGCATTTTAACCGTTAAAAAGTTTATCTGTCTGGCCATTCCTAACAGACTTCAATAGAAGGAGGTTCTATGTTTGGCTGTACAATGATGTTATTTTTTAAGTTTGTTTGTTATTTTTATTATTGTATATTCTCTGTCGATACATTCGTCGATTATGGACCGATATTAAAAATTATTTCGCTATTGAAAGGAAAAAAAAATTTTATTCCCGCGGGATTAGTATTTGTCACGCAAAAATTAAAAACAGTATAAATACCTAAGGAATTTAAAGTAGTTTTTAGTTTTTTCAAAACATCAAAATTATTTAAAAGGTGAGTTTATCTGAATTCTGTTTTGTAAACTATGCATTTTTTTTTACTTAGTTCAGGTGTAAGTAGCGTAGATAACGATTTTGATTGAAAATGACAGGCTCTCTCATGCTGTCCCGGTTAGATCATCTTTGCTCGATTATTACGCAGTACACTGCGTTGCGCTATGCGTTGACGAACGCATAATCGTATGTAAAATGTCTAGAGTTGTCTTTTGTTATGTTGAATTCTGCGTCAGCGGTAAGGGGCATCGTACTGCGTAGTGATCAAGAGACCAATGCTTAAGCGGGACAGCATGATAGAGGCGGTCATTTTCAGTCCCAATATTTGTCTACGCGACTTATATAACAAAGACAATAGACGATCTCGGTGGTTCAGTAAGCCATGTGTTGATGATTATCTGAATTCTATTTAGTAAGTAAACTATCTATGGTTCACTATAAAGCCGGGTACAGACAGTTGTTATGGGGTTGTTATGTACCATTTACAGAAAAATGCTATTTTGTCCATGCTTTCTTATGGAATGATGCCCTTCATGCGACAGGGAGAGGCTTTGCTCAGGATACACCTGGCCCGAATTCCACTAAATTAATCGCTTCACTACGGTACGCATGTCAAGTGTCAAGATTGAAACCATTCTACAAATATCTCCATGCAAATAGCACTGCACACACTATCTAGAGTTTCTTTTATCTTTGGACGATTCTGCTACGATACCACTGTCGTAGTAAAGCGATTGGTTAGCTGAATTCTGCCCCAGGCTAATTGTAATAGTAGTTTAGTTACCTGATTAGCCACAGCGCGTTCGGCTCGCCCGTGCACTCTCAGTATCTCTTGTTCGACGGCCAGCACTAGTTTCTCCTTCTCGACTAGATGTTGAATACGCAGTCGCGTCCTACAAAAAGAACATTTTACAACTTTATTTTAGTAAATAAACATTTATTACGACTCAAGTACAAAATAAGTTAGGTGGCTCTGCATCCTGCGCCGAAATAGGAGTTAACTCAGCGTGTGCAGATAAATAAACATTATATTTATCTATCACACTTAACACTAATAATTTATAAATGCGAATGTTTGGATAGACAGATGGATGGATGTATGCTTGTTAGTTCACGCAAAACGATCGGGTGAAATTTTGCAATTATAGGTAGGTCTAGACCTGGAATAACACAAAGCTGTTTTTCTGTTCCCGTTGAATATAAATAACCTTTAAATACTTCCATAGAAACAACGCGTGCGAAGCCGCGTGCATATATGTATGCAGGTTATACGTGTATAGATTTAAATTGAGAATGACGTAAATTATGGAAGTTAAAGAAATTAATTTTCAAATATTTTTCGCTATTGATGTCAAAGTGACGTAATTTTTCTTTATTCTACCCTAGACAACAATCTCCGTGCTAGGCTTCCTGCTGTGCGTTTAAAACAACCCATCCTATATTACATTTGAAAGCCCTTTGAATGGCCTTCGTAATTTGCTATTGTATGGATAAGACCATTGAAATGGCTTTTAACGCCATTCAAAGGGCTTTCAAATGTCAATTATATTATGGGTAATTTTTGCGTAATTGCACAGCTGAGCTGGACCGCATGAGAGATGACGTCATTCTCAATCCCATTCTTTATAGTACGCAGATTATAAGGACTCTGTACCTTTCTTTCTCCTGTACCCGGAACTCTGAGACCATTTGCGACGGCATACTGGGCGGTATCTCGAGCGCCGGCTCTGGGTTTACGTTGCCTTGCAGTGTGTACGTACAACGGTTCATCAGATACTTGTTGAAATCTTTTGGTGGCTTCGGCTTTACAGGGAACAGCAGCTTTTGTCGGCAGTCGATCTGGTGGAAAGAAAATTATCATTGAAAAGGGCGCACATCAACTTTATTCTTAAGCCCGTATTATGAAAGCATGCTCAATCATCGATCTATGCTTAAGTAACGCTTTTCTATGGCATAAACGCCACTCAAGCACAGATCGATGACTGAGCAAGCTTACTCTTACTATCAAATGTCAAGACTGGTAAAATTTGCAAAAAAAAATGGCCTATAATTAAAAGATGAATAGAATATTGAATAAAGAATTTATTCATAGCCACACACATGTTATACAAAAAGAGGCATTACAATAATAAAAGTTATAGATAAAGAAAACCTTTGGGATTTAAATTTTGAATATAAAGCATTGTAACGTATAATTGTTGCAATGTAGTAAAGTCCCAAAGCTGAAAAAATTGGTATTTCCCTATCTATGTGCGCGGCTAGGTCTAATAGTTCCAGCCCCAACTTGTTGTAAACACGAATTCTACAAAACATGTCAATGATTTGGTTTTGTGGTTATATTGTTTTACAATTTTACGAGTCCAAATTGGAGAAAAGTGAGAAAACGCTAAAATGTGCAGTGCGTTACGATAAAAAAAACTGGACTTTTGAACGCTTTTTTCATTTTCAACTCAGTATCCAGTTAACACGCATCACGTGTTAGGAACACTGTGTGTTTGTGACGCTGTGATGTGTCTATAACCATACTAAATATATAAAACTGACATGCTTCTGCACAGCACCCCACAATAGTGTGGCTCTATCTTTACTCACGAGAGTCTACAAATGTATAATGCTGCAGGACGAGCTTGCCTAACAGTTGGTCGTTTCAAGCCGATTTTAGTAATCCTGAATTCTCATAATCAGCCATTTTACTGTACGTGTATAGTGACGCAAATGCGCTCTGGACGGTGTTGCAGAAAAGAGATGGACAGATAAATAAGCTAAAAAGATAAATATGAAGAATTACTTGAATCATTACCTGTTTACGTATGTGAAGATACATCTGGTAAGGGTTGGAGTGCGTGACGTTGTGGCCGCTGTCCTGATGCTCAGTCTTGATCTCTCGATGGTGGTGGTGCTCCTTCGACGCTTTGATCTTGCGCTTTCGCGGATGCAATTCTACAGACGGAGCGGGAGTACTCGCTATAATAAACATTAAAAACACCTAACAGTTACTACGACGCCGATAAAGTAACGGACATTTCTACTTACCACGTTATTCAAGACGTGGTGATTGAATGGTTAGCTTGTTGACGCTATTATGCCCTGAAATTAGCTGATATACGTTTCGATTGCTATTGAATTAAGAAATTCCTATTGCGCCACTAAACTGACTTTAAGACAGATTTTGTTAGTAGTATTTGTTAGTAAAACTTTACTCTGTTACTTTAAAGGTTAATCTGAATGCCAGTTGGATAACATTACCTGTATCATGTTTCGACGTCGACACGTGGTCACTATCCTGAAAACCAAAATGATATCATCAGTTGCGAGGTATTTAAATTTCAAATACATAGTTTGAATTGTTTTATGAAATATTCATGGCTCTTTGTTTCTAGACAACTAGCTTCTGCCCGCGGCTTCGCGCGCGCTTTTCATGTAGCCTCTGTCCGTAATCAAACTTGGCCGGGATACCGTTTACCTCCCTACCAAGTTTGATTAAGATATTTTGTTCAGCCGTTTAGGCGTGTAAAGGTAACAGACACACAGTTACTTTCGAATTTATAATATAAGAATGGATTTTTTATTTTGATGTCTATATGGATTGATTTTCGGGATTGGTATTTTTGCCATTTGTGGGAATATAAAGGCATAAATAAGTTAATTTCGTATGAGAATTCAAGCTTAGAGGAAGCATAGGTTCATCGTTTTGTTGTCCTTTGCGAAAGAAACGAAAGGACACATTTAACTAATCATATTAATTTAGTTCGAAAACAAGGAAAAAATGTTATTTTACCGATGGTTGCGGGCTTTTGTTCGAGTTGAGAGCGTGCAAGCGCGGCGAAGTCCTCTCCTTGTCTTTTTCGTCAGCTGTCTTGTGTGATCGAAGCACCCTTTGCCCAGCCTGCAACATATTGACCCCTGGCTCAGTACAAACCTACGGACCAAACGTATTTACTTGATAGTAATACAAATTAAAGTAATAAACAAGCAAACAAATGCCTATGGGAGCCCATAGCCGTGTAAGACGTACTTTATAAGTTTTCGTTTTAAGTAGTCTTAGAAAGAAGCTTGTTCTAGTGTGTTCTGGATGAATTATCAGCTAAATAAATAATTTACTTAAAATTAATAGGCTAAGGAAAGTTTGCTATGTATCATTGAACTGCATACGTTCTATGATAATAAGATATGTGATGTAATGAAAACTTTTTAATAATTTTGGCTGGTGCTCAGAGGGCGGGAGTTTATGACCTCATAATAAAACAAAGTCTTGAAAGAGGTTAAAATGTGCAAAATAAAGCTAGGACTCCCCAAAATCATACAACAAAAATTCAAATTATATAATATAAAATATCTAATCAAACTCAGAATATATATAAACCAATCAGAACCAAAAATATGTAATGTAAAATAAAGTCACCTACACAAAGCCTAGTCTATCTACCATGTAACTTCTAAAAATGGGAAATTATATAAGGAAATCATAATGAAAAAGTTATGTTATACAGGGTGGGTGTACAACATACCTTTCGTTTATTTACCTTGCCGCCTTCGCCAACCCTTTTATCATCATTACCGTCGGAGCTATCCGAAGTCTGTCCGTTGTCCGTGGTGCAAGGGATCACGTAGGGCAGGGTTGCCGCGCTGCCTCGCCCCTTCCCGCTGTGTCGCTGCCCTGAACAACCACATCAAACATCGAACAATATTAAAATACTATCCAAATTAATTCAAAAACCAACAACCCGTACCTAACCAGCTAAAATGTAGAAGCCTATCATTCGAAAACTAATCTTTAGAATTGTATCTTTTAACTACTTTAGATAGATTGATGCGATCAGCGTTTCTTTGAAGCTGTCTCATTGTATCGATCTATCAGGATCTTCAGATCATTTAAATCTAATTAATTTAATCTCGACTTAAATCAAGTTTTTTTTTAATAAATCATGTGAATAAAATCAATTGTTTTTTTCACTACAATGAAAACAGAAAGCAGTCAAATGTATAGGGGGTGTCCAAATTAAGCTCACACGCGCGCAATGTACCTATTAGGGTGAAACGTCTTTTTTTTCTTTCGATTTTTTTTTGGAATATTTGTATTAACTTGCCAATTGCTATCAATAACCTCCATTAAAAATATAAACATTATTAGACAACTGTAAGAGCCCTCGCCAAGACATAGAAAATTTACAGAAACGACAATTTAGGTGCTATTTGCGCGGGCTACAAAATAGTACGAAATTTATTCAAATAGGTTTCTTTTATTCAAAAACATATTCAAATACAGTTAACTAGCTGTTGCAATCAAATATTATTTATATTATTATTATTTTAATATATTTTGGCGCTATTACAGAGGAGCAAAGTGCGGGACGAAGCAGGGCGCGCGGGCCGGGTGGCTTTTTGACGAGTGAAAATATATCACCAGCAAGTTTAATGGCTATCAGCTGTCATGTAACAAATACCAATACAGAGAAAGTGGGAGATGTGTTTAGTCTCTTCGAAAGTAGACTATCTCGACCATTGCAATGGATCATTTGCCTCTTACACGCCAATGAGTTGCCATAGAGGCATTTGTTTACGTATTTGGATGGCCCTACTGCAGGACCTAAATCATTCGCAGGTCAATGTGGTAAAGCATTAGAGACTTGCGATACGCTGCCGTTGGCCCAATTTGAGAAGATAGAAGGTGAACTACCTCCACAAACATCAACAGATCTCAGTACAGACCAAAAATATTTACAAGAAATTACTACTACTGTCATTAATGGATCCTGCCCTCCTGATTTACTACACAGAAACCCTGGTAAGCTATCCCATGCACGCTGGTTGACAAGAGCTCATCGCATATTGCGTTTATATATTTCTACGGAAAATCCACAACAAAACCTAGTGACGTTAGCAACGTTCATCGTAAATTCATACGCTCCTGTCTGGTTTGCCACCAAAACACATTCGTCCCGCAAAGATGGTTCATAACATTTATGGAAGCTCATTAACACCACTAGATATTTATCCGACGAGTTGTCCGATAGTGGACACTGTTTTGATTCGAAACAGTTGTTGAGTATGATAACCGATTCACAAAAGCACATTTGAGAACTCGCTGCAAGACGCATTTTAAAAGCTCGTCAAGTGAAGAATTATTCTGTATTGCGCATTTTTGAGGTGTCAAAAGTGAATTTAATTGCATGTTCTTACATAGACCTGATTGATTGGCAACAAAATATATATTAACCCCCAACACTGATGAATATTTCCGATGAGCAGTTACAAGATCAAATTGAAAATGGAGGAGATGCAGTCAGATTCATTCAATAAATTTTAAATATTGCAAACTGTCGGAAAAAATATGCTAAACCTAAGTGTACGCGGCAAGACATCGCTCTTTTTTAAAAATCAAATTTAAGAATAGAAGAATCAATAAAAGAATAAATGGCCATAGTTATAGAAAATGTAAATAATAAACCTATTTGAACTGAACATGTAAGACAGAAATTATAACGTTTCAATCTTGGTGTCTTCTCTTTCTGCTAACACTTCGTGTGATTAAACCGTTGGGTAGGTAGGTTACCTAAAAAACCTTAAAACTATAGATATAACAAAGAGATTTTTCTATTTCTAAATAATCTTGTTTTAATCAAATTTTATGGATTTTTTTTATATGTATATATTTAAAAAAAATACCTACTACCCTGCGATATATTGACAAGATTCCGTTAAACTTTTAATTGCGATTGTACAGTTTAAAATATAAGATAGACGTCATACATGTAAATAAAGTATAAATCGGAAGATGTGGCCCGCATTTCTATCTTTTGAAATGATTTATACAGGGTGTCACGTAATGGGTGTACTAAGCCGAAAGGGGGTGATTCTGGACCCCGAGGGAAACAACTATTGTTCTATGATTTATTGATTTTATTTTTGTTTTTACTTTTCAGGGTGTACGTACCCTAAGGATGAAAACGGGACGGACAGCGGAGGCTGAGTAATATCTCATGAACCGAAAGATTGAAGTTGAAATTTTCAGAGAATGTATATTTCTCTTGCCGCTGTAACGACATATAATAAAAATAAAATAAATATCCAAATTAAAGGGGGCTTCCATACAAAATATTTGTGTTTTGGCTATTTTTGCTCTTTATTTGTCAAGGCTGTATCTCTTGAACCACAATAGGTAGACACAACAAACTTTCTTTAAATAAGTAACTTATCAACTTTAATAACAACAAATACTAAAAATATAATAAGGTTTAAAATTTAAAGGGGTCTCCGACCGAACCAGTGAAAATTTGATGTTCTTTGAAAAAGTTGTCTGATTTTTACGGTACGGAACCCTGTCGTGTGCAAGTCGACTCGCACTTGGCGGTTTATTTCGAAAACAATTAGATACTTTTTTTATATTCGTGTTATTTTACAAATTTCAAAGGATCTACATTATTTGTCTGATTTTTACGGTACGGAACCCTGTCGTGTGCAAGTCGACTCGCACTTGGCGGTTTATTTCGAAAACAATTAGATACTTTTTTTATATTCGTGTTATTTTACAAATTTCAAAGGATCTACATTATTTTATTGTAATAATTCCAACACAAAACACAGGATTTACTGAAAAAAATAAGCAAAAATAAGCAGCAATAAATAAGTAATAAAATAAGCAATAAGCAAATATTTGTGAAATATTGTATAATGTTAAATAATGCAAGAGTGCTTGTACACGAATACAAAGAAAAAAACCGTAATATGAAAACAAAAAAAAATAGTAGAATTTAAAAAAATCAGTAATCACAAGTTGATCCCCATAATCACCGCCTTTCGGCTTAGTACACCCATTACGTGGCACCCTGTATATTTGATAATTATGATTCTATACGACAAAAACCCTAAGACGCGAGCGTATTGCGCATTACCAAACATTACTTGTGAGATATGAATAAACAAACGAAGTTTCATATTTTGCACCTTAACGACGCTATGAGACGCCCAGAAGAAAGTGCCAATAATTCTTTAGAAAACAAATGCGTTGGAACATGACTATTGATTAATCCTATCGTAAAAACATTTCTAAGGAAAGACCTAGGCGTTCTATGTTTGTATGAAAAACATACCTAATACAAACAAATCGCGTGTGTAAGTACCTAGCTAACTATACCTCGTGTGTTCATAAGTCTTGAGACACAGTAAAACTAAAATATTTTTGGAGCTAAGTTGAGTATTCATTTATTGGATATTAAAATTAAAACTACTGACATCTAGATCTGTATTTAAAAATAAATCATTCAAAATGGCCGCCTTTGCATTCAATGCAGGCCTTCAAACGCGTGCGCCATTCATCTATGGCGGCACGAATCTTTTCAATGGGAATCCGTTTCGATTCTTTAATAAGGGCTCGCTTGAGAGAATCCAGGTTTGGGTGAGACTTTCTGCATGCCCTCAGCTCCAATTCCGTCCATAAAGAATAATCCAAAGGATTCAAGTCAGGGCTTGACGAGGGCCAATCTTCGCTCCGAATGAAGCCTGGCAAATTGGCCTCCAGCCAACGTTGGGTAGTCTTAGCTTTATGGGAGGGAGCAGAGTCCTGTTGGAAAACCCAGTATTTTCCAGCGAATAGCGTATCATTTAATGGTTTAACCACCGCTTCCAATATGTCGGTTTGGTAATTTTGTGCCTTCACCTTGACGCCTTGCTGGCAAAAATGAAGCGAAGTGACCCCCTCGTAGGAAACACCCCACCAAACCATCACACTTGCTGGATGATGAGTGCGCTGGACATTGCGTACAGATGGCTGGACGTCCTTTGAACTTTTGGCGTAAACCTTATTGTTCTGCCGGTTAAACTTTTCTTCCACCGTGAAGATCTTTTCATCGGTAAACAGGATATTTTTTGGATCGTGTCTCTTCAATAGGTTCCGACATCGTTCCAGTCGCAATTTACGAAGACGCTCGTTTAAATAATGCACTTTCCTTCGACTGTAGGCCTTTAGTTTAAGATCATATTTAAGTATCCTGTTCACCGATATTCGCGAAATGTTGGTCTGCAGAGCTAATTTCTTTTGAGTCCGGCAAGGGTTGCGACGAATTCGCTCTCTGATTACTTTGATGTTGGCGGGCGTCCTTACAGACCGCGGGCGGCCACATCTTCCACGGTCTTCTAAAGAGCCGGTCTCCTTGTACCTCTTTATGGTATAATACACAAAGTTCAGACTACATCCCAAACTTTGGATTTCACTAAAAACTTGCATTGTTTTTTTTCCTGCTTGAAACAGTGAAATTACAGTCGCACGCAAATCTTTTGTTGGCGCCATTTTCACGGAGAATGAAACAAATATGCAAATGTATATTTTTTCTGATTCGAAACATTCGAAATTTAAAATTATAAAAGTTTAAAAAAGGTTGCATGAATTACTTTCTTTTTAAATTAATTAAATAAGTTCGTCTCAAAACTTATGAACACACGAGGTAGAATAGGTTATTCACCCGAAACGATTACGTAGCATCAGTTTACAAGGGAAAACGGCAGCGGAGCGATAAAGCTCGACCATTGAATAAAATAAAACGTAGTTACAAGTTGCCATCACCTTGTACACAAATGTCATACCTTCACCTTCCTGCTCATTCCGATTGGCCGCGCCGGCCGCACCGCCGGGGATGACTATCTTGAGCGGGGGGACCTTAGGCCCGTTTGTTTCTATCGGCTTCTGATCCTCGTCGTTGTCAGCAGAGTCCTTGTTCTGATGCGGTTTGGGGCTCGCCACGGGGCTTTTGCGGTCGTTCTTGTTACTTAGCGACTTCGATCTGTCCGACGATTTGCCCTGAGATGCGTTTAAGTACTTAAGTACACTCTGCTTCAGTAGCCAACGTAGATCATACAAAATTCAGGGGACTTAACTTACAGAGTGAGAGCTCTGCGAGTTGGACTTTTCCTTTGAGCCTTTGCCTGTAGACGGCACTTTTCCCGACGATCCCTTGCTGCCCAGGGCTCCTTTGCCGAGCGGCGTGGCGCCGGTCTTACTCGCGGGTCCGGGCGGCTTGCTGCCGGTCAACACGCTAACATGTAAGAAATTATGTGTTATAACATGTTTACTTGTAGAAGAATTCATAAAAGCTTCCGTTAGAAATTATGTGTTAAAACATGTTTACTTGTGGAAGAATTCATAAAAGCTTCTGTTACTGCGCAACCACTGCCTGCTGCTTGAAATAATGAGCTGAGGTTAATACTTAAAGTAGGTGTCTATTTCTCCTGCAATTTCTAGTATTAATAAGGATAATTACCGTCCAGGGCCATTCCGCGGCGGCGCCGGCTTGCCCATGACTTCCTTGTCCTCTTTCTTGCGTCGCTTGCTGTCATCTTCGAGAGGGTCAGCCTCCTGGTTCTCCTCTGAATAAGGCCGTTTGTGGCTAGCAACTTCATCCTGAGTCGAGGAGACAACACCGCTGCTTACCTGGGACGTTTCTGCAATCAAAAGCCCTATTGTTTAGTAACAAAGCTATGGTACATTTTAGGGTGGTGTTAGTCCAAATTATCTTTAAGATGGGTTGTGTTACCTATTTTAACGATTATTGTGTTGCAAATTTTAATGATTAATGAGAGAAATAAAAAATGAATAATACACAAATTTAAAATAAAAATAGGTAATAAGTTAGGTGTTCCTTTCTCAGAAGTCATTTTATATAAGACAATGTTAATTATTATATTGATTTAGTATAAAGAAAGGAACACACAACTCGAAGAACATTGACAGTTAGACAAGCTCGCCCAGTGAAAGCCATCCAGTACATGCCAAGCGCAGCCACTTGCCCTTTTCCGGTGCGATGGGGTCCTTCCCATCAAAGAGTTCTGCCGTTGCTAGGGTCTCCATAGTGCTCCTCTTACTGGACTCGGAGGAACTTGCATTTCCTTTCTTGATGATGTCATTACTTGCCCGGACGACGTGAGTAGCTCTCGCGTTATCTGTTGGTCAATTGGTAAGTTCCAAAATAATATATCAGTACCACACTACCTACCTAATAAGTCAATTGTGAATCTATCCAGCAAAGGCATTCAAAGAGGAGATGGGTATGATAGGTACTTAAGATAGAATGTAGGACATACTATTTACAATGGAATTTAGATTATGATATGATTATTATGTTGTTGACCAGTAGTTACTGGCTAAGAAGGTAGATGCAGTCAAGAAAGTAAGACCAACAAATTAAAACACTGATAAACTTATGAAGTCTAAGACAACTCCATCTAGTGGCTTTATAGTGAAGCAAAATAATAAAATGTATTTCCCTATCAATGAAGCTTGTTTGCTGGGTTTGTTTGCAAACTTTTTACAAAGGCTGTGGTGGAATAAAGTGGGAATGAATTGCGAACAAAGTTTGTAACTCCCATTCAAAGTTCTATGGTTTTGAATAATACATGCATAATATTAATTATAGTTTAAGGTTTATGTAAAATTAATTTTTAGAATATCTTAAGTTAAGAAAGAAAAATGTAAAGTAGGTAGGTGTTGTGTAGGTATGAGGTAAGGTTGAGGTTATCTAAGTTTTTTAAGTTTTTCTATTAATTTACAATAACCTCAGGTCCAGTAGGTATATATAGTAATAGGAATATTATTATAATACATATATCTATGTGCTATATGATGAGGTGTTTGAGAAGGTTTATGTGAACTTGGGTTCATAGTCAGCACATATAGTCACACAGGTGACTAATTTTACTAATGTGTTAAAAAAGATTAAAAACATCCAATATGATACCACTTAGAAGTAGATATTTAAATTATAATAGAGATTTGTACAAGTAGGTATTAGAAACAGAGTGCTTGGCTTCTCGTAAATAGGTAGTACCGATGACGACATAGGCACTGTTTGAAGTAATTTAGCAAAGAAACAATCGAAGAACTAAAACGAATTTCACAAAAATACTGAGATACTTATCAGCTGTACAAAGAATAAATACCTACGTAGGATAGATAAGTACGTGTATCTGTCACAAACTATTACTATTGTACGTTAGTGCACTTACCAGTGTCTTCGACAAAATTATCAACACAAAAGCAGTTTTATAAATTGACTTATGAACTTTTATCTGAAGTTTGAAACTTTACGTATTTCAAATCCTGCATTAAAATTCACTCACGTCAGTCAGGTCATTTTATTACGAGTTTTAAAACAGGGGTCACAGACGAACGAGAATAATGAGTGCGGCGTGCGTCTTCATTTACACGGAATTTGACTAAAACTTGCATAAAACGACTCCCCTTGTTTGTGCGAGAGCGTCCTCCTTTGCATTTCACGTCGTCGGCCCCTATTTTGTAGCTTTTTACGTGCTTCTCCACTTTAATACTCGACATATAACTTTGTGCTAAATCGGTCCGCGAGACCGTCGCGAAGTTGCTATCAAGAAGCGGCCATTCGCTGCCGCAGCCATAAACTTGCCAAGCAACACGCCCCGTAACGTTCCATTCTACGCATGCGATAAACAAAAAAAGATGCTTGCTACAGTAGCGCCATGTCGTCCAATAATAGTATTTATCAGTGGCAACAATTTTTTAATGCGTCGAGTAAAATAAGGTATCACTAATATTTGTTGTGTAATGTGATGTTGTGTCTGCGTATAATAACAATATTAATTAAAACCTGTTGTTAGGTTACCGTACCCGAAGGGTGAAAACGGGACCCTATTATTACTAAGCCTCCGCTGTCTGTCCTTCCGTCCGTCTGTATCTCAAAAACAGTATGAGGCAGGCAGTTGAAATTTTCACAAATTGTGTATTTCTCTTCGCTAGAACTACAAAATTTTGAAAATAAAATATTTAAATTAAAGGCCATAAAAAACCTTGATGGTTGCTATTTTTGCTCTACGTTTGTCAAGGCTGTAACTCTTGAACCGTAATAGGTACTACCTATAGTTTAAATTTTGACAGGATGAGTATTACTATTGCCGCTATAACAACAAATATTAAAAATAAAATAAATTTAATAATTAAGAGGGCCAACGTCCATGCCACGTTGAGTACCGATCACAGAAGTTAAGAAACGTTGGGCGCGGTCAGTACTTGGATGGGTGACCCCGCGTCATGTTTGCTTTTTTATTGATCATCAATAAAATCCGTTTTTCAGGGTTTCTTTTGCGAAAAAGTTTTGCTCGAAGGTACGGAACCCTCTGTGTGGCAGTGGAATTGTACTTGGCCGGTTTTATTTTAATTTATTCATGGAATGTAGGTTGGCGTTCTTTTTCGAAATAAATATAGGTAAACTTAATAGCTTAATACTGGGTATCTTAACCTTACTCAGGTAAATTCCCTTGTTTTGACGCATTTAATGTGGTGGCCATATAGAGGACCAAAGGCTATTTCAAGAACAATGGCAAAGTATGATATTAGGAAGGAAGTTAAAATAATTGAAACTACATCGCACTTTTCATATAAACTAGCTTTAGCTCTCTTAGAAACTAGCTCGTATCTTCGCCCGCGTTTTCTGGGATAAAAAGTAGCGTTTAAGATAATTCTGTGGTTTTGGCGTGAAGAAGTGACATCCAAACTGTCACATTTTAATTATTAGTGTCATAAGAAAGTTTGTATAAATCGATAGATAAATGGATGCTCGTTATTTTATCTCGCTAAAAAGACTGATCAGTGTAGGCCGAAAATTTTCCTTAAATGTAGTTCTAGACCTGGAATAACATAAAGACTACTTTTAATCCCGGGAAATTGCGTTCTTAACCGAAGGAATAAACAAGATATTTTTTTAAATTCTGCTGTTATTCGAATTATCATACATAATGCAAACCTCATTATCCGGATAAGAAAATTGGTTCTTAAGCTGTAAACTTCTATCTTCTTCTTCTTCTTCAATTAGCCGAATTTTATAATCCTATACCCACTAGTATTGAAATTATTTTTCGTGGTAAGTAAGTACTTTACGAAATTAAAACATTTATTTTTGCTGAATGTTTTTATTTCATTCGGCTTATTAGTATTTTAAGTCATCCCAAACTTGACGGCCTCTTTGATGCACGGCTACCCTTCTCACCCCACCTGATGGCGACACAAAGCGACCGCAGTCAATGACCGCGCCGATATAATAAGGCAACGTTTGTAAGAAAATTAAAACTTATATAAGGAGCCTGCAAACTATATTTATTATTATCATTATTCTACAAACACAATTATTAAAACATTTACCGAAAAGTGTAAAAGAATGTGACAACATAAATATGTATAAAAGTTAAAATAGGTACATAATCTACAGCTACTCAAATTACGAATTATAAGTTTACTTTGTGAACGAAATAAAAACATTTGTATTGTGACGTAATTTGTCTCTATTCTACCCTAGACAAGAAACTTCGTGCTTGTCCTACAGGGTTATGTACCTCCCTTACTGCCCCGTCCATAAAATCCATCCTGTATATGTATATAATAATGAAAACTAATAAAATTTTCTACGACTATATTTGTATATTATACTATGTATTTCCAATAAAATTCCTATGACGCATCGCTTACGTAAGCAAGTAAGCAAAAAACAGGACTTTATGTCCCCCCAGGGCTCACCTCACAGCCGCCGTGGGGACTTTTAGTATGTTTGTCTCCTAACTAGTCGATCGTTCCATCCACAATCCTGTGTTGACTAGACTAAAGTTTGTACGAAAAATTATGTTATTTAAACCTAAACCTACATGTTTTCAGTACAAAGCGGACCTGCCAGATCTAGATAAATAAATCAGTGAAATAGTGTGTGAAATAAACCATATAACTCATCTATCAGGTAGGTACTTACCTAGATAAGAAGTGAGTGCAAAAAAAAAATTAATTCATAAATTGTTTTTAGGGTTTCGTACCCAAATATTGGTAACGGGACTCTTCCTAGGTCTTTAATAGAAAATAAACTATTTTAAATTTTTATCAACTATGGCAAAATCTTGCACAGAACCTTTCGTATGCACGGCCTCTTAAATTTTTCAATCATTTCACCTCACTACAAAGATAAGACTGACAGTAATATTGGCCTATAGACCGAGATGGTCCATTAAAGTAAAGCCACTATGACTTTAATTTCTCGCTAAACTTTGCTCCCCCGATCAGAAGTAGAATATAACCTTGTAAATAAATTCTAAATATGTTGAAAATGTTATTTCTGTGGTTGTTTCGACATTATTTTTATTCAATGCGTGTAACGAAACGTCTTTTTGTCGATGACATGATACGTCATGCGTTCTATCTGCATAAGTCCGTCATGCGTCAAGTCGGAACAAACCAGACACATGTTGAAAAAGAAGTCAAGTACCTAATTTATTATCCGCAGCCGCTTGAACTGCACGAACTTCGTGTCAAACAAGCAAGATTGCGGCGATCTTTCTTCGGACCGTGATCCGACGTATGACTTTTTTGAGATAAAACAAAAAATCTTTTTTTATTTTTTTAAATCTCAATTGCTATTATAAAAGGAATTTAAGAACCGACCAGAATATTAATAAAATAGTTATGAAAATTAAATATTACTAGAAACTAGCTTCTGTGTGCCTGCGGTTTCGCTCACCCCTTGTTCTTAACGACCAATGCTGCACGACGACGTAGATAGGTAGTCAGCGAAAACAAGTCCTATAAAATATATATTATCACAATCGACAAAAATGCTTGTACCTACCTACCTACCTGTGATCTTCAAACAATTCTTGCGGCTGGTCTGGGGTTGACTTTGCTTCCCAGAGTAAGATAATAAAATGTGTGCTTAGTATGGAGCTTCGGGAAATAAGTATTAAAAGAAAAATGATAAACTTTTCAGTCAAATGATAACAAAAGTCTGTCTGTCTTATCATACCAAGGGTTTTTCCAGATTGTGCATAACCACCACGTTTCGAATAGACGAATAATGTTATCTCAGTTAAGAAGTTCTCCCATATAAAAAGTAATAATAAGACATTCACTATACTCTGTTCGCCGAAACAAGCTAATAGGGAAATCATAGACTGCACGTTATTGGTCGCAGATAACGAACATAGGGCACGTGCACACTGTGCACGCTGTGTGGCCAAAAGTTAGTCTTATCTGTCTCTTGTGCGGTGCGGACGTGATGTAGTAGAGCCTGGTATGGATGTTATGGATAGGAACGTAGAAAATATGGCAGAACGTTTTATTATAAGCTTGGAGTATGATTCAGATTCAAGTGAATCAGAAAGTGAATAAATTTGTAAGAATTTTCTGATGTTTTATTTTTTGTACACTACCCAAATTAAACAAAATATATATTTTTAGGTTCACAGTATCATAATAAGTAGGTCAATTATCAATAACCCACTCATCCACAAAACCCCTGGCGAAAAGCTAGTGAATAATGTAAGTAATAGTTTGAAGTGAGCAATCTAAACATAGCTTTACATTTTAAAATAATGGTCACTCCCCCTGACCAATCTTAGTCTCTCACGCTAAAACACGCTAGTAGTCCCGTCCTTTTCACTTTCATTCAATTGTGCAAGAGAGCGCGCGCTATATTAGCTTGTCTCCGTGAACAGAGTATAGCTAGTTTAGCTACAAAGCTATTTATTTTTAGGTGAAAGTGCATATACTCGTATACAGTGTTTTGTATTTAGTATAAAACTCAAAACTAGAGAAGATGTTTAACTTCGTCGAATCATGGACGAATTAAATTTGTTAAACCAAGAGATTCGAACTTATTTGGTGTCGAAAATAAACTATAAAACTATAATAATAAACTACGCTGAACTAAGCTTCAGGTCTCTACCCACGTTTTTTCACCGTATAAATCTGCGGATAACGGCGACGCCGCCGCCCACGCCGCGGCGCTGTCACGTCGCGGCCGTAATTCAGCAAGCTTCCACAGTGATCCAACCAAACAACACTCAACGACCCTGCGCCTACACACGGCCGAATAACCCTAGATATTTACGGATTTTTTTAAATTACCTCTGCCGTGTTAGACTTTACTACAAAAATCAATATTTACGTGAGATCCAGTTAATAAAGAGGCTATGGGCATGCAGTGTTGAAAAGTGAAAATTAAAAACGGAGAGTTGCGTTTGAGCACTATCTAACTTAAGAATGAAGATGTTGCATAAGATGGAGCACACAATCATTCTCAGAAGGAACTTATTCACTCTAATTTCTTGTGAAATTAGTTTGATTTATCTGTTTATTGACGTTTTTGTAATACGTTATTTTGGTAAATATTTCAAATATCGAAAATACATCGAAAAAGTTATGAAGTTGAGGGTTAAAAAAGCCGCCGTATTAACAACTTATCAAAAACGTGACGCTGTTGAGGGTTAAAAAGACAAGCATAATATTGGACTTTGTTTTACCTACCTCTACTTACCATAGTTACAAAACATGCTTACAACACGTTAAGGAGACAAAAGTAATTTTCAGGGTATTAAAAAAGCAGATTTTTATAGAAGGGGCAACATGCCAGATGTAATAAAAAAATGGTAAGACATGTTAATTCGTACAAAAAAATTACAGCACTAAATAGTAGAAATTTCGGAGGCCGAGCGGCTTTTCTGGGTAAAAAAGCCGCCATTTGTATAACATTGTTATACAGCACTGTTTTAATCATGTGTACTGTACAGTATTGTTTTATGTTACAATGTTAAACAACAAGTTAAATAATGTGGACGTGTTATATATATGTATATACATAAGTTATACGGGATGCGTTTTTGAGATGGGAGTGAGTGGCCAAATCCGGAGCCATGAGTTAGAGAAAAGTAATGAAAGGAGTCATGTCGACTCATAATGTCAAACAAAAACATATCTATACATATAATCCCACGGACTTGATTATGTACCTACTGTATACAGGTAGTACTTATTAAATCCATGGAATTATGAAGTACCGTACTTAGTACATGTAAATGCCATAGGCGAGTTGTCATTTTATTGTACTCTCATACATCACAAAAAATATGGTAAATTAAAAAATAGATCCACGCACGTTGTTGATTAAATAAACTTCGATATCAAAATTTTAATCGCCAGTTAATGTATGAACTTCTTAAAATGAAGACAGACCTTAAGGTATTAAACTAAATCTAAAGGAATTTATGGAATATACACCTATTATTCCATAAATTCCTGATATAGATATCTGCCTACTTATCGAAAGCTAAAGTTAATACATAATATAAGTATGCTTACCATTTGTCAAAGATTCCAAGTATTCGTAAATAGGCGGCGCAGCATAATCCGACGGCATTTTCCCTTTCGTATTTTTGACAAAAGGGTCTGCTCCATTCTCAACAAGAAATTTAACCATCTTGAGATTTCCTGATGTGGTTGCATCATGCAGGGGAGTGTCATCGTCCAACCCCTTAGCATTCACATTGGCTCCACTGTTAACAAGTAGTTCTACCACTTGATACCATCCATAGCTGCATGCTTCGTGTAATGCCGTCCATCCTAGAATTTGTAACTCAACGATTATGTCTAAATTGCCCGCCATATCCACTTGTACATAATTGTAACTACAGATTAGACCGCCCAGTTATTCCATACACTACATACACATAAGGCCCTTGTGAAATTTTCCCAAACACAATAGAGCCACATAGTGCTATGAACGGCTGAAGTACTGCCCACCCTCAATGAATGGTAATTGGAACAAATTGCATGAAGATACAAATTGCGGCCAAGGATTGTGTTTTATTGATTCAACCTAAGTAAGTTCCCATGGTTTTAGGCCCATCCTAGAAAATGTGTGATAATGTGGGTAACCACATTATCACACATTTTCTGCAAAGCTGCTAATGCTGTTGCTGTAAAGCAAAGACCACAATTTAAAAAAAAATATTTTTATAATCCTGGTAATTCTGAAAAAGAAACATCCTATGCCAAAGTCACAAAGCTTGGTTAGAAAAGTAGAAATTAAATTGGTTTTTATTCTAATGTTGAATTGCTGACACTGTACATGAAAAATGTCAAAGAAAATTACCTTTCAAGTAAACATTGGAAATTATTTATATTTAGTCAAAGGCAAAATATGCCCATGTTGAATGTCTGCAAAATTAAATCTAGACATTGATGTGCACAACATATAATATTGATAAAAAACATCCTAGATGAATAATAGTGAGTACACTCATGCTAAATATAACAGGTATGAAGGAGACAGCATACATCAATAAAAATAGACATCGAGTAGATAAACCATGCGTAATGAATGTGACTGTGGATGCAACATTTTTATGGTTATCAATAAAATAAGCCTCAACATCTGAACCAAGAATTTCCCAAAGTAGATACCTACATCTACAAAGGAAGAGTCTTTAATCTATTAGAAGACTAATATGGTACTCTATATGAAACCGGTATAATATTTGACTTAAAATGATCTGTGTGTAATAGCATAAAATCATCCTTGGAACATAGTTGACTCAAAATGTCTTGTTTCCAGCATTTTCCTCAAGTTTTTTATGAAATACCTATATTTAAAAATTGAGAATCTCGTTGATAGTCTATGCATAGTTTTATCATTATAACAGTGCCACCCTTTCTTCTGGCAACCTGTTTATCTGTATCAGACAAAATCATCCTTGGAACATAGTTGACTCAAAATGTTTTGCTTCCAGCATTTTCCTCAAGATTCTTATGAAATACCTATATTTAAAAATTGAGAATCTCGTTGATAGTTTTATCATTATAACAGTGCCACCCTTTCTTCTGGCAACCTGTTTATCTGTATCAGGCAAAATCATCCTTGGAACATATGTAGTTGACTCAAAATGTCTTGGTTCCAGCATATTCCATGTTTTTTATGAAACACCTATATTTAAATATTGAGAACCTTGTTGATAGTCTATGCATACTTATATCATTATAACAGTGCCACCCTTTCTTCTGACAACCTGTTTATCTGTATCAGACTTTTTATGAAGGAGATGGAACAAGCCAATGTTAGGTGACAAAAAACAAAAGCATTAGGTTTTTTTTTTGTATGTAGACCAGATGTGGGCCGCTACTCGGAAACCCAGTGAACAAAAATCAGCACGCCTATCCTACTAACCAGGTAGTCCACAAGATTGAATGTGCGCTTGAAAGTAAGCAATCGTGCTTGGTAACCTTCATAGATATAGAAGGGGCCTTTGACAAAACAACCTTCGGAACGCTCTGCGAAAGCAAGGAGTTGATGATGACCTGAATCAGTGGATAACTGAAATGCTATCCAGCAGAGCAACCAAAATTGAGAGCTCAGACCCCCTGAAGGAGGCAGTCCAATGCAGGCTGACGCGGGGGTGTCTGCGTCACCCTGCATTGTCCGCGTCTTTCACCGCTCCTACGGATACTGGTCGCGAATGAACTCTTGGAGTCGCTGAACAAAGATGGTATTCTTACGATCGCATATGCGGACGATCTGGCAATCATGATATCGGGGCTTTTCGAAGCAACTCTGTGCGAAAAGATGCAGAAGGCACTACGGATTGTGGAAACATGGTGCACCAAATACAAACTGTCAGTAAACCGAACCGAGCCGAACCAAACAGAACTTATACTCTTTACTCGTAAAACCAAACTACCAACACTTGAACTACCGTCATTGCTAGGTACAAAACTGACGCTAAGTAAGGAGGGATGCCAAGATTTTGATCTTGGCATAAGGCTAGACAGCAAACTACTGTGGGGAAAAGAACTAGATCATGTTATAACAAGAGCCTCAAGCCTAAGCTGTGCCTATGGTTGTATACAGGGATGGTGCTAACCTACGGTGTTATAGTATGGTGGCCTAGAACAAACTAACGCCCAAATACTCAAACGTAACTCAGATTTAAGCGCGTCTCAAGTGACGAATTTATTGACAGATTTTCATTGAAAACTGTCAAAAAACGCGACTTGAGACGTGCTCAAATCTGAGTTGCGTTTGAGTATTCGGGGGTTAGTCACCACCATAAACAAATTACAGCAAGTTCAAAGACTGGCTTGCACACTCATCTGCGGATGCAGGAAATCAACCCCATCAGCAGCACTGGATATAATACTAGGATTAACGCCTTTACATATTCACATACAGCAGGAAGCAATGGCAGCGTCCCTAAGAATAAAATCAACAAACCAGTGGAAAGGCAATTCAGGCCTAATAAACCACTGCAGAATTTTACGCAAAGCCATTGGTGCAATTCCAGAGGCGGCAAATGGCACCGACAGAGTAGCGTCTACGTACTTAACCGAGAAGACCTACATAATAACAGCGCGTGAAGAGAACGCTGAAGCGATCACCTCACATGATGTCACCACATATCACATCTACACAGATGGGGCTAAACACAAAACAGGAGCTGGCTGTGGCTACTCTTGTCCCGAAATCAGGCTCTCAAGAGCCCAACCACTAAGCTCAGCTATAGCGGATACAGCTGGTATTCAAAACAGACAGCGCTGCGATAATAAACGCATTCAAAAGAACAGACACAAGATCAAAAGCAATTGTTGAATGCCACAATGCTCTGCAAGATCTTTCTCAACACAGCAAAGACTGCATAGAATGGACAGAGAGTTGTTGCCCAGGCAACATAAATGCAGACAGACTAGCAAAGGAAGGAGCGAGACAAACTCCAACACAACAAGATATAGGTCTTTAGAACCCGCCTACAGCAGAAGTCAAAAATAGACTACAACTTAAACTACTTACTTATAAACTTAACTAGGATAGAAAAAGAATTCGAAAAACTATGGGAGCGTCGAACAGTCTGTTAACATACTAAATTTATATTCCCCTCCAAAGATAGGAAAACCACAAATACAAAGCTCAAGATGAGCCGCGAGGACAAAAGAATGATGGTGGGTATCATTACAGGTCACTGGGAACTGAACCATCATCTTTTCAAGACTGGAGCCACAGACAGCAGCATGTGTCGTGGCTGTTTCTAAGAAGAAGAGACAGTGGAACATGTTGTGGTACAGTGCACGGCCACAGAGGAGGCCGGACACAAGACGGGCCTAAAGTGTCTCATTGAGGCATCAAACCCATCCACACCCACAGAGAAGCTGAAACGAAGCTGTCAGCCACCAAAGGTCCTGCTTCGGTACTTCAAGGAGCTGGGCTGGTTAGGCCTTTTTAGGCAAGGGGCAAAGCACAATACACTCCCATGCGAGATGTCTGTGCAGACGTCAGTTCCCCTCACAAAGAATAAGAATATGTATACCAAAGTTTTGATTATTAATATGTTCAAAATTTCTCATTATTTGCTTGATATTTTTGTTTAGCTATACTTTATCAAAAGCATCATTGAAAAAGTGGCATGTTAGAATCGAAAACCAGCCAACAATACTCATAACTTAGCACTTACCAGCAAAGTCTTGTATGTTTGGATCTTGACCTTGATCAAGCAGCTTTTTGACTTGATCATGATCACCTCTAATGGAAGCGACATGTAGTGGGGTTTCTCCTCTGCCATTACGTTGCTGTCTTGTCTTCTTTCTCTCTTCGGCAGCTGGGGTCGGAACGGCTGCATCAAGAAATTCCTTGAGTTAGAGCAAATTTGCCAACAAACATCAAAAGCTTGCTCATAAACGCATAAAATCATTTATTGCCTAATGAATTGGATTACTAGTTTATCACATTTTATGTAGTAACAACAGGTATTTTTGTTTGCAAAGCTAAAAACACAACAAAACATTAAGAAAGTTTAGGAGTACATGATGTATTTACCTGGAGCAGACTCTTGTGATGAAATTTGCATCACTAAGGCCAGCTGCTGCCGCTCCGACATGGGCGCTATGACAGGGGTCCGCGGCGAGCCATCCGGTCCGCGCCCGGAGCCCCTGGAGCGCGACGTCGATGGCATGCTTCTGGCATAACCGCTTTTCTACAAAATCGTACATTAATTGTATACACCACTTTCAGATTATAAAATACGTCGCTAAAGTTCGCGGTAACTTGTAGACTATTGAAATTGGAAGTGGGAGACAATTTACCTTACTTATGGCGCCTGATCTATTTATCTATCTAAAAATATAACACCGTGTGGCACTAAAACTTGTAAGGTTCAGAAGTTTACAATATCAGAAACACCATTGTTTCACAAATTAAAAATCACAAAATTGAGAAAAACTCATTCCAGACATTATTTTTTAGCGGACGAAAGAAAGAAGATAGATGTCAGTGAGTAAAAGAGAGAGAATATAGAAAGAGTACCAAAAAAATAGAAGGAATGACGTCGTTTCGTCTACTGATCTATGGTCCAAACAATTTTTTCTTTGTAGGTATTTTAAATGTACAGCTTGTTCGCTCATTATTAAGTTCGCTCGAATCTTCGATCAGGGAATCATATGGATGCGCTTTATCCTTTACGGTTTTTTGCATACCATCATAAACGTTTATAAGTTGAGCTTGGATTACATTTTTCATCGACGGTCATTTTGTCAGCCAATAAATAAAATTTTGCTTTATCAATGCACAAATTAGCGATAATACCTCTTTAAAATACCTACATACCTATAAAACTAGCTGAATTTACGCCCACCCACGTGGTCGGCTTAATAGTAAATTTTTACAAAAAATTGAGGTTCAAACTATTATAACACAGATTTTTGACTTCGAATGCACGTAACTTTTTTTAAAGTGAATTTTGTGATGTTATAAGTTAGAATATGTTTAGTTTGAAAAATATAGTTCAAGGTACTTTGTGGCATTAAAACTACAAAAAAAAAGATATAGCCATATCTTTTTTTTGTAGGGTAAGATTTTGGAGACTTTCAAATAAACTAAAAAAATCATAAAATAAGTAGGTTGGTACCTAATAATTAAGATAATAAATAACTCAGCAACCGTGATACTTAGGACATTGAGTCTACCGGAGAAATGTAGCCCGAACTCCCTAAAAAATTATGTTGTTCCCATCGATCAAGGTATCCGTAGCGCGCGTCTCATGTAGATTTTTTTCTCGATGGCTTGAATTGACATTTACTTGACATCTTTGTATTTGGCAATTGATTGAACTTCTTCACTTTGAGCTTTAGTCAGTTTCAAGTTCTCATTTAATGATTGATCAGTGTATCTGTCAGTCTGCCTGTCATGCATGTCATGCTTTTGATTTGGTTCTCGGCGCAGCAGACGGTCGGACATATTTTTTGAGAAGGAAATATTATCAAATAAAGCTCTGTAAATTGTTATTCGTGAAATGTGGCGCCCAATGCAAACAATAATACAAAAAGTTATAGTTCCTTCGGTTCGTGAAAATGTTATCTTGGGAAAAATATTTTTTTCAACTAAGAGCCGGCCCAAGTCGACTTCTAAGCTCACTTTAGTGAGTGCTAGTATTGGGATCCTCGTCGGTGCAGGATACGGAGGTTATACACATTATAAAGTAAATAGTAAAAAGCAAACTCCTGCCGGAAAAGAAGCTTACGCTGTACTAAAAGAGCTTCCCGAATACACTCCTCATTACAAGGTAAGCAAGCCTGCCTGCATATTGGTACCTATTACAATTTCTCATAGTTCCCTTTCTTCTATCATGGTTTTTGTGTTAGATACATTTATTAGGCTTCCATTCTCGATAAACATACATTCATAAATTTATCATGCATGCCATACTCTTGCACCCATATTGTTGTGTAACTACGTACTGCCACTGAAAGCTAATCAATCATGCGCTGTAAAACGATCCCACTTGCATTATCTAGCAAAAAATTAAGAGACATTGGCACTATCAGTGTCCACATTGTTTTTTTGTCCTTATCAATACATTTTTTGTACAATTTTTTTGCATGATAAATCATTACTTGATATTTTAGGTTTTTTATAGTCACAGTAAGGTTATCTTAGTAACCTAGAGCAAGACTATCTCTAAACAAATTTATTGGTGTGTTATTAGAATGTTTAAAGAATAAGCTAAGCTAAATGCTTAAAACAATAAATATATATTAAAAATGTATTTCAAACAGTACATAATGAAATGTGTTCAAAATTCTTCATTATTAATTTATCTTTTCTAGATTACCAGTGACACATTCTCACATAATATGCACATTGTCCTTTTCCAATACCGCACATGCCCATTCTGCTGCAAGGTCCGTGCGTACCTGGATGCCCGAGGGATAAGCTATGAGATTGTAGAGGTGGATGCTGTCCTACGACAGTCTATCAAGTGGTCTGAGTACAAGAAAGTGCCTATAATGCTGGTCCAGACAGAAAAAGGATACCATGTATGTTATTGTTTCTCATTACACTAATATTATAGGTACATGCTAATGCTTGATTGGATGGATAGATGTTTGGTGCTTCTTCACACCAATACTACTGAATGGATCAGGCAGAAATTTTGCATAGATTTAGAGACCTAAATCTAGGTCTAGACAGACCTAGAATAACATTGGGCTACTTTTTATCCCTTATGTAAATCAGTTCACCATGAATATGTGTGAAGCCGCAAACAGAAACTAGCTAGGTATAATTACCTCTCTTTTACTTTTAAACCTCTCTTAACTTGGAATAACTCAGAGTTGATTGTTTTCTTCTGTTGAAATGTCAGAATGAGATAAAACACAGCTTAGCTTTGCTTTAAGTTTAGAGATTTTAGTCAACTTTAGTTTAGGGATTATGTTAGTACCTGACTGTGTAGTTTGATTCTGTGTAGGCAGTACATAACAATTAACCATTTTAATTTAGCTTGTGAAATGACTCAGTAAAAACACATATTAATTATTGTATTGTATGATGTTGGTTGTAGAATATACCTCGTGTGTTCATAAGTCTTGAGACACAGTAAAACTAAAATATTTTTGGAGCTAAGTTGAGTATTCATTTATTGGATATTAAAATTAAAACTACTGACATCTAGATCTGTATTTAAAAAGAAATCATTCAAAATGGCCGCCTTTGCATTCAATGCAGGCCTTCAAACGCGTGCGCCATTCATCTATGGCGGCACGAATCTTTTCAATGGGAATCCGTTTCGATTCTTTAATAAGGGCTCGCTTGAGAGAATCCAGGTTTGGGTGAGACTTTCTGCATGCCCTCAGCTCCAATTCCGTCCATAAAGAATAATCCAAAGGATTCAAGTCAGGGATTGACGAGGGCCAATCTTCGCTCTGAATGAAGCCTGGCAAATTGGCCTCCAGCCAACGTTGGGTAGTCTTAGCTTTATGGGAGGGAGCAGAGTCCTGTTGGAAAACCCAGTATTTTCCAGCGAATAGCGTATCATTTAATGGTTTAACCACCGCTTCCAATATGTCGGTTTGGTAATTTTGTGCCTTCACCTTGACGCCTTGCTGGCAAAAATGAAGCGAAGTGACCCCCTCGTAGGAAACACCCCACCAAACCATCACACTTGCTGGATGATGAGTGCGCTGGACATTGCGTACAGATGGCTGGACGTCCTTTGAACTTCTGGCGTAAACCTTATTGTTCTGCCGGTTAAACTTTTCTTCCACCGTGAAGATCTTTTCATCGGTAAACAGGATATTTTTTGGATCGTGTCTCTTCAATATGTTCCGACATCGTTCCAGTCGCAATTTACGAAGACGCTCGTTTAAATAATGCACTTTCCTTCGACTGTAGGCCTTTAGTTTAAGATCATGTTTAAGTATCCTGTTCACCGATATTCGCGAAATGTTGGTCTGCAGAGCTAATTTCTTTTGAGTCCGGCAAGGGTTGCGACGAATTCGCTCTCTGATTACTTTGATGTTGGCGGGCGTCCTTACAGACCGCGGGCGGCCAAATCTTCCACGGTCTTCTAAAGAGCCGGTCTCCTTGTACCTCTTTATGGTATAATACACAAATTTCCGACTACATCCCAAACTTTGGATTTCACTAAAAACTTGCATTGGTTTTTTTCCTTCTTGAAACAGTGAAATTACAGTCGCACGCAAATCTTTTGTTGGCGCCATTTTCACGGAGAATGAAACAAATATTCAAATGTATATGTTTTCTGATTCAAAACATTCGAAATTTTAAATTTTAAAAGTTTAAAAAAGGTTGCATGAATTACTTTCTTTTTAAATTAATTAAATAAGTTCGTCTCAAAACTTATGAACACACGAGGTATGTCTACAAAAATAGTAATGTCAATGTCAGTTGATATCCCGCCATAATCAATAAAAGATGTTCTTGGATTGACCAATGAGTTTTTATTATAACTGAAGTCCCGAGGAGCCCTAGATCTATTACAATTATTATTCATGTTAATGTGTGTTACAGCAACTTATGGACAGCACAGCCATCATATCAGTTCTGGAGACTTACTTCCAAGAACCCTCTTATCCAATTGAACAAGTCATCAAGTACTACCCATCACATACATTTGTCAAGGATGGAAAGGAAACTGTTGAGGTGGCGAACAGATACTTTGTGATGAGTGAGGCATCTGTTAACAATGCGAAGTCATCAGATGCGGAGAAGTTAGTATTACAACTGATTATAAATATTAATGGAGTATCAATTTGATAAAAGTATCTGTAACTTTTTAAATAGCTTGATGGCCTTAACATAATACAGCCTTTATAATTTTTAGGGGCTGACACATTGGCTATTATGGCTTGACCAACTTGCAATTTCTGATTAATAGCGAATAGTCATCCCATTTAGCTGCTTAGCCCCTAAATTGTAGTTTAAACATCTATACAAACGCGTGTATGAGCACTATCGCTCGATCAATAGTAATGTTTGATCAGCATGTTAGTTTCTATTATGTATCAGCAGATAGATATATGGGCATTACCCCCCTGAGATAAAAGCAAATAAGGCGCTTATCAGGAGACCTGGGTCCAGCAGTGGACCAATATTGGCTGTGGAGGTGGTGGAGGAGATAGATATAGAAATAGGACAACCTTTTTTTTCCTCCTTTTTTACTCATAAATGGATCCCAAGGGTTTCGGATTTGTCCATACACTCGCATTTTAAAAGCCACCCTATGTACAAATTGACTTCACCCACTTGTGTAGGCCTGGGTATCAGCAAAGCTCTTGTGCCCTATTTTACATAATTCTGTTTTCAGAGGTTAACTTAACTCTCTTTTCAGAGAGGAGCGCAAATGGCGTGAGTGGGCAGACAACGTGCTTGTACACACGCTTTCACCCAACGTGTACCGGACAGCTGGCGAGGCTATCGAGACGTTCCGTTGGTTCGAGCGCGCTGGCGGCTGGCGTGAAGCCTTCCCGGCCTGGGAATGCGCGCTAATGGTGTACGGAGGCGCCGCGGCTATGTGGGCCATCGCCAAACGACTGAAGAAAAGGTCAGGCTACTGCAGCAACAGAAAATAAATCTAGATTTAAATACAACAGTACTAGCCTATACCAGTCCACAGCAGGTCTTAGGACTCCCCTAATGAGCGGCTTATTGGCTCTTTTTGGGCGTGTGGGTTGGGGCTCTTAGGGCACATCATTTTTCGCACCGCCGACGCTGTCCGTCGACGGCCAAGGGATTTAGCTATGCATGTATAGGCTGCGCTATGCCGCAATCATCCGGTCAGTATGTTAGATGCAAAAATGGGACAGGAAAGCGGAGAGGCAAGGATTTAAATACGTTTAAATTGAGAGGCAGGTTTTACATGCACACATGCAAAGGAAATAAAGCACATTGACTTTTGCTGCTAGGATAACTTCGCCAACAGTGATGGTAGTTTAATCTTATTGTCCTATTCCAGACACAACATCAAAGAGGACGCTCGCCAATCTCTCTACGACGCGGCCCGCGCGTGGTCAAACGCAGTCAAGGCGAAGAAGACCCCTTTCCTAGGCGGCGACAAACCGAACCTTGCTGACGTCACAGTGTTCGGCGTCCTCAGCAGCATTGAAGGATGCCAGGCATTCGAGGACCTCAAAAATAACACGGATATCGCGAAATGGTACTACAACATCAAGGGTACTATTGGAAAGAATATGGGGAAAGTGACGTCGCTTCACTCCGCTCCTGCTAACAACACCGCTACCACCGCCGTCGCCATTGCGAACTAAGCTCCCTATTGTTTTCTTTACGCGGCGTTTCGTTTTAGACTTATGAGCGTTGAATTAATGTATTTACCCTATTGGTTTATAAATGGCATTGCAATTGAACTTAAAGGCAGTGCCGAAGTTTGACGGAAAATGTAGAACAGTGCAGTAAAGACGCTCGTATTTGCATTGTATTAGAAGTGTTGGGATATACTAGCACACTCTGGACATTTAACCATTTCTTTATGCAAAAGCCGCGTCTGCGCCCATAAATGCGCAACTGTGTGTGTGACGTCTAGGGTTACTTGAGGAATGTATTGTCCAATTGATACAGTTGCGAAATAACTCAAATACATCTAAGAGAAAGTATACGGAACGTAGTCTGCTGCGATCTTTTAAAGCTTTTATTTTCCAATTATAAAAGATGTAATTATTCGTCAAAACAGAAGAAGTTTTCTATGTCCATGCTCAAACAAACATAAAAGGCCTCTCATCAGCGGTAAGGTCAGATATCTTAAATCTATGTGTAAGGTATTCAATAGTTCGACTATACGTGAAATGCTGGTAAGAATCTAGCAAAATTATTTTGTTCGCGAGAAACTTCATTCGAGCGGTCGTCTGCCTAAATGCTGCGTGCTGTGCGTGCGCCGCCGTACGTACATCTCTTGCGTTTGCAACGCAAACCGAACTTGCTAGGACGTGACGGGGTGATGGAGCTTCAGGTGGGAGGCTAAGAGTGTCCATTCTAAACGTTAGTATTATTCTAATATATTCTCTGAACCTAAGTAGTAAATGGCCAGACTAGTAACAGGGCCATTTTACTTTTTGTTGCCTAAAAATCGGTCTCTGCGGATGAATTTTAGGGAAACAGTACTAATTTGTGAGCAAAGTTCACTCATTTATAAGCATAACACTATTTTTCTTATTAAACGACATAAACCAAAATAAAAACAATAAAACTAACTAAAATTTTATATTATTATTCGCAAATTACGGTCTTTCGTATTAACGGAGTTGTTCTTCATACTTAATATTACTGTCCTCGAGCATGAGTCTCATGATAAAAAGAAAATAATAAGTTAAACATAAAAATTCGTTTCACTTGTTGTGAGAAGAAAATTTAAAATATAATCTCTGAGTGTTTACTTATATCGTGCGAGTGAGACAACTGTCTCACTTATACATAAGTATTCATTAAGTGACCCTTGACGTTACACACACAGTTCACGTGTGTTCAGCACATACACGACTTTTGTATGGAGAAATGGGAGCGTGTCCAGGGTGTGCCAGGGTGGTCGATTGCCCGTTTTGTAGCAAGAAATGCTTGAGTGGTTGAAGTTAGGTGACGTCGTCGTCTTACAAACGTTTTCTTTGGTCCGGGCTTAGTGCAGTCCAATTCTTGCTTGAAAGTAATGGGTTTTATTAAAAAAAAACCATTATGTAGAGACTATTGAAATGTTTGTCTAAAGAGCGCCAACCGGAATATTCTCATGGGATAAAATTATTTAATATTTCTTTTTAAAACGACTGTAGCACGCTCGATCTCCGTAACAGTGTTTTTAATACTTTTTTTATTGTGACAAATATTGTTGAGATTAAAGACATAGGATTTAAATATATGTAGGTAGAGACACTGCTCCTTTTTATTATAAACTGTTGTATTAGATATTTTTGCAAATATTTATAAAAATAATGAATTTTATTAAATCACTTTATGCACAGGTTTGAAACTCTACCTTGTATAACAACTAATCTTATGTAGTTTTTAATATTATTATAAAGAATCGTTATGGAAAGCAATGTTATTTCGTCAATAACGAACAACATTTATATTAGATTAATCAGTTATTAAGGTGTATTAGTACAACACAGTTCGTATAGATTGAAATGATTTAGAAATTGCTTGATCGTTAGAGCTATATATGATTATTCATGATTTTATTAAAGCAACGATAAGGGCAATTCACGCCTGCCGTATAAAATCCTCTGTTATACATATTTGTTACGTAATGAATTTGTTAATAATTGTTAAATAATTTTAGATTAGCAATATTTGGCGATTACCCTACTTGCCGTTTTAATAAAACACTTAACTACTGAAACATTAATTTTATTGTAGTCTATAACATCCACACCAACTACTTAATTATTCGAAAAAATAACAAACATCAATATCTTCCAACGTTATATTTAAATGCACTGGCACTTTTCGTTAAAGTCATCTTTTCAAAATATTAAAACTTAAACCTATAGTAAAACGGACTTGACACTATGTTCTATACAGGTAAACTATGCCGATGTAAAGCACTACTACTTTACTTAGCGAACACAGCATTATAATAATCATTCTCCTCATTTTACTGTCATACAAAAGGACACATTAGTTCTGTATCTAACTCAAAGATAAAACGTAGTCATAGGATCTTTGATCTAAACTTTACCCCCTACACACCTTTTGCCACCCTTTGGCTCATGAAGTGGCGGCGTTATGAAAGTCTCGCGAAAATGGCGACCCATATTTATTCGACTAAGGCTGATCGCACATTAGCTACTATCGCTTTAGCGACATTTCTACAGCCTACCGTTATGTTGCGTAAGCTAGCGAGCAGTGTCCACTGCGTAAAGCCAAGCAGTTGTTGAAATGCGACGCTGCTCGCAATAAGGAGTTCCCTCACCGCGAGCATTCGACAGATTCGAGCATTACATTCACTGAGGGAGGAGAACCGCAGCATGTTGTGATAGCTGCTTCATCGCAGCCAATCCAACACTGCGACAGGCCACGATGGAAGATGTGCCTCGAGCTCGTCACACCATCTCATCATGGGCCTTCCAAGTCGTCTCTTAGCGTTGGGTGGGCTCCACTCTGTGGTTCTGTCTCAGTTTACACAAAAAATAATAGACGGAGTGGAAAGTGAATTCGCTCGTTTGATCTAAATCCTTTACGTAATGCTCACTAACGGCTCTGTAGGCCTAGCATGGCGATTGTTGTCTAGAGTAGAATAGAGAAAAATTACGTCACATCGTCCTCGAATTTATGTAAAATATATGAAATTAATTCTTTCAACTTCAATATCTTACGCAATGTGGCATACATTGCGATGATGCGATGTCATTATTGTCTATAATATCAACAACAACCGACAACATACGAATGCTCGCGGTGAGGGCGAGCCTTATTATAGCGCAGTAATTACCAGATGCTCTAGCGACAGCAGCCAAGCCAATGTGCGGTCAGCCGTAACTAGATATAATGCAGGTGTACCACTGGTACCGAAGACGGTGACTTAGCAAGCGATTTGTGTGTACGTCAATGAAAAACCGCGATTCGCGACATCCGGTGCTGTGGTGGCAGTGGCGCCTTCCGATGCGTCCGTTACCACGGTTAGGACGAATGGTTTCGCCGCCGCTGTGGATAAAGTGAATACATTATGAAGGTATTTTTGAATAGCTATACCCTTCTGATTAGAGTTATAGCCGTAATTAGCAGGTACCAGGATCTGAAAATATATGTGCATAAGGGACTTTTCCACTAGACCTAACTACTTAGTTTGCTACTAAGTACGTCTAATGATAAGCGGAATGCTTCAAACACAACCTGAGAGGCTGAGCTATAAAAATCGAGCTTGTCACAAATTTTATACGCGTAGTCTGTCAAACATGGCTACGAACATTCCTACGCCAAATAAAAAAAATATTCCATTTATGCAATTAAACAAAATATTCTAAAATGCTAAAGTTGTGAAAGAGTCTTGCACTAATGCTAAATACTAACTCCTGTGGCCAATCGAGATGAACAAGATTCGAGAATCATTTTACGGCAAAGTACAATTAGTAAGTATTTAGAATAGGTTTGTCACTCTACTATTCCACCACGATATAGTCTGGCCAACGAAAGCTGTCTAAGAAATTACAAAAACTCTACACCAGATAATATTGAATCAGCTTCATTACTTTCTTCGTTGCTACTGCTACTGTCCCCAAGATGTAATAGGAATGGTTCAAGTTCGTTTGTACCTATTCGTAATGTGTCAATTTTTCCAGTCTTAAATTATGCCATAACAAAACTACTGAAAATAATGCGTGGACCTTTCGTTGGCCAGACCTAGTAGAAAATCTCTCTCATTGGTGTAAATTCAGCGGGGTGAGTCTGTTTGACGTTAGTAACGAGACGTGATCGTGACGTCTCCTTTTTCCATACAATTTGATACAGTTATAAGGAGACGTCACGATCACCTCTCATTACTAACGCCAAATAGACTCATCCCCCAGATGTCACAAAAACTAATTAAACATCTCTAAAATGTATTCCATCCTTTTATTTCCTTCGATAAAAGAGAGACGGCAACATTTTTAGTGCTGACAATTTAGTTTAGTTTTAGCTCTGAGCTCATTTAACTAGGTACGTTGTTTTATAACCGACTTCGAAAAAAAGAGGAGGTCCGATGTTCGGCTGTGTGCATGTTTTTTTATGTATTTCAATTATGGACCGATTTTGAAAATTCTTTCAACATTAATTTTGTTTAGAATTTGTCTCGCAAAACTTCAAACAGTGTAAAATTAAGGATTCGAAGTCGGTTTATAGTTTTTTCAATACAATCAAATTATGTAACATCTGCATTGCCTCCATTGTCTTGTTAACTTACTTTGCACGGGAACAAATCCGAGGCCACAGAATCTGTCAGTGGTTTGAGCAACGCCTGTGGACACTACAGTCGGGTTGGGTATCACGACAAAGTCGCTGACGCAGTTACCGTCGTTGACTGCGCCTATGACCGTACCCAGGACCGTTGCATCTGCACCCTCGACATCTCCAGTCAACGTGAAGGAGAACATGTCTGCAGTCTGTAGGATAAGTTTAAGGTTATAGTGGTTCTTCTGAGATCCCTTGTGTGGGTTGTTTGTTGCTGGTTTACATCATCAACATCATCATCAGCCTATACTAGTCCGTTACTGGACATAGGCTTCCCCTAATGAGCGCCATAGTGCCCTGTCTTCAGCTTGCTGCATCCAGCATCTGCCTGCAGTCTTCGCAGGTCGTCATCCCACCTCGCCGGAAGGCGTCCTCAATCTTGACATGTGTCTTTTCTTTATCCATCTATTCAGCCTATGAACCACTGCTGGGTCACTATTGGAAGAGTAACCATGACCAGATAGAATAGCGATTCTATCTATCCGGGAAAGACTGACCAGGACCAGTGGGCCAAGCATAGCGATTCTCTAGGGTAGAATAGACAAACTATTACGATTAATACAATTTGATTACACCGCATCGTCTTAAACTGAGTAAATTATTTAAGTTGAAAAGCCTCTTCGTCATGAAAGGCGATAATTCTTGGTGTTTTGACTGAATGCACACTGAACTAAGTAGATCTATGTATTGATTCAGCCCTTACTGTATAGGTATAGGCCTGCTCTCTATTCTGCCACAAGATGAGAGAACCTACACAAGCAATTTGAGGTTCTTATCGAATTATTATAAGTTACAAATTCACCTGAGCGTACTGTATAGCACAGTACCCTGCCTCCATCCGTATACAGATTCCGTAGTTCTGGTTGACGAGTTGTCTCGTGCCGGTGACGAGAGAGGCGCTGAGGGCGGTGTTGGCTGCTGTGCCGTAGTTAAAGCTGGAGATTGTACCGGAGAGGCCACTGTAGTATTGCAGGCAGCCGTTGGGTGCTGAGGAAAAAGATAAAAACCTTCGTTATGATTGAGAATGACGTCATCTCTGATGCTGTACCGCTCAGATCTGTCTTCGTGATGGTGGGCAGAACCTGCAGTGTTATTGAATGACCAGTAACCCTGTATAGATAGACTTGTTTGAAAGTTGACTTCAGCGAAGGTGCTCTTAGATAGGTTTGACGATAATCATTGCACCCGATCTGATGTTAAAATAGTTCAAAGTAAAATCGTCCGGATAATTGTGAAGTAATCTTCAGTTTAATGTTGAAAACTTCATGATTGGAATACTGAGTGTTTTCAACCATGCAGTTTTCACCATGATCATCGTTCTTCTCTCTCTCAGCCACTGCTGGGTATAGGCCTTCTTTCGTGTTTGCCAGCCTCCTCTGTCTTGTGCTTCTAGCATTAAAGTGCTGTTTTATGTGGCTTTAAATGCCTCTTACCGATTCCTGGACAGTCACAGCCAAGCTGTATCAGCCTCATATTCCATCGCCTCGCGAAAGTGGTCGCCAGTGTGGCCGTTATTGAGATCGTAATAGCGGTGTTGCCGTTAAAATCCACAAATATTGTCTGGCCTGTGAGGTCTCCGCACAGTGTGGGTACTACGGTGTTGCCACCTGTCACTGTTATGGAGTCAGTTGCGCAGTTACCGTCGCCGTCGGGCTGGGACAATGTCACGTCGAGGAAATCGATTCGTAGCTGAAAAAAATAACGTATAAGTGTTTTATGCTTTCAAGGTGAATTCTACACCAAAATTACTTAATGTAGACTCTGTAAAGAACCTATGGCGTGGCAAAAATTTTGCTCTACAATGCAGCACCATTTTGTCACATTGTAACACTAAGTAACTTCCAAGTCTTTATTGACAAAGAAAAATTACAATTCAATAATAAAAACAAATTAGAACTAGTATTTACAATAGAAACAATTAAGCTAACTGCAGACTGTTGCAAACAATCTACAGGTAGCTCAACTGATCCATATCAATACCAGTCGGAAGCGTCCCTAAGACGCTGTCTGCATTGCCCCGCTGTATGCTGATGCGCTGAGCCAGATACCCGCCAGCTCTCGAGTCACGCGTCGCGTCGACCAGACGCTCAGATAACTTTTTAAAAACCCGGAGAGCCTCGGTTGGTACCCCACGAACCTTTAAATTTAATATAAATAAAATAACTACGTTTACTAGACAACATTGTTATCCGTTGTTGCTCTCAAACGTTGCATTGCAAACAATTTATCATAGAGTGCCCAGCGGTGCGATCCGAAGGGGCGCCGCGTCCCGCCGCCACCCGCGCCGCCGCGCCGCCGCCCGCCTGACGGAACTGGAGATGGGCATATGATTGGATCATGAAAGTGTTAAATCCTAAAAAAACGTGTCAACTGCTTTCAATGTAAGCGACAATAACGAAGACGTGATGTGTAGGTACTTAGCTGACGATATCAAAAACTGACTCAATAAAATGACGATCATTCACGCCGTAGGTACCTACGCATTATGGCAATTGCCATAACGCCTACCTACAGCGACATCTAACACTTAAAATTAGCACGCGTACATACATAACGTTCTGCTTTCCGCAAATCCCTGATCTTGCTAAAACTGGCTAGACTGACGTTGCAAAGCTTTGTTCCTATAATAGCGAATAGGACATCTCCCTAGGAGCAATTGGAAAGTAGACTACTAGAATTTTTGGTCTCTTCATACAGTTTTCTTTCCTCATTGGTTGGTCACTCACCTGACAGATATTGCTATTGCACCGGTTTACGATAATGGAGCAAGCCGCGCCGCCCGCGTACGCCGATGGGTACCCTGGACTCGCGAAGTAGGTATTGTTCACGTTCGTAGTAGCACCGCACGATCGGGACACTGTGATAAAAAGTTCAGTTTCATATCTATTCATAATTATTATATGCAGGATGTTCCATTATGAGGTATCCTAAAATATAATGAACTTGGACTTGGAGATGGTGAAATTGCTGCATCGTTTACATTTATTGTTACCTTAGTTGTCCCTCTGATAACCTACTATTTAGTAGGTATGCAGTGTTTACCTATTTATTATTCTTATTGTTGTTGTGGTTGTGCAATTAGCTATCTCCATAAGTGTGTATTTTCATTAGATTAATTATTGGAACATTTTTTGATTTCATTTATTTGGTTTACCAAATAAATGTAATAAACAGTAAACAAAATAAGCGCTATCGAAATACTGTATATGCTGCGGTATTTATGTAATACCGCAGCATACAGAATTTTTGGTAATTCACTGACACTGCATGAACTTCAGATTCTGCCCAACATCATGAACACGTTTGTGAAGAGAGTGCCAGTGAATTACCAATATCTAACCCTGTATATCAAAATCTATTCACACTTTTAAAGGTAAATTAATCAGGGCGATTGTCTTTTGTGACGACCAATGTCTGCATTGCAGGATATTGCGGGTTCGATTCTCGCCTTAAAAGTTATGAGTTTTCATTCTGATACTCATAACTATTTTCCACTAATATAAAGTTATAGAAATGCATAGAGAGATAAAATTTATTTGATTATCGATCTGCAAATATTTGTTCCGGGTGTTCTGGGTATTTTCTATGTAAAATAAAAATAACTACCTATCTATATAATGTATTGTATTATGTATATCAGTCATCTAGTACCCATAACACAAGCTCTGCTTAGCTTGGGGCAAGATGATGCTGTGTGGATTGCCTAGCATTATTTACTTATTTATTTAGTTTTTCATAAAATGATCCATGCTGACGTCACAAATCCTATAATATTATAAAATCTGTACTCCAGTATATGAAAACACATGCCTACATATTTGATAACGAAATTTATCGAGATGTAACAAAAAATTACGAGATCTATAGGTATTTCGATCAGGTATCCGCCGCCTAGCGTGGGAGGCTGGCGGATACCTTGATCGATGGATCTTTCCAATATACCCGTAAATGCAGTTGAAGCTAAATAAAATTCGTCACCTGTGAAGTTGTGACCTGCCTAAGCTCGGCACCAACCCCAATCCAACGCCGCTACAAAGCAGCACAAAAATGTGCATTTAAATATGGGGTTTAACTTTTACTCGTTATTTTTAGGTAGGTACATTTTACAATTACAAAACCACAACCTTCAAACGAGTGGCCTGCGAGCTGTTATCTGATCTGATGTAAGTGATTACGGAGCGTGTTTGATCTACGACAACCTTTATACCATATTGTATTTTATTTCATAACTTTATTTTATTTCTTACCAACACAGCACCGTCCTCTCTTAGAGGCGCACGTTCCTGTGATAGTCCCGTTCAGGTTGTTACACTCGCGACGCGCAAGGCATGTGCCGCTCATCGAGCTCGTCGAGGTGCAATCCGTGTTCGCGAAGCGAACGATACTTACGAATGGGAACACTGCAACACACATGTAAGTATTTATAAAACTATCTTCAATTCAATTCGCTTATTAAAAACCAGACATAACATTGCAGAGTACTCCAATGCACATCTAGGATCGACACCTAGTTTCTTCTGTTGTCGCAAGAGAGACCAAACACTGCTAAATCTCTTGATCACCACGCAGTACGCTGCGTACTGTCCCTTACCGCTGATGCAGACTTCGACAGAACAAAAGATCACTCTAGACGTTTTTCATACGATCATATGTCTGGCACTGCGCGCAACGTAGCGTACCTACTGCGTAGTGATCAAGAGACCAAGTCTAGCTGAGAGGTTTTTACGTACCTAAGTGGGTTCATCATAATTCATAATTAAAATATCATAACAATAAAAATTTAAATGAATAATGAATTATCATCATTTCTACAGCCTGAGCTAGTCTACCGAGAGACATATGCTTCCCCTGAGTAGCTCTTATCATTAGGGGGTATTCTATAATCCTCACGCTGGCCATGCTGATTGAGAATCGCAGTTCGGTGGTGGATTGTTTCTGAAGGGGGCGCTGCGTTGCGCCCCTCGGTGAGTAGCCTCCAAGTCCCCTCTAACGACACCCGCGTGAAGAGTTGGGGTTTAGTGTTCGTCAATTCTAGTAGATTAATATTGCGTCGAGAACATTCCTAGCTTATAGCCAAACCCCTAGCTTACCTCTACTATTAGCCTTTTTCACATGCAGCAGCAGGTAACAGCGCAGTCGTCTTAAAGACCACCAAGGTGGATCACGCATGTGGACCACGGGCAATAGACGGTCGAGCTGTGCTGAGTAAGACTTAGGCACTTTTCGCATGCAGGCGGTTGCCGTCTAAGCGAGTCGGCAGCAAACTTTACATTACCATTTACGGTTGCCACGTGCATGTGAGAAGTCCCCTTAGGTGTTTGTAAATTCTAGATGAATCATATTGCGTCGCAAATAATTCTAGCTCAAAGTAATAACTTTACATGTAAGAGGTTTAGGTAGGTACTAAACCTACCTAAACCTCTTAAAATTAACACGTTAGCGGCGCGGTCGTCGTGCTGTGCTGAGTAGTAAAAGTAAGCCCTTTTTGCATGCCCTCAGTTGCCGTCTTGTCTTAAGGGCTTGGTCCTATCACAATTTACCTACACCCTAACTAATGCGCAAGGGTGGTGACTCTCGAGAAACAAAGTGTCTGGTCGTGCAGGGCAGACATACGGGCACCAGACCACGCGTAGGTACGGGCCCATGCGTATCAGACAGGTAAAGACAACAGACGACATTCAAGGGAACGATCTGATTGGTACATCTAAATTCAAATAACATTATTTTTATCTTCGCTAGCAAGATGTATACTCACAAATCTTTCCCTTTCTCTCTCCAACCGCAAAATTGTCCGCATCCTCAAACCCATCTTCGTAAATCGAGTTCGCTGTAACAGCCACTAGCAAGCCCGCCGTCAGAATCCAACACGCCCTTGAGTTCATCGTAACACTGCTGGTCTAACGAAACTCGTTCGATTCGATATAATTAGTCTGTAAGTCTTTTAGTTACTTAGGTCACTTTTTTCTTTCAATCCTATGCACGATGCTTGTCGGCACGAAATGCGAGAGCGCCTGTAAATCGTGTATAAATAAAGTGCGTAACGGTTTTCTATTTGCCCGCTGTTTAGGGTGTTACCGTTTCCCATTTAGCGCTTGGTGACCTAAGCTTGATGACCTACTGCAAACGTGACGCTTGGCCGCTTCCAATCCTGCTTCACGTATTCTGATGATAATCCAGTTACTGTCACTGAGCAATTGCCATACCATTGTTGGGCAAAGGCCTCCCCATTTGCTTCAATCAGAACGACCTCTGCGGCGCAGTCCCGAAGGTCTGCCGGAGGCGCAGAAAGTTACGAGTTCGATTCCCACCTCGGGACAAAAGTTTGTGTAATCTGCAGAATTTGTTCCAGGTCTATTCTAAATAACACAAGCTTTTCTTAATTCGGGGCTTGATTACGCTGTGTCCAAATGTACAGCTCTCTGTTTTGCTCGTAAAGTAGGTAGGCTACCTACCCAAAAGCGTGTGTTATTGCTAACTTTATGTATATGAGGCGATTCATTCAAATTATGTACATAAAAAAAATCCTGCCCTAATTGCCAAACTAAGTTGAAAACTAGTATTTTGTCAGTGTAGTGCAGCTCTTTCTTTGTTAGTTACAATTACAACATTGTACTAATAACGGTGGGCAGTTGTTACAGTTAAGTTAATGAAAATGTATAAAACGTTTAAAATAAGTATAACAGCATCAGAGACAGACTCATTTCATGTCCAAATCAGCTAAAAATAACAATAATCCATGCAGTGATAGGAAGAATTAAGAATTTGTCACAATACAATAAAATAAATTTCTATTATAACAAAAAAACCATTTAATTCACGGTCTGAGTTCATCATTATCACAATCAGTGTCAAGTGTCAGGTTCAGGAGAAATGGAATTAATTAAATAATTAATTTTATTTTATCGTCTCAGAATGCCACATTTTGGCATTTTACCGTTGTTGATGAAATAAACGTGTCAAGTGTCAAGGTTGAAATCAGTCTATCAATATCACCGTGCAATAACACCGGGCGCTATCTACTATTTATATACTTAGGGTTTCTTTCATTTGTGGACGATTCTGTGACGATACTATTGTCATAGTAAAGCGATAGGTTATCAGAATTAGGCCCAGTTGTTTAGTAGTTAAGAACTTATACAGGTAATCTACAGGTAAAAATCTACAGGTAGCTCAACTGATGCATATCAATACCGGAAGCGTCCCCAAGGCGCTGGCTGCATTACCCCGCTGTATGCCAATGCTGATGCGCTGCGCCAGGTACCCACCGGCTCTCGGGTCACGCGTCGCTTCGACCAGACGCTCAGGTAACTTTTCTAAACCCGGAGGGCCTCGGTACCCCACGCATCTAGGGTCTCGACCCCAAAGCGAGCAAATGTGTAGGCTCTGTCGAGACCTGCATATTTGCGTCTCTTGAGATCCTCGGCCAAATCTGCCGCCACACCAGCCCTCACGGGTGTCCTCTGAAAATGGGAAGGCGCAAGTGTGAAGAAGTGATACATAAAGCGAATCTTATCTTTATCATTACCTATTTAGTTTGGTATCTCCTCATCAGCGCACATAAGTCCACAGCTGGACGTGCATCCCCGAGACAAGGGCGGTTTTGCCATAATCACCTTGGCAGGCGAATTGGTGATCGCAATGGAGATGTTGAAAACACACAGAAGGAAGTTACCTTCTCCCTGGTCCCTAGTCGTCAGGCTGAGTTGTAGGAGTCGATTCTTACGCCACGACGGCTATGGCCATTAGTATGGTAAACTCATAAAAAAAATCTTGATTTTCAGGGGATTTTCCAAGATTTTCGTACGATACGTATGATACCCTAGTGGTATTTTAAAAGTACCTTTTCTAGGTGTCATTCTATTTTGCTGTTGTCGGAACTTGTTCACGTCAGTTGTGTATCATTACGTCAAAAGGCTCCTCTTCTGTGCATGATACAATAGGCCTGGGGTTCAATTCTGCTTACAAATCGGTGCAACACATCTAGGATTTTATCTTTTCTTTCGGTAAACAACTGAACAGGCTCTTTTATGCATGCAAGGCTCCTACACGGAAAATATAAATCTTTTATTTATGGATCCAAGTTTGCAAGTTTTTGTAGGAAACAACAAAAAGTTATCACTCAAATTAATTACTAGTTACAGAATTTTAGTTGATAACTTTTTTGGTGTTTTAGTGTTAATGCACCTAAAGTACTTCTGTGTGTTTTCGCGACTGAAATAATATATTAGGAACATTATTTAATTTATAATGTTGTAGGTAATTGGGAAATAATAAAACAATGTAAAGGTGACTAATTTAATTTGTTCTGAAATGTGACGATTACAGTAAACACAAATTAGCTGTAAGTAATTACTCGTAAATACGACGTGAATCTGAATTTTTCAAAAACTTGTGCACTATTCTTTACTATTTAAACTTAGGTAGATTTAGGGTAGTATTAGGACAGCATGCACAGTCATATATCTATGCTTGAGTGACGTTTATGCCATAGAAAAGCGTCACTCAAGCATAGATCGATGACTGAGCAAGCTTTTATAATACGAGCATTAAAGTCAGAAAATTCATTCTTTTTTTCCATGGTAAACCATAGTCATACCTTACTATGGTAGGTAGGTAGGTAGAAAGCATTTTAATGACGCTGTTAGGCCCGTATTATGTGAGCTTGCTCAGTCATCGATCTATGCTTGAGTAACAATTTTCTATGGCATAAGCGTTGCTCATGCATATATCGATGACTGAGCAAGCATTCATAATACAGGCTTAAGTCTAAATGTACTTAATTTGTTCCTATCTACATTTACGAAAAATTCGAAGATCTATAAACTCTATTCCATCCAATAGTAAAGATAGAGTACAATTTTTGTTTAAAGATACAGGCTTACTCACTGTACAATCAAAAGTTTGAATGAATAAGATGGTGTTGCCTAACATTAGCACAATCATTTGCAGGCTAAACAAAGATCTAACGATTGGGTGTCTGAAAGATAAATCCAAAATAGTCAACTAACTACGAAACACAATGGTGTCAATTCAGATGTCGCCAAAACTAAATTAATCTAATATCAGAGTATTACAAATTATGCCATCTTTTTTATTTTGATCGTTATGAAAAGGACATTACATTTAGTCATATCAAAATTGTTTAGTTTTGGCGACAACGCATTGACACGATTGTTTCCCGTCCCATAAGATTTTCATGTTTTCTCTCAAACACCTTTATGAACTGAATAAACGTATAACAAATGTTAGTAAATCACACGACTGACAACTATACAAATACAAACTTTAAGTACATTAATAAACACATGACCGTATAATTATTTCATCAATAAAATATCTCAACTTTTTACAATCAACTATAAAAATAGGTATATAAAAAGAATTAAAAAAGAACATGTCATTGGTAATAAATTATCTTGTGACTTAGTCAACATACTTATTACTTAAATAAACCTACACGTCAAAAATAATAATAAAAACTCAATAATCCAAATGTAAGCAAGAATAAGCAAGAGAAGTGAGGTACAATTTTCAATAGAGTAAAACGAGCTTACAACTACTGTATAAGAACTAAAGTTAAATTACGTTTATTGTAATATATGGCATCTACAAACACGTATATGGCAATCGTACGGTTTTTAAACTCGACTGCGCATCTATACAAACTAAATATTAAATACAGTACCCGCCAACGAAAATACATTCTCATGGTACCTATATAAATTCGACACGTAGTCCTCAGTATCTCTTTAATTGTATAAAGGGGTGTCAAAGGCATCAAATGAGAACCATTTTTAGCGTTGTGCTGTGTGTCTAAATTAACATTATGTGTTTCGTTATTTTCATCCCGCGTTCTCTTATATTTTAACGCCTGACGCCTGATGTGTGTTGTGTTAAATAAAACTGAGTTTCCAGTTTTATTAAACATATTACACAATATATATTTTAAGTACAAAGTTTACTTCTCTATTGTCAAGGTTGTGCTTTATTCTAAACGAGCATTAGTCATGAGCCACTATTTTTTGCAGTGCAAACTAGTCAAATACTATTATGCAGTTTATTATACTATTGTAGCTACCTAATTATTTTCTCATAGTGATAGACTAGAGTGAGGGTATAATAACTCTGACAGTCTTATATAGGTACATACTTAATTTAATTGAATAACATAGCAACGATAACCTAGAACTTTAGGCACTTACATATTGTGCCGGATGTTGGCATTATTTATTTAAATATAATACCTACTATCAGTTTAAAAGTACCAAATTAAATGCAAGAATGTGTGGCAAGATAAAAAGCTACAGTGTTGAATTAATCACAGAAATGCATGTTTAATTGTATGCATCTTTATTACGCTGACTTTGTGATGATCAAATAATTAAATTCACAATTAAAGGATGAAATTAACAATCGAATTGAGAAGATAGGTAAGTAAAATTGGATTTAATAATTAACCGTTTAAATTCAACATTATTTCAATATGGTTGACTTTATGTACCTACTTATAATATTGTTGAGATATATGCTATAAGTGCTCACTAAAAGAGGTTACAAAAGAATAACCCCTGAATACTCGAACACAACTCACATACAAGCACGTCAACGACAAGCAGGCGCGATTTTTCAACAATTTCAATGAAAATCCATCTAAAATTCGTCACTTGAGACGTGCTTCGTATCAGGGAAAATTAAAAAGAAAACGTATAAAGATGCACCAAATTAAGTCACATGGGTACTACGGCCATGATATGCAACTTCTCAGGCGATGCGCTTCGAAAAATTTGCAATATTATTTGCTAGAAAAAGATGGTTGGTTCCGAGTTAAGCCATATTCTTCACACCAAAGCGCGCGACACAGCCGTTGGTGTGATGTTTCAGTGTATGAACATTTTAGTCAGGCGACAATGTTTTGTACACTTATCAGCGGCCCGACGCCCGAGTTTGGTGTGTAGACTCCAGCTTTACAATAATACAATAAAAAGTTTAAGTCAAGATATTTCAAAAACCATTTTTTTAAATACTTGTCAAACTAATGCTAATCAGCTTCAGAAAATGGTTCTACAGTCAAAGTTTTATCATAGGTACGATGATTTATAAGGCAAGCAAAACTTACATTAGCAGTATCTAGCACAAAATTTAATGACTATAATGATGGCAAACCGTTTTGGAGTAGTCGGAATAGTTAAATAGAAACGTACAGTTAAGTACATCGGTTTAAGTACTACATATGTTTATTTACGTTAAGTCTCAACAAACTGTAACAAAATTAATGATTTATAAGGTCTTTGCTGCTTCCACAGCGTCTTTAGATATTAATGTCAATTCGGATGTCGTCCAAACTTAACTAAACCTATTTGACAGCACTAAAAAATTATGTCATCCTTTTTGTTTCAATCGTTATGAAAGGGACAGCAACGTCTTTAGTCCTGTCAAATTGACAAAGAAAATTACAATTCAATAATAAAAACAAATTAGAACTAGTATTTACAATTGAAACAAGTAAGCTAACTGCAGACTGTTGCAAACAATCTACAGGTAGCTCAAATGATCCATATCAATACCAGTCGGAAGCGTCCCCAAGACGCTGGCTGCATTGCCCCGCCGTATGGCAATGCTTATGCGCTGCGCCAGGTACCCGCCCGCTCTCGGGTCACGCGTCGCATCGACCAGACGCTCAGATAACTTTTTGAAAACCCGGAGAGCCTCGGTACCCCACGGACCCAGGGTCTCGACCCCAAAGGGAGCAAATGTGTAGGCTCTGTCGAGACCTGCATATTTACGTCTCTTGAGATCCTCGGCCAAATCTGCCGCCGCACCAGCCCTAACGGATGTCCTCGGAAGATGGGAAGGCGCAAGTGTGTCGACGCATGTAGCGTCCTACACAATGGGCCTCCCAACTCCCATGGGACTAGAGTCATGATAAGTTAGTTTAGTTTAGTTTGGTGACATCTGAATTGACACCACTGTTTCGAACAATTCACAATTGTTTGCTGGAGACCTTCGATCAGGTATCCGCCGCCTAGCGGGGTCCGGCGGATACCTTGATCGATGCAGGAGACCCAACGTTAAACAGTAATAACACTACAGGGCCCTGTTGCGGCCATTTAATTTAATACACATGGACGGATGCAATAAGGTGCTGTATTTTAGTCTATATATGTAAATATAATTAAGTATATAAGTTATATCTCGAATAATCGCTATGAAACTTTTGAGGTATGAAAGAGACGTGTGTATATTGCGTACTATTTCGAATCAGGCAATGAAAGTAGAGTGGCGTGATTATGTAAAATCTTCAATATATCGAGACTAGAAAGTGTTAACTAATATGATCGAATGAAGCGATTTGTATTGAAACTACAAGTATCAAGAATTTATCAATTTCTGTTCCTAATCCCTTCCCAACCAAATTTGGTTATAGGTACCTACTTACCCAATTTTAGGTGTGTCTCCAATAAAATATCTAATAATTTAGAATATATTAATTTGTATTTTAATATATTTATTTATATTTGTACATACGCTGGTATGTTATGTAAATCTTTTAAAAACATACCGTCATAGGTAAATTTGTCTTTGTACAATTTAGAAATTAATAAAAATCACTTACAAATCGCCTCATCCGAACCACATCTGTACGATAAGACTAATAAGTATCTAACTACTAACGGATATTTATTCCATTACTTAAATTATAAAGAAAATATCTTGGATATTCCTCGCTCTCTTAAAATACTCTTACAATAAATTAACTAATCATATCTAAAGAATACTCAGAGCTTGTTGATGCTATAACGACACCGTCGCCCTGCGGTGAGCAAATCCATCTTTTTACATCAAAATTAATCAATAAATGGCAGCAAGAATATATTCGAAAAGCAAAATACAATTTAAAATGTAGAAATGTAGAAGTATTTAAATTGCAGTTTTCAGATAATTTCCGTGATCAAGGTTGTGCATTCAGTGCGTGTTATGATACAGATGACAAATGCATGCGGCTCATGAATACAAATCGTGAACTACTTATAATTCCTGTTGGTTGGTACTCGCTGAGTGGCAGCGTGCATCGCGGGATCAGCGAAGCAGACAGCTTGTAAGATGTCAGCAATGTTCTTTACTTTCACAACTTAACAAACATTCTACGTACTATCAAATTCCTGAGCAACGGTGTCAAGCGGCACGCTCTTCTATAATAATTATCATTTTGTTCACACAAACCTACAAAATGGGTAATGTTATTTCTATACAGATGACTCCGTTCTACGATCATAATAATAGCAATAAAGTAGTTTAAAATGTAAAGCGATATCCTTGGTAATGCTGTTGAACATTGTACACAATGTGACTTAATCAATGATAATAATTTACATTATGGTTAACTGATTCTTGACATGTAGAACATCGCTACCTAAGATTAAGCTGTGCAGACTCACTGCCGACATCACCAGTGGTATATTAAACACTATTGTGCAAGTTTGTCCGAATCCGTGTTTTGGGTTGGCATGTACAAATATACAGAAGGGCCTTGAGGGCTCACAGCACGCCGTAGAAGGGCTCCATCAGGCTCGCCTCCAGCTCGCAATCCAGGAACAAGTTCTCGCTGCATTCTTCCTGAAATTCACAAATTATTCAGTTTTATCGTTTGCTAATTGTCTCAAAGCCACATTAGTCTACGCTATGGCTACGCTCTCAATGATTGGGGAATACAAATCATTGAAAGCTTAGCCTAAAGACCAACATGGCTCTACTAGAATTGGTACAGCTATATTAGCCTTTAGGTAAGGTGAAGACAATAAAGGTACCATTTAATAAATTTGTTGGCAAACGTATTGGCATTTTTGAAAACCAGCAACCAGCAGTACTAGCTATGCGCTGATAAAGTAGACTGCCCCATTTTCTTTCAGTTTTCAGGCATTTCAGTTTCCACTATTCAGTAATTTCGGCACCCTTTTCAATCTTTCAAACATAAATCTCAACATCAGCCTAAATCAATTAGCCCGTAAATCCTCTTGGACATAAGACCTTTGCTCTTAATTCATATACTTCCTACATCTTCTACTGAAGGGCATTACTTATCTTGATGTGAAGAGGTGACAAATATCAAAACTCTTGCATTATTAATGTGATTGTCGTTACCTGTGCGTCCGGGGCAGCGGGCGGCTGGTCGCTGCCCCGCCTCGCGTGTCATTTAGACGTCTTCGGAAGGTGCCGCTTCATGTGCAGTGCTAGATGGTCGGACCGCGCGAAGGATCGCTCGCACACTGTGCACTTGAACGGCTTGGCACCGGTGTGCTTGCGGTAATGTCGGGTCAATTCGTCAGAGCGCGCGAATCGCCACTCGCACTCCGGCCACTGGCATGTATACGGCTTCTCGCCTATCGAAGAGGTTGGGCTTAGCGGATAGAAGTAATAACCAAGTTCAAAAACACAGTGTCTAGGGTGGCTATTCGTTTCTGATTTACAAATAAGTATATAGTGTAGTTGCTTAAAAGTTCCAAGCCTTTCTTCAAGAGATGCAGGATCGTACCTCTCGCCTGCTTGTTTTAGGGAAAATTGTCTTTGAGTAAAACCACATCCAACCTATTTTAAACAAGATCCGTCAAGTGCGAGCGTGACTTGCGCGCCGAGGGTTTCAAACTTTTGTTAACAAAGATTTACGAGTACTATAGGTACCAGTTCGCTATATAATGGATGGGTATGGGTATCTAAAAACAGTAGGTAAATAAATACCTTTATTTCAGATAGATTGCTCAGCAAACTTAAAAAAATATGGGGGTTATGGTCAACTGTTCGACTCTTTTCAATGTATTTCAAATAATATATGAAACCTACAAAAGTTGCAAAAACTGTATTAAAATGCACAAATTGATACCTTTCATTTGATACCCCACTCGATGAGGTAGCCCCCGTTTGAAAACGATCCCCCCCTTTTTTACCATTTTTCAAAATGTTTTTACTAGGCCCGAATACTCAAACGCAACTCAGATTTAATCGCGTCTCAAGTGACGAATTTTTGACAGATTTACATTGAAAACTGTCAACGAAAAGACTTCTATTTCTCCTGTAAAATATAGATCCATATCTACAAACGCTACATTTATTTCAGATGTATTTGTTTTGCAATCTTCGGAGATAGGGGAAGGGACGTTCAATTTTTCTACTTTTACCAAAGCATGAACTTATAAATATTTCAAAAATTGTTTTGAAACGTACAAACTAATCATCAAACCATTTCTTGATCAGTCCTTAAGGATCTTAGGGTTTAGGTATTCGACATGGATGGCATGGCTTAACAAGGTAGTTGGCTTAACAATATCCGATCCAACTGTGTTTGTGAAATTGGTTAATGTAAGAAATAGGTATGCAAGAAAAAATAGCTCATTTTATTGCGCGTTGCATGTTTACCCAGCTCAGCTTTGATGACGAGGCAAGCCAAGCCAATGTCTTGCTTTCACCATAAATCAATTCCTATCTTTAGCCAGCTAGAAAATTTGATTTAGTTTAGATTCCAGGAACCGGCTCGGATATCGGTTCTTGACGTAGAGACTAGCTCAAGTGGTCGCAAGAATATCCTTAGGTCTATTCTTTTTTAATTTCTTTGTTATCTGGCCTGGAACTTAAAATAAACCTTTCCCCTGGATATAGGTACACAAGTAGAAAATTGCTGGCCTAAATTCAAACGGTGTGCCTACCAATTTATAGTTGCCACTCGTTTTCTTGTTGTCATGTCAAAGCAAGTATATGTGTGGGACGAAGTGCTTCTAGACTTTCATGTCACCTCGCCGATGGAAAGCTAGCTTACGTAAAAAAGCTCTTGTCACACAAATTGAACATGCAAAGTGCAATAAAATCCTGCGGTAAGTACCTAAAAACAAAGCCATTTTGTCTTATGATGAAGAAACGCCAGCTTTCGCGACGCGAAACCTCGGTGCAAGTCGAAGGTTATGAATTTAATGTTGGCACGTTTATAGGGCTTGTTATAGCTTTGTCAATTTCTCCACAACACGCAATCTGAGCTTATCTGAGTTTAATATGGCACTTGTTTCTCTCTTGCATCTGTTGAATATCATTGGATAGGTACTTCTTCATCAAATATTATCAGGAATCGCAAATGCTCAGTTCGCTTATGTTTTAAGAATAATGTGAAACCAATTTACCTGTGTGTATACGCTGGTGAGCCTTGAGGTGTGAGCTTTTCGTGTAAACTTTTGTACATCCTGAAAAAAAATATGATTCCGATAAATACATTTTCAAATTCGGGTATGTAGAAAGCTTATGGTTATTTATTTAGGGCTATATACATAGTTACCTACTATGTGTGTGTTATATACATATAATAATATGCGAACCAATTGGAAACGTCTTATTTTCGATCCTAATTTAGATTACAGTGTAGGTGTAAGGAATATCAAAAGACCTCACTATATTAAATGCATCTTACCAATAAAATCGCAATGATGCACCCTCCTCTTCTCAAGTTCCGGGTTGTTCCGTCGATTGTACTTGACATGGTGCGAATGCGGGTGTGACAGACGCGCATGCGGCATCGTGTGCGGATGCGGTTGCTGATGAGGTTGCGGATGCGGTTGCTGATGCGGTGCCTGCTGCGGCGGCGGTCCCTGCTGCCCTTGCGCCATCTGCATCTGCGGCTGCATTGCCTGCTCATAGATTTACCACATTAGTACACACCTCAATGTTATATTTGCTGATAATGTGAGTTGTGGATAAATGTGATTACCTGCGGATGATGATGATGAGGATGTAACAGCGCGTGCGGCGCCCTCATCAGCGGCGGCGCGTGGTAAGGTGGCGGCGGCGTGCGGCGCGGACCCTGCGAACAACACAACCATTGTTTGCCCATTGAACCATTTACATCACACCTTCCAATAGGCTTGTGGAAAGCGCGTGTGAGCAAGAAAACATACTGCGACAGCCGTGCGTTGCGTGGCAATTACGGTTTAAACGCAACATTAATTTAGTTTTAGCACACGGCTCTTTTTGCGAGATCTGTTGGTCCCTTCGTCTCCTCGTAAGTTCCAAGTGAATACATGAATAGCCAATTTGTTGTGAATAGGCAATGTTTACCGCATCTTTTAATACCGATCCGGTAAACATTTATGCGAGTTGTCAGTCTTACCCGAGTCTGGACCGTTCCATCATTTTAATCGTAAATCTCGGATGCATCGGCCTCTATCGTCAATGTCTCTTTGCTGCAACCAAAACACCACCTGCCATAATGTGAATAGAATACCCACAACATAGACTTCGTTCATGGCAAAAAGCAAAATGACACTTGAGTCTGGTCTTGGTCGGTTTCTGCGGTAAGTTCTATTCCTCTCAGGTGTCAATGCAAGGCAAACAGTCGCAGCAACGCAGTTTCACCGTTCGCAAGGCGCAATGCGATAGATTAGTCGTAACGTGCGGTTACCTGTATAGAGTTCCCGGGGCTACCCTGATCGGAGCCTGGTGGCGTTAGAGGTGACATGTACACCAGTCGAGATGGTGGGTACTTCGCGAACTGGGGAGGCTGCGGGGGGTGGTGCGGCGGCTGGGGGTGCGCGTACGTCGGCGGCGCGCACAACCGCTCGGTCTTGATCTCCAACGGACTGAGCAATGGCGTTGCACACTCTTCCAGTAACTCATCCGCCTCGAGCTTGACATGAGTAGCGCCGAGCGGCGCCAGCATGTTGGCATTTTCAGGGTCGATGTTGCGTATAGAAGAGGCGATATCCTCCCATAGCGCGGGCCGCAGGTAGGCATCGTCGCGGGAAGAGGGCCCGCCGTCGAACAGGTCCATGTGGGAGGGCGCGACCCCTCCGCCCGCGCCCTCCTGCTTGCAAAGCAGCGACTCTAGTTCAGATGTCTGAAACAATATGAACTTCGTATAAACATACTGAATAAAATATATGCGCTGACTTGACAGCTGTTTTTGTTTGTTTGAAAATAAGTGTATCTACCCGTCTTTACCATTGAGTTGGCAATCTGGTTTTCATCATCTCATCATCTACGAGTCTACAGCTAGTGGCCATAAGCCTTCCCTGACAAGCGCCTTATTATTATCAAGATCAGATCAGGCGTAATCTCCAAGCTGGGCATGTGGGTGAGGGATTGTACGGCAAAGCTTTTTTCGCACCGCTGACGCTGCTGCTCATCGATGGTTAAGGGATTTAGCCGTTCCTACAAAGGCTGCGCTATACCGAAATCAGCCGGCCAAGAAAAGGTGAGAGGGAATAATGGGACAGGAAAGCGGTGTGGGGCTGGAGGGTACTCCTTCAAGTCCTACACCGCTTTCCTGCCAGTGGCAATAGTAATTGCCACTGGCATATGAGGGATGTAGTATTAGCAGCTAAAGCAGTCCGGGGTCGCGCTGACTGCTCTAGCTGCCCCCGCGGCCAATCCAGCCAGCTATCGGACAGGATAACTGGAAGATTGACCCCACAAACGAATCCGGTATTATTGCTCTCTACCAACTCTATGGTGCCCAATGTTCATATCTCGATCCAATCTATCCGTCGTACTGGCGTAGCTATTACGTTTCACAATAAAATAATAGCGTTAGTACATAATTAATTTTAATTATCATTTGCTAACATCGTAGAGCCATGCTAGGGTTTTACCTGTCATTTAAGCAAGTAATTACTGTAGGGTCATAAGGCTCAATGTTATCCTAAAGATCTACTATTACTATAGTTGGGCAGCGTTTGGTATGCAGACCTAGATCCGTAGCAATAACGTTAAATGGGCTTTACTTCAACGCAATACAAATGTAAATATGTGCTTAAACCTTTCATATAGTTTCATTGCAAAATAAATACCCACGTACTAAGTAGCATAACACAGATAGATATAAAAAATCATACAAACACGACGCGCGACTCCAAATTTTTTAACTGCTGCCGTTTTTAAACTTGGCTTGCTAAACGAACGAACTAAACGAACTCAATAACTTTTAAGAAAGTAAATTGTTTTCATTGATCAAATCAGCGTTGGTAAATAGGTACTCTTTTTTTTTCGTTAGTTGACGCAGCTATTCAACAGATACTGGGTGTGTATCCTGCAGAAAGGACGCTATGGCGCTCATTACCGGAAGAAGACTACAGATATGTTTTCTATGGACAACAGGAGAGGGAACATAGTTTTCAGTTGTTTTAAATGGAGTTTCCCCGCCGCGCGCAAGATTTCCCTTTTCTTCCCTGGGATATAAACTGACACACTTTGTGCCTTTTCATACGACCTGGTTTCCGGGTAGCTGGTGCCAGGTACCCGGCGGCGAAGTGTATGGGCATGTACGATAGCTTTCACACGTACCGGCATAATTTGCATACGATTCGCCGCCGGGTAGCCAGTGCTGGGTACCCGGTGACCGTAAATGTCCCAGTAGTTCTGCAGAGAACTGCTGGGATTATGCGCATAAATCCGCCTTGCTCCCTTAACCGAAAACGCAGCCTTTGTTGCCTATATTCAGCAGTAGACCAGCATAAGCTGATGATGACAGACAAATAAAAATATTCACCCGAACAACTGACGAAAGTTAGAAAATGGTCAATCATTTCAGAGCGCCGATCTGCGGCGTCGCTGCATTTGCATACAATGCGACGCGGCACCCACGCAATCAACTGCTGTTTATTCTGTGGCTTTAAGCAGGTGACGACCACGAAAGCTCGGGATGATTTAATTCACTCATTCAGTAGACCGAATTTGTTTGTAACCGTCGAGCACAGCGAGCACTTTATAAAAACATGATATTTGTATTTCACGGAACACAATTTCGTTGAGTCAGAACGTCAAAAAATTGTGTTGCGTAATCCTCTCTGAAAAATTATGGACTTATTTTCCAGATTACATCCGTCTGAAAAGAGTCTTTTCCACGCCACATTTTTCAAAACTGTATATGTATGATTATTTTCCAGCTAAAATAAAAAAAAAAATCAGAACTACATTTTTTACTTTGATTAAACCAGCAGCTATTGTCAGTTTTCGAACGAAAACCAACAAATTCAAATCGGTTCATCCGTGTAAGAACGGTGTAAGAGCTATGATACCACAGCGTATAGTGTTACTAGCTGTTGCCCGCAGCTTCACACGCGCTTTTTAAGTAGCCTATGTCAGATCGCGGGATACCATTTACCTCCTTATCAAAATTCATTGAGATCCGTTCAGCCGTTTAGGCGTAACAGACTGACAGACAGACAAGAGTTACTTTCGAATTTATAATATTAGTATGATGTAAAATCTGAGCAAAAGCACTGAAAAATAATAACAATAAATAACAGACAATATTGTACTACGTAACCACAAACAGACACACATACTCACGTAAAACTTAGAAAACTCCTTGTTTTGGATCGGGGTTAATATTAAAATCCATTGCATCTTCGCCCCAATTATCTTAGTTGTCAAAAATATGAAGAGCTCTACCACAGATGGCACAAAGTACAGTAAGAAGAACACGCTAAGCTCTTGTCGAGACAATACAATAGATTTTTTTATTCGGAAAATTATTTTACACGAGGGTAAGTACCCTTAAAACTAAGCACACTTACCTACCTAAGTTACCACAATAGTTAATAAATAAGGCACAATAGTTTTTTAAAAGTTCCGTGATACCTAAGGCTCATATTATGAAAGCTTGTTCAGTCATCCATCTACACTTGAGTAACGATTTTGTATGGCAAAAGCGTTAGGTTCTCAAGTATATACTTTAGATCTATGACTTACCAAGCTTTCATAATACGGGCCTAAGTAACATAGTATACATCACCTCTGAAGTGTTGGTCGGAGTGACATATCAGCGTATTCCCAAGTATAATTTTATTCTGTGCCAGTATTGTTGCCTGTTCCTATCGCTCAGCCCTGACAAATGATTTATGTGCTTATTTATACTCAGTGACACTGTTTCAATTTGAGATGTTTCCATGATTTATCCTGCTTAGCTTAGCGGGCCAGGTAAGGTGCATTCCCTAGGTGGGCGACTACAAGCTGTAGTTAACTCAAAATAAGAGCTTAGTTACGTAGTAGGTATATATTTCGGCGGAATTTGTCAAACTTGACCAATAGGATCTTTTAGCTAATAAATTGAGTGTTCACAGTAGTTGAGTTAAAAAATACTCCACTGCTTAGCTACCGATTAATAACAAAGTTAATAAAGTTTTCTACGCAGCATATCTCTGGTGGAAAAGTACGAGTAGCTACCCTAAAATAATTAAAATCTTCACCGCTCTATTGGCTCACGTGCTTTTTTTTATAAAAGGTAGGTAAAGGTGTCGCTTCTGTTGTTTTAGGATTCCTAACTTAAATTTTACGATTTCTAAATTTTTTAAGTTAGGCTGACATATTCTGTTTATATTCTATAAACAGATCCTAAAAATAGCTTAATTTGCAATTTTAATTCAGTTTGCAATGTTCAAATACGTTCTGTATTTGAAAATTGCAAACTGACTGACTGACTGACTGCCTGCCTGTCTGTCTGTCTGTCTGTCTGTCTGCCAGTCAGTCAGTCAGTCAGTCAGTCAGTCAGTCAGTCAGCCAGTCAGTCAGTCAGCCAGTTAGTCAGTCAGCCAGTCAGTCGGTCAGTCAGTCAGTCCTAGTATCAAACAGGCGTGTACAACTTTTATGTACCCAAATGTTTTTATCCAATATTTTGCCCATAAATTTTAATGATGACCAAATTAGATGCCTCTTAAAATTAGGTAGACGTTTCTAATCATAGCTAAATTACATTTTAGCTATGATTAGGATTAAAGCTATTATAACTAAGTTGAGTTATTTTAGATCTGTCATCGTAATTTTAAACCTGCCTGTCTAATTTTTGAAACATAGAATAGCTTTCGTCTATTTGAAATTCTGAAATCCTAATTTTAGCTAATTTTAAAACAACAGAATCGACACCAATCTAAAGAATTTAAATAAGTGTAATTATCTAACCAGGGTTTGAACAACAATTTTATATAATTTATTATTTCATGATAACATAATATACAGACGTTAACGTACTCGTACCTAGAGTTAGCTTCGTTCATACGTAGGTACCAAACTACGTTAATTTTCCTTGTATTGGTAGCTTTTGGTAAACTTTAATTAGGTATGTGTATTAGGCACGAACGGGTGGAAATTACGTTATTTATAGATCACATCTATAAATTATGTAATTTCCACCCGGACTGCTAGCAAAAGAAATGATCACCAGAAAGTCACACTTAAATTATAAATAAATAATTCTGGACAATCCACACAAATCAAAACATGGAGCTAGGGTATATTTTAGCCTTTTATTAGATTTTTATTTATGTACATATATCATTCTACATGATAAACTTTTGCACACCTCGACTAATTTATCGTTGTAAGTTCATGTATGTAGAAAAAATATATCTGGACCTTTGCGGTACGAAATAATTTTCCCAAAAGGCGTCTCAATATTTAAGTTAATTAATAGAATTTGTCATATAACTCTTATAAAAATATTTACCTACTTTATGAAACCTAAAATAAAAAATAAATAAATCGTGAATCGTACAAACCATGTAGCGACATCTTTAGTAAGAAAATTGTAACATTCTAATCTTATAGTTAACCTTCCTGGATGTTTCCACCTATGCGTTAAGTAATTTCCTATTAGTCCGCTCGTGATAAGAAAGTATGTAAATAAACTTATAGATATCGACTAGTGTTGGCTTTGTCCAATAATCTCTGTTTACCATTCTATTATTTATCTAAAAATGTGGGAGGGGCATTTTTATCAGTGTTAGTACCTACCTGTCTAATGATACCTACAAGCGCTATGTAGGGTTATCTTTAATTACCTAATACTTGCCTATATATTCGCGACATGATTTATCAAAGTGAGATTTACATCTAGCTATGCGAAAATGAAATCCAAAAATGTGGGTATAGCAAGATTTTACAATAGTGCGTAGCAGTATTGGTATGTGGGGAGCTCTCCGTGAATTCTATTTTGAAACAAACTGTCAAACCAAAAAGGGAGCCCACCTCTACAGCTACGTTAACCTTATCGAGACGCACCGAATCTCGACAATTGTTATTTATTGGTCTATCTATATGAATAAAATTATTTTGTATATTATATTTTTTAATGAAAAAATCAGATGTCAAAAATTACAGCTATTGTCAAAAATTGCGAAAAAGAGGGACTCCGTTTTCGATTTAGTGCTTTTTAAATTTTTTGTTACTAGTATCTTAAATAAATAAATAATGCTGGAAAATTCACATAGCATCATCTAGTCCCAAGCTAAGCAGAGCATTCAATATATTTTGCATAATAAATGAACTTACTATGATTATTATTTGGAATGTTAGTTTAGTTTATGATTTGGAATCCTGTTTATTTGTAAAATGGAGTGCAGTGTGCCCGATTATTGTAACCAACGTAAAACTTTAAATCGTATTGAGAAATTTACGACGAATATACGAAATCATAATCAATGTCTTGATAACGAATAGGGTTTTAACCTCATAGGCTGAGTCTAGATTTAGGACTGTACTTATACTTAGAAAAGCGTATTATAGTAGAGAAACAATACAAACGGCATATACGCTGGTCTATTGGTAAAATTTATGAAGAAAATATAGACAGATAATGAAATACACACTATTGCAGATTATGAATGACACATTAAATAAGTAGGTTACATAACCAGGCAAAAAAAAACGCAACTTCTTGTAACTCTAAACAAGGAACTTCTGAATTAATTGTAATGAAACATGGCAACATAGCAAAAGACTCGCTGTATCACAGCTTGGAAATATAAACCTGGAAAAGAAGCTACTTTTTAATTGACATAAATTTAATAAATAATAGTGGACAATTGACACAGCATCATCTAGCCCAAACAAAGCAACTAATGTTATGGGTACAAGATAACTCGTATAAGAAAGAAACATTATTCTTATTATTTATAGAAAACACTCAGAACTCCCGAAACAAATATCTGCAGATCGTACAAACGTTGGTCCCGAGGCGGGAATCGAACCCTCCTTCGCAAACTCCTGCGTCGCAGGCGGAGCTTTGCCCGCTGCGCTACAGAGGTCGTCAAAATAATCCTACCAATATAAAAAGGCGAAAGATTTAGCCGTTGTGAAGCTGTTTGGCCGAAGACAACACAAAAACTACTAAATTAATCGAGCTGAAATTTTGCACACATGAAGATCAGGATCTGGAACAACATATAGGCTACTTTTGCTTCCTAAAAAACGGGTAGAATCTAGTATAGTCATATTTTAACTTTATAGTAACCCTCAACGCCGCCGCCGGTTTATATATTACTCGGAGAAAGGTGTACGAATAACCAGCGTAATATTTTATTGTCTGACCACGATCTGACTTCCGAAGGTTTTGTGGTTTTCATTTGACATTTGGCATCATTTCAAGTCGACATTTATCACCCTATTTGTTTCTAAAATCAACTTTCTTAGAGAAAGTAACTACCTTTCTGCTTACAGTCCAATAAGTAGTTCCATTACAAAAGAAAATCTACTTAAATCTAATAAAATTAGAAGTTGACTTTTCCGGATGTGGACGTTTTTAGGAGTGGGCATATCGGGATAAGATCCACTTCACCCCGCAAAGTTTTTGATAGCGCGGGCGGAAGTGTGTACCTATTCAAAATAAATTAATTTTTCTATTATATCATCGGCCCGCGCGTTTTTGTAGTGGTCCATTTTAATTGCGGTTCATAATCACCGAAACGATATCACTTATTTAGGAAATTCATTATTATAATTTAATAACTAGGTACTACTTATATACTGCACATAGAACTTACCTAATCAGCATAAACCCATTAGAAACCTAGCAAGCAAGGCAGGGAGCAAATAAGATTCTAAGTTATTTTCAACATTTTGCTGTATGGTTACTATTTCTAAAAAAGTCTTATCATCAGCGATATCAACATTCACACCTGTTGAGGAAGCAAAAAGAGAATACGTTTGTTTGAACTAATCGCCATAATATTGATAAATGCACCTGGTTCAGGAACCTCTTTAGAGCAGTGCACGGGTGTCGCAAGCGCCGGACCGCGCGAATTCCTTCCCTGACCTTTGCGGATCGAACGATTGCGAAGTAGGTACCCAGCTCCTCTACTGCGGCTAGACTTGCTTGGGCAACCGCCACAGATCTCTTCTATGCTAGATCTGACAGTAAACTTATTGCTTTAAGTGCTCCTAGTAAGGATTGATGCAGCACGACCACGATTTTAATTAAACCTGCAAATGGTGCTGATGTCTTCAAACATCAAAATAATTAAGTTGATAATTTATGCCGAGAAGATGCGCTACATAACTACGAGTTTATAGTTATTAATTGTGGAAAATCATTGGTTTTCTACGTTTACAGACTTAATAAGACCAAAGCATAAATGCTTTGGTCTTTGCATGTAGGAATCAAAAAGGAACTACTGTATAACAACTATTGTATAGAAGTAAGTATGTAATGAACTCTATTAGTATTTATTCCCCTGATCGAAGGGTTGCATCCACACCGGAAGTCTTTTGTTTCAGCAATATTTTGCAACACGAAGTTGTACATCGTGAATAATAATACAATTTTTAACAAGTCTGTTTTTCTCGGAACATTCCGGTGATTTATGAAGCTCACGGACCTAAGCCAAGTGAATATCACTTTATGGTTACAATAATTTTTGGATTGTTCTACACCGGTATTGAGCACTGCAGCTTTCTTATTATGATTGTTAAGACATGTGACGAAGATTCATTATTATTATGTATTCTAGCCCTCTCTGTAGCTTGATCGCTGCAGTCTCAAGACTGCATTACGTAGTGGAAAAATACACACTGTGATTTTACCTAACAAAAGTTCAAAAACGCGAGCGGAAAAGCAAGTTGCATAATCGTTCGTGATAACTTTTCCAGCCCGTTTAAGGCGATGCAATTGATACGTACCTATACTGCACGCATAGTTTAGGCAATAGGTACCTCTGCAAATACCTAGGCACTAAGGCCTAAGGCTGCCATCTTGCCCGCATTCGTTCACTTATTGCTCTCTGCAGGCGGTTCACAGTACACTACTGAAGCACAGACGCAATACCTATACTATGGCCCGTATTATAAAAGCTTCTTAAGTCATCGATCTATGCTTGAGTAACGATTTTCTATGGCAAAACGTCACTCAAACAGATCGATGACTGAGCGAGCTTTCATAATACGGGATTTAGGCCCGTAGATCTAAATAATATTATGCTAATAATAATATAATGTTTTGTATTAAATACTGGTATCTTAATACAGGCTTTTATAAACCTTTCTCAAGCTACAGCTTCTCACAAAACAGGATAATTGTTTAAAGACCCTAATTTAATTTTACACGAATATTATTAAGAAAACCTATTTGTGGGTGGAAAATATATGTCATATCTAATATAATATGGTATGACAAACGATATGGCGCGGCGGGTAAAAGTCCGTCTGCGACGCAGGTGATTGCGGGTTCGATTCCCGCCTCGGGACAAATGTTTGTAAGATCTGCAAATATTTGTACCCGAAACACACGGTTCTGGGTATTTTGTATGTATAATAAAAATATAATAGGATCATAGGACATATTATGTCATAGGATTTAAGACACTACTAACCAAAAAAAAACTCTTTGACAATAAACGATATCTATCTATCTATCTATGTATGTGTATTAAGTATATCAGTCATCTAATACCTATAACACAAGCTCTGCTTGGTTTGGAATTAGATGATGCTGTGTGGATTATCCATTATTATTTATTATTATTATTATTATATAAGGTGGTAGGGCAGGTTGTCGGTTGGCCACATTAAGCCATTCTCGTACAATGATCTAGCATTGGTCGCAACTTTATGTTGGTTAATTGCTGCATCGGCAACTTTACAACCTCGTATCGGAATGGAATTTCATCAGTTTGATCCACCTAAGGAAAACCTTAGTTATTGAAATATTGATTTTTTTTAACACAATAATTTTATTTTTATTTTATTGTTTAACAAAATCAACAGCCCTTATATCTAAACAGTTCTAACCTTAATATAAAATAAAATAATATAAAAAAAAGGTGCTTTATTCAGACATATTACGTTGTCCACATACATAAATAAAAATTACAAAAATAAAATACAATAAAACAAAGCAAAAGACCTTAAATTAAATAAAATAAAACATCTAGATTATAGCTACCTATGCTGAGCACTGGTACGTAGTGTACCATATGGTTATTCTGTGGCACTGGCTGAGCAGAATCCTAATAAAGTATTAGTGGTTAGTTGCACGCAGAACAGGCTCTACCAAAACGAGAGATATCCACTGCAAATGGTTGCCACTGCCAGTGGTCGCAAATGGTTGCAACTGCAAGTGGTTGCCACTGCATGTGGTCGCCACCGATAGTAGCCGCCATCGTGGCTGGTCTACCCCGCCCAGTATTACGAGCAACAGTCGTTGTGCAACAAAACAACGCCACCCGTAGATTTGCAGTGGCCTGTGATGAAACTCACTTGCTAGATTCTATCTCAAATCTATTGGATTATTGTTATTATTTTATAGAGCTAGTGGCATAGCTGAATAGTCCACTTCATTTACAGGAATTACTTTGCTGTTTTATACTATTAATATAGTTTGCAATTATAATATTGTCAACTAAAGATCGCTTTTTACAATCACAAAATAAGTTATGCTTAACTAGTCTTCTACTTCCTATAAGATTTTATTACCTATCAGGTTTAATTAAAGCATTAACTGGGTTTAAGAACGTTTATTGCGTTTAAAAGTGGTTTTCAGACCGAATACCAGTTAACTACATAATTATAATATTTACCACTTAATAGTTTATCGACCGAATACTCAAACGCAACTCAAATATAAGCGCATGTCAAATGACAAATTTTTGACAGTTTTTCATTGAAAACTGTAAAAAAACGCGAGAGGTGCTCAAATCTGAGTTGCGTTTGAGTATTCGGGGGTTAAACTATTAATTAATTTCTGATCTTTTTCCTAAGCTCTTCGCCTGTATATACGAGTAAGGTCGGGCATCCGAGCGAAGCACCTAGTCTAACATGCCAATCTATCAAGGAATGAAGCAAGGTATTTCCTTGGCCTGTCTACTTCTGAATGAATTTGTTACTCTTTTTGGTTAAAAAGAGTAATTCATGAAAGCATTCTCATTTTCCTGCCCGGCTACGAAGATATTGTAAATCTGAGAGATAAAATCCTAGCGTGTACAGAAATGAACAACCCGAAATACCAGATCTTCACTCACATAATAATAAAGTAGATGGTTATCTACTTTATTATTATGTAAGTCTACTTTATTATAAAAACTATCGTAATTTGACGAATTAATTACGGATTTATCCGTATTAACTTCTAATTTTATTTGTGTTAGAAGAACACCAACGTTTCTTCCCTAAACGAGGGACTTTATCAGGGTGAGTGCGGTTCGGGTCGCGCCCGCACCGCGTCGTAGCACACATTAGTGTTCTTCCAACACAAATAAGGTTCGTAGTTAACCCGCTTACATCCGTAATGAATCTACTTTGTAGTTTATACTATTTTCTCGAAATATGATCAGGCTGAACAAAGGAACATGAGGAGTGAAAGTTAGTGAATTTATTATGTACCTACCTCTAGTTATGGCAAGTTTGCTTTCATCGTAGACAGATATACTTTACCTACTAAAGAAAAATAATATATTACGGTAGTCTAGTCGTCTACTATTAGAGAATCTTAGATTTTACCGTATTTTTTTTTTCTTTGTACGTAACCTGTCTTTAGATTTTTCCATACAAAATATTATTAATGTAGGGCTAATATTATCTAAGGGCCCAGCTCTTTTCAAAGCTGGTTGCTCGTCCGAAAATTAATTATTTCTTCGTGGTATTGCCCTTTCTTTTGATATATGTTACATTCCATTTCATAATTTCCGTCCTGTCCCTAGTAATCAGTGACACACTCTGATCGTGTCATACGAAATTATACCTTTTGAATGATAGTCTTCATACGAAAGAATAAAAATTAGCAGGGCACCGTAACGGTATTGTTTGCCAAGCTCGCGCGCTCCATTTCCATAATGCCGCCTCGTGCCACCCATCACATCAGTACGTGCCTTAAAGCTGGCCACTCACGGGACTTACAATGTTATCTTTCTATATAAGCAGCTAAAATCATAATATGGTGTTAAATACGTAGAGTTCCGACGACGCACATGTGCATGTTGATGCAGCCATTGAAACATCGACGCGCCCTTCGCCAGCTCGCTCCTCTGAGTCCGCGCAGTCAACGCGTTAATAACTTTTAATGATCCGCTATAGTGGTGCGACTTGCAAGGGCACGTCGGGCATTCTGTGTTAAGCTGTTAATAGTATATCTATGAATTTGCCTATTTAAGACTCTTGGTCTCTTTGGACGGTCAAGGATTCGGGGATTAAATGAACAAACGCCTCTACGTGTTCGAATAGTCTGAAAAGCTTTGAAGTATATGAACCTACGACCAAGAGACATAATAACATGACTCGACGAAGTTCTTGAAAGTCGCCTCGTGAATAACCAGCCTAACACCACCTACGCAGGTCTGTTTGAGCAAAGTGTACAATGGGTACAATTAAATAAGCTGTGTTCTTAGCAAACCCCGAGATGCGATTTAAGAGGAATAACGGTCGAGGAATTTGAATACACAAGGTTATTAAGATTCAGAACTATATTGATTCATAATGGCATAAGTGGGTTGTGCTTATTTCTTACCAAAAGCTCTCAGTTCCAGTGACAGAGTTTAAAAAATAGGTTAGTTTTTAACTGACTTCCAATAATTTGGCGTGTTTTAAAAAACGATAAATTGTCTTCAAATTCTGGTTTATAGATAATATTCATCTATGTCTCGGACGAACGAAATCACCCCTCCCTTACATTCCCTGACCGAAGGTTTATGTACAAAAAAATTAATTAAACCCTGGCGACAACTAGCCCATTGCCATGGAAACCATTATATTGGTGATAATGATATTATCATAATGCTGAAGAATTTTTAGAAACCTACGTTTTATGGCGCACATAGCAATTCCTCGAGAATCAAAGTTATAGGGGACCTCAAAATCAATTATTATACAACAACGAAACAATCAACAAAATCTATTAACAATTGGCGCAGATATCACCAAAACTGTTGTAGCCAGTCGTGATTCTCCAAAAATATTATGTTGCTTTTTAAGTTTAATGGGATAAATACTAATCCCTCTACTAATCTCTCCTACTAATAAAATTTTCATGGGACCACCTCGAGATCATTACCTATACAATAGTGAAAGAATCAGTAAAATCGGTTACCCATAGGCGGAGATATCAAGTAACATAACATACATACTCGTACGTAAAAATAATAAAAAAAAAACATACAGGCGAACTGAGAACCTCCTCCTGTTTGAAGTCGGTTAAAAAAGAAGGTTCTCAATAAGCCTATAGGTTTTTTTATTTTTTTGTTTTATTAAAAAGGCCTACTATAAAATATCAGATTATCTAGAGGATAAAACAACTTGGGACGGGATTTGCTCCAACTCGAAAAATAACAACTAACTAACAGTCTAAAGGTTTCTTCGTCGCTTCTTTACTTTAGTCTACATACCGAAGCGACTGAAATAAAAAATATCACTTTATTTTTGTGTCAGTGTTTAAGTATTAAGAATTTGACCTTTTCTAAGTGTACATTTATTGAAATTATGGAAATAAAGAGTTTTTGACTTTGACTTTGACTTTATATGTATATGTTTCTTGTTATCTCCGTCAATGGTAAACCGATTTTACTGATTTTTTCATTATTTTATAGACAATGATCTGGGGGTGGTACCCTAAAAACTGTTTGCCCGAGAGATATATAATGAGAGAGTAGATAGTATTTATCCCAAAAACTTCACTATATTTTTGTGGAAACACGACTAGCTACAACAATTCTGGTGATATCTGCTCTAAATGATAATAGATTTTGATGATTCTTTCGTAGTAGTATAAAAAATAATTATGATGTGTTCCCCTATAAGTTTTTAACACGATCACAAGTTTGCACGGTATTGCAGAGATTTTGTTGTATTCAAGCCATAAACTCACATAATAATTTAATACCACAGTAAAAACAAAGTTTTCAAATTGTATTCAAGCGAGTGTAAATTAGATTTTTGGTTTCTTACCTTGTAACTCTTGTAAGTCACTCACGGGACGCAGATGGCATGTAATGATTTTGACAGACGACGCTGACGCTGTTCGATGTTTATGTTGGTTTGATCAAAGACATCAAAAGATGATTTGAGGTTTGATTTTACGTTTTGTGAGTGGAAAATAAAAACTCTTTGAGTTATTTTGCAACTATCTCACTCGCAAAATATGTCCCTGGACGTCACACACACAGTTGCACATGTAGCGACACACAATTGCGCATGTTGTGCCGAGACGCGGCTTTTGTATGGAGAGTGTCCGGAGTGTGGTTTGGTAGTCATTTTAAACCCGGAACGCACGCTCAATCTTTCTTTAGTGGCGACATCTATAATCGGAAAAAAGGACAGATAGAGCGAGACCCTAGTCTCGCTTTTTCTGGTCTTTTTTCCGTCTTTAGTATCTCAGCAAGTACAGCAGTAAATAACTTAAAATTTAAAATAATAATTTATTTCGTGCGCCTGTACAGATTAAAATAAACCGCAAAGTGCTAGTCGATTCTCATACGAAGGGCTCCAGAAATCAGGCAACTTTTTCAAAGAACATCAAATTTACATTTGTGTTTTTAAAATTTAAAGGGTCTCCGAATCCCTTTAAATTTTGTATTTTTATATTTTTAGTATTTATTGTTATTACAGTTGTGATGTTACATTAAAGAAAGTTTTATGTGTCTACCTATTGTGGTTCAAGAGATACAGCCTAGATAACGCTGAGCAAAAATAGACGATAAATCATGTTTTTGGTACGGAAGCCCTCAATAATTGGGATATTTATTTTTATTATTTATTGATACAGCGGCAAGGGAAATACACATTCTCTGAAAATTTCAACTGCCTTCCTCTTACTGTTCATGAGAGAGAGCCCTGTGACAGACAGACGGACGGACAGACAGCGGAGGCTTTGTAATAGAGTACCGTTTTCACCCTTGAACCCTAACAACAAAAAATAAAAAAAAATAAAAAATTTTAAAATTTAAAATTATATTGCAAATTTTTAATTTTTTTTTAATTTTTACAAGTTCAAGTGTAAGTAATTGTTTTTTTTTAATTGGTTGTTGCCTTTTTTAACAATAAAAATTACAATCAAATAATAAAAACAAATAGAACTAGTATTTACAATAGTAGGTTTTATACTTTTCGAACTATATTGAAAAAAGTCAAAAAATTACCCATTCTTCGCCCCCCTATCTGCGAGGTTTGCAGAGCGATCCATCTGAAATGTAGCGTTTATAGATATGGATCTATATTTTACAGGGAAAATATAGAGAAGTCTGTAAGTAGAACACTTTTTGAAAAATGGTCAAAAGGGGCGGGAATAATTTTAAAATGGGAGTCCTACCTCACCGAGTGGGGTATCAAATGAAAGGTATCGGTTTGTACATCTCAAAACAGTTTTTGAAATTTCTGTAAGTTTCATACTTTTAGAAGTATTTTGAAAAAAGTCGAATAATTATCCATTCCCCCCACCCGTATCTCCGAAGTTTGCATAGCGATCCATCTGAAATGTATGTAGCGTTTGTAGATACGGATCTATATTTTACTGGCAAAATATAGAGGAGTCTGTTAACCTTTTATGAAAAAATTAACAAAAGGGGGGGATTTTTTTGATAAGGGAGGGGGGGCTACCTCACAGAGTGCGGTATCAAAGAAAAGGTATCGATTTGCACATTTCAAATCAGGTTTTGAAATTCCTGTTGGTTACATACATTTCGTAATATTTTGGAAAAAATCTAAAACTTTACCGTATCCTCAATCTATACTCAAACCAAACCGATCCATATGAAAGGTATCCTAAATTTTAGGTATTCATTAAGTAGCAAAGTCTCTAACCGGTCAAGTACACCTATATGAACCTATAGTTCATATAGGTGTACTTGACAAACGTTCGAAACCCTTGGCACGCGAATCACACTCGCACTTGACGGAACTTGTTTTATAACTTATGCCGGTTACGCTCTTCTGTTACATACTGTAACACGTTGTCTAATTTGTATCTGTTTTTATCTATAATATTATATATTTCTTGTTCCTACATACCTATTTTTGTAAAGTGTCGTGTTATGTACCATCGGATCAAATAAATTTATTTTCTTTGTTTCTTTTAAACTTTGATAAAAGAAGTACTTGCTAGGTTAGAGCGTGAAGATACAAAGTTACCAAAATTATAAGACAGGTATTTTATCGAAATATTTATTTTACAAAGTAACAACATATTTTCGTGATGGTGCCTACTAAAACTTATGGCGACAATAAGTAATAGTAATAACGTTTTATAGCTGAGCCTACATCGGCACCGAGTGGAGTATTTATCGCTGGGCGGCCATAGGGCGGCCGGAGGGCGGGCGGCTTCTCACGATCGATAGGGCAACACCCCGCCCACGCGAGAGGGGGTATGTTAGCTAAATTATCTAGTTAAATAGGTAAAGAATATATAATATATTCCGTTGTATTTGTTAGGATTCTTGGTCTGTCAATGCGCAAGCGAAGTTATAAAGGGTCGATGGTGTGGATGTAGACTAGTATGAATGTATTATCAGACGATATGGATTATGTGCAAATATTACATATTACATTGTAGTTTTCTTTTTAAATAATCGGGTTGTTGTTGGCAGACGTTTCCAGATATTGCAATTACTCAATTACCGATCATAAGAATACCAAATTCAACACTCATGTGTTGTGTGACTCGCGTGCCAAGGGTTTGTTGACTTTTATGTACGTACATAAAAGTCAAGAAACAGTGAAAATTTAAATGAAGGATGATACTGTGTTTGGTCTTTTTCAGTATAAGGCCGTTAGAGTTTTATGCTAAACTTAGTATTATAAAATCTGTATGTTAAACTAAATTTATATTATGTCGCCACACATACACAATGTTGAAGTTGGTGTTCTTATGATCGGTAATTGAGTAATTGCAATGTCTGGAAAATGTTTCATACTTATAACCAGCTTATCCATACCAATATATAATAATATGTAATATATGTATTACGCATAATATTAAAAATTCAAAAGTATCTTTTCGCGTCTAAGCGGCTGAACAGATCTCAATGAAATTTGGCAGGGAGGTAAATAGTATCGCGAGGACGGACATAGGCTAGGCCAAAAAGTGCGTACGAAGCCGCGGGCAACAGCTAGTGGCGCGGCGTGAAAAGGTAACAGACAGACAGAGTTACTTCCGAATATATAATATTACTGGTTTCTATGGAAACGTTCTAAAATTATTTCTATTCTATGGGAACTGTTTTATAGTAAAAGTAAAAAATAAAAGTAGCCTATGTTTTATTCCAGGCCTAAAACTACCTGTATGAAAAATTTCATCCCGAACCGTTCAGTAGTTTTGGCGTGTAGAAGTAACAAACATCCATCCAAACATCCAAACTTTCGCAAATATAATTATTGGTGTGATTATTGGTGTAGTATGTATCTCCTAATGAGTAAATCTCTTTAGGTCAACGTTCAGTTGGTACATAACATAATATGACGTCTTTAATTTGTTGTTTAATCCCACTGCGGCGTTTAATTGAACACTGGAAAGGTACCTACTCGTAATTTGAGTAATGTTGACATTTCCCATAATTTTGGGTAAACGTGACAACTGGGGTGGCACGGAAGGGTAGCTGGTGGCTACAAAAAATGAAGTATCTAACAAATGTGTTTGCTTATGGGGATGTTTTTGTGTGTAACTTTGGGAATTTACGAAGCATATAATAAAAAAATACTCATGTTGTGAGTTTATTCACTCAATATTACACAAAATCGTGTTTTACTCGTACATATGTATATAAAAAAGTGGCATTGTACAACGCAAAGCGGCTATTATACCTGATAAAGTTACGCGTGCTCTTTCCTGTTCTTCTTTTCTATGCAAAAATAAAAACGAACTTTTAAAATATTGTAATAAGCTTGAGGACAGAGGAAAATATTATTGTTTTCAAGAGATTAAACATTTTATGACTTTCTTAAAGCAGAGCAACTAAGCAGGAAAATTGCTTTTAATTTGAACATGAAAGTAAAATATTACTCGTTAAAGCTAAACACTTCCGACAACCCGGTTATCTGAGTGGATTGGAGCAGAGCACTGGTCGCATTTACACCACCTTAGGTGTAAGCACTCTATGCCTGCCCCACACTGCCCTTAGAAAATTTTCACAATCTAGTTATTATCATTAATATATACCTACATACTGGTCATATTTTACTTTGACAAGTACCTACGCTTGGCAAATAAATCTAGAAATTAATGAAGGCGCCACTATCGAGTTGTATGGCCACCCTAAATACGATTAAATGTTCTTGATACATTTAAACAATTATTATGCATTTTCAACCAGACTGAAAAGATGGCGCTTTTAGTTTGAAAAGTATAGTATAGTATTTACCCTCCATAGGTTGAAATGACACACATGTAATATATGTATTAAGTATAATAATATAAATTCGAAAGTGCCTTTTCACGTCTAAGCGGCTGAACGGATCTCAATGAAATTTGGGAGGTAAATGGTATCCCGAGGACGGACATAGGCTAGGCTAAAAAGTGCGTACGAAGCCGCAGGCAACAGCTACTGGCGTGAAAAGGTAACAGACAGACAGAGTTACTTTCGAATATATAATATTAATTGTTTCTGCCCTACAACCTTTATATTTCAGAGTAAGATTCGCGCCATCTATTGAGTTATAAGGTAAATAGGTTTTTACCTTATTTAGAAAATGCCTCATAAGTAGGTACACATGTACAAAAAAAAAAGCTCAACAGGTAAACAAAAATATTGTATTAGCTAGCATGTTATGTATGTTATGATATCATCCATCATACAAAATTGAAAATCAAACAGCCAGTGGCATATTAGCTTCCGACTCCGTTTCCATGTCTACGCTGATGCTTTCTTGATGATTTATGATAAGTAGTCAATATCGTCAAGTATAAATTATGCCCCCTTTTTAAGTACCTATACTTTTTTTTTTTTTTTGACATGCTCACTAGATTTTTAGTTTTCTCCAAAGTTATTCTATGAAAAGGTTGTTTAGCGGCAACATTACAATTATATTAATATAATTTACATATATTAAATTATTATTATTACACACAAAAATAAAGATAAAATAAGAGAACGCAAAAAAATATAAAAACAAAAATTTATGAATTTTGGGCCAACACGAAACAAACCTTAAAAGTATCAAGTCAAAGTCAAAGTCAAAAACTCTTTATTTCCATATATACAATAAATGTATACTTAGAAAAGGTCAAATTCTTAATAATTAAACACTTACACGGAAATAAAGTGATATTTTTGATTTCAGTCGCTTCGGTACGTAGACTAAAGTAAAGAAGCGACGAAGAAACCTTTAGCCTGTTAGTTGTTATTTTTCGAGTTGGAGCAAATTCCGTCCCACGCTTTTTTATCCTCTAGATAATCTGATATTTTATAGTAGGCCTTTTTACACAGGAAGGTTTTGACAATTTGTTTGAATTTATTTACTGATAATTTTTGCAACTCACTAGGAGTTTTGTTGTAGAAGAGTATACATTGCCCTTTAAAAGATACATTAATTTTGTGTAGTCTAGTTGTGGGCACAGCGAGTTTATGTTTATTCCTTGTATTCAAATTATGTACATCGCTATTTTTAGGGAACCGATTGATATTTCTATGAGTGTACAATAGGTTTTCATAAATATATTGACATGGTACTGTCATTATGTTTATTTCTTTGAATTTATCACGCAGGGATTCTCTGGGACTCATACTATAGATAGCACGAACAGCCCTCTTCTGCAACACAAATACGGTGTAATTATCTGCAGCGTTCCCCCACAGTAGAATACCATAAGACATAATACTATGGAAGTAGCTGAAATAAACAAGTCTAGATGTATCCACGTCTGTAAGATGACGGATTTTTTTGACAGCATATGCTGCAGAACTAAGTCTCTTCGATAGCTTATCTATGTATGCGCCCCATTGAAGTTTATTATCTAAGGTGATTCCTAAGAAAACGGTACTTTCCACAATTTTTAACGTTTCTCCTTTTACATTTACATCAGCCTGAACTTGTTTAACATTAGGTAGAATAAATCTAATACATTTCGTTCTGGTTTCGTTAAGCAAAAGATTATTGACATTAAACCAATGGACTACTTTTGAGATTGCATTATTCACATCATCGAAATTCGTGTCTTGTCGTTTCATTTTAAAAATTAATGAAGTGTCATCAGCAAACAATACAATCTCGTGATTATTCTTAACAAGATGAGGCAGGTCGTTAATATAAATTAAAAATAGGAAAGGGCCGAGGATAGATCCCTGCGGTTCACCCATTGTAACTCCCCCCGAAGACCGTTTCCCATTAATGTCAACTCTTTGTATCCTATTACTCAAATAAGATGTAAGAAGACCCAAAGAGCTGTTCCTTGATGTTCCTTGATGACCCAAAGAGCTGTTCCTTGATCCAAGATGGTCTTGCAACCCTATTCTGTTTTATATATACATATATATGTTTCTGTCATAAACTATAGTTTGATAATTTATAACTATTATTACCAGGAAAGGGTGACAATACAAGAATAGCCTTATTTCACTAGAAAATTATAGTATCTGAATTAAATAGGTACCTGACAAGTCACACAGTTTTACCGAGGACCTCTGTAAAACATAAACGAGGTCGGGCAACAATGTTTCAGCTCCTTTTTCCAGTAAACAACTTTTAAAACTTTATAAATCACTGATCTAGCACTGCTTTTCATTGTTTTGGTCATATTTACGCCCTCTACAATCACCAGTTTTCACAAACTCAGTAATTTCAATAAATACTTACGAAAAATAAAGAAACAGACTGACGTTACAAGAACTTGTGTTTGACGCCTAATGACACTTTGAAAAGAGTTGCTAATTCTATTTAATTTTAGTTCCGTTTCTAGACTTTTTTGTCAAGCATACACCTAATCACGTTGAGAGTAGGTAGACAAAGTGTGAAAAGTAGACGTGGTTTCGGCAGTAGCTAAATGATTAAAAATGCGTTTTTTAATTCTCTTTTCTTCTTTCAATTCATGTAAATAATAAAAAAAGACCGTATCAACCGGTATTATTTATTGGGTGATAATAGGTATCTCAAAGGAATGGTTTTCTTCTGCCTCAAAGCATCCAAACAGCATATGCGATTTTCATAAATAAGGTATCAAAAAACTCGTCTAAACATCTTAAAGGTTCTTAGCTGTATCTTATTTCTATGGCCTATGCCATCTCATTTTGCGAAAACAGGTGAAAAAGTGTAGACTATAACGTAGTGGTTTAATTCTCTTGGTGTGGACCCATAGAGGTATTATTATACAAGCCATGTGGAGCGAAATCTAGCGCTACATACCTGTTTTCTACGCGACCGCGCCTTTTACCTAACCAAGTTCAGTCTGCCTTGATACTGTTCATGCAGATAGTATAAAGATAAGTGGTCACATTAGGAAGGCACTAAACTTGACGCTGCAGGCACTTTTCCTGTATTAGGTACCTACCTACTCGTGATATAAGCTTTCAAGTTATTACTAACGTGATTTGCAGAAAGTAGACATGAAATCGATATTATGAACCATTTTTTACTTGGAATTGACATAGTTAATTTACAAAGTACCTACTAGTTTTATGCTTATCTTAGGTTTCATCTAGGAGGGTTCTGTATAGAGCTGTTGTAGGTATTAATAATTATTATATGCCAAAGATTTCACTGTCCATCCAAGATATAAGCTTCGTTCCCAGGACACCTTGGCCGACGTAACGTTTCACGGCCTTCGCTTCAGCCTTCAGTTTCATGCAAAGTAATTTGCCCTGGAGCCTTTGACACCTCTGTTTTAGGGATTTGCAGATTTTGAGCAAGGTCATCTTCTGTATCATTAGCTGCTGAATGCGACCGTTTAGGACAGTGCTCAAGTCAAGTTCTTCAGTCGGCGAGCTAGACTTTTCTCTCATGAGTTCTTCAGTCGGCGAGCTAGTCTTTTCTCTCGTGGGTTCTTCAGCCGGTGAGCTAGACTTTTCTCTTTTAATATCCAATTCAATTTGTGGCTGAGTCCATGAAAAATGTTGTTGCAGATTCTGTAATAAGGTTATTCACTAACAAATGCTTTCATAATAGATTTCCTTAGGCAGACTTTATGTTTTGCGCCTTGTAATGCAATTTTAAATAAAACTCAAAAAGCAAACTCTGAACTTAAAAACCACTAAAAGATGCATTAAAAATGACTTTCATTTAAGTTTAGATAACTACAGGTGTGCTTGCCTCGTAAATATGATCGGGCAAAACCGGAACAGCATATTTGTTGATGAATGTCCGACCAGAGGCAGTGTACTTGTCTTCGTCTCTGAAGTGAGCAGAGCATATCCTGGTGTGCTTCGTAGGTGTCCACTGCGGCTGGCCCCTCTCTAAACGAATCACTTCAATCCACTCTTGGCGTCTCACTTCTAGTGAAGGAAGCCTTAAAAAACATCAATATTTAGCATTATTTAGTCTTTAATTGCATAAAAATCTTTTGTCTCTTGGTTTTTGACTATTCGCACTACATGAGAGATGTGAAATTGGATGTGAAGCTTGGATAAGGTACCCCGCGCGGCAGGAGGCGGCGGAAACCCCCTCGATCGATGACGTGAAGATTAAATAAATGTGGTTCCTGTGTGGGTTAGAATGTGAATGAATGATATGTATATTTTTGCCTCAATTTTAAAGTCAATGGGTACTTACTGATGGTACGTAATTCCATTAGATTTATTCGACTTTTTAATGTTGTTTTTGCAAGATTTTAGGACACACGACGGCATTTTTACAAAGTTTGTAATTAATTTTATTTTTGACACACACATCAAACAACATGGAGTCATGAGCGTATTTTTCGTGTGTCTCTTTAGTTGTGACCTCATGTGACAGTTGAAATTCGTTCACAAAAACTTATGTGCTATCGACTTATAGGTAAATGTGTTCGGATTGTACCATGAAGTTTTTAAACGTTGCGTTGAGATTTGAGATACATACCCACAAACCTATTAAGAAGGTTGTTAACATTTGATTGAAAAGGGTTATAAACTTAGGTTATAAATCAAGTAGACTATAATATTATGAGTCAAAACACTCAAAACATACAAACACTGAATAGGTACTTGTCTACCAACTTATTAAATCTGCATTGGTCATACTTTCCAATTATCCGACGGCCCTATTAAAAATCACCGTATAAATATTCATGGGCCATCCTTGAGGGGTCAATGCAGAGGGATGGATGAGAAATACATATTATGTAGTTTTAAACCCGACCAGCAAGAGCGTGTTGGACCACGCACGGTGAAGGGTTCCGTTGCTATTCTGTTTGTGCCAATTCTTTATGTAGGTACATAAATATCTATTTGATTATATGGTAGGGTGTCCCATTTTTGTTTAAATGTTATATACATTTAAACTTATAACTTTAATTTAAAATTTTATGGTAATTAATGCAATAAAAAAATACTGCCACAAACTGCAATAAACGGCCGAGGCTGCTGAAGAAGAGACTATGGTGCACGTGATGATACACTGGGCGGCCACAGCCAAAGAGTCAGAACCCACATAGATTAAGAAGTCTAGACGGCTATAACAACATTCTAAGCCTCTAAGGGTTTCGTTTTAGTCATTTGGCACCGGAACCCTAATAATAAAAGCGTATTAGCCGCATTGCATGTCTGTGCTTCCGTGACTGGGCAGTTTTACACCTGGTGGTGGCGGGTGGCAGACCGATGGGATGGGTGGATGGGGGCTAAAGGCACCGTTTGTCAGTCGCCGGCCGCCGCCCGGTCACCTATTAATGAATGTTCCCATAACGTTTATTGAGCCTGCTGAGCAGTTCCCAAAAATTTATCGCTTATAAATTAACAGCTATTGGTTTCGTATCGATATCGTATGAGTGTTTATTGAAAAGTATTTTAAACTGACTCTTGTTATAGTTTACTATGAATATGATGTATGATGAAATAAAATAAAACTAGAAGTTACTATATATATCACAGAGAGGATAAAGTTATAAATACAAATTTCTAGACACCCTTTAGTTCAATGGATTTTATGAGTACTAATACATGCATAGTGCAGGTAATAGACGTGCATTTTACGGTTGGGAATCGTAAAACAAAGCTATTAGTGATTTCACTAGAAGATATTTGAGTCTCTCCTGGTCTAGTAAAAATATGATTGGTGCTTGTGAGGCTTCGTTTGCCGGGTTTTATATAAAAAGATTTTCGATTTGCGATAAATTATTTTTCTGCTAGTTTAATTCTTTGATGAACGCAGAAAATAACAAAAAACGGTTTTTGATTTTAACGGTAAAATACTAGCATTTCGCGCGAATCCATTTTGATTTGGAATAGCCCTGCTGGTCTTCACTCAACATTGACCCCAACAGGGTTTGTTAGTTCTTCGAGAGATATTCTACTACGAGTATTGCTGAAGATGCAGTAGCCACTTCAAATAGATAGCTAATTATTTGAGCTGATGTTGATAATGACGTGGCTAGACGTGTAACTGATATGATCAATGCATTAGGATTGTTTAAATCACTTGCACGTCTAGGCACGTCATTATTAACATAGCTTAAAATATTAGTAACATGCAAATGCATTATTCATATCAGTTACTCGTCTAGCCACGTCATTATCAAAATGGCTCAAAGAATTAGAAACATGCTAATTGTTTGTTTATATCAGCATGTTACTAATTCTTTGAGCTATGTTGATAATGATGTGGCTAGACGTGTAAGTAGCATGCAAATGCAATATTCGTATCAGTTACTCGTCTAGCCACGTCATTATTAAAATAGCTCAAAGAATTAGTAACATGCTAATGCATTGTTCGTATCAGCATGTTACTAATTCTTTGAGCTATGTTGATAATGATGTGGCTAGACGTGTAACTGATATGAACAATGCATTAGCATGTTACTAATTCTTTGAGCTATTTTGATAATGACGTGGCTAGACGTGTAACTGATATAAACAGTGCATTAGCATGTTACGTTTATACTATCATACCTCTATGCGTCCATCTCTTGCCGGCGCGCGTGTGGTGGAGCCGTGTGGACGTGCCAACAGGCCGTAATGCTCTACCTTCCGTGGTTAATATATCAGTAGTTCAATGTCGATTTCATACAAAAGTTGACAGACTTTGAGAAGATGAGTAAAAATATTCCCAATTTAGTAAAAAACAAATTCTGCGGTAGGTTTAACTTAGACTTATCAATATCGTAACGTGTGTTTATATGTTTTTCTTTGCTGCATGCAATAATAATTTTTTTAGTTACCTACCTATGTGCATAACCAATTAAAATGATTAAATACAAACAAGTAACTTTTTCGGGCAAAAGCTTTGCATAGTTCTGCATGTACGGTGATAGTTTTAATTACGGTTTAATTATTTTTGTTGTGGAACATGTATTTTTAATAAACAACAGAGGTTCTTGTGCGAGGTTGCGAAATGCCAAAACCGAATTTTTCGAGAATATGACATTGACAGCTTACCTACTTGTCAAAAAGCTAGTTTACCTACCTCTAACGTAGGCTACTGATCTTTGACTTACCCATATACATAAATTAGTAATAAATTACATGGGCTTTATTAACAATGAAAATTACAATCAAATAATAAAAACAAATTAGAACTAGTATTAACAATTGAAACCATTAAGCTAACTGCAGACGGTTGCAAACAATATACAGGTAGCTCAAATGATGATATTACGATAATAAATAAATAAATAATGCTGGACAATCCACACAGCATCATCTAGCCCCACGCTAAGCTGAGCTTGTGTAATGGGTACTAGATGACTGATATACTAAAAAATATGTATACACTACATAGATACATATTTTTAGTATATGTACATAGAGAATACCCAGAACACCCGGAAAAAATATTTGCGGATCGTACAAACATTTGTCCTAAGGAGGGAATCGAACCCGCAACTTCCTGCGTTGCAGGCGGACCTTCGCCCGCCGCGCCACATCGTCGTCATATACCTACTCAACTTTGACCGTAAGGCCAATATAATATACAAATTAATTAAGTTTTCTAATTAAAAAGAGATGGTTCGTTAAACTCAAATAAACTTAGCACGACACTTAAACCGTTTAATTAATTTTGTTAGTCAGTGCTAATAAAAGTTACTGTCTAGACATAAACCTAAGGTCGAGAAAAATTATTGGATTATTTTAATCTGACGGTAATTGTAATTGGTTAGCTACAATCCATACAAATATTATAAATTCGGAAAGTAACTTTGTATGTCTGTTTCGTTAACTGAAAACGTTTTATTAATATACCAGGAGCTTACGTACGGGTGCTGTGTGGAGCTGGCTTAGAATTTGCACCAGCCCAACTCTTCCCGCAGGTGTCCTAAGAGGCGACTAAGGGATATCCACCGGGAATGGGCAGCAGCGCGAGTGAGATAAAAGCCAATAAGGCGCTTAAAAGGGGGAGGCCTGGGTCCAGCAGTGGACGAATGTAGGCTGTGGAGGTTACGCAATGGTAGATAGATAGATAGGTAACTAGCAAGATAAAAGTAACTTATGTTTTACTAGCTTCGGTTAGCTTCGGTCACAGAGTTGCTCACACGTTACCTGAATAAAACAAAACTATGCCACTCATTTTGATTTTTACAAACAGACCGGTAGTTCCAATTATTACTCCTACTCATACACAACCTCATAAATAAATAATGCTGGACAACCCACACAGCATCATCTAGCCCCAAGCTAAGCAGACCTTGTGTTACGGGTACTAAATGACTGATAAACTTAATACAATACATTACATATTATAAAGATATTTTTTATTATATCCATAGAAAATACCCAGAATACCAGGAAAAAATATTTGTAGATCGATAATCAAATAAATTTTATCACTCTATGCATTTCTATAATTTTTATTAGTGGAAAATAGTTATGAGTATCAGAATGAAAACTCAACTCAATCAAACTAAAACGTACATTACTTTTATATGAAAACGGCATTGACCGAGGGTCGGCTATCACGTGCCATCGTTTACACATTTGACTCCATTTTATTATAATAATGAAATTATCGGGGGTCGTGGGTATCGGGGGTCGATCGCGTGCTTCTTCCCCTACCATTACCTCATTAAGAGATAGACAGTGTTACTATTGCGGCGAGTATAGCTTTTTAATTTGATGGCTTACGTATGACCTTCGTATCGAGGTGTGATTTTAACGAGAATTCGGTACTTTCGGTTCGAATTTATCGTGTCCTTTTTTTTAAGGGCACAGTCCAAAGTAAAATGCGATATTACTTTTTTAGATTTTGGTGCATTTTATATTTTTTTATCCGCGATTTTCAACCTTTCCGCAGCCAAATTTCGACGACTGCCAACCTAATTGAAAAGAAGGAGAATTTATTTTTGACTATCAATTTTTTTTGACAATGCGCCTTTTTTGGGTTAACCATAGAGTTCCCGAGGCAACAAGCTAACCCATGGTCAACGCGCTTGCTCTACAATTTCCCCTACTAAGGGGAAATTGTAGAGCAAGCGCGTTGATGTCATTTACATGAACAAACTACCGTGCACATGCAATAATATGGTGACGCGAGGTAAAAATCTTGGTTCGTCGGCACTGAAACCTGTAGGCATTACATTAGCAACTAACTTATCTACTGATAACCCTGGCACATCAACCCCTAAGTGGGTCGTGACCTCCGACACAATATATCGCTACTGGCATCTGTCTCTATCCATTCCGTTGTGAGCGTTCCTTCATAGATGTAACCAATAGAACCTACTCGTTGAAAAAAGTAGTAACGCCGAAAAATAAAGAAAATTTAATTAGAGGACGCAATTAGCAACCAAAGAAGTAGCGCGGCAACAATCTGGCAAGAAGGGGTCGCGGCTAATTAGCTAATGGAATCCCCCTTCACCCCACTACCATGCTGACTGGACGGTAATGGATTGCGGCACGCTCATCACTACCGCTCGTCTCGAGTTTCGACCGCGTTTGGTCATGGCTTCACTTATTCAGGGGTTTTGCTTTTACCTGGGTAAAATAAAATAGAAGAAGACCTTTGTCTGCGTTTTTGACGAACATCGGCAATCGTGAACGGTAGCTGATTTCAGATGCTGGCAGTATACACTCGTCGAGGCACCCCGAAGACGAGCACGAGTTTGTACTTGTTGCGCTCGTTTTGCCCCGGGGTCGCGCGTAGCCTCTCGTTCATCAGCGAACGAGCGCCTGTGTATTCACGAGACGTCTTGGCGAGACGTCTCAGAGATTGTACGCTGCCGTCATCACAATATTGGATGGAATGGTTCCCCACCGAGATATCCTCTGAAAACAGTCCAAAAATATGTTCCGCTCCCGTTACAAAACGAAACGAAACGAACGAACGAACGAACGTTTTGAACGTGTCCAACGAAACGAAAGCCAGAATACAGATACCGTAGGTAGGTACGCACTCTGATTAGTTGTCTAGCTATTCATATTTACTTCCTGCCATCATCAGAACCGCTATAATGACCCCGAATTTGCTAGCGTTCGATAAGAAATGGGTAAACTACGAGTGTCTCATATTTTCTCATTTCTATAAAATAATTATTCGTAGGTAGGTAATTATCGAAACGGCTTTTTTATAGTCGGAGTTAATAAAAAACGCATAAATTGCCCGCTGACGCAAATTGAATGCGTATGAAGTAGGTGAGAGGTATCAAGGGAGATGGTATGGAATATGGAGAAATGAGTCAGGGGGATATGGTGTGTTATCGACTGGCATCGATTGGAGGGCTGTTAAGCGCTATGGGGTAGACAGTATTACCTATTTACCGGCTTAATGTTAACAGAATTGATAATAATATCTGTCAGTAAGCTTTTTTTTAATTTTATCTCTTGCCGACGTATTGGAATGCATAGTTTTGACCTCGGAGCAAAAGAACAGATGGTTATGATTGACTAAAAAAAAAAAGTTCCCTACTTTTTTCTGTGAATAGTTTTAAGATAGAAATTGACTGATTTAATTATTCCGCTAAAAAATACAGTAGAGCAAAACAGATTGTTTTGATCGTATCGATCAAAACAATCTGTTTTGCTCTAACTGTATTCTATCTACATATATTTCTGTGGCTGCGACCACAAAAATATAGTTTTTAATGCCGTTTGTATTATGCCTGTCTGTGAGCCAAATGGAAAACCAAACCAATGCTTCTTACAAAAAACAATTTTAGAAATTTGATATAGGCAAGTGTAAATATTAGTTTGAATTTGGAGTTATTCCCAACAACGTTGTGTCTATTAGTTGCAAGTAAACAGTTATTCACAAACGACATTACATTGTGACAAAAACTAAATACAGACTTCGAATTTCTGAATATTTATATTATTTTTTATAAGTTTTACGAGATAAATAGTAATCCCTCCAGATAAATAGTTTGTAAGAGTTAACAAGATCGGATAAACATTGGCGGAGATATCAAGTAATATACATATGTACGTCAAAAAACTTACACCCGAATCACGGTAATGATATCTCCGAATTGAGAATCTTTTGTTTTCATCGATTGAAAATTCAACCTCCACACCAAGTTTTCATCTAAACTTCCGCGCCCGACTCACCTTCTCACTGCTCTGTCACACTGATATTACGATTGGGAAATGGTTTTATTAACCACCACACAGTTAGTCAAGCAGTCGATTGATTGAAAATTCAACCGCCACACCAAGTTTTCATCTAAACTTCCGCGCCCGACTCACCTTCTCACTGCTCTGTCACACTGATATTACGATTGGGAAATGGTTTTATTAACCACCACAGTTAGTCAAGTAGTCGATCGATTGAAAATTCAACCGCCACACCAAGTTTTCATATAAACTTCCGCGTCCGACTCACCTTCTCACTGCTCTGTCACACTGATATTACGATTGGGAAATGGTTTTATTAACCACCACATTGTTAGTCAATCAGTGTGACGGGCAAAGAAAACTGTTTCCTAATCTTCACATTAGTGTGAACTATAGGAAACCAATTTCCTTATCTTAAAATTACTTACACACAATTTACAATTAAAACCTCTTTTCTACATGTATTACCTGGCCACTTCACTTGAGTATTTTCAGTCTAAAATGTTTCGTTCCTATTCGACTACGAAAACACAGCAACCTGCACAAGGTAATAAAAAGTCTTACTGGTCTTACCTATTTATGTATCATTAAAAATGTCAAAAAAGATTACCGATATCAAAATATTAATGTTTATAAGAGCTAAGAAACTTTTTATGTATTTATTATCATAACGTAATATATAGGTAGTGAGTCATTTGAAAGAATAACTAATAAAGCTCTTGTCGTTTTTTGTGTCGATATAAAATTTTAAATTATGACGAAATATTTAAATGGCAATTAGCATAAATCGGTTTAGTTTATTGTGTTTAGATACAAATGATTACAATCATTTTAAAACGGGGAAAGTTTAAATAATGGTGTCGCATAAACTTTGGAGTTTTTTGAGTGATGAACGAATTTTGGCAAGTAAATAAGAACTCGATTATGTGAGTATGTAGGTTTTTAGGTTTCCATAGTCGTATAGGAAAGGCCCAGGGTATCAGAATAACCCTATAGCATCTGCTCGGAACCATCAAGTTAGTTGAAGATATGTCTTCTAAATGACCCTATTTCTAAGCCAACCTGTCAGTCTGTTTGTTCACTGGTCTACCATGAGCTGCATCTAATTATAGTTTTAATAACATAATGGAAAAGTATGTATGTTATTTTTGATGCGCGCGTTTATCGACTTCTTGTTATCTTGCGACCCTCCCTCGCCGCCCGCCCTGCGCTGTGATTGGGCGGTGCGTGGGCGGAAATGTACATAGTACTGAATGTTTTAAATGAATTACCATTCTACTAATAGTGATTGATCTTCAGTATGTACTAGTACCTTAATAGGTACCTATAATTGTTATGGAGTAGAGTTGAGGTTTTTTTGTAAAGGTTAGCAATTGGCCTTTGTGAGCTTTTTTTTACCTTATCAGTGGGTAGAATTCAGTAAATAAGACGAGTACAAGTTTTTTTACAACCAAGGCCCACTTTGGACGACAATTTAGGGAATAATGTATTAATCGAAAATGTTTAAAGAAGGTACGAAGAGCTCAGTGTTCCGTACATCATGGCCACTGGGTTACTTTAGTACCTTTATTTCATTACATACATATACTAAACATTACTCATTCTTCAGCTGGCTGCAAAAACTGTTGCTGACGCTGATTTTCTACTATTGATATTTTATGCCAGTTTTGTACAGTTATAGGTAGAAAAAGTTTTCTGCAATTTTCTACGATAAATATTATAAACCTTACATAGTTTTATACACCTTATACCTAAGTCGCAATTGCGTATTTTAAAAGACTCTGGTCACATTATTCCTACCAGAAACTAAGCTAGGACAAAAGTAAATTACCTATTATCGTCGCGTTCAAATAAAAAAGATAATAAAAACGGCAGACAAAAAAATAGAATGAACCAATAAGTTTTTCTGTCTTGTATGAATGAGTAGGTACGCGCTGGAATGTGGCGCACGCGCTCTCACGCACACAAACATTTACTCACCCACATACATATCGAGAGGTAAAACGAGTTATATCATACAAACACACACACAAACACATACACATGCATGCGCGTGTCTGTATGCAGACACAAACAGCATGTACAATCGTTATCAAAACTTACTTGTTGTTTAAATAAAATGTAGAACCTGCAGCGTTGGATATTGTATTGATTTGCTATCGTCAACCGAAAATTATCGTCTTCGAGAAGTTATCGTCTTGAGGAGCTGGTGGGGTTCGAATGGTTTAAAGTCAGTCCTGTGGGGGATAACCTACGAGATAGAGAACCTAGACCAGGCCACCTATTTCTTTGTAAGATCACTTTACAATATTTTGTCAGCGACTGTACCCGCTGCTTTGAATGGCTTTGGCAAGTCGCGAGATTACTATTAGCCCGTTACTTGTCTCAATGAATGGTGCCTCTCGCATAATGCCCAAAAAGTCTTAAATATTCATGTTGACTCAAACAAAAGTGTGCCAACACGTCTTGGATTTAAAGACTTCTTGATTATGTATGAGTCACGTCGACCGCCAGTTGAAACTGTCGAAAGCTCTGGTGAGCTACGCACTCTACAAGGAAGTAGAGTGCGTCGAGAGAAGATTGCTAGCTGTTTCTAAATCTATGGCTGTCTCAGACGCCTACGCCACCGGAAGCACGGAATGCCTAGATGCTATCGCCGCCGTATGCACAGCTCACGATTCTGTCATTAGTGACAATTGTGCATTTTTACATCCAAAAACGTGGACTTTATCTCAAATTGTGAATGTCGTTGACCTTTTGAATGGAAAGCGTTCTCCATCTTCATTCATAAGTTGATGGAAGCTTTAATAATTGTACAATACAAATTATTTGGATTATAATTGGGTAATATTTAGCCGGTGGCGGTGTCTGCGCTGCGGGACCTTTATAGCTATGACAAACGCGTTGCTCACATTGTCTGTCTTTTTAACCGACACGACGTAGACAATTGATCGGTTAATCACGAAAAGCTCTCAATATACTTTTTGAGACTTCCTAGTATTGACTAGGAAGTCGCAAACAGTATATTGAGACAAAACATTGGTACAAAACATTCGTATGAGTAGATTCGTAAACACAAGCCGAAACACCAATTAACCACACGTTACACTCGAGTCTGATTTACTTAAACAACTGAACACCTGGGTCATATTCTAAAGCTTAACCTCAGCCTAAAGCCCGTGTGGCGAGAATTGTTTGAAAATAACATGGCCGCAATGATTTTGTGAATAGACTTAACGGTACCATATTGATACCTCATTAACATGGGCCAATAAATTCATACTGGCTCTAAAATGCAGAGGCATAGATTGCTTTGCGTTAGTTTTTATCCGACTGTTTCTTGTCTACTCAGATCAGGCTATTTTTTAACCGACTTCGAAAAAAGTAGGAGGTTCTATGTTCGGCTGTATGTATGTTTTTTTTATGTATTTTCGTCGATTTCTCCGTCATTTATGGACCGAATGGGATGTTTTTTTGCACTTGTATAGAAAATAATTCCGAGGTGGTTCAATAAAGTTTTTATTTCCCAGGGATTAGTATTAATCCCGCAAAACTGCAAAAAAAACTGTTTAAAACTAAGGGATTCGTACTCGTGTTTAGTTTTTTTCAAAACAATCATTTAATATGCGTATCTCTTTATTTCCGTGGGTGATGTCAGCGCTCAACTATGATCCTTTGCACCTTCTACCGACTAATCTTACCAATAAAATTACAAAGAAAGTATCACACTATTGTACATCGGTCAAATCAGTCTAGTAACAATGTTAAAACTCCGTATAGTGTCGTTTTTGCAATACATACAAGCGACCTCAAACTCATATTTAGGAGACAAATCAAACAATTTGATACAATCTCAAGCGGTCTCATTGACAATACCCATACCTTCAGTCTCGCAACAGTACAGTAGGTACCGGTGGGTTCAGTGTTAGCGCGACTTAGCGATGATGTCATCCGAGGTAACGGCCAGTGCCTCCACTCTCGGTAACTACGTTCACAGCACATTTCGATTCTTCGGTTCACTGTTTGGTAATCAGAATCACTCAACGGCTGCACAAATCCTAAACAATTTGCAAATGAATTCACAGAAAGTCTAAACTAATCGTAGTAGGTGTAGTAGGTAATTATTGTATAGCTTGCCCGGGATGGTTGTTTTTGCAATTCTGTATACAGCCTTATTAATTGAAAAGTCGCATAATCACGTTACATTTATATCACAAAATAGATTTGGATTTATTTTTTGCTGTTGCAAGCCGTTCGTTCAGCATGCCTGTACTACTTTTGGAGATGTATAAAAAAGCGTAGTGGACCTATAGGTAGCTCCTTCCTCTAGTTACGGTGGTCGGTGGTATCTGATTAGTTATGTACTTATGCATGAATTCTGCGTCAGCGCTTTAATTTTCGTGTCTGAACTATACCAATAGAGCCAAAACTTAGCTTCGTAGTCGTAAACTGCTTTGATCAAAAGCTTTATAAATTTAATCAAAACAAATAATTCCAAGGGAGAATGCCGATGGCATTGCCACGTTCAATGACTAAGCTAATTCATCGAGATATGTGCTGGAATTCTGGTCACGCTGCGCTCTGACCGGGCGCCTAGATAGATCTTGAATATTTCATCTCGATATCGTTCTTGTAGAGAAATATCCATCGGGCCTCGACAAACTTTTCACAACGTAAAGCGGGTGTGCAAATACTCGAAGCGTAGACAAGGACACTTGACGCACTCGACGGTCAAGTGAAAAGCGGACTGATTCACACGGTCTATTAATTTGCAAAGTTCAATTTCTTATGCCAATAAGGTCAACCTGGAATGACTTATCCTTTTGAAAATAGATTTACATAACATTAGGATAGTGTTTATTAGATGGCTGAAGACAAAAGTTATGCTTTTGGTTTTTCGAGAGCGATGTTCGCAAAAAAACTATTTTGCTTCAAAATATCGGAGCTTTTTATGTTATCCTTACTTGTTAAACGTTTTCGGTAATGTATGTGGTCAGTTTACTCTATCTCAGATAAAAGCGTGGAACGCGTCTGTCTGTCTAGGACAGCAGCTAACTACCATTCGCTGATTGGAAATAAGCTATTTATTTTCTCGCTGCTTCTGATGTGAGCGTCATTTTTCCCAAAGGGTAATGGTTTTCACAGCTAACAACCCCTTGTAGATGAGAAGAGAAATCATTCGTAGCGCCGGAATTCTTTCGATGATAGTTACTTGTTTTAGCGTCTGTCAGAGTTCGTTATTGTCGTTACGTGACGATTTTGCGACGATACCATTGTCAAAGTAAAGCGATTGGCTAGCGTAATCAAGCCCCTGTTTGATGGCTGATCGCGAGGAAGCCAAGAAGTCTTGTTGCTATGCTAGCCCAAAAAGTCAATAGCCTTATTGTTCTGTTGGTCGTGTAAAGAGGCTGCAGGTAGCATCACGTTGTCGACATTATTGGTATAACTGTGGTGTCAGGTCGCGCGCGGGGGGCATGGGAAACGTCGTGGACGCCCACGCGTGCTGCGACCGGTAATCGTACGCTCGGCGACACAACACAATGCGGATAGCAGCTTGTTCACGGCTTTGTACGTGTTGTAGCAGGGTCAGCTTGTCCCAATAAAGATATTTGTGGGACGAATGGGGCATAATTTTAGGGCTATGTGGAAGCGTTTTTTTTTGTTTTTTTAATGGAAAGTCTCCACGCCGCGTGAAAGGTTTCTCTTGAAAACTCTCATGTATCCGCCAGCGCTCTCGCTTCGTTCTCCACGGGAAACTGACCCTAAGTGAACCTATTATTCTTCTGTCGTTACATACCTACAACATAAAAAATCCCTTCGTCCTGACCGAGGGGTTCCGTAAAGTGTTTTTAGTCGTGAAAAGGTGAAGACATCTTTCTGTCTGATAGAGCGTTAAGCACTAACGTATATTGAAAAGGAATTTGCCTTTTATGCTGTATTTACAGGAATTTGGTAAAATGGTGCCCTATAAAGGTTTAAAACCAAGAGCCGTACCACAAAATACCCAAAGCGACGTTACAGCATAAAGATACCATCACTTAGCTGGAAAACTACCGTTTCACAAGTTACCCACAACTTTATGTCTTCGACTGTACATGACATCATCGGGGGTATAAGCGCAAATTAAAATGCTAGTTTCCTGTTTATATTAATTTTTATTTGGTATTTATTCCATATAAAGTAAAAATGGCTAGATCGATTCAAGGCGATAGAAGAGGAACTGACAAAATGTCCGTCCAAGATAAAATACCTGAGATTTATCTTTTACTTGCCAGTGCAGCTAGGATTTTGGGGACGCTACGACTTAGTAACGCAACATAGTAGCGTACTCGAGTGTATTTACAATATACTCGACGACGAGTGCATTAATAATGGGTGCAATTAGTGATTTTAGATATAAATCCCCTTTTAGGGACTTCCGAAGAAAAGCCGTGGCAATCGAAATAAGACTGAAACGACGTCAGGAGAAAATATACGTTATTCCATTTATACAGGGTTGTTTGTTGATTTTTTGCCACAGCATAAAGACCGTATTTTTTTATTTAATAAACCTAAATCTAAGAAAAGTTGTGAAATCACTATTGTAGAACAGATCATGACATAGCACTGGTCTTCCGTGGTGTTGGTTTGGTCGCAGAAAGCCTAAAAAGCGTTAACTCTTGCTGGATTATTTGTTAACCGACTTCCTTAAAAGGAGGAGGTTATATATTCGGATGTATGTATGTTTTTTTATTGTTTCTCCGTCGATTTCTCCTAGAATTAAAGACCGATTATGAAAATTCTTTCACTATTGTATAGAGAATGATCCCGAGGTGTCCCATAAAATTGTATTCCGGATTAGTATTTATCCAGGAAAATTTAAAATCAGTGTAACATAGTTTTTTCAAAACAATCATATTAGACAACAGACATTTCGGATGAAAGTAAGCTTAAATAAATGTTAATCAAACACCATTTCTCGGGAGTGAATTGAGGCGTACCAGCCTACGCTTAATGCTAAGATATTAGTTACCAATTAGGTATGTTTATCCAGTGTTTGTTTTAGTAATGAAACAGCTGTTTGGTTTGATTTGTGAGACTTGTCTATATTTTACAGTTAGGGTCTAATGAAGATCTGTATTCGATTCTTGGTAGTCTATTAGCAGAAATACAGATCATTCTTAGCAATTAATTACTTATTATGGTTACCAAAATTTTTTAGATGATATTTCTTTGTCAACCGCCAATTTAATTAAGGTAACACTAGTGTGACACCTTTGGTATAGTTACCAATATCCACGACAAGTTGAGTTTTCATGGATATTGGGTGAGAAAATTTCACTGGTACTAAAAGAAAACTCTCGCACAGCTCAAACATTCCATTGGCTGAAAGTTTCAAAGATTCCTTTGAAAACTGCTAAGACCTGATCTCGCTTCCTTTCCCGCTCCCCAGTAAAACAACATTATTTGGAACCCCGGCCTAAGGAGACCGATAAACCAATAGGTTACCTACACCTACATACCAACAGTTCTCGTTTTATTTTCTACCGATTTGTAAAGCGAAATAAATTTAAGTTGGCCCAAATTTATTGCAATTCTGCTGACAAGTAATAGAAGCCTCCAATCAGCTGAACTAAACAATAAGATCTACAGTTTTCTCCTTCCCTGTTAACTCTCGAGAAACGATACAAAGCATCTAGCAACTATGTAGGTACTGAACAGATATGCCCAACCTACATGTTTCTAGGGCCACTGCTGTGTTTACCGTCAGACCAAAAATCATAAAGAAAGGGTGAAAGGGTGTGTAAATGTTTAAATACTGCCAAAAATAATTGAGAGCAATAGAAGTAAATCGTGTGCTTTCATACGAAACATTTGTAGAGGTCAAAACGAGCTTTGCACATTAATCATTATTTTGACCAAGTACTTGACCAATAAATCTCTTGATTTATTGAAATCTACTGTCAAACTACTCGAAATTACAGCACTGCTTGTCATGATAAGTGTCCCATAGTATTAGTATACTAAAGCCTCTCTATTTATGTTGCACAACCTATAGCTTAGCAAGTTGCAAATAATAGTACATTTTCAGAATGAATGACCCGGGCTACAACGTGCAAGTAAATCACCCATTGATGTGTATCAGGCTTTCAGAGTCCATAAAAGAGCAGCAGGTTTGTACAGCACAGTGCGGGCCGCAGGTTGGAAATGCCTGATCTAGTTGCTATCCATCAAACAGGTTGGAACGTCTAGGGACGTCATTAAATGCGACCGAAAAGGATTTAGACGAGTCTCAATAAGGTGCGTTTTAGTCAGAGGTAAAAGTACCGCGAACCTGCCATGTTGAATAGCTGGTAACCTGCATCATTGTTGCTGTTATAATAAGGTACTCACCTGTTCGCTTTGAAATACATAATACGTGAACGCAGCTAAGTAACTCGTTTCCATATTGCTTTGATACCAATAACCAGGCACAGTGCAACAAACTTTTCTAGTTAGGTGGTGTAACTTGCAAAACTAAAGTTATACTACGCAAGATTGTAATAAAACTATCCCTAAAATCTTGTTTGAACATGCTTCATCTCGTTGGCTTTACGATAATTGCGAAATTCAAAACACTAATTGCAAAAAAGTATGTATATTGATCATAATTCGTCTACGAGACGAATACGTTGCGCCCCGAGCAATCGATGCCGAGAAGCGAGAACAGCTTTGTAACAGTGAATTGGTAAAAAGTACATATTAATGAAGATTTATTTACTACGCAGAGGCAGGTGGCCACTTTGGCCAGTGATAGCCAAGCTATGTCGATCAATGGTTCGACGTGATCTAAATCACGCCAATACCGCTGACGTGATTTAGCCACAACAGAAACGATTTATTTTTGATTGCCTACGATTTACTTAGCCAATGCGAGAAAGGGAAATCTTTGCTGAGATCAAGCTTGCATAAGTAGTATCTAGGTACATGGATATCTATGAAGATGTATGTATGTATTTATAGATGTCCAAAATGATTTTCCTGCTATTTCTAAATCAAGGGGTAAAATATACATTAAAAGTCTGGGCTTTCGAGTCGTAAAATCGTAAATAATATTGAGCGCGATGAATAGTTCAGACGTTTATTGTAGTGTCATAGAAAGTAGCCCAAGTTGCGACTGCCGCAGGCGGTGCCATGGGCGACCGGCTGCGTCAGCCTGATGGCAGATTACCAACCGATTGACCACGACCAAACTTATCGGACACTGTTTAGAGCAATTCGTTAGTTTTTAGGTCGATTAGTTTAGTTTTATGTACTTATACGGAAATTTTAAATATGGGTAATTGTGTCTAACGGTTTTTTGGTCGGAACAAGAGATCATTTGATGAGAGAAATCACGTGAGAGTGATCCGCATCTAATAAAAAGTGTCATTTATTATTTAATTCTTTATTCCACGATATACAAAACCTAAACCTAGAGATGTTATCTCAAAAGCGAGCTTAACCCTAAAAAGAGTTCTTCTAGCAAACCTTATTGGGAGAGAGAGACAATTTATTACTAATATTATAGGTAATATTATTAAATTTATTATATCTTAGGTACTGCATTAATCACTACTCTACTTTCAGGGATGATGAAGCTGTCGTTAATCTATTAAATGCCTTTTTAGAAACAGGTAGATGGCAAAACTCTAGCGATGAAAATCAATCATCTCGGGTATCATCCCAGGGTAATATAATGTTCGATAATTATTCGTTACAGTTTAATTTGTCATCACATGAATGACGATTTTAACGAGTGGATACGTGAAACGCAATAATCGTTTCTCATTGTTATGGGTCATAAACAGGCTACCGGTGTTTAGCAAACCCCATAAAAATACTCTATTGTCAAGTTGTTTCCTTGCATGTGGACAGCAATCTAAGAGTTTTTAGTGAGTTTTATCATTCCTTTGAATAAATTCCACTTTTCTACATATTGTGCATGCTTATGCACTTATGCATGGGAAGTAAGACTAACTCCAATATGTATGTAAGATTTACATGTAACAACAAAAATTTCAAGTTTGTATATAGCCTAGTTTTCGTGTCACTACATATTTATTTTAGGGTTAAAATAAATATGTAGTGACACGAAAACTAGGCTATAAAAACCTAGCGGCAAGAACGAGTTCAGCTATATATAGTACTTTCAATGAGAAAGAATCTCTTGAATATGCAAATGTACGAGTAGGTACCTATATCTAACGCGATAATACCCAGGTAAGTAAAGAAAATAATATAACTGTCCACTTTTATAGCAATCAATTTATGACCCATTATCGTAAAGTGAGAATCACATAGGCTAGAGAACAAGTCTTGAATAAATTAATTTTTCAATATTAAAATAAATTGTGAAAAGTCGATCGCAAATTAAAAGTCTCAGGTTTTATAATCGTACAAATCATAGGGTAAGGATTTCATATTTCAATATGTCATAAATCTTGATGTATTCAATATAAATAATAACCATTTGTCCAGTAACGCCAGCACCACAAATGTTTCATGGTTTTGTTATGATTATCGGATTTTAAGGAATTATTGCTATATTTGATCATGGTTCGGAATTTGATCAATAATATCGACAGGGCTTATAGGTATTTAATTTAGGTTTCATTCACATTAACCTACTGCCTGACGTTATTCATCATCATCATCATAATCAACCTATCTTAGTCCACTGCTGGACATAGGCCTCCCCCAATGAGCGCCAAAGCGCCCTGCTTTCAGATTTGCCGAATACCTTCTTCCTTGACGTTTTTAGTGTTATTGCATTCTCTGGTCTGACCAATTAGTAAATGCTTATTCCATTGGACCTTACTATCACAAAAAAATGACTTGGTCATGTTAAGACAAAACTCCATTCTAATCAATAAAGAAAAAAATCTCTTCACAAAGGCCTGATGAATAATATTTCAGGCCATCGTGTTGATTTACTGCTAAAGTCATAAACCATAACTGGGAAAATAGGGACATATCTATGTTATCCGTTAAAAGTTAGTATTAAAGAAGTAGGTATTATGTTCAGTTACTAGTTAGTATTATATTATTCTCTGCTAAAAGCTTCAAAGCTCTACACAATCTATTCGATCAACAATGACACTTGCGATGCCAGTCAAGTCACGGTGAATAAAGCTATAGGGTAGAGGAAATTTAAATTAATTTCATAAGCCTTGCAATTATTCTCGACATTCCGATAAGAACTCTGACGGGCAACAATTTAGAACAAGCACGGCATACCAAGATTGCACAGTTTGCCTATGTACCATTCTGGCTAATTAATTGATTTGCTGTGGTAGCCACATTCACCTGAATCGATACCTAGGTCATAGGTCGCTAATGCTAAACAAGGACAGATATATATTCAACAGTTGCGCAGTTTATTCTGTTTGAAATAGCGAATCACGCCTCCGCCGCAGAGAAGGACAGCACTACCGATAGTGAAATGTTACTCGGTACAGCGACGATGCAAATTGAACTGTGTTGAACTCTGTTTAGGTTCACTTTTTGCGCAGATTGATTCTAGTCACGATTTCAATTCTCTTCAGAGGCATTCGGTATTTCACTTCATTGTGTTTGTTATTATCATTTATGCCTTTAGAACGTATTATGATCATGATAATGGAAAAGATTTGAGGAAAAGATTTGAGGCAGATCTAGCAATTTATTCAATGGTGTCCTCCAACCGTGTGCTCTATGCCTTGCCGTGTCATCAGCACTTATAACGTCGACGTACGATAGACAATCGACCACATCCAGTGTTAAAAATATGCTATAGTCGAATGCAATCGTCGCTCGGTGCTCGCTCGCACATACCAATCAAAATCTACATCGCAACAAAAGCTTTTAAAATATTTCCATAATATGTGGTATCATCAAGAAACTCGTCATCGTTGTATTGTAAGACGTTTAGTTAGCAAGATATGAAATCTAAGTTACGTTCTGGTATTCGGACGACTCTACTATCAGTCAAAATCAATAGCGCCGTGGCCCATTGCCGGTCGACTGTTTGTTCAAGATACTATTTACGATAACGGACCACGATTTTGTACTTATACGGATAATACATTAAAATTGTATAAAATGTTGCTCTAGATATGGTGAAAAGCAATAATCGTTAGGAATTTACCGATAAACTTGGGGTCTGTAATAAGTAGCCAGCAAAAACGGTTATGAATACAGGGGTGTAACAAGACACTATTCGAAAAGATTCTGCAATCTGCGAAGGTCCACCTGCGACGGAGGAGGTTGCGGGTTCGATTTCCGCTTTGAGACAAATGTTTGTACGATCTTCAAATATTGTTCTGGGTGTTCTGGGTATTAATATAAATAAAATAAATAATATAATAAAAAAATATCTATCTATGTAATGTATTGTATTAAGTATATCAGTCATCTAGTACCCATAACACAAGCTCTGCTTAGCTTGGGGCTAGATGATGCTGTGTGGATTGTCCAGCATTATTAATATTATCATTATTATTAATTCTTATGCTATTTTCTCTTCCACACATACATCCATTACTGAACATTGTCATCCCCAAAGTAGAGAGAGAGAGTGTAAAAATATACAGACATAAGCGGCTTCCCTTACTCTGGCAGATTCCTTAAAGCTCTGTAATCCAATACCCCAACCACACAGCACAAAAACGTGCATTCAAATATGGGCTTAAACTCGTTATCTTTAGATACATTTTACAGTGACAAAATGGCTTCCCACAAGCTTCAAATGAGTGGTTCGCGAGCTGCCCACGGCATCAGATAATAGTCTGAAACCGTCAATATAAAATTCATTTAAGTGCTACGAGTTAAAGCCCATATTTGAATGTAAATTTTTGTGGTGTGCTGAAGCGATGCTTTTCAGGTATGCGACTAATTTTAGTCGGTTCTTACATCATCCACGGGCTGAAGCCACAACTGATTCTTAGCTGTATGCTAACATGCATTTTCTACACCTAGCTGTTCTATTTAAAATCTACCTACCTGTCCTCAAGCGCGCTGGCTGCATTGCCCCGCTGTATGGCAATGCTGATGCGCTGCGCCAGATACTCACCAGCTCTCTGAAGATTGTTTGCAACCGTCTGCAGTTAGCTCAATTGTTTCAATTGTAAATACTAGTTCTAATTTGTTTCTATTATTTGATAGTAATTTTATTTGTTAATAAAGTTTGTATAGAATAGCAACTCCGCCGTAAACTACGTACTTAATTAATTAACGTTACGATTTTGATGTGGTGTACAAAAAGGCTTACTATAAAATATCAGATTATCTAGAGGATAAAAAATCTTGTGACGGGATTTGCTCCAACTCGAAAAATAACAACAAAGAGGCTAAAGCTTTCTTCGTCGCTTCTTTATTACCGAAGCGACAGAAATCAAAAATATCACTCTATTTCAGTGTCAGTGTTTAATTTTTAAGAATTTGACTTTTTCACAAATCCGACGAACCCAAACTCGACGGGGTTAAGTCGTTTCACTTAGGAGTGCCTATGTCCATTCTCTGTCACCATCATCAGACCAGCAGGCGCAAGATTACTCTGCTGGGTCATACGGTTACATCACTGCCGGTTAATATCGAGTGAGGGATGGATAAGGGATGATGTGCGTGATTGCGTGATATTGGTGATGAAAGTGTACATTTATTGTATATAGGGCAATAAAGAGTTTTTGATTTGATTTGAGACATCGTACGTAATACACGAATCTAACGCAATATTTAGGTACAAGTGAGTTGCAAAGGGGCTCGATCAATGATTGGTAGAATAGGTACTTACAATACTTACGTAACTCTTTGACTATGAGTATGTATGTACCTAGTCTGTGACGTGCGTGCTGCAAGTCATTGCATTGCGCGATGTCATGATGTTCTAGCTACTCGTAGATACTGCAGCCAGCGTCTTGGGGACGCTTCCGACTGGTATTAATATGGATCAGTTGAGCTACTTGTAGATTGTTTGCAACAGTCTGAAGTTAGCTTATTTGTTTCAATTGTAAATACCAGTTCTAATTTGTTTTTATTATTTGATTGTAATTTTCTTTGCTAATAAAGATTTATTTTATTATATTGAATATTCTGATTCCAAAAATAAAGTCATATAGACGCCGCCTGAGTAAAGTCAGTAAAAGAATACAAAATGTTGAGCTACAATAACAAATTGTATTACAACTTCTTCATAAAAAAAATCGATTTTCATAAAAAATCGAATCGGTAAAGCATTAGAACATGACTATTTGATTGTCAGTCGACCTACAAAAAAATTAATAATTTAATGGAATAGGTATAGTCGGTAAAATGCGATCGATTTCTTGTCAAACACTAAGAGATAATAAAGACACATAATTGTCACAGAAATAGCTAGTCACAATAAATACCTCAGTATGTCCAAAAAATTAAATTTTTTAGACATAACATTTAGGTAAGGTTTCCTTTGTTAATAAAGGTCATTGCCAATGTAGCACTCGTAGATCATTAAAATAGCTGCCTGCCATAGAACACTAAGAGCCGTCACACGCAGGCGATATGCTAGCGATTTCAAGGCGAGTGCACAGCGACCTGCGATTGTTAAGTGCGGCGAGCTCGTTGCGTACCCGCGGTGTCATCGCGGCGCACTCACCTCGCTTTCAAATCTCTTACCTCCGAATAATCAAACGCAACTGGTGTAAACACGTCCCATCAGAAATGTCCAAATGACGATTTTTTTGACAGTTTTCAATTAAATAATGTCATATTATTGCGCCTTAGTTGCATTTGTGATTTCGCGGTTGAACCAATGCCACTCCATATTCTAAGCACCTGCATGCATAAGATTCCACCAAAGTGTGTGGGATCACCAGCCCAATATTTTATTGTGTGAAACTAAGACCGTTAGTTCCCCCATCAATGATTCAGATTTCAGATCTAAACCGAGAAACCGGGGTGTGAAGCCGACAGACTAAAAATCATCTACCTGTACAAATCCTGTCCATAAAAGAATCTGTCGTAAAACCAAAATCTAACATAAACCGAAAAAGGGGCATGCTTGACATTACTTTGATCAATTTCGAAGGTTTCAATAAAAGTATTTTTATTATATAACCTATCGTTTGGCTGAAAAATCCAAAAATGTATGTGCGAACTTTGACCTTGAATATTTTTTTCTACTCATGGAATCGATGGGGCTTTTCACATTTTGTTTATTATGGTGTCTCTAACGCTCATATCATTTTTCAGCTTTATCCGAAATTATGTGAGCATGTCTCTTTTTTTTGAAAGGACTCAAACTATTTGTGTGTGCAAGATCTTTTAAGTTAGCGTAACGGTATCAACCATTAATGTAAAACTTGCTACTACAATCATTAGCAAACTATTAATTAATTAAGCTAGTACGTAAGATTATTGTCTGTACTCATTTAAGTGAATTAATGTGTTGTTCTTTTGAGTAAATAAATTCGTTAAAATGAACTGATTTTGACCGGACTAATAAAGATTCGAGCAGAAGTCTTGTACCTTTGTTTTTCTTGTAAAGTCCGGCAGCGGTTTCTTAAATAGTCCCGTTTGTTTATGTTTATTAGTTCCGCTGGGCCGAAGGGACTGGCCCTTACATTTAATTAGCTAGGTATTTAACAGCCAACTAGCAGTTATGTAAGCCGAGCTGTGCCCGCCACTGCGCCTTCGTAGAATTAACAATATCAAGGTTTAAATATTTTATAATTTTTCGCGTAACACTAATTTTTATTGTTAAATAATATCAGCTATGTGCCATAAGTCCCGTCAAAATTACATTTAGCTAATAAATTGACATTACAAACAAACACATCAATTTTATTTATTTGTTTACAGGGTGTCACGTTATATGTGTACTATGCCGAAAGAGGAAAAATGCAATAAGGCGAATAATGATCGAAATTACTTAGAATAAAAGTTGATCGCCTCGGCATCCACAACCACCCCCTTTCGGCTTAGTAAACATATTTCGTGGCTCATAGTTCATAGTTTTTGTATAAAAAATTTTACATGTCAATTAAGTATCTAAGCATGATATACAATTCTAAAATTGTACCTACTTGAACATAAAAACTTACATAATTTCCCAAAGAAAACAGAAAAAGATAAATAAATAACAACATTCATAAGAATAAAACTATCTTTTTGAGCTTATGAACTCATCATAACTATAAAATACTGTACCTGTATACGTAGGTTTATCGACGGATTTAAAAATAAATTAAGTAACTTTTAAATGGGTCAGCAAACAAAGGCGGAATTCGCAAAATACTCGCCGGTTTTTCAGTTTATCTATACGTTGGTATTGCAGAAATATTGATAAGATAATGGAGACAGATAAAAATTGTAGTGTAAATAAAAGATGCATATTTTTCGCTGATATCGTTTTAAAGGTACTTGCTGAAGTACTTTTGCATTTCCTACGTTTTTACGACGCCTCGCCGTTGTTGCCAGCTCATAACTAATAAGTATTTTTTCTATATCCGACTATAACGAATTCGTCGAATTAGATATGTAAGTGGTACCACAATCGGATAAAAAAAATACACTTTAGTACTCTTTAGTCTTTCCTAAAGTACATTGCACACGTATGTGAAGCACCATTACCGCACAACTCTCGCACGCCTCCACCTCAAATAGTGCTGACCACACTCTGATCCAGTCCGCTCACGTTTGGCGTGTGATTGTGCTACTTGCTCCAAGTGCGGTCAACGCGACAGCGCGCGTGTCACTCGCTTGACTTTTGCGGTAACCAATACGTAAACCAACGAGTCGCTTGCTTAAAAAGATAAAAAAAGATAAAATACATTTTATATACCCAAAAAAACACAAGAACATAACAAAAAAAGTGAATAGGTACATTAATAGGGATGGGTAAAAAGGGGTCCCTAACTCAGCATTTTGCAGTGGTGCTTGTGACGAGCTTGCTTACCGTGCGTTGTCAGCTATTTTACTGTCACTGTAAAGTGTTTTAATGCAAATTTTTGTGCTCTGCGGTATTGATGCGGCTTTGATATGCATGACTCAACGACTGCTTTTCCAGTTCAGTCAATGAGTGCTCAAAAGAGGGGGTGAATTAATGGAAAGCAGAAAGTTTGGGAATTGGTGAAAAATATATAGAACACAATAAAAAAAATATGATATATATATATGTACATTATAAAAAAAGTCCTATGACGCATCTTGTACGAAATTTAAGCAAAAAACTAAAAACGGGACCTTCTGTGTGCCTTAAAGTCATTTATAACGGGATATTTACCATGCTTTGAGTTTTGAGCTTTCCAAAACTTTCTTTGCTTTCTTTGTGCGCCCTCCCCATAGGGCTCACCTCAAAGGGGTAGTAGCTTTAAGATGGTCTGACTCTTAACTAATCCAAAAAAGTTCTGAGGTTCAACTTTCTACTTTCGACCTTTCCATCCACAATCATTCATTGACTGGACTATTCCACCAAAATCACTCTTTAGTATGTACAACGTACTTATACTACCTAGATGTGGTAGTCAATTGTGCTAAGTGCTGCATAAAAATATCTGATATAGCTGCTCTACCTATTTCCTAGGCTCTACAATATGGAGTCGCTCCAAACAGACATGTATCCTTAGTGCGCGTTAGACAGTGCATTACTATTATTATATATTCTCTGGCACTAGCCTAACGCCATGCTACAGCTTGTCGCACACCTGGATATAACCGCTGCAGCACAGCACAAAAATGTACATTCAAATGGGCTTTAAATCGTAGCACTTAAATTAATTTTAACTTGACGGCATTAGACTATCATCTAATGCCGTGGACAGCTCGCGGACCAATCATTTGAAGGTAGTGGGAAGGCATTTTGTTACTGTCAAATAGAACGCCCCGGGCGCTAATAGTATGGAACGCTCTGTAGCGAATAAAATTATAACTCGCTGTAAAGTACATACGCGTTCTATTCGAAGAAGCCTTTAGTATATTAAAAGTGTTGTAAGAACAGAATAGCTAAGTATACTCGTATTGTGAGTTTCTGATTTTTTCAGAGAAACAATAACGATATGGTATGTTTTCCCTCGTAGGTCTCTTCTCTGGTATTCTCTAATATAAACTGACTTTGAAAATTGCATCAGCAAAAGTGAAATCCGAAGACCGCTTGTTAGCAGAAGTTGAGAAAGCACGCCATGGCATTAGATTAGTCTACAAATAAAATTATTTTAGAACCAATGAAAAATTTATCGCTTGTTCTTACATTTGTCTGTAAACTAGCTGCGCCGTGCGGCTTGGCCCGCGTAGAAGTTGATTGTACACCCCCTAGGGGTTTTGTAAATATAAAAAATAGGTGTATCATCATTTACTTTTACTTTATTTATACTATTATTATTTATTACCGAGTTTTGAGTGGATCGAACCAAGGAAGTGTAATTTTCTATACAAATTTTCCCACCCTTTTTAACCCCCTCAGAGGTTTATTTTTGAAAATAAAATTACTTTAACTACTTACATACCAAATATCATCTAAATATATTAAGTAGTTACACGGAGATAGGTGGTAACAAACATTCACACGAACTTTCGCATTTATAATATTGTAGAGTATGATAGAGTCATCAATGTGTAAAACGTATCGTTAAATTTAAAGTAGGATAGAGCAGTTATGATCACAGGCTAGACTAGTGTGGAACAAGAAAGCCTTGTGGTGGTGGTACCATGTACCTAAGGGTTCGTGCAGACTGCAGACACAAGTGAAATGTTTTTGCATAATTAACAACTGGAATTCTTGTACAACACTATGAGATTTTGTATAATTAGAAACGTTTTTTTAAACATCTCCACCTCCACCTCCACAGCCTATATTGGTCCAATGCTGGACCCAGGCCTGCCCCGGATAAGCGCCTTGTTGGCTTTAATCTCACGGGGGGTAATGCCCATAACCCCCACGCTGGGCATGCGGATTGGGGATCAAAGTTCGGTGGTGATCTATTTAAAGCTATATTATTCTTGCCTAAATCGGGACCATTTATAAAATGAATACTCAACTTATTTTTTCTTATAGATCACCTCTATATTTGCACAAACAAAAAAAAACAGATCAGTCAAGCTTTTTTAAGTTTAAGCGAGACTAACGAACAGGAATTTGATTTTTATGTCTACCTAAATACTCCTATGTTTATGTTCCAATTTAATGCCGTTTAAGATTAGGTAGACCATTGTAATTTTCTTGAAATTATATGTTACGATGTTACTATCTTGTAGTGAGAGAATTATTCACATTGTATACAAGTATGTAGCTACCTTACTTATAAGCTACAAGAAGAACGGGTTCCACTCAAGTCTAGAGTCCAGTATCGAATATAAAGTGAAACTGCACTGAGCTGTTTATCAATTGCAATTTCATTATCTAGCCGACACCTGCCCGAGAGCAATTCCACAGAATATGGATTGTGCCATGGCAAAGACAAATGTGAACCTCCATGAAAGGTACCACCCATTTGCTATAAAACAATGTCATCTCATCTCACAACATGTCATGTTAACTAACTAACAGCTAAAAAAGGTTTCTTCGTCGCTTCTTTACTTTAGTCTACATACCGAAGCGACTGAAATCAATAATATCACATTATTTCCGTGTCAGTGTTGAATTATTAAGAATATGAAAAGGTCATATTCTTAATAATTCAACATTGTAGTGTTTTATAGTATAAGGAAATAAAGAGTTTTTGACTTTGACTCAGCAAAACATAACTAAACATTTTGGAGAGATAGCGACTGCAGTGTTGAATTATCTGAAGTGTGAATTTATCGATAAAAAAGTTATGTTTACATTTCACGCAGTTGTTTTGAGAGGTCAACACAGGTAAAATCACCATGGTCGTGATCATACAAGTAAGAGCAAAGTATCTAACAACTTAGCCCAATGCCAAATTCAAGAACGTACAAACGCAACTTTTGACGATGGATCATGAAAGGAAGTTTGAATGGGATACCAGAACACAGTACATAATGGCGCTGCTGTGCCAGACAATCAGCACCACGACGTTTATGTCGCTGCCACTGGTAGCGCTCACGCACGGCGCCGCGGGCTACCTTATCGGCTATACCCTGGTCCACCTGCTTCTCGGCATTCCCCTGCTCTACATGGAGTTTATCATAAGCCAGTTCACGGCCCGCGACTGCCTCCAAGTCTGGCGGGCTCGCCCGTGCTTATCCCACATCGGCTACATACAAATTTTCTGGCAAATCTTTTTCATCTTGTACAATCACACCGTTGTAGCCTTCATCATTCACTACTTCCTCATAAGCTTCGAAGACCCCGTGCCCTATTTCATCTGCGGAAAGTGGGCAAACAAGGAGTGTGGAATCCTTAAAACGAATTATACCGTGAATCAAGACTGCATCAAAAACAGGGACGAAGGCTACACCTACTGCAAATACCTGTATAAAACATTTCCCGAATACCAGTACTGGCGGTATCAAATACTCGGTCAAAATGAAACCTATTTATTTATAGCGTGGCGAGTCTGCCTCGCTTCTGCGCTCGCGTGCTGCTTAGTGTTCTTGGCTTGTTTTAGAAGAAAACAATCTTTGAAATGGTTCCTCGGTTTTATCACAGTTTTTCCCGTAATAGGATACATGTTTATTATGATCGGGTCGATGATGCAGAAAGGTGTCGTAACGTGGTATTCAGAATCAATAGATTCTGATTTTGAAATGTTTAAAAATAACTATTCCATTTCACATATAATACAGCAGGTTCTATTCAGCCTGAACATCGGCACTGGGCTGTCGTTCAACCTGGGTGCGTCGACGTCGTTCCGCGCGCCGCTGTACTCCAACATTGTAATCACGGTAGCTATCTGCACCGTGTTCTCAATATTCGCTGTCTGCACCATCGCTATGATGCCCTGTCCCTTCTCTCAAGTCTACGGGATCTTACCGAGCACCTTCATTAAGTATGAGATGGCTCTCGTCTTCGAGAAGATCCCATCGCTACTGAAGGAGTACGAATCAAATTATAGCTATCTAATACTGATATACAGCAGCAACACCGTTCTAGGACTGAGCACGAACATCATGATGATTCAACACGGACTGGAGATGATGGCGCAACGGTATAAGATCGTCTCTAATTATCCAGGTTTCTCTTGCTTCTTATGTCTGGCTATTCTATTTTTGGTAACGATTCCACTTCTCGGCAACAAGGGCGTATACACAGTTTTCCATTACAGAAAATTTCTGCAATTGATATCCACGTTCTTCATAGTAGTCGAGTGCTGTGTGTTCGTTTTGTGGTATGGCTTGGAAAAATTTTCAGAGGACGTACACTTCATGCAAGGTATTCGGCCAGGATGCTTCTTGAAAATGGTATGGATCCTGTCCAGCGTGATTGTGGCATGCGTGTATTTCAAAGAGCTTTACTTACAATACCAAACATACAATCCAAATAATTGGGGCGCATTTTTTGGATGGTATACGATGATTTTTTTGATGGCATGGACGGTGTTATTGACGTTAGCGCGGTTGGCGTTGGCGGGTGTGCGGAAGCGGTTCCGGAAGGAGACCGCGGTGGATCAGTCGTGGGGCCCGCGGAACGAGGTGCTGCTGCGGAGCCGGGCCATGTTCACGGCGCAGGCCATGACCAAGGAGTATATTTACCGGCAGTACCACCTGCAGGCCGGCATCATGGCGCGGCAGAAGACCTCCAACGTTAGGAGACCGCTCGATTACAACGAATAGCGCAACATCCAACTATTTTTTTAAATGTTCATGTACCCATTAATGATTCAACTCAGAATGTATAATCGGATAATAAATTAGCCAGTAGAAGGGGTTATTAGTGGCACGCGTGAGTTAGTTTTTATTTATTTTCAGTTATGAGTCACCCTCCTAGCATTATAATGTAAGCTTTTAAGTATATTATTATTGAACTAGTATTGGCTATTGCGTAATTCTTTATACCTACTTCACCATGACTCAACGCCCAAAGTATCAAAATTCGAGTTTGTCTCAGAACCTTAGAACTTTATTGTCAAAATATTATGAGAGGTATCAATAATAATGTTTGCTTTTAACGTTTATCTGTGTGCTTTTACTAATTGTAGGAACCGCCAATGATTCTATGTCAACCACGAACACAATCCTAAAACTTGACTCAAGTAGGCACAAAATTTATTACTCAGCGAGCCATAAAAAAGAAAGTCAACGGTTTCCTCTTCAGCCCCCACCCACTCTCATGTCCGACTTTTGTAAAGATAAATAGGTACCAACATTACTTATTTAAAAAAAGTGGCGCGCCAAGCTGTCTGCTTAGTCGTCGCAGCGCAGGTTCCAGTGCGTCTTTTCCGCGGTGCAGCGTGACCTTTGCTCGCCGACGTCTCCTGCACTCCGGAGGCTTAGCCCGATATGTAGCAATGTACATCATGCATCGTTTGAAGGTTAATCGTCTGATTACCGCTAATTGCGAGCTAGTTTGCGCTACATCTTTGTTTGATGCTCAGTCTATACCTTACAGCCTTAGACCGTTTCGGCAAATAGGTCCGCCATCCTTGTAAGTGAAGTGAGAGGTATCCTATAAAAAGTTAGGTTCATAACTTTTTATAGGATACCTCTCACTTCTTGTGTAATTCAGTAGGTAATAGGTTAATAATTCACACACTAGCTGCCACCCGGGGCTTAGCCAGCGCTTTTTAAGAAACCAATGTCCGTCCATCGATTATAGTTTTCTAATGATTTGACAAAGGCTATTTTTACGGAATATTGTATTTTTCTCATACTTTTTTTGTACGTCAGTACGTGAATACGAAGTCTATCGAGCTCTTGGAAACTTTTTTGTAATCGTTTTGTGCACGCTCATACATAAGCACTGATTTTGTATGGAAAAGGGAACCATTATCAAACTTAGCAATTTTCGCAGATAAACTTGCGCTAATACCTATCTAGCCCTACATAATTTAAATATATTATCTATGAAGCAGATTAGCAGCTTTTATGTACCTATAGCTAAGTATTAACGTTTAAGCTTTGACCTTTAACTGGTTAGACAGGTAAACACTTCTAGGTTTAGCTTTAAATCTGTTACTTGTTCGAAATAACTCGATAGGGACTTAGCTATACCTACTGATAGTATGTTTTACTTAGACTGGCAGAATAAGACTTGGACTGAACAGAATTAGAATTCTGCTCGTGTGAAGGCGCCGCCATCCAGGCTTGGTTCAGACCGTTAATTAAACGGGATTTTTTCTATGCCTTAGGTGAAACGTAGTTTTGCAAGTTTAATTTCTGCTGCAAACATACTTTTTGTGAGCACTTTTCTCTGTGAGTAAATCAATACTCACTAAGACAAACATGGTTAAGGACTTTTTTTTAGATACGTTGTATTGTAATAGCATATATAGTTATTCTGTGGTAATAGGTAGGTAGGTACCAAAGCTTTTCAGTAGTGAGCGCCGTTTAAAAAATTCTATAAAATCTATGTAGAGCAAAAACACAACGAAGAAATCTAGTAGTTAAACCGGTCTCTAAAATCAACAGCGGAAGACTGACAACGGAAATTTCTAAAGAGTTTTGTTGTACCTAATCATGGAAGGAGATCTTAATGTAATCTATTAAAATACGGTATTTTGAAATAGGTGTAATCAAGAAACTACACTAATTGTGTTGTAAGCAGACGGTATATAGTTCCTATCGTTAACTTATGGCTTGGAAGACTTACGGCAACCATCAGTAAGGTAGGGAACGCTATCTCTTCGCCGGTGTCGACACTTAACCGTTGTTCCACAATTGCACAATGTTTAGGTGCTTTTCGAAAAACTATCCATATCGGGCTTAAAGTTACTGTGCGCGAGCCGTTGATTTAAAAGGCTGTTAGGCCATCGCCGGGGAAAACAGCTAGTGCACTTCGAGTCAGGTACATGACAGAGGAACGAGGAACCTTTCGCTTCATACCAAATATAAACTTCGAGGGCTGAGGCTAAATTCTAGCTTGGTGTGGAATTTTAGCAAAAACAACGAATTATATTATATTATTGCTGTTAAATTAAATTTCGCAGGTAGAGTTAAACCTCTCACAGAACAGTAATATGTTGCAAATTATTAGCGCAGGTCCCTCCGGAATTCACGTTACCAATATTTTACTTGAATGTGCAAATTCATTGGCTCATTTTATACGAAAACATGCTACAACTATTCGTTGACACATAAGTATGCGCATAATAAACCCTACATATGTCAATTAAACGATCTAACAAGAAAATGCAGAGTTGAAATCAAGTAGAACGAACAGAGAGCAGCGGTTAGGACGTCTTAAATCTTCAGTTATAGGACAACATTTCGAAGTCTGCGTCGACCGATAAGTGGTCGAGCGTGTCAATAAGAGATAACTAACGCAAATAATATAGTGAGCCATGTCGATGACACAAGATAAATAGGACGAAAGAACTTTAAAGTTGGATGTTACTCGTGGAATAGCTTTTTCTGAAAATTCCTAAATACTAATAGGAATAAATTAATAACGCGAAAGTAACCCTGTCCGTCTGTCTTTTACCTTTTCACAACTGAAATGATTTTGATATTAGGAAGCGTAATAACTAGTTTCATTCCTTTGTACTTTTTTATACCAGATAATCTCTCATATTCCACATCATATATACTAAGGTCACTTTAATTATTTCTTGCTTGTTTTATAATTGTATTTCCATTAATGTTTATTTAAACCACATCTACCTTGGATATTAGATATACACATTGTTTTTTAGGTCTACGGTTTAGTTTGGAAGACATAAACTTTTTATTGTGTTTTTCTGTGTAGTTAGGTACATCACATTTGGTAGTTCCCTGTGAAATTTTATTTTTAATCTTATTTTGTTCGCTCACCATATTATGTAGTAAAAAGCAAAGTAAGTAGTCCGAAATTTCGTTAAGTTAAGTCAAACTACTGTTCTCCACGATACAGGCTGTGCCTAGTGTGGAGACCGCAGGAAAACTATAACATTGTTATTACAAACGAAATAAATATTATTTATTTATTATTATTTTTGGATAACCTAAAGCGCGTGTAACGCTTAATATTTTTGTACCGATCGTGCAGACATCTCATTTATCAAGTCAAATAAAATCAAGAGTTCTCTGGTATGTACTAGACAATTTACCTACAAAATACAGACATTCGCATATACAAAGTCGTGCGAATGTGTTGTTTGGTTGTTAACCGCGGGGCACGGATCGTCTGCATCTGCGCAGCCACGGGCCGGAATGCGGCGACTGGTGGCCGTTGCCAAAGCCGCAGGGTAGAAAGCGAGCTCGCGCACCGGCCAAATAGAACGGCCCTTTGACTGCGAATCACAATAGCGGGACCCAGCCCAAAACATGCGTATGCGACTGAAACAAGTGCTGAGCCGGCAGTGTCCTATTTTCCATGAAATGATCGTATCATTAAAGAAATACCTACATCGACACCTTTTCATTCATAGGTCAATCGGTTAATAACTATGGGATAGGACTATAGTGCCTAGGACGCGACTAAACACGGAGTCGAGCAATAAGACCCATTAAAAGACAAACCATTGAAAGTGAAGAATAGGCAAAGAAACTGTCACCAATGAGCTATAAGAGTCGCCGTCAAAGGTACCGCAGAAATGCAATTTGTACAACAAAATACGCGCAGTCGCAATCGCCTTATTGCGTGCTTAATAAAGCGTTGATGGAAAGATAGCAGCGGCAATGTGTCTTCATTACTGGATGACTACTACCTATAAGAGCAAAAATCGTAAATCTACCCAAAAACATGGCAATGTACGCTGAGCTTTCCATTGAACGGAAAAATGCACCGTGAAGCCGGTTTCTGTACCTTCCGGATTCCCAACCTGCTGCTCTAGGTCAGCGTGGCTGTCTCGCTCGCACTCGGGCCGCGGGCCGAGGATTGCAAGATCGATTTGGGGTCGCGTCGCCCTAACCTAGATTGTCTTAGCTCGGTACACTTTGTAATGTAGCCTGCCTGGACTCTGTACGAGGAGTTACCACACCATTATTTGCGATCTAATACAAAGAACTTGTACCTAATTGACGTTAACATTTGTTTTTTACCTAAATCTAGGCTCTGCGCTACTTCATCAGAAGCGGTCTGCTTCTTTAATCTGCGCGTTCACTCGATAAAAAAATACCATAAGTAGGTACCTCCCTCAGGTTCCCAAGAATACCAGGATGTCTCATCCTGGTATTCTTGGGAAAGATTTCCAAGTGCCATCACGATAAGTATATTTTTTTTAATTTGATTTTGAATGTCAACTGCTTCTCGTTTTTACTCATGTACACACGTGTGTCACATACGTGTTCATTATGGAATGTTGTGTATATTTTTTATTTTTTTTATTAACTCTTTATTGACAAAGAAAATTACAATTTAATAATAAAACCAAATTAGAACTAGTACTTACAATTTAAACAATTAAGCTAACAGCAGACTGTTGCAAACAATCTACAGGTAGCTCAACTGATCCATATCATATAAGACGCTGGCTGCATTACCCCGCTGTATGGCAATGCTGATGCACTGCGCCAGATACCCAGATATCCCATGTATAACTCTAGATATGGCTATAAAATATTGCATTGCATCAGAAGTGGGTTTAGTATACATCATTTCAATGGGTCGCCTGTCTGGGGAAAGGATATTATTGTGTGCGCATTATTTGAACGGTGCTCCAGAAACACTATTAGGTGCTAGGGATCACTGCTTCACCCTACCCCCACTCCATTACCTACTATTTATGTACAACGTTTACATTGCCTTTTACGAAAACTTGCTACTAGAGATATCTGACATAGAGCAGTGGGTATTGGCACTAATAAAATTATTTAATAAAACTCCGATAACTAACGAGATCTTTTTAAGGGTGTGCTTAATCTTCTTCGAATTAAATAGTTAGGTCTGTTTGTCCTCATTCCTTGTGCGGTACCAAACAGGTACTTTACCTGAGTACCTGTTTGGCATTAGGCACGTATGGTATTCATTAGGTACTTCACTTAATACCTCTATATTTCCATGAAATTTTAATTTAATTTTATTATTATTATAAAATATATGTTATTTATAAAGATATTTAATTAAGTAAATGGCAATGGCCTTTATTGACAAAGTAAATTACAATCAAATAATAGAAACAAATAAGAACTAGTATTTACAACACTTATCAGTTTGCAATATTGTTTAATATTGCAAACTGATAAGTAAGATTCGATTAGCAGCTTGTGGTGGATATATTAACGTAATAGGAACCACAAGCTGCTAATCGAATCTTGTCTATAATTACTTTCTCAACTAAACTTGCGAAGAGTGTAAGTCTTGGACGTATGTCAGTACAGTTTCAACTTCAAATTCTTGTCTGATAACTCTGCGTCTGGTTTGACACAATTCAGCCAATATTGTTTTTGTTTTCCTGTGTAAAATTAATTTTATTTTTATGTTCATGTACCTATTATGTAACCCAGCTTTGTGCCACCACACCAGGACTTGTCCAAAATTCAGCGCTGCTAATAGTTCGGCTTGTAGCGGCATAATGCTGAGACAGGACCTTTTGGGCCCCATAAAGTAACACTGTATAATTGTATTTGTTTTATTTTCATTTTTTTTAACCTATAATCTTATGTGTTTCTTGTACCTGTATATTATTGTAATGTGTCGTATTACTTATTGTGGGTTCAAATAAATTTATTTTCTTTCTTTCTTTCGTTACAATTGGAACAATTAACCTAACTGCAGACTGTTGCAAACAATCTACAGGTAGCTCATAATAACGCAATCTCAAAACTAATCCATTGGCTTTGATATATTAACGTAATATATATAATCATCCAATTTCTTTGGCAATGTTACAATTCGCCGTCAAAATAAATTTACAAGAACAAAGTCATTTTGTCCGCTGTTGGATGTCAGCAGGGCGACCCTCTCGGTCCGGCCATATTTAGCCTTGCCATCCAACCGATAATTCAACGTCTCCAATCCAAGCTCAATGTTTGGTATTTGGATGACGGAACTTTAGGTGGAGAGGTAAACACAGTTTTTGATGATCTAAAAATCATCACAGATGAATTTCGAAAAATAGGTTTGGAATTAAATTTTTCAAAGTGCGAGCTTTTTATTTCGGACTCTTGTGTAGACAAAAACAATATCATTGGAAAATTCAATAGTTTAGCCCCCAACATAACAGTTGATGATAAATGTTCACTTCGCCTCCTTGGTTCACCAATTCTTGATGAGTCTTTTCAGTCCTTTGTAGACGAGAAAATTCAAAATTTCAACAAAACTTCGGACAGACTGCTCAAAATTAATAGCCATATGGCTTTTACGATAATTCGATTTTGTCTTTTTGTACCTAAATTTACGTATTCTTTGAGATGTAGTCAACTGTGGAAACACAGTGAGCTCTTGGAAGGCTTAGACAACATAATAAAGAATACTCTATCATCGGTTTTGAATGTCGATTTAGATGACAAGGCATGGTCGCAGGCCTCCCTGCCTGTCAAATTGGGAGGCTTGGGTATACGCAAAATTTCAAGTGTAGCCCTTCCAGCGTTCCTGTCTTCCGTCTACAGCACTAGTTCTGTAGTTGAAAAAATTTTTAGTCATCTTGTTTGGTCCCACCTGGAATTTCATTCAAAATTTCATTTTTAGACGAAGCTCGAACGGCTTGGCATAATGCTTGCCCTAATGCTGCTCCCGCAAAATCTCTTTTGTCTCAACGGCAATGGGACGGGCCTCTGTGTGAGTTGACACGGAATAGTTTGTTACAAACGTGCTCCAGCTCTGCGGATCGTGCCCGTCTCCTGGCCGTTTCTAAATGGGAGTCAGGACATTGGTTGCAAGCATTTCCTTCATTTAACACTGGCACTTTATTGGATCCCGTAACTTTCCGTATCGCAACATGTCTTCGGTTGGGTGCAATGTGTTGCGCGCCTCATCAATGCCAGTGCAGTACTGCTGTCGAACAGCTTGGTCATCACGGATTATCGTGTACTAGGGCCGCCGGTCGGATATCTCGTCATGCCAGCCTTAACGACGTCATCCGGCGGGTCTTTGTCACCGCTAACGTACCAGCTATTCTCGAACCGAATGGTCTGTTGCGTGACGATGGTAAGAGGCCTGACGGCATGACACTAGTCCCATGGGAGTTGGGGAGGCCCATTGTGTGGGACGCTACATGCGTCGACACACTTGCGCCTTCCCATCTTCCGAGGACATCCGTAAGGGCTGGTGCGGCGGCAGATTTGGCCGAGGATCTCAAGAGGCGCAAATATGCAGGTCTCGACAGAGCCTACACATTTGGTCCCTTTGGGGTCGAGACCCTAGGCCGTGGGGTACCGAGGCTCTCCGGGTTTTTAAAAAGTTATCTGAGCGTCTGGTCGAAGCGACGCGTGACCCGATAGCTGGTGGGTAGTTGGCGCAGCGCATCAGCATTTCCATACAGCGGCGCAATGCAGCCAGCGTCTAGGGGACGCTTCCGACTGGTATTGATATGGATCAGTTGAGTTACCTGTAGATTGTTTGCAACAGTCTGCAAAGGCCCGCCGGATGATGTCGTTAAGACTGGCATGGCGAGATACACGATAGTCCGTGATGACCGAGCTGTTCGACAGCTATACTACTGCACTGGCATTGATGAGCGCAACATCTTGCACCCAACCGAAGACATGTAGCGATACGGAAAGCTACGGGATCCAATAAAGTGCAAGTGTTAAATGAAGGAAATGCTTACAACCAAGGTTTTCAAACCTGACTCCCATTTAGAAATGGCCAGGAGACGGGCACGATCCGCAGAGCTGGAGCACGTTTGTAACAAACAATTCCGTGTCAACTCACACAGAGGCCCGTCCCATTGCCATTGGGACAAAAGAGATTTTGGGGGAGCAGCATTGGGGCAAGCACTATGCCAAGCCGTACGAGCTTTGTCTAAAAAAGAAATTTTTAATGTAATTCCAGGTGGGGTATGTTGAAATTTAGAATTTTCTCATCTACAAATGACTGGTAAATTTATTTATTTATTATTATATGTTGTATTATTATTATATATGTAATTTTAATGTTTATGTTCTTGTTAGAATGCACTGCCTATTTACCATATTAGTTTAATAATATAAAGTAACCAACAAACAAACAATGTATAATTAATAATTTGGATAAAGAACGAATGACCTAGATTTTATTGTTTAGAATCAGATGTAAGAAGGTATGTATTAATGTCCCTTTTAATAAAAAGTTAAAACGATTTAATGATGTAGATTGTTTGCAACAGTCTGCAGTTAGCCTAATTGTTTCATTTGTTTACTAGTTCTAATTTGTTTTTATTATTTGATTGTAATTTTATTTGTTAATAAAGGCCATTGCCCGATCTGTATACTTTAAACTTTAAAACCTTGAATATTAAAAAATTCCATTGTTTTTTAAATTATAAAAATGTTTTTAATCGGAAATAAAAACTTTTTATCACCAATCCACCAGCCAAGCATGGTGATTATGGGAGTAAAGCCAAAACTCCCCTTGTTTGGGGAGACATGAATAGTTGTGTACGTATGTGTGCTGTTGAGGAGGAAAATCTATTAATCCACAAGTGCTTATTTTTTTTAGCTACAAATAGGTAAGTTAGTCTTTCAATCTAATTTAACTATTTAGTAGTCAGGTACTAATATTATAAATAGGCGCGTGATTCTCAATGTTCTTCTTCCGGTCTTCCGGAATCTTCCTTTCCGTCAATCTCTCTCAAGTCAATTATTGTATTTTATAAACTAATGAAATTGATGTAGTGGAAGTATTTTTTTTTATCTTATATTTGACCGTTAGGTTCCTTCTCAAACAACAAAAGCCTTGCTGTATGTATGACTCGGCTGAAATCCGCGAAGTGGCGATAGCTTTGTCCTCACAACGGAAACTTATCGCCACATATCAAAATGTAAACCTAACTCAACCTGGTTACTTAGAACACCATTGCCCATACTTATCGAGTTATCATACAAAGGTATAGGTACGTAGATAGTTATTTTCTATTTAGACTTTCATACTAATCCATATACATGCCATACAATCCATCCATAACTACAAAAAAATGCGAAAGTAGGTATCTATGCCAAAATTGGCGGTTGTTTGTAACTTTTTATAACTAAACGGCTGAAGATATAATTATATGAAGCTGGTTTGGGTATCGCGGGGAAGGAAGGTTAATTTTTAACCTATTAATAGCCCGTGTGAAACCTTGGAAAGAAGCTAATCGCCTCTGTGCAAAAAGATATTCAAACAATTTGACTATTTTAATAAGTCGGCTAGTCACATAGTAGAGCCATTTCTAAACTCGTAAAATAGAACGCCTTAGGTAACGTTTAACAGTTATCTGGTACCTACTTTTTACGAGTTCTACTTAGTTTGGGGCTAGATGATTCTTTGTGTGATAACCAGCATTTGTTTCCTAATTTATTTTTAGGTACAACAAAAAGTTTATTTGATTTTGTTTACCGCATGACCCATGGAAAAATCAGTTCCATAAACACATACCGACATACATTGCTGCATAATCGATCAGTATTGAGCACATCATTGTGTTCGTCTGTTGGACCGTGAATCCTGTCACTATACCCCCCTCTCCCTTCTGCCATATGAATCTCATTTACGTGCGCTTACGCAATGAGTAAACTCACTCAAGTGTGTAATGTTAGGGTGATTTGGATTTTGAGAATATTTCAGTCAAATCAGTCCGTCAATTTGCTCTGTTAAATTGCATCCGACAGGCTCCAATTTAAAGGAATTAGGTGGTTTTGTGTTGATCAAGATTTGGTTTTAGAGATGTCCGCTTACCGCTTGTTCACTAATAAGCGGTTTGTAAGCCCACTATATACAAAAGTTCTCACTTGCTCTGTCCTGTGGTTCTGCACAGATCTTGTGAGAAGTTTTGTCTCTCTCTTGTTCTCTGTACGAAAAATATTATACCTACCACACCTTCTTTCTTATTCGCAATCGGGAAATAATCCTCTGGGAATGCATTAGCATCCTATACATAAGTAAAAAAAAATATGCTGGACAATTCACACAACATCATCTTACTCCAAGCTAAGCAGCCTGTGTTATGGGTATTAGGTAACTGACACATTGCATACAACACATTCATTACATAGATAGGTACCAAGATAGATATTTTTGTTGAACACTAGCTGCGCCCCGCGGCTTCGCCCGCGTGGAAATTGATTGCACACCCCTTAGGGGTAGTTTAGTAGAAATAAAAATACGTGTATTTACTAAGAGAACCTACCAGACGAAGGGCAGCACCTTCCTTCTGTGTATATTGAACACCTCCACTGCTGTCAGCAATCCACCTGCCAACCGTGGTTATTGCAAAACGCCTCTTGTTTGGGGGATGCATGTTCAGCAGTGGCGTATTTGTGCTGATGTTTATATACAGATATATATAGGCCTAAGATATAGTTGAATAGTTCAGTAAGGCAGAACAATGGACGATGTCACAGTGAACGCCCGCGCTGGGATCTAATGATGCGATGCCTTCGTCCGCATGTTAATGGCTTAAATCTCGGACGTAGATGCAGTCACTTGGTTGTCACTGTTTCTGCCCGTGGCCTCGCAGATCTTAGATCTAATCACGTTCACTTCTTTAGATACTTTGTTTCGCCTTTATCATTTTAGGTTAGCTCTCTCGCATAAGTGCTGGTCTCTGGTACACTCCTGTAGTATACGCAGCGAGAGCGGGAGGTGTGTGCGAAAAAATACTGGCAGACCTGCCATTGCCCAGCTGGTCTGCCAGTGACCTGTCACTTCCTTGCCCCCGCAAATTATTTACACCTGGGAGGTGACTTGCTCTCGTGCGCGAACTATAGGATGGTGTGGCGAAGTGATGGAGTGGGGCGGAAGGGTAGACTAACAGCCAGTTGTTCGTACGCTGATTAACTGATTAACGATCAAGTCTCATGTTAAATATTCCCTTCTCTTGCCGAATCGACGTTGACAAGATATTTTATCATTGATTAGTAAATAATAGAGATGATCAGCGTACAAACAACTGGCTGTGAGACGCAGGAAGTCGCAGTTCAAGTTCCGTAGCGAACATTAAATGCTTGATGCGGTTAACCAAAACATAAATGAATCTAAATAAGGAACTGAGTGCAATAAGTACTTGTCACGAACTGATCATAAGTATTCGTATCTACTTAAAGAAAAAGTTAACGGAGGCCTTTGTTCAGCAGAGCAACGAAATAAGCTAAAAAATATTTTGTTGCTATTCCATGTGTAGTTTGATTCATCAAAAAAAGCCTTCTATTATGTTCACAGTATGTAAGTGTTGGTAGAGTCAATGATTAAAATAGTTAGCTGAACATTGATAAATTCAAGATTTTACGAAAACTGCTTTGTTAAAATATATAGACTGTTCAGAGGTTTTGTCTTTAATGAAACTCCCTATTAGGATGGTTTAAAAAAACATGAAACGGCAATGGCCTTTATTTACAAAGAAAATCACAATCAATTAACAAAAGCAAATTAGAACTAGTACTTACAATTGAAACAATTAAGCTGACTGCAGACTGTTGCAAACAATCTACGGGTAGCTCAACTGATCCATTGTAATCCAAAAAACATGTTTTACAAAAATATATTTGATTCTATAACCCTAGACAATTTTTTTTTCTCTTTATTACGTGCGCGTAACACTTGGATTATTAACACTAAATTAAAAAAAAACAACGATCAAAGTACCAACGTTTAGTTACGTTTATGTTTCGTTCAGTCGTGAAAAAACTAACTTTCCGTTCAACGTAGATCGAGAGACTACTCGCAATTGATAATACCACTTCATTCCGCAAAGATGTACGTAATTTGCGACGGGCGGGGAAAATATTTATGTATATGATTATAATTACGTTCAAATGATTTATGATTATTTTTAACACTGCAAAATCTCTTTAAAACAATCTTACAGACATACATACGTGTAATTTATTTTTACAGTGTGAAAATTTAACGATATATCTTACACGCAGCTTATAGGTACCTAACTCTCCAAGCAAGCATAATCAACGCTATGCTGTAATACCCAACATTCGTACTAAAACATACTCGTAATTATCAACCATTACGTTATTAACACGTTCACTGCTTTACCTGGTATCCGACATAAAGTGTACCTACCATTTGTGTCAAGGGTATTCCCTCATTCTTTTTTCATAATAAAGTTTAATTTAAACAAAAATTAAGCATATTTTTTTACTATTTTGAATTATGTTCACAGAAGAAAACCAAATACTCTTTGCTTCTGCTTATATAAAGTTAAGAGAGGTTAACAAAAGAGTTTATGCATTGAACTCATACATCTTGTAAAGTTCAAGCTCTTCTAGTTTCCCAGCGGCCGTCTCCTGCACTACAATAAATAGCTGCAAAAAATGCAACACACCCGCCCGGTTATAATCACTTACTGATATCAGGTTGCCACAACTGATTGTAAGTATTTCCTCGATGCTAATGAACTGGAATGTTCCTACGTGTCTGCAAGATAAGTTGAGACCATCTGATGATGGGAAGATCTTAACCTAGGCTAACTTAATCAATAGGCTATGAGTTATATACGGACAAACCGATCAACGGTTTATGTTAGCTGTAGTATAAGTATGTAAATAATGTTGAATATAAATAAATAAAAAAAAAAAAAGTTGTGCGTACAGAGCAGTTACATGTAGGTTGAGCCGTTGGTCCTGCGCTTGACCCCTCCCCTGTCGTGTCGGTCAACCTTCCCATCGGATTATGAGAGTGAGTGAATAGAGAGTGCATCTGTCTTTGATATAGTACGCAAGTGTGAGCGCACTTGGGTACTGTATCCGACTGATTACAGATCTGGCAGACTCGTTTGAAACAGCAGGCACAGCAACTTACAGTATCTTACTAAGAGACTCAAAAAAAACTGAAGTCACACCCCTGGGTGACTTAGCAAAATGAAGAGTGCCTACATTGTGGGAAGGTATGGAACAAGAGTGTACTCTGCCCGGCATAAACTGCATAAAAAGTATGCTCATAGTTCAAAACGCAAGGAGACTGATAGCAGATAAATAGAATAATAAAAAAAAGATTTGCCAGCCTGTAACAGCTTAAGCAAGCCAAGTAGGGATTCCCAGAGACTCTCAGGGAAAACATACTCCGTGATGGCAGTGTATACTGTGTTTATTTTTTATTTATGTTAATTTCAAGTACAATAAAATGTTCATTATTTCATACATTCATCTAAAAAAGGGGATTTTAGCCAAGATGTATAAATATAGCTACATATCTAGCTTCGAGCGGATTCGCACACGCTTTCCTGGCGGTAAAAAGTCCCGGGATAAAAAGCTTATATGTTTTTTGAAGTCTAGAACTACATGCAAAAAAACACAAAACCCGATCCGTTCAGCAGTTTTGATGTGAAGAGGTAGCAAACATATTTCCAAACTTTCGAAACTATAATAATATGTGAAACTATAGTCATATGTGATGGGTTATTTGACATATATAAACTAAATAATTCATTGACAAAAGTTTGCTAGCAAGACATTGTATACACAATCTGTCGCAATGCATGAGTAGCATTGAACTTTTTTCCCCAACTGTTGCTAGGGGGACCAAGCAGGGAAGAATTCATAAATTCGGTACTACACGCAATGGTGGTTGCTGATAATAATGATTATCAATGGAGAGGTGAATGAAAGCTATATTCATAACTGACCAGCTCAGAAGTCATGTTACACTTATTGGCTCCCCTTATCGAATGCTACCGATTCCCATACAGGCCACGGTCGGTGCGCATCGACAATAGTGTCTCCACAGCTTATGCACCGTGTAAATTGATGTATTCTGTAATCGGTAATCTGCCCATTATTTGGATTTTTATACAATTTTGATTCCGTTAGAGCGTGTCATGGACACATTTAACTCCATGAACATATACATATTAATTGATTTTGTTTTTCCCTTGTTTAGTTTAACTATAACGACTAAAAATATAAAAGCTATCTGAACCGCATTTAAACTTTTTTGTTGCCAACTAGCGTGGACAAGCGACAGAAAAAATGGTTTATTCTAATCCGGTGTCATTAGAAGTTCGAAATTATCACGCCTTCAAACCTACTAAGTACACTGAAATACACAAAATACGGTCTAAGTATTTGATGAAGTGATTGTTAAATTGTCGATTATTCTACATTCTAAAAAATTTTAATAACTTCATCAATAGGAATAATTCTAGCTTCCAAAGTAGAAAATGTTACATTAACCAAACCATAAGTGCTACTCGTTCATACAAATGATCTCAAAGCGCTCCTTTTGTGAACCGCTTTGAATAATATTTCTATCGAAAAATGTATGGATTTATAGAGAATAGTTACAATTAAAGTAAAAACAAATTAGAACTAGTATTTACAATTGAAAAGGCTAAATTAAAATTCACTTGATACATTCTTTATTCGAAATTGTAACGTAAGAAAATTATCTTACCTATGGTAGAAATTACAGAGTTTTATGCACGTTGGTATGCCGACCACTATCTTGGCCGTTTTAAACGCGCCGAAGAAATCAAAATAACCGTCGTATAGAATCCGATTTTTAGTTTTTTTTCCCCTATTGGTATTTTCAGTCATGCACGAATGTGCTGGGCTGATTTCCAGCCAGACTGATTCCATCATAAATCATCTTTTGTTGATGCAAAAAAGCCAATGGAGTATGAAATTCTATGAGAACTCGCAATCAGTCCACGCTGGATATGTCCAGTCCAGCTATAAGGAGGCCTATGGGTCTCCTCATGTCTTTGGGCTCGTCTGAAGCGCCTTTATGTATCTTATCATTAGAGGGTAATGCAAAAATCCCCACGATGAGGAACAGAACTCCTTTGTTTCAATTGAATATCTTCAGCTTTCCCTAGGTTTGGTAGGAAGACTAACCTGCATCTGAAACCAGGAGTCCAGTATGCCGGAGTGCGATGCTCCCCAACGTCCGCCGCCAGGGACAATCTGCAAAACCATACCAATGGACTATTAAATTATAAATCGTGCTATCTCAACGGTAGTTTGGTAGCTTCTTATAATTTCTGAGTTTCCACATGAGATTATAATCTATCTATGCAGACTAGCCACTTAGCGGGAATACTGATGTGTTGGCAGGTCTCTGCGTTCACTAATCATCGCGCATAATTAGCTGTCATAGGCAAGATTCATTCAAAATGGAAATTGAAAATCTTGCATGAAAAATCATTCATCTCTTTTCTACATTTAGTTAGGGGATAAAGTTTTGTCATGGATTCTTTAATTACGTTCCACGCTGGCTCTCGAGGATATTATTATAACCAACCATTTTTCGACTATCAATACAATTAGCGAGAGTCCAGCAAAGGTGGCTAGCAGTAGTTCGTTTGCGCTAGCCATTGAATTGGAACCTACGAAAATGATTGGCTATGATCACCATATTGTATACTTAGCCAGGCAGGTCAAGTGTCAGGCACACGTCTGCGAATAAGAGCTTATCGATAATTTATACAAATTAATGTATAATTTACTTAAATTATATTTCCTAACAATAAAGGATTTCGTTTAAATATTCAGGTGACGCATCACTTTAGTTATATACGAGGACTTCAGCAGTTAAGAAAATTATAATCTAACAACCTATTATAATTCTAATAATATAAGTCGAAATATTTATTACCGTTCGTGGTGATATAAAATTATCAAATAAGAGAATGACTGAGGTATGTGATTCAGAGCCGCCGTCTATATGGTAGACAATAAAACATCATAACTGTTTCATCTATCGATTATTTGATGAATTTCCATTTAAATTTTACTCGCAAGTAAATTATTTCCGTTATTTACTGACTCCACATCATCCCATAAAACTGCGTAGTGCTTAAACCTAATAATTGTCTTATTGAAAGGCTATTAAATAATGATTAAAGCATTTGTTGTGAACGGCGAAGTGTTCATAAATTTTGAAAGTGTTTCGTAAGCGGTTACAGCAATAGGTAGAGAATAAATCTTAAAAACCTGCCAAATACTTAGGTATTCTTTGAGATTCATTGTTCATTCCAGGAAGATAAAAAATTTAAACGCCGCATTCGAGTATTAAAATGTACGTTAAAATCCATTTACATCTAACGACACGGTGTGTTTAAGACTCAAAAAAAAGCGACTTAATTTTATTTTGATAGCTAGGTACATTGGCTTGCTGCGGTAGGTTTAAATGTTCCCGTGGTTCGTCGAAAATGGCGAGAGAGGGGTCACCGGAGAGGTTTTAGTGGGTATTACGTCCACAGGACGTCGAGTCCCACATAATTCTGGTCCCCCCCAGACCAGAATTATGTGGATAAAAACATACGTGCCTTTGAAAGGCACGTATGTTTTTATCGTTTAGAAGGAGGTAGTTCTATGTTGGACATAGAACTGCCTCCTTTTTTAGAGACGGTTTAAAAAGTTGGAGCTAGATTTGCCTCTTTTGCAAAGGTGCCCCAATAGTGTCATTGGACACGTCTGTAAATATTGTATGCAAGTGTAGTTTTCTATTTGACTAATTTGTATGCTTTCTGTGCTAATGTGTTTAATTTGAGCCAGCACTTTGTGATCTCTACATAATCCGTAAGTATTGTATTTATTTTTTAAAACACCAACAAAAGATTCTCTATAAATTACAAAAAATAAAAAACAGGAAGAATGAGTACCTACTTAGAGGCTAGTCTTCCCTCTATTATAGATGGCTAAATATTACACAAAATACAAAAGAATCGACTAGGCTTTCTTCACTAAAAATTGCGAAATTCACAAGTAGTCACCACCCTGCCTCGTACTCTCGTGAAGTCTGGAAAATTTACGCGCATAATGGGACCGACAATGTCAAACAGTCTTCCTAAAAATGCTACGGAGGCAACACGCCTGACATCGTTAGCACTGGCTTATTGGCAACAACTTTTACAGCTACGACGAGTTTTTAGTCTGTAAAAGTGACAGAATGTTGTTATTTGTCTGTAGATATACATATTATTATTATCTAACTATTCTATAATTATAATTTTAAATTAAATGTTAAAATTGTATAAGTAATTTTAAATCTTTTCTATACATAAAATATAATTTATTATTGCTTATTGTTTTTGTTTATAGATACTAATATGATGTTTCGTTCTTGTAATGTACTAAATAAATGATTATTATTGATTATTATTATTATTGCTTTATTGGGTACAAACCGGCAACATTTATAATGGTTCACCTGAAGACCTGTCTCAGATCTCTGTGTATTTCACTTGATAACACGGACGCTTTATTGCTTCTGATTTATTTAAGCACTTTCGTCTTTTTAGTACTAGTATTTTAATCAAGCGTCTGCAAAAATGTACGGTGTGGATCTAAACTACCTACTGAGGGGTGAGTCTATTTATCATTAAAATCCAGTCATGATAGTGTCGTCTCCTTTTTGTATGGGGATTTGCGTACTTCACTGTTCACACGATAGAGGCGCTGTACCAAATTGTATGGAAAAAGGAGACGTCACGATCATGTTTTGTTACTAAACTCAAATACTCATCTGTTATAAAGGGCTCCTGATTTTTTTACTCAGCTAGAGTGAAGAAACCATTGTGCATGGTCTGCACTCAAGTTTTAGTTACGGGTAAATTTTATTTTAAGCAAGACATAACCTAATTAGCTATTTAAGAACTTTGTAAAGCATTTTACACCTTTTATAAATAAATACATAAAAGTTGTGTAAAATGATTAGGATTAATAAAATACTGTTATACATATAGTAGGTGGCAATGATGTTTTAATTTTTACTTGCCAATCTAGAATCTAGAGGTGTGATTTTTTAGCATTCCTCTAAAATAAAGTTTCAAATTATAAAGCGACCTCTCGCATAGCGCCGATGAAGTAAAATCTAATAGATCCGATCCATAAATTAGATTCCTTCATACAAATTGCAATATTTCGGCAAACATTCACCAAACGGTTTCTTGTTCCTCGATATTTAACCGTTGATTTAATACTATTAAATGAATCTATGGAGATTTATGTACACGTAAAATATTTAATGGTTCATCTATTTAGTATTAATATACGACAGACGTATAATGTAAATCATATGCATTAATGCAAACGCATAATCAACAGACCAACAACAAACACTTTTGTATCCGAAGGTAAGCTTTAGTTGTTTTTTTGATATATATATTTTTAGTTTAGTTTAATGACAGTTTAATTGCAATTCTTTTGTTAGAAGAGACTTACCAAAAATGTATTATCTGACGAAGTATTATAATAATTAAACTAACTAATAACACTTGCCGTCGGACCACGGCGCGGCGCGTTGATGTCTTTTGTTACGCAATATTTAGCAAAATCCGCGTTTTACAAATAAATATATATTAATAAGTTTATCAAGTGTTTGAAACAGTACTAAAACTTTTGTAAAGTTAAAATTATAAAAGATATATTTTCGCTCTAGTGGAGTGATCGACGCGCCTACGGTTTCTCCTGTGATAGGGCTCAGATTACCTATTATTTTTTTATTTCTGCTTATGGTGTGCCCTTTCTTGTATTTACGATTGTTCGGCATAAAAAGATCGAGTCTAGTTCTTCTCACCATCTTCTCCGTCATTTTCCACGACGTCATTGGTTTTACAGAACACAAGTCGGTAGATATAGTGTTGATTTTAGCCTATGGGATCAGGTTGGCGAGAGTTAGTCCTATATATACCTAGGTATTCAAATAATGTACTATTATTGTTTATTTATATTTATGTAGGTATTTCCGCTTAGAGCACATAAAAAATGTCCGTAAAACAATAAAGTAAACAATGTCACCGGTACGCGATAGTTAACTTCAACCAGACAATTTACTAGTTTACTTTGAACTTCAACTTACGAATCTACTTTTTAAAAATCTATAACGGCTACAACAGAACATTTTAAATAATTTATTAATAATTATAATATTTTCTCTCTTCTAAGTCCGCTTAAAGTACTTTTATTAATATTAACGCGGAGCGGCGCTCGTTATATATGGTGAAATAAAGAAATAAACATAAACGAGTACAACTGACGCAAAAGTAAGTGATATTTATTAAGAATAGTTATCTACAAACCGAATCGCATATCTCTGGATCATATTCTGTTTGACACATTCCGGTATACCGTTAGCGCGAAATTCACTTGTGCACAGGAGTGAGCGTGAGGGTGGTTTGGTATTGAAGTGAGTCGCGCACGCGGGCGCGGGATGTGTTGGACTGTGGTACCTGGTCGCCCAGTAGGTCCTCGGCAGGTGCGAGGGTGTAGCAGGGCTCCATGCCCGGCGGCGCGCTTCGCTCGGCGGCTGGTGCGCGTCAGAATGCGGCCTGGGCGGGGATGACGCACACTAGCACACACATGACGCGACGCCTGCGCGCCTCCACTGCGCGCACAACACTGCTTGTCCGATAGCCGATAGCTCGCGGCTCCGCCGACCTCCTCCGCGGGGTTGCAATGAAAGTGATTAGGCTCTTGCTCTACTGATAACGAGGGCTATGGTCCCGGGAAAGCGTGCGCCGATTTATTGTAAGGCCGCCTCATTACTAACTGCATGTTGGCTGCAGGAAGTTCCTTTTAATTTGCGTAAGTATAATGGATAAGTATATCTACTATCAATAAACTAGGTACCTACCTATAACACCTAGTGGATTTTATTAAAACTTCTTTATCGAGTTAACTAAGCGGACGAAGATCTCAGTATCAATTTAGACGGCACTGTATGTTCCGATTTATCTGCAAATGTTTAAACGATAATAGGACTTCTCGAAAAGTAATGTAAATCTCGAAAGACTGATGATTATACTTACAGATATATAAAAATTAAAGTGTGAAACTGTAAAGAGATAACATTCACCTGTTCACCAATAATTGTTTTTTTGTGGTAATAGGTACCGAGTGAACGAAGTAATTGAGTTTACAGGGGTATCACATATGGCAATGCACTAGGAATGAATGGATGGTCCCATTAGCTCATAGGTTAAAGTTATAGATTAGAAGAATAATACCTACTCGTACGATATTTATATATAATATATTTTTTTTCAGTACAAAATCTTTATTGACAAAGGAAATTATAATTCAAAAATAAAAACAAATTAGAACTAGTATTTACAATTGAAACAATTAAGCTAACTGCAGACTGTTGCAAACAATCTACAGGTAGCTCAACTGATCCAGATCCATATCAATACCAGTCGGAAACGTCCCCAAGACGCTGGCTGCATTGCATAATTATAATATATAATAGTATACAATTGAATACCACCTACCTACCCAAGTTCCAAAAACTACTCCACTTATCTGGTTTTCTTGTTTATTTAATATTTACTTTTGTTACCATGATGTTGGCTAAGTTAGACCAAGTAAATAATACCTTTCCATAATGTATGTTTTTATTTATTTTTTGTATCATCCTGTTTTAATTTGGTCCTTTTTTGTATACATATTATTTAGTATTTTATTTTTGTACTTTACATAGCGTAGGTCTGTTCGTGACGTCATTTGTACGGGTTCTAACGGAAGATCAGCTCTGGCTAGGCGTCCTACGGGAGCTTAGCCAGCATTATGCTGAGTTAGGAAGTTTTTATAACAGCTTTACCCATCCTACAAGTGTGTACCCATCCTATAAGTGTGTCTTGTCTTACTAACTGTTCATATTGTTGTTGTTATAAATAAATGTCTTCTTGTCTATTCCATTCTTACCAAAAGTTCCCTGAAATAATTAATAAGCATTAATGTGTCCAACACCCTTATTATTTTTAATTATCATGAAAAACAGATATTCCACTTTAGAAAGTTTGGTCGCGAGGTGTAAGGTCGAGGCGACTAGCTAGACTACGAACTACGAGTACAAACATGAGAAATTAAACCATGAAAGAGGAAGCGAGTTTTCGATTTGATACTTATTTTTCCTCTTACCCTTCCACTAGGTTTGGAACACGCTCGATGCTGCTGTTTTTTCGGTCTATTAAACCTAGGTCTTTTCAAGACAAGAGTGAATAGGCATCTTCTAGAGAACTTCTTGATAACGAACTACGAGTACATAGTCGGCCACATCGTTACTTTCCATTAAGTGAGATTGTGGTCGAACCCTTCGTTTGAACACAGTCTGTGGACTATAAAAAACTAGGCATAAAAGTTGAGCTACTTGTAGATTATTTACAACAGTCTGTAGTTAGCTCAATTGTTTCAATTGTAAATACTAGTTACTAGTCTAATTCGACTTCAGCATTTCCATACAGGGGGGCAATGAAGCCAGCGTCTTAGGGACGCTTCCGACTGGTATTGATATGGATCAGTTGAGCTACCTGTATATTGTTTGCAACAGTCTGCTGTTAGCTTGATTGTTTCAATTGTAAATACTAGTTCTAATTTGTTTTTATTATCTGATTTTAATTTTCGTTGTTAATAAACACCATTGCCGTTTAAGTTCTAATTTGTTTCTATTATTTGATGGTTATTTTATTTATTTATAAATTTTGGTGTAAATATTTAAAATTATTATTACAATCAGCGCACTCCATTTCCAGATTTACTCATAGCTAAAATTATTAGCAACGGTCATTTTAAATTGTGGTCCTAATCTGCTTAAACCTTACGGTATTATATAATCACGCAACGTAAATAAAGCGTATACGTGAATAAAAAGCCTCATCTAAAACAACGTTACCAAAATCTGATATAAGAAATAGTAGAAGGTACCTACCTACCTTAGGAAATATTCCATAATGAAGCTTATAATTAAGTTATAGAATCAAGCCCTGTGGGACGGCTGTAAGATAAAACTAGATGCAGTTGTAAAGCACGCAATGCGCACAATAACTAAATCACTTTCGAGTTTGAACTATCACTTGTAGTTGTTATCAGTGGACGGGTTGGAAGGCTCTACCATGAGCTCTACATAAGAACTGGCTGATTGTAACAATGCGATCATAAGAAAACAGTAAATCTTCTTTGAGAATGTATATAATCTTGTTCGTTTTTTCAAAATGTTTTTATGAAACTTATGTACCATGGACACACAACCTCTTTGGCTATCGCTTGCTAAACTTACGTATATGTATGTCATAAACAAATCTGAAATCTGAATCAGAGGTTGTTGGACGCAATTTTTTTTTACGCTTGCTTGGTTCTTTGCAGTCTATCTGAGTATTCACCAAGAAGGTTTTTATTATTATAGTGCGTAAGCCTCACACTTGGGTTAATTTATAAGAAATCAATTAATATCCCTAAAACTTTTCGACTACGACGGGACTTGAACCCGCATCTTTCCCTCAGTACGTAACTTTAATCTTTGAACAGGATTGGATAAACTTCAATGTTTCCCCTGTAAATGTAACGCCGCTGGAGTCCGAAGGAAGTCCCAAAGTTTGTCGACTCCTACGTTACTTGACCACGTAGTGTAGTTGGTTAGCACGTTCCCCAAGTCCCGTCGAAGTCGAATAATTTTTGGGATATTATTTGATATCCCCAAGAAGGTATTGTTCAATCTCACTTTTCTATTTAGGAACAGATCGATAAGTGCGAACGAGTCGAGATCGAAAGTAGCTGCCTGCAGGTCTGCGTAGGTCCTATAGGTAGGTAACCTGTAGGTACGCAGGTACCGAGTCTGCTTTCACTGGACCTGTGGTTTTTCTTCGTTTGGTTTAGTATATTCGCATGTACGTTGTGCACATATTTATCAGTCTAGCAACTTTCAAGCTTAGATTCATATAGATACGTTTTCTAAACCGCCCCTCCCCCCATTTTGTTTTTGACAGGATTTGTGACTTCAGTGTGGATGTATGAATATACAAAAGACAATTAATTGTGCCAGCTTTTAAAAGTTTATCTTCATGAAAATTTATTTGTTACATTATATAAACTCTACATACACGTAATCATAGTATTATTACATATAAAAATCTAACCTAACCTGAATCAAAAACTTCAAATGAATATATGAAATATTCAGGGATTTACTCTACTTCATCATAATTGACTTTAAAAGCACCAAATAAAAAATACCTGTTCCACGTCAGCCATACCTACTCCAATAAATATTCACACTCCAGACATGTAGGTACCTACTGTTGTATCTATGCTTAACCACCGAATACTCAAACACAACTCATATAATATAAAGGTTGTCGCAGATTAGGGCTCACTGCTACAGCACAGCACAAAAATGTGTATTCTAATATGGGATTTAGCTTGTTAGGTACATTAAAATATGTGCTTTAACTCGTAACGTTTAGATGCATTTCATATCGACGGCATCAGATGACAGACTGCTCCCGGGCCACTCGTTTGAATCTTGTGGGAAGCTATCTTGTCACTGTTAAATGTATTTAAAGATAATGAATAGCCCATATTTAATTGCACATTATTGTGTTGTCCGGTAGTGGCGCGACGTTGGATTAACGTGCGCAGAGCCTAAGCATGTCCCAAGTAATGAATTTTTACAGCTTTTTATCGAAAACTGTCAAAAAATCGTGACTTAAGACGTGCATATTATTGAGTTTAGCTATAACCTCCATAAAGTTTAATCCTATTCATTCACAAATGCGCAATTGGAAACTGATATTGGCAGAATTGTGTCAAACCATGATGCAGAGCCAAAGATAAAAGAAGGAGAAAAAGAGTTAGAGACTATTCGGGGGTTTGACAGGTAGCATGATGATCCGTCTCATAGCGCCTGATAAAACTGATTCAGCAGACGCAAGAAAGTTTTGGAGCTATAACTCAAACAGGGACTACGTTACTACCAAAACAGTTATAATATTTTGATCAAGTTCTTCCTCATTAAGCTGTACCGCTACAATAATATAAGGTGAGCTTTTTTTGTATAAAGAACATAGACATGCAAACTTAGTACGCAAACATTGGTATAGGGATCTCCTTTTTATAAACTTTTATTCAATTACACTTGTCCGGTGTCTGTATATAATCAAATCTTGCAAGTTATTGACTTACATTGCGGATTTCGATGGAGCTGAAAGGCAAGCAAGGTAAAAATCATAAAAAAATAAATCAGATTATAAAGCAATTACGATGACATGCAGCTGATCTGGAGCCCTATTCTCCTAAAAAAATCCTTCACTATGTCAATGGGATCGTCACAGAATTACACATTTTGGCATTTTACTCATAATTTCCACCGCTTTTCGGGTCCTCTCGGGAACGTCGTCAACACGTGTCACACTCAGCTTAACAGTTTCTCAGCAATCGATGTGGTAAGTAGGTACCTACGTACTTACACCATAGGCCGTACCTAAAAGTTCATTGAAGTTTCATTACTCTGTGCTGTCACATTAAGGGTGCTTTAATGGGTACATTATGTTGAATACGCGCCAACACTTCGATAACAATCTCTGATAGATGAAATTGTATGATCTTACCAACCAATATAGGTACATAGGCCGGAGATTTTTGAAATAACATGATTAGAATATACTAACCACTGATAATCGCCTTATTGTTACGTATCTTACCAATGTGTAATACCTGAATGACCTGATGATGATAATTTTTCTAAATAATAGTTAATAGTTATAATTAATAAGTAAATAATAGTTATATGAAAATTAAATAGAAATCAGAATCTCAAAAGAGAAGATTTTGCACGTAATTGTTACTAAATATTTTGTATCCTAATAGGTATTTTGCAATGGATTTCCGCAAAGTAACGCCCGAATATATTATTTAAAAAAATAGTATTATTATATTTCAAGTATAAATACTAAATATTCTTGTTATGGCTGCCTAAGACTACAAGCGCCAGGATCATCCCTGAATCGTGTCAAAAAGCTGGTGCATGCAGAAAAAGAACGAAACTTACATGGCTAGCTGGTGCTAGCCACAACAAGTTCGATCTTTTTCTGCCATGAATTCCAAGTTGACACGAAAAGTGGCGCAATTTGCGTGAGTAATATACTCACGAATTAATAGATACAGATAGGCAGCACTATTGCTGTATCATTAAACTTCAAACCTCCTAGCTGCTGCCCGGCTTTGCACACTATACCTGGATAAAAAGTAGCCAATGTCTGTCTCCGGGATGACATCTACGTCCCTGCCAAATTTCATTAAATCCGTTCAACCGTGTAGGTGTGAAAAGTAAACAGACAGACATAATTACTTTAGTTTTTAAAATATGAGTGATTATACAAAATGAATTTTTCGTAAGGGGAGGTACATGTACCGTTGCAGGTAGCTACAGGAAACTGGTTTTTGAAGACTATCCATATTTTTTTGAGAAATTATTATCCCTATTTTCAGATTTTCAAAAAAAAATTTGAGACAGTAAAAAAATGCGTACGAAAACTTGATTGATATTAATCGATCCTGTTTCATAAACTGATAAAAAACTTCTACTGGGCCAACTGAGGTTCGGGTACTAAAAAAGTCAGAAATCGCTGAAAATTTTCCCATACTTTTTATGGAGTCCAAGATTAATTTTATTTTTTACATAATAAAACTACGTAAAAAGAAATTAACAGCCAACCTGGACACCTGTCCAGGTTGGCTGTTAATTTCTTTTTTTTTTTAGTTGATACTGGTTGATACAAAGATTTTGAAGAAAAAACTTCATATTTCGAACTTTAAACATACAATCACATAATTACTTCAGTAATCAGTCATTTTTTTTTAAAGTTTTTCAATAATTTGGGTGCGAAGCTGCGATGATTTCCTACAAAATGGATGGGAAAAGTCTTTTGCGATTTCTAAAAAATAGGGTGGTCTCCTAAGACCACTTTCCTATAGCTACCCCGGTTAAGGTACCTATCCTTATTGCCTCTAACTCTGAACTACTAGCTGCTGTCCGCGGTGTCGCTCGCGCTTTTCTGGGATAAAACGTAGTCTATGTACGGACATACAATTGGCATGGAGATAGATGGTATCCCGGATAGATAGATCCGTTCAGCCGTTTAGGCGTTAAAGCGTAAGCGTTTAACGCCTAAACGGCTGAACGGATCTATCTATCTAAACGCTAAACGCTAAACGCTACGCTAACGCTAAACGGCGGGACAGATAGACAGACAGAGTTACTTTCGAATTTATATCTTTACTTTAGGCTGGATGATGCTGTGTGAATTGTCTAGCATTATTAGCTTGGTGGCTAATAAGTACGTTAGATTGTGCAAATTTTGTCCGATCCAACACGCAACTCCTTCGCGTTCTCATAGTAAGCGACGTACGTTTACATATTCAGAATATATTGCGTGCTTTAATAAACTATAAACCGACTTAAAATTCTGGTAAATAGTATTCATATAAAAGAAATCAAATAAAACCGGTGTGAGGCTTACGCACTACATTAATAAAAACCTTAGTATGTTCACATTCCTAAATAATATTCATCAAAACAAAAAATTGGGTTTGGTAGTCGTTTTAAGCCTGAAACACTCCGAAAGCGCGATCTAATTTTTCTATTAGCGACATCTAGTTATAATTTGAGTGTATATTAGTTTGATGCGATGACACATGGATGGAACTGCTTACGCCCGTGCCCATAGAAACCATTATTTACCAGAGGATCTACTCAAAACGAAACCGAAGTTTTGTGATTCGTTTTCAAGCAAAACCAACTCAATTCTGTACGTATTCAATATTTTATTGCCAACAAAAATATCACAGAGTTTTTTAAACAATCATTATTGCACCCTGTCGGATAGGGTATGGCAAGAGATCATATATCAGGGGGGGATAAGATAAAAACTAAATTATGTATATTTATACATGAATAAAATATTTATTTATCTTTGAGACTTTGACCACAAATCGGACACTCGCCCATTTCTCATACAAAAGTCGCGTCGCGGCACATACGTGCGTGCGTAACTGTGTTGCGTCTAGTCGTAGACGTCTGTCATTTCACGAGTATATTGTACGAGTGCAAAATAACTCTGATATTTTTATTTTCTCACATTAAAGGTGAAATTAAACCTCAATACAGAAGAATTTTCGTATGTCCATGATCAAACAAACAAAAGATCAAACTCCATAAATAAATCTAAAATAAGCCACCATCGGCGTCGTCTGTTCAATTACAGACGACGCCGATGGTGGCTTATTTGTGGGTTCAATTACCCACAAAATCTAAAAGAATACCCTGTATTTTTATGTCACCGCTCGGTACTCAATAAATCTCGGAATCAAATCTGTCAAATAAACATTGCATTTTAAATAGGATCACCATGAAATCCGCTAAAAATTGGCACGAGACGGAGCACTTTTGATGGCTTGTTTACACCAGTTAGGTACTCCAATCTGCCGCAGTCGACTGATGGAGTGGAGATCACCAATATCTATTACTGGTTTTGGCGGCCTATACATTAATCTTTTCAATAACTTGTCAATACGTTTTACGGCGCACATAGCAATCCATATAGAATCAAAATAGACCACCTCAAAATCAATCTTTATAGGACAACGAAAGAATCATCAAAATGTATTAACAATTGGCACAGATATCACCAACATTGTTGTAGCTAGTCATGATTCCTCAAATATGTATTGATGTTTTTAGTTTTGTGGGATAAATATTTTTTTTTTTTAATAATTAGGTTAGCCTATAGCGAGTACACCAAAAGTTACAAGGCAGGTATTTACATCATTTTGTAATACTTGCATAAAAATTTAACAATTATCTCTAAAACTAAGCAGAGGGGTTCTGGAAAACAATAGGTATCATACGTTTAAAACTTACATACTAATTTAAACATAAAAAAGACAATAAGATGGTTGAACATAATACCCTTGGGATCATTTTCTACACAATTGTGAAAGAATCAGCAAACCAATGTCGGATATACCAAGTAACGAAGTGAGAACCTCCTCCTTTTTTGAAGTCGGTTAAAAACAAGAAAATCGTTGTCGGTTTTGCTAGGAAGTATCACTCATGGATGCAACACAGCGAGATGCGCTGGTTTTCTAAGGTCGAGAAATCGATCAAAGTATCCACCGTGTCGCTAGTCGGCGGATACCTGATCGAAGGGTCTAAAAGAAAATATGATCGTCATTCAATGGTGCAGCGACACGATTGCAAAATTCGGTATTTAGGAATTTAACACATAGTGTACCATACCTACCCGTTCTAGCCTATGAATGCCTTATTAAATTAAATTAAATACAAATATTATATTATATTATAAATATTGGCGCAACATCATTATACCCTTGAACTAATTTAACGAGTGGCAGAATCAAGTAGACGAAATTTGAATGATTCGAACTCATACAAATTGATATAAATGAATGACCTTGTCTCACGTAGAGTAGAACCAATCATTTTGTTATGAGGTAAGTAAGTGTATTGTTTCACGTAGACACAATTTTACAACTTTTTGATAGTCACTACCTAAGCGGATTACGTATTTCCTTCTAAGATGCATAATTGTGCTAATGCTTGTCTTCATTTTTTTATTTTAAAGAAGGATTTTGTCGCTTAGCGACCACACCGTACCATAAAAATCAACGCAAACAATTAACTTAATATAAAAACAACTATCTATAATAACTACACACTACATAGAGGAAAAACTACCTAACTAAAGAAAACTAAGTGTACCTACGTACTTTTTGTCTTCATTAATAATGCAGGTGGATTAATTTTCAAAAACGGCTATAAACTATGCTTAACCAAAAAACATATTTCTTCACAGACTAGAGTATGGTAAAAAATCTTGCGATTTGACTTTCTAAACGTTTGCTCGTGACGCGCCATGTCTTACAGCTAAGTAAATTTTTTTACAGATTGTCAAAGGAATTTCAAACAAAAATAACTTTGTATGGTGTGTGTGACGACATTTTTGGGTTTCTTTAGGGGCCAAATTCTGCTATACTATGACAATGGTATGTTTGGGTAACACTAGTACTCCCTATGTGTGAGATGGGAACAAAACAAACAGAATGGCCTGCGCCTCATTCATTAAAATATCTCTCTCAGTAATAAAAATGATAATTGATTCTTATACCTTGAATTGCGTAGGCGGGACGGGAATAATGGTGTTAGTGCTGTAAACCACTGCGTGCGGGAGCGGGAGGGCAGGAGTGGGCATTGTTACATTAGCTTTTATGTTTATAAACATTTTATTATTTATTTATTTATTTGTTGTGGTGACTTTTGGGGAGATTTATGTCTAGCAGTCTTCGATAAAATAGATCGAAGCCAGCAGTGGAAGGCCATCGACGGAGATGTTGATAATGATGATGATAAACCGAACTTTGTTACAAAGTCTGGAACAAAGGGGTTTGAAGAAATTGGCCCTAACATAGGCTGCCACACAATTTTTTTTCAAAATTACCGGGCACGGTAAACAAATAATGTTTACTTAATTTAGATGCCGTATTTTCATAACTTTCAGTTTTTTTTAAATGTCCCACGTCTCAGAGCATTAAACCAGAACGGAGAAGACACGCGCAATAATACATACAAAAAAAAATCTGCCGCTTTCAGCGGGGGGTGAGGAAACACACATAGACTTTTCAATCACGTCGCTATAAACGCACACAACATTCTTATCGCACACAATCTTAATCTACACGCACACAATCGCATACTCACACAGTCACACACGTAATGATGTCTGTCAGTATACAACACAATTGCAATTGCAAACAGCAATAATTAAATATGCTAGTGCTTGACATTATCGATATTCGACTATCGATGAACTCTAAAGTTTACCAGGAACACTTGATTATTTTTACCCAATTGCCGAAAGAGCGGAGGGTAATAATTTCTGAATGTGTTTATGTATCATTCATTGGTTTCACCTGTAGTCTTAACGGCTGGACAGACTTTAAATATAAGGAATCATTGGATTTCTCTATATCTGTAGAGTCTCGAAAGCCATAATATTTTACTAATTATAAGTGTAGTAGAATTTCATTTCGTCATAAACAACCCATCAAGTAGGGTGTCAGAATAAAGGGTTTTATTTACAAATACACTACATGTATGTTTAAACGTAATTTTAAAATGACAAATTGCAAAGTAAAATTCTACAGTTAGGTTTTCGTTTTCCTAACGTACATTGTTATTTGACAGGGGCTAATTAACTACGTATACAAAATTACTGCTTGACATTTTTTAAGCAATCTACTACTTGATGCCTATTTTAGAAAAAAACCTGAATATTGAGAAATCCTGTAAAAATACAGTGTCAGACAATCAGACTACTGGATGCAGCAGCGTTATACACATAAAGGACAACATGCTTTTGTTTGGTATTTTGTGGTCGAATAAAGTTTACCTTAATAGCTATTTATTTGTTCTCCTCCTTTTATAAAGCTTGCTAAGCTATTCTAAGATAACCTCTCATAAGCCATTAAAATTAAAATTAATGAATATTAAAAGTAACATAATTAGCTATTAGAAGATTGTTAGGAATGCAAAGCAAACATAGAAACAAGATATATGGTTTAGTTGAGATGGAGTCCTGTTTCAATCTTCTCTTGTTATTTGAATGTGTTATGAAACAGGAAGTTATGAAATGTGCGGAGCAAATGGTGCTCGTTCGTTTAGGAGTCCGTGTATCATGGTTCCCACATGCTTTAACCCACACAGATCGAATCCCAATATCCTTTGGAAATCTGTAAGAAAAAGAATAACGAAATTTTATAAGGATTGATATTTTGTGGGATGATTGTACGAAACTGAATTACTTTGTCTAAAAGACATAGGTCATAATTTGATAATATAGGTGATAGTGTTTAGATCTCTCCTACCCTTACAAAACTAATTTATTATGGTATGTCCAAAAATATTTCTCATATTTCATAAAATAATTGTCTTATTTCAACCTAAATTTCTTGGGGGAAGTTTCAATTTCATGGATAGATTCATTTCTCAAATTATCATCCACTAATCAAAATCACCCTGTATAAGAAAATGATATCGATATTCGCGATTGTGCTGTCCCAGCACTTATTTTCGGTTTAATACTTATTTACATAAATAAAAAATTATAAATTAAAACAAAAAGAATATCGATATTTCTGATTGTGCAGTCCCATCACAAAATTTATTGAGGTGCTGCCAGATTCTTTAAGTTGAAACTGATATTTTTTGGTAAAATGTCGACTGAAAATATAATTCAACTAGAAAGTGTAATAATAATCTAAAACATGCATAATAAATTAACTAATAAAAGTATTTTCTAAAAATCTTTGCTATATTGAAATGTACCCATATAAATGCGGTGATATTGCAGTATTTCCCTAAAAATCACACGAATCTATAATAATCATTATTGGTTCATTACAATAGGAAAATTTTATTAATGATTGTAAAATAAAATATTCAGTTTTAGTGTTAACTCAACTACGAAACTTGCTCTAGAATATTACTGTAGAATATTACTGTATCACTGTATAACTTACTGGCAACACCTTAGTACAGACGAATATTTTTCTATTTTTGCTAAATAAGTGCATTATTTAATAGTATTTGTACAAAATAATACTTACAGATGAAATGTAATATTATCCTTTTGTAGGTTTGAAGTTTCTGACCTATTTTTGCACCAAAAAACACTGCAACTCGGCATTTTCACCGGAGCTTATTCTGTGCGCATTGCAATCCGACAACTGGCGGCCAACGCGCGGCAACTAGTTTTATATAACGGGTATGACCGCCGCTCTCGTACCTTTGGCAGAGGGGGTACGCCTATGAGTGTCGCCTCCGTTCTGGTTTAATGCTCTAAGTCCCACGTAGTGTACTTTGATTATAGTTGTTATTCAAAATCACGTGCTATATTTTTATACTGTTTATCTCTTGGTGTATATTAAACACAACGTAAATAGAAATAATAAATATTTTCAGGTATATTTTTAATTAAATTTACGCAAAACAAAATATGTGTAGAATTTGTATCCATACAAATTATCTCATTCTTTAGCGTACTACTTTGTGAGCACCTACCTAATAATTACGGGCATTGCCAATACCACACTTATCTAAACTTCTCACAGATTTTACCTTATCCTTCCGCAAAATTATGAAAATACAAATCAAAGTTTTGTCCCAGAAATTCGAGGCTTTAGTTACGCACATTGACCGACACATTTTTGCGGAGGCTGCAAGCGGAAAAGGAAAATCGAAGTTTCTGATTCGTTTCCGTGCAATACTAACTCATATGTCGCTTGTATAAGATAAGCGTTCGCACAAAAACGAATCCGAAACTTCGATTTCGTTTTTACTACTTGTCCGAACCATCCCATACGTTGCGACGTAGCAGTTGAGTATTGCAACGGTAAAAGTGTAAACATTTCCTGAGCTTGAGGTCGCTATAACTCGTAAACTATTTATCTGATTGAAATATGTACCAACAAAAGTTGCAGGAAATTTCATGTTCTATTATTTTTCTTATGGCTATTTTTAACTCGGTGGCGATGGAGAGTAGATTTTTTCAAAAAACTGGTTTTTGTTACCATTTTTCCAATATGGTGGCGCGAGGAATATAAGCGGAATATTAATTAGAACCCCAAACTGTAAACTGTGTGTCAAATTAGATCAGATCTCTCCTGATCTAATTTGGCACACAGTTTACAGATCTGAATAATATTCCGCTTTTGACCTTTTGTAAGTATTTTGTGCTATTCATTTAATTTATTTCTATCATAGAATTGTAATTGTAATATTATACCTAGTTATAATAATTATTATTATTTTTACTGACATGTAATATTCTTACCAATAGATTGATTATTCTGATTATTCAGAACCCACCCAGTGTCTGGACTATATGCAAGGCGTCAAATGACGCTGTAAAATAATAGGTTTGCTCGTTGCAGTAGGCAAGTGAAAATCAGGCTATTCAAAACCTACTGCCAATCGTTCTATACGCAGCCTTTGGGCTAGCTTTACTAAAATATCGCTCAGTGTTCAGTATAATAACGCCTTCAGGATGTTGTTGGGACTGCCCCGCTTCTGCAGCGCATCCCTCATGTTTGCTGAGTCCCAGGTTGATGGTTTTCACGCCATCATTCGCAAGAAAACGGCCTCGCTGCTGCGCAGAACATGGGGCAGTACCAACATCATCCAACAGGTTGTACTACCGCAGGTTGTACTACAGGTTGCTACTTCCGCTGTAAAAAGTGTTGAGATCCCGAGAAGAGCCAAGTCAGCCATAATATTACCTTCTGCTTTGTAGTTGGCAAAGTAAATTACCTGTGTCTTTCACGAGTTTCGTGTAAACTTTTTTCAGGCCCTTGCCTTTGTTTATAACAAAGATAAAAGTGTCGAGATGGTTCGAGAAAAGGGTTCCCGTGGCAGCCGTCTACTCGACTCGATGGCAGGGCTACTACCGTGCCTCAGGGGGATACTTAGACCAGGGTCTAAGGCCCGTATATGAAAGCTTGCTCAGTCATCGATCTATGCTTGCGAGACGTTTATGCTATAGAAAAGCGTTACTCAAGCATACACTTTAAGTAAGAAGCTTAAGGGTCAATGTAACATTTAAATTTTTTTTTTATTGGATTTTCGTGAATGTTTTTCTGAGACGCATCGATCTGTTCATTTAACACGACCATTACATTTATAATTAATTATAAAGTTACAGTGATGCATATATGTCTAAGGTATGCGAGGTTTTCATTATCATTAATTGTATTCAGCTCGTATATCACTTAGTTAATTATGCTATGAATCCATTTTAAGTGCATTTGCGAATTTCGTGGTATATGACAACTTAGTTCCGTATACAACTAAAAACATTCTAAACAAATCAGTTTGAATGTCACTTGGCGCCAAATGATACTCTCTCCCGCTTGAGCGCGCCAGTTTCGCGCGGCAAGACAAGGAACGACATATGTACACACGACATGTTCATCAAACTCCTCATATCACCCAATCAACACGGGTTTGTCAAACAAAGATCAACTGTCAGCTATCTTCTAGTGTACACAAACTTCCTCTGTTATGCAATTTCAAATTTTATTTTGTTATGATTAGGTGCATAAAGTTTTTATGCATACTGAGCAGTAGAAGCTTTACTGGCTGGTTAGAATAAAAAAGAAAACGCGGGAAACTGACAAAAGAGCATCGTGGTAAAATGTGTGAAAATGAACTCTTCAGGCGACGAATCCTCCAATTCAATGACTTTTAAATAACTCGCATTGTTTGAGTAAAGCTATTAAGTACCTAATTGATTAATTTATTTTATTTTATTTATTTACATTTTTGTAATTTTCACAATACAAGCCTCGGTCCGCAATGACTGCCCTGCTGGCCAGGATAAGCAGACCTCAAGCTAAGCTTGCTTCGGTCTCGGCCTTCATTTCAGTTTGACCATCAAGGGCTGCAAAGCTGACCGCGCTGTGATAGCCTGGACCTTCGCAACGCTTCGCTTTCAGCCATATTCAGGTGCGGCCAGAAACCCACCCATTACAGACCTTGGACGTAATTTACTATTTCGTGCCAAAGGTACTTTGTGATGTAGTACTATTGTAAACAAAAACTTTATAGTATATTTTGGCTTTTAAGCCTACAGTATATTTTAGTTTTTAAAACGCATTATAAGGCAATAGACATTATAATGCTGCAGTGTGACTGTTTTGCCTATGAGGTAGGCAAAACAGATAACTTAATTAATTACCGGAGCAAAGTTTTTAATAACTAAAGTCAAGTGTCTATCTTCAGCATCACATCAGGCGTCTTGGAGGCCAGAAGACAAGTTTTGTTTATTATGCCGAAATATGAGATCTATATATTAACCGACAAACCAGATTGTCAGTTAAGAATAAAATGGACAGCGTGGTTGGTCGGTTCGTTATAGATGATCATAAGACACAATAAACTACCAAACTGATTCGTTGTTATACTGTTAGAAGTCGGGTTTTGGGTGTTGGGATTTAGAATTCCTCACATAATTCTACATCCCAACACCTAAAACCCGACTTCTAACAGTATAACAACGAACCGGTTAGCACGTATTATGTAGGTACTAGGTAGGTAGGTAACAGCGAATACAGGTACAGCATCGCCAAACAACGGGAATACGATATTTTGTTCGATTGATGCTTGCCGTAAAAGAGAAGAAAGACTAGGTCGAGAGGTTCAAGTCGCAGGCTGAATAAATATTAATTTTTGCCTAGGTTAGGTATTTACTAGTAAATTTTTTTCAAACAGACTTCGAAAAATGGAGGAGGTATCTACACGAGGCTTTACACACCAGCCAAAACGTGAATCAAGGTTGTGGTCACGTTATCGCAGTACTGGGGATTTTGCTGAAAGGCACTCGGGTAGATATCGTGTTACTACGCAGACAGAATCGATTTCTCCAAATGACCGCCAGTAGACAACCAAATATCACAGCGATGCAACTAGTACAAATGCTCTAGGAGGACCATCAGCTGCTAGTAAGCGACTAAACCTTGCGAAGGAGGTTGCATGATGTTGGTCTTCATGCTCGAAGACTGCAACGTGTTCCAGCATTGCGACGTGGCAATCGCGGTCACCGGTGAGTCCCGGTTTTCATCCGGATTCACGAAGAACACGCGTTTGGAGAACTCCAGGAAGAGTTTGCCGTCTACGGCACCCTCAGGAGGTCCACTCATACCAAGGCGGGACAATCATGGTGTAGACAGGAATTCTTCTTGGCGGACGAACCAAGCACGTTTGGATCCAAGGCAGCATGACTGCACAAAAATACCACGGGGGGTAGTAGAGCCTGGTATGGTCCCACAGAGTATCCGAATGGGCCAGGAACTTGTACTCAAGCACGACAATGCTCCTTCCCATACGGCGCGGCTGGCGTCGGCCGCTCTTCGAGATCACGATATTCAAGTTTTGGATTAGCCTACACAGTCGCCCGACTTAAATCCTATCAAGCATGCCTGGGACATGTTACAACGAAAAGCTTTGAGAGATTTCCCGCCTGATGACGGAACAACAACTTTACGAACACTTGCAAAGAACATGGGACCTCATACCGCAGCAAGACATTGACAATTAAATTTTAAGTATGAACAATCGATGTCGATGTGTAATTAATATAAGAGGTGGCAACACTGATATTAATAATAAAAATTTTATAAGATTTTTAAATTTTTATCTAAATAATAGTTTTATAAGAAGCAATTGAGCTACTGTGGTGAACTATAATTTTTATATATTTTAATACGTTTTAAAGGAAAAATCATACAGAATAATCTTCGTTACTAACTATGTCGGCTCGATAAAAATATAAAGTTTCGTAACTCCCCTTAATTTACGAGTCGACAGATTCGCATCTTTATCTGTGAAAAGTAACAGTAACATCAAATGTCGTGTCTATGAAATGACACAGGATTATGAAAAAAAAATACTTTATTCTGTCATTCAGTCTTCATTCACTCACCTGTCAACAATTAGGGAATTCATAATCGTGCGTGCATAGCAAACAGAAACTAATTTCCTGGACGGGGTATAGGTACATATATGTTTGTAAAATACCGTTCTTTTTTAATCAGCAAGCATTTCACTTAATTTCCAAGGCGTTTTAAGCGGTTTTTTTTTTTTGGGGTGGCGTGGGTTGGTTGGTACCCGGGGTGGGTAAACTTCCCCAGGCTACGCGGCCACTGCCTATCTTACCATACCAGCCTAGAGACTTTTTTAAATGGTCTAAGGTCTAGGCAGGCCTTACAAAAAACTGGCAAGGGCGAGTCGAACCACGCACATTGAAAAAAAAAGTTTCATTGCTTTTTGATTTATCTCTCTCTGTTAGAGCAGTGTTCCGCAAACATTTTATGTTCAAGGTACTGAAAATTTTTATTTTTATTTTTTTTGTGTACAGGCGCAAGAAATCTATTATTCATTTAAATAACAAGTTATTTGCTGCTGTAGTTGCTGAGATATTATAGACGTAAAAAAAAAGAAAATGTACATTAAAATTTTCAGTACAAATTGTGATAACGAAATTTTAAAAGAGACCTACAACGTCAAACGGGGTATTAAATGAAATGTATCAGTATGTACCTTTCAAAATAGTTTTTGAAATTTCTGTAGGTTTCATACTTAGTCTTCTCAGATCTTTTACCTATAGCTGTTAACAGCACGCTTTATCTCATTGAAAACAATAGCCGACCGATAATTTCCTAGAAGACTTGGTCAGTCTTTGTGGCTATGAAACTTGAGTAGATGGAGGTGGTAAATACATTAGGTACATACATACTTTAAGACCTTCGAATTGTTACCTACATATAAGTTGATTCGAGGAACTGAATTCTCTTACAAATAATAGTATTATTTACACAATCGCGATCAGAATGAGGTAGAGCCTAAAGCTATGCGCGCACTACCGCACAACATAAAAATGTGCTTTCAAACTATATTTTATTATTTATTTAGATGCCGTATTTTCACAACATTCAGGTTTTTTTAAATGTCCCACGTAGTATACTTTGATTATAGTTGTTATTCAAAATCACGTGCTATATTTTTTTAAACTCGTTGTCTTTTGATACATTTTACAGTGACGAAATGGCTTTCCACAAGCTTCAAACGAGTGGCCCGCGAGCTTTCTGTCATCTGATGCCGACAATATAAAATGCTATTCCGCGCGTCCCCCCATAGATTAACAATGCGCACCCTGAAACCATCTGTATCAAAAGGTAGACCATTTGACCTACTATACATGTTGATCTACGATTTCAACTAGCGTCATTTTAGCGCTCTGACAGGAAGCATGCCTAGCAAAATTACAAAAATCACTTTTCCAAGACACAAAAAAGGACGAAATTCCTATTTTTAGTAGTTTTATTGTATTTTTTACCACTGAGATGTGCTATTAAGCCCAATTCTCAAGAAATCAGCCTTAAAAATTATGTTGTGGTTTGCTTATGTTACGATTTTGACTTTGTTCTAAGTTTATGGATAAAGAGGCTATTGTTTCTAATAATATTCCATACATTTCAGATGGATCGCTCTGCAAACTTCGGATATAAGGGGGGTATAAACAATTTTTCGACTTTTTTAAAAATATTTCAAAAAGTATGAAACCTACAGAAATTTCAAAATCTATGTTGAACACAAACAGAAACTGAAACCTTTCATTTGAAACCCCACTTGGCCTTGTAGGTCTCTTTTAAAATTTCGACATGCCAATTTTTACTGAAAATTTTCATTATATTATTTTTCTTTTAAGGGCACGAAATGTATTATTATTTTATATATCAAGTTATTTGCTGCTTTACTTGCTGAGATATTTAAGACAGAAAAAAGGACAGAAAAAGCGAAACCTTAAGAGTCTCGAAACAGATCTACGATCTTCGAAACCCTAAAAAGGACGTTTACACCAACATGACATTATCTGCACTGAACGTAGAGATAAAATCTTGACTGAACACAGATTTCTGTAGCGTTTCATGCTGACTTCACTTCACAAGATAATTAACGACAGACAAATATTTGGTTTAAGATAAAGCTTTATAACTGATGGAGATGTGACATAAAAATGTTGCTTAATGGCTTTTGCTAAATCAGGAAATCCCTATGTTAACGATGATTATCAACATGTTACGACTTATCTCTTTATGCCTGTAAATTATTTCTGAAAATATACAACCGCTTATATATTAAATTTAGTGTCGAACCCGCTCATATTTATGCTCATTGGCTGAATTCTGAATATTCCTTGAAAAGTGACATCTGCGCCAATTGTTAATAGATTTTGATGATTCTTTCGTTGTTGTATAAAAAAATAATTTTGAGGTGGTCTCCTATATGTTTGATTTTCGAGGAATTTATATGTGCGCCGTAAAACGTAGGTTTGTAAAAATTCTTCAGTATATGATAATTTCATTGTCACTTCATTAATGGTTTCCATGGCAACAGCAGTTTCATCCATGTCATCATCATCATCATCATCAACCTATCTTAGTCCACTGTTGGACAAAGGCCTCCCCCAATGAGCGCCATAGCGCCCTGTCTTCAGCTTGCCGCATCCAGCATCTGCCTGCAGTCTTTCGCAGATCGTCATCCCACCTGGCCGGAGGGCGTCCTACACAACGTTTGCCGAGTCACGGTCTCCACTCGACAACACGTTTACCCCAGCGGTTGTCGGTTCTTCGCAAGAGATGGCCAGCCCACTGCCACTTCAGCTTGCTAAATCTCTAAGCTATGTCGATAACTTTGGTTCTCTGTCGGATGTATTCGTTACGAATCCTATCCTTCAGAGAAACTCCGAGCATAGCTCTTTCCACAGCTCGCTGAGCGACTTAAAATTGGTGGATCAGCCCTACCGTGAGCGTCTACGTCTCAGCTCCGTAGGTCATACATAACGGGTAGGACGCACTGGTTGAAACCTTTAGTTTTCAAACATTGCGGTATGGATGACGAAAAGACTCGACGTAGTTTCCCGAACGCTGCCCAGTCAAGCTGAATCCTCCTCTTGGCCTCCTTCTCGAAATTGTTCTTACCTAACTGCAGCATCTGCCCGAGGTAAGTGTACTCGGAAACAACTTCGAGGTGGCCATGTACGACGACCGGTACTGGATCAATGTGGCCATTGATCATGACTTTGGTTTTATCCAAATTCATGCCAAGACCGATGCATCGTGAGGCTGTGGCTAGGCTATCCAGCATCCGGTTCAGCTCCTCTAGCGACTCCTCCATTAGGACTATGTTATCAGCGAATCGTAGGTGCGAGAAATAATCGCCGTTAATGTTAACGCCCTTCCTTTTCCAGTCCAGCGTCTTAAAAATATCTTCCAACGCGCTCGTGAACAGATTCGGGGATATGACGTCCCCCAGTCTCACTCCTCTACGCAATTGGATGGGTTTAGACTGCTGGCCCTGTAATTGGACACTTATGGTGGCGGCCTCGTAAAGACATCTCAGCACCTCGATATAACGATAGTCTACTTGGCAACGCTGTAAGGATTACAGAACAGCCCAGATTTCGACGGAGTCGAAGGCCTTCTCACAGTCCACAAAAGCGATACACAGGGGCTGATTATACTCTTCGGACTTCTGTATAATCTGCCTTACTGTGTGAATGTGTCTAAAGTGCCACATCCTCCTCGGAACCCGGCCTGTTCCGGTGGCTGGAACTCGTCAAATCTCCTGGCGAGACGATTCGTGATCACTCGCGAGAACAGCTTATAGACGTGGCTCAGGAGTGTGATGGGTCTGTAGTTTTTAAAGAGGGTTTTATCTCCCTTCTTAAAAAAGAGCACCACCAAACTCCCGCTCCACTCCTTAGGAGTTCTCCTACTGTGAAGGACGGTGTTAAAGAGTTTCTGTAGCTCCTGTATTACAGGAGCTCCTCCGGCTTTCAGAAGCTCTGATAATAATTCCGTCCTCACTGGGGACTTTTCCGTTTTAAAGCTGCCTCATCAGTATAGTGGCATGTCAGGGTGGCTCTGGAATCGTGGTCGTCTCGTCGGGAACGAGGGGCATGCGCAGCGTACAAACGGCCATAAAAAATCCTCTATCTCGGCGGATATCTCTGGCTTCGACAATACGGCCCACCCGTCAAGCGTTTAATTTTCGTGGCTCCTGCCAAGCTGCTGAGTGAATAATTTGGACCCTCAGTTTCGCTCTATCGCCTCTTCAATGAGGCGTGTATTGGAGCTCCGAAGGTCACGCCGTACCATCTTCGCAATTCGCTTGTTCAGGTCTGACCTCTCTGACGAAGTCGCTTGGGTGGTTTTCCGTCTTTTTGTCATCAGCCTAAGAGTCTCATCCGAGAGTTTGGACTTCTTGCCAGTACGTTGCCGTTTTGCGGCGAGGGGGAGTAATTAGGTGTGAATGTTTATTTACTATCGCCAACACTGCGTCAAGAAACGGCTCCGTGGTTTGGTTGCAGACATTAATGTCCAAAACGTACGAGAAATCCATTGAAATAGTATCTTTTTTGATAGCAAGATAGTCTATTTTGATAAAACTTTTCTATTTAGCCTGATATTCGGTTTTTTTAAGAGAAATTAATACAGGTTGATTGATGGTCCGTTATACTATTTTGAATAAAGAGTAATTGCATCTAATTTTGTTTTTATAAATACGTGGTCCAAACAATTATCGTTTCTTGTAGGGAGAGTATGTGGGGGAACATTTCATGATATGCTAAGACATTCATATAATCTGTTGTGTTTTGCAACCTCATCTCCAATATTGATGATATTTTTATATATAGCAACACTATCGAGGACTCTATCTAGTGAAGCAATACAATTGTCTAGCTGTCTATAAAAGGGGAGCGATGAATTGATAGTATTGCTATATTGTTGTTGATTATTGAAACGATACAATTGGCATTATTAAATGGTGGTTCATAGGAGTGAGATTGCAAACAATTTTTAGTGTATACGACGACACCATCGTTTTGCCCGTCATTGCATTTTGTAGAGATAGACTAAAAGCTAATAGTATCCGGTATTTTGTAGCATTTAGAGAGCCAACATTCTGTCAGAACTATTATATGTATCTGGTTGCATATTAGTTCGTTTTATCAGTATATTATATCCGTCTAAGTTCTGAGATACACTTGTAATGTTTTCAGTTATTATAAAAGGTTTTGTGTGAGCTTCAGATACTGCAACGTTATCTATGCTAACATGAAGTGTTTCTATTGTCCTATTCATATTATATATATAAAAAGAGTGTTGAATACACGCAGATCGTAGCAAAAGTGTTTGAATTGTATAGAAGATTATACTGTATGTGCATTTGAATAGGAATATTGTGTTTATTTTTATCTGACGCAGCGCATCAGCATTGCCACACAGCGGGGCAATACAGCCAGCGTCTTGGGGACTCTTCCGACTGGTATTGATATGGATCAGTTGAGCTACCTGTAGATTTTTTGCAACAGTCTGCAGTTAGCTTAATTGTTTCAATTGTAAATACTAGTTCTAATTTGTTTTTTATTGAATTGTAATTTTCTTTGTAAATAAAGACTTTTTATCTCAGTTCTGTCCTGTGTATGTGTAATAATAGATATATGTATGTGTGTGTTTTGGCTATACACTGACATATGCTGTTAAAAATATACATGCTATAAAAACATGAAAAAACTAAATTATACATAAAATTAGACCTAATGAAATGATACACAACCTAACCCTGTAGGAAAGAAGTGTATGATTGAAATGAAACACCCTGTGTATGTATTTAGCTCGGCTTAATCTTGTTGATTCTACTCGCTTATGCGCACGAAACATTTCTTTTTTCGTGTTTAGATGTTAAACCACTCTTAGTACACAAGGCTTGTTGGTGAATGATGCAGTGAAGTTCAAGGGCCAATGTCCTACGTTGGTTTGAAATGTACTAAGAAAACCATTTTTTTGCCCACCGTACTTGGAGCACCATCGTTGATAATTTTTAGATTCATTGTACTATGCGATCGAAAACGCATAATCATGAAACAGACATGTTAGAGTTTTGTCTAATTCTAACATGCATGTTTTAACGAATTGAATTAAATGTAGAGTCAGTTTGTTTTAATAATTATTAAAACAAACGATAATTAAATCGCAAACCAAAAATTGTTATAAAAATTAAATTTCACTACGATTGCGCAACATGTGTCTGTTGGTGCAACGAGACAATGCACTTTGTTCAAGACAAGTGGCAGGTTGATATGGCTGCATAGGTACAAACACTACTTCGATGAAACTGCAGAATGAGGACGGACTTTAACTGGACTGCACTAGGCGCATTTTAAACTTGTAGAACATTGTAAAAGGTAACCTCTGAGGCCATGCCACCTCCATTTTGCAAATGCAATGGTAAAATGGAAATGTAATGGAGGAACTCTTAATTTCTACCACACGGGTAAAAATAATAATTGTTAATTAGACTAGTAGTTAGTCATACCGTGGCCACGAAAATGTGTAAACCTGTCGAAACGTCGGGATAAATAGGGAAAGTAACCGGAACACCCGTTAAATAGTTATAACAATGTGTTATAATAAATTCACGGGTATTTATCGTGGTTATTTTCCTATTTTCTCCGATGTTTTACCAGGTGTTGTGATCGCGTAAGTTAAAAAAAACATTTAAATAATGTGTTCTTATAAAAATTTATTTACCATTAGCTTTATTTAAGTATCAAGTTTAGAAAAAAATACAACACCAGTCAAGTTCCTGCATGTGAGTGTTTTACGAATTTTATATTTTGTCAATTCCGAACTGGTTCCTCCATAATTGTATCATATTTGCATTGATTAAGATAAAGCGAGCAAATGCGCAATGTAGGTATAAATAACGAGAATGTGTCAGATTTGTGCGTACACGTGCATAAAGCGCGCGCGCAGTCTAGTGTCTCAGTACGCGCGCCCGCCGCGACGCGTACACCCGGGGTGCTAACCGTCTGCGCTCCTCCCCACAAAATAAACAAATAAGAAGTGGCAAATAAGAACTCCTAAAATGGGTACTAAAAAGTCAAAGAAAGAGTGAGTTTATGAATTTATGTCTCCTTTAAATAAAAGAGTAAATAATTTGCGTTTTAATAGAGAGATTTATTTTTTTACAAGATTCCATCCTGAAAATTGACTTAAATATCAGTCAAATTCATATCATAGATAATTTTCTGTATTTTTTTTGTTGCTTATTGCGCTGGCGAAAATTTTTATACCTAATTTATTGTTTTTTCGTGCGACAGTGTCTTGTTTTCTCCGTAAAAACTCATGGCGATAAAAAATATTTAATTAATAGTCTATTTAGTATTTATTTTCTTCCTTTAAAGAATCCAAGGCACAGAGATCAGGGTTTAGTTTTTTTCTAGATTCGTTCTTCGTGTGAAGGAGTAGCGAACAATCAACACCTTAGTAAAACTCGTGTTAGATAAAATTATAATTAAATATTTTCATATTTCAGAGGAGTCGAGGAGCCAGAATACAGTTGTTCCTACTTTTCGATTGTAAGTAAATAATACGATTTTAATATGTACATATTAATATTAAAGTTAACTATGGTCGTTTTTGTATGCCCAGCAGAGGTGGAAAACGTCAGACGGTGATGGTAAATCATTACCAACGATAATTTCAGGGTATATTATTCTAAGAAGTTTCCATGTTTCAAAAGGAAAGCAAAGGTTGTTCCCAATTTCCAAAGGACTTTGGAAATTGGGAACAACTTTATAAATAGCCCTCAGCATAAGTACATGTAAATCTCATGTATTTAGTTAAATGTTCCTTACTTTGTAATTTTTCTAGCTGTAAGTTTTCCTAAAATTTCAAAATAAATAAAATAAAATAGGACTTTCTGTTCAAAAATTATTTTCTGTATAAAGTGAAAAGTAAGTTTCCATCATGGCCAGTTTCAACTAAAAAACTTTTTTCTGATACTACTGACCTCGTAAAACTATGTTGAACCACACAGAACTTGGAAATTATATGACATTTATACAAGTTGTTGATTTAAAAAAAAGTTTGCTTTGATAATAAATAGTAACAAAAATCCTAATCAAAATTAGTTCTACCTTCTAAACCGAAAACAAAAATAAAAAATTCTACATGATGCAACTTCCGAACACTCTACTTCGTTTGATCATCTAAGTATACCTATGGAACGAACAGCCCTTATATAATACAAATAACCAGGGAAAATCTTAGAAAATCCCCACTAATCCTAGTGGGGCTTATATAAGTGGATTTTAAGTGGATTATCAAATTCATATCTGTACCTAATACCTCATGCTAAAGATGTAAATGTAAGCATTATCTCAGAATAGGTGCGTTAAAACAGTAAAGTATGCGAAGGGATGCATTTTAAAGCTTGTCGCACACCTGGAAAGCACCGCTGCAACACAGCTCAAAAATGTGCATTCAAATATAGACTTTAACCCAAACTTTAACACTTTAACATTTAGATGTATTTTATATTGACGGCATCAGATGACAGACAGCTCGCGGGCCACTCGTTTGAAGCTTAAGGAAAGCTATTTAATCACTGTGTTGTGCCAAAATGTTTCTAGATATCGGGTTTAAGCCCATATTTGAATACACGTTTTTGTGCTGGGTGGTAGTGGATTAATGAGCATAGAGCTTAAGAGTAGTACATTAGCCTCTCCTCTCTCTAAAATGCCCGCTACCTAATAATTATATTGCCGACGGATATTAAACCTTTTCCCTCGATTTGGTTCCCTTGCTTCTCGACAATTTTGTCCAAATAGAAATCCCCTGGGGATTTTCACGTGTTTTGTACTAACACTCATAATTTATCGGAATGAGCGAAGCGAATGAAGTTTCCATTCGTTGATCTGACCTGCTTGTAAAAATGGGTACAGAGGCTTGAGTCTGTCAAGGCGTGATGGAGATGACGACGTATCCATCTCGTCTCGACTGTTGGTAGTCCGGTAGCTATCGTTAACGTGTCGAGTAGCTGTCGTGCAGGGCTGCAAAATGGTTCTTAACTGGAACGCAGCTCATATTATAAGAACCATTAATATTCGCAACCAGACGACTCAAAGGCAAGATTATTTTGTATATTTGCATATTATTTAGTGAAACAAAATTAGTTGCTCATAAATTCTTCGTTATTTTATTGTATTAGTACCTATTCCTACATGTTAAAATAACAAAACAAATAAGCGATTTTAGCGCCATGTTTTGGTAATATAAATAACTACACGGTCTATGGTAGTTGTAGTTGCATTACTAAGAGATGGCGTTAGAGTCGCGATTCTGAAAAAATATAATTTATGCGTTATTTTAGGGGCCTACGTATTATTTATCGCTTTATAACACTCCGACAAAAATGTAGGTAACAAAGTAGGTAACAAAACCTACAAATCGATTTATCACTAAACATTGGTCACTGATTGGTAGTGTGGATATTTCTTTAGGTATCAATGTAGTAGGGTAAGAAATCATAAAAAATAAGTTACTGCTACTGTTTTCTCTATAAAAGTAAAATTCAAGCAATAACAGTCAACTGTAATTAAGTTAAGGTAAGCTTGGATCATGTTTGGAGTATAGACCATGTAAAATTAAAATAAGGTAATTCTTAGAAAACTAGCCGCGTCATAATATTGCAATAATTTTACGTGTTTTAAAAACGATAAACCGACTTAAAATTGCGGTTCATAGATAATATTCTTATGTCTCGGACGAACAAAATCACCTCTACCTTACTTTCCCTGACCGAAAGGACCGTTCCGTGCCAAAAATTTAGTTTACACTGACGACATTTAGTTATAATTCAAGTCTAATTTAGTTTGATGACACTTGGATGAAACTGTTGACGCCCGTTGCCAAGGAAACCATTAATTAGGTGATAATGATATTATCATATTCTGAAGAATTTTTGCAAACCTACGTTTCACGTCGCACATAGCAATTCCTCGAGAATCAAACTTATACCTCAAAATCAATTTTTATACAACAAACGAAAGAATCATCAAAATCTATTAACAATTGCACTAAAACTCACTAAAACTGTTGTAGCTAGTCGTGATTTTCCAAAAATATAATGTTGCTTTTTAAGTTTAACGGGATAAATACTAATCCCTCGGGAATAAAACTTTCATGGGACCACCTCGAGATCATTACCTATACAATAGTGAAAGAATCAGTAAAATCTGTTACCCATAGGCGGAGATATCAAGTAACATACTACACACATAAAAATAAAACACATACAGATGAACTGAGAACCTCCTCCTTTTTGAAGTCGGTTAAAAATAATAAAGATATTAGATATTAGATTTATTAATAGAGATATTAGAGTCTCAAAACTTCATTTCAAATCAAGTGTTACAATTTATTTTCTTATTTTTAATATGACAAATGCAACAAAAATATTATTTTGTTACTTACTATAGAGAAAAAATATTTTTACCTCAATTCTTGCTACTAAAAATATAATAAGGATTTTCAGACATTCTTTGTATCTTTAAACAGTTTTTTATTTTAATTATAAAATAAGTAAATTGTTACGTTAGCATCATTTGGACTCGCAATTCACGTCAAAATCTGTCAATTTCCTAGGGATTTTTACATCTCTTGACGTTACTAACATAAAGCGATTGAGAGCGTAGTTCCATGTACGCATGATAGAGGCGCTGTACCAAATTGTATGGAAATTGGAGACGTCACGCTCACGTCTAATTACTAACGTCAGGTGGGACTCGGGGCTCTGTACTGACCGGCTTTACGGTGCGTAAGGTAACGTGTTAAACAGCGAGTATTCAGTACGGGGAAATAAGGCGCTCGCAACGAATATTAAAATTTAATGAGCCTTATTAGAGATAGTCATAATAGCATTCTGAACTTAATAAGTTTTAAATTTGATTCCACCATTATACATTTTTGGATTAAAACTATTATCTAGAATTTGAATTGATTATATTTAATAAGCAATAAATATAAATAAAAAGTCTATTTTTTGCATAAAATAATGTAAGCAAAGTAAGTTCCTAAAAGTAAAGTTAACGTTGTCTAGATTTATATTTTCATTTTTAAGTAAACCTGCCTAAATAAATAATATATAAATAAATAAATAATAATAATTGTAATGTTTGTTACTATTCTGAATTTTGTTTGTACCTAATTTGATGTGTCTTTGTTTGTAATATGGATTTGCTTGTCTGAAATTAAAATATATTCATTCATTCAACGAGCAACGAGATAGATTTTAGCACATAACGTTACGTATCATGCTCGCTGCGAACGGTACATTACGTCCCGGCCCGTAACACCGCACCGGTCCGTACCCGGCTTATCATAGTGAAGCTAAATTGGCACAGGGTTTTGTGAGATTATTTTTGGTTAGATAAGGGGGTCGTAACTAACCAAAAAATAACCGTACCAAAGGGGTGTTGAAAACTTTTTATTCAATCAATCCAATATATCAAGTGATGTATCATGCATGAGGAAGGCCAAGAGGAATAATAAAAACTAAAGACGATTGTAAAATCGTCGTTAGTTTTTAAATTATTAGTCAGCCTCTAATTTATTAGAGGCTGACTAATAATTTAATAGTTGAAGGCTACCACGCATTACACGCAAGTAAAAACCTCGTATAACCACGATATTTGACGAGCAGCAGTGATAGTTATTATCACGGAAAAAACCTAAAGTTTTTCCTTTCAACCATCCTTCGTGGATGCAGAGAGGCCATTGACTGATTGAGCTTTTCTTTATTCCAGTATCGATATGGAACATGCCTAGAAATCACAGCGACCCTTTTCGGGGTATTCTTCGGCTTGCTGAGTGGTGGTGGAGTTTGCTACAATCTAGCTCAGATAGGAGAGCTCACGACTGCCTTCATCGAGCGGACAAAGTACCAGGATCGGTTATCTACCTACCTCCCACTAACCACTGCATTCGGCGGCGGGAGACGGCTGTGAGTTTATACTTTTGAAACTAACTATACTGAGGGGTGACTCTGGCAAGGCTTGATCGAGACGTCGATGTATCGATCATGTCTCGACTGTTGGTAGTCCGGTATTTATCGTGGATGTTTCGAGTAGCTGTCGAGCAGGGTTGTAAAAATGGTTCATATCTTCTTCTTGTCAGATGGCTTCTGCGACTGGTTCATATCTGAAACGCAGTTCATATTATTTTTGTTTTTAAACACCTTCCTTTAACTAAGTAAGATAATTTCCAGGCAATACGTTTGTTTGTTAGATAGATAGATAATACTTTTAGTTATCACCTTATAAAACAGATAGTACTTAATTTATTTAATATTATGCATATTAAACATGTTAAGTCTGTTCTCTAATTGTTAAGTGTATTTTTTTTAAGTGGAGACTTTACTGTTCTAAGAAAATTCCTATTGCATCTCTTTATACAGGGTGATTTTTTGAGACGGGACAGTAAGGGCAGGTACTTTAACCGTTATACACAGGAAAGCGTTCCTAGAAAATCATCCATAACTTTTTAAGATATTCTGAACTGAATTCACAGATTTTGGAAAAAAATGTACAGTCAGCAAGAAAATGGTAATTTTACACATAAACTCTTTTGATGCCAATCAAACACAGACTTAACGTGGTGATAAATTTATAAGTTATGATTTCCTTGATTGCTATGTCATGTACTATTCAATGGTACAAAGTAAATCTTGTTATCTAGCAAGTGGACAAATACACTAGAATCTCTTATCTTCCTACCAATTAATTGCTCATTATAGTGATGTTCGCTGAATGTATGGGACTATAAAATTTAAGTCGTTATATCTTACGAAGAACACTGAAATATCATTATGATTTACTATCTAGGTATTTCCAGTTTAGCTTGAGGAAGTAGGGTTTTGGCTCTAAGATAAGACAAGCTCAATCATCAAAATCAAATAAATTTAATATTCCATAGTAGGCATATGTTTGTTCATAGTATACACATACGAGAATGTATGTAGCCATCTGATTAATAATTTACATACTTGAAACATTCAACAGAGCGACGCGGGTTAACAAGGAACAATAAAGCTGAACAGTACCTATTCTGTGGCTGAATCAATTATTGTGTTGTAGTGTGAACGCGTCCAACGATGAGAACATGAAGGCATTGCGTGAGGATGCCACTGCCATGGCTATAGGGACGTTTACGAGCATCGCTATTGCAATATTGCTAAACGTTCTGTCCGTTGCACTCGTCAACTGGAGCGCACTTCGGCAGGTAAGCAGTTTACACCGTCATCGTCAAAATCCATACTATATACTTACTAGATGCTTCACGCGGCTTCGTAGACGCTTTTCAAGTACTGTCAAATTTCTTTGAGATCTGTTCAGCCGTGTAGTCGTGAAAAGGTAACTGACATACATACAGATAGGCAGACAGACAGAGTTACTTTTGAATTTATAATATTAGTAGGTATGGATTGAGACACGCCCAGCCAGGATCGGAAAGAAGCGGGCGGCGACGCAATAGCAGGGAGTACCTATCTTTATTTATTTATTTATTTTAACACTTTATTGCACTTTAAGGTACAAAGGGTGGGCTTAATGCCGAGGCATTTTCTACCTGCCGACCAAAACCATATGGTTTTTACTTTTTTACTTTACACGAACCGTTGGGCACGCTTTTGGTCCCACCGGTATCTCAGACATTATCAAACCTACAGGCTTTAAATTTTGCATGTCTAGTAAAATTCATGAAAAGAGTAGGAAAACAAAATGTTATAGATAAATATTATAAGATTCTTGAGCTATTGAAGTCCGAAAAGGGCTACTTTTAACAACTGAGTCATCTAAAACTTAAACCACTTCTAGATAACCTTGGAAGTTGGAATTTGGTATAAAGTAGATGATCAAACTTTATCGGAGAAAAAAAATCCGAAAACCAGAAATGTAATATATTGAGGTATCAATATCGTTGCCGATATTGATTTTCGTCAGGTTATTTGTGAATATCTCATTAGATTATAAATAAATAATGCTGGAAAATCCACACAGCATCATCTAGCCCCCCAAGCTAAGCAGAGCTTGTGTTAGTACTAAATGTCTGATTTACTTATTTGTAATACACATCATAGATGTTTTTATAGACTAATATTTATAAAATATTACAAATAGGTACGTTTATGTACATATAATAATGACCCAAAACTAGAAAATATTCATAAATAAATAATTCATGAAAAATATGATACCCTCTCATACAACAATAGATGGGGCGGAAAAATTAAATTGGTTCACAAAGTCAAATTTAGTTTCAAATAAAAGACAAAACTGCCAAATCATATTATTTAATAATTAATAATTAATCTAAAATTAAGAATTATCGTTAAATATTGTGTAAGCGAACGTGTAAACGAACCCCAGGTTTCAATAAGAGGGACCAATCGTTGCATTAGTTTCATAAATTTATAACTAGATGTCGCTAGTAAAAGTTTACGAGCTCTAGATCGCTCTGACGAGAACGCACAGGTTTGACCGACCTCCGTTGGTTGTTTTGAAAGGGTTGGGTATTTCAAATGATTCCATAGTTAATAATAATTACTGATGCTTTATACTGAAAAACCCTGAATAAAGAAAAGCACGTCTCTTACTAATTAATTGTATGAATGAATTTGTAAGTTACATACATTGGTGGTAGGTACATACAAAAAATTTACTCATGGCCCTGGGTTGCGGATTAAAAATTTACTCTCAATAAACTTATCAAAAAGTAAGGAAATCTAATCAAAAACATAAATGTGAAAACTAGCCAAGTTCGTTCTGATAGTGGCTTCACCGATAAAAGAGCTGAGATCATTATAGATAGGTGCCAAGTTTAATAGCAGTTCATATTCTTAATTTTTTACGTCCTTTCTTTATTTAATTTGTATCTTGGCAAGTTTAGTTTATATCCACCGCATTAGTTTTAATGTTGGACTGTTTTTATCTGCTCCGTAATCTGAACGAACTTGGCTGGTTTTCACATTTTTGTTTTTTTTTAGATAAAATAATAATACAAAATAAATAATATAATTTTACCTACTAATATTAAAATAATAATAATATTATAAGGAGAAAGTTTGTGCGTTGTGCCGTTACGTAGATATTAGGCTGAAGACAACGCCAGAATGACTGAATGGATCGGCCTGAAATTTAGCACTCATGAAGAATGGAATAACAAATAAGCTACTTTTTATTCCAAAAAACCTAGTAATATGAAAGTAGTTCTGTTAGTTTGTCTGTTACCTTTTCACGCCTAAACGGCTGAACGGATCTTAGAGATTTCTAGATTTTTTTAGATTAGATTTTTACCGTATCGTACCGTATCTCCCTGTCAAAAGTATATCCTTTCCTGGGATAATCCCAGGACAGGACATAGGCTAGTTTTTAATCTAGAAAAGCACGGGCAGAAGCTTATTCTCTATAACAAAAGAAAGGGGGAAAACCCTGCTCTATGACATCCACAGAACACAGCAATGTAGTTTCAGTTCTAGGCTCATGGACAGGGTCTGTGTCTCCATGGATAGTGGCCGAATTTCGGCTAGGAAGACATCGTCATCACACGTTTCACGTTTGACCCAATCTCTTACCTCGAAGGTAATGTAGACTCTACCTACACTCACACACACAGCTTTGATCAGTTAATGAGATATTAAAATCTCCAAGCCACGTCTGAAGGACCACCTACCTGGTTGTAACTATTGACTGGTTACCCTTGAATCCTGGATAACCTTGAAAGTACTTGTACCTTCAAGGATAACCAACCATTATGGATTTTGTTTCTTCAATAAATAAATAAATTATGGGACACCCTGTATATATTTTTTTTGTAACGTTTTAGTACTTAATGTGTAATTCATGCATGGACAACGTCTGAATAAACAAACTTTTTTATTTTTATTAGTTATCATCGCGACGATTTTTTATGGACTTGCTAGATAGATAGATAGATAGATAGATTATCACTTTATTGCACCATCAATACACTAGATGTATGTACCTACTCAACCGTGGTACTCAGAGGTCATAAGGGGTCAGGAAAAGTAACAGAGTAGGCTACCTACCTCGATATCGAATTTTGCTGTTTGTTAAATTGTTTTTATATCAACAATATCGAACATTACGCAGAGGTACAAGTTTATTGTCTCTATTGATGGCCTTACTATCAATTGCCTCCGAGCTTCACTAGATACCTACTAGATTTTAAATCAGCTGAAATATATTATGATAATAATTCTCACAGGATATGCAGAAATTGCAGAAATTTGTTGCAAGTATTTCTTGGTTCGATTCCGCCTAGAGACAAATGTTTATACTAAACATTTGTCCTGAGGCGGGCATCGAACCAGCAACCTCCTGCGTCGCAGGCGTACATTCGCCCGCTGCGCCGAGGTCGTCCAAATTAGATTAAGACTAATCTATGCAAAACGCAAATACATTGTGTGTGTTTTTATGTATAAAAAATATATACGTTTTGTAATTAGTTATCTGGTAGGTACTCATAACATAAACTCTTACATTAAAGGCTAGATGATGCTGTAAAGATTGTCAAGCATTATTTTTTATTTAATTTACTAATGGAACTGTTTTATTTTCAGATTACTAGGATCAGAATGTTGTTTTTAAATGCTGTTCTACGACAAGACATGACTTGGTTCGACACAGACTCTGAATTCAATATGGCTTCAAAGATGTCTGAGTAAGTATGGTAGACGCCAAACAATTTGTCCGGTGACGGGCAGTGAAAGTGAGAAATTTGCGCAGGTACACTTACGCATAATAATTCATATGCCACCAAAAACACAGCAGACGAAACTGATAGGTACAGCTTCGTATAGCGCTGTCTTGCTCTTTTATTGTTTGAACCAAAAACTTACAGTGAATAATCGACGCGACTGTCCAGAAGGTTACCGCCCATCAATTTGGCCTAACAATTGCGTACTGCGCATTTTTGTCACGTGGTTCGTCAGAACGACAAGAAGTCTAACAATTATTAGATTGAAGGCCTTGACACACGATCTTGTAAATAGGTAAAGCAGTACAGTGAAGACTATCCATAAAGGTCAAAGTCGGCCTAAAATTTCCACTGATAAACCATTATAACGTCTTTACGAAAATGTCAGTGAGGGCAGAACCTGCAGTTCACACAGTGTCAGTCAATTACCAAGAACCCTGTATCCCAAGAACTCATAATCTTTAACAACAGTCACATCAATATTTTGGCTTAACAAAACTGACACGCAATTTTGATAGCCAAAACTTCATCACAATTGGTTCAATTGAAATGCGTGTCGACGGAGGATTCAAGCCATGTTTATTGCCTATAATTGCTATGCAACTAATTATTATTTGGTTTGAAATCTATATTTTCGCGTGACTAACGCTTGAAGTCGGATCACCAATATTTCTTTGGTTTTGATTAACTACTTTGATAAAAAAAATATTGGATTCCAGATTCTAGTATAGGTATCTTTTTTCTCAAAGTGACTATCACAAAGTATAAAAATATAAAGGCATATCGCAGGGTAAAGCGTTGATACACAGATAGGTTTCTTGTAGATAAAAATGATAAAATTTGGATATGTAACACCATAATCTATTGGACAGTAGCCAGGGCATCGTGCCAGAACTTCGCATGACAAATAGAATAAATTCGGTACTCTAGGTTTGGCTAGGCATTTCTTTATTTAGTATCAGTGGTTAAGCGCCGCGCCATACGTAATCGTTTATTCCTAATAATGGTAAAACACTTAGTGAAAAGCTATATGAAAGTACCTACATACCTGAGTATCTTAAGAATGAATGAATTAACAATTTTTTGTACTTAGAAACATAAAAAATATTTAATATACAAGATTTAATTATCTGAATTTAAAATATAAAAGTGTGATATATTTAAAAGCTTTACCTACAACCCACAAAACTCTGAATATTTGGCCCTCTGTAAGAGGTAGAGGGACACGCTGCCCATTTGGCCATTTGTAAGAGGTCGAGGGACACGCTGCCCATTTGGCCATTTGTAAGAGGTCGAGGGACACGCTGCCCATTTGGCCATTTGTAAGAGATCGAGGGACACGCTGCCCATTTGGCCATTTGTAAGAGGTCGAGGGAAACGCTGCCCATTTGGCCATTTGTAAGAGGTCGAGGGACACGCTGCCCATTTGCCCATTTGTAAGAGGTCGAGGGACACGCTGCCCATTTGGCCATTTGTAAGAGGTCGAGGGACACGCTGCCCATTTGCCCATTTGTAAGAGGTAGAGGGACACGCTGCCCATTTGGCCATTTGTAAGAGGTCGAGGGACACGCTGCCCATTTGCCCATTTGTAAGAGGTAGAGGGACACGCTGCCCATTTGCCCATTTGTAAGAGGTAGAGGGTCACGTTGCCCATTTGCCCATTTGTAAGAGGTCGAGGGATACGCTGCCCATTTGCCCATTTGTAAAAGATAGAGGGACACGCTGCCCATTTACCCATTTGTAAGAGGTAGAGGGACACGCTGCCCATTTGCCCATTTGGGCAAATGGGCGACTCGGCAAAAATAGTAGTAGGACGTCCTCCAGGATGACAGTTTATGACGAAAGAGATGGATATATGCTGATATACCTCTATATATATTATATACTGGCAGATGCTGGATGCGGCAATCTGAAGAAAGGGCGCTATGGCGTTCATTAAAGGGGAGGGGGCATTATGTCCTGCAGTGGCCTAGTATATGCTTCTGATGATTATGATAATGATGCTTAGAATGTAACCCTGATCATTCTAATTCAGCATTCCTTTTCAGAAACTTAATGAAACTAAAGGACGGAATGGGGGAGAAGATCGCAGTGGTGTCGAACCTCGTAGGAACCTCCATCCTGTGCCTTTGCACTGCTTTTCCCTTGGGCTGGGAGCTGACCCTGGCTTGTATGAGCATAATGCCTTTCTCGCTGGCCGCTTCTATCGCCCTGTCTAACGTAAGTACAAGCTAAGCTCTACATTAGTAGCTCGTTTAGAGCACCTCAGAATTAAAACTTCCAAAAACCCTTTCCCCCGTTCCCCGTTTCCCGTTCTTAGTGTTTACGTCCTGAAAGAAGCTCTTATGCAAAATTGCAGCTTCGTTGGTTTTGTACTTTCAGAGATTTCGTGATGATGAGTCAGTGAGTGGCCTTTGACTTTGTACCATTGAGATTTAGGGTGCGAATTATAAAAAACCTTAATCACGTGTGTGTTGATTTTGAATCTAGTATCAACGCTTAAAATTTTGACGGACCAACAGTTACGATTTAAAGTTATTATCAAAATGACCTTTGATAATAACTTTAAACATACATTTCAGATGGATCGCTCAGCAAACTTCGGAGATGGGTATTTATTTACTTTTTCCAAAATATTTCAAAGCGTATGAAACCTAAAGAAATTTCAAAAAACTATTTTGTAATGTACAACAATGCGTTTCACTTTACTAACTACTGCCGGCCTGTACCCGTTTGTAATAAAACTTATAAAACTTTCGCGATCTGTTAACATATTAAACATTATTTGTCGGGTATTTATCGCTTACCTTTTGTTTTATTTTTTTCCAAAATAATCTTTCATATAATTTTTTATTATTTTGTATCAGAGGTGATTTAAAAAAAATAACCCTGTATAAATTTAACAAAGACTTTCACTATAACTTATAAAGCTGTAAGGGAGGAACCCTTGTTTGGGCAGGCACTGGACAATGTGTGGAGATAAATAGGAATCTGTTTCTACAATTCCAAAAATAAAACACTGGTAAACTTCACTGGAGATTCAAGACAGTAGGTATAAGAAGTTTAATAATTGTATGCAATTAACGAAAATGCTCACGCAATGACGGAGCGTCGGCGCTTCGCCGGTTCAACAAACAAAACACGTCCTACGCAATGGAATAAACACATGCGTCAGTGAAACCAAACTATTGCACCAAGCGGATAAAAAAATACGCGACTAAAGGATTCTATAGGATTTTCCCTCTAAATATTGAATTTAGAGGGAAAATCTTATAGAATCCTTTAGTGTCTAGGATTTTTTGGACATATAGCAAGCTTTGTTTCTTTTCATGATAATCATGATCCTGAACCATTTCACCTCCTACGTACGTACGTACGTTCTACCAAAAGTGTCTAGATCGTGACGGTACATTTGTGCGGTAACTTTATAAGTTACCTAGTATAACAAAAGGTATAGTAAAACTGTAATTTGTTACCAGTATCAAACGAGATCTTCAATTAGAGAGATGGAATCATACAGCCAAGCGGGCAAGCAAGCTGAAGAAGTGCTGAAATCCGTTAAAACTGTTGTCGCTTACGCTGGAGAACATAAGGAAACGGAAAGGTAAACTAAAAATATATATTATTAGATTGTTTTGAAAAATCTACAAACCGACTTATACAAAACAGAGAGACTAGAAGCACTGTTGGACAGTTTCTGTGATGCTTTTTTAGTGACCTATGGACCATAATCGTTTAAAATAGGCGAGATTTACTTTTGTTTTTTTTCCATTGAAGTAACTACGGTGATATAACTTTAATTCTGAAATCGTATTACCAAAAAAATATGGCCGTGCCAGGTTTGAATAATCGAGCATAATATCCCACTAATATTTACGGCAAAAGTTTGTGTCGTTTTCAAATGTTTATGCGAAGACACCTCCAAGACTACTGAATAAATCTGGCTGAAATTTGACACTAAAAAAGTTGTGTGCCTAGAATAACATATTAGCTAGGTAGGATCTTATTAGAAAAAACACGCGAGCGAGGCTGCGGGCAGAAATTAGTAATCCCGATTATGGCATTCTGCCCCACGTCCGGCATATCTTTATTAAGCTGCCTTCAGTTCGTAATATTCATTTTTATTTTTTATTGTGGTCTAGTAATTACATTTTAAATCAATGTCAAATACACTAGAGTATAATTACAATATAGCCATATAATTGGGTAATGGGTAGTTGAATTGGGATGGTAGTTTTAACCCTTTTTTATAACAGCATATTAAGGAAATAAAAACATATAAACATACTAAGGACGTGTTCGTGATAAATGATTGCACTTTTGATTTCTAGATATCGGAAGCTCCTTCAACCAGCGGAGGCCTACGGCAAACAGCGTGGTCTGTTCTCAGGTCTCGGGAACGGGTTCAACTGGGTCTTGACATACTCCCTCAATGCCATCGGCCTAACCTACGGTAGCAGGCTGGTTCTCAGGGACTTTTATAAAGAAACTGATGATAGGAGCTACGTTTTTGGAGCTGTATTGAGTGTAAGTAACTTAAGAAAATTAATTAGTTTTACATATTTGCCGAAGTTTTTTTAAAAGACTTCAAAAAAAGGAGGAGGTTCTTAAAAGGCTGCATGTAAGTTTTTTTGACCTAGCGAGCGAAGCGTCTGCGCTTCAAGTCTGGAAAACTATACTCCAGTCACTTAAGCAAAAAAAGGGGTCAACCTCGGCATGAGAGTCAATAATCTGTAAACTCGTATACACCACCACACCTTGCACAGTAAATATGGCTGAGCGCTGCGGGTTCTCCGCCCTCTATCTCAAAAACGGGTTGGGCGTATGAAACATTTCTAATACCAATATTAGCTGCAAATTTTATGCGCTACAATTTTTATGATATATGTTAACATCATTGGAGCTACAAAAACCGAGATAATCGCAAAAACTGTTTTTTGCGACCTTTGATCTTGAATTATTTACGGCGCAGACATGAGATTTTATGAGACTTTTGAGACAACTTTTAGAACGAAGTATACGAGTTTTCAGCTTATTATCTCTCATTCCGAGGTGAAACCCCTAATATATCCATTATTAGCGTTTCTGTCACTGTCAGTATGTACGATTTTGTTTGTACTCGTATTTTACAACCAATGTGGACGAAACTTTGGTGTACAGATTTTATAATTGTGGGTATAGACTTTTTTGTCGCCGGGGACTTATGGTTAAAGGAGTACTTACTCTATAAAAGAGAAAAACGGAGGATACTAAGTATTTCCGCTTTATGAGATCCGATTTCGATGATTATTTATTTGCTCATTTTAACAGCGCTATTAGATCTGGTACACTTACGCGAAAGACACTTGCGTGAGTGACATTTACGCGAAGGACTTTTGCGCGAGAAAAAACTTGCGCGAGTGACACTTGCTACTGACAGCTCTGAATGTCTCACAAACTACACAGACATGAATGCGTGAAATCTACTTATTTATCTTTGCCTCCAATCCACCCACGGGTGGATGGTCTACTAAATAATATGTAGTATATAGTAAGGAAGTGAGTGCGCGTTGAGGTCTTTTGTTTGCTACGCGGGTCCCTCGTAGCATCGTAGCACGTGCTACGAATGTCTACGTTAATATAATATACATTAAACAGCTGCAAAGAATGTTTTTTCATTTTATTTCCACGTAAGCGTCATATGTTTTTGTAATTTGAATTGATTGTTTTTTTTTATTTAGTCATTATTTTAGTTTTTTTTTATAAAATCTTTTTTTTTTACATGAACGCTTTTTATTTAATTGCATAACTGAAATCAAGAATATATTTCGCTTCTTTTGATGTATAACACTGGGACAAAAAAAAGTTGAATTAAAATTATACACTAAAATATCCTTGTTCCCTAGACTTTGTTGAGTAGTGTATGTCCTTTATTGACACCCTGTGATATCTATAGTTATCTGCACAATAATTATATCCGTAACTCTCTGCGACGACGTCTAATTCGAGAGATATTAGGAGTTTTGTAGTTTTTCGCGAAAGTGGCGATAATGTCATTCGCGCAAGTGTCTACTCGTGAAAATGTCAAAAACAACGCGTTGAAGATTCATGCTTTCCTTTTGCATGAATAATAAACCTACACAACGTATGACTACTTTTTATGCCGAGCGAGATATTAAGCCGAGTGTATAAGCTACTCATTACAACATAAAAACTTTAAATGATGAATCTGTCAAGATGAATCTGTCATCATAATTTAACCGGATCACTCCGCAGATTCTATTCAGCGCGTACATGGCAACTCAATCCATAACCCTCTGCGTGCCTCACGCGGAAGTGTTTGCGTCAGCGCGCGCCGCAGCGGCCAGCGTCTTCAGTCTGTTGGACCGGGAGCCTAAGATCAATAGCATGGACGAGGGAGGTTTAGCTCCGAGACGGGTCAAAGGTGACATCACCTTAGATGAGGTTCACTTTAGCTACCCCTCGAGGCCTGATACCAAGGTAATGTTATAAAAACATAATTATTGCTGAAATAATTGTAGCTGTCATCATCATCATACTAATCTGGTATAGTGGGTAGGACTCCTTTGGCTATTACCAGCCTCTTCTACACTGTGCTTCTCGCATCAAATTCTAGATTTAAATGACATCCATACTATTAATACCATCTATTCTCGAACCGAATGGTCTGTTGCGTGACGATGGTAAGAGGCCTGACGGCATGACACTAGTCCCATGGGAGTTGGGGAGGCCCATTGTGTGGGACGCTACATGCGTCGACACACTTGCGCCTTCCTATCTTCCGAGGACATCCGTAAGGGCTGGTGCGGCGGAAGATTTGGCCGAGGATCTCAAGAGACGCAAATATGCAGGTCTCGACAGAGCCTACATATTTGCTCCCTTTGGGGTCGAGACCCTAGGTCCGTGGGGTACCGAGGCTCTCCGGGTTTTTAAAAAGTTATCTGAGCGTCTGGTCGACGCGACGCGTGACCCGAGAGCTGGCGGATATCTGGCGCAGCGCATCAGCATTGCCATACAGCGGGGCAATGCAGCCAGCGTCTTGGGGACGCTTCCGACTGGTATTGATATGGATCAGTTGAGCTACCTGTAGATTGTTTGCAACAGTCTGCAGTTAGCTTAATTGTTTCAATTGTAAATACTAGTTATAATTTGATTGTAATTTTCTTTGTTAATAAAGGCCATTGCCATTTAAAAAAAATAATTAATACCATACTTATTATAAATTAGAAAGAAACTGTAATTTATAATCTGTTACTTGATCACGCTTAAATGGCTGAACGGATCTTATAAAAATTGGCAGGGAAATAGACGGCATCCCAGGGATGGACATAGACTACTTGAAAAGTGCGTGCGAATCCTCCTTACCACATGCTGGGCGATTCTTCTCAGACGCTCTACGTAAGGTCAGATTTTAAAGCCATCCATGTCTAGGCTCGCCATGACTCGGACATCGTGAGGTCGGACCAAGAAACCTATGAATAAAAAGTCATTCTGAAACCAGATACCTACATAGGTGTAGGTGAAGATGGACCCTACTGATATCTTACAATTGACTGACACTTACAACATTAAATCATTTGTCTGATCCCCACAGATCCTGAAAGGACTATCCCTAAGCATAAAAGCCGGGGAGTGCGTGGCTCTAGTAGGATCCTCGGGCTGCGGCAAATCTACCATTCTACAACTCCTGCAGCGGTTATACGACCCGGCAGCTGGGTCTGTGCAACTGGACGGGAAGGATCTGAAGAACTTGAACATTGGGTGGCTGCGATCGTCTCTGGGTATGTTTCCCTTAAAGCATTCACTCCCCAGCCTCGCCTGGAGGACCACCCGGTATACGTGTGCGTCGTGGGCCATGAATGTGTTAATATCACACAGAGCGATCACGCTACGAATGTGCTCTACTATGTCCAGTGCTAACTGAGGTAAAGCTTTATGTGCCCGTAATTTCACCGGTAACACATACCCTTTAAGCCCGCACACACCAGACCTACTTAGTGGCAGAAATGACACGTTGGTTTCCCAGCATATCGGCAGAGGTCTTTCGCAAATCGTCATCCAACTTGACCAGTTTTTCTTCACTACGTTTACGGGGTCACGATCTCCACTCCGCTGGATCGCGGGATGCTGAAGGATGCGAAGATGCGGAGGGCTATGTCTCGCACGAGCATAGGCTGGTAATGATGAAACGATTTTTCAGTTCACAGTTGTCTGAAAAGTTCTGAGAGGAAAGATATTCATTGACGCGTAGGTCAAAACACTTGAGGCACAATTTTTTTTGTTATTTTGTTTTCTTGAAAGTAGGAGTCGCGTTGCATCGCCTCGTGTTTGTCGCTTAGGCAGGGCACTAGTCAGGACAAAATGTTCCATCGGCAGGCGGGATCTGAAAACTCTGCTTATATTGTATTGATATTGGCAGGTGTGGTGGGCCAAGAGCCGGTCCTGTTCCGCGGGACCATCCACGAGAACATCGCGATCGGCTGTCCGGAGGCAACGCGCGAGGACGTGCAACGCGTCGCGGAGATGGCGTACGCGCACGACTTTATCACGCATCTTTCACACGTAAGCAACTTAAGGTGGAACATGACCTTCACGCAGGAATATCGATAATTTCTGTTTTTTGTTCTTTCGATCGATAATTAATAAAGCTACCAGATAAGTAGTTTTGCGCATATTGTAAGTCATTTTCTATGAACCCATGCTACCATAAACCTCAATTATATTGTTCTTGGAGTACCTACATTATATCGACATGTAAGAGAAGTGAAGAGAAAATCTATAACACCTTAATATTTCTTATTTGATTATAATTATTACTTTATAATATTTAAAGCTATTTATAGTATGAAATTTGACTTGTTTAAGTGCTTATTTTGTAAGTCTAAAGAAACACAACTTAAGATAAAAAAAACGTATCTTTATTTTAATAAACTTTACTAACTTTTTTAACTTTTTTTTTTTTTTTTTATTTTAATAACTTTAGTTATTGAAATCTGACGACGACGAAACACTACTAATTTTGTAGCTTAGGTCTCTAGTTATATTACTTGTAGAACGCAAAAAATACAGAATATTTTAGAATTTTACGCGTGTACGTCACGTGCTACCTTAATATTTTGTGCGTAAATAAAACAGGAGCCTGATTTTTGTTAGTAACTGAGAAATCATACGAAAATTAGTTGCAATCGAGCGCTGTTCGCTAATAATAGTAATATATAAATATTTTATTCGGTTTGTTTTTAGTACGGTTTACGATCAATCATACTAATTGCAGGGACGATTATGGTTAATTTATCCTAAAATAAATTAAGTAGATACCTACACACATTGTCAAAAAAAACAACTTTAAATTCGTAAACAAGCGTTCATTATGTAATTGAAACAATAAAACTCATAAACTTCTGCTCGCGGCTTCCACGGAAAACATAGCCTTCGTCACCCGGGGATAATGTTGCATATTTTAACATTCAAATCTAATCTCTCGTGCCTTGGCGTTTGTGGACAAGTCAGCAATGAGCAAATTATTTCCAATTATTAAAGCAAGAACACAAAACCAGAAGTTTCGTGTTCTATCGCTTCCAAAATCTGATATTCTACCTTTCCTAAATTAGTATTATGTATTATTATTTTTACCAGCACTCGTAAACCACCCCAAATTGTGTGAACGCTTCGTAAGCGCGATCTAGGCGTGGGCCACTTTTAGCAGCGACATCTAGTTAAAATTAAGAAGCACTAAGGTAGTACAGTTGGCAAATAGCTTGTGAATAGAGTATATTCAAAGAAATCTGTTAAATGGGCGAAAATTAAAACAAATTCGACTCACATTGCTATTGTTTTTGTTGCTATTAATTAGGTAGGGCAGGTATTAGGGCTACCTATTTATTTGTACAGGATTAAAGAGTTAAGCTATAGGTAAGTTTACCTACGTCGCCCCAACGTGGTTCATGATAATGATCTCAATTGACAATATGAACTCGACGTACTGATGGTTCAATGACACATGAACCTAACTGAATAAATGATTATGATTATAAGAACAGGGGAATGGAGGTCTTAGAACATCGATCAAGGTATCCGCGGAGGAGCTAGGGATACCGAACCGTGCGCAGTGTAGTTCCATAGTTGAACGGTTCATTAACCTTATACATTTACAAACGCTTATTATGTAAAGTATTTTATGTAGTTCTGGCACATGTTGGCCATAAACTGAAGTTTTCAGTGAATTGGAAGATTAGAATGTATGTATTATACACACTAAGGTTTTTTTATTAATGAAGCGTTTTTTTAGGTCCGATTTCACCGATCGCTGCCAAAACTTAGTTCAACAGAACATCACACTGATTTCATTTTCGAAACTATATCTATATAAGCGTTGAGTGGAACCAAAAAAAACTAAAGGCCGCCCCATAACTCCGATCAGTAGACTACATCAAAGCATTAAAGCCCTATCTATTGTGTGATATGATATGACAGCTTTTGAACTCGGTTTATCTAAGCTAAACGCCGAAAAACGGGCGTTCAGAAATTTAACTGAGCTTAGCTTGATCCGGATCAACTTTATACCGGTACAATGTGCTATACTCGTTTAAAGTGCTAAACTGAGTTTATTTTAAATTGTTCGCGATCAATAGCAACTGTGAAATTGGACCTTAATGTCAAAAAACAGTTCGACCATACTGAAAAGGTGGTTTGAAATTAAAATGGTATACACTCTGTATGTGCGTGCAAAGGTTGATATGCAACTCTACCACAACCTATACTAAAACTTGTTTACGAACTATATAGATTGAGTTCTGAGGTAAACAGGGTTTTCTTTTGACCTTTGGAAAGCGCCTCTTTGAAAGTTGAATTCTCATATTTTAATTCTTACTTTTTAACTTTTTCTGTGCTCATTCATAGCTGCTTTATTTACGTAGATCTCATGTTAATAATTATTAAAATAGAACCAGATAATTTGCTAGATGTAAAAAAATCTAAGCCCATGTCATTTCGTAAAAAGAAAGTTAGCCAGCACTAGCGTAGTACAGCGTAGTCAGCACTTAGTGTTTAAAATTTCGGAAATCGATGAAAAATCTTTAATTATTTCTACAAACAGCTTAGAACCTTGTACTATCCTAACTCTATGCTTAAAACCTTTTCAGACAAAAACGCAATGTGATTAAGTTCTGTAAAGATTTAAAAAAGGGCATGGCACTCTATGTACCTTAAAATGTCCTCATGGATCTAGCTAGTCAATGGATCGAACGAGATCCATCTTCCGTTGGTAATCAAGTACAAAGGACGTATTTTTTTATTGCTTAGTAGGTAGTACATACATACATATGTATATAAATATAATGTAATGTTTTATTAAATCAATGTATTGATATAATAAAAATTAACATAAATAAGAGTACAAATGGTCGCATGCGATACCAAAAGCATGTTGGAGGAGCTAACTGATAACTTTTTCATCAGGGCTACGATACAGTGATAGGCGAGCGCGGCGCGTCGCTCTCCGGCGGACAGAAGCAGCGCGTGGCCATTGCGCGGTCTCTGCTGCGCGAGCCGGCCGTCCTATTGCTGGACGAGGCCACCTCGGCTCTCGACCCGCACTCCGAGCGGCAGGTGCAGGCCGCCTTGGACCGCGCCGCGCAGGGACGCACCACCATCATGGTCTCTCACAGGTAACTAGGAAGGCGAAGCTATACAGTAGCTTGTCTACGCTGCTTTGTAGCATGGCTGCTACTCCGTAGGATGTCCTACTACTCGTTCTGCTCCGTAGCATTCTTGCTAGGTTTGGCAACGTCGTCGCTGGTCTACGCTGCTCCGTAGCATCTTTGTACTATGCCCTAGCAGCACTGCTACGATACGCAGCTCCGTTTCGTGGCTGCGCTTCGTCGTAGCTATTCATTGTTTCGTAGCACTCTTGCTAGGCCAGCGGCTTTGCTTTGTCGCAGCTAGTCAACGCTGCGCCGTAGCATCTTTGCTCTATGATCTAGCAGCGCTACGCACCTCCTTTACGTGACTGCGCTTCATCGTAGCTGGTCTACGCTGCTCCGTAGCGTCTATGCTCTATACCCTAGCAGTCTTTGACTCAAATCAAATTGTTTGTTTGGCAGATTATCGACGATTACAAACGCAGACCGCATCATCTGCATGGACCAAGGAGCTATTATTGAAGAGGGCGTTCACGAAGAGCTGATGAAGAAGCAAGGTACATTTATAAACTACTTTAAAAATGTAAGAAGGCCACACACCACTTTAACTCTGAACTCAGTTCAAATCTTCTGTTTATAACAATAAAGTTTATTCTGCTAGGATTCTACCACAAGCTTGTAACTCGAGGCAACGAAAGCAAGGAGCCAATGGAAGAGATAGACCCAGTGTTAGAAGAGACAGGCGAAGGCGACGAGGATGGACCGGCCGCTCTTCAGGCGCCCAAGACTGACGTGAAGCGACGCTCGACGAGACGCCTGCACCGACATCATTCTACTAAGAGGGGTATACTTGCTTTACCACTTTTGTAGAGACTATCTACCACAAGCTTCTGACTCGAGCAATAGCAGTGGAGGAGCCAGTGGCAGGTAGGTTCACAAACTTGACTTGAGGCAAGACTGACTTCAAGCAACGCTCCACCAGTCGGCTTCACCGACATCTTTCTAGTAAAAGAGGTTTTTTTATAGTCATAGAACTTTGCTTAACCACAATCTCATCTGATTAAAAGTGAAGAAGTAGCCGACGGTTTATTACGAAGGTCAAGAAGACACCTATTCACTGTTGTCTTAAAAGAGGTATACCCTTGACTCTCCTCTTGGCGTCCTGAAATGAGAAGAACTGAATGAGAAGAAATCATACAATATCAGTGGAGTTATAGTGACTATAACCAGTGCTCAAGCAACATATGTCATATATTTATAAGATCCACACATAAAACACATAATTAGGATAGGCTAGACACTAAAATCTGAGTTGCGTTCGAGTATTCGGGCGTTAGCCAAGCTTAAACAGGGTTACTGGTAATTCACTGAAACTACGTGAACTGCAGGTTCTGCCTATCATCACAAACACGAACGTGAAGACGCCAGGTCTTAATTCCTAAAATGTTGTGTAAATCACCTCCCATCTCCCTAAAACACGTTTGTCCAGAACATAATGAATTACTATAGATAGACCGATCTCCCACTCCCACACCCTTTGAAAATTCAGGGCAGCGCAGTTTTTAAGTATAGTTTCAAATAGAGCCCCTCTAATGAACGATTGCTAGTCTAGAAGAGACGACGACGGGGGAGGGGTACCTACTATCAATAGAATGTTTAAGAATTAAGACCTAGCGTCTTCGCGAACGTGTTCGCGAAGACGCTAGGGCAGAAATGATGGGCAGAACCTGCAGTTCACACAGTGTCAGTGAATTACCAATAACCCTGTATAATATATATGTATAGGCATAGGATTTCGCGTTCATAGGAGCGGGGACAGAGCATACGTTTTTTATTTATTTATTTATTTATTGCACAAAATCCACAGCCCTTAATTAATGCAAATATGTTAAATAACAAAACATGGCAAACATATGGCAATGATGCGCTGCGCCAGATACCCACTAGCTCTAGCTCTAGGGTCACGCGTCACGTCGACCTGACGCTCAGATAACTTTTTAAAAACCCTTACAGAACATATTACATAAATTGAACCAAATACTAAATTACGTAATTAACTTAGGTACTAGCATCCTCCTCCATCACTCTAATTATTTCATTTCTAAATATTCTCTTGCCGCTGTGAAAAATATCTGTTTTGTTGAACTCTTTGTTATAATTTTTCTGTAACCTATTGACTATAGAGTACTGCGCATAGTTCGTAGATGATTGTGCGCAAATAATTTAGCTTCAGTGTGCCTGGTGCGAAACCTTGGGGCAGAAAAACGCAATACTCTAGTGGTACTTTAGTGGTGATGGTTTGTAGCCACGGATACCGGGATCAGTGGACAAAAATATTTAATCGTTTTTTATTGGAAACCGATCCCGGTATCGGTGGATAAAACTTGGCGGTATCAGTGGCCAATTAAATCTGATCCCGGGATCCGTGGACACAAACCCTTTTTGAACAGTCTAAGCGCAAAACTCAGGTTATTGTTTATTTATTACGGGTGCTATGGGTATTTTCTATAATAAAGAAATATCTATCTATGTATTGTATTAAGTATATCAGTCATCCACTAGTACCCATAACACAAGCTCTGCTTACTTTGGGGCTAGATGATGCTGTGTGGATTGTCCAGCATTATTATTATTATTTACAGGAAAACTACGCAACTTATGAAAAAACTAGTTCAAGGAACCAAATAATTAGTAACATCCTATGAATCAAAACATAAGTCATATCAATAGACCGCAGGGTCCTGTGATCTCGACCAAATTATATGCGAAACACACACTCATGATTTCTTTTTATCTTATTTTTTTGTTCCTAATCGTCCATTAACTTTCAAGGAAACAAAGAAAAAATTAATTTTTTTTATGTAATTCTAGTTTTTAGGGTTTGGTACCCGAAGGGTCCAAACGGAACCCTATTACTAAGCCTCCGCTGTTCGTCCGTCCGTCCGTCTGTCACGTGGCTATATCTCATGAACCGTAAGAGATAGACAGTTAATGTTTTCAGATAATGTGTATTTCTCTTGCCGCTTTAACAACAAATAATAAAACTAAAATAAATATCAAAATTAAAGGGGCCTCCCATACAACAAACATGATTTTTTGCCTATTTTTGCTCTTAATTTGTCAAGGTTGTATCTCTTGAAGTACAATAGGTAGACACATGAAACTATAATTATGTAAAACTTCAACTGTTATAATAAAAAATACTAAAAATAAAATAAAGTAGAACATTTAGAGGGGTCTCCGAACAAGTGAAAATTTGATGTTCTACGAAAATGTTGTCTGATTTTTACGGTACGGAACCCTTCGTGTGCAAGTAACACACTTGGCGGTTTATGTTTTATTTACCACGGGGATCCCGTGAGTAGGTACTTAGATCTCGGGCTAGTTTGACAACCATACCCATTAGATTCGCCTCTTAAGTTTTACAGTAATCTCTCATAACACAAGCTTTGCTTAGCTTGGGGCTATATAAGTTGTGTGAATTGTCCAGCATTATTATAATTATGTTACATAAATGGCATTTTGTATTATACTCCTGAAAAACTAACGGCTCTAAAACTAAAACGAGCAGTATTACTATGAGCCAAATGCCCCAACATATTGATACCAGAGAAAAACATAAACAACGGTACAAAATAGCTACTTACTAACTAGCTATTTCTGTTCCAGATTCTCGCGACTGGATGACTCCCCGAGGCTCCATTTCGTCGGTCGTGTCAGCTGCTTACACCAATTTCATCTACAATGATGACGCTGAGTCTGAGGAAGACAAGACTGAAAAAACCGACGAGGTAATATTGTAGCAATTTTACCAATACCTAGTTACATAAGCTAAGTCGCCCGTTTCTAAAGGGCTGAAATGAGAGATGAAAAACATGGCCAAAAGGCCTCCTTTCAGAAGAGCAACATTTTGGCTCACATCACATCTGAATTCCATTTAAAGGCAAACTTTACTACTTGTACTTATATGTATAATAAAAATATAGTGCTCCACATCGATTTCTATGACGGCGACTTTAGACATCACGGAGTGTCATGGTTCAATTGTCGTTTTGGAGGATATTTTTTATTTTTATTTTTCAGCCAGCGTCTTGGGGACGCTTCCGACTGGTTTTGATATGGATCAGTTGATCTACCTGTAGATTGTTTGCAACAGTCTGCAGTTAGCTTAATTGTTTAATTAGTAAATACTAGTTCTAATTTGTTTTTATTATTTTATTGTAATTTTCTTTGTCAAATGTTTATTCATATCAACATTACCTCGATATTGTTAGTAGGTATTATTAAACGGGTTGTTGTTTTTCCTGACGTTACAACTGATCGCGTATGTTTATAAATATTTATTATCTCGATAGAATCCAAAAATGCAATTGATTCAAAGTTATAAGTAAGTTATTTTAGCAAAGATTCATATCAAATGGCTTACAATGTGCGCAAACAATTTTATTTTTCGTGCTTCTCTAACGCCATTGCCACTTACTCATATCTTCAAGTCGACAAACCCTTTCATCTGCCTACAATATTCAAACACTGAAATGTCGCACCAATCCTCGGATTCAGTGTGTACAGTCCATACAACTCTCAACAACTCATTCCACACGAATTTTATTTTTATTGATATTACAAAATCCTCCATGGCTCTTAATACTAATTCTAATATTATATACAAAAAACGTAAAAAAAGAAATTACGTTTTATAAAAACGTTCTCAAATCTTTCGGTCCGAAATGAAACTAACCTATTTCTTGTTGCGTTAACAAATTTAATTAGATTTTTACTTAAAATCAGCCCAGTTAATATCACCAAGTACCTCGATAAATGTTCCAGGAGGTAAAGACCATCAGCACCTGGCAGATAATGAAGCTGAACTCTCCGGAATGGATCTCTATAACAGTGGGATCCATCGCTGCGTTGATACAAGGCGCTTGCTTCCCTGTGTTTGCGCTGCTCTTCGGTTACACCAGTGGGGTAAGCATAGAGCTCGAATAGCGGGTAAGCGGGTAATAGGGCGTTAATACAAGTTTCGAACTTAGAGCGAGGTGTTGAAACTAAGGGTCGTGTTATGAAACTATACTCAGTCATCGATCTATGATTATTGAGTAACCCTTTTGCCATAGTAAATCGTTACTCAAGCATAGATCGATGACTGAGCAAGCTTTTACAATACGGGCCGTATAAACTGGTTAACGAGGTCTCTCTCACTGTACTGTTAACCTTTTGAAATGAACGTTTATTATTATTATTATTATATTATTCCAGTAGGCCAAGCACGGGAATTGTCCTCTAGGCTAGAATAGACAATAATGACATTGCATCACACATACATTGCGTACATTATTGAAGTTGAAAGAATGATTTTCAAATATTTTACGCATTCGCTGACAAAGTGATGTAATTTTTCTCTAATTCTACCCTAGACATCAATCCCCGTGCTTGCCCTTCTGGGCTACAGTTGTTCTACTAATACTTATTACAGCAACTGTGTAACTTGCGTTTATGATTTTGATTAATAATTTATTCAAAATAACTTAAGATTGAAAGGACAGCAAAGAAGTTCATCTTTAATTGTAATGGGATCAAAAAATGCGTGTGCCTGAACTGGGTAAAACCTGTTTTTCAGGCAAAAAGAGTGCTTACAACAAATGAAATAATCAAATATAACTTAATAATTAAATAAGGCGATGGTGCATAATTTAAAAATATTATTAATTAAGCTACCTACACTAAACAAGTTTTAATCATAAAGGTGCTTGCAAATTTTTTGTGCTATTTTAAAACTATGAAGTTCCCTAATTCTTGAAAGGAATAAAGAATGAATCAAAGGATGAATTCATAGTGTTTTTAGGGTTTCGATGAATGGAGATCGGTTTCGAAACCCTTATGGTTTCGCATTTTATTTCATGAATACCTAAAAATGGAAGGTACCTACATTTCAGATGGCTCGGTTTGCGATCTTCGGAGAAGGGGGGAATGGATATTTTTTTGTTTTTTCAAAATATTTTAAAAAGTTCAGCCTATAAAAAAAAGTAAAATGTAGTAGCTTACAGAAATTTGTTTAAACATTCAGTAAGCCTTTCTCTGATTGAATCCTCACTATCCGACCTTAACCGGTACTTAGAGTAGATATTGGTATACTTGACAAACGTTCGAAACCTTCGGCGCGTGAGTCACACTCGCATTTGACGGATCTTGTGTTAATATTGATGCGATTCTGTTGGCTCGCATAATACCAAGACTAACGAGAGCTTCCATATTAATATGATTAGAACTCCTTTCTCTAGATCTTCGTGCTAGCCGACCACAATGAGATGCTGTACCAAGCGGATCTATTCTCCGGTTTGTTCGTGGTGGTCGCCGCAATCGCCGGCATCTCCATGTTCCTTCAGAGCACCACCTTCACCTCTGCTGGACTGAAGATGACCAGTCGCCTGCGGTACCAGTATTTCTCGGCATTGCTGAAACAGGTACCTTAGCACTCTAGGCCTAGGCACGCTAATGTTGAATGGCGTGCTATAAAGCAAGCCTAGTGCTAGGGTCTCACTAGAAGTCCTTAAGTCTATTACGGATGTAGGCAGGTTAATAACGAATCTTATTTGTGTTGGAAGAACACCAACATTTCATCCCTTAACGAGGGACTTCATCAGGGTGAGTGCGGTTCGCGTCGCGTTCTTCCAACACAAATAAGGTTCGTAGTTAACCCGCTTATATTCGTAATGAATTCGTCAAACTACGATAGTTTTTATGGTAAAACCTTACCTAGTACCTATATTTGCTAATACACATAGTAATTCATATTGTTGTGTAATTTTCTTAAAGTTTCCTTAGCTTTTAAATGTTTTTTTAATAAAATGTTATACACATCATTAAAGAGGCTAATCAATACCCAACAGTGGGTTCAAACGGAGTGTAACAGGCTCAATCCTGTACCTTTCAGGTTCAACCAAACAAAGTGGTTCTCTCCGATACTCAAAGTTGAGCTAGAATTAGCCATTTGCACCGTATAGGCAATCTCATTAAACGCCACTGCTTCCGATCTCCTGCGAGTTGCATCCTAGCCAGCTTTTTATATATACGATTTTTTTAGTTTGAGGGTTCTTAAGTTTGTCACACACCTGGAAAAAACCGCTGCCGCGCAGCTCAAAAATATGCATTCAAGTATGGGCTTTACACAACATTTAGATGCATTTTATATTGACGGCATCAGATGTACCACTTGTTTGAAGCTTGTGGGAAGCCATTTTGTCACTGTAAAATGTATTTAAAGATAACGAGTTTAAGCCCATATAGCGTTTGATTGCACATTTTGTGCTGTGTGGTAGCAGTGTTGAATAAATGTGCGCAGAGCTTCAGCTTTACCACTTTGATCAGTGCGTCTTGATAACCCTTGTTTATTTTTTTATAAAGTGCTCCTGGTTTGGTTGGATTAGGAGACCAAATATTAATGCCCCTTATAACCCTTCAAGCTCTAATTTTAAATCGTACCTACCGTTTTCCAGGAAATCGGTTTCTACGACAAAGAAAGCAACACAGTCGGTGCCATCTGCAGTCGTTTAAGCAGTGACACAGCTGAAATCCAAGGAGCGACCGGTCTCATGGTGGGGCTCATACTGCAAGGGTTCAGCTCAGTGGCTGTCGGGTTCTTCATGGCCATTGGATATAACTGGAAGTTAACGCTGGTGTCATCTGTGTTCTTGCCTCTGGTGAGTCCCTCTTACGCAATAATTACTATACCTTGTTCTTACACTGTATAAATATTTAGATCAGAATATGATCTGTGGTACCGCAACGTGGCCCTACCGTGGGTTCAGCTCAGTGGCTGTCGTATCTATTGGATATATCTGAAAGTTAACGCTGGTGTCATCTGTGTTCTTGCCTTTGGTGAGTCCTAACTGTAGATATACTACAGGTCTATCTGCAGGTCTGCAGGAACCGTAGATCGTTGCTGAAATGTACAGATTTCAAAGATTCTGAAATCCATCAATTCTTTAGTAACAAAAATAAAAGCCTGAAAAATTGGGTTTCCACTAGAGCTGCTGAGCTAAGCCATGAGATGTGTCAAATCAATAATATCTCTCAGCGTTAGGTATCGACACATTTCATCTCTCATCACGTTCTACAGAAGAATTATTCTGCAGGCTACTCACTTGATCATCTGATGACCGATGAGGTGCGTGGAAAGCAAGGTTAGTAGTTGTATCAATTTGAATGGTGCAAACGTAACCGCGGGGAAAATATTTATTTATGTAATTTTATTATATTAGTATATCAGTCATCTAGTACCAATAACACAAGCTCTGCTAGCTCTGGGGCTAGATGATTCTGTGTGGATTATATATTTATTTATTCTTTCAGATGGTTGGCAGCATCTGGCTGGAAGGCATCATCTCCCAGCAGTCTCAGGCGAATGAGCGAGCCGCCATGGAGTCCGCCACCTCCATTGCCACAGAGGCAGTCATTAGCATCAAAACTGTGCAGAGTTTGGGTAACTATCCGACCAATTACTTGTTCGTTGTCTTATCTTACGAAACCTATGCCAAAAGATCTAAATAACAAAGCTTACAACACCTTTTTAACCGACTTCAAAAAGGAAGAGGTTCTCAGTTCGTCTGTATGTTTTTTATGTATGTATGTTACTTGATATCTCCGCCTATGGTTAACCGATTTTACTGATTCTTTCACTAGTGTATAGAGAATGATCTCTAAGTCGTCCCATAAAGATTTTATTCCCGTGGGATTATTTATTCCGTTAAACTTAAAAAGCATCATAATATTTATGGAGAATCACGTCTAGGTAACTACAACAGTTTTGGTGATATCTGCGCCAATTGTTAATAGATTTTGATGATTCTTTCGTAGTTGTAACAATTGTGTCAAAATTGATTTTAGGGTGGTCCCCTATAAGTTAGATTCTCGAGGAATTGCTATGTGCGCTGTAATAATAATAATATTATAATTCTGGACAATTCACACAACATCATCTAGCCCCAAGCTAAGCAGAGCTTGATGACTGATAAACTTAATTACAATACATGACGGCATGACACTACTCCCATGGGAGTTGGGTAGAGTGGGACGCTACCTGCGTCGACACACTTGCGCCTTCCCATCTTCCGAGGACATCCGTAAGGGCGGCGGCAGATTTGGCCAAGGATCTCAAGAGACGCAAATATGCAGGTCTCGACAGAGCCTACACATTTGCTCCCTTTGGGGTCGAGACCGAACTAGGTCCGTGGGGTACCGAGGCTCTCCGGGTTTTTAAAAAGTTATCTGAGCGTCTGGACGACGCGACGCGTGACCCGAGTGCTGGCGGATATCTGGCGCAGCGCATCAGCATTGCCATACAGCGGGGCAATGCAGCCAGCGTCTTGGGGACGCTTCTGACTGGTATTGATATGGATCAGTTGAGCTACCTGTAGGTTGTTTGCAACAGTCTGCAGTTAGCTTAATTGTTTCAATTGTAAATACTAGTTCTAATTTGTTTTTATTATTGAATTGTAATTTTCTTTGTCAATACAATACATTACATAAATATATATTTATAAAAACGTAGGTTTGTAAAAGTTCATCACAATACGTTGAGTAGTATGTACTAACAGAGACTAGTAAGGTACTACGTACAACGGAGTGTTTTATTCTCTTTGCTACTTACACATAATATATCGATGTCACAATATGATCATTTTAATATCACCTAGGTTTCCATAGCAACGGGCGTCAACAGTTGCATCCATGTGTCATCAAACTAAATTAGACTTGAATTATATCTAGATGTCGTCAATGTAAACTCAATTCTTTGCACGTAGACCTTCGGTCAGGGCTTAGAGCATTCAGGGAAAGTAAGGGAAGGGTGATTTCGTTCGTCCGAGACACAGATGAATATTATTTAGGTACCGGAATTTTAAAGTCGGTTTATCGTTTTATAAAACACGCCAAATTATATTGAACGAATTTCACATTTACACTTAGAATATATTCTAAGCATTTACATCAACCGAACGAACTATAACACAACTTTTACAAACTACCTAAATCTAACCAAAACTAACCCCAAACATAAAGACTAGTCCTACAAGACGTCTGTTCCGTCTGAATATCGCGAGCAAAGTGAAGTGAAAAAACACGAGATGTATCTAGATGAATCGACATGGATCGAGATTATTCCAGATGAAACAATATAAAACGAGATAAAACTAGGACAAGAAACGAGATGAGACTAGGAGACGAAACGAGATGAAACAAGGTAAAATGAGATTATAGTAGATTAAACAAAGAGGAAACGGGATCAACCTACCGATGGAATAATAGTATCGACTTCACACAAAAACCTAGATTTGTAAGACTTCCAGTGCCATACGCTAACGTACCATGCATCCAAAACACAGGAACGACAGTTGTTGGGGCCATAGGGCTTTTTATTGGCGATCACATGGTGACCCTGCACAGTATTGGCATGGTCCCTTGAGAGGGGGAGATCTGGTGAAGATCTCGGGAAACCAATGCGGGCCAATTAGGGTCTGGCTTAGTGGCGAGCTTTAAGGGAGCCATATGTCTAGAAGTCGAGGTCTTTAGACTGAGATGATAAACATTAAAACATTAATACTTCCATAGCCCCAGGGGGGCAGGTGTAGTGTTGGCAAAATACAGGCCGATTACAAGAAATTGTGATCGGAATTCAACGCTATATGCGGCAGCAGCCACGGACCGTGGAAGTATCACTAACCTAACCGTCCTTTGCATTTTTCTGACTTGAATATCACTGAAAACATATGCGAGTTAAGCTAAAACTAAGTTAGCTTAGCTTTCGGTCTGCAATCCACAAGTTTACTCCAGTCGTATTATTTAGATAGACAAAATAAACATGTAGGTATTAGACACTTATATAATATTTAACGTGCACGTTTAGGTTTCTTTTAACTTATTCGACTAGTGGTAAAAAAATTAAGTGAAGAGAAACAATTTTGGTACACTTTGTTTCATAATACAAGTACAATAATAATCATCTATTTTAAGATATGCCTTATCTATGAGCTCATTTTGTAATCGTAAAGAAATAAGAGTATTGATTTTGTTTTTGGCCATCAATCATTTCCTTCCTCAGGCATTGAAAAGCTGTTCCTGTCAAAGTTCCACGCCGAGCTCGGCAACGCTTGCAAGGCGGTTGCCAAAAAGGGGCGCCTGCGCGGGCTCGTGTTGGGCATGGGCGTGTATGTGCCCTTCCTGTCGTACTGCAGTGCGGTCGTGTACGGCGCATATCTCGTGTCCGTCGGCGAGATCGAGTACAAGATTGTACTGTTGTAAGTATACATGGAATAGCTTAGCCAGCATTCCTCTTTCAGCTCCTAATAGATTCAGCTGAAGGGACGCATGTGCGGGCTCGTGCTAGGCATGGGCGTGTACATGCTCTTCCTGTCGTACTGCAGCGCGGTCGTGTTTTAGGTCGCATAAAAGATATCTGAGAAAAGTTGTTAAAACGTTTCTTTAAAGCATATAGACCACGTCTGTGCTAACTCGAAAGGATAACTGTCAAACCACGCCTATAAAAGAATTTTAACTCATATCTCCTAACCTAAAAATACTAATTAATCATAATTTTGGATTAGGCGGGAAACCTCTTTATTTAAAAAGGACCTTAAAGACTTATAAATAAGACACCCTTCAAATCAGAGCTACAATTAATGCTCGTCTACTTGATTGTATACCAGAAATGCAGGGGCGTAGAGTAAAAACACGCTGCTTGCAAGGGTGTGAGAGGAATGGCCCTAGATTGTGATGTTCCTCCTGATATGATGATCTCGACCCCTTTTTTTAACAAACAATACAGTATTTTTAGTAGGACCTACCTAAACATTGTCATTGAACTGAAAAGTAAAATAATTTTCTTTCTTTATTCTTTCACTCTGTTAGGATTGCCACAGCCATTAAGCTCCATTATACAAATGGAACTCAGTGGCCATGACTTACGCAAAACTCAGCCATAGATCATCATCGTTATATGGTCCTTACGAAGGATTTTCGGCTCTTACGTAAATACATACCTACTTGTAATATCCTTTACTACCTACCTCTAGAAAACCCTAAAGATCTGCGATTACATATAAGTAGGACAGGTTATGTACTCGTAGAGTTAATATGTCGGCACTTACGTAGATGAGCTTATAGTAGGTGTTGACAGTGAGCAGTCTTTCGTTAGATCGTTATCCCACCTAACCACAGGGCATCCTACACCAAGTTTACAGAGGCGCGGTCTTCACTCAAAAACACGTACCTTGAATAGTGGTTTTACACGTTTAGCGCATTATGGCCTGTTGACATTTATCTGTCTGGCCTATCCTTCTGGGCCGGGAAAAAATACAAAGTGCCTGTCCGTCAGAGCGCTAAATGACTAACACAGACCGACTTGAGACCCAGTTAGTGCACTGATAGTGGTTTTACACCTTTAGCGCGTCAGTGCACTAACTGGGTATCAAGACTCGTTAATTTTGCATAGTGTAGGAAGAGATTCGACTTAGAAAGGCAGCTGTTAGTCATTTATAGTCGCTCTGGCGGAGAGGTACAAGCTGATACGATCTTTTTTTGCATTGATGCTAGTATAATTTTTTTACCCGGCTCAGAAAGTTAAGCCGATAGACTTATGTCAACTGGTCATGATCAGTAGGTACTATTATAGAAAATTTACACGGATTATTGTTGGTCATCATAATCGATAGGTGTGTCGGGCGTTTAGCGAGATGGGAAGACGATATTGCAAGCATCGCAAGACCAACCTGGATAAGACTAGCCTAGGACCGTTGGGGGTTGTACAAAAACTTTGAGGATTATACCCAGCAGTGGTTGAATTCAGGCTGTCGGGATGATTGTAGGACTCCCCAGGTGTGACGATTATGGCAAACCCCTCGAACATAGAGCTTTGGGGAGGCTTATCTCCAGTGCACGACTTTTAGCTGAGTAGGTCCCCCTGGTTTACTGAGTATAATCTGTTTTAAAATCAAAATCTTTGGGCTTACAAAATAAGCTCATACACAAGTCAAATTCTCTCCAGGGTAACAGAAGCAGTGATGTACGGTGCATACATGCTGGGCCAGTCTCTGGTGTACGCTCCGAGCTTCAACTCCGCCAAGTCCTGCGCAGCCAGGGTGCTCTCCATCATCAACCGGGAACCGAAGGTCAAGACTGAGGACCGTGTCAGGGATAAAGGAGATTGGGTAATATATTTGGATAAGTACCTAACATAATTGAAAACATTACCAGGCACTCTTTTTTCCGTACGGATTTATAAACGTAGGATTGATAATTATTGATTCTTGTATTTTTCCAGAGGATTCCTTCGGAAGGCACTCGATGGTTATATTTAATTATTATTCCGTGATAATTTGGCTTGCATTCCTATACCTACAGAGTTTTAATTTAACCAATGAAGTATTAAAGTTACTAAAGGTTGTGACTACCTCTAACTAGAGACTTTGGGAAGTACGGAGCAAGGCATGTTTTGCTAAGTTTGTTTTAAAGCTTTTAGTATCCACACAGTTATTTAAAAACCTAATCTAAAAAACTTGTATCATACTTACAGACAGCCACAGGAAACTTCAGCATCAAGGAGGTCGAGTTCGCATACCCGACGCGTCCCAACCAGCCCGTCCTTAGAGGAATAGACCTGAAGGTAGAGGCGGGCAAGACGGTTGCTCTAGTCGGCTCCTCGGGCTGCGGCAAGTCTACCATACTGCAGCTCTTGCAGCGCTTCTACGACCCCGATACTGGCAACATTGTGAGTATCAGTAACTTAAGCAATTTTACCTGAAGCAGCCTGTCCAACGGCGTAGATCTGAAGGTATAGATGCGGGTAAGACGGTCGCTCCAGTCGGCTCTTCGGGCTGCGACAAGTCTACTGAATCACCGGATCTCTTTTTTATTAAATCTACCATACTGCAGCTCATGCAGCGCTTCTACGACCCCGATACTGGCAACATTAGTAGATTATACATTTAAGCTTCTAAGAAGATTTTTCGTTGTTCTTGCTTTCTATATGAGCCCGGGTAAGATTACCATAAAGCTAGATAATTAGTAAGAAAATATCCACCCTCCTTACGGTGATTTATAGACTTGGCATTTTAGAGACACTGACTCGTGACAGTAGTTGTCAAAGTGTCAACATTCTTATGTTAATAACTACGGTCCAACTACAAAAAGTATTATATTCTCTTGGAGCAAAACGAGTATATTTTGTAAAAATACCTATAGTTTCTGATCTGTGTTTATAATATTGTTTGCTTTTCCAAAGATCACACATAAAGAAATTTCATACCAAAAGAAAGAAATTTCATCATAAATCACATAAATCCCAAACAAACGGTCCAAAGTAAGATCCAACCATGGGACAAATACTAGGGACTATGGGCACAAGACACATCAATCTGAAAATGAACGATGATCCAACATTCGGCGCAAGTGCTGGATTCTCGTTCACCAGACGGCCCCGGCTGATGTTCGCTTGTGAGGACGAGCTTATTTCGGCTCGGATACCGCCAGTGCATCGAGACTACTGCTCACACTTATTGTTGGACTATCACGTTTGTCGGTACGAACACATGCCTTTCCTCCTTAACTGTGCACATGAGAAACACGCTTATCTGAACTGCGAGCATGCCGACTACGTTCTACGGATGAAGGAGTTCGAGCGAGAACGGAGGCTTCGGGAGCGCGAGATTAGGATCAAACAAAAGAAAAGTTAAATTTGCGAACACTGTGTAGAGGCAAAATACCTTTTGAAAACCCTTTGTGGATGCAGTATCTATTTATCTTATCTGTGGTTGCTAATAAAGCTTTATTTATAAAACATTTCTGTGTGTTTTAAAGCTTGCCCTTGGCACGACTTCCTTGTCTCTCTACCAATATCTCTAATTTCTAACTCATACCCAACCAAATTGGGGTATTGTATTCTCTATGCCCAAATAGAGATTACTGGAAGATGGGAACCCTTTGAGCCTTGTCCTGCAGTGGGGCACTACAGGCTCTGAATAATACATATAATAATTTGTACTCACAAGATTTCCCTACCTGTGCTTAAGAGGGCGCAATCCGCGCCATTTTTTGAAAGGGGGGCGCTGCCTTTTTGATAATGGGGCCGTTCTTATCAAAATTCTCTACATCAAAATTAATATTTCTTAGTTATAAGTACATACCACAAATAGTGCTTTAGATTTGTAGTCTGTTATGTTATTTAATGTTTTTAATAAACTGAATTACTAATTTTGTCATTATCTTAGTGATTGTACTTAAGAGGGCGCAATGCGCGCCATTGTGTGAAAAGGGTAGGCATAGGATTTCGCGTTCATAGAAGCGGGACAGAGCATACGTTTTTGGAGCGGCACCGCGGCGTAAGGTCAAAAATCAAGTTTATGCTTATTTACAAGAAAACTACACAATTTATGAAGAAACTGGTTGAAGGAACCAAATAATTAGTAATAACCTACGAATCAAAACATAAATCATTTCAATAGACCGCAGGGTTCCTGAGATCTCGAATGCAAAAAAATCATGATGTGCGAAACAGCGCACTTTCATGATTTTTTATGTTATTTTTTTTTTTCGCAATCGTGTTTTCCATTCAAGGAACCAAAGAAAAAGTTTTGAATTTTATGTAATTTGAGTTTTTGTCCTCTAGGATCCTGTGAGTACTGAGATATCAGCCTAGTTTGACAACCAAACCTGCTAGATTCGCCTCATAATAATTATATTCTCATAGGTGCCCCGGTACGCGGCGGCAATTTTAGATGCCACCAGGGTCATGCGAACAAGGGATGGACTTTATTTTTTTTTAATAATTTTATGTTGTTATTTATTTTGTTCCGGATCTTTGCATGAGTCGCGTAGATAAAACATTGAGGTATAAGCCACGCGGATAAAGATTGGGATTTGAGATTTTTGGATTAAAGATGAGATTGGGACAAATGACAGCCTCTCATAAGCTGACTCGCTTAGATCAATTTAGATCAAACATCCCAATCTTCAAACTTGATCTGCGGGACAGCATGAGAGAGGGCCGTCGTTTTCAATCCCAATCTTTATCTCATCATCATCATCAACCTATCTTAGTCCACTGCCTATGTCTAATAGGCCTCCCCTAATGAGAGCCATAGCGCCTCTTCTCTTCATAATTAATTTGAATTTTTATCTACGTGACTTATCTGCTTAGTTTTGATATGTGAAAATGTCCAATATTATAATGGAACTGATTTATGGTATAAAGTAGCCTATGTTTTATTCCAGGCCTAGAAATATGTGTATGCAAAATTTCTGCTAGATCAGTTCAGTACTTTAAGCGTGAAAAGGTAACAAACATCCATCCATCTAAACATACAAATTTTCGCATTTATAATATCAGTGTGATGTGTTATATACTGTGTTTTATATTTATTAGGAACTGGACAGCCGCGACATCCGCACGGGCCTGACCCTACAGCGGCTGCGGCGGCAACTGGGCGTGGTGCAACAAGAACCTGTGCTGTTCGACCGCACGCTCGCAGACAACATCGCCTACGGAGACAACAACCGCAGGATCACCACGCACGAGATCGTGGCTGCGGCTAAAGCGGCTAATATACACAGCTTCATCATCTCTCTGCCCAAGGTACCTTACCACGACTAACCACGGATTGGCCTCGTAAACTCTCATATTGTTTTTCGTTTTTGAAGGTTAAAAGAAACACCAGAATTAGTTCAAACTCGTTTTATTTAATCATTTTGCAATACCGATCGGAATTAACGGTATAAGCGTGGCCACGGCCATCTTCAAAAAAAGTAAGGTAATTATTCCGATAATTCATTGACTTGATATGGCAGCCCATACGACAACTTTTGGTGAGTAAAATGGTTTTGATACAGTTCTAGTGGATTGTCGGGAGCCCAGTATCAGCAATTTTGTTTATTCGCGTGGTGATTAAATTTGCACTTGGCACATTAATTTCTCATACCTGTAGAGACGTCGAACAATATTGAACCAATCGTTGTTTTTATAAAAAGCTCGCACGCAAAATGCGCGCTGCAATCTATTATTACTATACTAAACAAGTATTTGGCGTGTGACGGACAAACCAAAAACGAACACAATATGAGACACCCTTTACTAGGATATCGTCGCTTAAGGGATAACAACCGCAAGATCAAAACGGACGAGATCGTGGCTGCAGCTAAGGCAACTAATATACACAGCTTCATCATCTCTCTGCCCGAGGTACTTTACCACGACTAACCACAGCTTGGCCTAGATCTAAGATATCATCGCTTAAGGTATAACAACCACAAGATTAACACGCACGAGAACGTGGCTGCGGCTAAGGTGGCTATACACAGCTTCATCATCTCTCTGCCCAAGGTACTTTACCACGACTAATCACGGCTTGGCCTCTTTTGGAACGAGGCCAAGCCGTGATTAGTCGATATAATCGCTTAGGGGATAACAACCGCAAGATCACCACGCACGAGATCGTACCTTAGCGATGATATCGATATTAGTAAGTACCGTAAAACTAGCCAACTTTGCCAAGCTGTGGCAATAATGCCAAACAGTAAAAAAATCGAATACATTTTAAATAACTCAAAATCCTATCCATAAACAAGTTTGGTTTTTGTCGGAGACTGTTTTTATTAGTTTTAGGTTCCACACCTTTGTTGCCCAAAGGCCTCCAGACCTCTAAATCCGGCCCTGCATAGGCTCTCGTCATATGACTCGCCGTTACATATGGCCGTTATCATCACGTATGTGTAATATAAAACAGAAGAGCCCTACCCAGCAATGAGTTAACACGTGAAGGTAAAAATGAAAAAAAAAAACACAGAAAAAGCTTTATTTTTTTTTAAAATGACTTTATCTCACCTAAGATAAACTGACATAATTATCAAGAAAATTGTTACTATAACTATTATATGGATTTGTGATAATCTGAAATAAATGACTATTACCTATTAAATTTATCTCCACACTCAATTATTTTCCTATACCTGTTGTTTGCTTGAATTTAAAAACATGATCGTTTGTAGTTAATCATTAACTTATTTCAGGGGTACGAAACGAACCTGGGTGCGAGCGGGGCGCAGCTCTCCGGCGGCCAGAAGCAGCGCGTGTGCATCGCGCGAGCGCTCATCCGCTCTCCGCGACTGCTGCTATTAGACGAGGCGACTTCTGCTCTGGATGCCAACAGCGAGCGGGTATGTTGACTCCTCGCAATCTTCGTGGAGTAAGGCTCAATTCACACCGGGATAGCAGCCAGCAGCGACGCAGCGAGCAATTTCTGTGTCATAGTTTTAAATTATTTGACACCAGTTTGACCGAAAGGGCTCGCCGCGTTGCTGCCGGCCGCTGAAATTTTGGTTTGGGTTGAGCCCGAAAGTCACCTCCGTCGACTGTGTAACATTTCTCAGTGTTCTATCTCTTCGCATCTGCATTGTTAGAGCACTCACCTGCTCTTAGCGACTGCTGGTGTTTGACGATGCGGCATCTGCGCTAGATGCCAACAGTGAGCGGGTATGCAGACCACCGAAGGGCGCACCGCAGCTGAAACTAAGGAGCTGGAGAGAAGGGATCCAAGTGTGTCATGAGCGCTGAAAGAGTTACCTCAACTTTCGTGAGGGGAAACTCACCACCGTCAACATTTCTCGGTGATCCAGCTCCTGACTGGTTCTCAATCTCCAATCTATCCCTGCATGGTTCGGGCGCACAAACACACGCCACGACTGCTGCTATTGGACTAGGCGATTTCTACGCTGGATGCCAACAGCGGGTTGTAAAATGCAATCGACGGTCCACGTAGTCCTGAAATGCGAGGGAATAACATCAATAAACAAATATCAACCGTCCCTCGCAGCAACCCGTGAAGATCCCAGGGGGAATCTGCGCTTCTGTTGGGAATTAGGCTGATTAAGTATCCACGCCTTCCTATTAGATCAATGTGGAGTCCAAATGCGAATAAACGAGTATCTAAGCACACCCAACATAACTAACGACCGAAGTGGCGCGGCGGGCAAAGGTCCGCCTGCGACGCAGGAGGTTGCGGGTTCGATTCTCGCTTAGAGCAAATGTATGTACGTTCGGAAAATATTGGTTTTGGTATTTTCTATGTATAATAAAAAAATATGTTTCTACGTAGGTATTTATAATATATTTCTATGTATTAAGTATATCAGTCATCAAGTACCCACAACACTTGGGGCTAAATGATGCAGTGTGGATTGTCCAGTATTATAACATACTAGCTTAACATCATTATGGTACTAAGTAGTTATAGGTAGTATTATAATAAACCTAATCTGAACAAAATTTTCACTATTCTTAATCATTCTCACGCTCTTTCTCTGCGCTCTTCTAAAACTCTTATGCTTCAAGTCCCTGTCCTGTTCACTCTACTTCCTTCTACGACATCTCATTTACTGCCCGTGCTGTACAGCTTTGAAACACATTCCCAGTATCAGTAAGGCGTGTAAAGTCACCACCAAATACAATACAAATACAAAATGTTTATTAATCATTCAACAAATCAACCTACTTAGTGTGTGAGTGGTGTGTGTTTGTGTAATGCATGTGTATGTTTGTTGATGTTTAGGTGTTAGTGTATTGTATGCAAGTCTTGTAAGGTTGGTAAGTAAAATTTTTGTTACTCAATCAATATAAATTTTACTGAAAATAATATGCCTACATGATATTAACTTAAATACATAATTATGTATATCACACTATATTATTTATTTATTTGTCTATTTCTAGAATAGATTCGGTTTTATCATAGTTAAGATCAAGTAAATATCTAGCAAATACCACCAATATTCAAGAATATGGTAAAGGAACACTTTTTGTCCTGCTGTCACTGACTACATCCTTATTTATTTATTTATTAAAATAGGTAAACCAACAGTGTACGTATTATGCTTGTATAATAAATGTTAACATGAGACAGGTTCTAATACATATACATATAAAAGATACACAACATTCATTAGACTTAGGTACCAATAAGATAAGTTTTACTCAAAATTACAGTAATTTTTTTCACCCTTGGTTCCCTTTATAAAATTATATTTTAGGCATGTATTTATATAAGTATTTATAAGTAGGTATATATGTATTTAGGTATTTTTGTAATTTAAGTAAGTATACGTATGTATGTACGATTTAATAAATGATTTGAATTTTGTTATATGTATCTATTACCTACATAATAATGCACACATGATCGCCATGTTAAATCCAACGATGCTATCCATCCACGGTTGTCTGGTAGAGATCACTCTTGACAATTAGCGGTCTTATCGCTACGCTGCTTGGTGATCTTACGAAATAATTAAGAAATAAATTTAAAAAATGTGAGCATTTTTTTAATTAATTTCTTATTTATTTCGTAAAGTTGCAGTAAAAATTTAAAATCTGTGGCGCTATCAAAAGTTGAGGTTATTATGTGATGTTATTTCTTTCTCTTGCAGACGGTGTCCGAAGCTCTCGAGAAGGCAGCCAAAGGACGCACCTGCATCACCATCGCCCATCGTCTCTCTACCATCAAAGACGCTGATCTTATCTGCGTGGTTCACAAAGGTAGAGGCAACTGCAATTAACTGTTTACACTTTAGGACCATTTCATTCAGCCAGGCTCAAATTAGGTGCAATTAGGTCCACCAACCTCAGTCATAGTCGTACCGGCGCGGCGGCGTTCGTGTTACGCGTGCTTGCTACGACGTACTTTAGTGCGATTTATTGACTAAAAGACTACAGCAATGCCCTCGTGTTTGATATTTATAATTATTTTACAAGATTGAAAATGTAACTATGAGCTAGTGTTTGCGTGTAGTTGTAACACAGGTCAAGTGTTGAGTAAGCGCTGGGAGAACGCACCATATCTACATATTTTAATTAGATTTATGTGTTTATCTATTAATCTAATTCATACAAAGGTTTTAATGTATGGAAAATTAAATGAATTAAAACGGTAAAAATGAACGTACTTACCAAAAACCAGTATTTTATTATTCATGTCATTAATATGCGGTATGATTTATTTCAGGCAAAATCGTAGAGAAAGGCACTCATAACGAACTGATGTCTATAAAAGGATTCTACTGGCGACTGGGCAAAGGACAGAACATGTCGTAACACCAGACGAGAAACGAAACTGTATGAAACAGAAAATTCAGTGCCACAACCTATGATAACTTGTTACTTTAAATATATTCCTAAAATAAGTATTAATTGTTTTAAATTAGGCTAGGAATACGTTAAATAAAACAAGCGTTACATATTTTCCCTTTATTTTAATTTTACGGTTGAAATGTCAATACCTTAGTCGTAAGGATAATATTCGGTGTATTTATTACTTAACATTATTTTACAATATCACGAGAAAATTTGGCATTACCCTGTATGTTACGAAATAAATTCGACCAGGAGGTTATTTCTCAGTCGAATGACGAGTACAGAGGCCCAACCTGTTATACAAATCCAAAGTTCAAGCAACATTAGAATACACACGAACTAATTTGCGGACAAAGAAAAACATGAATCTCAGATCCGTAAACACCGAATCTAGTCCAGGCATTTCTTTATCGAAGCGATAACCTTTAAAATATATCTTATACCAAAAGGTAATGTATACTTAACTATTCATCACATACAATTTATAGGCTAAGTTCCATTAACTCTAAAGTAATAGCTTACAACAATGAACTATCGATTCTATAATTTGCAATTTTGAGAAGATTTTGGCACTTTTGTTATACTTAAATCAGGAATAGAATTTTAGTACGAATAATTGTTCAAATAACAGCACTTCGAATAACATATTTCGTGGTTCAAACAGCACCACGACGAAGGCAATTATCAGTTTATTCAATAAATATAATTCAAAACCACGATTAAAAAGTCTAGGTTACATTTTCAATAAGCGAGTGCATCGTAATCTGTTACAACATAGTAAATTGCTATACCCAACACAACAGGGTGTATGTTTTAACTTTAGCTATAATTAGAACTTAAGCTCCAGATCTTTGTACATATTTGCAATTAATAAATGAATCTGGATCTGATTTTAACACTGAACGTACAATAAAAACTAAACGACGACGCACTACGAACTTCATAATTTCTGTACAATAAATGTATCGTCTAATTTTGCCTTATCAAGAGGCAGATTACACATACATAACGAAAACACATAAATAACAAAAATTGCGAATATACGTTTTTAAAATGGATCTTCACAATAATTATTTATTTCAGTTTTATACTTAAATTGTACCTATGTTATAAATCATCATACAATTGAAATAAAATGGCAAGTAGCTTGCAACCATATAAATCATTATCTAACAATGAGCAACACTACACTATAAACAACAGATACCTACTGCCTATGCGTACATAAATAACCTTAAAAAATAAAACAGTTCAGGTACGAGATATTTCTGTACAAAATATTAATGCAAGGGGTATATAATGTGGCAGGCCAAAACTTGAACCTTAGTTCAAGTACGTTGGACTGATATAAATAACTTCAAAATCACTTTTTTGGTAACTTCAGGATTGCATGTTTTATGAAAGCTTTGTGACTTTGGTTTACCAGCGTAAACATTGCCAAAAATACCCTTTCTATACGCATTATAAATAACGCTTTGTTAGTGACAATGAAACCAACACTCTTTTAGTTAATGCGATTGAGAAAACGTCTAGCAAACAACGAAACGTCAATACTTAGTGATAACATTTAAGTATTTACCCTATTTAAATTTTACTATACAAAATATATTGTCTACAACGATGGTAACTGACATCCATACCAATACTATAAATTCAAAAGAACTCTGTCTGTCTGTCTATCTACCTGTCTGTCTATTAGCTTTTCAAGCTTTTTTCGGCTGAACGGATCTCAATGCAATTTGGCAGGGAGGTAAAGAGTATCCCGGGGACGGACATAGGCTACTTGAAAAACGGCTAGTTATATACAAAGATAATTTAACTTATCTATATTTTACTTTACAAAATATATTGTCTACAACGATGGTAACTTACATATTAACACGAATGAAAAAGACACAACGAAAACATATGAATCAAATGATTGGAATAGCATGTGTGCGTCACATTATCATTTAAACAAACGTATTTATTGGTAAATCTGAAGTGCAAAAGATGCCTAATGAGCTGCCTTTAAATTGTAATTCAAATTTGATTTAGATTGTAATTCAAATTGATCTTTGATTTAAATACCTACAATACAACCAAATACATATATCTTCATACCTGACATTTTGAATTCAGGTCGTATTTTGAATGCCCAGATCAGTTTCTTACCGGTTACTTTTGTTTTGGTAGTTTATTACATAATTTAGGTTATTGTTTTAATAAGCTAACCTCTTGGTTAGGTAACTAGAGGTTAGCTTTTTATAACCTAATTACTAATTAGGTAGATCAGTTTTTTACAGTTTATTTATTACCTAGTAATTATAATATTTATTATCTTATCTTTATCTATTATACTTAAACAAGATCCGTTAAGTGCGAGTGTGACTCGCGCGCCGATGGTTCCGAACGTTTGTCAAGTATACCAATATGTACTACTTACTATAGGTACCGGTTACAAGACTTTCCTATTTGAACAATACATACCTAAAACTTAAAAATTGAAGGTACATACATTTCAGAAGGATAGCTCTGCAAACTTCGGAGATAGGGGGGGGGGGGGGATGTGTATTTATTCGACTTTCTTTAAAATATTTTAAAAAGTCTGCAACCTCGACATAGGAATTTGTAATGTTTTTTTTCCTGTAATTCCGTACAGGCGCACAAAATGTATAATTATTTTAAATTTCAATTTTATTGCTGCTGTAGTTGCTGAAATATTACAGACACAAAGACGGACAGAAAAAGCGAAACCATAAAGGGTTCAGACACAGATCGTTTAAAAAAAATTGACTAAAAACTGTCTAGTCGAATATCTAATACAGACTTGAATATAATAAATAGGTAAAAATTACAATAAAATATAGAAACGGGTCACAGGTCATAACAGGCTAAAACCAATTAGGTTAACAAACATAAATGACGTCACAATATACTCTTATTTAAATATTTACTTATATTTCGTCGAGATCAATTCAAAATAACGTGTCAACAAGAAAGACACAAAAAAAACAGATTATCTAAACGACTTTCTTAGCCAATTAAATAAAGATTAAAATGTAAATAAATAAAGCATCTAAAATAGTTTGCACTATATAAAAAAAAAATTGCACTATTTTCGACGTAAACGCCGTATGCAATAAAAATATTGTTTTACGGAACACAGCCATATATGTAAAGCAAAATCATATAGATGATAAGATAAAATATCAGTTAATCTTATTGTTATTCATCATTGAACAATATTCAATATTTTCCATAACTTAAACTCTTGTAAATATATCACAACTCAAAATAAACTATTATAAAATTTCAATAATAACATTAAAATAAAAACATTGGATCACAATAGAACATTGTTCACCGAGGTAAGAAAATGGCTGTTTTTTATCGAGTGTGTCATTTGAGCCTTAAAACACTTAGGTAGTAACACTTTCTCCTGAGTGATACATAGTGCTTTATTTTTTACCTACGAGGAAAATAAAACATTTTCCGAAAAAGAAGTTGCACACTTCTCGTTTTCCAATACACGAACTCTTCATAAGCATGTAAGAACGGATGAGGCCAATATGCAATAAGTTTGCTCGGAACCTGCTCGGAAAGTGACTTAATGCTTTTCCAAACTTGAGCTAGAAAGTACGTCATTGCAGGCGTACTAGTATGTGGGTCGAATAATTCTATGGAAATCTATGGAATTTCGTTTCTCACGTGTTTGCCGGGAGAGAATAATGCATGGAAATCCATTTCTAACGTGTAATTTTTTATTTTTATGATGTTTCAGCCTTTAGCTATGGTTATTTTCATTATAGGTTAAACTACAAAAAGTTTTTACTCCGAGTCCGCCATATGATATCGGCCTCTTCCGTTCCATTCTCAGGAATTTCTTCGAAATTTACATTTGAGTTAGGTAATTTTATTATTTCTACAGAATGTAGTCGAGAAATAGTGAAGACTTTATGATACCGCCAGTAATAAAAGAAACTGCTCAAGCAGTGATTGAGAACCTGAGAAATCCAGAAATAAATACAACAAGACTTATGAAGATTTTGTGTATTGGAAAAACGAGAATAGTGTAACTTCTTTTTCGGAAAATGTTTAATTTTCCTCGTAGGTGTAGTATAAAGCACTATGTATCACTCAGGAAAAGTGCGATTCCTACCTCGTTAAAACACACTCGATAGGAATCAGTCACTTTCTCACCTCGGCGAAAAATGTACTAATCTGTTACCAGAAAATAATGTAACTCTTTTATACACTATAATTTGTACATAACAACTTCAGCTCTTAATATCTTGAATACAGCATAATTCATTTATTATTATAATAATATAGCTCTGGCACTATATTTAATAGTCCGGTTTATTAACTAATCGTTACAAAAATAATAATCCCACTAGTTTGTGATAATACGTTTCCGTGAATTCTTATATTCCGGGAATTCGAAAACCCTCGATGGTTTTACTTTGTACCATCATATCATTAGAGGTTACAACAAAAAAATCGCTCATCTGTTTTGGCGACAATGTCACAGACAGACGTTAAGCACACGCGACGACACGTGACACACGCAACTATGGGTGTATTCCGATTTACGATTACAGCGCTGATAGCGATCACAAAATATTTAACGTTCCGAACTTAGACGAAGGAAACTTTTCCTGATCGTAGGTTCCGAACCAGCATTCACGATAATGACAGTTGAGTGCTGTCATTGATTCGGAACGCTCATGAACGCGCTCCCGAGTCGCAGTGTCAATATCATTACATATAGTCGCTTTCACGGATATTCGGAACGCACCCTGAAACACGGAGGTAGTTATAATTTTAACGTGTGATGTCTGTGGCATCGTAGGCCCAAAATGTTTCCGTCGGGGGTTAGGAAGACTTCCCTGAACAGTGACGTCATCACTGGGGCATTTGCTGGTCCGGATGCGGTTGATGCTCCGGTTGTGTCGGAATGGAGGGAAATGCCATCTGCGGCATCGGATCCAGAACGGAGTAGTTAGGCTCCTGATTCTGCAGCTCTTCTTGCGTTGTAGAGTAGTTTTCTGGTACCACCTGATGTAGAATGCATTTGTTAGACGACAGAAATATATCTAGAAGAGTCCTGTAAGGTCTAAAGGAGACAAAGCACTTTGAATTTGAAATAAAAGCAGAGTTCGCTGTGTTGACGTCACAAGTGTAATTTTGTGAAGTAAAACACAACTAAATTACACAATTTCCTTTTTTGGTGGTATTTGAACAGTTAATTATTGAAAAACAAGGCATTTTTTTCTTATAACCTGACGTTATAACGTGGAAAGCGGTCAGGAGCGGACTGAATTTCGCGGCGAGCAAAGTGGCTCTCCAGCCCCTCTTTTCGGCACGCGATGTAAACAATCATTTTGCTTCTGTGTATCTACTGTGTTAGATCGACGGCACGATGTGAAATTGGCAAAAAAAGTTGCTTGGTAGGGCGACACGCTGGTGAACCTGTACATGAGTACATGAGCGTCATGGGCAATTAAAGTTTTATGAGATTGAAACTTTGTATCTGGAATTACATGTAAGCTGCTTTTTATCCAAAAAATCCGCGTACCCTGCGATCCCCAATCCGCATGCCCAGTATGGGGGGGGGGGGGGGGTGTTATGACGGCGGTATGACATTGCCCCTAATGATAAGAGTCAAGAAGGCGCTTATCAGGGGAGATTTACGTCTAGCAGTGGACTAGTTTAGGCTGTTGATATACATAGATAGAGCCGTGTGAACCCGCTGGCTGAACCTAGTATAAATATAAAAGTTTTAAACTGTTATGGCTATTGAGTCTACACACCAGAGTCGGCGTGTCGACAAAACACTGTCGACGGCCTACAATCAGTCATATAACCTGCGTACTTAAATAATGGAATTGAGATTGAGGTCATCTCATGCTTTCCCGCTCAGATCGGATTCAAACTGAGCATAGCATGAGAGATGACGTCATTCTCAATCCCTTTCTTAACGTACGCAGGTCTGAAATAAAATGAAATGAACTGTCGCTCTAACCCGCCGGGTTTTGTTGGCGGTTTCGCTGTGCAGAGTCCAATATCAACACTACTTCTAACGCTCTCACACGCCAAATCATGATAAATCCATAGTAATATTATACATTTTAAGCAACTCTGTCTGTCTGTTACCTTCCTTTTCACGCCTAAACGGCTGAACGGATCTCATAATTTGGCAGGAAGGTAGACGGTATCCCAGGGATGGACATAGGCTGCTTTTTATCCCGGTAAAGTGCGTGCGGAGCTGCGGGCAGATGCTACTAGCAACTTCTATAAATGCAGTACTCACATTGGTAAGCGGCTGTAAGATGCCCATCCTGGCTAGCATCAGCTGTTCCTTCACCTGCCGCAGCTCCTCCTGCTGCCGCTCTATCATTTGCTGCAGCTCTTCGTGCTTGCGGTGCAACTGCTCCTGCCACGGCAACTAACTCTTATCATGTTTTACACGAGGGGTGCTGGTTACAGCGGGTCATTTTACAGGAATATAATACTGTCTCCTGCCACGGAAAAGAAACTCATGTTTTCATGAGTTTTCATAAGTTCTTTTATTAATTTGTGATACATAGGTAGGTATTACTGATTATGATGACACATAGAATTAACATCACAGTGTGCTGTTAATTGTATGTGTAAACATCTTGTCTTATACTATTCTATGGCACCAGGCCAATTTACATATTTTAGCAATAAGATTGAAGCATATAGAAAATAAGAGTTTTTAACAATGGGTACGGGTTATAGCAGGTTATTACTCGTGTAACTAGTAGGAGAGGTACCTACCGAAGCGGTAGAGACCTGTTGCAAACTATTCGGCTAGGAAAGTGTCATGGCGGCGCTGCCTTTTTGAAAATGGGGCCGTTTTTATCCAAATTCTCTACATCAAAATTAATATTTCTTAGTTATAAGTACATACCACAAATAGTGCTTTAGATTTGTAGTCTTTTATGTTATTTAATGTTTTTAATGTCATTATCTTAGTGATTGTACTTAAGAGGGCGCAATGCGCGCCATTGTGTGAAAAGGGTAGGCATAGGATTTCGCGTTCATCGGAGCGCAACAGAGCATATGTTTTTGGAACGGCGTTAGCGCAAAAATCAAGGTTTTGCTTATTTACAAGAAAACTACACAACTTACGAAGAAACTAGTTCAAGGAACCAAATAATTAGTTATAGCCTGCGAATCAACAAATAAATTTCAATAGACCGCAGGTTCCCGAGATCTAGACCAAATTATCTGCGAAACAGTGCGTTTTCATGTTTTTTTATCGTATTTTTTTCTATCGTGTTTTCACTATTAAGGAACCAATGAAAACATTATGAGTTTTATGTAATTCAAGTTTTTTACCACGGGGATCCCGTGAGTACTGAGATCTAGGCCTAGTTTGACAACCAAACCCGTTAGGTTCGCCCCTTAAAAACATAGACAGAAGGCCTTGCATATTATACAACCAAATAAAAAGAAAGCTTCCAGCTGCTTTTTAATACAGCATACCAAATTTTGGTGAATGCGGTATCAAAACACTCGTCTGGTTTCCGGAAGTGTTGTCAGCTGCATTTTAAAGGTTTTTTAAAATGAGGGCGTCATTGTACGAAAAAAAGTGAAAAGCCGGGACCGAGCCGGATTTTTTATAATTTTTTTAATTAATTACTTGTTTATTGCGTGTTGTACAGTTAAACGGACCTGTATCTGCGCCTGATCCTGCGGCCCTAGCGGCTGCGTCGTGTTCAGCAATAGAAGACCAGGCGGGATTGCGCTGGCGACGTACAACTGAGGATCGAGGAACTGGGCGCCCATGCCGTGCTGCGGCGCTATCATGCAGTCTTGCTTCAAAGGCTGGAGGGGATGAGCCCGCAGTGGAATCTGGAAGGAAGTAAATAAAAGTAAAAACTCTTGAAACATGGTCCATCATCAAGATTTTACCCACAGCATGGTCCTGCGCTACCCGACTCTATCGCTGACCCGTAATGTGTACCTACCATGTCGTTAACGCACCACAACTGGGCGTCTGGCGTTTCTTTTGCTTATCCTTAAACTATCATGGTTATTTAGAAACTGTCATGGTTCATCATCATCCGCAGCCGGATTTTACCCACTGCTGGTAAAATCCGGCTGCGGATGATGCAAAATTTGTGATCCTCGCAAAATTTGTGCTGACCATGGCTGCGCACCATCTGTTTGCGATACGTTAAGTGTACTAAGTCGTTCGTTTGACTTCTCGCGCGAACCCTTCTTTTGCCTATCTCTAAAAAAATCATAAATATCAGTCTACTGGTTGGTGTTCACTAATCGAAGAAATATGTATAGGTATCTGCAATTTCTTTAGATAGATAGAAGATATAACATACTTTATTGCACACTAATAACTAAGAAACAATTAACAAAAAGAAACAATTATAACAAAGTGACAATTGGCGGTTTTATCGCTCAAGAGCGATCTCTGCCAGACAACCTGGTATGGATAGGATCGTTGGAAATACATGGGGTAAGATCTATGTGCATCTAATAAATATTTTACTACTTAAAAATAAATATTAACATACTACAATGTAAATTACAAAAAAAAATACATAAACATCTTCTCCTATAAATATTAATATATATCTATATATATATATATTTATTTATTTACCTACATGTACATATTATGAAAACAAGGGCCTGTTCAGTGACAGCAGGACAAATAGTGTTCCTTTACCATAGCTTTGAAAATTGGTAGTGACTTCGCACACCTTACAGTAACCGGCAATGTGTTCCATAGCTGGACAGCCCGGACAGTAAATGAGTTGCCGTAGAAGGAAGTAGAATGGACAGGTATTTGAAGCAAAAGGTTTTCAGAGGAGCGGAGAGAAGATAAAAATAAAATATTATAAAGAAGAGTTAGGATGTGTGAATTTCGCCGAAGCCTTATGGGAAGCCACCTGAGCTTTCTGCGAAACTCCGAGACATGGTCATACTTGCGCAAGTCAAATATAATATAAACCTTATCCCGAAGTTCTGCAGGCGCTTAAGTTTGTCTAGCTGCTGCTCGGTTAAATCTAGAACGGAAGAATCAGCGTAATCAAGAATCGGAAGGAGAAGAGATTGTGCAAGAGAAATTTTAGTAGCAATAGGAAGGAAATTGCGTAATCTTCGAAGGGAACCAGCTGAAGCAAACATCCTGCGGCTGATTTCAGAGAGCTGCGGTCCCCTCGACAGAGTTCTATCAATGAGGACACCTAAATTTTTCACCGTTTCACTTTGCCCAACAGGAGTCCCATCAAAGATTACGGTAGACTACCCCAGTTTATCCGAGTCATCATTCGCGAACTCCCTACAGTAATCACTTGTGTTTTTGACGGGTTAACGTTAAGACCAAAGTTTTTGCGCCAGTCTAGAATACGTCATAAATCTTCATTTATGGCGGCAATAGCACTAGACAGTTCATCCACTGAAGACTGCGCGTAAATTTGAAGATCATCTGCATAGAGGTGGTACGCTGAAGTTATAAGATCAGATATAGAATTAATGAAGATAGCAAAGAGGAGAGGTGAAAGAACGCCGCCTTGAGGAACGCCAGCAGAAATATCACTCCACGATGAGCATACATCATCAAAATTAAGAATGGAGTGGTACGTACAGCACAAATTTCCCGGTCGCTATTCCGCTGGCTAGAGCGCGACTCTCCCGACATCGACGTGTCTGAACCGCCGCTGGTGTACCGCGTCTGCGCACGGTTCCAAGTATCGTCGTTGACCACGGTTCTACCGCCTTTCTCCGATGCCGGCTGGGGAAGTTAATAAACAAATTGTACATGTAGTATATGGCAGTACACTTGCGCACTATATTGTTCAGGGTTAGATCAGACACGACGGAATCGGCGAGGAAAGCCGTGAGGTTCCAACCCATGATGCATTATCAGTGAGGCCCGACGGGCTGTGTCGCAGACTTTGGTGTGTGTGTAGACTCCACAAGAAAGATCCGCGAGGTTTGCATTCACACGGATTCTGCCGTGTCTAATCTTGCCCTGAGAGGATTTTTCGTGACACGTCTTGAGTGACGGCATATCTCGACAAGTTCGAACTTCTATGCGCGTATTCATACGCTCTGCAATCCACTTGCGCATTGCGTTGTCACTCAAGTTACCTCCTTAAAGCCCCATCATTAGCGTGTATCCAGCGTACGTCGTGTGGTCACGATATAAAAGAAATACATATATTAAAGAGCAAATGGCTTAGAGTTCCAATGAAGCTTACAAGCGACCGCGCGACGTGAGCGCCAGAAATTCAGGGCAAAGCTAGCGGAAATGCGCGAGCGTATTGCCTTAATCGACCTACAAGTAGACACTTTATTGGCATAACAATATCTCATATTTGTAGGAGATTCGTCAGCCAAAGTATTTGGTTTGCGACATCTTGCAAAATACAAAAATGTTACAATAACAAAAATGTTTATTTCACTAACAAAAACTTAATGTAATATTTGGTAAAATTTTTTTATTTCACTAAAATAAACATTATTGTATTTTGTATTTTTGTATCATAAGGCAAGACCACACCTAACTAACATGCTACTCAAAATAATGCTCCACTTATTGTTCTGAAGATTTCACAATGCGACCAACGCTGGAAAATACCTCAAAGCGCAGGAGCTGAAAACATAATTTTATCAACAAATCTTATATCTAAAAGATGCCGTGCAACTTAAAACTATGGTATTTATCAGATTCAGTTTAAACGTTTTGTACCTATACATGCAACTTAGGTTTTTTTGCTTTTTAATATCCTTCGTGTTTCGGTTTGGTAGACACTTCGTTCCATGAATCTTTTGTTTTATCTCATGCATATTGGTTTTATGTGGGTTTCGAAACCCTTATGGCATCGCCCTTTTCGGTCCTTTTTCCCGTCTTTAATATCTCCGCAACTACAGCAGCAAATAACGTGAAATTTAAAATAATCATACATATCGCGCGCCTGTACAGAATAAAAGAAAAAAAAATATTTTCAGTACAAATTGTGATGTCGACATTTTAAAAGGGACCAACAATGTCAAGTGGGATATCAAATGAAAGGTATCGGTAGTTTACAGAGCGATCCATCTGAAATGTATGTAGCGTTTGTAGATATGGATCTATATTTTACAGTAAAAATATAGAGAAGTCTGTAAAGTAAAGAGAACACTTTTTGAAAAATTGACAAAAAGGGGGGGATAATTTTCAAAAGGGGGGGATACTTCACAGAGTGGTTTATCAAATGAAAGGTATCGGTTTGTATGTCTCAAAACAGTTTTTGTAATTTCTGTAGGTTTATACTTTTTAAAATATTTTGATAAAACTCGAAAAAAGACCCATCCCCCAATCCCCCCCGTCCCCCCTCTCTCCCGAAGTTTGCAAAGCGATCCATCAGAAATGTATGTAGCGTTTGTAGATAGGGATCTATATTTGACAGGAAAAATATAGAGAAGTCTGGAAATAGACAACTTTTTGAAAAATGGTCAATAAGATAACTTTCATAAGGGGCGGCTCTACCACACCGAGTGGGGTATCAAATGAAAGGTATTAGTTTGTACATCTTAAAACTGGTTACGAAATTTTAGTAGGTTTCATACTTTTTTCATACTTTTAGAAATTCTGCATAGTAAAATCCTATAATTTCGCAGTAATTCCGTCCAGTAAATAGTGTATGCCACAGACCAGTTTCCTGTAGTGACAGATGTCATATCTGTTAATATGTTAATTTTCAGTAATTATTTTATGTTTCAGATTGTTTAGTTTTTAACAGCTAATTATACAAATTTTATTCAGCTTTTGCCGCTTTGCCGCCGTTTTACTCTGGTCCGAGTGTGGCAGTCTAGTCTGTAATGTCGAGTGAAGCAGAGAGGTGCGGGTTCAAATCTTCATTTTTTGTTTGCGTGTTTTTTTCCAAAGTTTGTACAAAATGAAATTGTGATTCTTTTTCTTTTCTTTGCGTAGGTTGTTTGGCTATTTCTGTTTGTGTTTGCGTTTTTTTATGTTTTTTTTTACTTATCTCTACTTTTGTTCCTTTTACTGTTTTAATGTCCGCTTGCATTTGTTTATGTACTTTAAGTTTTTTTGTTGTTTGACGCTATTTCGACTTTTATTAAGGTTGGAGACTTTAGCTGGGGTATTGGCAACTTTTTTGTGAGGTACATTTTTTCCGGGTAATTCTGGTTTCGCTTTTACTAGAGCTCTATTTTGTAGGGATCATTTTTCTATTTCGTCGTAAGCACTTAGGAGCTGTGTCCGGAGATGCTTTATCTTTTGTGATAGAGCTGAGATTTGCTCTTTATCGATGGAAACGTCCGGAAAGCGACATTGGTGGCATTATTGGTGCTGACATCTAGGGCGTCAACACTCATGTTTGACTCGTTTGTTCTCATAGCCAAGTGCGTATGGGCTCGTCAAAAGGTTATATTTTCTTGCTCTTCCATTTTATTAGACTCAGTAACGCTTCTATTGCTCTCTAGATGGTGTTGGCGAGGAGATTTTAATTTATACTTTTAATATTCTTCATTTAGGACAAAAACAATTGTACAATGCAGACTTATTTTATTTATTGTACAATCACATTATCCACAGATTTCTACAGAAGTTTTACTTACTACATAGTTGATTGTTGTTTTTAGGTAGCTGAATGGTTATATTAATGTATGTTTATTTTTATTTTTGATATATTTTAGAGCAGTAATTTTACTAGTAGGTATTTTAAATTTACATTTTATTAAAAAAGAGATAGAAAAAGGAAAAGGGTTGAAATTTAATTATTAATTATTTGTAATAGTTGTAGAATATTTTTCTTAGAACTAAGTTTAGATAGTAGAAACAGGTCAATATCAATGAATTTCTTGTTATAAATATCAACGACGCGGCGCAGAGGCAAACGCAGGCCAGCTTTGGTACGACTGGAAGGCAAGTGGAAGAGGAATTGCCTGTGCGGTCACTTCGTCGTAGTACAAAGTGAGGAACTACATAACTTAATTTGTTGACGAGCTGCGGGCAATCTAGTTTACTATGACATAGACTATGCAGGAGCATGGCTTGAAGAAGAACACGTCTGGATTAAAGAGTTAACATTTTATATTTACTTAATATATTTTCATATGATAGACGCAATCCTTTGCACCTATAGTTCATGGCTTTAAGGTACTTCTTTTGTATTCTTTATATGCTATTATTATATTTGTCATAGAGTGGATCCCAGACAGCACAGGCATGTTCCAACTGTGGGCGTAGAAGTGAATTATACAGATAGAGAAAAGAAGTCGGTTTTTTGAAATCAGTGGTCATTCTTATGATGAAACCATACATTCTAAAAGCGTTATTAATGATTTTATCAATATGCAAGTCTAGATGAAGTTCTCGGTCCAGGTGTACACCAAGATCCCGCAGGTAAGGCACCCTCTTAAGGCGTTCCCGGCACAACCGATATGAATAATCAACAGTTTTTTTTGTTTTAGTGAAAGTTATGGAGCTACACTTGTGAATACTAAGTTTTAACTTATTGAGTTCGCAATAGTTGGTAAGTCGGTCTAAATCTTCTTGAAGGAGTATACAGTCGTTAATGGAGCAAACAAAAGTAAAAGCAGGACCCTTGCTATCTGAGATCCAGTCCGCCTTACTTATATTATAGTCACCATAAACAAAGTAGTTATCAATTAATTTATTAGAAGTACTTACTTCAAATAAATTAAACTGATAAAAATACTCAACTAGACTTAAAATAATTATTAAATTAACGCAATTGTCACAAAAAACTCGTAATATAAAAAAAATTATAAATAAATCAAAAACTATCTGGCAAATAATTAATAAGACTAAATAAAACATACCTCACGAAATAGTAATTATACTAACCCACTAGACATAGCTATTAAATTTAACAATTATTTCATTGATCAAATATAACCATGGCAAAATAAATCGTTATCTAATAATACATTAATAAACTCAACAGTGAACTTTATCTTTTTACCCCCCACTATCCCCTAAAAAGTTGACAAGATAATTAAAACGCAAAAAAAATTAAAAAAGGACTGGCTACGATGACTTTTCTATCCAAGTAATTAAATTAGTTAGTAACTTTTTACCTCCCCACCTAAGCTACATTATCAATCTTGGGTTATCTGATGGCGTTTTCCCAGTGCGCCTCAAACCAGCAGTAGTCAAACCCATTTATAAGAAGGGAGAAAAAAATTACATAGTTAACCATCGCCCGATAGCGCTTTGCTCTAGCAAATGAAGAGAACGGATTTAGAAGAGGTAAGTCGATAAATTTAGTTATTTTTAATCTTTTAACTGAAGTAATAAAAGGAGTAGATGAACGGACGCCTATATGCGCACATGACAAAGGCGTTCGATTATGTAGATGACTACATATCGAATACTCTTGGACAAACTCTTTCGATACGGAATCAGAGGGAATGCACATAGTCTTCTAAGATCATACCTCGAAAGCAGAACGCAATACACAGAATTAAGAAGAATATGTACAAAAGATAAAGAAGAAATTAGGTATACAGGGTTATTGGAAATTAGAACAGATCCTTTTACACTTTTTTTTTTTTAATTTGTTATTGTTTTTTACAGAGAACGACCTCAGATATGAAAGGACCTTAGACATATAAGGTTGTTCTCTGATTGTGGCAAGCTATCGCTATAGGGGAATGTTAACATCACAATTTGTTTTAATTTTAATGAGCACAGTTTGTCCTAATCAGGTCAGATTTGTTCACATTACCAAGGCATATTAATAATATTGAATTACTATTAAAAGTTTCATTGTCAATTTTGTGCATAATATTATACAGATTGGAATAAGGAAAACAATTATTTATTATAAGATGTTTCATATAATACTCATATTTAAGAACTGACCCATATTTTTTATTTCGTCGCAGTACACTATAGTTTTTATACCTGAGCATGAAGTGAGATCCAGATGGGATGCGGCTGACACAGTACTGACCGAACCTAGTGGTCACAGACTGGGCCAGCCAGGATCACAACAGCCGCAGCCCTCCTGAATCCTGTTTCCAGACTCACCTGGCTATTGAGAAGTGCATCCATGGCCAGATTGAGTCCCTTGTCTGTTCAGTAGTTCTCTCATAAAGGCTGATGTAGTGCCCTAGGGAGTGCTCGGCCTGACCAAGTTTACATCTCAGCTCTTGCAATTTAGCCTCAAGACACGGGCTTTTGTCGAAACGCACGTAATGTGATGTTGGTGTGGGTGTTCTTCCAACATAAATAATAGTTAACCCGCTAACATCCGTGACGTAAACTTTGTTGGAAATAGTGAGAAACTGGTATTAGCACCTTCACGTGAGAAATTGGTATTAGTATGCACAAAACACTTATAAGAACACAAGTCGACAATAGATTCTAACGGAAAACGATGTTTTTCCGTTGGCGAAAAACACACTATTTACACGACTTATACGCCTTAACTATTTCTACACTTGTTTTTTGTTGGAAATATGCGATGAAATCGGAAAGAGCTGTACACAATAACTACGTACAAAAAAAATAATTTATAATAAATTCGTAGGCAACATTTGCGATCCGCTGTTGGGTTGATAAAGTTGCCAACCCAAAAAAAAAGAAGAAAGATTTTTAGATGTTACCTTGCTTTTGGCTGATATTGTTATCAGTTTTTGCTAAGATCTTCAACAAAAATGTCTTAACTTATAAAAATACCTTGGATTCTAGAACAGAGAACGGTTTCCTTAAGCCTAGGTATAAAAGAAATCACATACCTTTGAGTGGGACTGGAACACGTGGGAATACGCGTTGGTGTTCGCCTCAGATATATTATACGGCGGACACGATGTGGCCTCTTTGACCGGCATCTCTTTGGTTGACGCTGCGTTGTCGGATTCGCTCATTTCTGTATCCTGTTCGATCAACTCTTCTTTCAACTTTATTACTTCGGCGTAGCTGTGGAGAGGTTATATATGTTTGGATTAATATGTGGTAATAACTTCTAAACATCCCACTCGATGGACCGACAACATTGTAGCGGTCTCAGGGAGTCGGATGGAGGCGGCTCAGCACCGCTATTTGTCGCGTCGTTTGGGGGAGGCCTATGTTCAGCAGTGTACCTTTACGTGCTGATGATGATGATGATGAACAACTTCTAAGGGAAGAGGGAAGGGAGGTCTTTGTCCAGCAATGGTATCCAGCGGGCTGGTAAGATAAGAATATCTTGTATCCGAGGCCTCGCACTCGTTTGTTCCAAAAGGAAGCTTAGTTTGTTCGTATTTTCCGCATATTTGTAGTTTTTATTACTTATTCCGTAATAAAAACTGCAGTCATTTACTATCTTTAGCGTTCGGCGATAACAAAAACATCCATCATTCATCACCATCATCATACTAGCCTGGTGCCACTGCTAGGTATAGGCCTCCTTTTGGTTTTTTTTTAAGAAAAATGAAGAGTGCTGGTCCGATTGGTCCAGCATAATTTATTGTGTGAATACACAGCATCATCTAGCCCAGCAATACTCAACCTCAGCCTGGGCCACATAGTAGTTACTGCTATACCTTGTGGCCGTAATAATCTAGCCATAGATTAATACGTTAAGTTTTTCCTTAAAAAAGCAAAAAATTATGTGATTTTTGGCAATGAGACAAACTTTGACAATTCTTGATAAATCTGGCACGGAATTACTGCGTGCTACTCTCAAAATGTCATCAAAATCAGTAAGCCGATTTTTAAAGTCACCAACTTTTTCTATAATATCGTAAAGTTTTGTAGAAAGGGTGGTGTCTCAGCGCCGATTTTAAACTACACACGAATATCTTGGCAACCAGCGCAGTGGGACTAGCGGGAGGGGGCGGTAGCGTTCGGTAGGTAATTAGTGCGGATTTTTTAGTCGTTATGTCATAGTGGTCTGGCGCGCACCGCGCTTACGCAGTGGAGGCGTATTTTTGCATCGAATTTTCGTTGAGTGAAGAACACAGCGCAAATTTTGTAATCGCTTTCAAATCCGCCGCTTAAGTAATGCCCCGAGTATTTAGTTAATTTAGTGGCGGGTAGCAAAGTTTAGAGCGACAGGATGTTTACTGAATCATTCAATTGGCCCTCGAAATAGACCTGTGCGATGGATTGAAAACATCAACCGAAGAAAGTCATGGGGTCATTTTTCTTCGAGAATGACCGAGGTGCAACAATTTAACCGTTACACCTCGGTCGTGACGAGCGAGCGGTATACGGACATGATTAATAAATTATTTGTCCCGCAGCTTCACGAAGAGGATATGGACGAGTCAGGTGTATGGTTTCAACAAGATGGGGCCACAGCCCACACAGCTAGTCTCCATGGTCACACTTAGAGCGTTGTGTCCGGGAATACTCATAAGCCGCTTTGGAGACATATTTTTGCCACCCAGATCTCCCGACTTAACCCCAGCTGTCTTTTTTTGATGGGGTTATCTCAAAGCAAGAGTTTTTAATATCCCTCATACGAATTTGGAGTAACTTAAGACTAACGACAGAAGTGAGGGCCATATCAGTAGACGTTCTGCGGCGTGTCTCTGCAAATTCGCTAGTTCGCTCTGAAGAGTGCATTCGATGTGATGGATGTCATATAGACTATATAATATTCCGCACTAATAAACTATAATTCATTGCTATTAAAATATATTTATGTACCTCTACAATCTTTGTTTCTTTTATAAATATTCAAAGTTTAAAGTCGGCGCTGAGACACCCTTTATTTAGCTCCAGTTCGCAATTTAATTTTGCTGTATAAATAAAATTATTTAGTGCCTTAAAGCGTAAAACTGGTCTATAACTTTTGTTTTAAGTTATTTTCGCTTGACCTTGGCGCGTGCCGGGATTTCGCGAACTAAAAACAAACATTGCGTTTGTGTGCATTTGTTGAATTTAGCGATAAAGGGTCAATTAAATTTATTGATTAATTGCGTAAATTTATGGTATAAATATGACGATAAGTGTCTTGTATTGAAAAGACTCAGGTTATTTTCGATTCGGGTTTAGTAAAGTAAGTGTATTATACAGCTTTACAGATAGGTAAGTATAAAACAAGATGTCGCGAGATCGCGGGTATAGGATTGTGCGCGTGCGTTCGGCGCTGCGTCTCGTAGGGGAATCCTGCTTTGCGGTTTGCGTCCGCGGCAGGGGGCGCACCGACCTCAGTAGTGATGTGACGTTGTCACGCTTTGTGGCGTAACAATATGTAGTTTATTAAAAGCCTCAGCCTATAAAACACTTTACTAGGCTTCGGGCCGCAAAGAAAAGACTAGCGGACCGCAGGTTGAGTATAACTGATCTAGCACCAAGCTAAGCAGAGTTTGTGTTATGGGTACTAGATAACTGATATACTGAATATTACATTACATAAGTAGATAGATTTTTATTATACATTGCAAACACCCAGAGCGCCCGTAACAAATATCTACAGATCGTACAAACATTTGTCCCGAGGCAGGAAACGAACCCGCAACCTCCTGCGTCGCAGGCGGACCTTCGACAGCTGCGCCATAGAGGTCGTCATCTTCTATTATTTTGCCAGCCTCTTCTATCCTGTGTCTCCCGCATCCACGCATCCATACATCTTCACAAACGTACAACACAAAACGATTCATATTCATGTCTATCACACAGAAAAACCTTAAATTCTACTAATATTATAAATGCGAAAGTTTGTATTTATGTTTGGAAGACAATTCCTAAACTACTGATCGAAACTGCATGAAATTTTGCATAGATGTGGACCTATACTCTGTTCGCCGAAACAAGCTAATAGGGAAATCATAGACTGCACGTTATTGGTCGCAGAAAACGAACATAGGGCACGTGCACACTGTGCACGCTGTGTGGCCAAAAGTTAGTCTTATCTGTCTCTTGTGCGGTGCGGACGTGTCGTTTGGTGCTCGTTACATGTGTTCTCAGTATTGGATTTTACGTTGACCTGGCTTGCTTTTTTGACTGTTTTCTGTTTAACTCGTGATTTGGCGTGTCGGACTGTCTCCTATTAATTTTGCGACTTGGCGTGTATTTTGGACTGATTGACTGTTATTAAAACAGGCAGAAACGACCTTTTTCATCAAAGGAAAAAACTATGATATACAATATGTATAATAGTTTTCTTGAGGCTACACCTAACACATCGAACAATGACATTTTGAAAACTGTTGCATCAAGCATGGGAGTTCATTGGGTATCAGTGTACAAGATTGTTAAAGAAAAGAACAGCAGCGGTTTCCTACGATCTCCCCGAAAAGAAAAACCTCGACTTACAGTTATGGATAAAACTGATAATTTCACGAAAGATGCTTTAAGGCATATAGTTCATCAGTTTTTCAAAAGAAATGAGATCCTTATTTTAAATAAGATATAAGAAACAGTAAGTAATGATGGCACATTTGAAAACTTCAAGCGAACTTCATTGCAGAAGCTGTTAAGAAATATTGCGCATTATTGCGGAGGTGCTAATAAAGTATGTAAGTGCCCTACAATAAATAATACAAATAAAATTACATACCTTGGCATTATATTAGATGAATCACTTTCATTTAAAACTCATTTAGAAGCTTTAGTAAGTAGAGTACGCAAGTTAATTTTTGTCTTTAAAAATCTACGTCATATTGCAGATCGAAAACTTATTATACAAGTTTATCGTGCCCTATGCGAATCCATTTTGACCTACTGCATTACATCATGGGGTGGGGTGGGTAAAACATTATTACTAACTGTCGAAAGAGCACAAAGAGCGATACTTAAAGTATCAACTTTCCGTCCTTTTATTTTTTCTACTAACCTCCTATTTAAATCATGTGGAGTTTTATCAGTTCGACAGTTATTCATAATGAACATAGTACTCAAACAACACGCAGCCCTTCCATATGTCACTGAATGCGCTGACAAAAGGAGGAACAATAACGTTTGCCCTAAACTACTGGGCCGGAGACATACTTTTTCAAATAAATTTTACAGTATCCTTGGTCCTTTATTATATAATGTTAAATTATAATAGTTAAATTATATAGTTAAATTATACATAGTTAAATTATATAAATATTGGCTAACAAATGAATGTGTTAGCCAATATTTATCCCTTAAATTATAATAGTTGTAAGAAAAAACTTATGGATACTTTGCTATGTATGTCATATGATGACACAGAAAATTTATTGAGTGTTTTAAAGTAGGCCAATAAATTTTTGCAATCAACTTTTGTTATTAAAACTAGTTTAGTGTAGTTAGCATAAGTAATTATTTTAAAGCATGCACCTTCGCCTTGTATAGTTAATAAGTTCTATTTGATTATTTTATGTGATGTAAGAACTCTTTTTGCCTGAAAAACAGGTTTTTACCTAGTTCAGGCACACACATTATTTAATACCATTAGAATTTTAGATGAACTTTGTTATCTTTTAGTCGTAAGTTATTTTGAATAAAATATTATTATTATATTATTGGCGTCAAATTCTCTAAAAGAAGTCGAAACAGTAGGTATGTTGACTTACAGAGACGATACTTTTTTATGCAGAAGGAATTTTTTAAAATTTATCTTTTGTAAGAAAATTTCTTGTTTTATTTTTTGTACACTACCCAAATTAAAGAAAATATATATTTTTAGGTTCTCAGTATCATAATAAATAGGTCAATTGTCAATAACCCACTCATCCACAAAACCCCGGGCGAAAAGCTAGTGAATAATGTAAGTAATAGTTTGAAGTGAGCAATCTAAATATAGCTTTACATTTTAAAATAATGGTCACTCCCACTGACCAATCTTAGTCTCTCACGCTAGTAGTCCCGTCCTTTTCACTTTCGTACAATTGTGCAAGAGAGCGCGCGCTATATTAGCTTGTCTCCGTGAACAGACCACAGAATAAGATATAAGGCTACTGCTACATAATTGTATGTAGAAGTATAAATAATGAATATTCATTTATAAATTAAAACAATGTGAAAAGACTAGAATTCGGATAACTAAATATGTATCGATCTTTTGACACAAGGTAAGTATTCAGAATTTGTCCTGCAAATTATGCAGTCCATTATCTATAAGTAAAGATACTATGGCGAAACATGGACTGCATGTTAACAACTACAAGATAAGCTAGTGGTAGTAGAATGACGTCTAAGGCCCGTATTATGAAAGTTTGCTCCGTCATCAATCTATGCTCATTGCTGTTTATGACATAGAAACAGGGACTGCATGTTAACGATTAACTCTACAAGATAAGCTAGTGGTAGTAGAATGACGTCTAAGGCCCGTATTATGAAAGTTTGCTCCGTCATCAACCTATGCTCATTGCTGTTTATGACATAGAAAAGCGTTCCTCAGGCGTAGATCGATGTCTGAGCAAGCTTTCATAATACGGGCCTTAGAAATGTAATGTAACGAGCGAAATACTTGCTGATATTGTAACATCGAACATAGATTGTAAGACTAAGTCATGTTTATGAAACTATGTTCAGTCATCGATCTGTACTTAAGTACCTCTTCTGCCATAGAAAATCGTTACACAAGCATAGATCGATGACTGAGCAAGCCATTATTATACGGGCCTACGATTTATAATACTAAGTACAGAACACAGTTTTAAAAACACTAACATGGTCTGCTTTTGGAAATTGGAAGAAGTTTACAAATTAAAGACTCTTCCATGTCTCAAGACCAAGATGTTTAACCAGATGGCTCTACACATTTTGTGCCACCACGAGACAAACTAAAGGCCCAACTGCCAACGATATTATGAGGGCAGTAGTCAGCGAATCATGGCATTATAAAGAAACCCATACTCACTCAGTACTTGGGTTACCAGCTCTTTAGATAGAAAGAAGCCACTCAGCGAACTCAAGGCGAGACAAAGTTCAGAACCTATATGCCTGAAGAAAGTCTTGTGTTGGCGACCAAGAAAGTAAAGAAAATTACCTGACCACACGATGCGTACACACAACGAACTCTGGCTTGGAGTTCCATTGATGGTAGGTGATGTAGAAGCGAGTCTGAAGCCAGATCCACTGCTGGCCTTTCGTCAGGAAACGGTAGTAGCACGAGGTCAGTTCGCCTTTCTGTATCACTTGAAATAGAAGTAAATCATGTCAATAACAATAGACGAATGGACAGATCATGCCCCGCGCTGAGATCCCTAAACCGCATGCCCAGCGTGGGAATTTCGACATTACCCTATAATAATAAGATCCAATAAGGTGCTTATCAGAGGACTGAGGACGCCTTTGTCCAAATGTGGACTGGTATAAGCTGATGTCGTGATGTAATAGACAGATCAAAGACTATTAACAGATTGATAACATAGCTTTCTATTGCATACATGCAATTCAATTGTTGACTATAGTAAATGTTTGGTATGGTATGCTTTTTAGAAAAGAGACTAAGAAACACAAGGCGGTTCACTGCAATGCACGGCCACAGAAGAGTTCCGACCAATTAAGTCTGAAGAGTCTACTAGAGGCAACAACTCCGCCAACACCCATTGAGACTCCGCTACTTTGTCAAATTGGGCTGGTTAGGGTCTATTACCAACCGAAATGTCAATGCAGGTCACACACTCCTACATGGAATTAGAATATACCAATGTTTGCGAACGTATGCTGGCTGATCGAGGAACTTCCACGCAAGATTTTGGCCAGCTGTGAACTTACTACTGCTGTCACTCTACTACAAGGTACCACTACTACTTACAGGCTTTATGGCAAGTGACGACCTTCTCCAAATCGTCAAAGTGATAGTAATCGTAGCCAGAAGTGCCGAGCACCTCGAACGGCAGGTAGCCAATGATCGGCGGCGCGCGATGATCCAGGAACAGGAACTTCCACTCGAGGCTGTGCCGAGACGTGAACTCGCTGCGAGCCGAGTCGACTAGAGATACATCGCGGATGAGTTTCGGCGTGCGAAGACAACCGATGCACACGAAAAGGACCCTGGAACTGCAATTTTTGGAATTGATCTCATCTGCCGAGGGTTTTCATTATTTCGTTTGTGTCTTGCCAATTCCAACATTACAAACAAATGCGATGGATATAAACTTTGCCAAGACACAAATTAAATAATGAAAGAACGCAACAAATTAAGATTTTGAACTGCTATGAAACTTGGCACCTATTTATATGATCTCAGCTCTTTTATCGGTGAAGCCACTATGTGAACGAACTTGGCGAGTTTTCACATTCATGTTTTTGATTTGGTTAGTAATACAGGGCATTTCGCACAGCACCTTCTGGCCCCAAAGATGAAGAGAGAGAAGAGCTGTGTTTTGGGTACCTGCTAAATGACTGATATACAAAATACTTGTACTCCCAGAAACTGACAAAATACCTTCAGATAATAAAAGCATTTGTCACGCGGCGGGAATCGAACCCGCACGCTTCTGCGTCACAGCGGACCTTCGCCCACTGCGCTACTGTGGTCGTCGGTACTAACAATTATTGCATGTAAACTAAACTTTTTATCGTGAATAGGACAGAAAAAACAAAAAATAAGATAATGTATAAGATTTTTGATTTTTCATCCCATCTATTCGAAAAGGACGACTTGGTTCACCTTTAAGTGCACCCAAAGGTGGTCTTTTCTATAAGAAACTTTTAGCGGGCAGTAATGAGTTTTTTATCCTCTTTAGAAGTGCGCCGCAATTATCTTTGCCGTCCAATTTTTGAATTTGGAACATCTTAGTGTTCAGCGCCAAAGAAATCGAACGCAAATATTGTTTGAATTAAGACTGGCTGGCACTACATCCAAACAACGAGATTCACCGTCACATTTTCCACAAAATGAGCCAGATTCGGACGATATTTCAAACACGCAGGATATAAAATCTACTACAATCTCTATTCCTAATAAAACTGTAACAATAAATTTTCATAATTACGAAAATGTCTCATATGTAAATATAAGTTTTTAGTTGTTTTATTATTAGATACTTACTATTTAATTTCAATTTACTTGTTATGTTTTATTAAATAATAATATTACAATAAAATATGAGGCGCCTTTTATTTTCTCATAGAGGGTGATGAAAAGCAGAGTGTATCACTCGGCCGCAAAATATATTTTTGGCTCGGGCGACGTACTTTGAATCCCTCGCTACGTTCAGGATTCTACTCTAGAATCCCTCACTTCGCTCTGGATTAAAAAAAGCGCCGTCACCGTAAAAATATTATTTTGCTCCTTTATGATACAATCTACTATTTCATCCCATCTATTCGAAAAGAGGCAAAGGGTTCCTCGATAAGTGCGAACAAAGTGGGCCATTCCAGCGCACTTAACGAACGACGAAATGACTTTTGAATTTGGAACACTTATAGTTTGTATTACACTTGCTCCGCTAGATAATATTTGATTTTTAACCCTATTGGAATAAACGATGTTGATTCTGAGTGCTTAGTATGTGTTCTGCGCATTAATTTACGAATACATTTTTAGTTTTTGAGTCCTTCCTGTACATTTAGCGCGTTGCAGCGCCCCTACCGGATCGAGAAGAACTACTTTTCGTAGTGTGACAACTATCCAACAGTTTCTTACGAATTCGATGATAGTTTTCGAATAATTTTGAGTGATTTGCTGCACTTTGACAAGATAGCAGCAGTAACGTTATCGGCATTGATAAAATAAAAGTAAGTTGATAGAGCACTAACAACAGCGCTTGATCAGACTGAACTAAATCCAGGGACTCACTTACTCTCAGTACTGCACGGAAAGTCGTCGTCGCCTCGGACACAAGCCGTCACCAATAAAAACAAAAATAAAATTCACTGAAACTCAGGGCTCTGTTTCTTGATTGAGGAAGACAAATTATTGATCTTACCTCGACGCGCCATCTCGACTATCCATAACATCTTGTTCGTTGTCTGGTTCTTGGTTTGTTCCTGCAAGAATAAAATTTTCAACTTATTTCATAATTAGTTTTGCACTTCGAGCCTAAGTCCTTCCCCAGTATACGATCTATCCTGCCGAATTTCATAAAAACCTGTTCAGTCGTGTTTTTTAATTTTTATTTATTTAGGAAAAGCTAACGGCTTCAAAATATGTATAGTTGTATAACTAGATTAGGTATACATAATAATATGATAATCTTAGATAATAATGCAGCCCACGACGCAATTCACACATTGCTTTAAGAGATAGTTACTACAAGTTTCGCTAAAGTTTATAAACAACCAGAACAAACGTTGGAATATGTAGATGTTAGTTATCACGCTTAAAAGTAAATTACTTAGTTGGAAACAAAAATAAAAGAACTAGCAAATAAGACAAATTGAAAATTAAACTACTACAATATAGTTTGTGTAAGATATGCTTCTTAAATTGACTCTCACTGCACAAATATATTAGTAATATAATATATTATCAATGTCTAGGAAATATTTTTTATATGACTCTACCATTATTCTAATTGGTGTACGCAATCCTGAGTTAGTGCGGCAAGTATTGAGTGCAAATAAGCGACCGGCACGCACCTTTCTGGTATGTAATGTTCTAGGGACAGCGTAACAAATACTCTGCACTAATTCAATGCTGTCGAATTTGTTACGAACGATCTTATAAAGTGTAGTAGCTTCCATTTCTAGCCTTCTGGACTCAAGCGTGAGCATATTATATTTGCTGAGAATTTGGGAAGATGATAAATATCTTTTGTGACACCTATAGTGCATAACACGTAAGAATTTATGCTGAACTCTCTCGGCAACCTCAATGTACTTCTTATAGTAAGGGCTCTAGATAGGAACGGCATACTCAAGTTGTGAGCGAACAGGGGTCTTATACGAGTATATATGTATATCTATGTTAGAAATCAGTAGAAGACCTCATAATGAATCCATACATCTTGAAGGCCTTATTAACAATTATTACTATGTGCAGATTTAAACATACCTTAGCGTCAAGCTGAATCCCTAATTCTCTCAGTGAAATTACTTTGAAGAGATGACTTTGTTGCAAATATTGTATGCGAATTGAGTAATATTTGTCTTTTTTGTAAAGTTGATGTAGTTGCACTTGAGGATACTTAATTGAAGTTTGTTGAGAGTACAGCAAGACGTAAGATCTATCGAGATCCTGTTGAAGAGCAATGCAGTCGTTAATATTTGAAATGGTTCTATATAGTTTAAGGTCATCTGCGTATAGTAAGAAGTTAGAATTTTTAAAACAGTGCCCAATGTCAGTTACAAATATAATAAATAGGAGAGGACCCAGGATCTATCCTGGGCCTTGAGGAACCCCAGATATTACTTTAATGCTACCCGATTGATGTCCATTGACAACTACTTTTTGTGACATATTTTGAATATATGATGAAAACTAACGCAGTAGATTGCCACGTATACCATTAAAAGCTATCTTATTGAGGATATTTGTTATACTTTCGCAAAAGAATTAAGAGAAAAGTTCGAGATTGGTTTCGAAACTCGGAAATCGGCTCTGTCCATCTTTTTTTAGGTTTCGTACCCGGATAGTGAAAACGGAACCCTATTTACAAAGCCTGCGCTGTCCGTTCGTCCGTCTGTCAGAGTGCTCTATCTCATGAACCGTAAGAGGTAGACAGTTGCAATTTTTTAGTCATTAGTTTGTACATTTACAAAAAGTTTTTAAAAATACTTGGTTAGGTTTAAATATTAAAATATTTGAAAATGTCAAAAAATTTACCATTCCCCCTATCTCCGAAGTTTACAAAACGATCCATCTGAAATGTATGCAGCGTTTGAGATATGGATCTATATTTTACAGGAAAAATATAAAGAAGTATGTACGTAGTAAGAAGAACACTTTTTTACATCACATCATCGCGCGAGTCTCATCGCATCTGTCAAGTGCGAGTGAGACTCGCGCGCCGAGGGTTTCGAACGGTTGTCAAGTAATACCAATATGTACTATAGGTACTGGTTAGAAACTTTGCTATTTGATGAAAACCAAAAAATTAAAGGTACCTACATTACAGATGTATCGGTTTGCAAACTTCGGGTTAGGTATAATATTCGCCTTTTTTCAAAATATTTCAAAAAGTATAAATCGAACAGAAATTTTTTAAAAATTATCCCCCTCTTTTTAGACCATTTTTCAAAAAGTGTTGTCCTTACAGAGTTCTCTATATTTTTCCTGTAAAATATAGATCCATATCTACAAACGCTACATACATTTCAGATGGATCGCTCTGTAAACTTCGGAGATAGCGGGGCGGGAATGGGTATTTTTTCGCCACTTGACATTGACATTTTTAAAATTTCGACATCACAATTTGTACTGAAAATTTACATTTTAATTTTTTATTTATTTTTCTTTTAATCTGTACAGGCGCACGAAATGTATTATTATTTTAAATTTCACGTTAATTGCTGCTGTAGTTGCAGAGATATTAAAGACGGAAATAAGGACAGAAAAAGCGAGACCGCTTTAAGGTTTAAAACCCTTACGGTTTTGAAACCGATCTCCGAAACCCTAAAAATGGACCAAGGGGGAGGGGGGAGGGGGGGTGAGAGATAATTTACAAAAGGGGAGCTTTACCTCACCGAGTGAAAGGTATGAATGAAATGAATGTATCAAATGAAAGGTATCGGTTTGTATATCTCAATAAAGTTTTTGAAATTTTAGTAGGTTTATACTATTTGACATATTTTGAAAAAAGTAGAAAAATTTACCATTATATTTATTATACAGGGTGTTGCGCAGACCGTGTGCCATATGAGAACTGGGGTGAGTGGAACCAAGTACAATAGCTTAGCGGCTTTTTTAAATCTGAAAATGTATATTTAAGTTTTTTGTAAGATTTCTTTTTTTTTTCAATATTTGAATGATTTAGTGCGTTTACTTTTTTTGTACGAAATAACATGGCTAGATTATTTTTTATTAGATACTTACATCAAGCATGTTAGCCCGTACTATTAAAATCAATATTTACGTGAGATCTAGGTAAATAAAGCAGCTATGGCCAGGAGATGTATTTTTAGACCAGTTGCATTTTAGGCTAGAAGCGTTTTAGACCATCACAGTTTGTACTTAGACCAGCTGCTTTTTAGAGCACTGCTAATTAGACCAGCTGCTTTTTTAGACGAAATTATACTAACCCGTAAGGAAGTGGAAGTCTTTTGTATGCTACGCCAGTTCCTCGTAGCATCGTAGCACGTGCTACGATGGTCTACCAAACTATATAATTATTAACAGCCATATTAATAAAAAAGCTCTACTCCTAGCTTACTACGAAACTACTCTTAGACTAGTTAATCCAAGACTAGCCGAGTATCAACTTTGATAATTACAATGCTAATAATAAACATGAAGTAACCTCGGAGTTACAATGCATTCATTACTCCGGGATTAACCATGCGTTATGGCAGCCCGCATAATTTAAAAGTAAAGAGAGTGAGGAAATGAATGAATAATGACGTCATTGATGACAGTGACACACAAAATTATGAGTTTGACAACTTGTTTTAGTGAGTGTTTTATATAATTATGAGTTTTACTTTCTAAGTTGAAGATTATGACACTCCGACACAAACACTGGCAGAGTCGTAGCGAAAAGCAAGCAACGCCAAAAAAAAAAGAAGTTGAAGTTGAAGATTACATTCTCTTTGAGTTGAAGTTGATTTGTTTTTGTGGCGGCTGGCGTGTGCATTAATTATTGTTCATTACAACACTTTAATTTTAGAGGATTTTTACGAATCTTATATATTTTTACTCGCCTCGGTAATGGAATTTGGTTTACAAACTCACAAGGCAGATAGAAATAATTTTTTCTATCTGCCTCAAATCGTTAACATAATAATCTATATCCATCGTATTAAGCACAAAAGAAGTACATCTATATCTATATACACTGCCGGCCAAAAGTTTGAGACCACCTACATCAAAGTAGGAAAATGAAATAAAACTCAAAATACAAAGCAAGAGGTTTAATTATGAATTAAAATACTTATTTCCTAATACACATACATTATGAAGAAAACAAAAAAATCAAGAAAAATCAACCATTTACTTTAAAAATGTCGCTCATATTTTATACAGATTTTTCGTCGAAAAACCCTCCCTTGCATTTAATTACTACTTTCACTATTCTTGGCATACGAGCAATCAATTTGTCGATTGTATCTTGTGATATATTGTTCCAGCTTTCTTGTAAAGCCTTCCACATGTCTTCTTGCGAAGTGGGACAACAACTGCGCACATTTCTATCAAGCTCTTCCCACAAAAGCTCAATCGGGTTGAGATGTGGACTCTGAGGGGGCCACACCATGTTTTTTAAAACCCCTTCTGTTTCTTTGTGTTCTAAATAACCCCTGCATAATTTTGAACTATGTTTTGGGTCATTATCTTGTTGGAAAAAACATCCATCTCCAATTATTCTTGAACCAGACGGAATGGCATTTTGCTGTAGTATTCGTTTATATTGCTCCTTTTTCATGATTCCTTCGACTCGTACCAAATCTCCGGTTCCATGGCCCGAGAAGCATCCCCAGACCATAATGGAACCACCACCATGCTTGACTGTTGGCACCACACAGTCTGGCATCATCTTTTCCTCGACGTTACGTCGAACAAAAATTCGTCGTTTTGAACCAAATATTTCAAATTTGGATTCATCTGACCAAAGAACTTGTTTAAAGTCTTCTTCAGTCCAGTCTCGATGGGTAAGGGCCCACTGCATCCGTTTCTTTTTGTTTTGTGGCCTTAGTAGTGGTTTTCGAACGGCGACGCGACCAAATAACTTAGCATCTCTCAAACGTCTTTTTACTGTAGTCAATGATACAGGTTCTGATCGGGATTTGTTCACTTCTACGCGGATTTCTGGTGCTGTTAGGCGTCTATTCCGCTTGCTGGTAGTGACGATGAAGTGATCCTCGCGAGAAGTGGTAGTTCTCGGCCTTCCCGAACGCGAACGATCTTGATTACTGCCAGTCTCCTTGTATCGGGTTATTGTGTTATGAACACAAGTCTTCGACAACTTAAGTTGAGAGGCAATCGCACGTTCAGATTTGCCTTCGCCGTATAAAACAACTATGGCAGAGCGAGTTTCACTGCTAATTTCGCGAACTTTTCCCATTTTAAGATGTCTTCACTGTAACAACGACGAGCTCAGACTAATAAGGTAGAAAATAATTTACTCCATAAAAACTCAGGTACTAAATATGTTTTAGGAAGCTAACATAATCCCTGATATCGGTTAACGCGAAACAAACCCAAAACAATAAGTAATGAGCAGATCATAAAAATATTACAATGACTCTACCACCTGGTCCTTGCGCGGCGCTCATTGATGTTTTGAAACAATAGACCTTTTTAGGATGATAACTTAAACAACAACATAAATAATGACTCTTAGAAATTCTTTAATAATAATAGAATACGCAGGTGTTCAAATTAGCTCATTATCATATGTGTACTTTGAAATATTTTGTTGGTGACAAAGATTTTTACAGTGGTCTCAAACTTTTGGCCGGCAGTGTATATCTATAGGTATATATAAAAGAAAGTCGTGTTAGTTACACTATTTATAACTCAAAAACGACTGAACGAATCTCGGTGAAATTTGGCGGTAGCGAGGTAGACGGTGTCCCGGGGCCGGACATAGGCTACCTTTTATTCCGGAAAAAAGCGTGCGAAGCCGCGGGCTGCAGCTAGTAACACATAAAATCAAAGGTATAAATATTTGCGTTTACTGTACACGGAGTAGTTTTATTTTCGTAGGAAATACAAAAATTCGAAAAAATTTACAGGTTTTTAGAGGCTAAAAGGTTATGGATATATCAATTCTCATGATAGTCTGTCTCTAAACTAGGTAGTACGTAGGATTAAATGTTAGTCCGGGAGTAGATTCGGATTAGCTTACTTCCTCCTTACTCTTTATTTATTAATACTGGATTTATCTACTACCTACTTAAAACTTAGAGTAAAATTAATCATACGTTACTCTCTGTTTATAAATAACACAGTAAGTGTTTAGTAAGGAAGTGGGTGCGCGTTGAATATTTTTGTATGCTAGAGCAGTACCGCGTAGCATAGTAGCACGTGCTACGAAGGTTTTCGTTAATATTATGTTTCTCGTTATGGGGAAGGAAGTGGGCGGGATAGAGGTAGGTAAGATTTATCACAGGAAAGAGAGCAACATTCCCTTCTCAATGGTAAAATCCGGAATTCACCATCTGTTTCGAGAGATATTATGAGTTATGCTATTTTTCGCGAAAGTCGCACAAAAGTCCACTCGTGCATGTGTCACTCTCGCATATGTCCACTCGGGTAAATGTCTTCTCGAGCAAATGTCTTTCGCGTAAGTGTCTTTCACATACCAGATCCGAATTTCAACTGTCTACCTATACGGTTCATGAGATTCAGCCCGCGGACAGACGGACAGACAGACAGTCGGACAGACGGACAGACAGCGCAGGCTTAGTAATAGGGTTCCTTTTTCATCCATCGGGTACGGAACCCTAAAAAGCAATGATCTTTAAAAAATATAAAGGTTGCAAAATGTTCCCAGGGCTTCACGGCTCAACGATTCTGTTAGTAACATGTTTTACGATTTCTTACAAAATGTTTTAAAACACAGTTGTAATGGTTCTTTGACCCAAAAAAAGTTCAAAGGAAAGTTTGTTAATTGCTTGCTGTAACTTTGAATTTAAACAAACTTGTTCAAGTTTATGACTTTCTTATGATTTTGTTTCTCAACCTAGATTTTGTATTTAATATTAGTTATGCGGACAATATGGTGCTGCTGGCACCATCTATCAGCGCACTTGAGAAACTGTTGGTGACATATGAATATTATGCTAGGAGTCATGGTCTCCAATACAAAGTTAAAAAGAGTGAGTTCATGGTTTATTCACCTAGTTCGTTCATGTTCCTACATAAACGAGGTACCACCCTTTATGTTAAATGGATATGTGCTAAAGAAGGTAACCCAATTCAAACATCTGAGTCACATTGTAAACAACCTCAGTCATGAACTAGACATAGGGAGAGAGCAAAGGGCGTTTGCTGTAACAGCCAATATGTTGGTTCGTAGGTTCTATCGATGTTCTCAAGCGGAAAAATAACCCTGTACACATCCTACTGTAAGACGTTATACACGAGCAGCCCATGGACCACATATACTGAAAAAGCGATTAACAGCCTTTGCGTCTAGTATAATAATGCATTCAGGATGCTCCTGGGGCTTCAGCGGTTCTGCAGCGCGTCCGGCATGTTCGCAGAGGCGCGCACGGACGGCTTCCATGCATGCATGCGGAAGAAAGCCGGCTCGTTGTTATGCAGCCTGCACGGGACTACCAACACCATCTTGAATACATTATCCAATAAATGGGATAGCCCATTCTTCAAGCACTGTAATCGAATAATGACGAAATAACTTCATCATTAAGAGGGCTATTGCAAAATAAACCGCCAAGTGCGAGTCGACTCGCACACGAAGGGTTCCGTACCGTAAAAATCAAGCAACTTTTTCAAAGAACATCAAATTTTCACTTGTTTGGAGACCCCTTTAAATTTTCATCTTTATTGTATTTTTAATATTTGTGCAATTGAAATGTTACTTATTTATAGAACGTTTCATGTGTTTACCTAATTGTGGTTCAGGAGATACAGCCTTGCCAAACAAAGAGCAAATATGAGGTTTTTTGTATGGAATCCCCTTTTAATTTAGATTTTTTTTGTTTTATTATTTGTTGTTATATATATTATATAATTCATAAAAAAAAATTAGCAGTGATTTAAAGAATAGACTTCTTATTGTAGTTCAAGCAAATGTTGATAATTATTTTGGTATAAATATTAAGTCAAAACGATGTACAACTTCGGAGATAATGTCGAAGCCTTTTCGGTCAATAATCGAGTTCGGTACAGTTTTTTCTTTTTCTTTACATTATGTCATGTAACGAAAATGTGTTCATTTATTTTATTAATAGTTATTTGTGCGTCAGAAGGAAAAGTAGAAAACACTTACGGAAATGACCATAGAACTGGACTACGTCGTACGAGCCCTCTTCTCTGAAGTCCAAACTCCCTCGCCGTACGTGTACTTGGAATCTGATCATTTCGTTCTCTGAAATTATAAAGAAATATCTTACATTTATAAATAGCAACAACGAACAAGAAACAAAAGAAGAGTGTTCACAACTTGCTGAAGACATAGAGGAATGGAACCTTAACCCCGCGGTGGGACACCGGCTTATAGTATTTATAATTATGAGGGTACGAGACATCCCAAGATTCTAACGACCCATTTAATTATACATATTATTATTTACATTGCATTTCAGAAGTATGTTTAGTATTATGTATGTAGGTACGTATACTCCCATTTAATTCCTACATTAGGGTTTTGTTTCTCTTATCGGCCTCAATCTAGTGTAGTTTTTGAAATTTTCATAAAATATCCTTGTTTTTATTTTTACTCCAGCTTCTCCCGGCTGTTTCGCTCGCGTGGTACTTACATAAAACATAGCATATAGCACTCAGGGATAACGCATCTACCTACCAGTAAAAACAATTTTTTGAATCCGGCAATTATTTCCGTGTTCACCCTTCGGGTACGGAACCCTAAAAATTAAGCGGTACCTAACTTTGTAACTTCGGCCACATGAAACTTTTTTTTCTACCTAAGTTAGAACGGGACAATTAGATAACTTTTTTCAGTTACTCAATGTTATACGGGGTGTTCTGCAGACCGTGTACCATATAGAAACTCGGGGTTGGTGGAGCAAAATGCAATAGCTTGGCGGCTTTTTTTAACCCTGAAAAGGCTCTCGGCGATTTTTAAGATTTTTCGATGTTTTTCCGTAAATTGGCATGCAAAGTAAAAATGAAATACTGAGAGCTCAATATTGGATAAAATTTAAAAAACTAAGTGTGTCTCTCTTATCTTCCAATTGACTGAAATCTTATCTACTTCATGGCCATTTCACGGTATGCCACATGAGTCAAAACTACGTAAAATACATAGGTAACTAAACCAAGCGTTTATTAAAAAATCTGGCATTTTGAATTCCCTAAAAATTACTAACTTTTGTCTCTAACTCGTGTTGTAAGCTTTTAGTTCGGTAGAACTTGTGCCAAAGGGTAAGTGGGGGTAGGTAAAACCAGGTGCAATAGTATGGTAGTCTTTTTAACCCTCAACAGCATCACTTTATTTGATAAATTTTTAGTATGGTGGCTTTTTAAACCCTCATCTTCATAACATTTTCGGTGTTTTTTCCATATTTAAATTATACAAGTAACAAGTATAGTTAAGTGGTGTTATTTTATTAACGCAAAGTTACGGTACAAATCAAATCAATATAAACCAATATAAAAGTTTTTTGATTGATAAGTTTTCGGGATGGTAATCTGGAGATAGACCTTTACATCCAAACAAACATACCTCACCTCACGTCAACAGCCTAAATTGGTCCACTGCTGGACGCTGGCCGCCCCCTGATAAGCGCCTTATTGACTTTTATCTCATGGGGGGTAATGCTCATAGTCCCCACGCTGGGCATGCGTGTTGGGGAATGCAGTTCGGTAGTAGCATTGTTCTGCAGGGGGCGCTGCTGCCCGCTTCCGGTGGATATTCCTTAGCCCCTCTTACAACACCCGCGGGACAAAGAGATTAGCCGTTTTTGGGTACTTCAACAAAGTTTGCATTGAAGCTTCTTTGACAGCAGCAGCGCTGTGTTATTGCAACAGTTGTGGAAGACTTTAAACTCATACGATAGATTCGTTAATAAAGCGAAACACCAAGAAGCCTCCTACAAATTCAAATTCAAAGTGCTTTATTTCTTGTAGACCTTACAGGATTCATGGACAACTCACAAAATTCTAAGAATTTCCTCATGTTGTAGCCAATTCTCATATAATTCGGAAAACTTTGCTAAGCTATCAATTGAGGTAAACTTAAGAAATATTGCGTAGCAGAAGAAATTGCAAAAATACTCTATTCTTTATTTTCGACATCAAGGACTCATTTTGAAGCTGTCAACTAAAACTTTGCTAGATAATGTTAAGGGATCGCCCCTTAACATTATCTAGCCTAAGGGTTTGGTTGTCAAACTAGACCTAAATCACGGGATCCCCGTGGTAAAAAACTCGAATGAAATACAAATAATTTTTTTTTAGCTTTGGTTTCATGAATGTGAAAACACAATTGAGAAAAAAAATTACGGTAAAAAAATCATGCAAGTGCACTATTTCGCACATTATTTTGTCGAGATTTCAGGAACCCTGTCTATTGAAATGACTTATGTTTTGATTCGTAGGTTATTACTAATTATTTCGTTCCTTGAACCAGTTTCTTCATAAGTTGCGTAGTTTTCTTGTAAATTGCAAAATCCTATGCCTATCCTTTTCACAAAATTGCGCGCATTGGGCCCTCTCAAAGAGTTTTAATGAACAGAGTGAGGTAACGGTGTCGTATTTTTGCAAATTAAAGAACCATACAAAAAAATAAGAGATGCCGCTTCCTCCAATATATTCAAGCACAGACTTAAAACATTGCTATTGGAGAAGGTTTTCTACAGCTTCGGTTAGTTCCTAGAGATACCTGAAATGTAGAATACAATCCTCGCGCCTGATGTACTGTACGAATTATTCATTATGTTGGTCAATAACTTTTGCATCCCATGTATTCGAAAAGAGGCAAAGGGATCCTTGATAAGTGCGAACAAAGTGGGTCATTCCAGTGCACTTAATAACAGTGACGAAATTACTTTTGAATATGGAACACGAAAAGTTTGAACGCAATTCGCTTCAATAAAGTCATTGGCTCTCCAAATTTAAAAAAGAATACTTTAAAACTTTTTCTTCGTTTTGTTATTACTTTTTATCAAAATATTACAATTTTAATTAGATTCACACAAATTGAATACGAGATGAGTTCGTTCGTATGATGATTTTTTTCTCATAGTTTAGAATGAAAAGCAGAGTGTGCCACACGGGATCAAAATTATTTAACCTCGAGCGACGTAATTTGAATCCCTCGCTACTCTTAGGATTGAAAAAATCGCTCTTGCCCTAAATACATTAATTTGTTCCCTTGTAACACAATCTACTACTTCATCCCATCTATTCGAAAAGAGGCAAAGGGTTCCTCGATAAGTGCGAACAGATTGGGTCATTCCAGCGCACTTAATAACAGTGACGAAATGACTTTTGAATTTGAAACACTAAAAGATTGAACACAATTCGCTTCAATAAAGTCCAGGCCGGTAATAAAAAAGACGACCGCTGTAGCGCGGCGGGCGAAGGTCCGTCTGCGACGCAGGAGGTTGCGGGTTCGATTCCCGCCTCGGGACAAATAATAATAAATAATAATAATAATGCTGGACAATCCACACAGCATCATCTAGCCCCAAGCTAAGCTGAGCTTGTGTTATGGGTACTAGATGACTGATAAACATAATACAATACATAACATAGATAGATATTTTTTATTATATATAGAAAATACCCAGAACACCCAGAATAAATAAATAATAATAATATTTGCAGATCGTACAAACATTTGTCCCAAGGCGGGAATCAAATGTTTGAATGATCAGCAGATATTTGTTTCTGGTTTCCTGGGGGAGAGTATTTGTATTAAATATATCAGTTATCTTAACACAAGTTCTGCTTAGCTTGGTGTAGACGATGATAAATTTTTTAACCTCGAGCGATGTACTTTGAATACGCGTTGAATACGTTACGCTTAGGATTCGAAAAATCGCTCTCGTCCTAAATACATTAATTTGTTTCCTTGTGACACAATCTACTACTTCATCCCATCTACTATTCTTATTCTTATAAAAATAAAACTATAAATAGGTTAAAAAAATCTCATAAACGTGATAACATTTTAATACTCACTGATTTCTCTTAGGTACCTAACTGTTTTTAGCGGATAAAAACAGTTTAATTAGTGAAATAATTTCGAATATATCTATTTATGTATTTGGTGAGATATCAATTATCTAACCCATAACAAAGTTCTGCTTACTTTGGGGTTAGACGTAAAATATGTAATTAGTTGTAGCAAAAGGTCCTATTACTTGGTGACGTTTTTGATTAATGTTACCACCGTTGGACACCAGTCGCTAATTCACTATCCTATGTACGTATATTCCTTTCTATTGTAGTAACTTGTGGATAACGGGGCTGATCACACTTTTAGAATTAAGTTTATTTAAGATTTCCTATAGTTAATAATAGGGGTAAAAGTATGAAATTGCCGTTTTATTGTAATAGGTATTTCGAATTGACATAGAACTTTCATTGTTTGAAAGATTGGGCGAAACTTTTTTCACATGGTACCTATGAGGTTCTTCTTTTAAAAAATGTGCGACCGATGTGGCGCGGCGGGCGAAGGTTCGCCTGCGACGCAGAAGGTTGCGGGTTCGATTCCCGCCTTGGGACAAATGTTTGTGCGATCTGCAAATATTTGTTCCGGGTGTTCTGGGTATTTTCTATATATAATAAAAAATATATATCTATGTTATGTATTGTATTAAGTTTATCAGTCATCTAGTACCCATAACACAAGCTCTGCTTACTTTGGGGCTAGATGATGCTGTATGGATTGTCCAGCATTATTTATTTATTATTTATTTAATTATCGACTTTCAGTTGTTTTTTTTATTCAGCTTAGACAAGAAAGATGGATACTTCGAAAATTCAAGTGATTTTTGAATAGGAGTTCCGACGCGGGACTAACGCGGCAGAAACAGCTCGCAATATCAATGTCGCGTTTGGAGAGGGGGGACTGCTAATGATCGCACCGTGCGATTTTGGTTTAAACGTTTCGTGATGGAAACTTTGATTTGAAGAAAGAACCACGTGGAAAACCCCACACAGGTGAATAACAATGAATTGAAAGAGATGGTGGAAGCCGATCTGAGCCAAACTACCCAGGAATTAGCGGCATGGTTTAACGTTACCTTTCCAACAACATTGACTCATTAGCGTCAAATCAATAAAATAAAAAAATATGAAAAATGGGTGCCTCATGATTTGACTGATCTGCAGAAAGAAACGCGTGTTGAAACTTGTGTTGCCTTGTTGAATCGATACAGAAATGAAGGAATATTGGATAGAATTGTGACATGTGATGAAAAGTGGATTCTTTACGATCACCGTAAGCGAAAAATGCAATGGCTGACCCCAGGTCAATCCTAATGCAAAGCTTACCAATAAAAAGGTAATGTGGGAACTGTTTGGTGGTCTCAGCATGGTGTTATTCACTATAGCTTTCTCCGATCTGGTCAAGCAATAACGGCAGATATCTACTGTGCCGAACTCCGAACAATGATAGCAAAACTAGAAACAGCCCCGACTCATGAATCGGTCTTCACCATTATTGCTCCATGACAACACGAGACCTCATACAGCACGAGAACCCGTTCTAACTCTACAGGAACTGCAATTAGAAACCATTCGTCACCCTCCGTATTCACCAGACCTTGCTCCAACGGACTACCATTTTTTTCGTGATTTTGACAATTTTCTACGTGATAAAAAGTTTTCTTCCCAGGAGGCAGTACAAAATGCTTTCACACAGGTTGTCGAATCTAGATCACCAGAGTTCTATCGCAAAGGCTTAAATGACCTTCCTATTAGACGGCAGTAAAGTATAGATAATAATGGTAATTATTTTGATTAAATAAATATGTTAAAAAAAAACAAATTTAAATAATTCAGTACAAATCGGTAATTTCATTCTTTAACCCCTAATATTTAAGTGTCATGCCTAAGAGATAAAAATAGAAACAAATAAATTAAAATAGACTAGATACTGCCAAACAAAAACTTGACCAAAGTATGATTGTTTATGGCTTCAGAGTTTGCCATGTTACGATCGCGACCTTTTCAACTTGCGTACAACAAGGTTACACCAATGTTGTAGGATATCTTGACGTCATCTTGAAACATTACAAAAAAAAGTTATGATGTTTTTTATTTTCTCGCCGACAACTAAAAATTAATAAAATTATTTGGAAAAAGCTCTAGAGAGACGTTTTGACGAATGCTAAGAGTTATAAACGCAAGCTGTAAAGGATATTTTAAGGATTGATGAATGAAGCGAATGATTAGCGTGGAGTGTTAGAGATTAGACGTATGCACCTTAACCAACATTATAAAAAGTAAATCAGTTTATGGCCGTAAGTTTTGATATGTAACATATTTGAATTATCACGCGAAGAACCGACAACCGCTGGGGTAAATGTGTCCTCGAGTGAGGACCGCGACTCGGCAAACGTTGACGCGACGCCCTCCGGCCAGGTGGGATGACGATCTGCGAAAGACTGCAGGCAGATGCTGGACGCGGCAAGCTGAAGGGCGCTAAGGCGCTCATTAGGGGAGGCCTATGTCCGGCAGTAGACTAAGATAGGTTGATGATGATATTTGTATTAATTAAGGGTCGTGGATTTTAGTTAACCAATAAATAAATAACAAAGATGTGGTGAAAGAGACAAGCACCAAAAAAGGGGAAAGCTGTAGGACCAGATATTACCAGTTGAAGTAAGGAAGTTTCTGAAAGCGGATGGATGAAAATGGCTTACTTTATTCTGCAATAAGTTGTTACAAGAGGCGATCCCGGAGGAAAGGTGCAATAGTTTTATGGTGCCTATTTTCTCGCAAAGTATTAATAATAACTTACAAATCCAAACATAAGTCATCTCAATAGTCCGCGGGGTTCCTGAGATTTCGACCAAAATAAGTGCGCAACAGTGTACTTTCATGCTTTTTTTTAATCGAATTTTTTCTCATTTGTATTTTCATATTCAAAGAACCAAAGAAAAATTTTAATCTTACCTATATAAGTCGAGTTTCTTACCACGGGGATCGCGTGAGTAGGTACTGAGATCTAGGCCTAGTTTGACAACCAAACCCGTTCGGTTCGCCCCTTATCTCTGAAATCGGACATACAGGAGAAGGCATGAGGAGAAGGATGGTTAAGATAAGGACATTACATCAAGGGAAGTTTGAAAAAAGTGCCAGTGGCGGAAAAGATGAGGAGTATTAAGCTAGCTTGGTATGTGCAAGTTATGCGGAGGGAAGAATATCATGTGGCGAGAAGAATGTTAGGTTTGAATGGGATATAAGGAGAGAGGAAGACCAAAGAAAGGATGAACGGATTGTGGAAAGGTGTGAGTAAGGAGATGACGGCTGATAGGAGAGAATGGAAGAGAAAAATATGTTGTGCCGACCAAAAGCAAGCTCTGCTAGTTGGACACAGAGAAGACCACCAAAAAATAAAAACGCAGAAAAAGTTTTGGGTAAAGGCGAAGAGGACGACCAAAATATAAAGTCTATCTCGCACAGCTTTGGTGGAATCGTTAACACATAGGTACATTATAATCTAAATAAGAAATCCGAAAGCAATGCTTGGTGCTGGCTTGTCATAGTCACTATTCTAAATAACACATAGTATTAGGCTTTATAAATGAAAATACCGTCTCACTCCTGGGCAATAGCATATAAATCAAGTCCTTTCAAAAATATTTTAATATTACTCTTTACAAAATATCCGAGTACCGTACTCGGAAAGGCAACATCACTGGCAGGACTCGGTCGTTTTAGCTTGGCACTTTCAATGTCAAAGTAGAGACGCGTATTGATTGTGGTGTCCTTCCTGATGATGTCTCATGGAGACGAAACAAGTTGACAACTTACTTTGATAGATTTTCTTATCAAATGGGGTACTGCGAAGAATTGTTACTAATTATTAAATCATATATTTTGCAATGGATTTCTGCAAAGTAACGCCTGAATCTACTTTTAACTTCTGTTTTTAAAACTGTAATAATAAAGGTGCATGTTATGAATTTAAACTATTTATTGTTATTATACCCCAGCAGTTGAATATTTCTAAAACATAAATTAGGTACATTACATTGTCGAAGGCGATTGCAATGCTAATTTCCACATTCAAACATATACATATAAAAGACGATGCATGCAAACTTGCTACCTGATGGACGGGCTTCGCCGTTCGTTTCACAACTCTTTCAACGAAAGGGGCAATATTTTTGCTAAACTGAAAAGTTTCCTTCAAAGCACTTTTCTTTATATTTAGCAGCAATATTTGGATTTGGATGTTTAGCCTTTGTGACCTACCCTTTTTTTACACAATATAAGTACAGTACCTAAACAAACAATAGGTTGTCAATGATCCTCCTTTTGTATTATCAACTATCAACGCCGTTATTTAACTCCTCACAAAACCTACAAAGGAAAAGCACCCAGCCAGACCTAGGCACTATCGACAGATCCTAGAAATATAATGTAACAATTATAACCATCAATCCTGCATCTCCACTCCGTTGCCTCTTGTCTACCATGAAGGTCAAACTGTCAAAAGAAGACGGATATCTGAATACAAGAGCTACCGTGCGACACTGGGCCCAATGATAGCAGCTGACGATGACAGACGTATAAATTGCTAGCATTAGAACATTGAACTAGTTTCCCAGCGAAACATGGCCCTGTGACCTAACTTGCAGTTAGGGAATAGTCACTGCGCTACTAAAACGATGCCCAGCATTATTTCGATATTATCATGATCGAACTCGTCATTCATATATGACTTTCGCAATAGTTCATCCACAAGACGACTTCTGCCACTGCTGGGTAATAGGCCTCCAAACCTTTGTGGTACTCCCTACGGTCTCCCGCTAGTCTTATTTAGGTTCGCCATGCAATTGTAAATCAAACAAACTCGTATCCGCGTAAAAACAACTTCCTAAGCAACGCAAAGGAAAAAAGATCTAGAAGAATGGTTGACTTGTTTTCAAAAAGTAGAAAACATACAACTACGTCTGAGTCTAAATTTTTTTGCATTAGATTCTTAACAAAAAGAGATTTATAAACATAATGATCGGAAACAGTAATATGTCACTCAAATGTAAAAGGTACTTACTTACTTATATATAAGTGATAAAACAAGATGAAGAGTGCCAATGAGGTGCCTACCTGTATTGCAATTACGTTTCTGTTGGCTTCCTGAGACTAGTAGCGCAGTCCTCAACGGTAATCAGGATCAGAGCTATCATTATATTAACAGTTCAATTTGATTTTGCTGTAATGTCAATTAGGTATCCATACACCTTATGAAATGAAATATAAATTCCAGTAATGCTTAAAAAACTTACATGACAAGACAATGCAGTAAAAGTTATGTAATTACCTTTAGATTGGTTTTCTATGTGTTCTGTGGCATTTCTTTGTAGCAGATTGTACAGGTTCTGTTGATCGTCTCTATGCATCAATTCAAAGATGTTCTTGTTCGTGATTACGTCCTAAAACATCAAAATTCACTTAGTATAACAATAGTGACTCAATCTAGGAATATGAAACTGTAGAATGTTAGGCATTCATGGGTATATTCCAAACAATGTAAAACTGATTATGATTCCAAGGTTATGGAGAAAAGTACAAGAGTGAAACTTCAAATTCAAACATGGGTGACATCATCAGAAATCTTGATAATCAACTTACCGGATCATGTCCCAGCAGTGAATTTATACTTTCAGATGCATAGTGTATATGTCCATGGTTAGAAAAAACCATAATAAAGCCTTCTAAGGCCTCAAGAACCAAGTATGTGAATTCTTCATTTGACAAAAATGCTGGCTTCCAATCTTCTTGCACATCATGAGCTCGAGACCGTACTGTCACTTCTAAAATGACATTTAAAGTTCAGCACGAAAGATATTTTTTGAATGCTTGTTATTTTCATGAGAGTTTGGATATACAATATTACCTGCGCCCCGCGGCTTCGCCCGCGTGGAAATTGATAGCACGCCCCCAGGGGTAGTTTTTTAAAAATAAACACACCCCTAGGAGTAGTTTTTTAAAAATAAAAAATATGTGTATCATTATTTACTTTATCAACCCCCTTTCACCCCCTTAAATTCCACCCGAATTTCGAAAAATCCCTTCTTAGTGGGAGGTTGTGTAGTAACAGCTCTTCAAATTTCAGCTTTCTAGCTTCAGGGGTTAGGGCTGGGCATTGTCGCCAGAAAATCGCTTATTCTTTTATAAAATAAGATGACACTTACCATTATGATTTTTCAAAAATGAAATGGTTGATCTCAGTACTGTGGATTTGTCCATTTTCCTGCTGTTGTTTGAAATCAATTTACTTAGTTCAGTGACCAAACTGTTGAATTGGTCTCTTCGTTTCTTTTCACCGAGGTTTCTATTTTTTCTGACAAATTAAAAGGAAGAGTTATAAAAAAATTGGCAGTAAGAAGTACATTATTGTCGAGGTCAATGGGAATTGCTGGCCACAAACCTAGACAATAATGGAAATTGCTGGCACCTATTCAAGTAAGCTAGACTTTACTAAAATAAGGTTGTCAAGATAATTACCAGATTACAAATATTCAAGATTTAGCCATGTTAGAGTTTCCAATAGACTGAACGCTAGCAAAAGCGATCGTAAAGCATTGAAATGAATATAACAACCTTTACATTGTTTTTAGCTAAGACAATGTAGGAAAATACATTGAATTAACAAAAAAAATTGCATACCTTTTAGTGTCATCTCTATCATCCCCGTCATCCTCCATTGTGCTGGTAATATTTTGGTATTCTGGTATACAGGTATCCAGCTTTAGGAATTCTGAATGTTGCTTATTCAGTGTCTTTAGAGCCTACAAGTTAATAATCATGTTTTTATGACTTGGTGAATAGTTGGCTTGGTTATAGCTTTGTAATACAGAGCTTTATGGTGATAAGAGAAAATACCATCAGGTTATCACATCCAAAAGTACCTATGAAGCCGATGATGCAGCCCAGGACAAATTCATGTATTTGAAACAAGAATGTAGTGCTGCGTTGATCGTCGAATACGTAAGAGATTCGTCAACAGAATAACATCAAACCAGAATATGTACTCACGGATGCACTTACGTGCAAGTGCAGACAGCCTCTGAACATTAACTGTACGTATATTTCTACAAAAGAATTACTGCGCAAAATTCAAAGTGAGATCAATTAACTTTGTAATGTTCCTTGAATTATGTCTCCTTCGCCCGTAGTTAATGTTTTGATAAAGACACGAACATAATGAAAAATAAACTTCTTTGAGCAAAACGTAAACCTGTAAACTTGTTAGGTACAATAAAACATTTATCGCTGATTTTTCACTATTCTATCTGGCTCTCTCTTTCTCCTCCGTTTGCGATTTATCGCAGCGGACGCAATACAACTTGCTTGCTTGTTGCTGAACTTGGTTTGACTTGAATCGAAGTATGAATAGGAAATGGAATGATTTTGATTGGATTTAGATTTGAATTTTGTTTTACAGGAGTAAAGACGTAGTGCGCGCAGCAATGACGTATACGGCAGGGATTTCCCACTTACGGCCCGCTGTCTAATTTTGTGCGGCCCCATAAAAAGATGAAAAATATATTCTAGGGTACCTACCCTGTACCTTACATAAATATAAAAAAATGCTATAAAGCATAATATTTCGCAAACGTGTACCTGAATCTCAAAATGATTTTTCAAACCCACATTATTTGGAGGACATATCCAACGATACCCCAGATCATGGGGTAGTCTGAGATAAAAATATAATTTTTATATACAAAAAAGTAATTTTATTTGACTACTTTGTCAGCGTAATAAAAATTTATGATCATCTCAATATACGAAGCTTTCTAGGACAAATTATGGTTTTACACAGCAAGCGATTTAGCTATCTTTCTGGGTCTGAAGTCGCGCTCGGCTTGTATATTAAGCCTCTTTTTTAATGCAGAATGGCAGCTGTTAGCCCTTGAGCGGACTTGTCAGCTTCTCAGAAGGAGAAGTACAAGATGTAATTAACTTTATTGCGTTGCTTTTAGAATCTAAAATTAATTTTTCTAGGTCCGGAATGATGGGTCAGAAAAACTAATGTCAACCGGCCTCTCTGAACTAAGCCACGGACAGACAGATAGGTAGACAAACGGATGGACAGACAGACGGACATAGCAAAACTATGGTTCCATAATGACTGCAGAAAACATAATAAGCGCTTACGATATGTCTTTTTTTTGTCAATTATTGGTTCGTTTCATTATTATTGGATTTGACGACCCAATGTTTACGTAAGCATAAGAGGGTACTTCTGCTGACAAAGCTGGTGGGGGGGTCTGAATTTACCAAAATTCTGTTTACGTAATACCTACCTACTTGAACGGCCCCTAATGAATAAATATACTTTCACTGCTCGCTTTGCTTGCCTAGGACATTTTCTTGACTCTATTGGTAAAGCAGACAAAGCTCGGCCCCTTTTATTATCAATTTGTCTACCACTGTAAGAAAATCAACTTCAACTTCTTGCTTCATGCTTCTGCGTCGGATTGACGCAATTATCCATTATTTTTGTCGTCTCCTTGGACGAAGGAAATCACCACTCCCTGATCGAAGGTCGTCTCATACATTTGAATGTCATTGTCAGAAAATTTTATTTGCTTTTGCAATTCATATCATTTTGCCACATATATTAGATAATGCTAAACATGGCGTTTATTTCCTAATACTAAATAAAATACTGAATAAATACAATGATAAATGATACATTAAGTATATTAAAAAGTATCACTCTAACATTTTTTATATGATTGTATAACTTAAGTTTACTTGTACGAGACTGTGCTAAAAATAATGAGAATATTGATTAGCCTAATTAAAAAAAAATACAGTACCTTAACAAGGTTGCAGTGGAAATTATACAACAAACCTTATTATAATAGCTCCATTTTACTCTGATCCACATTGATAATCCAATAATGGATCACTTTTTTCCACTCTTATCCACCGATGTAATAGTTTACGACATAGGTACGATATTCACTAATTAGTTATATTAATTTTAAGTACCTACACTGTCTTTGTTATTCGAAATGTGAGGCGCGTAGTAGTCTACGGAACATACCTAACTTCTCTACTACCTTTTAATTTTCAGTGGAGTGGGATAGGTGCAGGTGGGCGTAAGAATACCTACCGAAGCGAAATAAATTCTAAATTCAATAAGTTCGAAAGGGACACATGCCCAGGGCGAGCCCGTTAAACTTCCTGAGTAGGTCAAACGAGATAACTTAATAATTTTTAGATGTCAGCAGACACTAGTATTGAATCAAATTCGTATGTTTTTACGTGTTTTCGTACTGAACGTAAAATAGTAGCCGCAAGAAAACACGTAAAATTATAAAGGCTCGCTCTTATTTCTGTTGGTTTTCTTTGCGTGGCAATAGATGACAATTTACTTTTCCGTTAGTTTCTTCCTTGTAGAAAGCAAAATGTAAATCGAACTCAATCGTTTCAATTGAGCTGACAAGGCAAAACAAAACGATTGTTTTGTCTTATAATATAATCAACAAAGAGCATAATTATAACATAACATTAAAATATTAAATGCTCTTTGTTTTTATGTATGGTGTATCCCCTGTTACAAGCTCTAAATAAATAAAGTAACACCCCTTAAAAACTTTTATTTTATCTCAGAACTCCAATTTAAACATCGTTGAGGTGAGTTTGGTCATCCCACGGGAACACTGCAGTTTTCCGGGATACAAATGTAACCTATGTGATAATCCGGGACCCTGGTACCAAATTTTATTCAAATCCGTTCAGCTTGTTGAGCGTGAAGGCGTAACAAACACACACTTTCACAAACATGCATTTATACTTTTGCCTATTTTTATTAGTGTCAGCAGGCACAAAACAGAAACAGAGGTTACAAAACGGATCTTTTTGTCTTATTTCGGACCAAATTTGCAATCGGTTCGGAGTTTTTTCATTTTGACGCCAGCAACACTGGTTGCCATTGCATTGCAGCAGTGTGGCCATCTGCGATAATTATCCCTGATCCACGATATTTTTAAATGTCATGCGATTTAAATAATAGTTATTTATCGCACGACAATTTATCGTAATTCCACGATATTGTTTTATTGGTTGTACGATAATTTTGTTACGAATTCTGATTTGTATGTCCAACATCATTTTCCGTTCATTTATTCAGAGTTTGTGTTCGTGAAGATCGAGTCGCTATTGAATAATCGTCGAGAACGAATCGCATATGCTTTAATTTGCGTATTATGACAATTAATTTAAAGCATTTTCTTCTGTTTTTTTGGCGACCTTCCTACCTAGCATTTCTAATTATAATAAAATGTAGTCATAATAAATGTAAAAGTTTTAGGTGCAGGTGATGGACGATAGGTAAATACTCGTTGAACAATAAGAAAATGCTTGTATTCGATACAAAAATCTCTGAGCACTAACTCTCATTACATGTTCTACATGCGACTTTAAGACGCTCGCCCCACCATTCCAGCGCGTCACATGCAATCTTGGTCCTTATAAAAAGCTATCTGGCTCGTTAATTTAGCACGTGAATTTATCACGGCTTTATCGCTAGTATTGTCGTGTTTTGTCAATATGAAGATGAACGAGACGACACCAGTTTTAAAGCCACGACAGTGTTTAGGTGCTAAGGCAGCTGAACAAGATTAGAAACCGACACACCCGCCGCTCGTAATGTTGGAAACCTAGGATTACGCCCTAACGTTTTAGCCGTATAGTCTGTCCCTTTCAAGATTCAATCGGTATTCGGTAGAGTTATAAATACGAAGCTGCGATACAAACACGATAATATTGCAGTGAATCTAGAATAATTCTTAATTTACGGATCAGGCAACACTGCATTGCAGTTTGATAATTCAGTTCAGTCAGTCAGTTGCGCTTGCTTGCTTGCTGTTTACGATACGTTGTGTCGCGTCGCGTTTACTTACTTGCTACAGTTTTGCCGATTTAATTATCGCGAAATTCTCGTTAATTCCGCCTCCTGGCGGGCATCAATGCCCAGGAACACTTCGGAAAGTTCTTAAGGTAGGTAAATGCGAAGAATTACTTTATATTTTTGATTATACAAGTTTATGACCGGTACTACTACCTATCTGCTTAGGTCTAGTTGCCGTAAGTGTTAGGATGTTTTTAGTAAATGAGTATCTTTTTATATTACGTAATTCATGCTGATGAACCCTATGCTCACTGCTAGTTATGGTCCCATCCTCGCCATGCGGTCATTACGTAAGAAAATTATGTAAGGCAGTAAATTCGTGGATACACCCATTTATTTGTCCACCTTCAAATCTATGAATGTTTTGTCCATCTACTCCTTGAACATTCCAAGGTCACCCATGCATATAGGGCGCTAAATGGCGAATGCGGTTTATGTTAATTTATAAAATGATTAATTATTTATCTTTATTAGGTACACTAACATTATGTGTGCTTTAAAATAAATATTGACCAGGCAGGTAGACACAACATTCACTATACTTAACAATTTTTTTCTAAAATGATTTGAGGTAGGTAGTAGATATTATCTACTACCTACATAAAGTTATTTGTTTGTTATGTTGAATTCCTTCAAAAAGTACACATAATTTTATTTTCAATACGGCATCTGAATTTGTAACTAAGGGACTGGGCGTTGTTCTGTATTTTATCATAGTTTAGCCTACTTTCATCCATTTCTGGATTCAGGCTGCGGGTTTGCACCTAATTTATGTTTTGAAAACAACTCATCACAAAAAGCATCTTTATAAGCTTTTTTGTCTACTTTCAGTGGAAGAGGTTGTTAAGATGTGGAATCAAGGAACTTGTATTTTTATTTCATGTCTGTCCTTCAATTATCAAATTGTTTTAAATCTCATAATGTGGTTAATAGCTTAATAGAATTTATGTATATATTTTATTTGTTAACAAATAAGACTTCCAAGAAGTCATTTTTGTTCAGAGTTGAAAGTCTCTATTCATGAAAAGCCACTACATTAATAATAACTAAATAATATACTAAAAAGTACTAAAAAGTAATCTAAATGGTAGGTTTTATACTAAATTTAGATGGAATATGATGGTTTTATTTTGTATGGGTTTTAAGCTGTAACATTAGCTTGTTCTTCTGGTACACCTTGAAAATATATTAGGTATTTATGCAGGACCTTACATTGTGTTACATACACTTAGCCATTTTAATTTACTACATTCCATATAAAATGTAAAAAGAATATGCAAGCAACTTCCTGTATGTGTGGGACAAATCTTTCAACTGAATTTTAGACCAGTATTATCCTCAACTGATTGAGCTGAAATTTGGCATGTTTATGTAAGTTTGGTGACAATGCAATATTATGGTACCATCGAGCTGGTCTGATGATGGAGACAGAAGATGGCCATAGGAACTACTAAACCAAAAGATGTAACCCCATCAAGTTCGGGGTTTGTTGGACTTGTCTTCCCAAGCACTTTGGAATTTTTGAAAAAGACATCTACTTTATCTACTTCAGGAACAGTAATACTAATTTTGACCCGAGTACAACGTAATCAAAGCCATAGTCAGACACTTATTTCAAGTAAAATTATCCAAAGGCTCTTTATCAAGCACACAAATTTGGAAGTTACAATGACTTTAGCCCCTTGGTGTTATGATTTTTTAGGTTTTTATGTAATTTCTGCATTTTACTAGTGATTTTGCTAGGAAATGGGTAACTAGTTAGTGACCTTTGTAAGCTATTTGCTATGAACCCATGCTAAAACAAACTTCGAATCAATGTTCGTTTTGGAGTCTATATAATTGGATTATTATTATGTTGATTTAAATAATAAATTTCTTACATGGTCGCAAAACTACCCTACTAGCTAAATTAATTCTAGACCTTAATTGATTTTTGAGTTGTCTGAAATAAACGAATTTTATTATTTATTTAAATAGACGATGGCGTACACATGCGACAAAGGAGGTTGCGGGTTCGATTCCCGCCTCGTTACAAATATTATGTACGATCAGATATTTGTACCAAAGTTGAGATGATTTAAATCACGACTTACAAATGACTTTTTTAAACAAATCATGTATTAATCAATTGTTTTTTTTGTTTGCAATGAAAACAGAGACCAGTCAAAAATGTATACGGAGTGCCCAAATTAAGCTTCGGTGCAAACGCGCAATGTACGTAATACCCACCAGGTTGAGGATTCAGGGAATTTAATATAAATTAATATATTCACGAATGTTTGTAAAATCTTAGATGTCGTCATACTCGCCACATATCTCAACGCTAGAGTACGCGAACTGACCGCAGTGGTCAGAAACATTAGACAGTAGCGAAGGAAAACCAGATCAAGACCACGTATTTCGCACTCTGCCAGTCCTTGTTGTTGTACTGTATTAGATCTTGGGGTGGAGCTGCTAAAACTCATCTGCTCTCACTGGGGAGAGTCCAGATAGCAGTGCTTAAAGTGGCTTACTCTAGACCATTTACATATATACCTCTATAATAAAATCAATAAAATAATAACTTTACATAAAAATACCTAATGTAAACGAACTGTAACTCAAAACTACTTGCAAAATATTGACTACGAAAAGGCAGAGCACCTGCCAAGTACATTAGCATAGATTTGGGCTACATAATTATAAATTAGTATAATACGTATATTTAGGTTAGTAATTATTAGTAAATAGGTTTATTCTCTATTTGTTTAACCGGTGTCAATCTTATAGTTCAAAATAGACACATAAATAAAACATGTACATAATATCCCTCAAGAGGCCGCCTTTCCAAACACAAGTACACAGTTAGAGCGAGGAGTCACCTAGACTTTGAAAGGATAAGTTCAAGTACCTACTTAAAATTTTGTAGAATATTTTAACTGTACACTAGTTTTAAATACCTACTTGTTAACCTTTTTTTATGAATAAATACTTTATTATTATTGTTCTTTCATACATTCTAATTACATAAAGTTTAAATACTGCAAGATGTCGAAAAAAAATACTAAACATATGTGTTGGCTGCAATTCATAGCTGTTTTATAATTTAAATAAATAATAAATCGACAAAGTAATCGAAATTTAAATTTTTTTGACCAGAACATATAAGACATACTTAGATAGAAATGTTTAAATCTTGGTGTCTTCTCTTTCCGCTAGGAATTTTTGTGATTTTTCCTTGAGACGTGAGACCTTTCGTTCCTTCCCATAAAACCTTAAAACTTATTAAAATCGCATAAATCCAATTAAAATCAATTTAATTTCGTTAACGTTTTTTATTTATTTTATTTTTTATCATTATTGATTTCAACTCTGATTTGTACAGGGTGTTCTTGGTGTTTTTATTTATTTTTTGAACTACCAACGAAAGATACCTACATATGTACATCATAATTTATTTGAGTATTTTTTAGTTTTTATTACTTTTTTGAAAATGTTAATTTGATTACATAAACCTATTGTGTTTATGTTTAAAATTGTGTATTTATGTAAATTGTATGTGTATGCAGTCTGTAGTACCAAATAATTTTTTTTATATCTTTTTACATACCTTAATACACAATCAGCCTTAAGACTAAGTTTATTTAAACTACCTAAGAGAAAAAAAAAATTGCACCCGTTATGTAACTAGTAGAGGAGTGCAATAGTTCGATTACGGTAACGCTATGTGCGGTACAGGCTGGGCTGCAAACGCCTGAGTCACTGTGCCAGTAGGTCACGTTATGTAAACCGCCCGCGCCGCTTACTTGCTTTTACGCAAGCACCAAGCAATGGCCACCAGACTGTTACAATTTCAGGCTTGAGGCCCCGCACGATTTCGTTGCGAACCCTGCAGCTTTCGATCGCGAGGCTCTGCTGCGTAGGACCACCAATTTGAAGCCTTCTTTACTTAAATTCCAAGCTGGGCAACTCTACACTCGGTCCTCTTTATGAGCATTCGTACAAATTAAACTCTGGAAAATAAACGAAGAGATGGCACCTTCACCTTCAATCAACGATTTGACCTTCCAATTTCCTGTTTTCGCAGAGTAAGTCCTATTTTAACGACATAATAGTACCCACTTTAACCCTTCGTTACGTAACAAAGTTATGTAAGTAATATCGAATACCTCAAGAGAAGACAATCATAAGTGAGATACCTATTTATCTTTGCAATTAGATAAGCACAGGCGACAACGAAAGACGATGTGAAGAGGATTACCTTTGGCTGAACTGAGTCATATTCTCGAACCTGGCAGATTGAAATAGTTCTGTCTACGCGTAGATGTCATACCTACAGTTTCGCAACAGTAGTTTATTATAATTATTTCTCTTATTGATCAACCTTATCTCTTCCAGCATATAGTGCGTCGTCTAGAACCGTCCGAAGTGTAGTCTTACTTAGAGATCTTACTTTAGTCTCGTAAACTGGCAAAACAAAGAAACACCCAGTGAGCCTCCGACGTAATAACATCTCATTATAAGTAAATCAACTTGTTGCTTCGCTTTGTCTGTCCTTTTTAGGGTTCCGCACCCGAAGGGTGAAAACGGAACCCTGTTACTAAGCCTCCGCTGTCCGTCCGTCCGTCCGTCTCACGTTATATCTCATGAACCGTAAGAGGTGACAGTTGACATTTTCAGATAATGTGTATTTCTAATGCCGCTATAACAAAAAATAATAAAAATAAAATAAATATCAAAATTAAAGGGGGCTCACATACAACAAACGTGATTTTTTCGGCTATTTTTGCTCTTAATTTGTCAAGGACAGTCTTGACAAATTAAGAGCAAAAATCTCTTGAACTACAATAGGTAGACACATGAAACTTTCTATAATTAAGTAACACTTCAACTGTAATAATAACAAATACTACAAATAAAATAAAGTAGAAAATCTAAAGGGGTCTCCGAACAGGTGAAAATTTTATGTTCTTTGAAAAAGTTGCCTGATTTTTACGGTACGGAACCCTTCGTGTGCGAGTCGGCTCGCACTTGGCGGTTTATTTCTCTTTTGAATATCTCAGCAACCTTTAATAGCTTGAAATTTAAATTAACAATAACTAGCACTTAGCCCCTAACAATACCGTCGTGAGCGTTTTAGTTTCAGGTTTAGTTTACCCTAGTCAGTAGTAGTTTAGTTTACACAGTCAAGACCACTTCAGTACGAAAGAAAACAAATGGGAACTTAGCCACAGTACGAAGTCACTGAAACTCGTAACAAATAGAATCTCGTTTTGGTTTTCTTTTTTCGTATTAAGTATGAACAAATATGCGATGCTATTCATTATGAATGTAAGCACCACAATAGGAGGACAATAGACTATAGAAACAACGGCGTGCGAGGCACACCTGAATTTTTTTATGATCTGGCTCTGCGTGTGAGCTGTCATTGTCATCCCTTAAGGTACATACGTTAGGTACTAGAAGCTTCCATCTCAAATAGGCTATCTGGCATATTTCGTTAAAACAAAGGAGTCATATAGTGCCCTAGAGATATGCGGAGGCCTTGACGCAGACCACCTGCTCGATGGTCAGACAACATTGTGGGGGCTGTAGGGAAGCAGTGCATCCTACTGGCACATAACCGCCAGGGGTTGCAAGATAAGGAAGAGGCCTATACAATACTCATCAGTGGATGTTACCAGCTGATAATTAGAGTCATTGCAACATTTATCATGATTTTAACCATCGTTCTTTATTAATCAAACGTCCGGTGTAACAGATGTACCTAGCTACACATACATATACCTAACTACCCATTTATTTATTTTTCGGTGTCATCTAGAGATGCCATTGACCTTACCAAGGGCGCTCTACGCTGCTAAGCCGTCCGCGTCGTCGGAGTAAATATTTACTGATATATGTTTGTATACATACGGCTGAAGTCATCTCCTCGGTAATACCTACGTTTATTTTCATTTTGATTAAGAAGATGGCTCAAGTATTTAATGTCCAGTGCTGCAGCCATGGTACTAAACTTTGAAATGTTAGGGCACATGATAATTATCCCCCCAAACTATGTATAGCCGTCGCCCTACCACCGTGCCACATATGCCAGAATGTATATATTTGGTATGGTATTTGCTGTGTAATGTTCTGCTGGAGCTGGAATACGGCTGGGTTATTTATTTTACGGCGCAACTCCGACTATTGCGCGTGGTTTATAAAAACACTCGCAAATTTCTTTCCCGTGCGAATGTTCGACGATAAAAGGCTAGTAAACTGTTGATCCCATTGTTATCTATCAGTGTTGCAAATCGTTCACATAATGTATCTACTTACCTACATAACGGATAGGCGGCGGCGGCGCCGCGCATGTAGCTCCAAGCGCTGCAGAAATCCGTCGGCCACCGAGGTCGGCTGTCGCGTCGCTGCGCTGTTCGCGTTACGTTGCTTGTCTCGCCTCTCTGACTCCGGACCGGTTCGTGCACTGGGCCAAGTTCAACGATTCAACCGCCCCACTGCAGTTTACTCATGCACTCGCGTCGTTCAACACTCTAGATTCTAACTGTTCCGTGGAAATTGTGATTTTTCTCTTTTTGTGAACTTGGCTACGATTGCTGGTGGAGGTGAGATTACTAATTAGTTTTAATAAAAAATAATAACAAAGGTGTAAATATAAGTCGCCGTATAAAGGGGCGACATTGCCTCATATGAAATGTACCTACTTACCTGTTCAAAAATGCATTTATGCTTAGTTTTATAACTGATAAGTACTAAATAAAAAGTTTAATAAGCGGGCATCAATTACGTAAGGCGAATAAGTCGATTTTTTGAAATTACGTGATATTTGCCGAGACACCCCTGACCCAAATCTCACGTGAGATTAGGTAAGATTTGGCTTGACTTTAACTAATAATCAACATATTCCGAAATGCTCAATATTTAATTTCCATTGAATCTAAGATTGTGATAACATAGTTTCATAGAAAATAGTTCACGATTTGCGGCAAATAACGTTTGAGCTAGTTTTATGCCTTCGTCATCGGCGAATTAAACACGCGGAATGCGGGAGCGTCAATATAGCAAAACTTTTACCTTCAAAGTTCTCGCCTCTCGGTCGCGTTGGCGTGCAAAGCGCCATTGAATTGCCATTGCAGCATCCGCCTATAGCGGCTGACACTCCCGTTTCGTGTCCCTAATCCCGCAGGTTTGGAGAACAAAATTACAACTGCATAAATTTGAATCTGCGGCGCAATGTAAATCGAATAAATATTAATTCGCCTATGTCGAATGATCTGTTCATCCGACATTCGACGTTAGATAAACATCCAGAAATGGTATATGAAGTTATGATAATATTCTCATCAGCCCGTGGCTGATATTGCCGGTACGTTGTACGATACGAGTGACAACAAATTACCTAGTTATGAACATTCAGATGCTGATAATGGCCTGTTTTAAACAATAAGTGAACTGTTTTTTTTTTGTTTTATCTTAATAAAGTAATGCACATATTGTTTACAAACAATTTAACAAAACATGTCCGAGCTATCTGTGACTAGGGAATGCAATCTCGTTCTCGCGAGATCTCGTTTTCGCGAAATCTCTGCCTTTTTTAGCGAATTTGATCTCGGCCGAAAAATGGGCGAAATCTCGCGAGATTAACGAGATTGCACTCGAGCATAAAAACGTGCCGTTTAGCAGACGATTCTTTGGACACTTTGTGCTTCTTAAGGCAAAATAGTTCGTAATAATGATTATTACGAATTATTTTGTTTACTTCACATCACACGCCCGCGTGTGAAGTGACGGAACAGGCCTTTCATTTGATTGGTATATTTTGGTAATTAATCACTAATTTCTAATAGATCTCTGAGTAGCTATAGTTTTCTTTAATTGATAATAATATCTCAGTTTAATAGTCAACTCAACTTAGTAAATGAGTTTCATTTTAGTTTTTGACTTCTTGTTTTTATAAAAGAATTGTTTTATTATTAAAAGACTTTTGTTTGATATTAGAAGAGAAGACTGATTGTTTATTTAATTTCTTATTTGATTAGATACGTCAAATTTTACTACTTCAAAGTTAATTAAAAAATTAGATATGTCAAACAAAGTCAAATACATGAAAGTTTATTAAAAAAACTCGTAAAAGTAAATGTTTATTTCATAATACCTATAATTTTTTATAATTTTTTCTAATTTATTCAAATATTGTGATTATTTGCTAGAACAAACACACAAAACTGCCAATCTCGCGAGATCTCGAAATTGACGAGATTATGAATAACAATCTCGCGAGATCTCGCCTGAGCCCCAATCTCGCGAGATTGCATTTCCTATCTGTGACTACAGACATTTAAAGTTCACGAAATTATTCAAAGATTTAAGAAAACTGTTTTTAGATGCCGTTATAAAATAGACGGAGTATTTTTATATTTTTGTTTGAAATTGAAATTTTGAAATAGGGGTCTACATTTTCGTTTGAAATCACTTATTTTTGATGTTTGAAACTATTGCATAGGTTCTTAACACCAGCACAGCTTTCGATGCCATGCGTGAAAAATAAGCAGTTTCTTTTGTTCACCAAGTTTTGGAGCTCTCACCTGATCAACGCCATTTGGCGGTGCCTGTAGATACTTACTTACCTAAAAGGAGTGTGTGCGAAGTCACGTTCTGATAACGGGTTTTGTTTACAATCATCACATGAATATTTTTACGTAAGGTCCCTCACATATCTAATTGGTCCTCATATCTACCTAGTCACGTGTAACTATAGTACGCGTGAGTCATCATCACTCATCATCAGCAAGATATCACAAGTGATTATTAATTAGGCTTCTAATTGCATTATATATAACCTCTTACCGAGCACTAAAGAAAAATAATAAGTTGTCATCAAGTAGGGATAGGTAGGAACTCAATATCTCTAAGTAAGTATATCCAAACAAAATTGTAAAATGGGTAAATTGTTGAGACATCCTAGTTGTTTTTGACGGCCTGCAAAGAACGAGGCAGAAACTCTGAAGTAATAATGGATATTTGACAAAAGTTAAAGATTTAGTTCATTCTATTTGAAGTCTCCCGCTGCCGTCATATGAATCGATTTGTCTGTTTCTAACAAAACCATTTTTAGGGTTCTGTACCCGAAGGGTGAAAACGGAACCCTATTACTACACACACACCCTATTACTACAGCCTCCGCTGTCCGTCCGTCCGTCTGTCACATCTCATGAACCGTAAGAGGTAGACCGTTGAAATTTTTAGAGAATGTGTATTTCTCTTGCTATAACAACAAATAATAAAAATGAAAAAATATCCAAATTAAAAGGGTCTTCCATACAAAAGTTGCGTAATGAAAGCCCCCGAAATTTTACTAAAAATATAATACAGTTGAAAATTTAAATGGGTCTCCTAACAAGTGATAATTTGATGTTCTTTGTTAAAGTTGCCTGATCTTTACGGTACGGAGCCCTTTGTGTGCGAGTCGACTCGCACTTGGCGATATATTAGTTCTATATACTTACTCGGTTCTGGAATTTAAATATATTTTTTTGTAAATAAAGGGGTTAAAAAACCAAAGTGATGATGATGGAAAATATTTTACGACATTGGTATCATCGGCTTTCAGTCATCGTTCCATTCGTGTTTCGTTCGATTTGGCACTGGAATTTTCACCATTTTCGCTGTGCGTGTGCATATTAAGCATTGTTGAATATTTTATCTTGTTTTTATTGGTTTATTACCTTGTTGTTAATAAACCAATAAAAACAAGATAATTTTGTTGTTTCTGTTATTATAAAGTTTAAGATCATGCCATCGTTGACATAATAATACTTATCTTTAATTCTAGGACTTATAGGTATCTACTTTAAGTCTAGGTCATGAACTAATAACGTTCTCTTTCTTCAGATGCCCCTGCGGGAATCGTCGGCCGCCTACGTGGCGGGGAAACTCGCTAGGCATGCTCTATGGTCGAAAAACGTCGAGGACACCAAAATGTGTTGTGCGGACTGCAGAATGCTGGCTGTGAGGCCGATCACAGGACCCTGCGGTCACACTCGTTGTGCTAAGTAAGTATTTTAGGATCTTTAGATTAGTCACTGTATCACTATTATAATTATCATTATTATAGTTGCCATACTGTGCGGGGCAATACAGCCAGCGTCTTTGGGACGCTTGTGACTGGTATTGATATGGATCAGTTGAGCTACGTCTGGATTGTTTGCAACGATCTGCAGTTAGCTCAGCTGTTTGAATTGTAAATACTAGTTCTAATTTGTGTCTATTCTTTGATTGTAACTTTCACTATTATAGAATATAGATCCTTGCTCGCTATAAACCAATTGTAAAGATAAATACATAAATAATGCTGGGCAAATCCACGCTGTGTCATCTAGCCCCAGAATTAGCAGAGCTTTGTACGGCACCTCTACCAATACCGATCCGGGGTCAAAGCCAAACTTAGGACTCTCGAAGAACTAGACTCCGCAGAATACTCCTAGAGGCCAATTATTTTCCTTGTAGATAGTACGATATTTCCGTAACTGACCTCCTGGACATACTGGTTTCGACCGGTTTTCCTTCAGCGTAGCATTAGATTTACCCGTTTTTAAGTAAATTTTTATCAAAATCATCATTTTTTCGCTTTGTGTAAGGCTCTAACAGTAATGTCGGCAGCTCCTATATAATAGTGCCGTAATTGAGCTTAGCGACACGATTGTCTCGGCACATGCAAGCTCTCTGCTGACTTTCGCAACCTTGCGCCGCCTTCGCGTTCTCATTCAGACATAGGTTACGTACTCTATGACGACACCACGTGTACAATAGATACATGGTTGAGTTTCCCACTGGGCTACACGGCTAGATAAAAACATTGCGATTTCAAAACGATTGCTTGGATACTTAACAAAGGATAATTATTTTTTGTCAAGGTGTACAGAGGGGGTGTAGAGAGTCCTACACTGTCTATAATAGTTCTGTGTGCTCATAATAAACTCCTCATATTTAGCTTCTGATATGAGTCTCCCAAGAAGATACAACTCACACTTGACCGATGGCTGGCAAAGACTACCCCCGATCATACAAACTTCTGGCTCATTTTCAAAGCTGCTGGTAAAAAAATCGCCCCCTTATGGAGTCCCTAAAAGTATCTTGGCCGATCGCTAAGGGTCTAGACAGACGGACTGCAATTCAACTGCAATCCGACTGCCAAATGGCAGTTCAGATGCTGTTTGAATGCAGTTGGCTCGACTGCAATCAAACTGCACGTCGACGGGCAGTTGGCGTGCAGTTGGATTGCAGTCTGAGTGCAGTTAGTCGTTGTAACTGCACTCAGACTGCAATCCAACTGCACGCCAACTGCCCGTCGACGTGCAGTTTGATTGCAGTCGAGCCAACTGCATTCAAACTGCATCTGAATTGCCATTTGGCAGTCGGATTGCAGTTGAATTGCAGTCCGTCTGTCTAGACCCTAACACGATCTTGGCCAGACACGAAAAATGGGTTCCGCAAACGTCTTCAAAAAACTGCTTTGTTGCAATAGCTGTTATTTCATTTAACGACACCCTGTAGAACTAAAATTTATAAGCAATCAAATTGGGTCCCTACGGGTACTACTTGAACCGGCCTCTCTTGAAGCTCCCAACCTCCCACCATGGCCCTACGCAGACCATGCCGCTGCGCAGGGCTTTCAGCGACTCGACCATACTCATCAAAGAACCGCCTAAGAGAAAACGACACTCCAAATCTATTTAGAATATAAAAGAGTTTTGTGTCATGTTGAAATATACCTATAATGTATTAATTGTATGCCAACTATAGGTACAAACTACACGTATTTTATGTATTAATAAAAATACTGACAACCAAACGTTAATGTACCTAATGTTTTTGTTTAGGTGCATAGGGAGTGAAAATGCGTGCATATGCGGAATGAAGAATTCTACACATAACCTCCAAAGCAACATCCTAGTTAGAGATATTATAGAGAAAATGCACTACAAGCGCCCTTTGCCCAAGTATGTACTTTGTTAATTTACTATTCTGACAACTTCTATAAAACACTTTAAGCCTTATTTCTGCTGAAAAATGTCAGAAGAATACTTATATGCTTTTGGTTTGGTAAAGTAGTCTATCATTTGCCCCATTTTCCGGTTTCCGATTGAGCTGAAATTGGGCTTGCATATATAAATCGGATGGCAATGCAATAATATGATGACATGGAGCTGACCTAATGATGGTGCCGATCTGAAGATAGAGCCGGAAGGCGGCTTCCGGAACTCTGTAATAAAACGACGCAAGTTAAAAATACTTAATGCCCGTATTAAGCTCGCTCTGTCATCGGTTTATACTTGAGTAACGTTTTTCTATGGTAAAAACTTCACTCAAGAATAGATCTTTGACTGAACAAGCTACCATAATGCGGGCCTTAGAGCTATCATAGCTAAATAAGTTGAGCAATGTGTTTTCAGGACGAGAATATCGTCGAGTATGTATCACCCTGATGACACCAAGTTCACAGTGCTGCCAGCGTCGCCTGGTAAGATATTTTTAATTTTTGTCTGTTTTCCCCTAGACGTTTATATAAATATACTTATACTAGCTGCTGCGCGCGGCTTCGCAAGCGCTTTTTAAGTAGCCTATGTTCGTCCCCGGGATACCATTTAATTCCCTGCCAAATTTTATTGAGATCCGTTAAGCCGTTTAAGCGTGAAAAGGTAATAAACAGACAGACAGAGTTACTTTCGAATTTATAATATTAGTATGGATTAAGTTTAATAAGCGCCTGCGCACACTGGTCCGCAAGACTAATAAGAACTAATTTTAGTCTTTCGGAAACTGCATCATGTTGCTTGCGTCATTTGTTCTCAACATGTTCTCAAACATGTTCTCGTAGTGATGGCTACATAGTAAGTGGTTGGCATGGGTGTTGCTACTTTGAGTTTATTTTTTACTAGGTGCTACCTCGCACGCTCTTTTTATGTGGCCTTTGTTTGTCCGCGGGATACTATTTTCCTGCCTGCCAAATTTCATTGAGATCCGTTCAGCCGTTTAGTCGTGAAAAGGTAACAGACAGATAGACAGACAGTCAGAGTTACTTTCGAATTTATAATAATATGGTATGAATGTTTTGCGTTGCAAGTAGTTTAGTCGATTTTAGAGATCTCGTAAATTTTCCTTTTTATAGGTATTTTCGGTCTGAACTCGTAATTTGTAACATTTTCTTCATCCAAGATGAAGTTGAGATGATTTAATTAACGTAACGCCAACTTTGACATAACTCGCTGGGTCATGGTTGAAAAAATAATAAGACAACTATGACATCACTTACTAGGTTAACTTTTCGGCCAAAACAAGACAACTTTTCAAGTTTTCGGACAAAGCTAGTTCAAATTAAATCTTTTTTGCTGGGAAATCAGCTTTGCTCCAATTGTTTGTAGAGGGCCTTCTCCCGATAAACACATTCAACAAGTTGTTTTTCCAGTTTCCGACAATATTATTTCGGCGCTACTGTATTATTCAATAATATTCAAGTGTACTTGGCACTTGTTTTGCCGTGACTGTCGATACACGATAGTGGTGTTATGCAAACGCAAACGTCATAATTTAATAGACTTATGGGCTCCGACTCTGGTAGACGGTAAAAAAAGGTTTGTCAATAGTGCGAGGTTTAAGCTTAGCCCTTATATGATTAATCTCTGGCAATCGATTTTGTTGCCTTCTTCCGAAATATTACCTTGATAGACGATGTGCTAATTTGTATAAAGTATAGTGATAGTTTATCGTATCATTTGTATCACTATACAGAGTCAGGGCCCTGTGTTTGTGTGCCTCTTATTTATAGGCTAGCTGTGTGTGTGACCCTCTGCTTGTAAGCTATAATGCAGTTGCGACTGATTTTAAATTTTTTCATTCATAACAAACAATTAATTAAGGTTATGTTTTCCTAATTTGTTTCGTTTTTTGTTTTTATTTTTTTTCGTATGACTAGTAGTATCGTGGAATATGCTCAGACAAATTGAATTTTTTGTAAGAATAAGAGTCTTACTCTTACAAAAAAGGTTTTGTTCCGTTTTGTTTCACAGGGTTGCACTACTTGCAAATATCGTAAAAATTACCAAAACTTACTTTTAGCACAGAAAATGGTTTTACATATTGGTTTACATAATATTCTATAAAATTTCTATATAGTAGCGAGTTTTTATTGTTATTTGCAAAGGAAGCAGTAACAAAGTCTTTGTAGTACTGGTTCATGTTATATATATGTCAAAACTCGGTTGAGCTATAAACGACCTGAATATATAGGTTGTTGTTAAAACTACTGCACAATACTGAAGAAGATCATTCACCTGCTACCGCAGATTAATATACAGTGAACTAACCAAGCCGCAAACGATGCGTATTTTTAGCAGAATTTTTGATTTTAGTGCATTGCCTTATTATTGCGGCGCGGTCATTGGCTGCGGTCGCCTTGTGTCGCCATCAGGTGGGGCGAGAAGGGGCGCATCAAAAAGGTCGCTAAGTATGAGATGACTTAAAATATTAATAAGGCATAGCTGCAACGAAATAAAAAAAACTACAAAAAAAAGAATCCTTTGTGGCTTGGTTTTTTCATTGAATAATAATATGTGGTAACAAGTGAATGAGTTCCTTCAGTATTGTGCACTAATTTGAATAACACCACAACACATAACAATAAAACCCGTAAACCTTAGAAAAACTACGTCTCTAAAAAGTACCAATTTATCATTAACGATTGGGCAACAACAACAGCGCCCTGTTTCGATTATTAAATCAAAACAGGAAATATTATGTAACCCGGTAAATAAAAAAAACTGTTTGCGACTTCTTGAAAGCCATCAAAGCAAAACTAACCGTCAAGTGCGATCGTGGGGGGTTGGTTTAATAGGAGGGTAAATAAATAGTCTGAATGAGTATATTAACAGTACATTTTGTTTGAATTTCGAATTTTGAAATTAAGAGCGGAATTGAAAAAAGCTTAAATACAAACAAATGTCTTGAGGGCTGTACCATAAGGGATTCGTTTTGTCCCGGAACCCTATAAAACTAAGAAAAAACGTTACACAGACGGTATCTCGAAAAGGATAGTTTTAATGTGTCTCCAAACTTCTACCTTTCTGTTTATTTTTATCAATATAGAATAAGAATCGTACTAATTTTATAATTATAAAAAATTAATTCAATGTTTTAAAGTAGTTACCTACGCGATGTTGCCACACGCGCTGTATCGAACGAAACGCATTCGGATATCGAATTATATAAAATGTAATCTAGTATTCGTTGACGAAATAATAGCGTTACATTACGACCGACGTAATAAAGTTACTTTGTAACCTTATTTACTTCAAATAGGTAATAGTTTATGGGTAATAATACGGCTTCATGGGTAACGTAACCTAACCTGCGACCTGGCCACGGTTGGTCTCATTGCTTCGACAGTGTTACGTAACGTCAACCGCAATGTAACAAACAAATGTTCGATTTACATAATAGCCTTGTTGGTGGGCGGTTATCGTCGCGAGTCGAATCGTTGCCGAGGTTCGCGAATCACGATCAATCTATTCCACTAGGTATTAAAAACCAGGCCTGTCTAAATCTAGTGACGCTGATGCTGTGTGACATAATAGCACATGCAATGTTTCATGTTTCCAAAGAAATCAACCTCAACCTTGTTGAATAACTGTAATCAACAACACTATTCAATTTTCCAATTAACGTTCGACGAACTCGTACAGGCCTGTACCTGTGTTACCTAACTGTTGAACACTTTTTTCCCGGCAAAGGGTTAGTCTAACCTCTAAATATAATCTAGATTCCAGTTAAAATAATTCTAATCTAGGTTAAGGATGGAATCCTTTTTGGCTATTTGTAGTGTTTATCCGACAAAAACCTTGAATATCAGTGCGAAATAATTAAGTACTTGCACTTCAATATTAGTAATGAATCATATTTATATATGGAATCCCGGCAAACTTTCCAGTCATAACAAGCCAATATATTGCAAAAGGCTTCTTCAAACATTCTCTTAAATCAAGCTCGTAAGAGCGAAACTAATAAAAATGTAATTCTTTCATAACTTTCAGTCGCATAACTTACGAGCCAACATTATTACGACCAACCTGTTACGTGGGCACTCTGTCATGTCCACGAAACCCTACAAAAAATGAGCAAAAGCGATTGTATAATACATCTTATTATTCCCCGTACGAATAAATTAAACGTTATGTAACCAAACCCTGACCTTGTAGACTCAAGGTTGCGTAACTTTGTATTCATTATCATATCACTGGAAATCGATTAAATTAAACTATAAACTCCGTTATATTCCTTATTAATCTACATATTTTCTGGATTGAATACTTGTGAAATAAACGATACACTCAGCTAATGTAATTATGAAAAAATCCAATGTTCTTCTCTCATAACACGGTTCGCTAAATGTTTTATTATGTAATGAAATGAAACACGTTGTGTGAGGTTTTGTTGTGTTATATAATTTATTTGACACATTTTATGGTAGAGGTAGCTATATTAGAGTAGGTTCGGAGTTGGAACAAAATAAAAGACTTAAATATTTAATTCACGAAACGAAAAAAAAGTGTGTAAAGATAGTAGATTGTATCACAAAGGGACAAAATGATATATTTAAGGCGAGAGCGATTTTTTGAATCCAGGGCGATGCGAAGGATTCTAGAGGTATAGTAGGAGAATCCTACGCGTAGCGAGTACGTCGCTCGAGGTTAAATAATTTTGGTCCCTCGTGGCATACTGCTTTTCTTCCTAAACTACGAGAAAAATAGATAAGAGATGCGTTTAGTAGTGACGAATATTTATATTTAGGTACATAACCAAATTACTACTAATTAATAATGCTGGACAATCCACACAGCATCATCTAACCCCAAGCTAAGCAGAGCACAAATGTCTGCAGATCGTACAAACATTTGTCCCGAGGCGGAAATCGATCCCGCAACCTCCTGTGTCGCAGGCGGACATTCGCCCGCCGCCTTACAACGGTCATCTTGGATACTACCGGCCAGGATTTTATTAAAGCGAATTGCGTTCAAACTTTTAGTGTTCCAAATTCAAAAGTCATTTCGTCACTGTTATTAAGTGCGCTGGAATGGCCCACTTTGTTCGCACTTATCGAGGAACCCTTTGCCTCTTTTCGAATAGATGGGATGAAATAGTAGATTGTATCATAAGGGAGCAAAATAATATTTTTACGGTGAGGGCTCTTTTTTAATCCAGAGCGAAGTGAGGGATTCTAGAGTAGAATCCTGAACGTAGCGAGGGATTCAATGTACGTCGCCCGAGCCAAAAATATATTTTGCGCCCGAATGATACACTCTACTTTTCATCACCCTCTATGAGAAAATAAAAGGCGCCTCATATTTTATTGTAATATTATTATTTAATAAAACATAGAGTAACAACTAAATTGAAATTAAATGGTATCTAATAATAAAACAACTAAAAACGCAATTAAGAAAATTTATTCTTAGTTTTATTAGGAATATAGATTGTAGTAGATTTTATATTCTGCGTGTTTGAAATAATGTCCGAATCTGGCTCATTTTGAGAAAAATGTGACGGTGAATCGTTGTTTGGATGTAGTACCAGCCAGTATTTGTTCAAACAATATTTGCGTTCGATTTCTTTGGCGCCGAACACTAAGATGTTCCAAATTCAAAAAGTGCGCGGCAAACATAATTGCGATGCACTTATAAAGAGGATTAAGAACTCATTACTGCCCGCTAAAAGTTTCTTTTAGAAAACACCACCTTTGGGTGCACTTAAAGGCGAACCAAGTCGTTCTTTTCGAATAGATGGGATGAAAAGATAATTTTGGTATTTGATTTGATTTGGTCGTCAAATGTTTGGCAATTTAACAAAACATTTATTTTTCTGAGTTCACCACAATAATAAAACTTGTTGAGAATTGTAAGAAGGCTACATTAGCTCTGCTTACTTTGCGGCTAGATGATAGTGTGTGGATTGTCTAGAATTATTTATTTATTTACATTCTGATATCTTGACCGATTTGTATAATTTAATGTTCCTACGTCGTACTTATCACGTACATAAATATATTCAGCGTTTCTCGTGAATGACATTATTATCATCAGAAATGGGAACATTTATCTAAGTACATACATTTTGCTCACCAACTTAATAACTTGTTTGATGCAGACAATTTGACCTTGCATGCGTGCATGTAGTCTATTCAAAATTATATATTTTTTTTAATCGTCTTGCTTAACGCTTACCGTATAATTCTATTTATTACACACATCAAGGTTTTATTCAAGTAGCCATATCCAAGGTTTTTTTTAAATTTTGCTACACTTAATTCACTGATCTCACCTTTTGACCGAGACTCTGTTACCTGAATTTTGAATGGTTGTGATAACACCTTGTTTATTGTATTTTTCGTTTATCTGCCATGCTACTTATTATCACTATGTATTATTATAAATTTATACTACACCAGCTCGGAAAGTGACTTATTCCTTTTCCAAACTTGAGCTAGAAAGTACGTCATTGCATGCATACTAGAACGCGGGTCGAAAAACTGTGGAATTTCATTTCTCACGCGTTTGCCGGGAGATAATAATGTATGGAAATCCATTTCTAACGTGTTATTTTTTTTATTATTCTGAAATTTCAGAATTTTAGCTATGGTTATTTTCATTATAGGTTAAACTACAAACAGTTTTTACTGAGTCCGCCATATGATATCTTCTTCCGTTCTTGGAACAGTGCCTGAGGCATTCGTTAGAATTTCTTCGAAATTTACATTTGAATCAGGTAATTTTGTTAATTCTACAGAATGTCATCGAGTGATAGCGAAGATTTTATGACACCGCCAGTAATAAAAGAAACTGCTCAAGCAGTGATTGAGAACATATTACCCTAGAAATCCAGAAACAAGACTTATGAAAATATCGTGTATTGGAAAACGAGAACAGTGAAACTTCTTTCTCGGAAAATGTTTGATTTTCCTTGTAGGTGTAGTATAAAGCACTATGTACCACTCAGGAGAAAGTGCGATTCCTACCTCATGTGTTTTAAGGCCCTCGGTTGTGCCTCGGGCCTCAAATGACACACTCGATAGGAATCAGTCACTTTCTCACCTCGGTGAACAATGTACTATTCTTAGGCTTGTTTTTCACCTGTGCAATGTTCGTTTTCAAACTACAATTAAAATTCAATGATCTTGGCGTGTTCCTTTCGACTTATTTCGCGCTTTTCATACTTGCACATCTCGAGTGGAAAGGTAGCCTTACAGCCTTAGTTCCCTTATTTAGCTTTGTATCGCAATTACATGACACAAGTTTGTCTTGGAATATAAATAAAAAAATACTGTAACCCGCACAAATAATAAATAAATAAATATTGCTGGACAATCCACACTGCATCATTTAGCCCCAAGCTAAGCAGAGCTTATGTTATGGATACTAGATGACTGATAGACATAATACAATACATTACATAGATAGATATTATTATCATACATAGAAAATACCCAGAACACCCGGAACAAATATCTGCAGATCGTACAAACATTTGTCCCATATGTAGTGGCTATGTAGATATTTACCAGTATTTACCCTGTTCGGAGTTTTTAGCTATATTGGTTTAAGTTGTTCGGCGCGCGCAATATAATAACAGCTACTGCCTGCGATTTCGCACTTTTTTATTTCTAAATGAAAAGTAGCCTTTATTGTGTTATTGTGTCCTGTCGTTAAGTCTGACCTGTGCAATGCAGGTACAGACTTAACGTGTGCAAATTTTTATCCAGATAAGGTCAGTAGTTTGTGCGTTGTCTGTAGACATGTAGATACACATCTTCACAAACTTTCGCCTTAATATTAGTAGGATAGGATATTTGTGTAGATACCAGCGTTAATTTCCCACGCCAAAATTCTCGTGAAATCATGTATTTTCTAGGCAATAGGCGACAAGCGTTGGCCTCGCTGCATCCGAATTAAATTTACCCTTGTTCTTCCTTATGATGCTATGATGAATTTATTTCCTTACTACCTTATCGAAACTTGTGGAGGACGTGGATATTTTTTAATATAATATTTTACTTACAGGAAGGGTTATGAAATACGCGATGCGTTCCCGTCTCAGAAAGCCATACAAGGGCGCTGAAACTCACGCTTGGACTAGAGACTTCCCGCTTCGACGAAAGGCGAGCATACCTGATGTTAGTATAATAAATAATAATAATAACCCCTCGCACACATGTCTATCAGAGGACCGACCGGGTTGGATGAAAAACGTGTAGGACGAAACGCGTTTAAAATTGGGATTGGACGAATCGCGTGTTGGAAGAACTGCTAACAAATCCACTATTTGGTCCGAGTAGGGTAGGGAGCAGAGCTTGTGTTATGGGTATTAGTTAACTGATATACATTGTACAAGTGATAGATATGTCTTATTGATATAACTAGAAAACACAAAACCTGGAATAAATATCTGCAGAACGTACAAACAGTTGTCCCGCGGCAGTAATCGAACCTGCAACCTCCTGCGCCGCAGGCGGACCTACGTCTGCTGCGCCACTGTGTTCAAGTACACGTCGCATGTTCAGTGGTCTGTACATACATTGAAACCCTTATCAATGTGAGGACCGTATATAAAGTATAAATTGTTATTTAAAAGTAAAATAATACAAATGTGGATTACGAATTATGCTTTGAATAACCATACTGAAAGCAGGTTAATCAGACTAAAATAAAAATACATGTTGTTGAACAAGAAGATAAGAGCAAACAAGCTATTAAATGATAAACTATTACGAGGTAATATGAGTCATCCAATACTTACTACGGTACTAATAATATATTTTTTTCTATTTTTATCTGTTATCAATTTTTTTAACTATGATCAGGTGTGTGTTGTAAGCGCAGGGATTTTCAGGATAAGCGTTCCATTAACGGGAAAGCGGTTCGGATGCCGGTCAAGCCTGTCTTTGTAAGCGGTTGAGAATCGTTTGATTTCTTTAGCTATTGTGTGGGTTTCGAAGTGTTCGTGTAGTTCAGCGTTCCTTATAGAGCGTTTGTTATGTTTCATAAGTATGCCGTTTTGAGCTTTGTATGTTGAAAGCTTTGTAATGTTGGAATTGCATGCTGATAAGGAAGGCTCCAAAAATTTTTTTTTATCTTATAAATTATGAATCGGGGCAGCAAGAAGCGTCTTAGAACGTTATTTGTGGTAGACACTTATTTATAACGTCTTTTATTACGACAAGATGGCTCGTGACGAGAAAAACGCCAATGTTCAAAGAATTTTCTAATGTTGGAGCCGATTCTAGTATGATACGGGAAACTTTGGTAAGCTATCAATTCAGGTAACATAAATAAATATTGTCTAGCAGAGAAAAATGCAAATAACTCTATTCTAGACATCAAAGACTGCTCTTGAAGCAGGCTCCTAAAATTTTGGACGAAAATGTTACAGGGACACCTGTCCTATATTACTTACATGTAGTTAAAGGTGCAGAAACAGGTGTAAAAACATTATAAGATTTTAGTAAAACACCCACAAAGATGAAAAATACAAAAAAAATATTCTCTTTGAGTTGTAGGATTATTTAGCTGTGTAAAGAACGGGTGAGGTAGCAGAGTTTTGATTTTACATTGTGCCAATCCGACGATTGACGACCGATGTGGCGTCGTGGGCGATGATTCGCCTGCGACGCAGGAGGTTGCAGGTTCGATTCCCGCCTTGGGACAAATGTTTTTACGATCTGGAAATATTTGTTGCGGGTGTTCTGGGTATTTTCTCTTATAAGTATAATAAAAAATATATATTTCTAGTATGTAATTATTTTAAGTATATATTATATCAGTCATTGTGCTCTGTAGTTCCGTGTTTCTGTCGGACGGAACCCAAATTGGTGGTCAGGTATTATTGATCGTTCGTGGTACTCAACCACATCCCATTTCTCCACACGAAAGCCGCGTCTAGGCACATACATACTTACGCAACTGTGTTGCACTACATGTGCAACTGTGTGTGTGACGTCGGGTCGCTTCATGAACATATTGTGCGAGTAAGACAATTGCAAAATAACTTAAAAAATAGAATATTTAAATATCCTGTCTGTCCAGGACATTTGTATTTTCCTTTCACAAAGGTGAAATTAAACCTCAAAGCAGAAGACATTTTGTATGTCCATGCTCGAACAAACAAAACATCAAACATCATCGCAGCGTCGTCTGTCAAAACCATTACCCTTATCTGCGTGCCGTGTGTCCTTTGCGGTCAGACCACGATTCGTCCACACTAGGGGCCGGGGTGAGGAAGCTCCTTCAGGTGGGAGGTGAAGAGTGTCCATTCTATACATTAGACTATACTACCAGTTGGAGCTTTATATTCAATCTACACGTGGTAGAGATAATATTCAAGCTACTGAGTATACCCCTCTAAACTCTGCCACTACAGTCCTGCTCTAGCCTCATCCAGCTTCGCTCTGTGACGTTCGCGATACATCTCGCCTAACGGAGTAAAGGTCAAAGCACATTGGTAATGCAACGCTCCCGGACCAAACCCGTACCACCAACGCGGATTGCAGCAAGCTTACTTCGGGGTAAGCGAGCTTGCCGCGCGCTGTCTGCTATTTTATGCTGCAACTGTAAAGTGTATCTAAAGATAACGAGCCCATTTTTGTGCTGTGCGGGAGCGGTGTGGTATAAATGTACATTAGAATTATTATAAATTACCTATCTATCTACCTCAGCCCGTGTGCAACTCCTGCTGGGTACAGGCCTCCTCTCTACTGCGCCATTCTTTACAGTCCTGTTCATCCATTTATTTCCTGCTATTTTATAATAAATATTTAGAAAATGTTGTTATTCAATTTGCAGCACCGTATGCAGTATGCCCGTCATTTATTGTATTGGGGACGCTACCGTGACGCGGTGGCGCACCTGGCTCACGTCGCGGCGTCTTCTTACCGAGTTTCGATGTTCGCAAGAAACCTGCTGGTTAAGGTATCGTCGTTGACCTTTACTTCCATAAAAGACATAGTTCATTTACATTTGGCTGCACTTACATGAAGGCAGAACAACAGATTTACTTCGACTTAAAATTTCAATTAAGAATAAGAATAACGTTTATTGAGAAATATGTTTACTAGGCTGCCATCTGTATATTAGGCTGACCACACATTGCTTGAGCAACTGGTAGTTTCCGCGATTCAAAGCTAATAGCTATAGCACTTAAACAGCTGCTCAGGTTTTACTTACATACACTATAGCTTAATTAAACACCGCTCGGTAGCTTACGCGACTGGAAGGTAGCTGTTACAACAAAACGGTAGCAACCATCGCTCAAGCGGGAGCAGATGATGCGTGGTCAGCCCAAAGGTTGCACAGCAAGGCAGCACAGCTCAAATGTTAATTATGCTGGACCAGCTTCATATGAAATATGAGAAACACTACAGTTACGGTAGAAAAGATAGTTTGATTGTTTATTGTTTTTTAGTTTTGCTGAATAAATACTAATCCCTCGGGAATAAATTTATGGGGCCATCTCGGGATCAGCCTCTATACAATTGCAAAAATCATCCAAATCGGTCTACAAATGACGGAGAAATCGACAGACATACATAAAAAATCATACATACAGCCGAACATAGAACCTCCTCCTTGCAGGCGGTTAAAAAAAACAACAGCGCGCTGTTGTAAAGAGTTATGCTGTCACTGTATAAACATAGTACTTCAGACTCATGACTCACGCTAGATCGTGTCGGCCGTAGCACGGTCACCGAGCCGGGCCCGTGCCTGTAATTACTGTACAAAGACGAGCCTCGACCGAGCAATTACCGTAGCAATTGCGCCGTGATGCAGTATACTCGTCCGAGCAAAAATAGTGTTGCACTTGTATAGCATCACAACGACTGCTCGGGCGCAGCTCGGCGGCAATGTATTCATGCAACGGGCCGATAGCCGAGCCGAGCCAGGACCGAGTTGCTTCCGACCGTTGTCTGTTGCTCCGACGTCACTCTGTTGCCGATCGGTAAAGCGTGAGTGTGTCCATACAAAATATATGTAATAATATTGGTTGACCGTGCTACGGCCAACACTCTGCTCAGACCCGACACGATCTAGCGTGAGTCATCCTTAAAATGTTTTTCTCGATAGTATCGAGACTTCATTGAGACGTTCCATTTTTATGGGATTTGCATAGTTTGGTTAGATGCGGTTTGTAGCAGCGCCTCTATCGTGCGGACATGATGATAGAGGCGCTGCACCAAACCGCATACAAAAATTAAACATCTCGACACTATTGAGTAACCTAACTCTGGACTCTGATCAAACCTGCTTTGCTGGCTCATAATTGAATGCTCATTTTCTGCTGAGCGGGAGCGATAAGGCATACATCAGATAACCTTTACACTGCAATATTACTATGGATTCAATTTATTCGATATTTCCTTTCAGGTGATAGAAACTCTGTGCCCGAGCGACCCGAAGCGTCTAATCCGTAGCATGTACAAGTCTGTGCGCTTCGAACTGGCCACCGCTTGGATCGACGACACGACCTTAGAATGTCCAGTATGCTACAACTTATTACAGCAGCCAGTCACCACGATCTGTGGCCACACCTTCTGTCGTTTCTGCATCAAACGCACCTTGGAGGAAAGAAAGTTCTGCCCGCTTTGCTCCTCGAATCTGAGCGACTTTGATCTTGCACAGGTAATGCTAGTCTTGAGAATAAACCCCTTTCTTATAAACAAAAACGAACTCGCACCGGTCAAGTGCGATTCGACTCGCACACGGAGGGTTCCGTACCACCGATCAAAACTATTTCTCAAAAGAAACCCTAAAAACAAAATTATTTTCATGATATCGGAGATCGGTTTCGAAACCCTGTATGGTCTCGCTTCTTCTGTCCTTTTTTCCGTCTTTAATATTTCAGCAACTAGAGGTACAGCAGCAAACAACATGAAATTTTCAGTACAAATTGTGATGTCGAAATTGTAAAAGAGACCTACTAGGTCAAGTGGGGTATCAAATGAAATTTATCAGTTTGTATTGTACATTTCAAAACAGTTTTTGATTAAAATTTTAGTTTGAAGCGACACGTGACCCGAGAGCTGTTAAAAATCTGGCGCAGCGCATCAGCATTGCCATACGGCGGGCCAATGCAGCCAGCGTCTTGAGGACACTTCCGACAGGCATTGATATGGATCAGTTGAGCTACCTGCAGATTGTTTGCAACAGTCTGCAGCAGTTCGTTAAATTGTACCTATTGTAAATGATAGTTTTAAATTGTTTCTATTATTTGAGTTTAACAATTGGTTATACAAATAAACATACCTTACGAGTACGAATTAAAAATCAATTAGGTATATTTTTCAAACATATCTAAGAAAACTCGATAAAGTCTGCTTTCGAACAAAAAAAACTAAACACAAATCGTTCCATCTGACCGTTGTGTTTGTTTTCTTGATAAGTGTCTTTTTTGTGTGGGTTTTAGTACAGCGCCTCTAGCGTGCGGACATGGAACTATACGAATCCTATATATCAAATTTAACGTCTCGATGCTACCGAGAAAGCAAACCCAATGCTCTGTTTAGGAGCTACGATACACACGGATACCCACATCAAACGTAAGACACCCCTGTTTTTTTAGGAGTCGCTTGTTTTTAGGAAAAGGACTTTTGCCTAGAGTTGGCAGAGATTTATAAGTAAGAGGGGAGTGTTTAAGCTGCGCTTACAGCCGGTTTCTCGAATGCAGATCATCTGTCATCATCGTGTAACTAAGATCGTACATATTTAACTGTATTAGTTTTTTCAGACGGAAAGCACGAAAATGGTATCTGCTTTGCTGGGCGCGATCACAGACAACCCAGGGGTTGATTCGGATCTCACTCCGGTTTTCGCCTGCACTGTGGCATTCCCAGAGTAAGTATCTTTCCGCTTCTTGATTTTTTATATTGATCTTGACTAACACCACAATTATTATGAACCGGCCAAGTGCAAGTCCGCCTCCCTAAGGTTTGCGGACCACATCACTATAAAGATAAATTTTAAGTATTTTGTTTTAGTGGCCAATGAGGTTATTTTGAGTTTCTGCTTTTTAAGCAAAGTAAGATTATACAGATTTTATATTTTTTATAACATTATGGAGTTAAAAGTCTTTATTTTCTGCAGCATAAAACCAATTGCTCAACTTTCTATTGAGCAATATTAAGCTGAGTCAGGTCCTTTTTGGTTCACATAGAATTAACAATTTTTTTATTATTGTGTATTTGATGTGTGAGCCAATAAATTTATTATCTTTCTTTGTTTCTTTCAGTATCACCTGCCCACTGATGATATTCGACGCGGAGTACCGTAAAGTGGTTCGAGCTGTGCTGGATATGGGCATGCGCCGGTTCGGCATGCTAGCGTCTTTGGGGGACGATACATACTCTAACTACGGAACGGTACTATTTAACGTTATGTTAATGTGCAATATTATTTAATTAATTTACTTAATTCGTAACTAGTTTCTGCCCGCGGCTTTGCACGTTTTTTTATATGGAAACGTTGGAAAGGTTATATATAAACATTTTTCTTTGTGAATTACCTACAAATTAACGTTTTTTGGAATTTTCCCTTTATTTGTACTATAAGACATTGCTTCTAGCCAAATTTTATGATTCTAGGTCATCGGGAAGTACCCTATAGGTTTTGGTCCATGGCGAGAATCAAAAGTATTTGTTTTAAGTGAAGCCGCAAGCAGTAGCTATAATCTGCACGCTGGCTTATTTTACTTTTGACAGCTCGAATGACAATCAATTAGTCATATCCAAATGCTTAACGATTTGATTTTTTATGACAATCGATTTTGTTTTAATGAAGTTTTAATAGTTTTTGTTAGATGTGGGCGTCTAAATTACTTTATTATTAGAATCAGAATATTCAATAAAATAATATAATTTTGTTGTTCACATAATGAGGAGAGCTTCCGTCTTCTGCGACATAATACGCCTATTCCCGAGATAAAAAGTAAGCCGGACAGAGTTACTGTGGTAAACTGTACTTTGTATTTCAACTTTAATAATCGGTTTTAAGTAATCTGTTGGCTTGATAAATATCGAAGCTCTCCTTGTTCCCGATATTTTTCGAGTCGACAGATTCGTATTACTATTATTAAAAAAAAACAGTGCATACAAAAGCGTGCAGTCGTTAATTCATTCTTCATTTATTACGTGCACGTGTTAAAAGGAAAATAAAATGGTGGACGGAGTATAGTTATTCATAATGCTCATTCTCTTCAGATCGTGGATGTTCGTGACTACATAGAGTTGGAAAACGGCAATTCTATTTTGTCAACCGTTGGAGTGTCTCGGTTCCGCATCATCGATAAAATGATTATAAATGGGTAAGCATGCGCTGGTAAATTCATACAGGTCGTATAACCTGCTTACTTAAGGGGCGAAACGAACGGTTTGGTTGGCTAACTAGGCCTAGATCTCAGTACTTACGGGATGAACGAGGTAAAAAACTCTAATGAAAAAAAAAATTAACATTATTGAGATAAAAACATGATTGTTGAAAACATGATTGAGATAAAAAAATCATAAATAAAACATGAAATTACACGTTTTGCTCATAACTTGTTTGAGATCTCCGGTCTTTTGAAATGACTTATGTTTTGATTCGTACTAATTTTTTTGGTTCCTTGAACCAGCTTCGTAATAAGTTGTGTAGTTTTCTTGTAAATAAGCAAAAACTTTTAAATATCATTCATTTAAAGAGATATAATTATATCTATATACATATACATAAACATACTAAGTACATACACAGTATCACAATGTCAAATCTATTTAGATAAAGCAAATGCTATATCCAGACAAATTAATAAATTTTTGTACACAAAATCGTTCAAAGTTCTTTTGTTCCATGATACCGTTCCGACCATACTCATTATGTGCTTTACTCATGACATGTGTTCTTCAAAAAGATATTTTTTTTTTAAGTAATTTATGTCGGAACATAGTACATGGTTGTAATAAATATTGATTTGATGATGGCTGCAGTTGTTTTTTAGTGATGATAACGTCAAATAATGCATATTATTTGTCATGACGATCCTGAATCAGTTGGACGTATTAATACACACCATAACACACAGGCCAAACCCTAATTAATTTTAAATACTAAAATCTAGTTATAAGCCGACTAACACAATGGACTGTTAAATTGTCTCAAAAAATTTGAGTTTTTATTAATATAAAGAAATAAAATGCCCTCTCCTGATATTTTTTACAAGCTTTTAGTTAATTAGCCCTGTTAGCTAGGTATATCGTTTGGGTTCGTTGACCAGCCACAGAAATTACTAAACACAAAATACTTAAACATATCGAGTTTGGACTGAATTTCAGAACAAAAACTTATTAAAAAAATGTTTTTTTCTATATATATTAATGATATATACATTTCAGGTGTCCCTACGCAAGAGTGCAGGACCACACCGACATAGTGCCAGCATCAGAAATGTCCATCGCCTATCTCCAAAAGTTGGGGCAGCAGGTCAAGACCAAGGCCCAAGAGTGGCTTCCCTCGCTGGATGAAGCCCTTCGCATAGACATAGCGCAGCATTTCGGTCCGTTCCCCGAGATGAGTTTGGAGGGCGAATGGTGGCACAACCCTAACGGTCCCTGCTGGCTGTGGTGGCTTATTGCCATATTGCCGCTGCGCGCTGAGATACAGGTATTTTATTATCCAACTAGTTCCTGCCCGCGGCCTCGCACGCGTTGTTTTTATGGAAACGTTTTATTGCTATCGATATCCTATGGAAACTGATTTATGGTATAAAAAGTGGCACATGTTTTTTTCCAGGTCTAAACCAACATCTATGCAAAATTTCAGACCGATCTCCGTTTAGTTGTTTTGGCGTGAAGCAGTAGTAAACATCCTTCCGAACTTTGGCATTTATCATATTTCCAAGTTTCAGTCCGCAGCTACGCAAACGTTGTTTCTACGAAAACGTCTATCCCTTGGGAACTGAATTTATTATGGGATAAAAAGTATGTTTAAAGGTAAACCCATGCAAAGTTTTAACTCAATCTGTTCAGTAGTTTTGGCGTTATGGAGTAACATCATTCATCTATCTAAAAACTAGAAAAGAAACGCAAACTAAGTCTGTTTCGACTACAGAAAAAAACACACAGACAGAAAAACAAGATTTGAACCCGCGCTCCCCCGCTTTACTCAGCATGACGCACAACCAAATCCGGACCAGAGTCAACTCTACATTGCCGGCTACTGCGTTGTACAACAACAAGTTGAATAAGATTTGTCTTATTAGCAGCGAGAAAGCGTATAATTTGCAACATAAAACTTTAGTCGACAACGAGCAGATAAACGGATATAGCATCTGTCACTACAGAAAACCGGACTGTGGCATAAAACCTTTACTAGAAGGAATCGCTGCGAAACTACATGGCTTTACGATGCAGGACTTCTGTGTAGTATTCCTAGGAAAAGAGGATTTTCAAAGCACAAATAATAACTTAGAGCTGGTTATGTATATTAGAGAGACATTACAGAAAGTCCAGTTCACTAACATTATAATATGCCTACCAACTTTTAAATGCCACAATTATGGAACGATGTTCAACTGGCGAGTGGAAAACTTTAATAATTTACTTTACATCGACAATGAGTCAAAGGAATATGCCTACCTACTAGACACCAATTTAAACCTTACATATGACTACAGAATGTTTTCAAAATTGAATGGAGAAGTGAACATTCGAGGTTTTGAAATCATTCTACATGACTTGGGAAAACTAACCAAACGTATAAAAGATGAGCAGAACCAGGAGTTATACTATCACAAAATCAATGACGGAACTGAAAAGAAAAAATTGCCAAATGAAAAAGAAAATCAGGATTTTTTTCGTGACCCAATATCTCCAAATTCTACACCAAAATATTGCGGGCCTAATCAATAAAGCGGACATTCTGACAGTGAGCCTTGATGAACTTAGGGACAATAATATAAATATAGATGTGCTATGTATAAGTGAACATTTTATGATGTCTGGTTATGAAACATATTTAAGTATTCCTAACTATGTTTTAGCTACATCTTATTGTAGAGTTAACAGTAAGAGAGGCGGTTCTTGTATAATTGTAAAGAATGGACTCCAATATAGGGAACTTAATGAGATCAAGAATTTTTCTCTAATCAATGTTTTTGAATGTTGTGCAATCGAAATAGTAAACCTTAAGATTGTAATTATATGTTTATATCGCACCCCAAACTATGGAAACTTAAATTTATTTCTTAACAAATTAGAACTATTATTACAACATTTAAGTAAAAAGAAGTATTTAAATATCATTATTGCAGGAGACTATAATATTGACATTCTGAAAAGTAACCCTGTAACTTCTGATTTTATATGTTTACTGTTAAATTATAATATGAGACTAGAGCTGAAACAACCAACGCGTCTTAAAAGTGGAACATGTATTGACAACTTTGCCCATAATTGCACTCAATATGGGCAAAGTTGCCCATATTGTTGCTTATTGATCTCGCCTTATCTGACCACACGGCACAATTACTTCTATTTCCTGTAAAAAAACTACAAAAATAAATTATTGGCGAAAAATACAAAGAGATTATGGCAATGACAATATTCTGAAATTTAAAATGTGCCTTAAGAACTACAATTTTTGCACATAGACATAAAAACACCTGTACCTACATGTATTTCAAGCAATAAACGATACTTTACTTTACTTTACTTTACTTTACTATCCATCCATCTAAACTGTAGCATTTATAATATTAGTGTGATTTATGATTTACTTAGCCCTTGAGCACCTACTGCTGGGTATAGGCTCTAACGTCACGGTTTCAACCCATTCCATTCGGTCTGGTCCTTTGTCAGCCTCATCCAATTCTTCCCAGCTCTGTTTAGCTTGGGGCTACATGATGCTGAGTGAACTTTCCAGCATTATTTATGGCTCTTTGCCATTCATCGTCTCTTGGCCACCATTCTGTTTTGCCCTACTTATATTATTAATTCGAAAATGTAACGATGTTTTTGTTACCAGGCAACGCCAAAACAACTAAACAGATCTGGCTAATAATATGCTTATCTTGTTCCAGATGTTAATGCTGTCCACAAAGCACTTATCAAAAAGGATGACGGCAGTCCTCCGGACATTGGATGCCATGGCAACCTTCCCTATAGTACGGCCACATTAATAGGCCTTGTTATAATGTTTATCAAAAAATGTAGCGGTGACCTTGTAACGGCGGCGGCCACGTTAATTAATTTTTCTACCAAAGTTAGAACGGGACATTTAGACAACTTTTTCCCGTTACCTTTTGTTATATTTATTTTAATAATTGAAAATAAGTAAATTTAACGATTTACTACAAACAATAAACCTGTGTAAACATAATAAACAATTTTGTTTCTATATATGTAAAATGAACCGCTGGATGCGGGTAGCGCAGGACCGGTCTCTGTGACGACTTTTAGAGAAACCTATGTTCAGCAGGGGATGTCTCCAGTCCGTCGACTGTGAGAGATGTTGATGATGACGATTATAAACTGAACAGAAGTCAGAAGTCAATAACTTTATTTCTATAGGCTTATAAAATAAGCAAATATATAAGCCATTGTGATAAGGCTTTAAAATTAGATATAACAAATCTAATTTTAAAGCCTTATCACAATGGCGATTTGCGAGCAATTTCAAAGCGTGGCGAGTGCGCAGCGAGCTTGCGACGACGTGCGATCCGCGTTTTGAACACTGTCGTCGATGGCGCTTATCGCCTCGCTTTGAAATCGTCGCAAATCGCCAGTGTGATAAGGCTCAGTATTAGTTATTATCAAATAAGAAATATAGTTACGTTTTTTGAACGTTGTTACAAGGTCACTTCAGTGTACATCGTTTCTTTTTAAATAGGATTTTAACCAAATTATCAACAGTTGATGAGCCAACAAGAAGTTTTAATCACGAAGTTTATAGCTTAGCACCTCCTTGGTTTATTCTTGCTCAGAAACTCTTAGCTTGGTTTGTGTATGTTTTTTTACTGACAACAATAACAAAGATCCTGGCGCATCATGATACCTAACTAATAATGGGACAGAGATTCTTATGAATAAAAGATCCGTCAAGTGCGATAGGGACTCGCGCACAGATGGTTTCGAATAAACCTAATTTATAGCTACATACAAGTTAGAGACTTCGCTTTCTGATTAATGTCTAAAAACGGTACATACATTTTAGATGTATTGTTGTGCGAACTTTAGAGATAAGGGGGAAAAGTTAATTTGCTCGACTTTTTACAAAATATTTCGAGAACATAAAAAAAGTAAAAACTGTTTTGAATGTACAAGCCTATACCTTGCTTTTGATATCCCACTCGATGTACTAGTCACCCCGTTTGAAAATTCTTCCCTCCGTACTGAAAATTTTTAAAAAACTTACGTTTTACATACTTCGCTAAAATATTTGGCACGATTTTATTATATTATAGATATTTTTTATTAATTTAATTTTCAAGTAAATAGCTTCGGTAGTTGCTGAGATATTCACAAGGGAAAAAAGTACGGACAGAGTGGAAAAGTAGTTTTTAGGATAATATTTAATTTTCAACTTGGCAAGGATATTATGTAGGTAAGTGTTATACCGGGAAAAGACATGTAGGTACTAGTTTCTATCCAAGACCAAAACGTGCAATGTCGCAGGCAGAAGCTTGTTTGAAGCGTTATTTAGATAGATAGATAGATAATTCTTTATTCACAGAAAGTTAAATATAAAACAGTATGGTACAGAAGATAACAGAATTGGCGGCCTTATCGCTTAAAGCGATTTCTTCCAGGCAACCAAAGCTTAAAAGAGACTACAAAGGATGGCGGAGCTAATTACAAATATAAAACTAATACAACAAACTAAAATAATCCTAATACACATATACCTACCAAATAGAAATATAAACTAATACATAACAACAAATACAATAGTGACTCTAAGAGACATACTAATTACTTACTTAAATAATATGCGTAAACTTTTCGTTTAAAAGTTTGATGAGATGAGGCTTTAACTTTTAGAACTTTGTCGAGTTTTGGTTATTTTTTCGTACCTATTTCAAACAGGTATGAATAAATATCTTTGCAACTTGCAGTCTACATAGGCAGGCATTATTAGAAAATATAAGAACGTTAATGAAGTTTTTAGTAAAATACGGCATTTTTTTTTTTGGTTTCGTTCCCAAAGTGTGCCAATGGGACATTTCTTAGGCTTTTAATAAAAATACCTCGTGTGTTCATAAGTTTTGAGACGAACTTTTTTAATTAATTTAAAAAGAAAGTAATTCATGCAACCTTTTTTAAACTTTAAAAATTTTTAATTTCGAATGTTTTGAATCAGAAAAAATATACATTTGAATATTTGTTTCATTCTCCGTGAAAATGGCGCCAACAAAAGATTTGCGTGCGACTGTAATTTCACTGTTTCAAGCAGGAAAAAAACCAATGCAAGTTTTTAGTGAAATCCAAAGTTTGGGATGTAGTCGGAACTTTGTGTATAAAGAGGTACAAGAAGACCGGCTCTTTAGAAAACCGTGGAAGATGTGGCCGCCCGCGGTCTGTAAGGACGCCCGCCAACATCAAAGTAATCAGAGAGCGAATTCGTCGCAACCCTTGCCGGACTCAAAAGAAATTAGCTCTGCAGACCAACATTTCGCGAATATCGGTGAACAGGATACTTAAATATGATCTTAAACTAAAGGCCTACAGTCGAAGGAAAGTGCATTATTTAAACGAGCGTCTTCGTAAATTGCGACTGGAACGATGTCGGAACCTATTGAAGAGACACGATCCAAAAAATATCCTGTTTACCGATGAAAAGATCTTCACGGTGGAAGAAAAGTTTAACCGGCAGAACAATAAGGTTCGCCAGAAGTTCAAAGGACGTCCAGCGCACTCATCATCCAGCAAGTGTGATGGTTTGGTGGGGTGTTTCCTACGAGGGGGTCACTTCGCTTCATTTTTGCCAGCAAGGCGTCAAGGTGAAGGCACAAAATTACCAAACCGACATATTGGAAGCGGTGGTTAAACCATTAAATGATACGCTATTCGCTGGAAAATACTGGGTTTTCCAACAGGACTCTGCTCCCTCCCATAAAGCTAAGACTACCCAAAGTTGGCTGGAGGCCAATTTGCCAGGCTTCATTCGGAGCGAAGATTGGCCCTCGTCAAGACCTGACTTGAATCCTTTGGATTATTCTTTATGGACGGAATTGGAGCTGAGGGCATGCAGAAAGTCTCACCCAAACCTGGATTCTCTCAAGCGAGCCCTTATTAAAGAATTGAAACGGATTCCCATTGAAAAGATTCGTGCCGCCATAGATGAATGGCGCACGCGTTTGAAGGCCTGCATTGAATGCAAAGGCGGCCATTTTGAATGATTTATTTTTAAATACAGATCTAGATGTCAGTAGTTTTAATTTTAATAACCAATAAATGAATACTCAACTTAGCTCCAAAAATATTTTAGTTTTACTGTGTCTCAAGACTTATGAAAACACGAGGTATAATTTGGAAATAAAAGAAACGGGAACTTTTCGGCGGTTTTTGGACAACTTTGGCAATATCTTGTACAATACCACGAGGATCCCTCCGTAGTATTGCGAGTGTAACTCACACTTGGCCTCTTTAATTTTTCACGAATTTGTATTTAAATAAAAGACGTTTGAAATACTTACTGATTCATAATTATATCGATAATTTGATTGTAGGTAAACAAACATGTCACCTCACTACCAAGCTAAGACTTACAACTGTTATGTATGGCCATGGCGGCAGTACACACTCGCCGAGATACCCTGAGGCAGGCCGAGTACGAGTGTATACATGCTACGCTCGTCTCGCCCCTCGTGAGGCAAGTGAGAGCGTCTATATAAATAATATAAGGGCCCTCTCGTTCACTATCTCGAAGCAAACGAACGGCTGAGACATTACACGACGCCTAGGCGACTGTGTACTGCCGCCATCAAATGTAGCCTATTATATTGGCCGTACTATAAGGAAGACGAAACCTCTGCCCATTTACAGAAAACAAACAAATTATTTTGTATAAACTTACTCGAAGTTAAATTGGAATAATTTAACAAACAGCCAGGCGCAGCGCATCTCGCAACGACGACTAAAGTATTTGTGAAAAACAGTGTTAACAAAGTATTCGCGTTACGAATTCCGTGATTCCGTTTTAATTCAGTAAGACAGTGAATGCAGGTTTCAGGTAAGTATGCTTTTGATATCGACTGAATAAACACCTTTGTGCAGGGTTTACAATGTGATGTAAATATAATTGTTAGTTTCATCGCAGTCATATTGGCACATAGAGGACTTTGTGTAGTTGTATTGTTTAGATAGTTTGTGCCAAATTTAATCATAGCCCTCGTCAGCACTAATGAAATAAGTGTGGGGGACCAATATTGATGTAGTTTTAAAGTGTAAAAGGTCCTGGCTTTGTTATGTTGACCATCGTGATAATGTTGACCATGTTGTTATTCTGCCGTCCTAGGAAGAAAAGACGTAACTAGATTAGAGCTGATTCTGAGAAAATACAATTTGTCTAAAATAAAGAGCCGCGCTTTGCGTGTCTGTCAAGTTAGTAGCCCCACCATGGAATTTGATGGTTTCAACTATACCGATAAATAATGCATAAATAGTGCCCTCCCGGTGCCCGAAGCATATTAAATAGTGTTCCAGTACTTAGGAGATATTTAGGTCTTTCACTGTGGCTGCTATCTTGACGTCACTCTGGCAGCCCTGCTGATTCCGGCGAAACCGTTTCGAGATTTGAAACATGAACTATTCCAATCATCTGTTCCCCACGGTATCAAATAAAAGCTCAGAAATAGATCTCCTGTGGTGTATGAGAATATATTTGGATTACGATTGCCACGTTTTGTCACTAGATTGTGTTTATTGCAGCTAAAGCGCTTGCTTGTTCGCAAATAATAATTATAATAAGTACCTACCTAGTTACTTAGTTCTGCCGTTGTAGTCGTATTGCACCGTTGCAGCTACAGGAAAATAGTCTTAGACTATCCATAATATTTAGAGGAAACTTTATCCTCGTTCTCAGATATTAGATAAAAATTACAGTTAGCAAGAAAACCGGCAATTTCCACAAAACTTTTTTTGATGCCAATCGATCCTGTTTCTTATATTGATCAAAAACTTATATTAGACCAACTGAGGTAGGAGTACTAAAAAAGTCAAAAATCGCTACTTTTCCCATACAAATTGTAGGAAATCATCGCAGCGTAGAAAACCTTGTGAACCTAAAATACAAACAAAAACTTAAGAAAATGTAATTTTATAGATATTGAATATCGGGGTCCCGTGCCTTCACAGCGTGTGCCTGAGTTTACTCACACGCAAACCGGCACACACCATCAGTAAACACCTAAAATTGATCCTAATGAAAAGCTAACTTCAATGAGTGATAAGATAACTTGGCTTAACTTGGCTGGCCTTTAAGCCTAGAAAATATTCAATATTTTGCTGTTACACCATTAATCAATCTTTTGATGTAACACCAAAAATCCATATTATATCTTTGGTTCCAGACGAGTAAGAGATTCCTTTGTAAGACTTTTTCTCAGCATTTTTGTTTTTTACTGATTTCAGGTCTGTATCTAACTCATTTCAGTCAAAAATGGTAGTTACGTCTTTTCTTCCTATAACGGCAGTATTATTTATATGGCCTCAACAAAGTTACTGTAAACCAAAAGCCAGTGTACTAAAGAGCATGGTCTTTTTAACGATCGTACCATAGCCTTTGTAGATACTATACCTATATATTTGTGTGTAGAAGTATATTTTTTTTGCTGTCCTATTTAAAGCCCCATTCAATACCTAACCACATTCCAAACACATTTGACGTAAAACATGCTGTTTGGTTTTGCGTTAGCAGACAACACTAATAGTTTTTCAAATTGATTTAAGTATAACGTTAAATCTACTATATAAAAATAAGTCGGGTTTTCCTTCCTGACGCTATAACTCCAGAACGCACGAACCGATTTCCACGGTTTTGCATTCGTTGGAAAGGTCTCGGGCTCCGAGAGGTTTATATCAAAGAAAATTCTGGAAAAATTATAAAGAAAAGCGGGAAAATCTTTTACATAAAACGAAGCCATCTGGTGGCGAAACGGAGTTCGCCGGGTTTGCTAGTTATTTATAGAAATTAAGTAGTCGTGTTAGATATATTAGTAATATGAATAAAGGAAGGTCGTAGTAAATGTTATTAACTTGACACAAGGTTCTTAAAATAAAAATGCATTGATTGTGCAAATTTACTGACTTGTTGTTAACTTAATTAATTTCTAGTCCAGAGGTATCGTATGAAAACAATTTATTTCGTGATATACTCTTTTGAACGTTCTATATTATTCAAAAGTAATTTTTACAATACTAAATGTATATTGTGCTAAGTGTATATCGTACTAAATGTTTATCGTACTAAGATTTAACGTAAAAATATTGAGAAATACAATAATAAAACTACGCATTTACCGTTTCTTATTGACTAGATTAAAACGTCAAGACAATTTTCCAAGTAAATTTATAAATAATGCTAAGAATAAGTTAATAACATTCTACTGTCGTCGCTCCGTTCGTATACGATGTAAAGAATGCAGACACTGATCTCAACTAAAATATGATATAATACATTCTGTTAAATAAATAAATGTTTAAGTAGACTTAAACATTCACGGTATTTATAGTAGAAAACTAAAAAATATTTTTGGTACAGACCAAACTTTACTTAGGTACATGTAATTAATAATAAAATGTTAAATAAACATTGTCAACTGTGATGTATTGTTATATATTATATGTATTCTTAGGACCGGTTTGCCTCAAAGAATAAAGTTAGCGATAGAGATCTGATTTCACTATTCTAAACGCGCTTCTTGCGATATGTTTTTCATGTTTGTGGTATTTTGTGATTCCCATTATGATAATTGAATATCATTAAATATCTAATTATTCGAACTTCATGGAAGTTTTAAAATAAATCGACACACTGCTTTCCTTGATGGAAACCGGCCCCGTAATGTTCTGTAAAATAGTAGAGAAAGTGGTAAAGTGGCCCCTCATTTTGGTTTTAGCCTATACAATTTTAAGTAATCGTTCTATAAACAAATATTATACGCTAAATATTCAGCAATTATCTGTTTATTTGTGACTGAGTCTGAATTTGATGAAATCCAATTATTAGATGTTGACCAAAAGTGTTTATTTAAAAAAAGGACAATTCTAAGTTCTTGGTATCAGTGGAGGGTACCTATTATGGCACCCTGGGGTCATATTAAAAGTAATAAACAATGAACGACAAAAACCCTAGATATAGTGAACTCCTTCAGGGCCCACAAGCGGTCACAGAAGCCACACAAGCCCACAGAACGCAACTTTGGCGTTGTATTTAATCTACTTTTCGCCTCATTGAACATTGGATAAAGGATTAGGGATTCTTCGAGATGCTGTTAGTGCTAGTAATAGAGCGGACGGCTTGAACCGCGCGCTTGTTTATTTTTTTCAGGAAACACGGTCTTCCTTTTTTACCCAAAGTTTATGCCAAGCTCTTTCGTGACATCTAAAACCAAACGCAAAACAAAAAAAAAGCACACATACCTATAATATACCAATTATCGTCATTATTATTAGTATTATTTAACGGGTATTTATCGCGTTTGTTTACCTATTTTCCCGACATTTCATCAGGTTTACACACTGACGTGGTCACGATTACCTTAAAATCCAAGTCATTGACGTCAACACCTAGAATCAATGTAACCGGTACATCTAGAATAACTTTGGGCAAAATTATGAATTAATATCAACGCACGTGCAAAACTTTCGGCGGTACTCGTTATGACTCCCATTTATGACAAAAATATGAATGACTAATTTATGCCCAAAATCGCCACGCGGGACGCGGTGGTTTTGGTCATAAATTACATTAGTCACGTTGTCTACCACTTCAGCTATTTTTTACTAAATGCAGCTGTTTCAGTAAAGAAATATTAAAGGGGACTGAAATACCTGCAAGGGCCACATTACCACCTTCTCCCAATATATTAAGTAGACATTAGTAACAATTCTATAAAAACTACTTATTGTACTTGTACTTTAGGCAGTGGTCGAGTTCTGTGCTTCCTGAGATGGGTGATTCAAATCGCGTTGTACCCTTTTTGTGATTTTTACATAGAAATTTTAAGAAAAATATTACGATTTTTTGGGTCTAACTCACGTTCTTCTATCTGCTATAGTTTCGGAGATAATTTGATGCAAAGTGAACTACCAGGATATTAGCAAAAAAATCGTGAATAAAGATATTTATGTCAAGTTGTAACCCCTTTAAGTAATTGCTCCACACACTGGTTTTCGTGCTTTGTGGTATAAGAGCGATTATATTACTTTTCACATTTTATTTTTCCAGAGTATTTATCGTGAATATTTATATATTTAGAGTTATATCACTTTGAACCAATCTTTCTTAATACTGATTAGGGTACAATTCAATAGAAAATAACCTAATCTTTGGGGTAGTAGTTTATCATTTGTGATGTGTGTGTTTGAGCAATATTGTGTGTTAGAGGTACCGTGAAATGATTTAGGAACATATTCTATTACTTATTAGATTTTTTTAGTTCTTGTATATCAGTTTACACAAAGACTTATAGGTGCAACATAATTTATCTGTACATGTATCATTTATCGCGTAATTTTAACACATGTTAGAAATAAAATGGTACAACTTACAGGTTTTCAGTGAGTTACTTTAAAACTATAATTATTTACCATAAAAATTAAAATGCACAGTGAAATTTAATGTTTTTATCTACAAAAGAAGTGGTAGGTACTTAAGTGTAACCTAGCCACCTTACTTCACGAACTAGATTTTTTTAAATCTTTTTTTTGTTCTTCTGTAAAGTGTTGATTTTTCATTTGTATCATATATCACAGGAGGCACAGAATTATATTGTTAACCACAATATTTTCTCCATAGTTACCTATAGTAGAGCTTAGAGTTAGCTGCAAATTATATCAACAAATCCGAACAAAAATAGCTAAAATATACATACTTCTTCGAGTCGATTAAAAAAAAGGATCTCAAATCGACAACTACCTACTTTAAATTGTGTTTACAAATCAACAATAAAATATTTAACTTTAGGTTAGGTAACGCGGGGTTGTTTATCTTTTTTGCAGATAAAAAAAATCGAGTATAGGTGTTTATTTTTTATACTTTAGTCTTGTTTTGTTCATATAGTAGGTATGAATTTGACGCATATACATATAATATTTTGCTTTAATGGTAAAAATGTTATAAACTCTACTTTGCATTATACTAATTTACCTACATACCTGAATTTTGTTCTTTTGTAAAACGTTATATTCCATGATGAATGTTTTTTTTGTTTATGAAATATAAAATATCTAAGTATGTAAGCTACAAAATATCTTACCTACTTAGTTTAGTTTTCTATTGTTTATTTTTTTTCACGTTGTATCAATGTTATTCGTTAGGCTTCAACATATAAGCACATATTACAACAAGTTAATTTATATATTATATTGCCTTTTTTTCGACTTTGTTATTAACTACACTCGAGAGCATAGAAATCGCACATCCCATACATTTTCCTACATTTTCTTTTTGACCCTTATTTTTTTTTAAATTAAAGTTTGTTTGCAATTATAACTTAAATTAAAGTACACACTGTTAGCTTCCTAAAAATCCATAATGTCTAGCCTTGACCTTCGAAATCATAACAATGGCAACTTAACAACAGAATGGCCTAAATTAGCTCGTTTCAGGTAGCTCGGTTTGTGGGACTTTGAGCAGGTATAAGGTTAAAAAAAGGAGCAGGTTAAAAAAACAATAAATTTGTGAATTTTACGATTTATTAATACAAGGTATTGCCTCCCCTAGCCTTAATAACAGCTTCCATTCGATGTTTCATTGAAGAAATTAATTTTTTTACGAAATCCTGTGGTATGCTGTCCCATTCTTCCTTGATCGCGGTTTGGAGCTCTCTGAGACTCGTAGGCGCTGCGTTTCTGGCTCTTACTCGTTTCTTTAGTTCGTCCCATAAGTGCTCAATGGGATTGAGATCTGGGCTTCGAGCAGGCCACGCCATAACGGTTACTTCAACCTCCTCCAAGTACTGGCGGACTATAACAGCGGTGTGTGGTCTAGTGTTATCCTGCATAAAAACGAAATTTTCGCCGATAAATCCCGAAAAGGGCACAACATGTTCTTCCAGGATCTCCTCGACGTAACGTTGAGAAGTTAATTCACCCGATCGACGGTCGGTATCGGGCCCTGTGATGAAGACAAGTTCAGTTTTCGCTTCCAGTGAAATGCCTCCCCAGAACATACAGGAACCACCGCCGTATGCGACCCGTTCGGAGATGCAGCATTAAGCGAAACGCTCACCGGATCTTCGGTAGACTCTACCACGTCCGTCGTTACCATGGAGACACATCCTGCACTCGTCAGAGAAGAGGACTGCCTGCCATTGACCCATAGTCCAATTAACGTGATTTCGAGCAAACTGAAGGCGTGCTTGTCTTTGCGCTGGGGTCAATTTGGGGCCAGTTGCTGATCTGTGCGCTGTCAGGCCTCCTTCGGCTAGTCTTCTTCTGACCGTCCACCGACTGACTTCCACTTCTCTAACTTCCTGGAGCTGCTGTCCGAGTTGAACTGCATTCAATCGGCGACTTTGGTTCTGTCCAGCTTCGATTAGTGCAACCACTTGAGACGCTGCTTTCGGTGTGGTATCCATTTTCTTGTTTAGAGTGATGACGTATTCGTTAAAGGACCTTTCTGACTGATAGTTGGTATGCAAATGATGTCATTTCAATCATCCCTTATCCATTTATACCTGCTCAAAGTCCCACAAACCGAGCTACCTGAAACGAGCAAATATAGGCCACTCTATTGTTAATTTGCCAGTGTTATGATTTTGAAGGTCAAGGCTAGACATTATGGATTTTTAGGAAGCTAACAGTGTGTAATTCAATTTAATTCAAGTTATATTTGCAACCAAACTTTAATTTAAAAAATAATAAGGGTCAAAATGAAAATGTAGGGGGTGTGCGATTTCTATGCTCTCGAGTGTATTTATATACCATTATTTATATTTATTAAACTATATTTTTTATACTTTTCTTTTGTTTTGTTCATAAACTTGAAGCGCTTCTATAATATTTTGCTTGCATGGTAATGATGTTATAAACTCTATACTTACCTACATTATTTTAATGTGAGTACCTTAATTCTAATTACAGCATATTCTTACAGGTATTTTGAAATGCTTAATTTTATAAGTACCATATAATTTTCCGCTATCGTCAACTTCCTAAATAATGACGGAAAAATTCCTTATTTTCGAAGTAGCTAGGTACCAACAAATAGAAAATAAATAAAGTACGTCATGCTAAAATTACTGGACTTACTTGACCATAGGTAGGAACATAACTTCTTGGGTCATTTTTCAGCAAGTAAACCTTTAATCTGCTGAGCTTCCTCTAGATTGTTTTTGTAAGTGTAAGTACCTACTAGGTATACCTACTAGGATTCCTTGAGAAATATTAAATTAAGGTTTTCCGCCTGTCTGTCTCTTGCGTACGTAAGACGGACAAATTCTTAATTTCCCCTTTCGAAGTAGTTGGGTACATACGTACGTAGTTCAATATCTACAAATAGAAAACAAATAAAGTCCGTCATGCTTAAATTACTGGACTAACTTAAACATAGAAACCTTATATATTATATAAGATACCTATGTTTAAGTAAGGTATATGTATATTTAGGTAGTACATCAGACGCAAGCGTCTGCTCAGCGAAGTGAAGAACTTATTCTTAGAAAATCTTTTTGAAAAACATTATAAGTTAGATTCCTATAGGTGTACCTATACAGGTGCGATAGGATTAGTTAGATGGCCAAATCCGAAACCATTACGAGTTATAGAAAAGCCGTGAAAAAGGAGTCATGACCTCGATTTAAGTATATGAAATCCAAAACTGCATAGGTATTTAGATTATTTTTTTATTTTGTAGGAAATCGTTCCGATTGATTTAAAAAAATAATACACCGAATCGGTTGCTGATAAGGATCAATCAAAATCATTAGCAAAGAAATGCATTAGGTATGAAAATGAAAGGAAATTGCTATTTTTAGTTTAGTATTTTGAATCATCAATGTGAAATTATTAAATAACCTTTTCGAACAACTGGTGTGCTTGTGCAGGATTCGATCCCGGTCCTTATTTCCAGTACTGAGATTACGAGATTGGCTTGAGGCAATTCCGGGATCCCGGTATTTGAAACAAGCAATGAAAAGTCAGCCTTTTCGTTATCTTTTTATCCACAACCCAATGAAATATTCTTTAAATAATCAGCAGTAAAATAACATGTCAACAAAAACCAACGTACATCAACTACATAAAAATGTTCCAAAAAAAATAACGATTTCTGTTGGTCCAAAATACTGCTTACACGAAACAGGTGCTACTTTTCATAGGTATACATTTTTCTAGAATGGCAATACAAGGTGCTAAAGATTATTTATCGGATATTTAACGCGTACCTACCTTTTGTTTTATTTTACCCTACGTTTTCATCGCGTTGCAGCGATCGTGGTCACGGAGCGACTGGATGATCTCGGAGTTACAGCCAAGAATTGACGGCAGTATCCACGACTACCCTCAATTCGTCTTCAGAATCAGGAATTCCACGTTCACATTACGACACACTACACTGACCGTGTCCGACTTCAGTACAGTTGGATCACGACGCGCGCACTTACTAATCACAGGATTCCACGAGGAAGAAAGACGAATACCATCTTCACGATTAAAATTCGGGTGTTGCCTGATCTCAATCGCCTCTCGAACCATCCTTTTGTAATAGTGCAGTTCACGGGATAGAACTTTAGGGTCATGTAGCTCAATCCAGTGGTTGCTTCCTGAGTCTAGCGGGTGTTCTGCTAACGCTGACTTGTTTATTTGCCTATTTTTGACAGCTGCAATGTGCTCTTTCACCCGTTCAGCAATCGTTCTTTTAGTTTGCCCTATGTATGAGCGGCCACAGCTGCAGTCAATAATGTACGCGATAAATACCCGATACATAATGTTTAATATGTTAACAGATCGCGAAAGTTTAAAGAGTTTAAATACAAGGTGCCACATTATTGGTGTACAAAGCAGAAAGGGGGTATTCCACCCCTCTCCCACGACCATTTTTTGTTCTAGCACTTTCCTGGCTTTAAGGTTTTACTGAAAAAAATACCTTGAGAAAACCCTACATCAGCTGACGAACAATCAGTAAGGTTCTTGACCTTTCAATTGGCTGTCGCTTTTCTGGCAAAATGGCCGGCCTTACGTGTGTTTGCGTTAGTGATAGGGTTGTGATTTTGCTAAGCGTACGAGTAAAGTTATTTTTGCTATGAATACTTAAAAAAACGTATTTCTGAAAATAAACCTTTCCGATCAGTTGGGTATAGGGTGCACAACAACCCCCTTTCGGCTTAGTACGCCAATAACGTGGCACCTTGTATAGCTGAGAAATTCAGTTCGTTTTATGCGAAAAATGTAGCAACTTTAAATATATTTTTCTTTCCTGTAAATGCACCTATACCCTAAAATTTTGGGGATTGGAAAACGTCCGGGATCCCGGATACCGGGATCGAATCCTCCATGTGCTTGCCTCTAGCCAAGAAACTTAGCCTGAATTTTAATGGGGTTTATCCTCGATAAATCTACTATTTATTACTAGTACATTTTAACAAAATTAATAAAAAAGTCTGTTAAAAATAATTAAGCAAATTTTATTTTCTTATATATTTTGGGCTCATGACGCCTATCATGAATTTAAACGAATATTTAAGTACCTACATATTTTATTGATTAAGAGTAGGTAGGTACGCATAGGTCCTACATCGTATAAAAAAATAGCCTTTGTATCTATCCTTTGTACCTACATTAAACAGCTGAAAATAATGATATTCTAATGAAAATATTTAATATTCTACAAGTGAATCTTGCACCCTTACGTTATACAACTGATCATTAAATTGATGTTATAAAACTAGGAACTAACTCAAAAAATTAAATCTAAGAAAGCGTGTTAGAAAACCGCCCAAAAGAAAAGAAATATCACAAAAGATCATCTGAAGGCTCTGTTATGTTATGAGTTATGACTGAATAATCACTCTTATCATAGCTTTCAGATGATCTTCACCCAATGATAACACCGATGAAAGTCCTGATCGTTCTCAAAATCACTATGGTATGTACTACCCCATCACAGTACATCTTCAGAAAAAAGTCCTTACATTTTTCTCAAGATACTTATTTATGAAGAGAAATGGATCCAATGTGCGCCTTGGATTCGACCCATGAAGAGTGCGCTGGCATAGAAAATATGGCTGACTTCCATGTGTGCAAATTTTATAACCAATATTATTAGCTTAAAACTAATATCATGGACCATATTTAAAACTATGTACTTAGTCATGTCATAAGTATAAATGTTCACTATTTGTAAGTTCATAAAATTTAAATATTGTGAAAAAGTTGGTTATTTCTGAGATGCTGATGTTTTCTTAGAATTTTAGTTATCGTTTTTGATTCCTACCAAATAACTATCGAACTTTTTTGAAATAAATAAGGTCAATTACACATTAATTTGAAGTTTAACCTAAGAAAATCCTTACGGTGTGGTCCATATTATGGCTCTCTTTCGCTATTTACCTACAGGTCAAAGGTGACTTCTAAGTTTGTCCATGCTACTAGGTAGTTCGAGGCCATCAAATTTTGAAAAGACATATTTTCTTGAATTAAGGCCGCTTATCAGAAAAGTCGAGGTCCTCAGTCTTTGATAGAGCTTTGTGTTTACCGAGGTTTGTTCTTGAGTATTGTGTGGTATTTATGTACCTACCGACCTATTTAATAAATATAATAAGTATTATTTAAATTTAAACACCTCTTCACAAACTTGCACTAATAAACAGCAGCTGATCTGATGTGTATTCTCAATAAATTGATTTAATCAAATATAATATTTAATAATTTGTTTCAATTTATACCTACTCTCTCAACTCACCTACACAGTTTCCGGCGAATAGGTACTAGGTAAGTAGGTACCTACTATCTATTTATACCTCCTTTGCCGTTCAGCGGTTTAGTCGGACAGACAGAGTATCTACGAGTTACCTACCTATACATAACTTTCACACGTACTTAGTTAGAATATGACAATGCTTGCGCATTCATAATACTAAGTACTTATTAGGTTTTGGGAACAAAACTCCTAATAAAATTCTCCCGGCTTTATAAGAGATATTCAGAAAATCGAGAAACAGTCATACAAACCATAGAAATGCATTTTCTACTTCCTGGTATAGGTACTTTTTTAATCAAATGTGTAATTTATGTTAGAAATTTACTAAACGCAGCTATAAATGTATAAAAACTAAATTAATCTTGCTTATTTAGGCGACAATTATTTTTTTTCACATTTTGAATCATATTTTTTTGAGTAGGTAGGTACCTACCTAAATCTCTGCATAAGCGCATTTTATTTCAGTGCCTACACATTTATTTGATTGCTAAGCTCCACCGCAAAAAAAAAATCATGCTACAAACACAGGTCTTCAGAGATATGAATTATTCAAATTTTAGTTTAGGGTTGTCACTCAATGTCATCATCACCATCATCTCAAACACTACTGAAATAATACTACTTCCACTATTGAACAAAAGACTCCAAACAGCGTAAATAAGAGCGAGCTGGAGCCGCCTCCATCCATACTGGATGTTGTAATTAACAAGACTAAATCGTAAAGCCTTACCTACGTCACGGACTAAGTCCCTTGCATGCTTGGATCAGAACATTTGAGTTTTTGCTTCACTTGGGATACAAAAATGATCCAGCAGTAATGAAGTGGAAAGTAAATAAAAACGCACCGGAAGCCACAGTCGTAGAGGAGCGAAAAAAATCTATAGTCCGAAATATGGGATAAAATATCACTCTTGTTTGATATTGTTCGTCCAAATTCTGGAACATCAAATGATGGCAATACCGCCCGTACGGCCCTAACGGACAGAACTCGCAACACATTTGTAAATATTTAGGAATAGAGAGATGGTTAGTAGATGTCCTCCATACTATATTTAGGTAGCACTATCGAGCGGGCTTCTAATTGATTCCGTTAAAATTTGAAGAATTTTGTAAATCAGTAGCTGTATCCGGTACCTATGTACAAACATATGAATGGTTTTACATGTCACAATACACAAAATATATTTGAAACCTAAACAGTTCCCAGTGAGCTATTTGCCGAGGGGTTGAAATCCTTCGCGTCTACATCACAAGTTTACTAAACTTAGAGCGAGGAGTTGAACCAAATGGTGAAATAGGTCTACAACACAATATTATTGTATCAATTAAAATACGTACTAATTAAATACCTACAGAAATAAACGATTATTATTATTTTTTATATTAATACCTACACAGTCGGCAAATCATAGAGTCCAGTACATTACCAATTGGTATGTTGTCTGAACAAGCAGGTGAATCTAGAAACAAGCTATGGCGTTATGATCGCGAACACCATACATGAAAATGTGCTTTAAAGTCATCCGATCCTTAATTAACTTCATTAACACTTATTTCACATAATAAGTGTTAATGAAGTTAAAGAAATAGTGATCCACTCCAATGACGAAAATAATCAAAAAAATACAGGTAGGTACTCCCCATTCACCCCAAATCAAAATAATTATAACTTTTGTGACAACCCTATTTCCAGAGAAATGGAAGAAACATTTAGAAACGCAATATTTTCGAGATCTCGCTATATTTTAATTTTTCTTTTCAGTGTACATTACTAAAGTATAGTTCGTTGGCAAAAAAAAGTGTGCGTTAAATTATGCTTAATTTTTTTTTTGTTTAATTCACAAAATGTTTTTTTTCACGCTTTCTAGTGCACCTAGGGCCTTGCAATTTTTGCACATATTGTATTTCAAATCAAAGATTAATTTGTGTATTATTTCAGAGGGTAAATTCCTTTATTTACGGCAATACATATAAAAACATTGAAAGTCAATGACCTTACTATAAAAAAAAAATAACCTCCAAAACTAAGCGAAATATCAAAACCGCTGTTCTCTAAAATGTTTTATTATAATTATGCGCCTCTTAATCGAACATAAAACGAGGATGACCACAACTGAGGTAAAATCACACACTGTTAAAAGTAAGTATTAGAGTCTGTCAAACGAAGTAGTCCCTCGCATTTTTTCGTAACTTTTTACAGGGCAATACTAATGTGTTTCCACCTACGGACGCTATGCTGTACAGCGGAGTAAATTCAGGGCGGTATAAAAAATAATTGCACGTACTATAATTGCGATATTAATAACGAATTGTAACCCACTCTTATGAACTTCACCACTTCCAATTAATAATTTTTAACTATTTTATAGATTTTTTTTTCTGAATCGGAATATAGGCAAATAATGCCTGTTCCCCGGAGAGGTAGGCAGGAACCACGGATCATCATTTCCCATGAATCTAACTTCTTTCGTTTCAGTCACTCTTAATATTCTACATACTGGTCATCGCATAAGATAGGTACTCTAGACTTTTTTCGAAAAGATTAGGAAAAACCAGAATTGGAGTGTGGTATTACCCAAAGTTTACATTGTGATGGCGGCGTAAGATTAGTATTGCACAAAGATTTTGATACTTTGATACTATTTTGTGGTTCTCGACTTTTATTCTCTTTGTTATAGTTGTCTTCTTTTATGATATCATAATACAATACTCATCATCAATTTGGCCTTGTCGGTAGAAAAAAATGGTACATAGTTTCCTAGGCCTAGATATTACTCTGAAGAATTTTAATTTATATACGACAACAAACAATTATACTCAACTCTTACTGGAATCTAAAATTGAAACGTATGTAGTCTTACTCTAAGTATAATCAGCTCGGTTGACTTCGAATTGTAACAATTATAATAATAGGGCAAAAACGGTCACAGAAAGTTGATACCTAGTGCTAGTTGAGCAGGAGCCTACATTATTTGTGAATAGGTGCGCATTATGTATGGTACCCATCAATTACAATACTTATACAACATAGAAAAACACCCAGATCGGGATAAGAAAAATAAACATTTGTGGTGCTTCAAAACAAATAACCGGGAATCGAACCCGCAGGAGGTACAATACTGTCAGCAACGAATATCGCCGAACACAAACCAATTCTCATACAATCTATGTAAGATAACGAATGAAAATTTCAATATAAGAATACTAGTTACTTGTTTATATTCTAGTTACTCTAGTACATCATCATTATTTAGCATTGCAGAGGGAATAAAAAATAATGTAAGATAAGTGTATTTAGAACCTCTGAAGTGACAAATTTTCTAGCCCTATGTTTAAAATAATAACTAAGTATCAAGTGGTGTTGTTCCAAGTTGCCTATTAATTAATGGGTTGCCAACCTAATATTTTTTGAATTTGCCGCGATTTTTCAGGGTCTACTTTCATTTGACAGACTCTAAAAAATCTGCGAGTACCTACCTAAAGTGTGTTCAAAAAGTACCTAATGTAAGAATCTTCGCAAAAATGTTGGAATTTCACGCGGTTATGAATCAAGCCCTCCTATTCTAACACTGTGATTACAATGTTTCTTTGTTTTTATATACCAAAAGCCAATAATAATATGCCATAGGCTAAAGGTGGATATGGTAAGCCTAAGGTGGCCAAGAACTATCAGTTACCCTAGTTGCGTTGCGTTGCGCTTTCTGTACTCAGACGTTGCGCTATTCATTTTGCTTGCTTTGCCTTTGATTACTTACGTGGAAACAGCCCCCAAAGAGAATAGAAAATGTAAACAGACCCTGCCAAGCAGAACTATAAATTTTATAACTTCGTTATTCGATTGTGATTGTAAAATTTGTAAATTGTGATTGTATAAATTTAGCAGGCACCTCTTTTTACCAAGTATTTACAGTTTACCAATTTTCCAGTCGAAACTAGATTCCTTTTCTCAGGAGGTCTTAAGATACCTACCAGTGCTATTTACACTGTCGAAAGTATCGCAAACGATTTTCCCAATTAAAAAGGATTATGGTAAACACAATAGCTCCGAGAACTAACAGTAATACATAGGTATTATAAATAACTAGGTCTATACGCCTAAATAATGGTGCTAATCAAGTGGAAGAACCCGTTCAGGGGTGGTGGTCGAGGTTGCATTGAAAGATGCAGAAACCTGGTTACTTTGACACGGTAAGCGATAGCCTTCTTGTACTTACGTTTTATTAGACGTGTAGCTCAGTACTTTATGTTTTAAATTCAGTTTTTATATAACCTTGCTGCTAAAGGCTAAAATTTTAAATATTTGTAGATAGGTACTTATTTAAGTATGCCTACCCTTTCTTTCACAATTAATAAAAGGATTGGCTTGAAACTTTGTATAAATACTTACCAGCAACCTTATAATACTTTTCATAAATACCTACTTACATCTACATGTAGTTTTAGACCAGGACTAACTAAGCCTTTTGTAAAATTTCAGATTACATATATGTCTGACAATTTCCCAAATCACATTTGTAATTTGCTGTCTAACTTACAATGACCATTTGAATTTTAACTATGTGATTGATTTCCTATTGGAACCAATACATCGATTTGTCGACAACTTTGCCAAGTACTTAGGAAAGGTAAGTTCAAAATAAATTAAGTTTAGTATTTTTCGTTGGCTCATACTTATAATGTCCAACATCCATGGGCTGAGTTCGAGGGAACCCACCAGAGGCAGGACCCTGCCAGCATGGTGATGATAGCAAAACCTCCATAAATGTGGGAAGCATTTTCAGCAGTGGAAATGTGTGCTGATGAAGAAGTATTTAAATCTTTTGTTATTGGTAAAACACAAAGGTTTTCCCTTAATGTGGTGGTTATGGTGCTGAATGAACCACCTTAACTTTTCCTACTTTAGATATATTTTACCGAGTCCATTATGTGATTGAGTGATTTTACAAGTTATGGACAAGACAAACATGCATAATTTTTTGAGTTGTGGGTTGTGTAAAGTGTGTTGTATGTTTATTATTACCAGAATGACACATTTTAGTTTTCAACCTTAGATGAAAATGAAAGAAACTGCAGATTTAGGGACCCATTAAATGTGTCGAGTTTGAAACCATTCTATCAATCTCTTCCTGAAAATAGCACTGCACGCACTATCTAAATGTTCTTTAATATAAGGATTTTAAGTGAAGTTTCTGCGATGCCCCTGTTTGTGCCCCACAATGAGTTGTAACTTCTGTTGAAAGAAAGCATTTGACATGACTGACAACTCAAAAAATATGCTTGCTTGGCCTCAGCCTAAAGGTGGGTACTGCGTTACGGGGCGTAATGTAACGTTGTACAGCGAGCGTTAGTGCAGTCGGTATGGGGAAAGAAGGCGCTCGCAATGAGCAACGAGAAGAGACTAGCACACGGTGTATCATGCTCGCTGCAAATGGTATATTAAGCCCTGTAACATCAGCCCATGTTTAGGGTAAACTTGACAGACAATTTTAATTCTATTTCAGATGTTCGTATCCTGTGTGTCAGTGCTGACTACAGCCGTAGTACTGATAGCCTACTGGGTAGGGCTTCCATATTGGTGGGAGCGGAATCCCCAACTAACTGTCTGCCTGGTATTCTACGGGAATTGGCTATTGCTGAACATTCTTTTTCATTATTATATGGGAGTGACCACTCATCCAGGATATCCTCCACATGTATGTAGCAAAAATAATTATGCTTGCATTATTCCATGTAAAATCCGTTACTTTGTATTTTGTAGTACAAAATACAAAAAATTTAGTAATTTAGTAACCTAAATAGGTATTGTTAATGAATCAATGTTGTTGAGTCGGGGACAACACATAGTGTTAGAATCTGCGGGACATTATGTATGGAGATACATAAACCTAATATGTCTATCTAATTAAATTCTATTAAGATCTGATCAGTTGTTAGTCATGTAAAGGTAAAACATAGAGAAACCGGCAGACAAGAGGTACTCGCATTTGTATTATTAGTATATCCATAAGGAAGTACTATTGTATGGATAGATGTGTTGCAAACCTTTTGAGGCTAGAAAATTGTCGGCACCATACACAAATCCAAGTACATATACTTATTTATTTACTTATAGAATATGCACCTAACAGAAGCAGCAAGTGTGTGCAAAAAGTGCATCACTCTGAAGCCCCAACGCACTCACCACTGCTCTGTGTGCGACCGCTGTATCCTTGCTATGGACCATCACTGCCCATGGCTCAACAACTGCGTTGGATATTATAATGCGAGGTTAGTGTTCTCATCAGCACACATTCGTCTACTACTGAACATGCATCCCCCAAACAAGGAAGGGTTCGCCATGGTCGCCGCGCTTGGCAGGCGGATTGATGATCGCAGTCGAGGTTTTGAGTAATGCACTGAAGGAAGCTGCTGCTCTTACTCTGGTAAGTTCCCTTAGTCGGCTCTTACGTTATGCACGGCCTGAGTTGGACCCTCCTGGCCTACATAGAGACATGCTGTTGATTTGTGAATGGTAACAGAGTGACTGTCCGCCTTTTGAACCCCGTTAACTACAACTAAAAACCCCTCGACTGATTTGGACTCACAAAGTTACCAGCACATTTCCCGGACCGGATATCTACCAAGATATTCGCTGCCCCTATGGATTTCTGTTCAACGCCAGTTCGGAAGTTATGCTCGAAGCAATTTCTAAAATGTAACAAGCTGCCGTTGAGATCTTCGTTCGCTTTACTCACTAAAGATAAATCAGCCAATTGCTAGTCAGACTCGCATAGTAGGGTACCATCTTTCCTCTTCCTCTTCCGTTCTTTGTACCATCTTCATCATATAAACACCAATTTTTCAAGATGTCGTGTAATTTTCCTAAAACAAACTAAGTATTGCTTCGTATTGTGTTGTGTCGAGTCATGTCAGAAGCAATCGGTTGAATACATGGCTGCGACGCAACACACTGAAATACTAACAGTACCAGGTCCCTTGTGTTATGCTTGTTTGGTAGAAATGTCTGCAAGCGATAGGACCGCCAATTGCAGGACACGATAGTTAGTTTTTTAAGAACTTCCTGTACTATACTGTAACTTCTTTCCTGCAATAAAGCTCAATAATGTGTTTTTAAAATCGATCAAGGTATTTGCCGGAAGGGGCGTCTAATACTTTGATCGTTCGTTAAAATAAAAGCAATAAGCTTCAGACGCGACGCGACACAGTAGTGTGTTTCTCCCTTTAGTACCTGTAGGATTGACGTTCCAGTAGTGTATTTCTCCCTTTACTACCTATACTACCCGTAGGATGGACGTTCGTTGCCGAAACATAAGGCTTACCTACCATGTTTTAATTCCAGATATTTCTACCTCTACATGGTGTATATGGTGGCGGGAGTGGTGTTCGTCATAATGGCTGGCATAGAGCTCGGCTATCAAGTCATGTGGGTCAATGACACAGGTAACTACTTACCTACTTCTTGTTTAACGTTCTTGTGTACGTTCTAAGCTAAAAAGCAATGAACAAATACAAGTTTCCACAACTGATATACACGCACAACAACAACAATCGATGAACTTAAGCTTTTACAAAATTACTAAACACAGGTAGCTCAGCTTTTCGACTCTTCTTCAGTCTTAGAATTGTTTTACAATTTCTCATAATACGGACAGCTTCGTGACGTAGATACTCTTCAAAAATTGGTATGGATAAGGACGGATAATTTAATTTTAATATGTAATTACTGAATGGTTGAGTTGAGAGTACCGTGAGAGTACCTTATCTCGCACTTTTAAGCACTTTTTACATTTGGATTGAAAAAATATGTAAAGACACGCTGGGGTTAGCAAAAACAAAAGAAGTACGATCAAAATTAGACTAAAAGAAAAGATTAGGTGATAAAGTTATGATAACAAAGAAATTTATTAATATCCCAAAAATCCCCTGAGTGTCAGGGCTTACGCACTATAATAACAAAAACCTTATGATATCAATAAAAAAACAAAAGAAGTGCAGAACAGTAAGTGACTTTTATTACACGAGCGGATTTGTATCTTTTATTCACGTCGTACATGTTCAGCGTCTAAGTCTAGAGGAAAGCGGATCTAGGCTCAAACTTAGGCTTTAGGCTCTTTAGACTTAAACCGCTAAACCTAAAGGTGTAGCGGTTTCTGTTGTTTTGAGTGTATACGGGGCTTTGGAGTCTTCATCTGTCCTACGCTTTTTGGCGGTGCGGTGCCTGTACGTTTTGTTTACATTGCGTAGGTAGAAGTTGTATTTTTGTTTTGTCGCGCACTCTTCATTACTTTCACTGCTTTTACTGCATAAAAATTACAGGCCTCTCCGGGATTTGCCAAATTTTCATTAAGAGCTGCATAATCGTGAAAAGGTGACACAGAGTTACTCGCGCTTAAATAATAACAGTAGGTATAAATGAATCTGATCCGTTTAGTGGCCTTATCGCGAAAAGTTAGGGGGCAGATCTGCTTCTGCATTTTTACTAATATGAAAAATGATAACCATCGCACGAATTATTAAAATTAAATGTTCTTCAAAGGTGGTCTTCTGCCGAACAACGATCCCGATCTGATTGGTCACCCGGTGCGAATAAACCAAAGCGGCTCTCTCGTTCCTGTCAAGGAGTTCGAAGAATACGACGCGTTTAATTCTCCCCGAGAGCACGACCTGCCCGTTCCACCAATCACAGAGGCGCATAGGATATGCGCGCACCCGTGGAAGCGACGAGCGGTATTTTTCATGGCATTCACTTGCGTCGGAGTGGCCGTTTCACTTACAACTCTCTTAATAATGCACGGGCGGCATATTAGTAAAGGGGAGACAAGTGTGGAGTCAGCTGTGAATGCACGAACGCGTGGTGTCGTGAAATCGTTTAAGCATCCGTATGATTTCGGGAGACTGAACAATTGGAAGCTGTTTTTGGGATTGACACAAGGAAGAACTTTTGTGAGACATGTATTGTTCCCTTCCCGCCATTGGCCGGTGGGTAACGGTGTGCTTTGGCGCACTGTGCATAATGTCGTAGATTATAATGAGGACTGGCCATAAGACGTTGGAAATGTACATTTCCAGTCCTAATATACATATATATAGTATATAAGGGCCTTCATCCAGACCAGAGCTGCGTCGTCATCGTCTCAATGTTAAAGCTGCGAGCAGAGTCTGCCACTTTCGTACTTTTAGCCCGACTACAAAGAAATGTAATCCGGGTTGCAGACCGCAATTTAAAATAACTTAGTTATGGCTCAGCGCGCATAGCTGAGGCAGTTTTTATACAATATGTGTGCTGACTGCAAACTGAGCTATGTGGTATGAAAAACTGCGTCAGCTATGCGATCTTTGCTAAACCAAGGTTAGCTTAGCTTTCGGTCTGTTATCCGCATAATAGTCTTTAATTTCACCAGACTGACTAAGGCCATATCAAAACAAGATCCGTCAAGTGCGAGTGTGACTAGCGTGCCGAGGGTTTCGAACGTTTGTCAAGTATACCAATATGTACTATAGGTACCGGTTAGACACTTTGCTATTTGATGAATACCTAAAATTATAGGTATGACCTAAATTTCAGATGTTTGCAAACTTCGGAGTAGGAGAGGTATTAGTAAATTTTTCGAGTTTTGAAAAATATTTCAAAAAGTATGATATCTACAGCAATTTAAAAAAATGTTTTGAAATGTACAAACTTTCATTTGATACCCCACCACGATGACGTACCCCTTTTAAAATTTCGACATCACAATTTGTACTGAAAATTTTCATTTTAATTTTTTTTTCTTTTAATCTGTGCAAGCGCATGATATTTATTATTATTTTAAATTTCAAGTTATTTCCTGCTGTAGTTGCTGAGATATTAAAGACGGAAAAAATTACAGAAAAAGCGAGACCATAATGGTTTCGAAACCGATCTCCGATCTTTTTGATCTTTTTATGTAAAATGTCAAAAAACCCAATATGGCGGTGAAAGCCATTTTCAAAACCCTAGCAAACGCTACGCATTCAGGTTTTTTATTTATAAAAAAATATTATTTATTTCAGCAACTCGACGTGGTTCTTGTCTGGTTCGTGATTGCCTTTAATATTCTGGTTTTCTTGACTGTTGTGAGTAAATAGAGCTCTTGTATTATGGTTGTAAATCAGATCTCAAACGCTGACGACTTGCATTTATGACACATCGACTTAGATTATAAGTGTTAGATTATAAAACTTTCCGTTTTGTAAGACTAATGTTCTGTAGATTATTCTTTTGATTCCTGCCTTTTACTTAGAAACGTAAGCTCCATGCACTATATCAGTGCAATGTTTGATATTTTTTATTATATGTTTTAAAATAGATTTATAAGAAGATTATGTGTCCGTTTTACCCAAGGTCAACAATGTAAGGCAATCGAAAGAAACAGCCGTTAATGCCTGTATATTTTGAAATTACCAAGAAAATCACATGCACACAAAACCTATAGCAGCTAACCTAGGGCACCTACCTAACCTAAACTAGATCCAAGAAATTTGGCAAGAAGCAAAGTTTTATAACACAAGTAAACAAAAAAATCCGAAATCCGTAAATATGTAATTAATTCACAGAAAAAAACATTTTTTATTCTCGTTATGGACCAAAACCTTTATGGTACTTTCCGTTGACCTAGAATCATGAAATTTGGCAAGAAGCAAAGTTTTTTTTCTAGACGTTTTTGACAAACAGACTTATTTTCGAATAACTTATTTTCTATTAGTATGGATAATTAATTAGTCCACCGGTGGTCGTACATAGCCACCTTCTCGAAGCTGTTTCCGAGTACACTTACCTTGGGCAGATTCTGTAGTTGGGTAAAAACAATCTAACCTAAAAACATAAACTGAAACATAAACGTTGCTTAACTTCAGTGCTTCCAGGTACTCTCTTTGGTATGGCCGTCAGACCCTTTAATTATTAAATTTTATTTATTTTATTATTTATTAGCGGCAATACTTATAGGTACACACCCTGTCAAAATTTCAACTGTTTACCTAAAATGGTTCAAGAGATACCTTGACAAAAGTAGAACCAAATATCCAAAAAAATCGATATAGGAGCAATATAGTATGGGAGCCCCCTTTAATTTTAATAATTATGTAATTTTTATTGATTGTTGTTGTAGTGGCACGAGAAATACACATTCTGTGTAAACTACATCTGTCTATCTACTTTTTACGGTTCATGAGATACAACCCGTTGACAGACGGACGGACAGGCAGCGGAGGCTTAGTAATAGGATCCCGTTTTTACCCTTCGGGTACGGAACCCCAAAATGGTATATAGAAAATAATAAATAAAGATCTAGTGTAGGTAGTGTTGTTTGATTTTATAAATGTGCGTGTGAGTAGGTATGTGGTAGTAATTTTTACATTATTGGCAATAATATCACAACGTTATCATCTCAATAAACAAAATATAAAAGTCGAAAAAAGAGTGGACTTCACTGGAGAACTAAGGATTTATCCTATTAGTTTGAATTTTTTTCAAAAACTATGAAGGTCCTCGTAACAACATATTATTTAGTGTAGTAAGAAAGTCCGTGCGCGTTGAAGTCTTTTGTATGCTATGCCAGTCCTTCGTAGCATCGTAGCATCGTGCTACGACGGTCTACGTTAAAGTGTTTCTCTATAAGGGGCCTTCCCCATCCCCCAAGTGGGAAGGGTAGGGGAAAGTGAGATAATTATATAACAGAAAAACGAAGACAAAGACAAAAAAAAAATCTCAACACAATGGTGAAATCCGCAACGTTCTGCGACGTCTATTTTCTAAGATTAATATGAGTTTTGTGATTTTTCGCGCAAATGTCCTTCGCGCAAGTGTCCTGATAACCGCTAAGCTTGGGCTAGATGATGCGGTGTGCATAGTCCAGCATCATTATTATTATACATATACTAGCTGCGCCCCGCATTGTTGCCCGTGTTGTGATTTTTACGTTTATCGTGGTAATTTTTGAAATTTTTGTCGCCATAAAAACCTTCCAAAGACTTCAAGAAATGTTAAAAAAAAAACACTAGCTAAATTTGAGCCAGCCGTTCTCGAGTCTTGCGCTTAGCAGCATTTAGCGAGAAATTTTTATTTATGTAGATTATTAATATTATTACTAATTAAGTATTATTTATTAAGTACTTAAATGAAAATTAGAACTTCCTTGTTCTTGATTTTAAACACATTTATGAAACTTCTTGATTTGAGATCCTTTCTTCAATATGTATTGATAACTCGACACGTGATTTTTTTTGTTGCAGCTATCTCTAACCTTCACTATAGGTAGCTAACTTCTGATCAGAAAGTTTATTACTTTTAAGTGCAACTCTACGTTTAGAACATTTGCAAAACAAATTTAGTTGGGCGTTCGTGCATGCCAATAGTAACTCTATTACAATGAAATAGAAACCATAGGAACTGGAAGACAAAAGTTGTCAAACATCGTAATTCGTATGACGTTACCAGCTGTCAAAATACAAATAAGTGACATGCCCTCACGTCTGTCCGAGAAGGCATCCAGCCTCCGACTGAAGTTAGTGGAAACAATTTTGAACTTAAATTCAAAAGGTTGTCTGAATTATTATTCAAACTAACCTTATTAGGTTAAAATTCTTTTAGCAAAATATTATCGTTGTTGCAATTACTTCATAAAACGCCTTACAAAAATGTGTTTTTTGGTATTTATTATTATTGTATTGAATCCTATACAAAATACGATTGATTAACGAAAAGATAAAATGTTCAAGTATTTGTTTTAATATGTTTAATTCATTTAGAGTTATTATATTTTCTGTGAGAGTTAAAACCCGTGATTTTTTAAAGTGTTTTTGTCCAGTGATTTTTCATAAAACTACACAAAATATTTTAAAAGGAAGGATAAACTTTTAATGAGCAGTTATTTTTTTAAATAATGTGATATTTTTCATCACTTAGATCAGATGCGCTTTCGAGAAATCTTAAGGACGGCAATGTCGGAAATGTATGCATGAGATTTTGGATACCCCTTAAGTAGGTACTTAGTTGCATAGTGGGTCTTAAACGGGTTCTTAATTTTATAGACTATCTGTGTAGTTATTAACAGATTATAACTAATTGTTTATCCATCTAGTCCATAGCTATAAAAGAGCAGCTATTGTAAGAAGTTTAAAAGGAGAATAAAATACCATTTTGAAGGTAACCTCGTGTTTTATTATATTTGTTCCTATTATCCTACATATTTGTAACCTACATATTTGCATTCTACATTAAGGTGGAACGTGACGCTAGTTTAAAAACTCTCCCGTTTTTTGTGATTTCTGCATTCTACGAGTAATTTAGATAGCAGATAAGAAGTTCTACGCAATATACAAGCCATTTGTTATAAACCCAGGCTAAAACAAATTTTGAATCGATTGTCGTATAGGAGTATTTTGTCATGTAAGAGGTTTATTTGTTACTAAAATCAACATAATGTCGATATACTTTCAAACTTACTTGTAGAACCTAGAAAATGGTAAAGTCCCGATTTTTTTTCTCATGTGACGTACCACCTTAAGACATCTTATCTATAAAAGACAATATTTTTTCAACAATAATTCCTACATAAGTGATGTAATTTTCTTAAAACTAAGTATTGCACATTATATTTTTGCTACCTACCTAGAGGTTAATTTGGTTGTTATCGAGGTAGGTATAAGTATCACTGTAGGTATACAGGGTGTTCTCAAATTAGTGCACAATACTGGAGGAAGTTGTTCACCTGCTACCGCAGATTGACCGCAGTGAACAAACCAAGCCGCAAACGTGCTACAGTAAATGCACATTTTTTTAATTTTATATCTTATTATTGTATTAATCCATCCCAAACTTGGCAACCTCTTCGATGCGCGCCTCCTCTTCTCGGCCCACCTGACGGCGACCGCAGTCAATGACCGCGCCAAAATAGGGCATTCTTAAGAAAATTTAAAATTCTGCAAAAACGTAGTAATCTTTTGCCTCTTGGTTTTTTCACTGAATATTAATCCGTGGTAGCAGGCGAATAACCTTCTTCAGTATTGTGCCCTAATTTGAAAACACCCTATATGTATAAGGTTACTACAATCTGAAGTTAATACTATAATTATTACATCAAAATCGATCGTTCTACTTTTGCGATCACAATCAAATTAAAACAACAAAAACTACACTGTTTGGAGTAAGTACCTACAACACACTTTCGGCGCAATTACTAGTGCCATTAAAAATTGTTCATTAAATTTTGTCAATAATAAGTCATATACCCTAAGTTTTGTTCTTGCTTAAATGAAACGCAATCATGAGTGTTTCAAATGGAAGACAATAGCTGAGGCAGTAATATGGCGGCCATTGACATAACTTCACTATTCAACAAGACATTAAGTGAAGTGTACTTAATACATGTTAATACATGCGGGTTTACACAGAGGATGCCAGCACTACCCAACACCGTTAGATTTCCGAGAAGATGACTTTATCACCCCACAGCATAGCCAAGGAGCGCGCCCCCTCCACCCCCGACTCCCGCGAATCGTGCGCAACGAGCTCTCTAGCGCAGTTCACGCAGGGAAGCGGAACGCGTGCAATTCTTAGGTACCGCACTCACCCTTAAGATGTGATGATCTCAATGGTATGAAACGTTTGTGTTCTTCTAACAAACAAGGTTCGTAGTTAACCAGCAGATTTTCATACCACAGCTCAGTGTGTATAGTTTGCTTGCAATATTAGAAAATGCGTCAGCTCTGCGAGCTAAGCCAAAACAAAGTTAGCTCAATTCATTATGAATGTGAATTCATTATGAATTGAGCTAAAAACTGCGTGAGCTAGGCGAGCTCAGCAAAACTAAGCTCTACTTAGCTTAGGTTGCGGTCTGCAGCCGTATTACGTATGTAGACTTGTTCCTTGATGCTAGCCTGGCTAAGCAATAGTTACCTAGTAGTTGTCTATAAAGCTGCCGTACCACTAGTGAGAAAGTACACATCTACCTACCTACTTCCTCAACAATCTAATTCTATCTAATTAAATGTTGGCCTTACAGCGTGTTTCAACTACACTTGAGAGCAATAAAATCGCACATTCGCACATTTTTACTTAAAAGTTCAATTTTTTTTTTATTTGGAGCTTACAGCAAATTAAAATCAAATTAAATTAAAGTGCATAATCTAGGCATTCGCAGAACTGATAAAGGGTTGACATTTACCTTTAAAAACAACTCATTAGCAACAAAACAATAGACCCCCTTATGTCGCTCGATCCAGGTAAGGCCGGCGGCGGGATTTATCGCAGGTATAAAAGAGTGCATATTGAGGGAATGGTCATCATTTGCATACCAACGTACAGTGTGAAAGGTTCTCTATTGATATTGGCTTCAAACGGAACACGAAAATGGATACTACACCAGAAGTAGCCGCTCAAGTGGTTGCCCTTGTTGAATCGGGGCTTAAGCAAAGTCAAGTGGCTCGAAAATTGAGTTTGAGCCGATTTACCGTTCGGCGTGTATACCAGAGGTATCAAGAGACTGGTGGCTACCAACGGCGACAAGGATCGGGCCGTCCCCGTGCTACAACAGAGCGTGATAACCGCTTTCATATAACGACATCTTTAAGAAATCGTCGTTTGAACGCAGTTCAACTGGGCCAACGACTTCAAGAAGTTCGTGAAGTAGAAGTTAGCCGGTGGACAGTCAGAAGACGATTGAGAGAAGGTGGCCTGACTGCACACAGGCCAGCAAACAGGCCGAAATTGACCCCAGCCCACCGAGAAGCCCGCCTTCAGTTCGCTCGAGACCATTTGAATTGGACCGAAGAGCAGTGGAGTGCAGTCCTGTTCTCTGATGAGTGCAGGATGTGCTTGCATGGCAACGACGGACGGGGGAAGGTGTATAGAAGATCGGGAGAACGATTTGCCCAATACTGCATAACAGAACGTGTCGCCTATGGCGGTGGATCAATCATGTTTTGGGGAGGCATGTCTATGGAAGCAAAAACCGAGCTTGCCTTCATCACCGGACCGAATACTGGTTGCCAATCAAGAGGATTGACTTCCATACGATACATTGAGGAAGTACTCGAGAGCCACGTCGTACCTTTTGCTGGGTTTATCGGCGAAAACTTTCTGTTTATGCAAGATAATGCAAGACCGCATACTGCTGGCATAGTGATCGAGTACCTTCAAGAGGTGGATGTGACCGTTATGGAGTGGCCAGCTCGAAGCCCAGACCTCAATCCCATCGAACATCTATGGGACGAGCTGAAAAGAAGAGTTCGAGGCCGAGATGCTCCTCCATCGACTCTACAGGAGCTGCAACAGGCGATCGCAGAGGAATGGGAGGCTATTCCTCAAGTCTTTACCAAAAGTCTAGTAACATCAATGAAAACACGGATGGAGTCAGTGATTCAGGCTAGGGGAGGGAACACTCGGTATTAATAACAAACTTTAAATAAATTTAACTTTTAATTTCATAACTTTGACACCAATACTTGAATAAAGAATTTTTTACTAAACATGCATTTTTGTTATTGATCCACAAAAGCATTTTTATGTAATGATTGAAAGACAAATCAGATACCACTGGATAGGTATTAAAATAGACTATGAATCTGCATTACAGAAACATAATATTTTTTGTTTTTTTTTTAGTTATGTCAAAAAATCATGAATGTGCGATTTTTTTGCTCTCAAGTGTATTATTAGGCACCTTACTTAACTATCTATTAACGCTATAACATTTCCCCTTTCGTGCGTCACTCTTTTTGCCTCTATGGATTCGCTCTAACAGGAAACCCATTGTCCTAGGTGAGCAATAAACGCGACGCGACGCCCACTTTCGAGAAACAAAACAAGAACGTACAGTTACGTGTTGGCGCGAGATACAATTGTTTTTGTTTAAATTTTTTCTGCGTTCTACAAGGAATAAAACTAGCGCCTAGGACAAGAGGAGGTACATAAGTCTAGTTGTGGAACTGCAGGTTATCTGAGCTAAGGGCGAGGGAAGTGAGGACACTGCGTCGTTGAGGGTTCACTCCCAAATTCTCCCAGTTGATCCAGGACAGCCTCGCTGTTAGATCTAGAAAATAAATCGTAATATGATCATTTATTTACCTGCTAAAAGTAGACTGGTTTTGATCGTGCAATACAGAGATCTTTTTCAGCGAGTTCAGTTTTCCTACCTCTACGTTAGTCGTCGGCACGCACAATATTGTTTCTTTTTGTGACTTCTTTTATCGTCTGTCGTCTTAACTGCAGACTTTATACTAATACGAAAAAAAGCTTAAATTTATAGTAAAACTGTAGGCAGCTATAGCTACGATTTTACCGCTAGTATTCCAATTGGCGCGATCTGCCTTTATCTCCCCACGTAGACATTTCTCCACATATGTCAGAGGATCGTAGTCCGCGTCTAAAACCTGGGAAATAAATTAATTTTGTTAACATTGTTAACTATCTTGTATTGTTAGTTAAAAACGAACTTGTTTTTGGTCACTGTAACTTTTTAGATAGGGGAAATCTGTAATATTCCTTGGGAGTTTATTACACCACCGGCGTGATTAATATGGATACCCATACGCCAAATAATAACACCTACTAAAGTCTCTGAGCTAAGTCGCGGACAGACAGATGGACATGGTGATAATATAAGAGTTCCTGGCAGACTATGGTACCTAAAAAGAGACATTGTGACTGTAAGCTGAAGCACCACAGAAGTAACCTTGATGGGACAAGCATAGTCTTATGGGTTTTATGGAGTGGGACAAGAGCTTGGAAGCCTACACGAGACAGTGAGTTAGAGAGTGGCACAAGAGTGTGCCCTATTTGATAGTGACCAATTGCCTACCAACAACAATTTAGTTTGTTAGCATGTGGTGTTAACTCAAGTACTGACAAGTGTTGTATTATTATTTTTATAATTGCATATTTAGTGTTAAACCGTATGTATAGAGTAGTCTTAGGTTTAAGCAACTTGTTACCTTATACCGAATAAGCTCTGCGATCATTAATCCAATATCGTTACCAAACAGCACAAAACATGCATTCAAATATACTCGTTATCTTTAAATACATTTTACAGTATTATGACTTCTGAAGCTTGTGCTTCAAAAGAGTGACCCGCGTGTTGTCTGTCATCTGATGCCGTCAATATGAAATTCATCTAAATGTCACGAGTTAAGGCATTTTGGTATTTAAATACATATTTTTGAGCTGTGCTGCAGCGGTGCTTTCCAACTGTGCTACAAGTTAACCTTGTAGCACATTCAATAAATAATTTGTAAGAGTTTGAAGTGTTCCACTGTTGGTACCCACCAACAGTTTCATCCACTGTTGGTGGGTAACAACAGTGGATGAAGTTACTACTTTATATGTAGTTAGTACTTTATATGTAGATAGTGAAACCAGATGATAAATGATGGTGCAAAAAGAGTCCTCTGTCTTACCTCCCTGAGAAGAGCTATGTAAGCGATGGCCAGACGAAGTGTGTCGATCTTGCTGAGCCGCTTCTCGTACGGAAACGTAGGCACGTGGACCCGCAGTTCATCGAACGCCGAGTTTATACTGCTAAAGTTACAACACAATACACGCGTTTTAGCTTTATAGGGCTGGGATATCTGATTGGCCTTAGAAATAAGTTGGGACTAACTCGGTTTTAGAAACCAAAATTGTTTTGCAAACCAAGACATATATGAAAACGAGGTGGAAATTCGAGGTCTCAATGCACGTAATCTGAGAGCAGCATTGCTTTATAGGTCTAGAAGACCCCCTGTGTCGCCTTTAACGGACAGACAAAATCTAAAATGGTTTTGAACGCGATTTGATCCGATGATACCAGTAGTGTTAAATGCTGGCCACCAATATTTATTTGGTTTTGTAACCCCTTTGTTTACTAAAATATCTAGGATTCCAGAACTGTGTACTGCTGGTATCGTGTTAGTGAATAGGTACGCGTCGCCGTTTGTATAGGTACATAGAGTCTGTCGGCGTAACCACTTGAAATTAAGTATTTAATTACATCCAAACTATAACTGTAACGCTCAAGGGAAATATCGTGAGCTCAAACAGTCTGGGCCGTGAGCCTGGCGCAAGAACGCCCATACCAGAAGGGGAAAGGTGTTTAATATTTAAGAACTTTTAAAATTGTTATCCACAATTTTTCTTCAGATACGGAATCTGTGCGGTGGCAAACCGCGTGGTTACTATTAAACCAATGCTTGATCGACGCGGTCTCTAGTGTTTGAACGTCCCGACGTAAATCAGATCCACGCGGTTGATCCACATGGCAACATCAGCGCTGACTTCGTGTCTGATCTTACAATACTTTACGAAGAATTAGAGTGCGAGTTGACACAGCAGATTAAAACTTAGTTTTTTAGAATATATGATATAGAAAAAGTTTACCTAACCATCAAGCACAACATAAATACAATAAAAACAAAAAGCAGTAAAATAAACATGCTTGAGTCACCAAACGATCCCTGTCTCAGCATATGTTGGTTGTAAGCACTTGCTTTGAATACTGCAATAGTTTTTAACACATTTGCGTCCAGTGATAGACAGAAGGTCATCATCAGCATGTTATGGTGATGGTCTCCACGATGGATCTGTTATGGTTGTGGATGGATGATTTTAAGACTCAAGCATGTCAGAAAATTAACATGCTTGAGTTACAAAACCGAAACTGTCTCGGCATGTGTTGGTTGTTTGTTTCCAACGCTGGTCTTGCAACAGAGCCGTTTCGCGAACTATGGGGTTTTGTTAATAACAATCAACGCTGCTCTTTCAACAGAACCGTTTGGTGGCTGGGTTTGAACATTTTGTCCAAATACATTTATAAAGCGGACATTGGTACCCATTGGGTCCGGACCTCAGCATCCGTCGGCGCTCGCGCACATTGGCGGCGGCGCGCTGCACGTGGTACGGCGAGCCTCCGCACTGGTACTCGGGCTCCACGGACGATTCCAACAGCACGTCTGTCAAAAAACAAATTTTAATCAAGCAATAGGCATTGTTTTTTAAACATTAAAATCAAATACATTTTATGAACTGAAGTCTCACAATTTCATGGTCTTTAGCTAATTATGAGAATTTAAAATTAATGTTTTGAAGTCGGTTAAAAACATGTTTCCTGTTCTTGTCGTGGACAAAATAATTTCTTACTTGTAGGTACTAAGTTATTCATAGCTACAGGAACGCGGACGTATTGCAGAAGAAGCCGTTCATCAGAACTACATCGTACCATCGACCACTCTGCCAAGCAAGAGTGAACAGTGGTCAAGAATGAGAAGGTAAATCACAAGCTGCACTGACCTGAGTGCAATCGCCCTGGTGTGCTTAAGCACATAGGCAGCTAGAGGCAGCTACAAGGCGTATACGACTGAGAAAGATAAGCTGACTAACTAACCTTGGTGCAAGGACCTGGTGTGCTGATGCACGTACGCAGCTAGTGGCAGCTGCAGGCGCCCTCTGGTGGCTGCGTACACGCATGAGGGCAGCTCCGTCGTCAAAGTCGACCCTTCATCGTCCGATCCGTCGGCATACGCGAACTTCAATGTGGAGTAGTCGATGCGGTGGTCGCTGGTAGAAAGTTCTAGAGTTTATTTTATATCCTGCGCCCCGCGGCTTTGCCCGCTTGGAAATGTATTGCACACCCCTTAGGGATAGTTTTGTAAAAATAAAAAATACGTGTATCATTATTTACTTTATAGTTTATTAATACCGAGTTTTGAGTGAATCGAACCAAGGAATAATAATTGTCCATATAAACTACCACCCAATTTAAACCCCTCAGAGGAGAAGAAATTTCATTTAAACAGGTTAAGAAGTTACGAACATACGTGGTAACAAACATTCACACGAACTTTCGAATTTATAATATTAGTAGAATAAGTAAAGATATATGGCTGCTGCACCGATGAATAAGAATAAGGGGTACTGAGCAAAATTTGCGCCACTTCCTTTTATACAAAGAGCTAATGTTTGTTAGTTTTGGCTCACTGTACATGATTTGAAAGAAGGTGACCAAAAAAGTTTACGCCCCCCGTCATAGAGTACTTCCGCGTACCCTATCGGCCTAGCCACTCTACAGACGGGCTGATTCTACCATCCAGCGGCGTCATATAGATCATACTAAAGTTTTCAACAGGCGTGGCGTAGCATGTTCGTTGCCTGCTACGAAGACCCGTATTACGCCTGCTAAGCGCTACGAAGAATCGCTACGATTTTGTAGCAATCCGTATCTTATTGTAGCAATAGACGTAGCGCTCTACGACGAAAAGAAGATCACGCAGAGTGTATAAAACCTCGAAATTCGATTATAGCTGCTCGAGCTGTATCGAGCTATAGCTAATAATAAAGAATAGAGTGGAAGCCTCGCATGGTTTAATATAGAGAAAGCAGAGACTTACACTAATATCTCTCGGTTTCTCAAATTCTAACCTAGAGGACTCGAATATTCTTACGTCCATTTATACGGTTCCGTAATCCGTACCCAGAGGTTTTCAACGGGCCCCTATTACTAAGCTAAGCATACACTTTATTCGAAGATTGGTTTCTTTCATCGGATATAGACGGACAGGGACATGCATGGTGATGATGCATTCATGTTAATGAATTAACACTAATTGAACATTGGCGTATCTAGCTTTATATTCCAGGGGGCCTGGCTGCCTGGCTGGGTAACTATGTCAGGCAAAGGAAAGGGCAAAAAAGATGGCGGGGCATCCTTTTACGGCCGACAGCAAACACAGCAAGATATTGTGAAAACAGCAGAGCGAGCTAGGTTAGGTACTCGAATTGGCGTCGTTTTTTGGCTTTTGTACATACATAATACAGTACCTAACAACGACCAGCGAAGCGAGCCTGCTTGCTTTCTAGTCAAGAAGAAACGAAAATATTTGGGGCTTTTTTGAGGTGGTTGGAAAAATGTTTATAAGTGAAGAATGCCAAAACGAACCAGGATCTAGGGTTGCCGGCTACCCTACATCCTGGCGTGGGCACTGGACCGTCGCTGTGCGATTACGCTAAAATATCCCATTCAATGGATCGCCATCCGGGGAGATTGGGTATAGACGATATCGGTTTCCATCACATGGTACAAAAACAAATTGATACAATTTTCAGGCTGGATCGAGCCGACCGACGACGAAGCTATCAATGTCAAAATATTACAAATGTCAAACTCAATTGTTATGTTTTATTTTTATTTATTTGTTATACTTATGTTACATAACGTTAAACCTCCACTTAAGTTACTCACACTAGACCTTATTTTGCTCGACTACGTTTTATTACTTACTGCAACGCAATGTATTTACTGTTTGTATCTTTGAATCAGAATTGCTATAATCGAGAAAAAAAGGTTAATTTTGAGTAATACGACAATTGATTTTGACTTTCCGTCGTTGATCGGTTACATCCCACAAGAAAGATATTGTATGCTTTTTTTATACCATATTGAAAACCGAAATCGTTTATTCCCTTTCTGGGTGAAAGGGAGATTTTGGCGTAATCGCACAGGTTACGCGCTTCTGGGGTGGGTCGGCCCCAGGGACATCCCCATTATACGCCTATGTAATTGAACATTGATAGTTACGTGTGTTGTGTAATTAACTCGGTTATAATAATTGCATACAGGGTAATTGGGTGCAAAGATTTAATGCTAAGCTAGCATAGACCATTTAGAATCATTTGAGCCATGGTTGTTTTACACGAAGTCTCACTATTCTTTTTTTTATGATTTTATGGCTTTTGGCGGGAAATCCCAATTCTACAGTCAACAATCTATAATTCACCGAGTTTTATAAATTACATATTATACGAATCTGATAAAACTATGTGGTTTTGTACTAACCAATTATTTATCACAATTACTCGTAATTAACTAAAACTGTTTTGACTGATCTAACATGAGTACAATAATGACGATTGACATTTTTTATGTATTTTTTTTTACTATTTGTTTCCCAACTTCCATGTTTTGTTGAAATAAGTGGCAACTGACAGTGACGTAGCATGTGTCTCTCGGAGTTTCATACTTTGTTTTCTTGGATCATGTGCTGAGGCCATGACTAGGGATCGGCATAGGTAGTGCTATTTAGGGTCAATGAACTGGGATTCCGGGGAATAATTTTCTGAATGTCGATGTAAATGAAATTACTGTTCATGTATGAGTACACACGACGACAAATCAGACTACTAATTTCTGGTTTAGACTGTTCCCGCACAGTGCTGTTTGTCATATTACTTACTGGTCAATATGAATATGATTTCTCATGAAAATTATTTAGGAAAAAGTTAATTGGATGGTTGCTTGAAACTTGTTTCTATAATGTAAACGAATATTTAGAATATGATTTGTAACATAAATGACTAGTACTTTTAATAATAATATGACTCACACAATATTTGCACGCCTGCATGCAGGCTGAATACAGTTACTAATATAATTATCAGACATGCCATTGTAAAATAATTATGTATTCTTGCAAATAAATGATTGATTGATTGATTGAAAAATTGTGGATCTCTCTTGTTGATTCTATTTTCTGTTTAAATAATTTATCTAAATATTTTTTTCTTAGAATTGTTTCGGATGGTAATGTAGGACAATTAGGTCAGTGACAGCACAAATATTTGTACGGGTTATTCAATTGCGACCAAGGAATATTGCACAATATGAGAAACCTCATCAGATCAAAATAAAAATGTTCATGAGGTTTTTTGAATGTCCCTTGATGAACCTACGGAACCTTCGATGTGCCTTTTCAAACTACTTTTTTGGCACCCAATATTTTTTTAACATTTGTGCAATATATTGAATTATTGGTAAATTCGTAAAATAAATCAGGATGATCCTCAAGCCATATGAGTACTGTTCTTCCCTTAAACACAATGGATCTGCAAAACAGCAGGGCTAAAGCAACCTAAACAACGAAAATAGAATAATAAATCGAAACTCTATAATTTATCTCAAAATAGGCACCAACCGTAAAAATTCAGATTACCTATGAAGAATACAAATCCCAGCGTAAAGTTCAATTAGTATCAAGTTGTAGTCCGGTAAATAGCGAGCCAAAGTCGTCACCTAAATAAGAAACGAAACTATGTATGACTGTTGAAAGTTTATGGAGCAGGTTCGCTTAAAGATTTCGGAATACTATAAAATATGAATCTTTTTTTACTAGACAACTGGCTGCAATGCAACCCACTTAGCTTAGCTTACGAACAATTGCGGATGATGACAGTTGTCTACTTCAATTCTAGAAATCTGAATAGGTACTATGTAAAATACGAATTCCTAAAAAAACCATTGTTAATATATATGTCCCGGGATTTAGACGGCATATCCATGTTAAGTTAACGTTCATTAATTCCCGTGAATAGTGCTACCTACGCCGATCACTTGTCATGACGGGTATAAGAACAAACTGATTGAAAACGTTCGTTTTCAAGCATTGCGGTATGGATGACGAGAAGAGAAACGCAGTAAAACCCCGTTTATTTTGGTTGGACTGTACAAAACTCGTTGCGCCTGTTAATCATCAAAACTAAAGTTGGAAGACTCCGAGTGCGAAATATATCAAAGCCATGTTTTATTTGTACAAACACGAAAGCACGTCAAAAATAAAATTTACCTGAGCGGCGGGGAAGTCGACGAATCGGCCAATTGGGCGCGCGCACTTGTCATAGTTTTGGAGTTACGTAAAATTCGCCAAACAATTAAATGTCACAAACACGTAGGTACCTAGTCCAAACTTACACTGAGGAATCTCTAACCGTGTGAAATTATTTTATACCCTCCAGGGGTGGTATTTTAATCGGTACTAAGCGGGATAAGTTTCCGGTAAAGTGTACCCTAAGGCGACTGAATAGAATCAGTTTTTGAAAGCAGGATTTGAGGGTAACGTTCTTTGTTATGTCATCCCTATTTTAGGAAGGAGGGGTTATCGATCGGTCGAACCAAAATGAGGCGGGGCTTGTATGCTCTAGGCGCAGAGTGTTGTACGTGGTTGCGAATTTTCCATGCTTATCGTCATCACTTTCAATCATTATAATCTCAACAACTTATGCTTTACTTTAATTATCGGAGTACACATATGTATTTTAAGAAATAAGCATCGTGTTGCAATATGTAAGTACCTTCTTTCTTACCTACTTTAGTCAGGCGGCAATGACAGGAATTGCGTACCACACAAGCCTTGTGTCTTTCGCAGTAAAAGACAGATAGATAGATGATTAGTTTATTGCACCTTTTTAAATAACATAAGACGTAATTGAAAACAAAAATAGCAGCGCTATTTATAGCTTATTTTCCTAATACTGCCCCGTCAGGCTGATCGTATCTACAAGCATAACCCTGATTATTCCAAAACCCTGAAAACTCTCGTAAATCCAAGTACGTGGCTATTTCCAACACCGCTGAAAAAGTCAGTGTTGGGTGTGTCGAGGCTACCGCCCTCCCCACTACCAAAGGCTGGGGACTGCTTCTGACAGCTCGTTAACTGCAGGCCGACTTCTAAACAGGACTTTCGAGCACTGGGCTGGAAACTACATGGGTGCGAAATGGAATTAAAAGAAAATGCGGATAGCTGCATAAAAATCCACCCTATAAAGGTTTATTGGTAATTCACTGATATTATAGCTGCAGGTTTTGCCCATCATCACGAACATCTTAGTGAAGACACCAGATCATAATTCTTAAACTTTTTACCTATTAGTGATGTCACAACTCTCCTGTTTATGTTGTTTGTAATTTAAACGCATTTTGCTGTGATTTTTAGTGTTTTTTTATGTTTATTATGTATTTTTGTTTGTTTTAGTCAATTCATCAACCTATGTTTGACATTAAAGCTGTGCTTACCGACACACCTACCAAGGATGAAATAGCTTGCATAGAATCCAGTAGAAAGTTAAAATGTGTGAAAAAGCGTGTTCTCAACGACGAAAATAAGAAACCTCAAAAAGCCAAGAAGAAGACTATCAAGAAAAGTACAGGTGATGTCGAAGAAGATGCAGATAATGATTGTTTTTGCTTGTGTGGCCTTAAATCCTATGCCAGTAGCGGATCCAATGGATTCAGTGCCTGGAATGAAAAGGCTGATCTCACGAAGATTGCACTGGGGGCGAGCTGCAATACGTCATAAGTGTTAATAAGATTAGATTAAGATATTTGATTGATTTTAACGAATGATCTCGTAATAATGCCATAATTACCTATAAAAGATTTTTTGCTCGTAATGTTATAGTTTGTAGTTCCAACCATTATGCCAAATGACGAATTAAAGTATTTTTATGAGAAAAAAGGTGTGATTTGTTTATAATTCTTATAAAAGTATTTTTATCTATCAAATATAGTCTAGATACACAGCTGTCACTACATACCTCGGTGTTAGGAGAGTTGTGACAAAGGGAGTTGTTTAAATTTTCGTGGATTTTCTCAGAAACTTTATAACTTTCATGACTGTTTTTAAAAAAGTAAGGATTGAGGTATATTTAAGCATAGAATTCGTAACTGCGGTATGTTTCTTTATTGAGATATGTTTTTTAAGTAAAAATTGTCACAACCCCCCTCGGTCTTCTCTACCCCCTCTGTTCATTGTTATGTTACAAGTAAATGCTCTACTCTATACTCAGCTTTATGAAACTCATGCAACCGCACAAAAAGCTTTACAATAAAAGTCGCCTCAGGGAAATAACGTAGAAACCTTGCAAAAGGCTGTCGTTTTTTACATTTAATAGTTTACTTGCTTTTTATTTAATTTTCTCACTTCGCTTCCTCACTTTCAATCTTTTTCATTAAAAAAGTTATTACGTAATTTGATCTGGCCACTGGAAACTTTATTAGCTGTAAAATGGTTTTGAAAATCGGGTTAGGTTAAGGTTAACGCATTCACTGCCCGCAGGTAGACTAAGATGAAGACGATCCGGCTGAAATTTTGCATAAATGTAGGTACATGAAGGCCAATAAATCCATTCCCACGGGATAGAAATAATGTTTTCACAATACATGCTTGAAAATAGTACCTACTATATACCTGTACGTCGTATAACTCTAACCGAAAGCAAGTGATTATAGCCCTTCTGGCTGAAAAAGGTAATTGTTCTTCCAAACTCAAGCAAATCGAATGAGATCTTTTAGTGCGAGTATCCTTGGTAAAAATTTTCATACATATTTTAAGGTCAAACTAGTAACAAATAAATCAGAACAATTTTGTTTCAAGTTTCAGGGCTGGTCTCCACCAAAGCGGAGACGAGACGAGAGGAGGGTAGATGTGTTTTAAAAAACCAATACAACGCCGTTATTCATACATCTCGTCACCGCTCAGCTTCGGTGTATACCACCTAGCGGAGATATTTGTACTGCACGATCGAAGCGGAGAAGTGAGCTGTGCATTGCAAGCTGGCGACGTGACGGCACGCAGCGGACATGAGAAGAGATGGGAACGGCGTGCAGAGAGCGGCGCCGCTCTCAAGAAACATCCAACACTCGCCGTACGCAGCTGAGGTCCGCTCTAGCACATCTAAGCTTGAGCCAGCACTCATCTCCGCTTCAGTCTAGTCATTACGCATGTCCGCACAGCTTCGGTGTATACACCCTAGCTGAAAAACGTCTATTCTCATCTCTGCTATGGTGGAGTCCGGGCGTCACGTTTACATTTGTACTTTTTTTTAATAAAAAAAAAAGTACAAAAAATTTCTTTAAAATCGGCCAGTAACTTCCACTTTTATAATCTTCATTATTTGTTATGAAATTCGCCTACGTTGAATTAAGAGCTGCACGAAAGCTTTATGCAAACCCGACCTCGAGCTTTTGCCACTTAAGTATATTCTGAAAAACCTACTAACACGTAGTGAATGTTAGGCTAAGAGACCTTAAAATATAAGATAAAAATAAATTATTTTTTTATTATAAATGCGAAAGTTTGGATGTTTAGATTTTTTTTTAAATATTAATTAAATAAATAATGCTGGACAATCCACACAGCATCATCTAGCCCCAAGCTAAGCAGAGCTTGGTACTAGATGACTGATATGCTTAATACATTACATAGATAGATATTTTTATTATATATAGAAAATACCCGTAACAAATATTTGCAGATCGTACAAACATTTGTCCCAAGGCGGGAATCGAACCCGCAACCTCCTGCGTCGCAGGCGGACCTTCGCCCGCCGCGCCATATCGGTCGCCCTCGAATTTTTGTTTTATATTGTTTATTTGTGAGTTCAATCATCATTAAAGTTTCTACATAAACTTCATAACTAACAATATACAGGGTGTCCCGAAACTCAACGTCAAACCTAAAACGCAGAACAGGTGGGTTCATGGCTACCCAGAAAAACCATAAAATTATGGGTCTATCTCCAATAGTTTTTGAGTTATAGGTAGTTTTATACCTGAAAAACAAAAATTTTCTGCCCGGCGTCAAACTTTTCTATACTGTGACTACTAATGTCAATATTTTGTGATTTTTATTTTTGTATTACAAACTCAAATAACACATTCATTTATTGAAGTGTAAAATTAAAACATGATGACCCCATTTTTCGAAGAAAAATATAGTTTATGTAGTTAATTTTTTTGCCAAAATGGTCTTCAATCGGTTAACTTTGACCCTTCATACTGAAAAAAAAATCCACTTCGATAGGCCGGCATGTTATGTTAAAAGTTAGCGCAGTTATCTTAAATTTCAAAATGGTATAATACGTTACACTTTTCTAATTAAAATAATTTGAAAACATTTATTGTCTGAAATAAGACCTAAAATCAAAACCGTTCCACACCTAACTGTTCCATACGGAAGGGTAGGTGCTTCAAAATGAAACCTCTTTTATAATTATAACTGTTCGACCTATGTGTCACCGTTTTTTTTTTAAATGCCTAGTTGGGATTGATTCTTTTTTAATTTGTTTTAATTTTATTCCCGGCTTTCTTGAATGTTTTACAAACTCGGCTGTGAGTACGAGTAAAAATCTGTGATTTGTGTTGTCTACGTTTTTCCTGGTAACCCGAACTATGCCTTATGTCTACTCAGCGGAAGAATATGCAAATATGCATATAATTTACGCAGAATATGGACTTAACGCAAGCGCCGCAGCCAGGCGTTATCGGGAAAAGTACCCGAATGCCGAACGGTATCCGGATCACCGCATATTTGTTTATGTGCATCAGGCATATTCAGAGGGACAACTACCTGGTGTTTGAAACCGTGGTGGAAGACCCCCAGTGGACTACGATGACGTAGCTTTAAATAAAATTCAACACAACCCCGGTACTTCCCGGTAGTAAGTGCAATTGAAGAAAATACGGGAGTACCCAAAACTATCGTACATCGAATTTTGAAACGTCATAAATACAACCCCTATCACGTGAGTCGAGTACAGAGTTTACTACCTCGTGATTATCCTCTTAGAATAAATTTTTGTAGAACAATGTTAGCAAAAAATAGCGAAGATCCGCAATTTTTGGACAAAATATTAAGGACTGACGAAACAACATGCAAAAAAGATGAATATGTCAATATCCATAATGTTCATAGTTGGAGTATTGAAAACCCACATTTAATGTGCACATTTCGATCGCAATATCAATTTATAGTAAATTTTTGGACCGGAATAATTAACGGACAAGTTATTGGCCTTTTTGAATTAGCAGAGAATTTAAATGGCGAGAATTATTTGTATTTCCTCCAAAACGAATTTCAACACATGTTAGAAGATATGCCGCTTAACATTCTTCAATGTATGTGGTTTCAACAAGATGGTTGCCCAGCGCATTATGCGCGTTGTGTACGGGAATATCTGAACACCGAATTTCAGGATAAATGGATTGGTCGTCTTGGCACAATTGTGGCCGCATCGCTCTTCAGATTTGAACCCTCTTGATTTTTTTAACTGGGGTTGCATTAAAGACAAGATTTATACGAAACCAATCAAGCAGCTGAAATTCATTTAAATAGACATGGAAGATTTTTGAAGCGATCATTTTTAAAAAGATGTAGAGCCTGCATTCGTGCTGAAGGCAAACAATTTGAACATTTATTGTAACTTTTAATAAAATATTTTAATGGAAGACTCGTTTTATTTTATGATTTGTGTATTAATTTATTGTAGAAGGTAAATAAATGGAACGTAATTTGCTCAAACTAGAAAAGTTGCAGTTAAGTTAGAGTGAGACAGGTAGAGCCTGTCTCACTCTAACTTACATTAAATAGCATTCTCAACGTATTTCAAAAATATTGCTGTCTCACTTGCACTTGTTGAATTCAATATTAATAGATGAAAATGTACTGTTGCAAAGGTGTGTTTCAGACAATACATTTTTTCAAGTTATTTTAATTAGATAAGTGTGACGTATGATACCATTTTGAAATCTAAGATAACTGCGCACAACTTATAACATAACATGCCGGCCTATCGTAGTGGTTTTTTTTTTCAGTATGAAGGGTCAAAGTTCAAAACCAATTGAAAACCATTTATGCAAAAAAATTAACTAAACTTTATTTTTTTTCCAAAAATTATGTCATTATTTTTTAATTTTATACTTCAATAAATGAATGCGTTATTTGAGTTTGTAATACAAAAATAAAAATCACAAAATATTGACATCTGTAGTAACAGCATAGAAAAGTTTGACGCCGGGCAGAGAATTTTTGATTTTCAGGAAAAAGCCTATACCTAACTCAAAAACCATTGGAGATAGACCCATAAATTTATGGTTTTTCTGGTTCTCCATGAACCCACCTGTCCTGCGTTTTCGGCTTGACGTTGAGTTTCGGGACACCCTGTATAGTATTTTAAAAATGCTTTTTCTTATGTGAATAGTTGTTAAAAGTTTTAACTTGTTATAAAATAAAAATCACTAATCAAACAAAAATATCCCTTATGTATGTTTGTTTACTTAAATAACGAAACTCTGACAAAATCAACACTTAAATATAAGTTGTTCAGGCTTAAAAAATTTAGGGTGGGCCTTACAATCAGCGCTAGTTATGTGCAGATTGTGCAGTAACCAGCAGTTCCTCAATGCGCGCTACGGAGCGCTGTATTTCTGCCAAGGTGGCAATCATTGCCTTTAGCGATAATAACATTATCGCACAGTTGTGTAACAACATTTGTAACATTTGATAACTTTTGTAACGCATAGATCGGTAGTAACTTTATTAATATACTTACTTCGAAACGAATCTTCAGAAAAAAACTTTCACAGTCAACTCCAACGTCTTCAAAATAAACCGCGAACTTTTGACATAGCATCTCCAATAGTGACATGAGTGAGTTTGACAGTTTGAAGAAAGAAAACTTGCGTTTCGTTACTACTTTTGTAGTAAATTTACTGACAAAATACTCGTACGTGATTAGGTTGCAAATAATGACAAATGCAATAATTTTTTGGTGGGCAGGCTGCGTTTTTGCAGCATATTAAATATCATTATTGTTTTTGCAACTAGTAAAACAACTAAATCGCAAATAGTACCAGAGTGGTACTACTAGATGTCCTACTTGCATTAACGAAACGCATGAAAGATCGAAAACTTTAGAATTGGATTCACATGGATCATTCATTCCGAAACCGAGGACCAGTTGAATCCCTAGACAATACCAAAAACAATCTGACTAGGTCGACCACTGGTAATCGACTTAAAGTTCACTGGTAATGGATTTCAAGTTAGACAATAAGGCTGCAGGTACCAGATGACTAATTAACCTAATGAATTTGTATATATATTTCATGGTACCAGGTACCAGATGACTAATTAACCTAATGAATTTGTATATATACTTCATGGTACCAGGTACCAGATGACTAACTAACTTAATAAATATTTTTTTAAAGCATCACAGCAATTTACTAAAGCATGTTTATTGAGGTAAGTACGAGTATGTACCTCTACGAAATGAGGTGCTCAAAATGGCCGTCGTTTTCACGAGTTTTCACGTATGCATAAGCAAGATCTATACCCTGTAATCATAAGTACCTATGATTACGTATTTATTATTACTAGTTTCTGCCCTCGGCTTTATCCGCGTTGTTTCTATAGAAACGTTACAAAGTTATTTATATCCCTTGGGAACTGATTTATGGGATAATCAGTTCCCATTTACGTTGCCTATGTTTTATTCCAGGCCTAGAAGAAGGTACATCTATGCGAAAGTTCAGCTCGACCCGATCAGTAGTTTTGGCGCGAAGAAGTAATAAACATCCATCCATCTAACGAATGAAATAAACATAATGACAGTACCATGTCAATATATTTTTGAAATCTTGTTGTACACTCATAGGAATATCGGTTCCTTATATAGGCTTGCTGCCCTGCCGCAAAACTCTGCGGTCTAAACGCTGAAGCTTTTTCAGCCGCTCTTCTTCCGCAGCTGCCACTCACGCCATAACGCCTGAAATCAAACATTATGTGTAATAGAACTAGTGTATTGTGCTTCATACACATGTAGTACCTTTCTTATGTGAAATATCTTGAGACATGACTCTTTCCCAGTTGGGAAGGAGAAATTTGATTAAGAGAATGCTTTGTATTTTCTTTGCCGAAACGAATGTACCTATCTACTTGTATCTACAAGTTTTAGTGTTCAGATGAATAATACTTACTTCTGAGATATGTAGGAACTTATTTCTTATCCTTCAAACACAATGTTCACCACAATTTTTTCACTTCGAACAAGATTCACTTCAAACAAGTTTTGAATGAGCTTCCTGCTTCATCTGATGTTTCACATGGGCTTGAATTTGCTACTGCAATTCATTTCGGCGTTACGCAATACCAAAATTAGCCATAATACGAAGTTCCATTCATTCACTGGGTATCAATTTCGCTGGTAATGGTGTTGAATGTGACAGCTATTTACACAATACGCAAGTGACAATTGAAGTCCAGGCTAGGTTTCAAATGTCAAAAATGATGTCGATGTCGATTACCAGTTGACTTAGACAATAAGGCTGCTGGTACCATGAAATATATTTATTTATTAAGTAAATTAGTCATCTGGTACCTGGTACCATGAAATATATTTATTTATTTACTTACTAGCTTCTGTCCGCGGCTTCGAACTTACTACTATTCCCGGATAAAATAATCGTCGACCTCCATGGCGCAGCCGGCGAAGATCCGCCTGTCCTTTCCTTACCCAGGATACGATTCATCTTCGCATTTTTTAGCAAGAAATATTCGCAGTAGCAGCTTGAAGTCAGGAAATTGTTGGTGTTAGGTGCACCGCCGTGCCTCGGAAAGCACGGTACGGCTTGATCCTGCGCTTGATCTCTCCCCGGTCGAGTCAGTCTGCCATCCCATCTGATTATGAGAGCGAGAGAACAGAGAGGGCACCTGTGTTTGCACAATTTGCGTACACACTTGTGCGCCGTAATACCTCCTGCTCGTAGAGCTATTCTCCGTTGAGATTGGTCGCCGTGACAGAGATTCGGCTAGGCGACATCGTCATCAGGTATGGAAGATGAGTGGTGTTGTTTGTGTTATGCTTTTTTCGAATGCGTTCAATTCACATTCGAATCTGCTTCTGTTTAAGCTCTGTTAATTTTACCCTCCGTTAAATATTCAGAAAACCATGTTCGCTCAGTGAATTGAATCTGTGACATTTCCCGTCACAAATTCAATAACACCTAACCCCGTAGATGTCAAAACTAAGATCTGTGATAAATTGAAAACTAGAGGTATAAAAAATAGTTCCTCGCTTTTTCACTTATTATCACCAAGAAGAGGCCGAAGACCTGCAAAATGTAGCTAAGAATCATAATTAACAACCAGACGAGTTTTTTATTACGTTGATAAACGATCAAAATCGCTTCAGCCTTTTTGAGGCCCAGACTCCACAAAGCGGAGATGTCCGAAACGGAGTGTGCGCTGGCTAAAGCGGAGATGTGCGCTGGCTAGAGCTAAGCTGCGCGATAATTGTTGAGATGAATGCACTAGCTGCACTGAGCGGGGTGCACCGCTCACTGCACCCCGCTCACATCTCTTCTCGTCTCCTTTGCGTGACGTCGTCACCTTTCGAGGCATAGCTCACATCTTTGCTTCGATATTTTTTGTTTCTTCGCATACAAATATGATACATCTCCGCTCGGTGGTATCAGCTGAAGCCGAGCGGAGAAGAGATGTGTGAATAAAGACGTTCTATTGGTTGTTTAAAACACATCTCTTCTCCGCTCGTCTCGTCTCCGCTTTGGTGTAGTCTGGCCCTGATGCTTGAAGGCCAACTAAAGAGAAGAAAAGACTAAAGAGTGTCCGCCAACCACACTCGAAACACTCGAAAAAAATAACCCACGCCTCGCCCAAGATTCGTTAGCTTATAGTCCTAAGTTTATGTAAGACAATGCGCAGCTGGATATCAATCAGCATTGCTCATGGATTTCGAATCGAATAGGTTCCAAGTAGTATATGTAATTTCAGTACTGACTGCAAACTGAAATTACATACTTCAGATTCATCATCATCAGCTCTGTCGACCCACTGCTTGGCATAGGTCTCTCTATGTTTGTGCCATTCGCCTCGGTCCTGTGTTAATCTGGGCGAGGCCTACGGTAGGTCGGTAACCGGGCCTACGCTTTTGCGTATGTCATCGACCCATCGCGCCGGTGGACGTCACCCATTCGCACAACCGTCTCTCGGCCACCATTCAGTCAGCGCTTTGGTCCACCTGTTGTCACTCCGTCTGGCCAAGTGACTTGTCTAACTTTTGAATTTTTTCAGATTATACCTATCAAGTTAATTATTCAAGTTATACCATGATCGTAGAAGATCAAAGTAAGGAGATTGTATGGTTGGTTAGTTAATGAACTACACAACCTGAAAATTTCACAGCACTCCATCGAATATTTATTTCATAATTTGACTGTTTTGAAAAAACTATAAACCGACTCCGAACCTCTGCCTTTTTATGAAGTTGGTTAAATACGACATCTAGAAAGGCGAGTTTTCTTTGTAAATAATTAGACATAAGTAAATATTTATAAAGAAAGCGTGCGTAGCCGCGGCCAGATCCAGAATAATGCATAGAACACTCGAACGAATAGCTCTCGTCAACATCCCACAACAAAAGTGAACCGACAAGCTATCTCACGCGAAAAACTATCAAATTCAGAGCTTGGGGCGTGGCAGGTCACGTGCCCTCCGGAACGACAGCACAGAATGTATGGCAGTTACACCCGACATTCGCAGAGCCTGTCCGCGACAAATCAATTACAGGGGTCCGCGGGGGTCGTGGCCCATTACTTCCGATGTGGAATTAGCGACAAATTATAGTTGTCGCCGAAATTACATGTTTATAGAGGGTTGCTAATTTGTAGGCAAGCGATTTTGAAGAACTGATTCTCACAGTTTTATTATTATTAAGGCAACATTGAATATATTGCTCCGTCTTCGACCGTGCAGCATTTTAGGCGACTCTAGCAGGTTTTTGTTTGTTTTTATAATTCTGAATTAGCTACAACTAGGTCCGACACAGTCTCAGATAAATCGATTGTTAAAAGATCAATCGAAACAATGACGAATAGTAATCAAAATTGTTTATATAATTCATGTAATTTCAACTTTATTTGTCTACAATAAATTCAAACGGATTGTCAAAACCTTCTTGTGTAAAAAGGCCTACTATAAAATATCAGATTATCTAGAGGATAAAAAAGCTTGGGACGGGATTTGCTCCAACTCGAAAAATAACAACTAACAGGCTAAAGGTTTCTTCGTCGCTTCTTTACTTTAGTCAACATACCGAAGCGACTGAAATCAAAAATATCACTTTATTTCCGTGTCAGTGTTTAATTATTAAGAATTTGACCTTTTCTAAGTGTACATTTATTGTATTTATGGAAATAAAGAGTTTTTGACTTTGACTTTGAACTTTTTTTTTTTTTCTTTGTCGAACGATATAATAAATTTACTCATACGTAATATCTTCTTTTGTTCTTTTGAAACAACTATGGTTAATAAACAGAAAGCACTTATAAATTATTTCTTTTGTTTCTTATAACAGAACGATTGGATTTCTTTATTAGAAATGGATAATACGTAATTGCTTTTCTCATGAGTCTTAATTTTAAAGTCCACAGTTAAACCACATACGCAATGCTTGTTTAGTTAATTTATTTATTTGCGTGCATATGCTCCGAGATTATCCGGGGGTGCAGACTGCTTGAACACGTGGTTTGGGTCCTTCTGGTCGCACGAGTGTGTGGCGCGCGTCGCGTCGTCGTGGAAACACGCGACCGGACGCACGCACTCCCAAGTGTGCTGACTGGTGGTGTTGCAGTCGTAGCTTTGAGTAGGGAATCAATCGGATTGACTAGTGATCGTTCCTAATATTGATGGTCTATTCCTGGTTCTGCCTCTCCAAAGTTGAATTTCCTATTATTTTAGATAAAAATGCGTTATATTGTTTTTGAGAGAATTCACCGCTATGTCAACGTAAAACTTCCCGCTTTTCTTCTTCGCCGGAACGAAAGATCTGTGAAGCTCAGCTCTGTTTTTGTAAACACCATATTGTACAACGTGTACTGATGGACTCAATGCAAAGGGTTTTTTCCTTGTTCTGTGATATTTAACCCGCACACTCTGCATCGCTTATTAATTGGTATAAATAAATACTTAAGTTACCTATAATTCAGCAAGAGTACATAATCGAGTAATTTAGTCATACTATAATAAAAGTAAAGTAAATACATATAACTAAGTGAGAGGGCGCCTGGTCAAAACTTACTTTTGCTGAAAGTCGAACATTGACAGCAACATTGTACATAAGTAACTATTTGACGCCCTTTCCTAAACTGTTTTTCTGACTGCACTTAATTAATCCGTGTCGGCGGTGTCGGCGACATAAATAGGGAAAAGTATAATTTTATTGTCACTTAAACGGTTAACTTTTGTCAAGCTTATTAGAAACATGTACTAGTTGATTTACTCTACTTTATATTATTTTACTGTTATTAAAAAAAAACTGCATCACTTTATTACAGAACGAGATGCTCAATTCGACTGTTTTTTTTTTATATATAATAAGGACCTCAGAACTTCGCCATTTATTTACTGATTTTCATCTAAATTTTATACTCCCAAGATAGCCCCATTTTTTCATATTTAATGTAGGTTGTTGAGGGATGCCTCAGAAATCAACCATATTCCACTAGAAGGTGCAAAATAAATATTTTATCTATGTAGGTGCCTACTTAAGAGGGCGCAATGCACGCTATTATGTGAAAAGAATAGGCATAGGATTTCGCGTTTATAGGAGCGAGAGCGTATGCTTTATGCATACGTTTTGAAACGGCGCGCTTATTTACAAGAAAACTACACAACTTATAAATAAACTGCTCCAAGGAACCAAATAATTAGTAATAAGCTAGTCATTAGCATTAGTCGGTTCTATAATCCAGGATATTTTACGAGTATGTCAACAAAGACATTTATGATTGAAAAATAAACAAAAACACACCGTTACATTATCAGTAAACAACAAGATAACAGCAAGGTACTAACTAATTATTTTGATTGCTTAAAAAAAACCTAAAAACCGACTTTGAATCACTTAGTTTTAATCTGTTTTTTGTAGGTTTGCGGGATAAATACTAATCCCTCGGTAAAAAAATCATCAAAAAAATCGTCCAAATCGGTCCCTTGAAGACGGAGAAATTGACGAACAATATATATGTTCGGCTGTAGGTATATATTATTTTTATATATTATATAAAAATAATATATTATTATTTTTATATATTATATAAAAATAATTTAAACAGCCGAACATAGAACCTCCTCCTTTTTTCGAAGTCAGTTAAAAACAATAAACCGCCAAGTGTGCGCCGACTTCGACACGAAGGGTTCCGTACCGTAAAAATCAGGCATCTTTTTCAAATAACATCAAATTTTCACTTGTTCGGCCCCACCCAAACCCCTATAAATTTTCAACTTTATTTTATTTTTAGTATTTGTTGTTATTTCAGTTAAAGTGTTACTTCATTATAGAAAGTTTCCTATTGTAGTTCAAGAGAAGCTAATATAGTTAATAAATCACGTTTGTTGTATGGGAGCCCCCTTTAATTTTGATAGTTATTTTGTGTTTATTACGTGTGTCTATAGTGCCAAAAAATACACATTCTCTGAAAATTACAACTGTCTACCTCTTACGGTTCATGAGAGAGAGAGAGAGAGCCCTGTGACAGACGGACGGAAGGACAGACGGACAGCGGAGGCTTAATAGGTCTCCATTTTCCTTCAGGTACGGAACCCTAAAAAAATCATAATTACACAGATAATGGGTCGGATTCGAAAACGGACGAGAGACGAATTATTATGATGAATGAAATCTGTGAATCTCCGATGATATAAGTGTCGTAAAATATTTTCCAATAACATTTCTTAGGTTCTAGAACCGAGTACCTTGCTAAGTTGTAGGTACCTAAGTAGTAAGTACTAATCGACAGACTGCGGAAACCAAATAGCCATCATTATGGTCTCCCCATACCCGTATGAACTTACCCGGTTTGTTGTGTTTAGAACTTGTTAAGCGCAATTATAAACAAGTCTCCGGCAGATATGGGGCATCATCGGGGGCAGCGGATCTCAACTTTGGGACACCCTTCATTATTCCGTTCAATGTTGTTCGACCACAGACTGCGTCATGTTTTAGATGTGTTTATTAAACTTTTCTGAGCTAATTCCAGGGTGTTTTTGTTTATTATTGTTTATTTCCGTAATAATATATAACAGTGTATAACTTATTCACGGATAGTTTCCTATTTTACAAAAGCGCTGCTTTTTATATTCATTGTAGGTATTAATTATCTTGTCTTTAATTACTTATTAATCTAGTCAGATCAAAAAGAAAAAAATGTGTTACTCACAAGGTAAAGAATAATTCTTTACCTTCACTTTTTTACTATTAAAAAGATTATAATGTATGGAATTGACGTATTATTTTTTTCGATTTTTTTGTAACTGTCTTTTACAATAATTTAGAAAAATTACTTCAATTATTAAGGTCCAAACAATGGACCTTAACATTGAGTTATATTATAGTTTAAGTTTTGAGGGACAAATACTAATCCCTCAGGAATAACATTTAATGGACCATTTTCGGATTATTTTTTATGCAATAGTAAAATAATCATCTTAAATTATTTAAATATATTTACATTATACCTAAATACTAATAGAAACACATTAGAACTAGTGTTTACAATTTAAACAATTAAGCTAATTGCAGACTGTTGCAAACAATCTACAAGTAGCTCAACTCATCCATATCAATACCAGTCAAAAACGTCCCCAAGACGCTGGCTGCATTGCCCCGCTGTATGGCAATGATGATGCGCTGTGCCCCAGATACACACCAGCTCTCGGGTTTTAAAAACATACCTACATACATGCAGCCGAACATAGAACCTCCACTTTTTTTTGTATGTGGTTGAAAATAAAGATTCATCTGATTGTGATTCTGAACGTTTTCAATTGACAAACAGGAAAAGTAAATAATACGTTGCAAAACGAGCAACTTTGGGAATCCCTTATTGTCGGTTAACCCCTCGTGCATACGACAAGGGGCCTCATCGTCACCGCAGATACAAGCTAGGCTCTCCACGCGACTCCGCCTGGGAACTGCATTGCCCTATCTTTACTCAATGTGATTAAATACTTAATGTGTCGAAACTGATTGACCGAGCTGATTGTCTCGAGGGCTTTTAATCTTGTCGAGGAGTTCTGGTGTGGTGAACGGAAATGGTTGTTTTATACGTAGGTTTTTTGTAAGTTTTTATTTTAATTCGATACTTAGGGGCCCTGTCTCACCAAGACGTTAAGGCGACGTCACTGGCAACGTATCCAAACTTTTGTATGGCAGACGGCTTTGCCAATCCGTCGCCAAGTGGGTTAGCTGCCATACAATACAGAATGAATAGTTTGGATACGTTGCCAGCGACATCGCCGTGGCGTCCCCGTGATGTTAGGGCCTTAAGTCTTATATGGAAATAAAACAGATTCAATTATTGAAAGATAACGTCAGAAATCGAATTAAATGTTCTACAATGAACCGTTGCGTGTTGGTCTGTTAGAAAAATATCTCTTGTTCCACTCTGTCCACTCAGCTAATCCATTAATGGATTAGATTCCACTTTTTCCACTCTGATCCACCAATTGGCGTCGATTATATAGTAGGTAGGTATAAAAACTAAACTAATATACATAGCTACTCTTTTCCTAATTTGTTTTTTTCTCATTTATGTAATTTTGTATTGTATGTTTCATTTATTGTTTGTAATTTAGATATGTACTATTTCTGTTCTGTGCTGTGATACACATACAGAAATATATAATAGGGTTGTGTTCGTTAATTAATGTTTCTCTATCTCTATCTTTAATATCACAGCACTAAAAATGTCAATGTCCTCTTTCATCATCAACCTGTCTTATTCCACTGCTGATACTGATATAGGCCTCCCCTAATGAGCGCTATAGCGCTCTGTCTTCAGCTTGCCGCATCCAGCATCTGCCTGCAGTCTTTCGCAGATCGTCTTCCCACCTGTCCGGAGGGCGCCCTACACTACGTTTGCCGAGTCGCGGTCTCCACTCGAGAACACGTTTACCCCAGCGGTTGTCGGTTCTTCGCGTGATATGGCCGGCCCTCTGCCACTTCAGCTTGCTAATTCTCCGAGCTATGTCGATAGCTTTAGTTATTTAAAGAGAGATGTCCTCTTTAGTGCTATCAAAATAATTTTGTTCAGTTTTTGCTCCACCAGAATCGAAACCGTTATTTTTCTATGTGAATCGCAAAATTTAGTTTGTCAAATAAAACCACAAAATCAGGTAAAAACTTTATTCGTCTAATTGAACACTTATATTATACTATTAGGTACTTATTTATTATTATACTAAGTTCAGTAAGCCACTACGTCTCGACTGAGACATAGGTAAACTTGCTATGAATTAGAAAATAAAAAATATTGGTTATGAAATCAGACAATTCAACTGACATCATCTCTTCTATACAAAGGTCTAGGCTGGTTTTAGTGTCATACTGAACATCGGCGCTGAGAGTTCAGCGCGTATTAGCTGGTCAGCGCCGACCATGCACAGACGGTCAGTGCGAGTCGTTTTAGTATCGTGCTGAGCGACTCTTCTTGATGGTACCTCGTTCGCCGGCGGTAAAACGTTCACTGATGCTGGAGCCACACTACCGGGAAATGCCGCGATAATTTTACAACGGCATTCACATTGCCGTTTGACGTTAGGCGATAGATCGAGTGGCGGTACATCAAAGAGACATCGCGATAATTATTGCGTTGAGGCGGCCACACTATAGCGTTAATTATCGCGTTAATTACCGCGAGATTTATTGCGATGACGAGCATTGCCATTTCCCGGTAGTGTGGCCCCAGCATTACGACAGACGGTGGCCGACGACAGCTGGCGCCGACCGCTCAGCGACGCTGACATGCGAGACATACGGCCGTGCACCGCTCAGCGCTGAAGCTCGTCACCGCTAAGTGGTCGGAGTTATGCTAAAACGCTTCTATAGCAACCATACATATTGAACTATCAGCGCCGATGATCAGCGTGACTCTAAAACAAGCCAAGGAGCTATGCAGAAAGAGTAACTTTAGTTGAAGAAAATGACAACTTTTAAATATTTTTCGTTTATAAATGTAAACAGCTAGTTGCGCCTATTGCCGCAATAGTTGCTCAGTCTGCATAGCGCATATACATATGTATGTATGTCCATTTCTGGGGGTCTCAAATACATATAAGAGCTATCATATAACGACTTTTGCGTCAATAGACAATACAAAAATGGCAGCGATACAGTCGAAGGGCAGCATCGAATTTGATGCATCGTTAAAGAAACTTGACTTTTAAAAGCCCTTGTTGCGTTAGAAGCCATCGCTTTTATCAAATAATTCGATTGTTTTGAAATTACTAAAAACGGATTTCAAATCCCATAATTTTTAAATTGCTTAATTTTGCGACGCAGTACAGATGCTGGTGGCAATCTATATTGTGTCGGAGGCGTCACTTCGGTGTTGATGCTCCAGGATAGTATTAGGATAGGAAGTACTCAAGTACCCTGAATATAGCGTAAGGGCCTTGCCACTCAGCAAAAATTGTAGGCAATCGTGGTAGACTATCACTCTTACCCAACGTATTGTTTATAAACTCGTCTAATGAAGGTGATGTCGACGTCTTCTTGATTGTGACTTTCAGCCATAATAAACGTTTAAAGATGATGAGGACGTCAGCAGATTTCGATTGTGAAGTCCTGTACCTACTGCAGTAATGTTTTTCACAAATATTTAAACGAGGCCTCATTCCGAATGCTGATTTCTGATTCCACTAGTAGACAAACCGCAGTTAGAACTAGTAAGAAACTAGTTAAGTTATTCTATTATTATGTAGTTTCTGTCGGTTCATCGTACTTCGATCTTCGTTTCTCAGGCAGTCTAATTTCTTCTACGGCTAGGTTTGGCAGGCTTGAGCTCTGGTCCACGTATTGATAACGGAGCGCCATTGTCAGGAAGATTATCATGTCGATAGCCATGAGACCCGCGAACAGGAAAAACTCCTTCCACTGTGGACAATACAAATAAAACAAATAAGTAAAAGTACATATTGGTAAACTAAGAAATAATTGCGTAGGTAGTGTGTGTCCACACAATATTTCGTATTATAATATTTTAGAAACAGCCTTGAATGACTTAAATAATTTTTATTAGGATATTTACATGAAAAAAACTGTTTTGGAAACCCGTCCCGGTATCAGTGGATACAAATTGGCGGGATCTGTAAGTAATTCCATCTGATCGCGGTATCCGTGAACACAAACCCGTTTTATTACAGAAATTACCTACTGGGATACTACCTTCTTTATTAAGGTTCACACAAGTGTGTCAAAATACAGTAGATACCAATTAAATCATCATCATTTGAACTGTCGACTGCTGGAGGGACCTCCCCCAAAAATCATCACAATGATGTGCCGTGATATTTCAATGGTAAGAATAAATTATGCTTGCCTGAGCATCCAAAAAGTGACCTTCAACGATAAGAACAACGATCAAATTCCCGAATGCGACGGTAAGCAGCCACACCGATTGCAGTACGGACTTCATAGAAGACGGGGCTTGCGTGAAGGAAAACTCCAAGCCTGTGACAGAGAACATGACCTCTCCCATCGTCATGACCACGTACTGAGGGACCAACCATAGGATGTGTACGCTGTTTGCGGGGGTTATTGTCACGGCCTTGCCCACCTGGAAAGGTCAAATCGTTAATTAAGTTTCTTGTTCGCTTTTTTACTTAAGTGAACAAAAAATAAAAGAGATCACTTTATTTCAGTTTTACTTATGTAATTTTGAATTTTGTGATGTGTCCAAGAGTCCTGTAACGTCTAACGGAAATAAAGCACTTTTATATTTGATATACCTATTTGATATTATCCATACTAATATTACAAGCTCTGCTTACTTTGGGGCTGGATGATGCTGTGTGGATTGTCCAGCATTATTTATTTATTTATTTATTTATTACAAATTCGAAAGTAACTCTGTATGTCTGTCTGTCTATTACCTTGTCACACCTAAACGGGTGAACGGATCTAACTAATGAATTTTGGCAGGGAGGTAAATGGTATCCGGGGGACGGACAAGGCTATACTTGAAAAGCGTGTGCAAAGGCGCGGGCAGCAGCTAGTTACCTCTATCACTGGTTATTACAGTTAGTCTGTCGCACAAATTTCAACTCCGAAACGAACGGCACGGCCTCACCCATCAACGTTAAAAAAAGAGCCCCAACTTGTTATTTTGACGATTAGCTTAGCCCACCCACGATACACGAAAACCAAGTATCAACTTGTAATCTCCTTAATGGACGACCGATGTGGCGCGGCGGCGGTTGAAGGTCCGCCTGCGACGCAGGAGGGTTTGATTCCCGCCTCGGGACAAATGTTTGTATGAACTGCAGTTATGACGGAAGCTGCCCAGTGACTATTGGACTATCATATACAACTTTACTAACGATCCTACAAAGGCGATTTGAGCGTCGCTGTACAGTGTACAGCTACAATACAAGTTACAGATGCTTTGGCAGATCTGTTAAATATCAATCCGTAGCCGTCTTCTGATATATAGTATCTATTATATTAGATAAATAAGTCGGTGTATTCTCTGTGCTGATCAGTATGACCCTCAACAATTTGAAGTGTCTCATTGAACTTGAGATCCATAGGTATTTCTAGTTGGTTACTTCTCTTTCAAACGTAAAAGTAAACAAAATGGAAAGTAATTGCGATAAGACCTAAATAACAGCAGTACGCAGCGGATAACGGCATTGTTTCGAGGGCGAAGTAACAATGTAAGTGTTGGTACTTCAAATACAATACAATATGCATAGCTAAAGGAGAGGTAAAACACCGATAAAGTTGCGATAAATAGGTTTTTGGGTACCTTTCTATAAGTACAAACTAACCCTTACAGCTTCCATAAAAAAAAAAAAATGCAATCTTGTAATACTTACAAATACGTGGTTTCTGTCCTCATAAAGGTTTATCGTGTAAACAGCCCCGGTTCTAAATTTGAAGTCGGGTAGAACAGTCTGCCCACCCACAACGATGTCAAATGCCCCCTTGGACAAAACCTTTTGTTCCCTGTCATTGCTCTGGAGCTCCAAGCTACTCCGGTTCTTGCTACTGTCGAAAATGCTTACAGGAACTACCTGCTCGCTGTTCACCAGAAACCTGAAAAAACATCGCTTTAAAATTCAATTTAATTTACCTTTGATGTTTGTGAGAAATATCACGCTTCAAGATGGCAAACAGCCACAAAATTAATATATCGTGCACACTCTTAATTAAAAAATACCAGTTTAATTTTGTTTAGCGATAGAAATGGTTTCGTTTATAAAGAATAATGGATCCATGGAAAATTGTGTTTAATTTGTTATTCGTATCATTTGAATTAATTGTTGCCTACCATGTTGATGTAAAGCAAGGCAGAATTATAGGAACAGCTGCAGCAACGGTATTCAAAGAACACCGCTACTTTGCCTTTTATGGCATCCCTTACGCACGACCTCCCATCGGAAAACTTAGGTTTAAAAACCCGAGAGCTCAGAAAAAATGGAAGAGACCTGTCGACGCCAGAACTGAGTTTCACGGCGCGTGTGCCCAAGCACACATCGTCCACAAGCACGCTGTCTACGGCAACGAAGATTGTCTCTTCCTGAATGTATTTACTCCCAATCTCTACAGAACAGACACTAAACTAAAGGCAGTCGTCGTGTGGATCCATGGATACGCGTTCACTTCAAGCTTCAGCCACATTCACGGCGCAGATTTTTTCATAGAAAATAACGTGGTTGTCGTGACTGTCACACATAGAATAGGAGCTTTTGGATTTCTAAAACTTAACGATACAGATCACCATTCTAACATGGGTTTGAAGGATATTGTGATGGCTCTGAAATGGATACGAAAGAGTGTAAAAAAGTTTGGCGGCGATAAAAGCAATTTGACTATCATGGGAAGTGGCAGTGCCGCCACATTTTTATCTCTCCTAATGATTACTAAAGCAAATAAACTATTTGCTCGGGTGATATTGCAAAGCGGTTCTATGTTGTCACCCTCGTTATTTCAAGGGAATCCAAAATTGGAAAGAAAGCGACTAAGAGCAAACTTGAAAAAAAATGGGTTAAAAAGTATAAGAACAGCATCTACAAAGGATATTGTTGATGTTTCAGCAAAAATTTACAGTAACATCGAAGCTATCAACAGCCAAAGACCTTTAATTCCATTTTTACCAGCTATTGAAAATAATTCCAATAAATCATTACTCACAAAACGCCCCGAAGACTATTTTGAAAACCATGCCGATTATACTCGTAAGCCTATTTTGATCGGATTCAATAGCAAGGAAAGTATTTCAGAAATAATACCGTTCTTGCACAACCCCAGATATCTTAGATCTATAGCTGTTTATTTTAAATACATGGTTCCTTTTTCATCACATTGCAAGTATAACTATACAACATCGACGTATCAAGAGATCGCAAAGAAAATTACACGACACTATTTTAATGAAGGGTTATCTGAAAAATCTGTGCAAGAGTTCATTGAGTACAGCTCAGATCTAATTAAATATCCTATTTACGATTTTATCAGACGGCATAATCAGCTTAAAGGAAGCAGGATGCATGTGTACAAGTTTACGTATAGCGGAAATTTCAGTGTTGTGAAATTAAACTCCATTTCCGGATCCAATGCTAAAATCAAAGGTGCAGCAAGTGGTGACGAAATTTGCTACATGATGAAATGCGAACCGATTTGGGAATATTATGTAAAAGCAAAACGCGACCTCGACGACAAAGATAGAATATTTAGTGAGAGAATAACGGAATTGTGGGCGAATTTCGCAAAAACTGGTGATCCTACGCCGAACACCTATAACGGGATCACATGGCCACCGATGACGGAAACTAAAGATACAATTCTTAATCTAGGCAAGGTTTTCAACATCATGGACAGTAAAAAGGAAAAGAGAATGTTTACGTTTTGGCATGACATTTACCAAGAATATTACAAGGATTGTGAGTTGCGTTTGCATGATGAATTGTGATTTCGAGATCCGAGTAAAGTTAGTGTTTAGCCAAAAATAAATGATAGGTAACGATAGGCAAACGGCTGAAAGTAATAATAATATAGAATAAAGTTAAAATTTTATGTAAGTTTTTTTTAAGTTATTAGCGAGTTCTTACCTGACAGAAACTCCATCGATTGGTTTATCGTTGTTGTCAATGAAGGCTTGCACGCCTTGCCTTGAGATGAAGAAAGAGTTCCCAGTCGCCCCCGTTACGGGGAAGCTTCCATTGTACGGATAACTGGCGCAATCCCCTTCGGTCCCTTGGAGGGTATACGGCACACTGTTCCTCGTAATGGTCTCCAATGCCAAATCCTCGTACATCGAAAACGGTGGTATAACATTGTTTGTAGCGTTACCATGTTCGTATGTAATGAGAGTGTAGTTACAATTGAATCCGTTGTAGACGCGGAGATGTGAGTATCCTTCTAGAAGAGGCGTGTTGTATGTGGGCTGTAATCAGACAATCTGTTTATAGCCTGCGACCTTGTTGTTATCTGCTTACATAATACAATGTGTTATACTTTCATGTGTAGGTAAATACTCTGCTTTTTGTTTCTAAAATCGGATGGTAAATTAATTAATAATGTATATTCTGTATTTCTATCTATCTATGGTTCTCGTTAGATCCATTGACAAGATTGATGGATCTATTGCGTTTTTTATTTCTTATTAGTTATCTTTCTATTATTATTCATAACATGAATCTAAAAAAAATCTAACATCGAGTACCTACATACATACGTACTCGATGGGATCTAATGAGATTTTTTCACATCCACACTTACCCACTTTCTGTCATTTTTGACAGTACCTAATCTGGTTTTAACCGGAATGGTTCTTAGATAATTTTAATTTAGAATTTAATAAGATTCGTTTCAGTGATCCACGCTCTTCAATTTTAATTTATAATAATAGTACCTAACTAGTTTTTAATATTGCAATAAAAAATAAATAAAACAGTTTATTCATTTAGCATTTAAACATAAAGTCCGTGTTTGTTGTTATTTATAAAGTATTTAGTATTTACCAGTAAGTGAAGCTCGACGATGCCGGAGATGACAAAAGCGGCAGCTGCTAGTAGCCCACCCCATATCATCTTATGTAGGGGTTTGCTGATCAGTCTGAACTTCGACATACATGGGTATATAGCCTGAAATATATAATTTGCCGATTGTAGACGACCGGGAGAGGCATTTATTGCCCAGTAGGGCACACACGATTAGTAACTAACCTTGTGTGCTGTGGAAACTGATCCATTAATGGATTAACAAAGTAGATCAGAGTGGTGAGTGCCATAATTAGGTTTAACTATTGTACCGAGTTACGTCGACAATATGTGGAATATTTCATCCTGCATAGTCATGGCTTTAATCATGTATAAATAATAAGTGTGAAGAAGTGTTTTTGTTATGGGTTACGCTTGCGCTGGCGTCATATGAAGTTTTATACTTTCATGTCATACCATATATTACGTCGACAATATGTGGAATATTTCATCCTGCATAGTCATGGCTTTAATTATGTATAAATAATAAGTGTGAAGAAGTGTTTTTGTTATGAGTTACGCTTGCGCTGGCGTCATATGAAGTTTTATACTTTTGTGTCATACCATATATTACGTCATTTGGTAGGTAATAAAATCATCATAGAATTGAACTATCACACACAATACGTGATCGGATTTTATCCGTGACCGTAGATTCGAAGACTAGATACCTTTACGTATAGAAATGTAGGTACCTAACACACGGTATCTACCATACAGCGATTCATTGACTCCCAATGCATACCGTAGTCAAGCAATCTATAAAAAAATAGTTTTCCATTGTACAAATTATCACTGCGGTTTGTTCCAGTTTCTCCTCTTGAAAATTTCCCTTAAAACTGCACTTTTACCTAAGGCGTAACTGTTTTTCCCCAGCCCATTTACGAACAAAATTACAAATATCTATTATGTCTTCACCCCTCTTCATAATATTTGTTGAGATAGATTTAGAGTTCCCCACACGTCATCATCAGTCAGTAGGTATCAGTCATTCGCAGCCCATTCGGTCACAGTTGTAAGTAGATACTAACCACTTCAAAAAGCGGGATTAGCGCAAGAATAAGAAAGGGATTGAGGGCTTGCATCTGATCTGCCTTCAACGTCCAGCCGCCAATGTCTTGTTGCATCCGATCCGCCTGGAACGTCCATCTGGAACCCTACGAAAAAACTGGATGTTACGTACAATAGTAATAGCACAAGGGATAGTCACCTACCTATTTATATAAGGCATCAAAGCAGTGAAAAAAAATTATATTACACTGGCAGGTTTATAGCTTACAAAATATAAAATCACACTCGTCACATCACATCACATCGTCTAGATACGATAGGAGTATTTACTGTTTCTTGCTCGATACCTACAGTCGACTGGCTGCTAGGGGGGTGCCCCATAAATACTTGAGACAGCAAATATCTCGAGACCGAAAACTATAACAACATAGGATCTTAAGAACTTTTCTACGCATTTTATGAGACTAATTCAACGAGATGGTACCTAATAGGTGCCCTATATTCGTTGAGGCAGATTAAACATTACATTTTTGTCCACCTTCACGTTTTCTGGGATTCATATTTATAATTGAATGTTAATCTTCTTTTGTTTTCTGTTTTTATGTCATCATTATCATGAACGTCAAAGATATTTTCAAGTGGGTTCTTTATAGCGATCAATAAAAGGAACTATCTTAGCAACAGATTCCAATTTATCTGAGCCGTCATATTAATCTCATAAAGTATTGGTATTGGAAAATGCTGAGATAAGGTAAGTAAGTTAAGGTAAAAAACAAGGCAGATATTTCTATGGGTTGTGCAATTGTATAAGAAGACAAAGATTACAAAAGTTTGCTTAGTGCTTCTAGCCTTGTGGCGTTAAAAGGAGCAAACTTAATTGTTTTTTTCATCTAATCTAATTCTAAAGCCAGGTTTCTACCGCGAAAGGGTAATATAATAATAGAGAAATTTTAGGCGGAACGGACTCTTTTTAAAAGAAATATGTTTGCATTTCCACCAACAAAGAGTTTTGCCTGTTGATTTCCACCGCAAAACGTAAATGAGAGAGTGAGCGGAGCGTCATTTACACGCTTTCTGCTCGCTCAGTCCTTTCCATTTGACTATTTGTTGGTGGAAATACAAGTAATATGCAGTTTACTCTAGCGAGTTGAACGGAGTCCTTAATGGGTCCGCTCCGCTCGCGTTGGAAACCGGGTATAAGTGTTACATTAAATAAGGTTCAGGATGCCATTTATCAAAAAGGTGTGATTATTAACGCAAATCTCACTGCTATCACAGATAAATGTACAAAAAATATATTTAAGTTCAGATAGTCCTGGCGTAAAACGAAAAAAAGAGCCGCCAAATGAACTCTACCGCTCCAGCATAGATTAATAGGGTGAAGTTTTATATACCTGCTGATCGAAGAGAGCCCAGAATACCGGTAAAGGAATGAACAGCACCAACACCCGCAGCAGCGACTTGACGTCCTCGATCAAGGTCCTCTCGAACTTGTCTTGCGCATTGTCCAGCCAGTGCTGTCTCTTCTCTTTGCTTTTGAAGGACTGCACCAACCCGTGCTGAGGAAAAATTAACGTTTTGCTATGACTTCTAAAATAGTCTACAGCTATACATCAAACTCGCCGGCCCGCCGATAAGGTGATAAAACACTGTCGGCCGCCTACAATATTCTACACTGAAATATCGCACCAGACTGCCTCCGCAGGCCGCCTGGTGCTGTGTCGGCGGTTTCGGTGTGTAGAGTGTATTATGAACTCGATGTATAACAACTAAACTTAAAGAAATAAATAAAAGTTTAATAAATGATGCTTCTTATTCCATAATGACTGTTGCAAACAATCTACAGGTAGCTCAACTGATCCATACCAATACCAGTCGGAAGCGTCCCCAAGACGCTGGCTGCATTGCCCCGCTGTATGGCAATGCTGATGCGCTGCGCCAGATACCCGCCAGCTCTCGGGTCACGCGTTGCGTCGATCAGACGCTCACATAAATTTTTAAAAACCCGGAGAGCCTCGGTACCCCTCGGACCTAGGGTCACGAGCCCAAAGGTAGCAAATGTGTAGGCTCTGTCGAGACCTGCATATTTGCGTCTCTTGAGATTCTCGGCCAAATCTGCCGCCGCACCAGCCCTCACGGATGTCCTCGGAAGATGCAACCAATGTCCTGACTCCCATTTAGAAACCGCCAGGAGACGGGCACGATCCGCAGAGCTGGAGCACGTTTGTAACAAACAATTCCGTGTCAACTCACACAGAGGCCCGTCCCATTGCCGTTGGGACAAAACAGATTTTGAGGGAGCAGCATTGGGGCAAGCATAATGCCAAACCGTTCGAGCTTCGTCTAAAAATGAAATTTTGAATGAAATTCCAGGTGGGACCAAACAAGATGACTTTAAAATTTTTTCAACTAAAAAACTAGTGCTATAGACGGAAGACAGGAACGCTGGAAGGGCTACACTTGAAATTTTGCGTATACCTAAGCCTCCCAATTTGACAGGCAGGGAGGCCTGCGACCATGCCTTGTCATCTAAATCAAGATTCAAAACCGATGATAGAGTATTCTTTATTATGTTTTCTAAGCCTTATAAGAGCTCGCTGTGTTTCCACAGTTGACTACATATCAAAGAATATGTAAATTTAGGTACAAAAAGACAAAACCGAATTATTGTAAAAGCCATATGGCTATTAATTTTGAGCAGTCTGTCCGAAGTTTTGTTGAAATTTTGAATTTTCTCATCTACAAAGGACTGAAAAGACTTCACCAAGAATTGGTGAACCAAGGATGCGAAGTGAACATTTATTGTTTGGAGCCAAACTATTCAATTTTCAATTATATTGTTTTTGTCTACACAAGAGTCCGTAACAAAAAGCTCGCACTTTGAAAAATTTTATTACAAATCTATTTTTCGAAATTCGTCAATGATGATTTTTAGATCATCTCTTTCTCTATGATTCTCTTACTGGCGTACTGGCGTGACGGTCGCAGCTTAAGAATCGACCCCTCCTACTCAGACCTCGAGCCGGCTAACCGAATACTCAAACCGAACTCAGATTTAAGCAGGATTTTTTTTTTTCAGTGTTCTATGATCCATTTCCAAAATCTGTCTATAATTAGAGACGTATATATGAGTTGCGTTTGAATATTCGGTGGTAAGGGAACCAATAATAGATCAAAATAAAAACTGAGTAAAATAGTCGATTGTTGGTTGTTGCTATGGTAGCCAACAAACAGCTCTTTTTGGCCTTCGATTAGAGATAACATTCAACATTTGTCACAATCACAAGTGGTGGTCAAACTGAATGAAGTCGATAACGACACAATCACTTTCTCGACAATACAACAATCCGTCACGTTATTATACTTTATTAGATACGCAATTTAATATGCTACAGTCTTGTATTGTCCTTTGGAGTTTCTATCAACCTGTGACATAAAGCTTGGCGCACACCTTGAAAGCAAGCCTGCTTCACAAAAATGTCAGTTGAGCTATCTCTAGATCGCTTGCAACAGTCTGCAGATAGCGCAGTTATTTTATATAATAACTACTAGTTGTAATTTTTGTCTATTAGTATTTTTCTATATCATTCAATGGTAGTAGGTAGGTACTTAATAAGATTCAGTAAAATATTAACGACCGAACTCCTGAAATTTCCTGCTTAGTTTACGAAAACAGAAAAAATCGAAAAGACTCCTTTCTTGAAAAACATAGAGAAACTATTTATACCAAAAGAAGTAATTAGGTAACCACCACAGAGCTATTATTTTACAGAATACAATAGAACCGACTGACATCTTTCAGGTGGGATGACGGCCTGCAAAAGACTGCAGGCACTGGATGTTGCAAGCTGAAGACAGGACGCTATGGCGCTCATTAGGGGAGGCTTAGGTCCAGCTATGGACTAGTATAGGCTGATGATGACTGACTTCTGTAGTTCTGGTAGTGTGTAACCACTATTCATTTGAAAATGAATAGCGGTTACAGACAAAGGATAAATCTATCTCTAACCCTATCTACAGTAAGGCGGTGTGCAAACACAACAACTTTATTTGGAGAAACTATCAGCTTTTAAATATTTTTCGTTAAAGGTTGCCAGTTGCAGCAACAATTAGGTCCAGTCTAAGAAGAAGTTTATATGTTAACAGCTAGTTTCGAGTAGCCTGTTGCCGCAATACGGAGATCAAAGTTGCTCTGTCTGCTTAACGCCTAAGTAATATTATAAAGATGTGATGTTTGTTTTGGGAGGTGATCTCCGGAACTTGAGGACATAATTTCCAAAATTATTTTATTGTTTTCTTCATTACATGTACGAGTACTATATAGCTATATATATACAATATAGCTCGCAGAACCGATAACCGTTGGGGAGTAAAGGTTCTCGAGTGGCGACCGCGATGCAATGCGAAACGGAGTGTGGGAAGACCGATGACTCGATGGACCGACGACATTGTAGCGGTCGCAGGGAGTCGATGGATGGAGGCGGCTCAGGACCGCTATTTGTGGCTTCGTTTGAGGCCTATTTTCAGCAGTATGTATACAGGCTGATGATGATGATGATGAAGGAAAGAGTATACGGGTGAGTTCCTTTTCAGGGCCACTGAGGAGAAGTCTGAAACCGTGAGAGTTATTGAAAAGTCATGTAAGGAGTTACATGCTCGATTTTGCATTAAAAAAAGTCAAAGATTTTTCTGTATTCCTGGACAAAACAAAGAAACCATTTTTTTTTCTAAAACACACTTAGTGTTTTAGAAAAAAAATGGTTTCTTTGTTTCATAATCTAATTTTTATTATGTTTTTTTTTTTTAATGTATGCAGATTGTTTTTTAGAAAATCTTCTTACATGACTTTTTGATAACTCTCATGGCTTTAGACTGCCCCTCAGTGTCCCTGAAAAAAAAACTCACCTTTCATACGTAACGTAGGTATCTACGGAATGTGGCAATAGAAGTAGATAGGTAAGAACATCGAGCACATTCGATGGGTAAGAATGAGGTAGGTATCTTAGTAAGTAGGTAATCCAATTGTCTTGAAATACCTAACAACTTGAGATATTGATAATATTTTAGTACAAGGACATCACAATTGTGTCATTTCAGAAGAATGCTGGGATGTACATTATCCAGCGTGTAAACACTACGTAGTCACTTAAAAATAAAATCAGCATTAGAGGATTGAAGTGTGGATTATTTAGTTTCAAAATATTTGACTTAACCCTTAACTCCCATGGTCTCCCGATGTTTTTTTTTTCTCGAATGAGAGAAATGAATTACGAATGGACGGTAGTAGCTTGGTTATCAAGTCTATTCATGGAAACGATGAAATAAAAGAAAAAAATACCTTTATTCTTTTATTTCGACGTTTCCATGATTATTTCAACGTCTTATCTTTCAATTGTGAAAGACTTGTATTTTTTCTTTTTTTGGTTTCTTTTTTTTTTTGGTAGTTCAATTGCACAAATGCGCATTTGCACAAATTCTATAACTTATTAAATTACCTATATATATTGGAGGTTAGAAGTAAAGCTCGATTTTTTTATCAATAAGTACCTAAACGTGTGTGCATTTTTATACATCGAGCGTCCATGTATAAAAATGCACACACGTTTAGGTACACATTCTCTCCATGGTAACGTTACTGAAATAGGAGTAGGTAGTAGAGGGTTAATAACTATTATAAAGTCTTTCACGGTGTGATGGGAAAAAACTAACAAAAGTTCCATGAAGTTTTCATATTATCTGCAGAAGGAAAGTATGTATAAAAGGTATTCATAAAAAGGAGTGTTTTAGTTTACAAACCCAGATGCAGGCGGCTACTTTTCCCATAACATTGCCAGCTGGAGTCTTGATAACGTAAAGTCTCTTACCGGCCACAAAGCAAACTGCAACAGAAGAACATCGTCACATCCGGCACATCAAATATAAGGCCTTTAATAACAAAGAAATTACAATCAAATAATAAAAACAAACTAGAACTAGTATTTACAATTGAAACAATTAAGCTGACTATTGCAAACAATCTACAGGTAGCTCAACTGGTCCATATCAACACCAGTCGGAAGCGTCCCCAAGACGCTGGCTGCATTGCCCCGCTGTATAGGAATTGTGCGCTGCGCCAGATACCGGGTCACGCGCCGCGTCGCTTCGACCAGACGCGTAGATAACAATCATTTATTCATGTTTATGTTATAATTTTATTCATTAAATACACATAGCTTTAAGCTCTGCGCACATTACTCCGCACAGCACAAAAATGCGTATTCAAATACGAGTATGTGCTTAGTTTCGTTATCTTAAGATACATTTTACAAAATAGCTTCTTACTAGCTTCAAACGAATGACCTGCGAGCTGTTTGTCATCTGAAACCGTCAATATATAATGCATCTAAATGTTACAAGTTAAATACCATATTTAAATGCACCGTTTTGTGCTGTGCGGTAGCGGTCCGGCCCCTTTAATCTTCCATACTCGTAGATTCAATGATCGATCGATCATGACATAATCCACACGCTGGGCATGCGGGTTGGTGAACGCAGTTCGTGGTTGATCTATTCTGCAGGAGGCACTGCTGCCCGCCCCGGTGGATTACAAAATTTAAAAAATGTAGGAGTTACATCGCGTTTGGTTTCGATAGCGAGCGGAGTGGTGCGATTTAGGACTCCACTCAACTCGCAAGAGTGTTTACTCTTCTTGCATACTTGTATTTCCACCAACAAATATAGTTAATCGGAAAGGACAGAACGAGCAGAAAGCGTTGAAATGACGTTACGCTCACTCATATCTCTCATTTTCCTTTTGCGGTTCCACCGCATCAACAGACAAAACTCTGTTGGTGGAAATGTATACCTAATTCATTTAAAAAGAGTCCGTCCAGCCTACCAGTTCCCGCTCATGACCCTATCGCGACGGAAACTCGGCCTTAGAATGTAACCATAGGATATTACCTAAGATGCGTATCTAAAGGTGTTGCGAGCAATGAGGTTGAATTAGCCAAACCCACCCAACCTTAGATGGCTTCATACTCAAAAGACAAAGAAGCGGTAACACGTCTCTGGTAAAAACACGTAAAGTTCAATGGAACTGTTCCCACTTTAGGAAGTAGATCTTATAAGAAAATTCCACCTCTTGGAAGTTGGTTTGGAAGAGGTGGAATTTTCTTATAAGATAGAAAATCGCTCGTTGCTCTACCGATAAAACACACAAATTATTTTTGGCGGGATCCAGTAAAAAAACGTTCACGTAGAACTGGACGGCCGTGTGGGAAAGGGCTGTTAGAGTAGAATTGACCAGAATCTGAGCTCAGTGAAACTAAGTTAAGCCATAACCTGCGCACGTTAAGAATGGGATTGAGAATGACGTCATCTCTCATGCTGTCCTACTTGGTTCAAATTCGAACTTGGAGCGGGAGAGCATAGAGATGACGTCGTTTTGAATTCCATTCTTTAAGTTATTTATTAGTATTCTTTAAGTATTTGAAGAATGGAATTTAAAATGACGTCATACCTCATTTTGAATTCCCGAAAATTAAGTCTTAGTCAAAACTTACCTATAGAAACGATCATCAGGATCCCGGGAACTCCAAATGCGAGGGAATAGCAATCATTTTCACCAAAGCAGTGAACGTAAGCGCGAAGCATCGGAGTTATGAAGGTCGAGATGAGACTTCCGGCGTTGATGGCGAAGTAGAAGAGAGAGAAGAAGTATCCGAGATATCTGGCCTGCTCTGGCAGCTTGAACTGATCCCCTCCGAAGGCTGAGACGCAAGGCTTGATGCCGCCAGTACCGAAAGCTATGAGCAGCAGTGCTATGATTGTGAATGGGCTAGAACAATGTTTCTCATAAGGAACACACAATAAAGACTGGACACTAGAACTTGAAATTTAATACAAGATACAGCGATAAGTGTATCAACTAAGCCAAAAGGTAAATCCGGAGTAGCGTTTGTAGATATGGATCTATATTTTACAGGAAAAATATAGAGAAGTCTGTAAGTAGAAGACTTATTGAAAAATTGACAAAAAAGGGGGGATTTTTTTTCAAAAGGGCTCCCTACTTTGCCGAGTGGGGTATCAAATGAAAGGTGTCAGTTTGTACATCTCAAAACAATTTCTGTACGTTGATACTTTTTTAAATATTTAAAAAAAACTCGATGAAATACCCTTCCCTCCTATCTTCGAATTTTGCAGAGCAATCCATCTGAAATGTTTGTAGCGTTTGTAGATTTTGATCTATATTTTATAGCAAAAATACAGACAAGTCTGTAAGTGGAACACTTATTGAAAAATGACAAAAAGTAGGGGATTTTTTTTTCAAAAGGGGGGCTACCTTACCGAGTTGTATATTAAATGAAAGGTATTGGTTTGTACATCTCAAAACAGTTTTTGAGTTTTCAGTAGATTTCATACTCTTTGATATATTTTGAAAAATCTCGAACATATTACTTTTATCCTCTACACTCCGAAGTTTGCAAACCGATACGTCTGAAATGTAGGTTAGGTAATAGCAAAGTTTCTAACCGGTACCTATAGTACATATTGGTATACTTGACAAACGTTCGAAACCCTCGGCGCGCGAGTCACACTCGCACTTGACGGATCTTGTTTTATGTAGGTATTCTCCGTCATTTATGGACCGATTTTTGCAATTCTTTTGCGGTTGTATAGACATGATCCAGACATGGTTTCATAAATTTTATTCCCGATGGATTAGCATTTATCCTACAAAACTAAAAAAACAGTTTAAACCTAACAGATTCGAAGTCGGTTAATAGTTTTTTCAAAACAATAATAATATTAACTACTTACAGAGCTGGAAAATTAAGAGGTGGCATTGCAGTCATAGATATCAGAACACTGCCCGCTGCATACACCAGTGACAGGTAGAATATGGTTCTGTGAAGAAAACAGGATTCTAATTAGGATAAGGGTTCTAAGGATTCTATAATTAACCATCTTGTTTTGCCTACAATTAGAACTCAGCAGGGTAAAAAGACGATTACTTTCGAAGGTGCCCAATTCTATAACAGGCTACCTGAAGATATTAAAGAAGCTAGAACGTTTGGCGTGTATAAAACTAAATTGCAAAGATATATAACCGGAGATGTAACACTACTAAACTAAACCATAAGAGACGAAAATAACATAATAATATTACTAGCATAAATAAGTTTCTCATGTAAGTAACATGTTTGTTATAAATGAGAAATAAAGATTTTTGAACTGAAGTTTACGACAAGTGTTCTTTACTTTTCTGTGGAAAGAAGCTGGGAAGTGAGGGTTATGGTATATAATTTAACAAACAGAAAGATAGAAAACTTAACTTTACAGCGTTTAAAAAAACACAGCTGTATAGAACTATAAGTTTAAGAGATACAAAGAGTTTATTTGGGTGAAAAAAGGGACCTCAGCAAGCGTGGGCGTTGAAGTCTTTTGTATCGCCAGCCTCACGAGGCATCCTAACACACTACGCAAATCACCAAAAACAATAATCTAAATGAATGGTTTACAGGGAGAGGAAGAGGAAATTAAGGAAAATGAGGATAATAAACTAACGTGCTATTCAGACTATCGCACTAAGGCTGTGTTCTTCCGATTGTCAGACTATTACATATTATTTAACGTTTTTGACATAATCTCTCATCCATTAAAGGCCTTTTACAGTCGACGAAACTGCTAATTGACCAATTATATTTCGAAGAACACCACCCTAAGAAGTTACCCCTTCTTAGGGTGGTGTTACACTTAAGGTATCTACATTTGACTACTACTCGCTCTGACCTATGTCAATAGAAAAAGACAGAGTGAGAGATAGCATAGCTCTTAGTTAGGAGACTTTTATGAATAAGGGGGCTAAAGTTTGCAGTTTTGTAAGTGTAATATATTAATACCTGTATCTGCCTAGCCATCCGTCCGCGATCATGGCACCAAGAAGTGGAAAGAAGTACGCAAACATTGTGAACACGTGGTATATGACTGTCGCGCCGTCATCAGTGTAACCCAGCTTGTCTCGCAGATACAGTGATAGGATCGCTAGAAACACATATTGTTATAAAACTATGCTAAATTATGCAAATCATGCTAGTCCAGGGCTAGTCATCTCCAGCGTAAAGCTGGTCGCATACCTAGAAAACACCGTTGTAGCACAGCACTTAGATGCGCAATTCAATATGAGCTTTAACTCGTAACATTTAGATGAATTTTATATTGACGGCATCAGATGATAGACAATAAAGTTTTTTTGCATTGCGTTTCATAATATGAGAAACTGTGGTCAAATGTGAATACATAATTAGTCGGCAGGTATGGCAATCGCGAACGAAGTCGCGGGTACAGCTATAAATAGTGCTGGACAATTTACGTTCACACAGCATTATCTAGCCCCATTCTAAGCAGAGCTTGTATTATGGCTAGATAACTGATATACTTAATACAATACATTACATAGATAGATATTTTTAATTATATACAATACATTACATAGATATTTTTAATTCTACATGGAAAACATCCAGAACACCCGGAACAAATATCTGCAGATCGTACAAACATTTCGACGACCGATGTGGCGCGGTGTGGGCAAAGGTCCGCCTGCGACGCAGAAGGTTGCGGGTTCGATTCCCGCCTTGGGACAAATGTTTGTACGATCTGCAAATATTTGTTCCGGGTGTTCTGGGTATTTTCTATATATAATAAAAAATATCTATCTATGTTATATATTGTATTAAGTTTATCAGTCATCTAGTACCCATAACACAAGCTCTGCTTACTTTGGGGCTAGATGATGCTGTGTGGATTGTCCAGCATTATTTATTATTTATTTATTTTATTTATTTGTCCCGGGGAGGGAATCGAACCAGTAACCTTTTTTTCTGTGTCGCAGGCGGACCTTTGCCCGCCGCGCCACAGAGGTCGCCAAGACAGATTGCGGATTGCCTTTGCAGCTTGTGGGAAGCCATTTTGTCACTGTATAACTCTAAATCTAAAGATGAGTTTTAGCTCATATTTAAATGTACGTTTTTGTGCTGTGTGGTAGCGGTAGCTTTTTTGAGCGCAGAGCTTTATGCGAGTTGAGAGAAGGTGCGCGAAAAACTGGCAGCTAAAAAAACAAATTGTAAACACGTCTCCGACAGTTTTTTTTTGTCCTTGGTCGCGAGGATTCGCTACGCTGACATGACAAATAGTGTCGATACTGGAAGCTACTGGTGTTCTTTTAATTCGTAGTCGCAAAGTACAGCCACAAAACTCTACTCTTCTCTACTCTCACATACATAATGTACCTAGCTTTAATTTTTTTTTTTATAATAAATGACTTAATTAGTATTATTATATTATTCCAAAATGAAAAGACAGCTAAACTTCATACGCAGGTACCTATTTAGTTTTCGTTCGATAAGAGTACGAAAGAACGAGACGAAATTTTGTAAAAAAGTAGACCTCCAATAAACGAAATACAAAAGACGATCGCGCCAGCTTTCAGTACTTAAATAACCTTTATATTCGATTTCGACCACTTGTTTTAAAATATAAGATTATGGTGGGTCCTGATTAAGCAACAAGTTATACAGGGTGCCACAAAACATGTGTGCTAAGCCGAAAGGGGGTGATTCTGGACCCTAAGAGGATCAGATTTTTTTCTACGATGTTTTGGAACTTCTAACATATTCACATTTTTTGTAATAAGTTTTTAAATCTAACTTAACTTTTTTATTCTTATTCGGGTTTTTACGTGTTTTCTTACATTATTGTTGTGAAATATCAAAAGTCTTATATATTTTTTTTTGTAATAACTTCATGATAAAACACTGTTTCACAATCAAAAATCGAAATCGTGTTTCACAAGTTGATCCTCTCGGGGTCCAGAATCACCCACTTTCGGCTTAGCACACATGATACGTAAGATATAAGATATGCCCTGTATAAGATATGCTATTATAATTATAACTCAGGAACCCATTTAGGAACCCATTTATCTTGAAACACATAATAGCTGCCAGTTGTTCCCCTTACCTCTCGCCGCTCGCTTAAATGACTAGCCCTTGTGCTAAATATTGTCCACACTATCCAAAGGTTATCAGGTAGATAATGCAATCCTGTATTATGTTTAACTATGTAGGCTCTAGTGATTTATCTGTGCAATAAAGCATAGATACCATTATGATATCTAGGTATCTAAAGCCTCGGATTCTAGTCGGCCCTTGACTTTATAAAATAAATCCTGAAAGCACTCGTAATTAGGTCCACCATCATCACCAGTGCAAGCACCAATGCCTTGCAGCATGTGTCACACAAGGGTATAGCGAGACAGTGCAAGCACCAATGCCTTGCAGCATGTGTCACACAAGGGTATAGCGAGACATGTGCGTAAAAACTCAGCAGTTCAATTAAAGGGACTTATCCTGAAGTGGAAAATTCGGGCTATAAATTACGTACATAAAGATATTTACAAGAACGGTAGGTAGGTTATTTATTTTTGGAGAAAGCATACGACTACAAACCAACGTACGGTCATCACAATGCATATCTGTACCTTCACTAGTAGGACGTCATTGTATGACGTAATAGTATCTAGTTGTCCTATTAAAATTAGATAAATCAATTTGATGCAAAATTTAAATTTTTCTCTGCTTTCATTATACCGATCACATCATTTTTGAACCGATCATATTATTTTTGAAGTTTATGACACTTCTTACTGACACTGGCAGAGTCGTAGTGAAAAGCAAGTGGCGCCAAAAATAAAGAAGTTGAAGTTAGTAGGTATCTAAAGATAGAGAGAAGTGCCTACAGACCTAAAAATTTCCATTTCATCTCAGTATGACGGTGATACAGAAATTGAAAGTTTTATGTCAGTACTGTAGCAACTCATTCGCCTCGAGTCATTTAGTAAGGCCAGGCGCGCATAAGCGGCTAGGTCGTACCAGCCAAGTCGCAGCGACCAGCTACATACGACTAGCATGAGTACATTAGTATGAAATCGCCATGGAACACACGCACCTGGCCGCTCGCGGTCAGCGGCCCCAGCGGGGCTATTCAGACTCTTCGTTACCGAGTCATCGAGACGGAATCTGACAAAGATTCGCGCGAAATTCTAATATTTTAGTGGTTTTTAATATTTTCTGCATTCTGCAAGGAATTAAACTACCAGAAAAGTAGTTTTCCACAAATCGTAGATTATTTTACTACGGATAGTATAATTTATAATATTATTGTCAGCATTATGCTTTGTAGGTAGTAAGACTTCAAATCGATAAGTAGTGCAAATTTTGTCATAAAATCAATGAAGTGATTTTTAGGCTATGTATGAGGGCAATATTTACAAATATTGTATTTGTTTTCTTGATTTTGGCAAGAGTATAATAAATCTATGGAAAGAGCTATGCTTGGAGTTTCTCTTAAGGATAGGATTCGTAACGAATACATCCGACAGAGAACCAAAGTTATCGACATAGCTCAAAGAATTAGCAAGCTGAAGTGGCAGTGGGCCGGCTGTATCTCGCGAAGAACCGACAACCGCTGGAGGAACGTGTTTTAGAGTGGAGGCCGCGACTCGGCAAACATAGTGCAAATGCTGGTTGTACCCAGCTGTAGAAAGGGTGCTATGGCGCTCATTAGGGGAGGTCTATATCCAACAGTGGAGTGATGATGATGATGATGATAATAAAGCTCCTCTAGCCGTTTCAATGGGTAGCGTTCTAACAGTCAGTCAATTAGTAATTAAAAAATGCTGGACAATCCACACAGCATCATCTAGCCCCAAGCTAAACAGAGATATGGGTACTACATGACTAATATACTTAATACAATACATGACATAGATATATATTTTTTATTGTTTACTTATTATATATATTTAAAGAATATACTATAAATTCTTGTGCAGGGTTGACAAGTGTAAAAATAGTATTTTATCTAGTCTGGCACATCGATTGATCCAAACAGATAGATACATACATACATACATACGATGGATGGAACTAGCATCTTGTGTTCTTAGGTAGTAGGTTTATTAAGTATTGTTAATTTTTACTTGTGTTAATTGGATTGTGTATGACTATTTTATTTTTAAAGGTTATATAATTGTATATGGATTATGTGTCTGGTATAAAAGCATAGTATTATTATTATAAGCAGAGCTTGTGTTATGGGTACTAAGGTAGATTACTGATTTACTTAATACAATAAAGGCATGCATTCGAATATTATACATATTCGAGTATAAGTTCGAATATACGAATACTGAAATAACAATATTCGAATATTCGATTAAACTCAATAACACCAAAATCAGAACTCTGATGTGCAACCGAAGTCATTTAAATATCTATCACACTCAGTAGGTACTAACTCACTCACTCACTCACTCATTAATACTCACCGAGTACTCACTGTTTAGTATTCTATGAGCATGCTGCGCATTATTTTCTAAAGTACCTAAGTATAAAGTATTCTGTTGCAACTTGCAACGTACATGAAGTGGGTCAGAAAATGCATATACAAATTCGAATTGATAAATCGATTCGCCGCACATTCCTCGTGAAGTTTAGTAAACAAGCCGGTTTGTGTATTTTATTTTCTGGTTGATACATGTGTACTAAGCCTAAAGGTGGTGATTGTGGACCACGAGGTGATCAACTTTTGTTGGACGATTTTTTTAATTTCGTTGAGTATTTTTCCTTCATATTCGTGTTTTTACGTGTATTCTTACATTATTATTATTTTTTTACAGGATGTCAATTATTATAATTTTTTTGAGATAATTTCATGACAAAACACTGGTTTCCCTAAAAAAAAAAGCAAAAAAACATTTTAGAAATATTTTATATTGAATAATGCAAGAGTGCATGTACACGAAAGGCAGAAAAAAAAATTATTTCATAACAACAAAAACTAATTTCCGAAAACCGGACGTCATCGCAACCATTCAGGGTCCAGAGTCACCCGTTTTTGGCTTAGTACACATGTTACATGGCACCCTGTGTAAGTATCAGTACATTATTCTAAACGGTATTCAACGTTGAATAATGCAAGTCATGCTCTTGTCGTGGCACTTCCTAACTATTCTTAGAAGGACTTTAGCTTGTTAATCTATTTATAAGACGTAACTTTTTATTGACCGTGGCACTCGCGGCGTAAGAATTGACCCCTCCAGCTAAGCCCGCGGATATAGTACGAGCCGATTAAACGAACCGTTTTGAAGAGTGAAGAGCACAGAAGTGAATGTGTGAAGGTGTATTTCACACATTCACTTCTGTGTATTTGTACACATTTAGTGCGATCACCAATTAGCCTGCAAAGCGTGGTGATTATGGAACAATGAGTCTACTTTTATAGTTTTTTTTTAAATATTAGTAACTGTGTTTTTTTCATATCGTGTGTTTTATGCGTATTCTTTCGTTATTCTACTTTTTTTATAATTTCATGACAAGATACTGGTTTTGCTAAAAAATATAACAAGCGCATGACATTTGTGAAATATATAATAATTTTAAATAATGCAAGAGTGCGTGTGAAAGCGAATGAAAAGAAAACATCAACATAATAATATATAGTAAAAAAAACATTAAGAGTTGATCCCCTCGGGGCCCAGTGATTCTGGGCCCCCCTTCGGCTTAGTACACATGTTACGTGGCACTCTGTAAATTGAACATACCTACTTTCTGTTGCTAATAATCTAACATACATATTAAATTTTGCAGAATAAGCAACACGTGTGTGTGACGTGAATATGCAATAAACAGTGAAATAGATTTTTGGAACTGTGTTGTTGGTTTTAAAATAAATAAAAACCTAAAATAATAACAATTAAAATGTCTTACTTCGCATTCCATAATATGAAAACCTTTCACAGAATTCATTCGTGATTATGAATCCAACTGCCTTGGGATAGGGAAGAGTCTGAAACAAATGTTTGTGGTTAGTTTGACCTTGTTCAGGGTCATAGTCAATTATTTTATTTGCGAAGGTATGGATGATTGTCTGTTTGAATGTTTATTACCTCTCATACCAAAAATTCTGAGCGGTTCGGGCTGAAATTATGAATACACGTAGTTCTAGGTCTCATTTACAAAGGTTTATCACGAACCTACCTTACCTCTTTTCCCGAAAAAAAAAACGTACGAAGCCGCGAACTAACTTTGGTTTCTACATAAAATGTCTCTCGACAAGCGGTCGCCTGGGGCCCTATTCTGCTAAACTAATCGCTTCACTATGACAATGGTATCGTCACAGAACGACACATTTTCGTATTCTACATAAAGGTGCGTCTAGATTAAGTAACATCCAAACTAGTATTATAAACTCGAAAGTAACTCTATCTGTCTGTATGTTACTAAACGGCTGAACGGATCTCAATGAAATTTGGCAGGAAGGTAGATGGTATCCCGGGGACGGACATACATTTTATCCCAGAAAATAGCGTGTGAAGCCGCCGGCAACAGCTAGTGCTATATAACTTTTTCTATTATAATAACACGTCCACATTAATTAACTTGCTGTTTAACATTGCGTACAGATTAGTAACATCCATCTTTATTAATATTATAAATTCGAAAGTAACTGGCCGTCTTGTCTATCTGACGGTTTGTCCTTTTCACGCCTAAACGGCTGAAAGGATCGTAATGAAATTTGGCATGGAGATAGGTGATATCCCGGGGACGGACATGAGAGACTTTTTATCTTAGAAAAGAGCGTGCGAAGCCGCGGGCAGCAGCTAGTGTTAAATAACTATGTTCTTTAACAAGTTCTGTATCAATTAACGTGATTTTACCTGTCCCGGACGAAACGGGGACGAGACGGGACAGTTTTTAAACATCATTACATACAAAAGTACAGTACAGTAGTAATATATACGCGACGAGAGCGTGGACGAGATAGGGCTTAATCTTTTGAATCTAAAATAAAATGTTTCCGTAAAAATAAAAAATCTAGACGTATCTTTTGATGCCAGAAACTAGGCACGGATGGAGGGACGCACGTCAAAAGTGTCAAGTTTGATAAGATAAAGATTAATTTGATGTCTTCAACGAAAGGCTTATTTAATGTAGGTTACAGTTGTAGCAGGTCTTAAATATATGAAACTAGCTGGTGCCCGCGGCTTCGCACGCGCTTTTTAAGCACCCTATGTCCGTCCCTGGGATACCATTTACCTCCCTGCCAAATTTCATTGATATCCTTTCAGCCGTTTAGGTGTTAAAAGGTAACAGACAGGATAGTCAAAGTATCTTTCGACAACGTAAATTTATAATATAATATAAGTATGGATGTTTCAATTCATAATTAAAACATCTATTTTTAGTTGAGTCCTTAAAATTAGGCATGCAAATATATAAAATTATATTTGTATTACGTAAATTGTTCATAAAATTGGTCAAAGTTTCAGATAGTCAACTAAAAAGTCATTAATATTGTAATAGCACTTACTTACTAATCGTTATTTAAATTTAGCTTTAAACATAATCTTACTATGATTTAAAGACAACTTTGGTATTTTATTACAAATTTTAGGTGCCATAGAGACTATGCTTTTTTGTAACAATGCAGTTTTGCGACTAGGCATGCAGAGTTTGTTGTTATCTCTTCTGTTACGTACCACAATGTCAGCCATTTTTACAAACAGATGATAAACAATAATGTCCATAAAATTACGATTTTTTGAATAATTCTGCATAATTTCGTAATAATGTTGTTTCCAGTTGAAATCATCCGGGCACAATATGCCAAGCTGCTCAATTATTCAGTGTGGAGCTACGAAAGGTGTAAATTACGAGGAATTGTCCCTTCATCTGTTAATCAGCAGTTCCACGAAAAATCTAGCATAAAAGTTTGTAGCTCGCCTCTTGTGGTAGATTTTTGAATGATATTGGATGTGCTCTCATTAAGTAGGTACGTTTATATTATCTAAGATGATCCTTTAAATGATGCGAATTAGTTAAAAATAAAAACCCATACAAAATGCATTATGTACTAGTGATGTTCCACATTATCCGCGATAATTTTATCGATAAAACCTACCTAAATAATTTTTCATTGAGTTTTCCAACAAAAGAGTTGATGCGACGGAAGAAAAAGGAAGTAATTGGGGTCGAAAACATACGACCCAGCTGCTATTATCGTCCTTTTATATGTTTATTGCATTTTGAAGATAAACATCTACGAAGGACGCTTAAGTGGGTTTGGTTTTGCTACAATGCAGTGCCATCACCTTGCTTTCTGGCAAATATTAAAAACCGGTACATAAAAAAAAGAGAAAATCACATGCGAAAGTGTGACGTGGGTGGAAGTTTTTTAAACGCCCTGGTACTTTTTCAGAAAATGTATGTCCGTTATTTTCCTGTAAAATGTAGCTTAAGAAACGGTGTCCATTCCAGATATTATTCATTAGTACAAAAAAAGTATTTGTTATAAACTATTCATAGGGTATATTTCAAAAGATACATTATCTTTTCTACCCTCGATTATGGAACCTACCACTTGACAAGGGCCACTTACTACTCGTGTTTTGATGAAAAATACATAATTCTTAGTGCTAGTTGCTTTTTATTAATTTCTGTCTACTAGCATAGATAAATGAAACTAGGTAAACACATTTCTAAGCTTAATGTGGACGCTTTACTTTGCGCGCTAGATTAAAATTTGATGTGGTAAGTATAAAAATTTTCTGCGTCCTACAAGAAATAACTGTAACGGACAAGTAGTTTACCGAAAATTGTAAACGTTTTTCTATGAAACCATGTTGCCACAAATTTGGGTACTAATACTTTGTAGCATTTAATGTTTGGTTCACAAATTTTCATCGACGTCGATGAAAAATGTGAGCAAACACTACTTAATTATGAACGGACAGCTGTCTGTTCATAATGTTACGCCAAATTAACCCTTATAGCTTATCCATTACTTTCCCTGATCGAAGGTTTTTTTCTTACAAATAATGCACCTTCGAAAATGTATAGTGACGGAAGTGTAAGAATTTTATGCTAATTAAATAATGTTTTGCATTTGTCAGTCATAGGTATGCCGAACACGATTTTAATAGTGCGTTAATGCGCTTTAAATATAATATTCTTGTCGGTAGAGTTGCCCTAAAATATTATCCTAAATCTGAGTATAGATTCTACTGTCCCGTAATAAGCCGTGAGCAATGATTGTATATTAACAGTTGTGGATAGTTTGTATAGAGCATAATGCTGAACTAGTTATTCGTCTATTTAATATATTATGTATATGTGGCATTTCCAATTAAGTTTTAGGTAAATTTGTATACATAATAATCGTATAGATTCAACTTTACTAACATTACAACCTTGGAATTGTAGTTTAATATCCATTGGCATTTGAGCTCTTTAACTAAAACGTATTATTTTGTTATAAATATTTATTTAAATTTCATTAATTTCCGGGTTTGACAAGAACATGTCAAGCTAGGAAAATAGTAAAAAAAGAGAATTAATTATGCCTTTTTTAATAAAAATGAATATTCATTTCATTTAATTTTTTCTCAAACAATAAATAGTTTTATTTTGTCGGATTTTTTCTTATATTAAGTCCACATTGTTATAATTTATAAGACGAGTCCATTTATATAAAACAAAAACATTAAAATAGTTAGATATTAAATACATTTTATACAAAAAAGAACAATTTTCTAGAATGTAAAACATAAAATTAAAATTATTGTACAATAATTAAGTGAATTGTCAAAAATATGAAATATGTAAACAGACCAAAATAAAACAATAAAATATTGAATAATTATGTAAATTGTCAAAAGTAAAACTAATATAATGTTAAATGTCAAACTTATTGCTAACTATCGTAGATTCTCAGGGTTAGATTTGACAAATTTGCGCAGAATTCCTCTACAGAGTAGTAACATTACTTTACCAAGAATTATTTAACTTTGTTTTAAAAAATGCCTACATTAAATGTAGTTTTATAAGATATAGGTAATTTATTGTACAGCTTAAGAACCTGGTGCCGTGTTCGTATGTTTGGAATGTCATATAAGTATATATGATTAAAAGTAAGGGCTTCCCTGGGGTACTCCATATTTGATTTTTCTAACAGACTTGTATGATATTTCGAACTTGGTTTTCCGTTCCAATAGAATTTAAATTGCTATTACTTTTTAAGAACACAAGGTTTACTTTCGAAATAAAAAGGACTCGAAAAAGAGTTTAATTTTGTTTATAAATATTTAAAAAAAAAAAAAAAAACTCTTTATTTTTACATGTACAAACACTGTCCACTTAGAATAAAATAAAGATCAAGATAAAAATCATTTATTACAGCAAAACTAATAAGTAAATACACTTATGTAACTTATACTTAGCACTTACATGGTGATGAGGTATTTCTAAGTACTTGTATTTGAAATTTAGTGTAATACATTGTGTTGTTGCCGAGACGTACATATCTACAATGTTAAGTAATTTCTGATGGCACCCTCACTAGGCTAGGCCTGTATCGAGGGAGCCTATATATGTACGACAATTCAAAGTTTAGTATTGTTCAGGTTACGGATATAACTGAATATAAAAATACCTAAGGATGAATTATGTGATGTAAGTTTAGAGGTAGAGGTAAATACCCACACAAACTAATTTAATTTATAAAACAAACATAAAACGTGAATAAATTTACAGTGCAAACATTAAATATAAAGTAAAGAATTTATGTAAAAAAGAGTTGAAAGAAATAAAATAAAATAAAACCATTGAGTACCTACATCTAGGATAAAGCTTTAAGGAGTTCCTCTGTCTTGTCATATGACAAGGCAGCAAGCCACTTTTGTATGATATATTTTGCTTCAGCAATACTTTTATCCTTGATGTTACAGTTTTTAGCTACATTATTATATACTCGAACCTTCATAAAACTGCCTGTGCGTTGTGCAAAATTTGTTTTAGTAGAGGGGGTAATCAATCTATAAACTCTACGATTGGACACGAACTCAGTATCAGGGGAGGAACTATGGGATTTATGTACTGAAAGAGCAGTTTTTAGTACATAGAGTTGGCGAACAGTAAGTACACCAGCTTCTTTATAGAGAGCCGAGGTAGGATATCTGAATGGTTTACGGAGCATCACTTTTAAAACAGAGCGCTGCGCTCTCTCTGCTTGGATGATGAATGATTATTATTTATTATTATTTTGTATATAGAAGAGCGGGAGTATATTCCCCAAAATCGGCTGCGAAATCTCGTTTTCAATTCATGCCAAACTGGCTTGAAGCTGTAATCAGACGCTAAGGAGGCAATACCAGTTATTAAAAATTAAATAACATGTAAATTAAATAACATACTTATAAAATGTTAATTGAGTTTTTGGACTCTAAGCTAAAAACGGCTATTTTATTGTTTTATCTTTTTTAACTTTGTTAGCTTAATTGTTTCAATTCTAAATACTAGTTCTAATTTGTTTTTATTATTGAAGGGTAGTCGGAGGCCTTTGTTCCTACTTGTACCCTATTTCCTCCGACTAACCTAAGAATATCAATAGATATTATTGAGGACGGGTCTCACGTGATCCCCGTGGTAAAAAACTCGAATTACTTAAAATTCGAATTTTTTTCTTCGGTTCCTTGAAAGTGAAAAAACGGTTGAGAAAATTACGATAAAAAGAAAACATGAAAGGGCACTGTTTCGTACATAATTTCGTTGAGATCTCAGGAACCCTGCGGTTTATTGATAACTATATGATATATGACTATATGACTTATGTTTTGATTCGTAGGTTAGTAGTATTTATTTAGGTTCCTTGAACCAGTTTTTTTATAAGTTATGTTTTTTTATTAATAAGCAAAAAATTTATTTTTGCGCTTGTACCGCCGCCGTTTCAAGAACGTATGCTCTGTCCCGCTCCCAAGAATGCGAAATCCTATGCCTATCTTTTTCTAATAATGGAGCGCATTGCGCCCTCTTAAGACTTTTACGTAGACGGATAGCTCGCATATTGAAAATGGCTAAGGCAGTCAACCGGCTTTTCCGGCAAAACGTTGTGGCTCGCCAATCTTTCGTCAAAGATCACAAGGGGTTAATTACGCTAAGTGGTTGGCTTCGATTATGTTCTATATTTGGGGCAAGCCGAATTCCTGAAGCGGTACAGAACTGGTTTCAACTGGATTGTAATTTAATTTTTTATGGAACTGCTGGCCATTGGACCACCCGTAGCAAATGAGCATGGACTGTCAGGCGCAATTGGACCATTTAATATCGCAGCAAATGGATTCATTTCATTCAAAGAATTCATCATTGGCTTCTGTAACTAGTTAAATGGTTATAATAATAATACAGACAGTATTATCAAAAAATATTACAACTAATGCAATATTACAGCTAACTTCATACTGTTGCAAACAATCTAGATGACGATGGTTTATTTACAGAAATACTTGTTTTCAGCTTTTTATGCAAAAGAAAGATACTTACTTACCTACCATAAGCTAAAGGATCTAGTCAAAGCGAAGCTGGGGGAAGAAGCTAACACTAAATCGCACATCATCATCTACACTAGCCAAACTCGATGTAGAATGTTTGCAAACAAACCACCCATACTTAACCTAAAATTCACTTTGCTGCCGTGTCTTTTTATTATAGGCCATTTTGTGCAATTTACTTGTCCTTGTTGATTTATGATCCTTGCTTCAATAAATATGGCTAACAACTATAGCTGAAACTAGACTCCATGCAAGTGAGTTTTAGTTATTTGTATCCTGGTTTGTTTACAAACATTCTACATCGAGTTAGCTAATTTATATTCATAAATAAGCAGGTCTATGATGATGACCGTTAAAGTTATATTTTATCAGTCAACACATTTAGTTTACTAACATAAAATTCTCTGAAACTAGAATATTTGCAGATCATGCAAACAATTGTTCCGCATCGGAAAATGACCCTCCAATATGGCTATAAATCTAAAAGTCAAATGAAGAAAACATATTATTATGGCGGTGATATGCGTCAAACTATGATGATGATGCCCGCCTAGCCCAAATTCGGCCACTGCGCAGGCAGCCAGTCTCAACGAAGACAAGCCAGGTGCGCAGGAAATATTATAGTGTACGAGCAAACACAGATGCACTGTCACTTCTTTACTTTAGTCAACAGAAATGAAAAATATCACTTTATTTCCGTGTCAGTGTTTAATTTTTATGAATTTGACCTTTTCTAAATGTACATTTATTGTAGATATGGAAATAAGGAGTTTTTGATTTGATTTGATTTATTTCCTCACTCTCATAATCCGATGGGACGCAGATCGACACGACCTGGGAGAGGTCAGGCGCAGTACCAGCTTAACGTGCTTTTCGAGGCACGGAAAAAACACGAGTATACCACCAAGTAGGTACCAACTAGGTAGGTAAGTATGTAATTAATTACCTACTACGTTAGACAAGGTACCTAAATCCATTTCCCTACTATCCATACTAATTTATAAATTCGAAAGTAACTCTGTCCGTCTGTCTGTTAGTCTATCTGTCTGTATGTTACTTTTTCACGCCTCAACGGCTGACCGGATCTTTATGATATTTGGCATGGAGGTAGATGGTACCCCGGGGACGGACATAGGCTACTTTCTATCTTGGAAAAGAGCGTGCGAAGCCTCGGGCAGCAGCTAGTTTTAAAAAATTTTAAAAATTAAGAACAAGACGCTATATGTAGATATAGCGTCTTGTTCTTAATTTTTTAAATTTTTAAACGGGCTGATTCTACATATTTAGCGTAGCTAAAGATGTAGAATCAGCCCGTTTGTAGAATGGCTAGTCCGCTTACAGAACGAACGCTGATCTGTATGGTTTTTTTAGAATATAATTCAGCGAGATGGCTAAGGGCCGGCGCTGACTGACGTCGCGGCACGGCACGGTACGGCACGGCAAAGGATCTTATTTCTGATCAAGATGTTTTTATCCTTATTTCAATGACTTTAGGTTTAATATTACTTTATTTAGATACAATCATACCGCGACATGTCGTGTCATGCCGTTTCATCAACGCGTCCCGCGAGCCTCATAGGTCACAGGATGACAGCTAAACTAATTGAAATAAGGTTTAATACAGGTGCGAGCGCGGCGCGGCGACGATATGATGTGGCATGCTCCGGCATGCTACGGCATGCCGTGTCATATCAAAGCGTCCTTCGGGCTGGCGAAGCACGCCGTGCCGTGCCGTGCCGTGCCGTGCCGTACCGTGCCGTGCCGTGCCGCGACGTCAGTCAGCGCCAGCCCTGAGATGACAGTTAGCCTTATTGAACGTTGATCGTTTAACAATCGGCATAGGCAATTAACTGAATGGCGTCGTATACCTACAAGTCTACGACTGGTCATTACTGTGCCAAGGTGAACCAACCTAATGAAATGATGTGAATTGGACAAGTTGTAAGGTGGCACGTACGTAATAAATTAACATTTACATCATGTTTAGAATCGCAAATGAGACGTGGCGGTCGCGGCGTTAGCATCGACCCCTTCAACTCGGCCCATGGATGTCGAAAGAATTGACTAAAGGGAACAAAAATATAAATTCGAAGTGCTTTATTATTTTAACGTATCGCACCTCTAGACGAAAACTCCGGCAAGTCAAATAACCTCATTTACAGAACTTCCGAAAAACTGATTTTAGCTTTACCTATGAAATTTATCAAGAATCTAATGATACATCCGTGGTAACGTATTCTAGTGATTATTTAAATAACTTATTTTTATATTGTATGAATAACTAATGAAAAATTTAGATTTTTTGGTTACTCGTGTCTTGTACCAGCGGTATGTAATTTTATTGTCAATTAAGTAGAGATAATGCTTTAGTTGTTGTTATTATATTAGTTGGAGAAGCCACTGGCTCCTGGAACACAGTTTGTAACTATGTAGTTCAGGAGCCTATGGACTCATATTGTCAGTTACACTAGCTTTATGTCGATAAACATTTTATTATTTATTTATTTATTTAATTTACTTTACCCGAATTAAATATTAGAAACGCTAGTTTTCACTTCAAAATTATGATAACTTTTCAGTGGAATGTTTTGATTTGTCATAAATAGGTACTGTGGATTAACATGTAGGTATTGACGTGTTTTAAGAGCGAGCAACGGCGTTAATAAACGTTAAATAATTTGATTGTTTTAAATAACTAAAAACTAGCTTTGAATCAATGATATTATATAGGTAGGATCACGCGATAGGATTCACGCCGCGCCTGCTCAAATTCTTTGCGGACGACCTGAAACTGTTTTTAACGGTAGCGGACACTTCTAATTGCGAACGGCTCCAGTGCGACTTTGATAGGGTGGTCGAATGGAGTAGATCCAATAAGCTGCCGTTCAATGTAGCTAGTGTTCCGTGATGAGCTACAGCCGCGGGCGCGCGCCAATGCAGTTCCAGTATGTGGTGGAGGGAGTAGGGATGCCGAGAGTGTTGACCGTCCGAGACCTGGGTCTTGAGATGGTGCCCGACCTGAAGTTCCGCCGCCATATTATAAACGTGTGCGCTAAATCTTTCAGAAGCCTGGGTTTCATTCTTAGGCAGAGTGCGAAATTTAAGAACATTCATGTAATTAAAATCCTATACAATGCCCTTGTTAGGAGTCACCTAGAAACGAATGCCATCATATGGAATCCACATGAAGCGAAGTACAAACTCATGGTAGAAAAAATCCAAAATAAGTTTACACGCTTCCTTTACTTAAAAGAATATGGAGTCTATCCGTACTACCCATTATTGTACCCGAGTCTGTTTGTGCTAGGTATGGTAGGCTACTGCAGGCTGTCGGTCCGGAGAGACGTGGCGCTGGTGAAATACATGGTGCGCGTGCTCCGCGGGGAGCTGCATCAGCCGGCGGTGCTGGCGGCGCTGCGGCTGCGCGCGCCCAACGACTACTTGGGCGCACGCCGCCGCCGCCGTCCCGCCATGCTTGAGGTGCCCAACTGTAGGACCAACCTACTTAAGTTTGCCCCCATGTCACTCGCTGTATATTTGCTTAATATACTGTCCGGCGGAAACAGCGTGGACATATTTTACCAAAACCTACCGAAACTCCTAGAAATGGCGCAGGTCGTCATTGAAACTAAATGTTATAATGTATAAATGTGTAGTAGTGTGTATTATCTGAACTGTATAGATGTGTAGTTCCTAAATTATTTTTAAAATTAGATTAATTCACATAAGTTACCTAGATTTAAGAGTAGCATCGCCTTAGGGCTAAAAAAACTGTAATGATGTGGTTTCTTAATAAATAAATAAATAAAATATTTAAACCTCATTGCATACCTTAATTTTACACTGCTTTTACGTTTTGGTGAACAAATACGAATCCCTCGAGAATAAAATTTGGGACCTCGGGATCATTCTCTATATAATAGAGAAATAATTTTCAAAATCGGTCCATAATTGACAGAGAAATCGACGAATAACATATTAAAAAAAACATACATACAGCCGAACATAGGACCTCCTCCTTTTTTCGAAGTTGGTTAATAAAAGTTGGCTGCACGCTCGCACACTCTACATTATCATCTCGTAATTTTTGCCAATGTTGAACCGCAAATTGTCTTTAAAATCATTTAAAGGATATTTGGATTTACCTGACTTGCAAATTACACTGCAAACACTTGTAAATAAAGCGTGCAACTTTTTAAATCCCAAGATATACCTTATTGCTGATATACCTTATATATGTATTGCCAAATAAACAGAGACCGTTTTGGAACCCAAGAATAAATACCCTTCCCGCAAATCAACCTCCTGGCTCCTGAGGCAGGCAAAGCCAAGGAGGCTTTGCCTGCTTCAGGAGCCAGGAGGTTGAGAAGCCTAAAGCTCTGCGTTAAATAATCCATCACCGCTACCACACAGCACAAAAACGGTCATTCAAATATTAAACTCGTTAGCTTTAGATACGTTTTACAGTGACAAAATGGCTAACCACAAGCTTCAAACGGGAGCTGTAGGTATGTCTGTCATCCGATGCCGCCCGAGGGATTACTATTTGCCTCGCAAAACGGAATTTAAAGTCGGTTATTAGTTTTTATATAACTAAAATTATTAGTTTTTTAGAAAACATCAAATTGTAGCATACCTAGCTTTTTCCCGCGGCTTCGAACGCGTTATTGGTACAAAATGTAGTCCATATGTTATTCTAGATTCTAGATCCAGATCCTTAAGAGTGCAAATTTCAGCCCGATTCATTCAGTAGTTTTGATGTTGTCTTCGGCCAAAAATCTTCACAACGGCGCACAACAGCACAACACGGCACAATACGGCGGTATAATAAAACAAAAGGTTTATTGATATACAAATGACTTTACCGTTCGTTGCCTTCTCGACAGGGCCTATAAAACCCAAAATAATATTATTTTGAGTTTTATAGGCCCAATTATGACGTAAGCGCCCGTTTAGGTAAACCGACTCACACTAGTGCGCGCTGCCACCTAGGTATTTAACCTTAATATTACGTTATACAAAGGTTTTTGAAAAATCCTTTGGGCAGTTTGTGATACCTATCATAAGCTTTTTTTAATGCCTTTTTAATAGTTTTATTTCGATACGTTTAGACAGAGATTCAATAACAGAGTTAGGTGGCCACCAAGATCAACTTTCGCATCTCTGCCTAAACTATACAAAAGAAAACTATTACAGAGGCATTACAAAAGGTTATGATAGGTACTCGTATCACAAACTGACCAATGGATTTTTGAAAATTCCTTTGTTTAACGTAATAATAAGATAAAAAAGGTGGCGGCGCTAGTGTGGGCCGGTAGCGCCTTAATATAAACTCCGACAATATAATATTGTAAAATGCGAAAGTTTGTGAATTATGACAATGATGATGTTATTCGTCGTACACATTGTAATCAATGACAGGTAATCAATGACAGATAATCAATGACAGAGATAGGGAGACGTACAGAAACTGTAGCGTGAAAGAGACAACAGACTCAAACAAAATAATAATCGGGAATTCCCCTCTGCAGAGTGCGTCAGCTAGACGTAGTTTTATCGTCTCATGCGCGGTGACTAACTTATCTTCTCTTTTTAATATCTATGATCCGTGCAGGTAATTTATGAAGCTCGGGGAGTGACGAACTTACGCTACTGGTAACACCAGAAAACCGATTCGTCTTCTCATTCGCCGATGGCGTCGATGACGACGTAGGCTTGACCGTGATATCTCGGAATGCCATACCTGGCGAAGTAAATGTAGGTACCTATTATTATACCATGATAGTGTTGGGTAGGACATGGTTTCAATGAGTTTGTGTGAGGTTCTCATTGTATTTCGTGAGGTGGGACGGGCCGTCCACCGTAGCGAAAAGCAAGCGGCGCCAAATAAAAAAAAAAAAAAAAAAAAAAAAAAAAAAAAAAAAAAAAAAAAAGGTCGTCCACATTATTGTCACAAGAGATGAGTGTGGTGTCTTGATGACATCAAAAAAGTTTTTTGAGGTACGGAAAAATGTTTTTTTTTTACTGTTTTCAAATCGTTTGTCGATTTTTCCGTCAATTATGGACCGATTTTGAAAATTATTTCTCTATTGTATGGAGAATGATTCTGAGGTAGAGGTGGTCATATTTTTTCACACTTTGGTGGGACATTTTTTAGTCCCGAAGGATTAGTGAAACCTTGAATAACATTGTAATGTAACTAAGGAATTTGAGAACTAAGTAACTAAAGTGCAAGTAACTAAGGAATTTGTTGGCTTTTAGTGTTATCAAAACAATTAAATTATTTGCCTCCGTAAACGCGTACGCGTGCCAGGTTGCGGACAATGAGCCGATTAAAATTATTTACGGTTTCTTTCTGCCTTGTGCATGAATAATAATCTAGCGGAATAATAATTTGCCGCAAATCCTACTGCCGAAAGTTTGTGAATTTTATTTTGTTACCGAAGAACTCCAAAACTACTTATCAGATCAAAATAAAATTTTAAGTACATTTAGAATATAGCCTAACTCAGATAATAAAGCCGGAGGCAGATCTCAAAACTAATTTCGATGAAATAGTGCTTCAATGAAGCATTTGGAATATAAGAAATTTTTAAAAAACCACGGAATCGTAGTTCAACGACTTGGTTTCATAGAAATTGTTTACTATTAACTGCAATTTACTTTCCCCTAGTTTTATTCTATCCAGAACGCAGAAGAAAAAAACAAATCGCATCTCTTGCGCAACGTAAATCGGTCCACCCCGTAAGAGTATCGCGCTATTCCACTCTGATCCACTTTGCAAATCCACTAATGGATCAGTTTCCACATTTTGTCCACTCTGATTCTGTAATTCTTTTTTGTACACAATAGTAATACATAAGCATGATTCAATTTAATAGGATATGTAGGTACATAGGCGAGCTTAACCCTGAAAAGAGTTTTCTTCCAGCAAACCTTAGAGTAATAGGAGAGGCGATGGAACAGGTAGAGGAAGTGTACAAAAACAATGATTCGAACAAGATAAACTGACAATTAAAGTAATAGCAGGTAGCTATATACAATACATATAATAAACATACTTAAATTAAAATAATAATCACTAAATAAACCTAATAAATACAGCGGGGCAATGCAGCCAGCGTCTTGGGGACGCTTCCGACTGGTATTGATATGGATCAGTTGAGCTACCTGTAGATTGTTTGCAACAGTCTGCAGTTAGCTTAATTGTTTCAATTGTAAATACTAGTTATAATTTGATTGTAATTTTCTTTGTTAATAAAGGCCATTGCCACTAGAAAAAAAGAAATACCTTTTATAATAATAATATACTATATCTGATCCACTGTATTCTTCTGGTGGAGAGCCAGCCTAATCTTTAATGCTGCGAGCACGGAGAGAGCGCATACAATTATTACTGTCGCATTCACTTTCCAACAGCAATTGCAAATGGATGCAATACTTATTGGCTACTGCACGCGGTTTCGCTCACGCGGACTTAGGGGTTATAATCGTTTTTCTATTTTTTTATACGTTGTGCCAAAGTTACTTACTAGTTAAAGGTACTTACTTATAATTAGATAGGCATTTCTGATTGCCCGCTTTATTATAATAATTCCAATAGTAAAATTACTTTAATTTGTTTCGGTAAGACTGTTTTTGTTTAAATAAACACTACTTTAAATCACTTGAGCATTTTTATTACTGACTGTACCTCATACCATTTTTGGTATTCTTTAGGAATAGAATTTAATGAGGAGAATAAACAAATACCATTTGGTACTACTTTTTTGGTATTAGAAAGGAATAGATCATTTATTTGAGAAACCTGCTATACAGGGTTTCCCTTAATCTACTATATAAAAATAAGTCGGGTTTTCCTTCCTGACGTTATAACTCCAGAACGCACGAACCGATTTCCACGGTTTTGCATTCGTTGGAAAGGTCTCGGGCTCCGTGAGGTTTATATCAAAGAAAATTCTAAAAAATTCTAGAAAATTCTGGGAAAATCTTTTACATAAAACGAAGCAAAGAAAATTACAATCAAATTATAACTAGTATTTACAATTGAAACAATTAAGCTAACTGCAGACTGTTGCAAACAATCTACAGGTAGCTCAACTGATCCATATCAATACCAGTCGGAAGCGTCCCCAAGACGCTGGCTGCATTGCCCCGCTGTATGGCAATGCTGATGCGCTGCGCCAGATATCCGCCAGCTCTCGGGTCACGCGTCGCGTCGACCAGACGCTCAGATAACTTTTTAAAAAACCGGAGAGCCTCGGTACCCCACGGACCTAGGGTCTCGACCCCAAAGGGAGCAAATATGTAGGCTGTGTCGAGACCTGCCTATTTGCGTCTCTTGAGATCCTCGGCCAAATCTGCCGCCGCACCAGCCCTTACGGATGTCCTCGGAAGATGGGAAGGCACAAGTGTGTCGACGCATGTAGCGTCCCACACAATGGGCCTCCCCAACTCCCATGGGACTAGTGTCATGCCGTCAGGCCTCTTACCATCGTCACGCAACAGACCATTCGGTTCGAGAATAGCTGGTACGTTAGCGGTGACAAAGGCCCGCCGGATGACGTCGTTAAGGCTGGCATGACGAGATATCCGACCGGCGGCCCTAGTGCACGATAATCCGTGATGACCAAGCTGTTCGACAGCAGTACCGCACTGGCATTGATGAGGCGCGCAACACATTGCACCCAACCGAAGACATGTTGCGATACGGAAAGTTACGGGATCCAATAAAGTGCCAGTGTTAAATGAAGGAAATGCTTGCAACCAATGTCCTGACTCCCATTTAGAAACGGCCAGGAGACGGGCACGATCCGCAGAGCTGGAGCACGTTTGTAACAAACTATTCCGTGTCAACTCACACAGAGGCCCATCCAAACGAAGCCATCTGGTGGCGAAACGGAGTTCGCCGGGTTTGCTAGTGCAATATGAAAACATTTGAAAATGTTTTCATGAGCACTATATTTCTATCACACTATAACATAACATCACACTAATATTATAAAAATGAAAGTTTGGATATTTAGATGTATGGATGTTTGCATGGATGGTTGTTAATTCTGCACGCTAAAGCTCCTGAACGGATCGGGCTAAATTTTCCATTCAGGTAGTTCTAAGCCTGCAATAAAACATAGGCTACTTTTTATCCCATGAGATATAAATGTTTCAGGTCCCATTTCCTTAGAAACAACGCGTGCGAAGCCGTGGGCAGAAACTAGTATTATCATATATTATAGAGCCTAGCTCTTGTTGGTGTAATGATGCAAGTTCCTCCACTTTTCTCTCTCTAATGCAATGTCTTTTACTTCTCTAGACGAAACGACAGCCACTTTCTCCTTGATCAAACTCATATAGCTAATTCTTGGATACTATTCCTACAGTTTAATAGAAATCTGAAGTTATTGCTTAATTGTGCGCATGATGCCAAAAGAATTGACACCGGTGTTGATTACACCTAAAGAACAACACTTAGATTATTATATATTTAATTAGGCTAACATTGTAATTGTTTGTTACCCCGAATAAATAAAAACTAAAGCTAACTATCTTTACGCGACTTCTAGTTAGGTAACTCAACCATCTTTTTAACTTTTTGTGATTTTTGTACTACCTTTCTTCATTAAAACAGTGAAAGTACCTATTATAATATATATTTATATATATAGATATATATACTATATATAGATATTATTATGTATTATTATATAGTGCAAGTTTTATTATTAATTGCTGTAGTTTATCTAGCTTAGTTTAATTAAAGCACGCCATATTGTTTTATATCTACCATGTGTGGTTGGCAGGTAGAAAATGCCATCGGCATTAAGTATACAAAAGGTGGGCACCTTTTGTATTCTTTTGTTAAATGTGTGCAATAAAGTATTTAAATAAATAAATAAATAAAGCTAAATCCATTGGAGGTGATTTTGTTGGCATCAAACTCTAAACTAACCATAATGTTGCCGTTCCAATCTAACTCCTTGCTATATTTCTTTATGATATGCTCAGTCGTTTCGTCGTTTCGGAGGTTGCGGGTTTGATTCCCGCCTCGGGACAGATGTTTGTACGATCTGCAGTTATCTGATATACTTTGTATTATGTATATCAGTTATCTAGTACCCATAACACAAGCTCTGCTTAGCTTAGGGCCAGATAATACTGTGCGGAATATTTATTTACTTTCGCATTCCTATTTAGTATGAAAATAATGTATGGATTAGCGTGTTTGTTTAGATCTCGTTAATGGACTCGTACTGTTATATACTAGTTTCTGCACGCGGCTTCGCACGCGTGGTTTCTATGGAAACGTGTAATTAATTATTTATATCCCATGGGAACTGACTTTTGGGATAAAACGCCTATGTCGTATGTGTAGCTTAAGTTTTATCCAGACCTAGAACTACATCCATGCAAAATTTCAGCCCGATCCTTTCAGTCATTATGGCGTGAAGAAGTAACAAATATCTATCCATCCATCCATGTAAACATCCAAATTTCGAATTTATAATACTTATTGAGTGAGAGTCTCGTGTTTCTCTTTACATTTGCAAACAAACATTTTGTTCATACTTCCATATTAATACTGTTGTAATTAATCTTTAAAATACCGACGCTGAAATTTTTACTGATCTTCGTAAGGAATTTCTATTGAAATCGTTGAAAAAATTATTAACGACCGTCTTAAAAATAATTTGATTGTTTTGAATGAACTACATACCGACTTCGATCGATTCCCTTAGTTTTACTCTGTTGTTAATTTTCGCGGGATAATAATAATCACTTGGGAATAAAATTTTAATGGGTGGTCCCATACCCATTAAAATTTTATTCTCTATACAATAGCGAAAATCAGTCAACTTTTTCAAAGAACACCAAATTTTCACTTGTTGGGAGACCCCTTTAAATTTTCAACTTTATTAGTATTGTTTGTTATTTATTACAGTTGAAGTGTTACTTATTTATAGAAAGTTTCACGCGTCTACATACCTAGTGTCGTTCAAGAGATACAGACTTGACTAACGAAGAGCAAAAATAGCCATAATCACGTTTTTTGTATGGAAGCCCCTTTTAATTTGAATATTTATTTTACTTATATTATTTGCAGTTATAGCGGCTATAGAAATACACACTCACATTCTCCGAAAATTTTAACTGTCAACCTCTTACGGTTCATGAGATAGAGCCCTCTGACAGACGGACAGACGGACAGCGGAGGCTTAGTAATAAGGTTCCGTTTTAACCCTTCGGATACGGGACCCTAAAAAACATACTTACAGCCAAACATACAACCTCTTCCACTTTTCGTGGAGTCGGTTAAAAAATTCGGTTAAAAAGGAGGAAGATCTCAATTCGGCTGTACAAATGTTTTGTAAAATGTATGTTTAATTTCTATTTCGGTGATCCTTCGCTTTTGTAAAAGAAAAAGACTCAAACACAATAGCGCTTAGAAGATAATAACAACCAAACTTCGAAAAAAAAATATACTTATCGGAATTTGGATATTTCTCCTAAACGCTATTGATTTTGAGTATTTCTCATTCACTAAAATATTTTTCAAAGTATTTTACAAAAATTGAACATTTCACGAACAAAACAAATTGTTTATACGGCTACAGATAATTATTTTGTGTTCTCAAGCCCGTTGGGCCATACACCAGTCTTAAACCGAAAAATATACAAAAAAAGTTGTTTGTTCTACAACCTATCAACGTTGCCTTCCACACGCAAGCGTCGTCGCCGCTGTGTCAAGGACAAGGCCAAAGAAAAAAACTAGCTAGAAACCCTAAAAACTAATGGTTGGTTCTGTATAAAAACGAGGCCTTTTTACGGTTCCGTACATCCGAATAAAAAAACTTAACCCTAGGATCAATCGTTCTAAGAAACACAACGTTGAAAATAATGAGAAGGTAAGTACCTAAGAAATTTAATATTTAATGAATAATTAACAGAAATAATTTCGTAGTAGTAACATAACTAAATATACACAAGATTCCTTCCTTCGCTTACTCACAAATCCTTAAAAACTAAGCAAGTGTTATTTGGTTAGATGAATCATAAAACTTTTTATAGCTAACATTATAATATCCAAACAATAACTTCGCAAACGCTATGAATCGCATAGAAAAGCAACAACTGCATTATTATAGGTACCTACCGCTGTTTTTTCTGTCATCTTGATCACGAACAAAGTAATTAAATTACATAGAAGTACACGGACAAATTTTATTGATCAGTAACAGCGGTTGCGTTGTTTCGTAAGATGTTGCACTATAACATTATTTGTATGCGCGTGCGCCTATCCGAACGCGCGGTTTGTATCTGACTGACTGATGTGATGGTGACGACAGGATAGAAAGACTCGCCTTGGTGTTGTACAGAGCACTCGGGTCTAGTCACAGAATAAACATAGTAGGTGAGTAGTTAGGTACCGGTGTCATAGTAAATAATAAACCATATTTATGTGTACGTGTGTGTGTGTAGGTGGTAGATAAAGGTTTATTGAACGTACCTTCATCGTCTCTTCGAACGCTGATTTGCCTTCCCTTAATTTATTATGTAGTCTAGTCACTTTTCCTATCGGTAGTTTAATTTTGACTAATAATTTGATAAGCAAAATGCGACAGATAAAACGTTTGTCTATATTTGTGAAAATTATCAAAAGTATGAAAATATGAAATCAAGACTACGTGGACGAAGTCTCGAGTAACAGCTAGTTTTAATATAATTTACCTCGGGATCCTTATCGAAACAATAGAAGAAATAAAATAAATTTATCTGAGCCTAGAAACACATTTAAGTAGGTAGGCAACTGCATCAAAAACAAGATCCGTCAAGTGACTCGCGCGCCGAGGGTTTCGAACGTTTGTCAATTAATGTACTGTAGTAAGTACCGGTTAGACAGTTTGCTATTTAATGAATGCCTTAAAATTAAAGGTACCTACATTTCAGATGTATCGGTTTGCAACCTTCGGAGTATGGTAATAGTAAAATTTTCGAGTATTTTTTAAATATTTCGTAATGATTTCGGGGGGAATGGGTAATTTTTCGTCTATTTTCAAAATATTTAATAAAGTATGAAACCTAATGAAATTTCAATAACGGTTTTGAGACTTACAAATTGATACCTTTGTATTAGATACACCACTTGACCTTGTAGGTCTCTTAAAATTTCGACATTACTATTTGTACCTACTGAAAATATTTTTTTTTTCTTTTATTCTGTATAGGCGCACGAAAATAATAATACATTACTAAATTAAAATAATAATACATCACTGCTGTAGCTGCTGAGATATTAAAGACGGAAAAAAGGACAGAAAAAGCCAGACCATGAGGGTTGCGAAACCGATCTGCGATCTTAGAAACCCTAAAACCACACAACAACCGAAATAAAAAACTATTACCTACCTACTAACTATACAAAAACAGAAACAAACAAGCATAATGTTACGTTTTTTGTGATATCTCGTTTGTACCGCCAGCCTCGTCCCTCCAGTGCTGCAGTGGGACGAATGGGATTTTTTTACCAAAATTATATCCCATTCGTCTCACGATTGAGGGATATTAGTGGAACGAACGAGATATAAAATAAATTAAAAGGTTGTACTCCCATTTGCCCTACAGTTTCGTTTAGGCTTTTCCTACGAAAACCAGCCAGGCAGCCAGCCTTTCCCAGTACATGGCTTTGCTGGCTTTATAGATTCAGATACGCGATTCCTTGCTGCTTTTGTAGTTGACGAGGCTCTTTGCTCCAATATCACGGAAAGTTTCGCGATATCATGTTCTTAGGCACCAGCCTCATTATCTTTTGGTGAACTGGTGATCCTTCGGTTAACTTTGACGTTTAATTTATCAAAACGTGTGTCAAAAACGTCAAAACAATTGTTTAAAATTTAGCCATTTGTTGGTGAAATCGGGTTCTAATGAAATCGTTAACCTAAGTTAATCTAATCGCACGCTACAGTCATCGGTTTTGGTATGGCCTAATGGTAATGAGAGGCATTGACTTGATTGAACAAGCAGTTAGAAGAACACGCTAATTAAACTGAAACTGTCTCGAAAAGTAAAACTTTTGGAACAAAAATGTAAAGTTTCAAATTAAACAAGTACATAACTAGTTATTTGAGAACCAAAACAATGCCACGGACAGATTTGCAGTAAAGTAGGTAGGTACTAAAGGGTCCAACGCATTTTTAGTTCATCAGCAGTGAAAATAGTTTGCCGACGACCTGGCGGCAAATTCTCGCCAATTTATCACTCGATAAATATAAAAAAAACTGTCATATTTGATAGATCTTTCTTATAAAACTGTCAAATTTGACAGTTCTTTTGATAAATAACGAGTGATAAATTAGCGAGAATTGGCTTCCAGGGGGCAAATTCTCGCCAATTTATCACTCGATAAATATCAAAAGAACTGTCTAATTTGACAACTCTTTCATATAAAAACTGTCAAATTTGACAGTTATTTTGATAATTATCGAGTGATAAATTGCCGAGAATTGGCTTCCTGGAAGGCAATCTCGCCAATAAATCACTCGATAAATATCAAAAGAACTGTCAAATTTGACAGTTCTTCTATATAAAAACAAATTTGACAGTACTTGCCATATTTATCGAGTGATAATAGTTGGAATACCATTTTGGTATTCCAAATTACCTTCAGTCTAGTCTAAAGTGAGTTTGAGATCTGACTAAACTATTTTTGCATAAAAAGGGTATTTATTCTACAAATAATAACCTAAAATCAGTTTTTAATCACTAATCAGTTATAATCACTTATTATAATCATTCATCAGATTAATTCAGGTTTTACTATTAAAGCTATTCCAAATTACCGTCACATTATGTATTCCAAATTAGCAACAAGACGTGGTTGGATAAAACCTCGTGTCATTTATTTATACATATAAAAACCGCTGTAATGGGAACTGCTTTTTTTATAGTTGAGGAAAATGTATAGTCTATTATACAGTAAACATTAAGCTAAATCATCTAAACATTGTGGCGATGGGAATGGGTTAAATAAGTACCTCAAAAATTTCTAAAAGCACTCCTTTACAATTTGGTCTCTGATCGCATCTTGTAAATTCGGCGACCTAACAGTGTAGCATATCGAAAGATGGTGCCTATCTTCAATATTTTACGGCCATTGAAAGTAGATGGCACTACTAGTTTATGTGAAACCCTTTTATTCCAAATGACCTGCAGACACCACCCCACATTACCCTCCTTTCCTCTACCATTAACTGTTCAATGATGGAACTACCTACTAATGTTTTTTTTTAATCACAGGTTCCATTTTAAAAGAATGTAATAAGTATCTATGCATATTTATTGTATAACAGGGCCTCTCCATCTCTTTGACAAGTGTGTTAGCGGTACAGACCGTTCACCGTAAGATGTCCCCTGCCTTGACAATTAGCAGCATTGCCTACGGTGGTGTAGTGCTAATATTACGGCAGGGATGTCCCCTGCCGTGATGTTGGCACGGTGAGCGGTCTGTAGCAGTGTGGTAGCAAAAAATACATAGACGTGACAGTTTACTACCGCGCCTAATAAAGTATTATAAAATGTGTGTTACCTTGTAGTACACGCGGTAGTAAACTGCCACGTTCCCGTTTTTTTTCCCTTTTGGTATTTTGCAAACTCATACTTGTGTTTCAGATTATAATAAGTTTAAGTCATTTATTGAATTTTAAAGGCTATGCTAGGATGAACGTTGCTAACTATAACAATAACGATTAAAATAATGATGTTTTATTAAAAACAAACATACTTAGATACAAATCTTAAACAAGTTATCTAGCGTAGCTTATCCTAGAAGCGCACAGCTTCTCATCTCTCAACTGACTTCGTACAAACGAATAAAAAGATTTCCAATACTTACATGCAATCTTTTCTGGTCTAAAAGCTGGTTATTCTCCTGATATTTACCGTCTACGTTTCCTTCCATTGCACTTGCAAAGTTTACCACCGATTTTGATATTATTACTTGGCTAACGTTTCCTACTGTCTTATCACGATACTGAACTGATAAGCAAAGAACGCTATGTTTATAGTTCGCGGTTTCAATACACATAGAATACACCTTACCTAGTACGTTTATGTGTGTTATCACAAATCATACACCATGCTAGCATCTAGCATGCCTCACACACGTCCCGCACAAAATCCGAGGTTCGTTTCTTTATACAAACCTCGGGTTTTGTGCGGGAATCTTCAAACCCCTATTTGGGTTTGAGGATTTAGGCCCTAACATCGGCTACAACAGTGTTAACAAAGCAATAAAATGTATTTGAGCAATAGGTATTTTCATCTGTGAATATCTCAGAAACCTTATGGCTTAGGACGTTATGTTATAGGACATATTTTATTTGTATATGTGTCCTCTATCCAAATCCACCCTGGATTTGGATAGAGGTCATATACAAACATAGTAAAATTTTCAAACCTCTATATTATTTGATTGTTATGAAAAAACGAAAAATCGACTTCAAATTCCTTAATATTTCCATGGAAATAAAATTTGTATGGGACAATCTCGGGACCATTCTTTATACTATAAACAGGGTTACTGGTTAAGCGGACCTAGATCCATGAGGGGGTTGTAGTTTCCATCATTACATTACTGACTGATTGGCTATGAAACACCCAACCCCTCCTCTACTTAACTCTAGACTGTTATAATAATAATAATAATAATAATAATAATAATAATAAAATAAGAAAGATAAACTTAGCAAATATCTTGACTTGGCCAACGAGGTTGTCAGAATGTGGGATGTTGATTCAGCGACCGTCGTCCCGATAGTCGTTTCAGTTAACGGCGTAATAGCGAAGAACCTCGATCAACATCTCAAGAGACTCTCGCTAGGAAGTTGGATCAAGGGTCAGATTCAAAAGGCGGTACTCCTGGACTCGGCGCGCATCGTCAGGAAGTTCCTCTCTCTGCAGCCCTAGTCACCGGCCGCTTAAGGCTAGCTTCGCGGCCGGTGATTCACCGTTTTGATATATTTTTTACTGTAGAATAGTTTTATAATATTTTATTTTCTATAGTAAAAAATGTATTTTATAACGAGATTTAAAATAAATGAAGTGAATAATAATAATAATAATAATAGTCATTTATTTCAGATAATAATAAATCCATATAATATGTTATACCTTAATATGTTATACCTTGTTGGATAGCTAAAGAAACGTAAGTATTTGTACGTACATCTGCCATAGAGTTTATTTAAAGCAAAAAATACTTTACAAATTTATTTCTTTTTTGAACTATGTTTCGTCTACTACGACCCAGTTTGTTTATTTGCCTGTAATTTTAGTGTTGAAAATAATAAAGCAAACCTACAGGCAAAAATCGTTAAAAAAGTAAAACTAGATGCACAAATTACAAAAAGTATCTACCTAGTATTAAAGAAATCAAATAGGCATTTTCTTTTAAAATACATTGATTTCGACATCAGGATTGTCATTAATTGATTGTATAGGTGGCCGCATATTACCCCTCACTAGTAATCTGAAATGGGATCAAAGAGTAGATCTGCTCTACCAGTCCTCTACCGAAGGCCCGCGTAAACTGAAGCAGGCGGTCACCACTCAAGAACTCGCTTACTCCAGCGGTTGTCGATTCTTCGTGAGATATGGCCAGCCCACTGCCACTTCAGCTTGCTAATTGTTTGCACTGCGTCGATAACATTGGTTCTCGGTCAGATATATTCGTTACGCATCCTGCCCTTCGGAGAAAGTCCGAGCATAACTCTTTCCATAGCTAAGTCTAAGCTAGGACGACCGATTTGGCGCGGCGGGCGAAGGTCCGCCTGCGACGCAGAAGGTTGCGGGTTCGATTCCCGCCTTGGGACAAATGTTTGTACAATCTGCAAATATTTGTTCCGGGTGTTCTGGGTATTTTCTATATATAATAAAAAATATCTATCTATGTTATATATTGTATTAAGTTTATCAGTCATCTAGTACCCATAACACAAGCTCTGCTTACTTTGGGGCTAGATGATGCTGTGTGGATTGTCCAGCATTATTTATTTATTTATTTATTTTATAGCTGAGCGACTTTGAACCAGCCTTACCGTGAGTGTCCCTGTCTCAGCTCCGCAGGTCATGACGGACAGGACGCACAGATTGTAACCTTTTGTTTTGAAGCATTGTGGTATGGATGACGAAAATAATCTAATGTAGTTTTCCAAACGCTGCCTGCCCAGACTAGCTACATCCTACCACCCAGGGTGGGCGGTGACTGCCGCCCACCCTGGGCTAGTAGGTAGGTCTATTTTTGGTATTGTTTTTTTATTTGTGGTTGTTTTAATTATTTATTTCCTTATGTATACTTATATACTGTTTTTGTTGATTTGTTGTTTTCCTGTGCTGTTTGTGTGTGAATTTAATAAAAAAATCTTCTATCTATTCTATCTATCTCTATCCTCCTCCTAGCCTCCTTTACAGACATAATTATATTTTAGCCAACTACAGAATCTGTCTTACTAGTGAGAATAGTGTCTAAATTCCTATATATAAGCATGCTCTATCCCTCACAGTTCAATCAATCGCACAAGTTGGTGGTGATACCAGATATCACGCACGTCTCATCATACCTACCTGCTTCATCATCATCATCAACCTATCTTAGTCCACTGCTGGACATAGGCCTCCAATGAGCGCCGTAGCGCCCTGTTTTCAGCTAACCGCATCCAGCATCTGCCTGCTGTCTTTCGCAGATCATCATCCCACCTGGCCGGAAGGCGTCCTACACTACGTTTGCCGAGTCGCGGTCTCCACTCGACAACACGTTTACCCCAGCGGTTGTCGGTTCTTCGCGAGATATGGCCAGCCCACTGCCACTTCAGCTTGCTAATTCTCTGAGCTATGTCGATAGCTTTGATTCTCTGTCGGATGTATTCGTTACGAATCCTATCCTTCAGAGAAACTCCGAGCATAGCTCTTTCAATAGCTCGCTGAGCGATTTTGAACTGGTGGACCAGCCCTACCGTCAGTGTCCACGTCTCAGCTCCGTAGGTCATAACGGGTAGGACGCACTGGTTGAAAAGTTACCTACCTGCTTACTTCATGCAAAAGACTTAGTAAAGATCATAAAAAGCCATGATTTTATTGCCAACACAATAAATTAACAGGTAGATGTCATCGGTTCGGTATACGGTATATCTGTGTAAGATTTCACTACATTCATATCAGTCAGTTCTATATCAAAGAAGTACGCTAAGTGTCGGTACGCTTGCCAGCCGAAAAGGTATAGGTTTTTGGAGACTCTATGGCAGCAGATGAGCCTTACAGCCAAGGTAACTGAGTCACCAACTGCATTCACCCAAAGGAAGGTGACTAAGTGGATTAACGGTAGCTTTCTCCGTCCTCGGGTTTCATTCATTTCCTTTAAATAAATAAAATATATAAATGCAATGCGTACATACAAATGTCCTAACTTTGGAAAATTTAAGACATAACTTAGGGTGCCATTTTGGATACCCTAAAACAAGCCTAGAACATGGTATTCCAGGTTACGTGCTTTCCACTTCCGCTCTCGGTCTTGACCACAGATATATTTCTGCTGACTAACCTCAGAGGGTCCCTCAGACTGAGCTGGAACCTTACGACGCCCCACCTATCCCTTCGATAGCCATGTTACTGATAGGGACTTTGTCTGTAAAGGTAGGAACATTGGGAAAACCCTGCTACGAGCAGTAGAAGCAGCAGGCTTTGCGCGGCGCCGCAGCGATCAGCCTGGAGGGGTAGGTTTGAGTAAAGGCTGTTTTTGTGATGAACGGGTTCTGAGGCTCCCGTATGGCTCGGTGCTTCACTTCAATGTTCATTCGAGCTATCTTATCCCCCTTCTCCTCCTCCTTTCTTAGCAGGATGAAATAGGGACGGAATGCGTTTGAATACTGCGAAGACATAACTTTTTTTGGTATATTTTTATACTAACGATTAATTTTGTGATGGATGCGTTGAGCCTTATTTTATTTTCTGAGAGGAAATTGTCATCTGTCAGTAATCGTCGCCGGCGCCACTTCCGTACATATAGAACCCCGAAGAGGAACTCTTTTTTCATCGCTTATAATTGGTCCCAGGCTAGGAAGATGGGGTAAGTACCCACCCACCCAAAGATCCTGGTCTAAGTAGTTACCCACCTGAAAATATTAAACGCTGTTTTCTTAAAGGAATAATCTTAAAATCATACCGTTACTTAATACTTATCATTATATAAATACATTTGGTTCATTTCGTATATATAAATTTAATAAAAATATTTTTTTTTTCGAAAAACTAATAGTTAGGTACGAGTATGTATGTAAGTCATGGTAGTTCCTGTGTAATCATTACTTAACAAATATAAAGCAGAAATAACTTTTTTTTTTTTAATTGAATAATATTGCTATTTTTTTATAAATGTTTAAACCAGTAATAATTGCAAACTAGTATTTATATCATAAAAAAATATACGCATGAACACATAAAATAAAAATAAATTTAACAACATTACCCTCTCCATTCATGAATTTAAAACAAAGTCAGAATCCTAAAATAGGCAAACCAAAAAAAAAATACTAAAATTCAACGCTGATTTCTTGAGGATAGGGCTAATAGGACATTATAATGGTAAAAAATGCATATAAATATGAAAATAGAATATCCTGTCCTTTTTTGTGTCTGTGACGTGGGATTTTTTCAATTATGCTAGGCATGCTTCCTGTCCGAGAGCTAAAACGACACTAGTTGAAATTGTTTCCCAAAATGTCAAATGAGATCTTTTTTGATACAGACGGTTTCAGGGCGCGCATTGTGAATCTATGAGGGGCCGACGGATAGGTATCCGTTAAATTCCGATCGTAGAAAAATAATAATAATAATTTAAAAGCTCATATCGAAAGTATCGAAGAAAGCGCGAGCGATGGTGAAAATGTTTTAATTTTCTCCTTTAAGTTGTGTCAAACTTAGAACCCTGAGCAAGCCGCCTGCCTGTGCGGACGTAGCCTTAGTATGTTTGACAGTTTTCATAATAATTATTATTTTTTTTTATTTGAAGTCGTCTCTTTTTTGTTTTTCTCTTTTTCTTTTATGTTTGGCTCTGCATCATGGTTTGACGCAATTCTGCCAATGTCAGTTTTCAATTGCGCGATTGTGATCGAATAGTATTAAAATCTATGGAGGTTGAGTTTGAATTAAACAACATAAAAAGAGGATAATTTAATCTCAATCAAGTTCATTATTTAAAAAAGCAACCAAAATTAAAGCTTTAAAAAAATACTAACAAACTGTCATTCTGTTCTTACTTCGATCAGGTATCCGCTGCATCCGGCGGATGCCTTGATCGATGTTCTTAGAACATGTTATAATATCCATACTATATCATAAATTCTAAAGTAACTCTGTCTGTCTGTCTTTCTTTCTGTCTGTCTATTACCTTTTCACGCCTAAAAGGCTGAACGGATCTCAGGTAAGTGGTATCCAGGGGACGGACATAAGCAACTTAAAAAGCACGTGCTTCGCACGCGGGCAGCAGCTAGTAGAAACCTATTCTACAAATACATGAGTTAGTAAGTATCCCTAAGTACATCTGTGAAAGATACCCTACCTTCCTACCTAGGTAGGTCCCTAAAGCAGCTAACTTTAATGCATCAACGGCTATAGATCTTCTCAACTAAAATAAAACAATAATCCCCAAGTAAAACGTTTCTCTAATTAATAAAATTATTATTTCTGCAACGAGCACAAACAGCTTGCGGACGTTTGGTATGGAAGATATTCTTCATTTGCTGCAGCAGAGATCTGTATTGAACTTTGTCCTTCAGTACCTTGCTGTCCTTCAGTTGGGCCAAAACCATCGGAATAAGCGGCGATAAAGTCGTCGTTACAAATATTGAATTATCCATATTGTTTGATTTCCGGTATTCCAGTGCCTGTTAGATTAATTACTATATTATAGTGGCAATAATCGTCTTCAGTAAAGTTGCGAAGAATTTTTCATGCGAAACACGTATCTGCTTTTAGGCGCCCTAATTTTAACAAGTCTTGCTTTAGGCTCCTGGGGACCACCGCAAGTCGCACACTGAAATCGATAAGCTGAGGGAAGTAACGGCACAAAGAAAAAACTACATAGAACTCGAATCTGATACTTCGACATGAGTATACGGATTGTAAAAGGACGTAGCCACATCCCATTTGACTTTAGAAATCATATATTTGAGTAGGCCGTGGACAACGTTTAATTGATTTAAAACTGAATATTGGAAAGGTGCTACCGTTTTCTTTGATTGTTCCATCTTTCGGCAAGGTGTCTGGATAACAAGAGAATTTGTATTTTTATCTAGAGGTATCAACAGATTTTTCGAAATAGTTTCTATTCAACTTACTGTATCTGCAAAGTTGATTGAACAGAAAATGATTGTCAAAAGACTTAAAGCAATTATAAAGAGGTTCATGTTACTTTATGAAAAACAATGACGATTTGATTCTAAGGTGGTACAATGTTTATGAGAATTTCGTTTTATGTTTAGGTAAGTAATAAAACTTTAGAAGTTATAAAACAAAATCAAATCTTATGCAATTTGATTTAATAATCTGATAACCGTGCAAAGCCGAGATAAAAAAGATGACTATGAAAAGTAGGTAGCTAATATGGTTTAGTTTTTGACATTTATGCCCAGATTCCACCAAAGCGGAGTTGTCCGAAGCGAAGATGAGAAGAGACGTTTTTTTAGCTATAGTCTGTTCACGGAGACAAGCTAATATAGCGCGCGCTCTTTTGCACAATTGTACGAAAGTGAAAAGCACGGGACTACTAGCGTGAGAGACTAAGATTGGTCAGTGGGAGTGACCATTATTTTAAAATGTAAAGCTATGTTTAGATTGCTCACTTCAAACTATTACTTACATTATTCACTAGCTTTTCGCCCGGGGTTTTGTGGATGAGTGGGTTATTGATAATTGACCTACTTATTATGATACTGAGAACATAAAAATATACATTTTGTTTAATTTGGGTAGTGTACAAAAAATAAAACATCAGAAATTTTATTACAAATTTTTACTTTCTGATTCACTTGAATCTGAATCATACTCCAAGCTTATAATAAAACGTTCTGCCATATTTTCTACGTTCCTATCCATAAGATCCATGCCAGGCTCTGCTACAACACGTCCGCACCGTGCAAGAGACAGATAAGACTGACTTTTGGCCACACAGCGTGCACAGTGTGTACGTGCCCTATGTTCGTTATCTGCGACCAATAACGTGCAGTCTTTGATTTCCCTATTAGCTTGTTTCGGCGAACAGAGTATAGGGTGTTTCCACAGAAGCTGTGCGGAGGGATACGTAGGGGCTAGACTGGAGCGGAGATGAGAGCTGGCTAAAGCAGAGATGTGTGCTGGCTTGAGCGGAAATGAGCTGCGAACGGCGAGCGTTGGATGTTTGTTGAGATGAATGCACTAGCGGCGCCGCTCACTGCACGCCGCTCACATCTCTTTGTCGTCTCCGCTGTGTGACGTCGCCAGCTTGCGATGCACAGCTCACATCTCCTGTTTGATCTTTCTTTGTTTTCTTCGTATACAAATATAATAGATACATCTCCGCTCGGTGGTATCCACTGAAGCTGAGCGGAGACGAGATGTGTGAATCAAATTATATTAGCTCGAAAATTAGAAATAGTGAAAATGTAATAAACACAACGTGGAAAATAATAAATAGTGAGACTGGATAGGTCTACCTACGATACGATAATGATTACAATTTAAAGATTAATGATTGCTCTATCAAAAATGACGTTGAAGTGGCCCAAGCATATGAAAACTTTTTTACTGACGTTCCAATCTCTACTACCTAAACTCTTCTCAAGTAATCACTGAGTCATTTCTTATAAAAAATGTACCTAAATGACAAAATAAATTTAAATTGAACCATGTCGATGAAACTGACATTAAAAAAACCTTTAAACTTTTAAATATACCTCTAAATAAAACTGCAGATCTCTGGGGCATTTCCGTTACAATTATTAAACCATTAATTAATACTATTGCACCAGATCTAGCTATTATATTCAATTAATCTATTGATTGCGCCTATTCCCTGATCTAATGAAATGTAGTAAAATAATCCCATTGTTTAAACCCGGTAGTAGGTCTGACCCCACTAACTTTAGACCAATATCAGTACTGCCTACATTCAGCAAAGTTTTTGAAAAACTTATTTTACATTAATTGCTTAGACATTTCAATGGCAATGACCTGCTACATAGTAAGCAATTCGGGTTTACTCGCGGCAGGTCGACTACTGATGCCGGTGTTGAGTTAGTATCGCATATTTTTGATGCTTGGGAGAAGTCGCAAGATGCTGTAGGTTTTTTTTGCGACTTTTCAAAAGCATTCGATTGCGTACACCATGAAACATTAATCAGGGAACTACATTTCTATGGAATAAGAGACACCTCTTTGGATCTTCTTGCATCTTACTTGAGTGATAGGATACAAAGAGTTGACATTAATGGGAAACGGTCTTCCGGGTCTGTAGTTACAGTATCTTGTAAAGGATAACCACGAGATCGTATTGTTTGCTGATGATACTTCATTAATTTTTAAAATGAAACGACAAATCACTAATTTCGACGATGTGAATAATGCAATCTCAAAAATAGTCCATTGGTTTAGTGTCAGTAACCTTTTGCTTAATGAAACCAAAACGAAATGTATTAGATTTATTCTACCTAATGTAAAACAAGTTAAGGCTGACGTAACCGTCAAAGGAGAAACGTTAGAAATTGTTAACAGTACCATATTCTTAGGAATAACCTTAGATAGTAAACTTCAATGGGGCCCACACATAGACAAGCTATCGAAGAAGAACTTAGTTCTGCAGCGTATGCAGTCAAAAAAATCCGACTATATATATATATATCTATATATATATGACTATCTAGACTAGTTTATTTCAGCTACTTCCATAGTGTTATGTCTTATGGCATACTGCTGTGGGGGAACGCTGCAGATATAAACATCGTATTTGTGCTGCAGAAGAGGGCTGTTCGTGCGTCGTCTATAATATGGGTCCCAGAGAAAGGCTACGTGAAAAATTCAAGGAAATAAACATAATGAGAGTACCATGTCAATATATTTATGAAAACCTATTGTATACTCATAGAAATATCAATAAATAAATATCAGTAAATAAATTCAAACAAATTGTCAAAACCTTCTTGCGTAAAAAGGCCTACTATAAAATATCAGATTATCTAGACCTAGAGGATAAAAAAGCTTGGGACGGGATTTGCTCCAACTCGAAAAATAACAACTAAATAACAGGCTAAAGGTTTCTTCGTCGCTTCTTAACTTTAGTCTACATACCGAAGCGACTGAAATCAAAAATATCACTTTATTTCCGTGTCAGTGTTTAATTATTAAGAATTTGACCTTTTCTAAGTATACATTTATTGTATTTATGGAAATAAAGAGTAATTGACTTTGACTTTGACTATGAATAATGACGTTCTAATCAAATCAAACAGTTTATTGATATCAGACATGGTAAATTACACAGGTGTATTATAAACAAGTTGATCCCACTACAATGTCATGTTGATTACATTACTGGCATGTGAATATCAAAGCACCTACATACTTACATAAAATCTGTTCATAAACGTCAAAATATTTCAAATAATAATGCGTACAATTTAATTCAAATACATAAACAGCTTAATAAAAAAATAAGATATATAGTTAAAATAAAATGTACCTATATTTCGCAACTCTTGGACTGTATAAAATCTACATGTTACGAGTTATTCTTTTAACACTTAATTAAATACCTAACATTCCTTTGTTTTCTAAAACAGGTTTCGTTAAATGATTATAATATATTTTTAATGACATGTAGGCGCAGTTTCGCATATAAAGATCTAATTTTGGTCCTGCCTGGCATCACTAGAGGCTTATGTGTTACAAATCTCCTATTCATGGTATTTTCATAAAAACTGTCAATAATATTTACGATACGCGTGCGCCACAATCAGCTTGCCGTTGGCAACTCTCTTAGTCGTTTCTGCCGCGATTTTAGGTACACACAGCGCCTTAAAGGTGTTATCTGAATTAATTGAGTATAGAGTGAGTATAGACTAGAGCGTTACAATATAATGTAACGTTCTTACGAATGGTACAATACAGACAAATGCTCAGTTCCATAAAGCATTTCCATGTACCTAATGCAACGTTCTTGCGAATACTTGACGCTGTGTTTGACGTATGCTCACGGCGGCGGGCGGCGCGGCGAGTGAGCATTTACCTGTTACATTATTTCTACCTTGCGTACATTTTCCCTCGGCCCGCGCACCTCACTCCCCGCCGTCCCCGTCACCAGCGCTCGTGCCTTTTTCTCGGTAAAATGATACACCAAAACGCTTGTTGGTTTTTAAAATCAGGTTGTTACAAAACATCGGGCGTCATGTTCGAAGTGTGGGCCGAGTAAATTTTAAAAACAGCGATTGCTCGATGTTCTTTTACTTACTAGTTAATGTTCTAGTCTATACTCACCTTTAGAGCTCATGAATAGGTGTGAAAACTTTAAGGGGTCCTTGCTGTATTGTTATGTTCAGTAGGTACCTAGCTTGGTACAGCAGTAGTATTAGCTTAGTGGAGGTGCGCAGGAGGTTGCGGGCAACGTTGCGGGTTCGATTTTAGGCCACGAAACAAATGTTTCTACTATTATGCAGGCATGTTCCGGGTCTATATATTTTTGTACAAGCAAAGTTTATTTAAACCGAGTTTTGAGTGAATCGAACCAAGGAATAATAATTTCCCATAGAAACTTTCCCACCCTTTTTAACCACCTCTGAGGCTATTTTTTGAAAATAGGTTAGCCTATGTGTTATTCTAGAACATAAACTATTTACATACCGAATTTCATATAAATAAGTTAAAGGAGATACGTGGTAGGTAACAAACATTCACACGAACTTTCGCATTTATAATATCTACTATATAAAAATAAGTCGGGTTTTCCTTCCTGACTCTATAACTCCAGAACGCAAGAACCGATTTCCACGGTTTTGCATTCGTTGGAAAGGTCTCGGGCTCGGTGAGGTTTATATCAAAAAAAAATTCGGGAAAAATTTAAAAAGAAAGGCGGGAAAATCTTTCTTAACGAAGCCATCTGGTGGCGAAACGGAGTTCGCGGGGTTTGCTAGTTATAGTATAATTATGATCAAATAGATCAGTATCAGATCACTCATCCATCAGTAGGTACGGTGAATAAATTCTCCTAGTCAAATTTCCGACTATGGAGCGGCTCATCTCAAGGGAGCGTCGCAGGCCATGTGCGCAGGGTTTAATAGCCATATTACGTTATCTGGTACCCAAAACACAAGCTCTGCTTAGGCCAAATGATGCTCTATGCAAATGTTTAATATTATTTATTTCGTACCATTATTTCGTGCCCGCGGCTTCACTCGCGTAGAATTCACAATTCCATGACCTGTATTTTTGTTCGCGGATCCCTAATTTGTTATTTAACAGTTTATGCTAAGGGTAATGCTGAAAGCCCCGTCAATATCGGTTATCGGTCCAGCGTTTCCGAAAATTAGCTAACACAAACAGACTAGGATCTGATCACCAATCCGCCTGCCAAACGTGGTAATTGTGGCAAAAATACTACATTCGGGTGAGGCATCTTCAGCAATGGACCTAGGTATGCGCTATTATACTTAGTATATTTTGGTAATTCTTAGATTCTTCTCTTAATTTTATATTTTATATTAATTAGGTTATAATTCATTAGTCGTCCTGTACCTTTGTTTATGTAATAACTTTCAGTTGCTATTGGTGGAATTTTTGTATGTAGCTTTAGAACCTGATTATCATACATATTCATTAAGATCCTAGCTGTAGATTTCCTGAATATATATAAATAAATAAATATAAATAAATAAATAAAATAGGTAAAGGCTTTATATAATTAAAATTGTAATACTTGCTTGAAATAATAATAAAATTAATAAAAAAAAAATTTTTTTATGCTATGGCAAGCTGATTTATTTATCATCGGTTATATCGTAGGGTATGCATGTTGTGAACTGTGGTCCATTCATTAGGGTGTTGTTAGACCCCACCAGGCAAGTTTGCCAGCACTCTTCCCGTGACTCGAAGTTATTTTGGTTGCCGCCGCAGCCCGAATAAATCTTCCGTCTACACGTCCTGAAATGCAAATTTAGGGTGCTGTTGAAATGAGTGCACAATACTTTTCATTCACCTGCTCCATCTCCTCCACAGCCTATATTGGTCCACTGCTGGACCCACGTCTACCCCTGATAAGCACCTTATTGGCGTTTATCTTACGTGGGGTAATCCCCATAATCCCCACGCTGGGCTTGCGGTTTGGGGATCGCAGTTTATTTATTTATTTTAACACTTTATTGCACTTTAAGGTACAAAGGGTGGGCTTAATGCCGAGGCATTTTCTACCTGCCGACCAAAACCATATGGTTTTTACAGGGCCAAACCCCATAAACCATATGATTTATGGCAGTTCGGTGGTAGAATTGTTCTGCAGGTGGCGCTGCTGCCCACCCCCGGTGGACATCCCTAAGTCGCCTCTTACACACCCGCGGGAAGAGTTGGGGTGGTGAAAATTCTAAGCGGGCACCATACAGCAAAACCAGCATTCACCTGCTACCACAGCACAGCTGTCTGTTTGTATACGATGAACAAACAAAGCCGCAAAAGTTTTTTTTTAGGTGAGGCGAGAAGGGGAGGCGCGCATCAAAAAGGTCGCGAAGTATGGGATGGTTTAAAACACTAATAAGGCATTGAAGTAACGAAATTTAAAAAAAACAGCAACAAAATAACGAATCGTTTGCGGCTTGGTTTGTTCACTAGATTTTTTATTGAATGACCTCCTTCACTATTGCGCACTAATTTTAACCACACTCTGTATACTAGATGGCGCTGTTGATTTTTGCTTAGTTGGTGTCTATACGTTAGTGCTAGCAAGCTACAAACAAACAAACAAACACCTTACAAACAAAAAAAAAACTTTGGGATCTACTATACCACCGACAAACACACGCACGCACAACACAGTAAAACTGTTTCAAAATTCGTCTGCTTTAAAAAAGCTAGATGGCGCTGTTCATTTGTACGTAGTAGTACTTAGTTATACTGAGTTTGTACTAAGAAGAGTCATTCGGGGTAAGCGCACACTCATTTACTCCGGAACGGGCGCGGAGGGCATGCAGTTTGTTTTGGGTTCGAGCCTCAACTCTCTCCCCCTCCCTACGGCCATGAGTAGTTTACCTACTTCATATTTGTTATAAGGTCTTAGCTCATATATCCAGCACCGCTACCGCACGGCACAAGCACAACAATAAGCATTCAAATTATTTCAATATACTCGTCAGACTCACTTGGACATAAAATCCCAGGCCCAGCGGGTGAAATATCCGAAGCAGGTTCCGAAATCGAAAGATAAAGTGCAGTAAGCCGGTGTTTTTGCTGAATCTGTTATAAAAAAATATTTTGTTAAAACTAGATAAAGAAAGAATAAAAAAAGAAAAGAATTTTAAGTTTTTCGTCAGATTAAGGCTTTCACAGCCCAACCGGGGATCAATCCCCCATGCATTTTTGCAATCTCAAAGTGCACTAAAAAGTCAAAAACAGACTTTTTCCAGAATACATACTATACCAGCCAACGCCCGACACAGCCCGTCGGGTTGATGTCGGCATAACCATCGGTGACTTTGTTACCCGGCGACTTGTCGTTCGGTGCACCAATGCCATTTAATATACATTTCGGTGCTTGAATATTGCAGGCCGCCGACAGTGTTTGGTCAACATAGAAGCCGTTTTATTGCCTCTAACATAGCGACCGGGCTGTGTCGGCAGGCCGCGGCGACTTCAGTGTGTAGACTCCATAGTTACTTGACAAGTGACCCGTAGCGAGATTACAGTACAAGTAGCAATCGTTTTTAGTTTCAAACTTGTTGCCGTTTCCTTGACATCCGCCCCAAAAGAACCGATAGCACTTCTTCTGCTTGACGTCATAGTACCACTGGACTATGTCAGCGCGGCACGGACCGGTGTCGGGGCGAAGGAAACAAGTCTTTTGGCGTGCTGAAAGCAAGAAATAAATAAATAATAATAATGTAAAGGACGGCTCTGCAGCAACATCAGCGGAGTCACTCAAACGGCGAAAATGCGCTAATCTTGACCGAGGTTACCTATTTGAGCCGTTAGGGGTTGAAGCCCTTGTTCCTTGGGGTCCTGGGGCACACACTATTTATAAAGGTCTTACCAAACTTCTATAAGTGATCGTCTACAGGTGATCGGAATGCTGGCTTCTATTTCGGTTAACGAATTAGCATTGCCATTCAACGAGGAGATGCTGCCAGCATTCTGACTGTGACGGCTTAGATTTTTAAGAAATATATATAAGTGTAAATATTACTTATAATTGTTTTATTTTGTAAGTGTAATTTTCTAAAAGATAATACTTATAAATAATTATTAATGCTTGACAATTGACCAGTTCCAAGCTAAGCAGAAGGGTGACTCTATTTAACGTTAGTAACGAGACGTGATCGTGACGTCTCCTGTTTGTATGGGATTTGCGTAGTCCCCCTACTGAATGATTCCTATCGAGTGTGTCATTTGAGTCTTAAAACATACGAGGTAGGAATCGCACTTTCTCCTGAGTAATAGTGCTTTATACCACACCCACGAGGAAAACATAACATTTTCCCGAAAAGAAACACTCCGTTTGTTTTTCAAATACACGAAATCTTCATAAGTCTTGTAGAATTTATTTCTGGATTTCTCGTGTGATAGGTTCTCAATCACTGCTTGAGCAGTTTCATTTATTACTGGCGGTCTCATAAAATCTTCACTATCTCTCGAAGAAATTCTCGCGAATGCCTCAGGCACTTGGTTCTTTTTTTGAATTACTGTTCCGTGAAAGAGGCCGATATCATATGGCGGACTCGGAGTAAAAACTTTTTGTTACAACAATGAAAGTAACCACGATGAAATTTCAAAAATTAATAAAAACACGTTAGAAATTGATTTCCATACATTAGTCTCTCCCGGAAAACGCGTGAGTAATGAAATTCCATAGAGTTTTTTGAGCTACATTCTAGTACGCCTGCAATGACGCACTTTCTAGTTCAAGGTTAGAAAAGGAATAAGTCACTTTCCGAGCAGGTGTAGTATAAAATATTTTAACAGTCAGCAATAACAGCAAAAAGTAAGTAAATCGACTATAATGTGTGCAAAAGTTATATGGATGCACTACATAATCAATGAACTGCGTCAAAATATTCATGCAATGAATGCAAAATTATGAATAATAATTATAATAATAAATAAATAATACAAAATAATTAAAACGATTACATTAGGAGATATAAATTCACAAGCAGCCTCAAGTCAGGAAGTTGGCAGTGTTACCCGTGTCTCGGAAAGCAGTTTAAGCCGTTGGTCCTCCGTCTCTCCCCGGTCGTGTCGGTCTGCGTCCCATCGGGTTTTGAGAATGAGGGATTAGTGCACCTGTGTTTGCGCACACACTTGTGCACTATAATAATGTCCAGCAAACATGGCTCGTCTCCGTTAAGACGGGCCGCCCTGGCCGAAATTCCTCTAGGTGGATTTCAGCAGGTAGATACTCTACCTACTTATTAAGATAAAAGTTACTTACCTCTTAAAACAGTGTTATAATTAATATTCATACAAATTGATTTTGTAAACATGTTTGCTTCTTCGTTGGCGGGACTTGCAAGATCGCAGTTCCCAGAATATAATATTATTATGTAAAGCACAGTCCATAGAAAATAATATTGTACACTATTGCTCTGAGTCATGTTCAGTAATTTTATTTCTAGTAATTTCAGAATTATAGCTGGTGATACAATAGCAGTAACAGAATGCTTGTTTCTATTGAGAATTTTATGACTCTATTTATTTAGACTTACAGCAATTTTATTTTCAGTAAAGGAATGTGTTTATTGTTTGACAATGTTCGAGCAAATACCTATCATTTGAAAAAGTAGTGAATTATCGCTATAATCGAAAGGTAGAATAATAAAAAACTGTGCTGCAAGATTTTTAGCCTCAAACTGAAATATATTCAGCTTTCTAGCGTAACGTTTTGGGCTGTGCATTTTTACCAAAAAATTAAGTTCAGGATTTTTGACAGGATTTTTAGCCAGGAGCTATTCAGGCGCCACGCAGGAACATAAGACCCTATTTTAACTAGCTACATACAATCATAATGCCCGTAGGTACATACATAACTTAGATACATACCTACATAGGGTGCCAAACGCATAAACCTCCGCGTTGGTAGTCGGGTAAATAAAAGCCGAAGATGTGTTTTGGGAGAGGTACAATATTTATTTAATATAATTAAAACCACCTACGAAAGATACACAATGTTACAAGTATAGACAAAAAACGTACAAAATTTTTGAATGCATTGTGTTCCCGGAATTACCTACGGGCGGCCACATTATTTTATCTTCCTGCCAATCTACAGGTATCTCTGTCAAGTTATGCTGTTAATATAATTTTAATAATACTTCATTGGTTTAGGAGTATAAGGTAACTACTTTCGCATTAATTATATTGATGGATTCTCTGATAATAGAGAAACAAACGTAAAACTTTTAGTGTTTCACGTCTCGCGTTACTCTTCGTTTTGATGATGACTAATAGCGACATCTAGTTATGTTTCATGGAACTGAAGAAGGATCTTTATTCCTACGAACATAAAACGTTCTTTTTTTACCATTGTTCCTCTGAGGTCGCCACCATACAAATTTCCAAATTGGTTGGTTTTTGTTTTGAAGTTGAAGCCTTTAAACGTGGCCCAAACTATTGTTTTTATTGAACAAATACATATCTCATAAATATTGAACGATATAAAAAGTGATTTGGGTGCGGTGGTGAAAATGGTCATAGAGAAAGTTTAAGATAGTGGATCTAGGATAGTGGACGGAGGAAATCAACGTGTTTGATACTACCCTAACTCTGTGGTTATGGTAATCACAACCAAGGAACTTTTATCCAACCTTAGATAAAAGTTCCATAATTACAACATAGAGATATGTAATAGCCCGGCTAGGCGCTCAGTCTTGCTTGCGCCGTGCAGTTTGAGTAGTTCTGACTGTGCAAAAAGAAGGAACACAGGTACAGCGCAAGGGCCACACGAGCAACTCGTGCAAGTAAGGTCGTGCATACTAGACTGCGCCATCCCAAAGTCATGCCTCATACGTCTGGACTGAACCGTCAGTACGGAGAGGTTATAATCTGTTTTTATTTCTGTATTTTCGGTGTTCGTCACGTCACGATGTCGCATAAAGATGAGTTTTTTAGGAGCTCGACAATTTGTACTATTTTATGGATTCAGTTAAAAATTAATTCGAATATATCCTCTCACATTTTTATGATTTGTACGACCGAAAACACTTTGCCTGACTGAAGCACGGCTTGAATGACCGGCCACACGCTCAAGTAAACAAGTGCAAACTATATTTTGCGCATTCCAATCTTCAGCATGTCAAAGATTGCACAAGCCGCGCTTCCGGGCTTGCGCGACCTACCGTCTTGCCATCCACACGCTCAGTCTTACTGCGCAAACTGGTTTGTGCAAGCATGTTTGCAAGTAAGATGGAGCGTGAGGCCGGGATATAAGGATAGTAACTACCTACACGAAGCTACAAGCAATTACTAAGTTCTATGATGCAAAACAAAGAAAAGGCGAAGTATAAATTACCTTGCAATGCGCACGCACATAAATATATAAGTATATACATAGATAAAGCTAAACGTTCGATCACGGAGACCTATGACATTAGTTAAAAGAACATATGGGTAGGTAATATCCAGAAGTTCTGGTCAGATTCATTAAATTTAAACAGTAACAGAAAGCTACCTATTCTCCTATTCTTAAATACTACAAGGCTACGTTCTATTCAGGTAGGTAAAACGTGAGTGAAGCCGCGAACAGAAACTAGCCTGCTATATTTATCTGAAAAGAAAAATATAGCAGGCATAAAATATATAGGACCTACCTACCTACCTAATCTTGTTGTCCTACTTTTGAAAAACTAAATCCACACTAAATTATGCATAACATGTAGGTAGGTATAACATAATAGTGAACGGAGACGTTTTCTGAAAGAAAAACAACAAAAACATACTCACACAAACTCTATTTACCTTACAACTCAATAGGTACATAGTTTACATGACGTCATGATTATTACTCAGTATGGCATAAAACATAAAATAGATGGCAGGGCAGGGCTTCTTTCGTGGCGGGGCGCGGCGGCGGCGGGGCGGCGCGTTTCGCGGATAGGACAGAATGTCATTGGGAGCCGGATGTCATCATGTCATGTCAAAATATGCACGGCCTAGTATCTAAAGCTCGGACCAATAATCATACGTATGATTATTGGTCCGAGATCTAAAGCCTAAACGATTTCCATAAATTATGAAGGTATTATTCCTTGTGCGATGGTAGAAGGTGGCTTGTACTTTATTAAAGTATGCTATGCACCAACGAAAAAAGAGACCCCATTTGGTTAAACTAGAATGGCATGGTATGCACTATTCTAACCTAACTCATGCATAGAACTAATAGGTACACAATTTTCTGATATATTATTTTATTAAAGAAAATGCATCATTTAATTATGTCTGATAACATTTTATTCTTGGAGCCTTGCACTGGGAATAGCTAAGTTCTCTTCAGATCGTATTTTATTGTATTCAGATATTGAATACAATAAAATCGATTTTATTTTAAAACTCGATTCTATTATTCGACCTCGATTTCTAAGAGTTGATCAATCTCTACTAGTCTACCTGGGGCTTCTCATTGGTCAAGCCTTCTTATTGGTTGGATATTTTTGGATAGGCTATAGAGCTTTTGGCTGGTCTAGGGCCATTAAGTGCTGCCAGGCAATGTATCAAAATCATAAAATAGGCATTTTACATTATGTAGAGAATCCGTAAATTGTTATTCGATCAACACGTTGATATTATAGTTAAATAAACCGCCAAGTACGAGTCGACTCGCACACGAAGGCTTCCGTACCATACGTTTATTTTCTTATTCGTTATTACTACTGTTACAGTTGCAGTGTTACTTAATTATACGAGATTCTTATCTCCAATTAATGTTATTTCCAATACTGTTCCAGTTCCCATACTGTTATTTACAAACGTTAACTTACTTTGTATCATGCAATTTTTAAGCATACCTACCTATCTGCGGAAACTTGTAATTAGCCGTCAACAAACATGCACTGGTCTATCCAGACATGTTCTATGTGAATTTTTGTAAACCTAGCTGTAAGTTTCTCCAAAATGTTGCAAATAAATATATAAATATTATTCTTGAGTCGTTACCTGCATCACTCGGAATGAAAGCGAGTCAATAAACAAGCAATACTAAAGGTACAAAATGGCGGCCAACAAACAAACGTTACTGACAACAAAAAAATTGTTTACTTCCACATGTATCTATTTATTTATTCAGAAAACCAACAAATTAATCACACAAAATACAAGTGTACACAGAAGTTAGTCTTAAATCATAAGCTCCTTAAATTGATTTATTTTTCTGTAGTTACTGTTTTTGTGTTTGTTTTTTACTGTTCTGTTTTTCTCTATCTTGGTGTGCAATAAAAAGTATTTGTATTGTATTGTATTTTATTGTACCTAACAACATCTCTAAATATTTTCTAAAATTTTAATTCGATCGTTCACGTAGTATATTCACTAACACATCCCAGCATCATGTGCTGCAAAAAAAATCCGGTTGAACGTCCGAGCAACAAGTCATTTGATACAAAAATCTCAGCGCGGAGCTAAATTGGTTTTGTGACTAACTTCAATCTAATGGAATGGTTCTTGAGTCATGACATGTTGCTCTAAATGGTTCAACCTGTTTCGTTGGTATAATGGTTAAAACCAAGGTGCCAATACAAAAATTACCGAAGACAAATTTAAAACAAAATAAAAATTATTTCGGAGTTGTCATTGTAACGAGCATGAATGTGGAGAGGTGGTTTGTTTTGCTTTTTCTGGTAATTATTGAAAGAGAAGGTAGTGATTTATTGGTATCTAAAAATAGGTGCAAACAAAAGTATGAAATCAAGAAAGAAAGAACAAAATTATGAATTTCAACCCACCTTGTCAAGTTAAGGCATTTATTTGAGACCATACAATTATTCTATAGATTTAGTGATTCCGTATAGTTTTAGCTTCTTTATTGTATATTTTCATTGAGCGTAGCTGTAGTAGTTACCGAGATATAACCATTTATGTGGAACGCGCTCGCAGGCGGCGTAGTGATTTTGTGGCGCGAAGCTCGATCGTTTGAGGCTAGTGCAGGCGATCCGGCTGGACGTGTGAGTGGATAGGTACGTAGAACCTTAATTTACTTTAATGCACTACCAAAGGTATCACTGATATTGCACTACCAAAGGTATCATTGATAATTTCATTGCAGCTTAGAAGTTTTGTTGGAATATAAATAAAAATTGTGTAAAAAAATATATAGTATTTTTCTAATAATGACTATATGACCAATCTGACATTTTTTGTTTAGAGAAAGGCGTAAACACCGACTTACAAAAAAGTGACAACCGAAACCGATCACGATCAAAAACATGCAGTAAATGACGTGCGTGACGTGAGTTACATACTACGTGAACGATCGAATGACAGTTTTACTATTAAAAAATATTTATAGATGTTGTTATAGAAAAATACTATATTTTTACACAATTTTTATTTATATTCCAACAAAACTTCCGAGCTGCAACGAAATTATCAGTGATACGTGTGGAAATAACTTATTTTCGGTTGACAGTCACGTTTGTTTATTGGCCGCCATTTTGTACTGTCGTTTGTTTAATGACTGGCTTTCATTCCGAGTGATGCTGATAACATTTCAAGAATAGCATAAAATTGTGTTGTAACTGGAGGTGTACAATGTTTTTGATGAAAACTTTAGTCACAAAGGGAACGAAATAAATTGTGTGACTTGTCAAACTGACGTCGGTTTTTACATTCCTCCTATGTGCCGGATGTGTCCTACAATCGGTTAGGGCGATTTTACGTGCCACCTTAGTGGTGTACGTGTCCCGATACATATGCTGCCAAGAATATGAGTGGCAACGGGAATCAGGTGCCGCTGGCCGCCAGTCAGCGTGGTCCGGGACCGTATCCTTTTACCATAAAAAAATATCACGGTTCATTTTTCACTATTATTTACGTAATATTTGTATGCCACTTCAGCATCTGTTTGTGCCGCCGCTACGCGAATTCCTTAGTTTTGTTTTGTATAAGTGTTTGGATTAGTTTTGTATTTAGTCCATAGTATACATTTTTTTTAGTGTTGTGTTGCGCTTATTTTTATCTACGTACTATGTTTTCATTCACTTTGCTAAAGCAAATAAATTTGTACCATTATCATGCATTAACTTTAATAAAATTGAAGGGAAGTAAACCATTCAACTAAACAATTAGTTTAGAAAATAATTGCATGGTGGTTTCTAGGGTATGGTAGTAAATAAAGAATCATTATAGTTTCACATGCCCACTAGTCCGTCCGCAGCTTTGCTCAGAAACTATTAGTATTAGGAAAAGTGATATGACATTAAACACACAGATAATGTGGTAATATTTTTTTCTTCTGATTAGTACCTCCCTCCTCGTAGTATACCTGAGGTGGGGAAGTATATATTTTTTTCTCATCTACCCCATAGTGTGGGGTATGATTTGATAGCTTGTTTAAAAAGTGGGAGTGGGAAGAAAAATAATTTGATTCAGGGGCCGTAATTGATCCATAAAGTGCTATTTTTTGTTGGAGTCAAGAGTGAAGTCTCTCTTCTATAGCATAGAAAAGATTGGCACCGGCAGAGATTTGATGATTTTCAGTAAAATGCCTATAACTCTAACACCCATGATTTTTTATGTTCTCTGGATCGTCATGAACCCACCTGTCCTCTATTTTCGGCTGAATGTTGGGACACCCTGTTTAAGAAAATCAAAAGAAAAACTATTTAGTTAATAATGAGTAACCAGTCAAATCAGCTGATCAACATAAAAGATGTACTTTGACAGGTAAATAGGCCAATTCCATGGAAAAGACTGTGGCGATTTAAACCATCTAAAACAGGTAAACAAGTATAAGTTAATGAATCATACAACTGTGGAACCTTACATTGCATGTGGCCCAACATGCACTTGGCCATTTTTATTTTTCATTATTTTAAATTAGCGTTAATTGCAATTTAAAAAACTAAACCAACATACTGATGGTAACCTGTATAAAAAAATTATGCATATGTATAATCAATCAATCCCAATCAGAAAAAATCAAGGCATTGGCTAATATAAACATAGATAGATGTCTTTGCAATGCGAATCATTAATATTGCGAAATAAAACATTGCAAAAATAATAATAAAGGGGCTTGATGATTTTGGTCATTATTTAGTTTTTTTTTTTAATCGCCGCGCACAATAAGTTTTATTTTATTTGAAGACACTAAAACAAATATAAAAAATCATTGATAATAATTTCCTAAAGCATCAGGTTTCTAAGATATTCAGAGTTGTAAATAATTATATTTTTTCTTCATAAGTAAAAATATCTCAGAAACCTGGCGCTTTGGGACATGTAATATATATAAAATAAAAGTTATATATTTGGATAGAGGACACTAAAACAAATAAAAAAAAGTTCTATAACATTATGTTCTAAAGCGTCTGGTTTCTGAGATATTCACTTATGATGAAAAAATATAGTTATTTTATCTGTGATTATCTCAGAAACCTGACGCTTTAGAACATTATTTTATGACAATGTTTGTATTTGTTTTGTATCCTCTATCCATATACTTACATATATAGTGCGCGGCGATTTCAAAAACAAAAAAACATGTTAGGTCCACCCTCCATACAAAAATCTTTAAAGCCCGTTGTTGATACTTTGTTTCTGTTGAAATTCAAACCCCTGAAGTAACGTTGAAGCATACAAAAAAATTACATTCCATTCCACACATGAATGACTTTTACTCGATATATTGAGTTGCATGTTTATAAGAGATTTCAAGTATGGTTAAAAGCTACCCATGGTTTAATATAAATTGTGAAAAGCTATAATTATGTCTGTTAAATATTAATTTGCTTGTTATATAATCAATAAAAATATTACCATTTCAAGGTTTACTTTCCAAATTCAGTTTCCTTCTTTTGAGATCCATTGCTTCTTAGTTCTTATGAATAGATAATTATTTTTATACATACTTTTTTTAAACTGGGGAAAATCATTGAAATAGTTACTTCAAAGCATAATCATCATCATTCATAATTTATGATAAACCCAAATCTATGTTAACAAGCTTTGACTGATAAAATCAAGGCAAAGCAATAGGGTCAAAATTAGTTTTGCCCAAAGGTGGTGGTCAAGTCAAGGGATGTTGTTCAGTCAGTTCTAATTTCGTCCATTTAGTTAGACTTTTGACAACAGTCAAACATGATGTGTCACATTATGACCATGCATATGACATACTTTTTTTTACTTAATTGTATACATATTTAGCTTGCTTTGTATTTGGCAAATATGTATTTAGGTGTTACGTAATGGGTTTACTATAAGACTTGGCTTAGAGCTTGAGTAAGTAAAACAGGCTCAATGTCGACAAAGTATGCACTGTAAAGTGACGATCCCAATAAGGAACCTTGAGGAACGCCAGAAGTAATAGTAGTAAAACCATCACCCAACTTGTCGCACTTAATAACGAGATAGCTTGTTGCCTGTTGGAAATATATACGGAGTACCTAAGCCATCTGTCTCGTCTTATACCATAAACTCCTTTGATTAAAGTGAGTGGATGTTGTTACGAAGGATGATAAGGTAACTAGATCTAAAGCCTTTTCGAAATCAGTATAGGTGACGTCGCCCTGTATACTTTCATCCATGCTACGAAAAACATAAACGGTAAATAGCGTGAGGTTGGATTGGAAGTAGTGGACTTTTTCTTCATCCAGCGTTGCTCATAAAGTATAAATTTAATGATTGTCGGGCAGTTTTTTTTATTGTGTTATTTTCATCGATCTAGGTATCCGCCGGCCCACCATAGATTCACAATGCGCACCCTGAAGCCGTCTGTATCAAAAGAGAAACCATTTGACACGCTAGGCTACCATTTCAACTAGTGTCATTTTAGCGCTCGGACAGGAAGCAAAGTTGCAAAAAGCACACTTCCAAGACACAAAAAAGGACGGGATTTCCTATTTTCAGTAAAGTTTTAAAGCATTTTTTACCACTATAATGTGCTATTCGTTCTATCCTCAAGAAATAAGCCTTGAAAATTGTTTTTGCCTATGTTAAGATTTTGACTTTGCTCTAAATTCACGAATAACGTGATTGTTTTTATATTTTTTTTATGGTTCTTTGCGTTTTATTTTTTATTATAAAAATACTAGTTTGCAATAAAATTATTACTGGTTCAAAGTTTGAACTTCAAACATATATAAAATAATAGCAATCGTTATTTTGATATTGAAAATTTTTCTGTTGTTTTGCATTATATTTGTTAAGTATTGACTACACAGAAACAGTTATGTAATTAGAAGGATCCAAATGAATTTTAATATGATAAGTACTAGGTAACGGTATGATTTTCAGATTGTTTCTATAAAAAACAGAGATTATTATTTTCAGGTACTTTAATTGAAATAAAATAAATTCGACTCCACTAATCTCTTCTTCCGTGTGCACAGAACTTGTCACGCCTCTGTGCAAACTCATCAAACAATCGTCAAACAATTTCGTAGACAATTTCGAGTGTCATTTTTGTATGGTTCTAGTTATCTACGGGGAAGCGGCGGAAACCTTGATCTATGGTTTCTAGTTATCTACGGGGGAGGCGGTGGATACTTGATCAATGGTTAAGTTAGAGAATTTGCTAAAAATATTTTTTTCGCGTAGAACGTGATTTTAAAATGGATCTACATTATGTTTTTGGGCAAGCACTTGTGTGGCTAAAAAAACAAAAACCAAATAAAAAAATAAATCTTTATTGACAAATAAAATTACAATTCAATAATAAAAACAAATTAGAACTGGTATTTACAAATCAAACAGTTAAGGTAACTGCAGACTGTTGCAAACCTATTCAAAAAACCATAAAACAAATCTTGACCCCCTCGGGGTACACCCATAACGTGGCATAAAAACAAGAACGAAAGTGCGAGAGACTCGCGTGTAGCGGAGTATTCCGTTTTTTTATCGTACACTAAATAAGTCAAAATTAAAAACTAACAACTTTGTAGTAGAAAAAAATCACGAAAGATGTATGGTCTTTCGTTAGACGTCAGGGTTCATTTCCAATAACGCCGTTTGTCCACAGCTGCCGTCACCGATAACTATATTATATCAAGCCGAGATCAAGATGACGAGACGTCGATCGTTTGTCCACCGCCACCGTCGCCACCGAGAACGAGATGTAAAGGCTTGTAAGTAACAAAACGTGTTACGAAACAAAGTTATTTAACATGTTTTATAATGTGGACGAACACGTCCACATAACAAAACATGTTTCTTAATCTAGATGCACCTTTTAACAAAAAACCAGGCAAACGGTGCGGTGTGACGGCAGTGTGTGGACAAGTTTAAATGTGTATTGCCAGCACATCGGTCCGTCATCTACGGCCGAGTTATAACGGTCGCGCCGAACTACTTCGGCGGCCGTATGACGGCGTTCGGGTGACGGGCGTGCAGTGGACAAGCGACCATAGCAAACGTAAGTATCGCTTTTTCGGCACCGTCATCTCGTTATCGTAAAGCGTTTTCCATTAAGGAAAACACCCTATTTACCATCGGCCTGATACCCAATAGACGCATTTGCTATGCAAACAAGTCTGTCAACCAACTGAAGTGTGCGGGCGCGGGGAAATGAGTGCTAATTGATCCGTTCAAGGTTACGATAAATCATAAACATTATTAGGGATGGGGTAGGACTTAGTTTCTATGATAACAATAATCGATACTTGTAACAAGGTATATTTACTAATAATATTATAAATGTGAAATTTTGCATGTTTAGATGGATGGATACCTACATATATGGAGGTCTTTTACCTTTTTTCTCTGAACAGATCGGGCTGAAGTTTTGCATTCATGTACCTACTTTTAATCCTGGAATCAAACATTTGCTTGATACAACCTCTTCCTGTTCCTTTAATCTCCGTACGGCCACATACAACTTTACAATTTCCCTATCGCCCTCTACCCATTCATACCTATATCCTAATCTTAGATTTCGTAACTAAATAATTAAATCTGATACCAGTATTCAGTATAAGTGCAATTAAATTAAACACATATAATTTTACGTACCAATAATAATCAATCATTTTTAAAATGAATCAGCTTTGTAAAAATTCGTCTGACTTAGATTCTCTGACAGATCTGCAGACTTCATTAAAAATGCATTTATTAAAGGTAATATAATAAACCCATATTCTGATCACGACCCGGCCCAATCAAGGCACATCACTACTTGCACGCGCCTTATCAGAGAAAAAAGGAATGCAAATATAAAATTGGTTACCAACCAAATTAAGTTGAACTCCGTCTAAACTAAAATGTATTAGCAAATTTTATTCTAATATGAAAGAAATCATCTTACCTGTGAAAATTTATTCCATCTGTTTTAAAATTTGAGGTCTTGCTCTCATTCCCACACCATTTTATGCTACAAGGAGCCATTGCACCGAGGATATAACATATTATGTAGTAAGCGAGCGCAGAGATATTCACGGGTCACTGATCTGGTCGTTACTGGCCAAACGTTAGAAGGCGTGCATTTATATATGATATATTTGCCTAATGTGTTACCTGAAAGCGTTCGCCCTATATTAGGCGTCTATTAAATATCAGGTCGATGCTATTTACCTTAGAACTCAATAGATGGCAGTGATCTTTCGCGGAAGAATAAAGTTTTGGTAGAGAGTCATGGCAACCGTGCAGGGTCTATGCCATTTTAATTTCAAATTAAAAGTGCCATCTTTTTAGTAGTAACGAATGATTTTTGCCAAAGGTCGAAGTCTACCCATTTCTTCGCAAGCCTAGCTAGGCTTGCGAAGAAATATGGGTGGGGAAATGGGGTAAAAATGGGCTTAACTAACATAAATGGTTCCGGATTTGGCCATCCACTCTCATCTCAAAAAAAAGCCACCCTGTATAACTGGCAACAAGTGACACAAGTTAATCCGAAAATCGTTTAATACAGCTGTTCAGTATTTATGACTAATTTTAGATATAGTTCACTACACACATACTTACGAGTATGTGTGTCGCATCACACTCATAATCACTGCTAGGTATGTATGTGTATATACATACCTAGTAGTTAGCTTGTATTGTGCCCTCTTACAAAATTGGGTAAGCGGATTTCGTTCGTCCAAGTGCAACCAGACACATGTTGCCATTAACAAAGAACTGTCAAGCAAACCAAGGGAATTTACCGGATTGAGAAGAGACTAAATTATTATGGGAACACAGCGGCATTGTAGGTGGTTTTCCATTATAATTAAAAATCCATGAAAATTGAACGAATATGTGCAGAAATGATTGAGGAGCAGTGCAAGGAATATTGGGTGAGCTTATCTACAGTATTGTTTATTATATTTTATCATATACATATATCACCTTTCACCCCAGCACAAGAGACTAGCGACAAAACCGGAGGCAGGATCAACGTCAGATATCCGTTAGGTCAAATATTTGGTCCTACTCGAGCGCGGATTGGTCTGATCTGAAGCCCTGTAGTTTTTCCATCTCGTGGTGCTGGAACCTCATACAAGCGGTATCTCCAAGTCGAAGCTCCTCTGGCGGTTTACGAGTAGCTTTCGACAAGGAAACTATACACCCAATTCCACATTCGCGGCAATAAACGGTAATTATGTACTTGGCGGTGTAAAGTACTTTATTGTGTCGAATTCCTTTAGAAAGAAGGTGGTGGCGTGGTACCGACCGGCCTGGGACCAGCCGACCATCAGAACACTGCACAGAGTAACTCAAATTATAAGATATTGCGGTAGGGCTACACATACATACTATATCTATGTAGTGCCCTTAAATTGATTAATTTATTTAGAACAAACATTCCACATGCGGATTTTCTTGTGAACGCTATTTTGGGGTTTAATTTTGTGTTTTTATTGTGTTGGTTTAATTGGAAACCAAGCTTATTCTAGCTGATTTAGGTCTAGGGTAAGCTAACTTATTGTGTACATTCGGTGCTAATTCGCGTAGCGGTCGCGCATTTATTCATTTTGTTTGATAACTAAAAAGATTGGTGGTGCCGGCCCAGCCTACTCGGCGGCAACGATTTTCTGGCGGTTTCTCAAGACATCAGGTAGCCTTGCGACTTTTCTGGCTTGGGTTAAACTGTACTTCAATCCCAAGTAGTTAGAAACCCTCCGGAGGGATTAGTTTTTGTCTAAATAAGGTTCTTAAATTGTATTTTTATGGTGATTTTTGTTCATGTTTAGAAATTTGTATTTATTTATTTATACAAGCCGAAAGAGTTTTCTAAGTTATTGTGTTAGTTACAAGTAAATTATAAACTCAAAATGCCTCCTAAAGCTCGGTTTCAAGTTTAGAAAGTACAGAATAGTACTGCAGTATTGAATTTAGACATACTATAGATTTTTATAGGTCTATCAAAATCTGACTTAGGGTTTGAGCAAGCAAAAGGCCGTACCAGAGTCTAAACTCAGGCTCTGGTATGGGGACCTAGAAACTACTTACTCTGAGTTCACATCAACAACTAAGGAACTCCAAGCGGCTTGCAAGGAAAGTGAAAGTTAAGGTAGCGGGATGGATAAATATGTTGTTTACAACAAAAAATAGTATAAAATAAAACAGAAGTATGTAGAGTTGTATCGAAGATTTAGGGGTTGTCCCCGGTTTATGGGACTGCAGGCTCATTGGAAGAGGCAGGTAGCAGCAAGCGGGTGTTCCTACCCAGAGTGCAGCTGTATGCAGCTGCACTTTGGGTAGGATTCTTTAGTAGGCAAGGATACAACGTTGAGTGGCACAGAAAAACTATATTATTTGTGTACACAGGATCTGTCTGTCACCGGTGACAAATAATTAATAGCCATAGAGATTGAACAATAAAACAACGAAATAACTTCTTACGGGCTTCTCATGTCAACAAAAGTTCAAGCTCGCTCAAAACATTTCTGAACACCTTGCTAGAAAACATAAAGGCATTTTTCCAAAAAAAAATGCAATTCCCAGTGGCTGAGTGGTCTTATCTACTCTTTTTCATTAATTTCCAAAAATTGGATAGTGGATAGTGGTCGCAAGAAACATTTTGAGGATAAATTTTCTGGAAAAGAATTACCTAGCTTTTCAATAGCGGGGTTGCATCATCAGGGGGTGGACCTCGGACCTCAGTGTAGGTCTAGCGCACTCGGACCTGATAGAGAAGCTGCACTGACAAATAGGGGAGATGGGAGTAACTCGGACTACTATAGGGGAGGTTCGGGTAATGCGGACAAGGACGGCTTTAATATCGTGCAATCGATTAAACATTTATAACGAACACCAGACAACTGTGCTCGCGACCGCGATGGTGCGCGTCATGGATGTCTGCGGGGACGCAGGAGGCGGTTCGCGCGCTGCTAGACGGAGGGTCGCAGAGCACCTTCGCACGGTAATGTTTGTAACAGAAGCAGGTTGCTACCCTGTCTTTCAGTATTGGTACAAGGGGATATTTTTGGCAGATGAGCACTTCTTTGTGAGCGGACCTATTGAATTACTTACTGGCGCGGATCTTATGAGGGAGATCATGATAGGCGGAGTAGTGAAGGTGAATGATTAGCTACCATGCGCAATTAACACTGATCGGGCACGTGCGCATGTGTCCGGTCCGGCACACACGTGGCGGCACCCCATTCGAATAACGCGGCTCACTGCTCTCGCTCGGTTTTGTCGGCACATTTCACCACCAACCAGATATTAGAGTGGTTCTGGGAAGTTGAAGACATACGAGACGGTATTATATCTAACCCTAAAGATATTTATATTATATAAAGCTTTATGTATGTAACCCCGAATGCGAACGATTTTTTCGTGACACTCATCAGCGGGATGTATCGGGTAGGTACATAGTGCGGCTACCTTTTGTAAGTGATAGGCCGGAGTTAGGCGACTCAGTGTATGTGGCTAAAATGCGGTTCCTGTCAACGGAATGGCGGCTTTCCTCGAATGAGGCATTGTGGGAAAAGTATATAAAGTTCATGCGGGAATAAAAATATAGCTAGTAAAAATGTATGGCGCGGGCAGATGATGGTTGCATGCAACCAACGCTAAAAACCATGATAATAATAATTTCATGGTTTTGAAAAACCTAAAACCGGCTCCAAACCATTAATTATTTTAAGTTTTATGGGACCTCCTCGGGATCATTTTCTATACAATAGCGAAAGAATTTTCAAAATCGGTCTATGATTCTACGAGAAATAGACAAAAATAGTACATACAGCTGAACATAGAACCTCCTCACTTTTTCGAAGTCGTTTAAAAATAACATTATCAGTTTTTAGAATTATTCACAAAATAACAATTCCGATCGCCTTTATCATATCGGCATTATGTCTGTAGTGATGACTGAGTTTACATTCAATATATTATTTATAAACATACACTGCCGGCCAAGAATGTGGTTGTATCAAATGCTCTCATTAAACTATAGATTTAATTTTTGTCTAAAATTTACTTCCTTCCTTTAAACTACTTTAAAGTCTATAGGAGCCCTTAACTCCATTTCCAATCCATTGTCTGAAGAAGCCCGCAAAAGGAATTTAAAGATTTTGGCCCTAATATCGGCGACGAGGGTTTTTTTTTCAAAATCATCGCGCACGCCTTGTCATATTTAGATAGAGGACACATAAACAAATAAAAAATGTCCTTTATCATAATGGCCTAAAGCGTCAGATAAACGTCAGCCAAATCAAAAAGCACAGGGTCATTATGAACCTGCCTTGCAGGCGCCGCCGCCGCCACCGTACGGTGGATCGAGCCCATACAACGGGTCGGACATAGCATGCCTAAATTTCGAAGTCGTAATTTCATAAATTTGAATACGCCATTCGATAGCTTTTTTTAAATCTAAGCAATAAATATTCTATTGCATTTTTGTCCTAGAGTTATAGTTCAGGAGTAAATGGCATAAAACTGATTTCATTGTATGGAAAGCAACATACAAACAGAAATAGGGGCGTGTTTTGTCCTGTTTCGTTCTGGGGTCTATTATAGCATGTTCTTGGCACTGTGCCTAGAGTATAACTCTAGACCAACAATGCAGTAGAATATTTATTGATTAGATTTAAAAAAACTAAATCTTTTAAAATGGCGTTTCAAATTTATGATATTACGACTTCGAAATTTAGGCACGCTATGTCAGACTTGTTGTATGGGCTCGATCCACCGTCCGCCGGGTTAAAAATAGTGATTTAAATCAGTTAATTTTTTCATTGCAATGGAAGCAAAAGACAAAAATAACAAAAAAAAAAGTGTTCTCATTTTAGGGCATCAAGTGGGCATGATAAACCCAGTTCAACAATTTCGTAGGTTTCATTTTTGAAATTTATTAAGGAAACGTAGTATTTATGATATAATTTTATTAATTTTTTCAATATTTTGGTAACTATGACCAGTTTTTAAGACATGTTTAATCTATATTTTTTTATTTACGTTTTATCATGCAAAGTTAGTAACTGTGGTGTAAAAAAAATGTATCAAAACCTCGAATGCCATTGCCTACTTTAAAAACATGTCTCTTTCAGGGGGTTCTGAAATAGTAATAAACAATTATATACATATAATAGAATAAATTACTGAGATTATGGCTATTAATGGTTAAAAGGCGCTATTCTAACTAAAAATAAAAGTAAGTAAACACATCAATAAACATATTCACCACTCTACGTCAGTTTTGCTACTCAAAAACAGAGAGTAAAATCCCTGTTTGCTCATTAAACTTTCTGCAAACCAATGAAAAAATTAAAATGAACAATTAATAAATCTAGTAACTACATGAAGCAAGATGAAGCTATGTTCAGTGTTGAAACTGCAACGAAGGCAAAGCTGTTCTATTAATAAGGTCGTTATTTGCAGTGTTTAATTTGGACAAATCGCAGAACGATGTTTCTATATTTTTGATATGCAAAAAAATTATCTAAACCTCAAATTTTATAAAACTATACTATGTAAACTATACTTAGCTGTATCTAGATCAGCCAGAACATTAATAAAACTGCTGGAGCTACCCCGCATCCTGTTTGATTGAAGATAAATATATGCGATTAACAGTGAAAGTCCTGTAAGTGTGCGTCAGCAAACATAACGTCCCCATTCATCCGAGAAAATTTCATATTTAGCAAGAATTCTGTCGGTATCACGCCTTGGCCAGCGCGATCAATAGACATGAATCTGATGGAACGCATCAAAGGAATCCAGCTACTTGGAATGTGGTGGAGCTGAAATTGACTTTAGTGGAAACAGTTTCATCCATGTGTCATCCATCACATCAAACTACACTCATATTTTAAGTAGATGTCGCCACTAGAAACTAGATCGCGTTTTCGAAGTGTTCCGGACGTAAAACAACTACCAAACCTATTTTTTGGCTTCATAGAATATTATTCAGGAATGCGAATATATTCCTGAATAGTATAAAATACATTTTTAAAAATTTAAACACGCTAAATTATATTTTTTTTTTGTCTTTGGTTATGTTATGTGTTACTTGAATACATTCGAAAATAATCGAATGCACGAACACATGGGGACATTACACGAATAAGGTTCGTAGTTAACCCGCTTACATCCAAAATAAATTAGAAAATGTTTGTTAAGGGGGCTTTTACAAAAAAAAACGAGAAATTGCACGGTTTCATCGTCCAAAATGTTTGTTGCTTTATATAATAATTACTTGTTAATTATAGTTCAATTTCTCTACTACTGTATTAATAACACAAATTTTAGAAAACTTATATTTTTATGTAGTCATAGTCATTCTCCCGATGCATGTTTAGGCAAAAACTCTCGAAGACCTGTTTTAGTAGCTCTAATTTGTAGATTCTATTGAATAAAGACCACCAAAAAAATTTTTTTCATTTTACGGATATCCTATACCTACTTGAATAATATTAATACAATACATTACATTTTCGTTATATGCCTTTATGTAAAGAGAGAAAAATTTAACCGAACTCGATTATCGACCGGAAAGGCTTCGAAACAAACCACAATATCTCCGAAGTTCTACATCATTTGGAGATAATATTTATACCAAAATAATTGTCAACATTTGCTTGAACTACAATATTAAGACTATTTTTTAAATCACTGCTTTTTTTTTTAATGAATTGAATAAAAGACTAAATACAAAATTCATTGCGCAGGTGCGCCGGCGCCCTTCCTTGTTTTCTATAATTTGTTTTATTTTATACACTTCATTTATTTTAAATCTCGTTATAAAATATTTTTATTATTAAATATACAATTTGGACCTAAAAACGAGAAATTCTCGTTTTATTTTTTGTAATAGCCCTCGTATACGTTTTATAAATTTTATTTAATTAACCTGATAACGTAAAAAAGGGTTTATAAATATTTATACTAAAGATCCGGTCAAAGTTGGCGCTTTTGGTATTTATTATTAATAGTAACTATTACCTCGTCTCATGATTTTAATGATCGTAGTACATATTTATTTGCAAAGTTTTTTCTGAGAACAATTCTAAGTTCGTTCCTCTTGTTAAAAAAAAACTTATAAATTTAGTTAAATGGCTTTGTATAAAATTACATGTGGCTCTACATGTTTTTATTATAATATTAATAGGATCAAGATCTACTAAAAAACTGGTTTCTATATTTAGTATCTAAACAATGAAAAGTATTGCTTTATAAACCTTTGATAACTTTACTTAATTAAAAAGTTTTTCATAAGAAAAAGGAATTGCAAAATATTCTTCCTCATCTCCAATAGCTCCGTGCATATCTCGATTCTAAAATCAGGTCCTCAGAAGCTTTTCGCTCTATAAACAGGCGCAGAAATTACCTAACCTCTTAAAACCGAATAATCGCCATAATAAACGAGATGTAAAATCGATTTCCAAAAGGGATGTACTCGTCTGTCGCCTATTATGCTCTAGCAACCCTCGTGTGTTCCATTTCAACCCTTACTTTTCATGACTACCACGATACATTATGCTATTTATTTGTACGTAATACATTGCTGCTGTTGTATTGGTACACGTCGACCAGCAGTAGGTGTAAAGTGTTCCCGCAGAAATACAGCTGTTCCGTAGCAATGCTATCGTTCGTATTTTGTTGTGGTACGGGGGCAAAAGGAACGCCCCAAAAGAAGCGTGTCGATGATGTACTTTCATCTCTTTCTTTAGCTTCCATACTAAACGGTCTGCGGGATGTGCGGTCTCAAAGCCAGTTTCGGGTTTTGATTCTAATTTTGTATGGCTAAAAGCTAGAACTTAATAAAATAATCTGTATAAACGTTATCTGAAAGTGATTGTTCGGTTTAAAAAGGTGAAGTTATCACTATGCCATTAATCTGACTCAAGTGCGGAGCGTACAACGATGTAGCATGGAGCGCGCGGTTTGCTTATCGATTTTCTCTGTGCTGCATTGAATTACTACTGAAATAGTGAATTCAGGGCGCAAATATATTACAATGCGCGCTTTTCGCACGATTTGAAATGAAACCTCAGATTTCACCAAGTGATTTGTTTTCTGGTGTGTTCACGTAACTTACGCGCTTACGGTATAATCAGATTGGATTGTGTTCACTAGATGGATGCCCCATGGGGCGTAAATTGATTACAACAGGAATGATCAATTGAATGTCGGACCCGATGATAGTGCCTCCTTTGTTCTGGGAATGGTTCAACATTTGGCTAATACAATTTTTAAAAGATTTATATCATGAAATTAAGATGGTAGGACTAAGAGGTGGGAGCAATACAAATAGTCCTTACTTACACACATGTGCCAATCATGGGATGCCATCACAACCTACGGGAATCGATATGACTCTGAATATACCAACATCGCTTACTATGTCAAGCCCGGCTCCTCATTTAAACCCGGGACAAATAAGTTTCCAATCTTTGAGCACGGTGTCGCTGCAGTTTGTACCGACGGGCCCACCACCGCCAGCCAACCATGGCACTCACAACCATCTCAGTGCCAGTCGAAATCACAGCCAAAGCCAGAACCACAGCCTTGGACATAACGTCAGCCACAGCCTGAACCAAGGACACAGTCATACCAGCAGTCTGAGTCTAGGCAGTCACAATCATACCACCAATCAAGGAATAAGTAGCAGTCATAACCATACCAATACGGTTCGTCTAGGCAGCAGTCACATTCATACTAACAGCCAAGGTCTAAACGCCTCCCATAGCTTCTCAAAAAGCGTTGGAATAAGCGTTAATCACAGCAACAGCCTGGGACTCAGTGCCAATAACGGTAACGGTCTTTGTGTAGGCAGCAGTCACAACCAGAGCAGTAATCTGGGCCTAGGGGGCAGTCACAGTCATAGCACGAACATTGGCTTAAGCTCCAGTCATGGCAGCAATATTTTTAGTGGCAGTCACAACCATGCAACGAACCTGGGAATAGGGGCAAGTCACGGCCATAACGTCAACCTCGGCATAAGTATTGGCCACAGCAGTAATCTTGGCTTGAATGGAAATCACAACCATATTGGCTTAGGGGGAAACCACAGTCATAGTAGTAACATTGGCATAACTGGCAGCCACAACCATAGCAGCAAGCATGCTGTAGGCAATGGCCACAACCACAGCATTGGTCTTGGCTTAAACGGAAGCCAAAGTCATAACTCAATTATTGGCTTAGGAAGTCACAGCCAAAGCAGCAACCTTAGTGTGAGCAGCAGTCATGTTCACAGCGCGCACCTTGGGCTGGGCGGTACATACAGCCTGAACAATAATCATACTCTGAACGATAAACACAGCCACAGCTCAAAAACTGGCCTCTGTGGAGTCTACACCCACGGGCATAACCCAGGCCTAAGCGGCAGTCAAAACAACAATAACAGCTTAGGTGGACACAGCCTAATAAGCACCGTCAATCCTAGTAACAATCATAAGATGACAAGCAGTAACCTCATAAGCAACAACCTCAGCAGTACTAGCCAACTAAATTTGAGCAATACTTCAAGTCACACTCTGTCTTCACAAGTTGAATCTTCCCGATACACGGTTTCCAGCAGCGCGCTACCCGCTCAAGCTCAGCAATACCGCCTATTGAAACAAGTGTGCAGTAAGTGAATACATCCGGCACATGCGAATGTTAACAAAACACCACTTTCACACTTTGTTTCTTTACGCTGCTATTATTACGTTCTCTGTTTATTTATTTTTTACGGCCTTTGGTTTATACTTATTATGCTAGCCCATTGTTTATTACCTGTATTGGCGATAAGTTTCCTGCATGAGCAGATGTTGAAGTTGGTTTTTACTGTAAAATTTTTGATGTACTTAGCTCTTTTATTTTTTCAGCTTACATTTTCGTGTACCCTTTTTTTGCGATTTATGTCCTAAACGATTACCTTCAGTTATCCTCGGGCTTCCACACCACACAGTAAGTTAAAATTATTTGTTACCTACTTGATATTATCAACTCTGTTCGTAGGTATATTTTAAATCGGGTTGTGGCAAGCTTGGGTCACGGATAACATGTCGCAACTCCACTAAATTAGTGTTACAACTTGAAAAAGTCGTATATGTTGTTGATTTGTTTATTGGTTTTATTTGTTATTTATTTCATGCTTGTTTGCCAACCGGGTAGTATAAAAAAAACCGGTAAATATACAGAAATGTTTCAAATGGTCTCTGTCCTGAAAAAGCTCAAAATATAACTGTAACTCTAAAAATCTCGGCTAGGTGGAATTGTAACGCTACACCATTAAGACATTTTCGTGTGAGTGTAACATTTCGTGTTGTGAAAGGTACATTTTCTTACACTTTTTTCTTATTGTTTTGTAATATAGTGTTAACAATTAGTAATGGTGTTTGACAGGCAAATTATATTTTCAAAGATATAATATATAATAATAAGATATAGAAATTTTTGCGCACAATTTTAAGTCAAGCTTTTCTATTATTAGTGTTACAATTCCAACTATTACGGTTTATGGAGTAAGTATAAGATGTGTTATTATTATTGTTTTTTAAATTTATAACACCCAAAAGGTGCCCTAACACAATATCGAGGTGGTAGATTAATCAAGAAAGTGATTACAAGCTAAAACCTAACGTTAGACTATCAAAAAATGGTACTGATAAAAAGTACATTCATGAGTGGAATAGTTTTTAAATGGTCCTATGATCTATTTTTTTTTGTGTTTTTTTTCTATGTTTAACGAAACAATTATATTTATCTGCAATTATAAGCCAGAATCTGCTTACATCTCATGAATATAAACATTATTACAATAACATAACATTTATGCCCAAAATAGTGTTACAACTACAAACTTTCTTTTGATTTTCTGGCACAAGTTTTTTCAGGAAAATAGAAAATCTGAATTATGTGATTTGATAGTGTTTATTTTGAGCTTTTCAAATTTAACTTATATATATATACTTATTACATGCAGATAACATAAATAAAACTGCATAGTTATGCACCATTTATCAAAGCTGTGATTTTATTTTGGCTCTTCTGAGAATTTAGGGTTTTCAAGTTGTTAATTAGTGTAAGTGGTATGACCGTTCTAATTAAATAAATAAATAAATAAAATAAATAAATAAAAAGTAACGCTAATTTAGCAGAGGTGCGATGTGCAGAAAATACCCTGTTTTAAAGGCTATTTTTTACCTGAATTCCAAATTTCATCAGTATCTGTTATAGTTTTAGCTTTCAGTTGACCCCTAACACAAACATTCACTATTGAGGTGTTAAAGCCTGGTTTCCACCGCGAAAGGGCGGGTGGGATAATGAGCGGGAAATGGTAGGTGGGACGGACTCCATTTAAATGGAGGTATACATTTCCACCAACAAATAGTTTTGTCTGTTGATTTCCAACGCAAAAGGAAAATGAGAGAGATGAGTGAGCGAAGCGTCATTTCATCGCTTTCTGCTCGCTTGCAGTCTTTCCGCTCGACTATTTGTTGGTGGAAATACAAGTACGCAGTTTACTCTTGCCAGTTGAACGGAGTCCTTAATGGGTCCACTCCGCTCGCGGTGGAAACCCGGCTTTAGTGATGGGAAAAAAGTTTTCTTGGTAAGTGTGTTCTTATTTTTTTATTCTTGACTTACTGCAGCGTCCTATCAGACGCTATCGCAGTCAAACGGAAGCCTATAACGCAACTGTTTGCAGGACCGGTAGAATGTTACCATCCAAGTGGGGCAACCGCGGTCTCTTACATGCAGAGTCCCACGACCGGGACGCCAGCGTCGTCCTCGTCCGCGCTGAGGGTACAATCGTCTACTGCGCAAGCATCGTCGGCCCCGCCTGCGCCGCAGCAAGACTTGTCCAAGACTTCATTGGTATTACTCGCTCATTTATTTCATAGAATAGATACCTACATATTTAGATTTTAACTTTATAGTATCATCAATACATAATAAACTGCAAAGTGCGAGTCGACTCGCACACGAAGGATTCCGTACCGTAAAAATCAGGCAACTTTTACAAAGACATCAAATTTTCACTTGTTCTAAGACCGTTCAATTTTCAACTTTATTATATTTTTAGTATTTGTTGTTATTACAGTTGAAGTGTTACTTATTTATAAAAAGTTTCATGTATTTACCTATTGTGGTTCAAGAGATACAGCCTTGACAAAAGAAAAGCAAAAATAGCTAAATAAATCGCGTTTTTTTGTATAGAAGACTACTTATATTTGGATATTTATTTTATTTTATTATAGTGGCATGAGATTTTAGGCACTTTCTCTGAAAATTTCAACTGTCTACCTCTTGCGGTTCACGAGATAGAGCCCTGTGACAGACAGACGGACGGACGGACGAACGGACAGCGGAGGCGGAGTAATTTAGTTTTCACCCTTCGGGTACGGAACCCTAAAAACAGTTAACAAACGAGAACTTGATACTAATTCTATGTGTAGACAAAGGCTCAATTGGCCTTATCGCTAACGGCGATCGGGCCAATATACACCTAAAAACACAATAGGAATGACTTGGAGTCGTTCTATTAGACTTCACTGGACTTATTTGACATCTTAAAGATTAATTATCGCGTACCTTTTTTAAAACCTTGTGTAAAACAAAAGGTACGCGATAAATACCCAATAAAAATAATCTTTAATATGTTAATAGGTCGCGAAAGCTTGAAAAGTTTTATTCATCACTTACATAATAGTCTCATAATTGACGGTGACACTGACAGACAGTGCAATTCAGTTTCTGCTTATTCGATAATATCCAGTCTTAACTTCTTCAGTTTGAGTCTTGTGTTCTTATCATTATTTCTTATTGATTTTGCATTTGGACTTCTCTTATCTTTAAATGTTGCTGCCCCTTCCTTTACGACCAAACTCTAATTAAAAGACAGTGGTATCATTCAGATGTTGATAAAACTAAACTAATTTCATAGTACTTACTAAAAAAGATGCTATCCTTTTTATTTTGATCATTATGAAAGGGACAGCTACATTTTTAGTGCTGTCAAATCAGTTTACTTTTAACGACATCTGATTAGACACCAGTGACATCCTTAGCTCTGTCAAATTAGTTTCGTTTAATTGAATGTAACAACAGAACCAACGCAGGACCCTATCTTTTTCAGGTTTTTTTGTGACTTAGCCCCGGATTAATTTATAAATATGTAATTTTTCAGGCCGGCCACAATTTTGTGTCTCAGACGCAGACGCCATCTCGACCGCAATTCGCGAATTTCCAGCAATTCAGAGGAACACAACACGGATCGAGACCAAATTCCCACCCTAGGTTAGTAAATTATCCTGAATTCAACTATAATACTATTCTAATATTTATTTCTACTATAATAGATTATTTAGATTTACTTATCCTCAATAAAAACGTAAAGGTTCCTATTTGCTTTATATTTTTGTTATGAACTTTCAAATATCTTACCGCTAAAAACTCGTAGTTTTCGAATAACCCTACAAGTAAGTACGACCATAGTTTGTATTGTATTGCAGGCAACAGCAACCTTTTATCTCTGGAGCTGCTACCACCACAGGACCGGTGATGTATCCTATTGTATTCCAGCCGCATATGGGCATGCAGACGTACCAACAGCCTAGATCCGGCTCACCAGCAGGGTAAGCATTGTTTGCATAAGCTATTATTTAAATTCACATGTTGCCAAATTGGAACCACTTCCACAGATAAAAATTTTCTTACGTATTCAGTTCCGACGCCGTAAAAGTTAAAACATTACATAAGTCCGGTTTTTAAACTTTCGCGATCTGTTAACGTATCAAGGATTATTTATCGCGTACCTTTTAATTTATTTTACCCTACGTTTCCATCGCACAGCAGCGATCGTAATCGCCCCGTGATCACGATCTTTAATAAGTCCGGTACCATTACTTTTTAGAAACAAATGACAAACTTTTGTAACTGTTGAGTAGTTTTCCCAGTTCATCCCAAAAAAACAATAGAAAACAGACTATAATGTACCTTAAGTAACTGTGAATGTGACATAATTCTAATTTGTTTAATAAATTAAACCATATACTTACTAACTACAGAATTATATCTGAAAGCCAAGAAGAACAAAAATATTACAAGAAATAAAATATTTTTATTTTGTTCATTCATTTCCTTCATTTATTTATTCGCAAACACTAAGATTAGAAACAATAAGATTGTGTCGGAATTTTTCTTAAATTATTTGTTAAAATAGACACATTGTTACATACAATCGATAAGACTTACAGTACAATTATATAAAATTAAAACATAATGAAATAGGTATTAAATAAATAGTATACAAAAAAAACAATTATAAGGAATGTAAACCTTTGTTGTTTTTTTTATACACAGTATTTCAACACGAATCAATAACAGTAGTTACGCTGTCCAAGTCCATGTCCTATTTAAAACTTGTTTTCTTTTTTCCAATTCAGCTTGTGAAAACTTTGTGTATACTTAGTATGAATAAAACGTGGCAGTACCACACTCCGGACACTCGACCATTTCTTCATACAAAAGTCGCGTCTCGGCACAAACATGTGCAACAGTGATGCACTACATGCAACTGTGTCAAGTAGACAGATGCAGCCACGGATATACTTTATTATTATAGCTATTAATTTGATACAAAATTTAAAAATTTTCTCTGCACTGTACCGAATTTTTGAACCGATCATATTATTTTTGAAGTTTATGACACTCCTTACTGACACTGCCAGAGTCGTAGCGAAAAGCAAGCGGCGCCAAAAATAAAGAAGATGAAGTTGAACATAGAAACAATTCTGTAATAAATCTGGAGATGTCAATTGTGTCCACAAACTGCCACGTGGTAATCAATAATTATGTTAAATTATGTTCGCTAATTGTTGCAGGTATTTCCAGTACCCTATGGGACATTACATAGGATATAATAACCAGCCGAGCCACACCCCTCCCTGTAAGCTTATTTATTTATTCCTTGACTACCTGCCGACCGATGTTGCGCGGCGGGCAAAACTCCGCCTGCGACGGGTTCGATGTTCGCCTTGGGACAAATGTTTGTACAATCTGCAAATATTTGGCCCGGGTATTTACTATGTATATTAAAAAATATATCATGTATTGTATTAAGTATATCAGTCATCTAGTACCCTAACTCTGTTTAGCTTTGGGCTACATGATCCTGTGTCGATTATCCAGCATTATTTATTTATTTAATATTACCTACATTTTTCTTTACCATCTGCGGCTAATCAAATCATGCTAGTAATTTTATGAAAATAATGTTTTATGGCCGTAAGAATAAAAAATTAATAAGTACGTTACTGCGCCCTCTAACGGAATTGTAACAAAATATACATAATATCCGTTTTACAGGATACTAGTTTCTGCCCGCGGCGTTAAGCGTGTAAACGTAACATACAGACAGAGAGACATAATTACTTTCGCTTTTACAAGATTTGTATGGATAATGCCATATTTGGCACCCCCTTCCAATTGTAACTATTTTTAGCTCAACAATGTTTACAATGGTGCCAAGTTGCAAATCGATTCGAAGATGTACAGTCGCCGCCTGAAAGAGCTGTACAGATGAAGACTCCAAAACCCCGTGTACACACAAAACACAGAAGCCGTTAATCGACACCCTTCTTAAAGCCGCTAAACCCGCTCGACTCCAGAAGGCGCTGAACTTTCGATGATTAACGCTAATTTCATCTCAGTCAAGAAAGCGCTCGATTTCATTCAGAAGTTCCTGGATTCTAATCCTGATTTCGTACTAGACTGTTTTATTATTTACGTCGTAATTTTTCAGCGCCTTATAAGTGTCAAGCTGGTTTAGCGGATTTAGGAGTAGTGCTTAACAGTTTCTGTAGTTTTATGTGTACACGGCGGCGTTTTGGAGTCTTCATCTGCTCAATTCGTTTAGGCGGTGACTGTACATCTCAGTGGCTACAAAATGCTTTTCCCCCAACATTTGAAATCAAGTCACCCGCTTAAGTTCCGTAAGTAAATCTCAAAAACCGTTCCAGATTACGCGTACGCGACTAACAGCCAGCAACTGCCCACTGGCAATGTGCAGGCGAACTCCGCCGGGCGCAGTAACCCCACCACGCTTGTGGGCCCGCAGGGCGCGCCGGCCACGCCCGCGGCGCCTGCTGTCTCCCTCCCTCACGCACAGCCTCCGACGCACCTGCACCAGTCCATGCCTGGTAACTTACTATCCACCTCCTCATCAGCACACATATTTACAAACTGAACTTGTTTCCCCCAAACTAGGGATTAGCTTTGTAAAAAGTATTTATTCTGTGTCACGAAATTACAAGCAAAGTTGGTACAAAAGTTAAGACCGCGACATCAAAACAGGTCTTCGCTCAGCATGATAGTAACGATGACGCTACTGTGCGCTGGTTTTATTTGCCATAATCACCAGGATTGGCAGGCGGATTAGCGATCGTATCGTAGTGGTGTCAAATGTACTACAGAAGAAAACGCAGTCCTTACTCTGGTACGCATCTTTACCCCCGAATTCTAAAACGCAACTCTGACAGTATTCCAGATCCAGTAATGTGTGTGAACTCGCTCATATAACTACATCCGCCATCGCTGAATAAAAACGTATACGATAAAACGGCATGTAAAACGGACTGATGTGTGGTGAACGTATGTACACTCAAATCCCGATTTTTTGACACCATTCCATGAAAATCTGTCAAAAATTCGTCATTTAAATTTGAGTTGCGTTGAGCATTAGGGAGTTAGACGTTATCTCAAACGAAACCCACGGGCTGAGGTGGAGGGGTCGACTCTTACGCCGCGACTCCCCAATTTACATAAAACAATATTATATCTTACAATTTACAATTGTAACATGTAATGTAACCTTGCTCTTTTTCCGGCCTTCTGTTTTGAATAAGTTTTTGCAAATCTATCTTGGGGAAGCTTTTAAAAATTGCCTTTATGGAATTACTATGGGTTGGCTAAAAATCTAATTTCAACTTAATTTTAAAATTACGAATTCCTATTTTCGCATTCGATCATTAGTTTGTTGATACTTATCAACAAAGATGCAAATGTCATAAATACAAGACACTTGTCTTGTATTCATCACATTTGCATCTTTATCGTCAGAATGGATCCGTACGTTAATCTATAAGAAAAAACTAGAGAATTCAACATACGTTGTGCTCTTCTAGTAACATTTTTTCATAATATTTTTCTTTGTAGGTATACGTCCTGCTGTCCAAAAGCGTAGCCATAGATTGGCAATTATAGATCCTGTGACACGTTAGTATTCTTTTATTATTGGTTTCTCAAAGAAGCGATTAGCAATCCACTTCGCGTCGTCGCCTAAAGTGCGTCTATAAGGTGGAAAGTTTCGTGTTGCCGCGAGCTTTAAATGATTTTGTGGTTTTTAGTTTTGTCTGGGTTCTACAATGAATAAAACTAGCGGAAAATTAATTAGCCGCAAATCGTAAACCATTTTCTATTTACTTATGAAATAAGTAAATAAAAACTGACTTCGATTTACTGGTATTTTTGGACCATTTGGAAAAATAAGAAATTTTAGACTAAATATCAAAATATTCCCAAATGAAAAAAATACAACTAAATCGAAGTTGGTTTTATCATGGGCTCGTAGAAAATGTTTTACGATTTGCGGCATATTACTTTTCCGTTAGTTTTATTCCAGTGTACAACAAAAATTAAAAATTACTGACCACTAAAAATTTAAGCTGGCGTTAGTACGAAACGATTATCGGCGTCAATATAAAACTGGACATACTGGACAGCAAATAAACCGCTACTTTGGAACTCTCATTAATTTTCTCAAAAAGTATAAAACTTACAAATATCTAAGTTTTTTTTTTTTTTAATACGGCAATATCTAAGTTACACCTACAGAAAGTGCGTTTCATGATGATTGAAATGAATGGAAACTCATTTGGATTTATCAGTTTATTAAGTGTTTATTAAGGATTTTACAAAGAAGAATCGTTTTACAGTCTTATAAATAGTTAGTAATCATCACACAATGAAATAAAAAAAAAGCCAGAATCAAAGAAAATATCAGTAAAAGTTTTTGATTAATATTTAGTATTTCCTCCCCTTGCTTGCTTAAGTGCCAGCATCCTCCAATTCATCGACCTCACGAGCCAGACGATGATATCTTGAGGAATTGCATTCAATTGCGATTCGCAGCTCTGGAAGCCTTGATGGAGCAGGTACTCGGGCTTGAACACGACGTTTTAGCTAATCCCATAAGTTTTCTATCGGGTTCAAGTGCAGGCTTCGAGCTGTCCAGTCCATCGTACGAAAGCCGACGTTGTCGCGTTGATACTGGGTCACCACATGAGCAACATGAGGCCATGCATCAACTGCATATCCTGCCCAATATATCCTGCGTAAGGTACCACATGGTCTTCGAGGATGTCAGTAATGTAGCGATGAGAAGTCAATCCACGTGTACGGCCCGTCGCACAGCTGGTCGAAACTGCTGAAAAGAAGACAGGATTTTTTTCAATAAATGATTTTTTTTTGTGCCAATCGGTGGATCCCAATCACCCTATCAGAAACTACCAATGAGCTCCATATATGTATATATATAAATATCACATTTTTTTTATCAAAAATCTTACAAGTTGGATCAAATATATGTTGATATTTGGTGGTAGTGTGAAATTAAGGAACGAAATAATGGATTTTGCAAAATAAGAAGCTGTGGTGGGCTGAAAAAGAGATAGTATCGGCGGCAAAGCGAGCCGCGAAAAAAGATTAATGGTTTCGTAATATTTTTGCAGTGTTTTGCAAATTGACTTCAAACAAGGGACACTTTAACAAGGGAGCCCCGGACCACCCACAGCCAGAATGAAAAATTTTGACTCCGTGCAGAGCGAGGCAAACATTTTTGTGGTTTTTTTCGGGCAGTCGCCAATAAAGCCCGATGAAATATATGTACAATCACAGCAAGCGAAGCGAGCCGCGATTTATGAGCCGAAATTTTACACGATTTTTGCGGTGGTTGATAAAAAGGAGATGACAAGACAAATGAAATTACGCTGATTATAACGAGCCCGACATAAAAAAAGTCAAGGAAACAGTGATTGCAGAATTTTAACGCTATTGACTGCGGGTAAAAAGTCCCGAAAGTTATAACAAATTACGGAGGCTAAAACAAAAAAAATATAACGGCGACGGAACGAGCGAGCGGTAAAGTTGAAAATATATGAAAACACGACAAGCGAGATCGGAAGCTGGCAGCTAAAATAATCAGATTTTTCAGCAACTTACCCACAATCGCGATGGTGAAAGCAACTGAATATACCGGCGAGCGGAGCGAACTGCTAAAATTTTTGAGACTTTGTGGCGGTTGGCGGTGTGCCGCCTACTGTGCCCAGTTGTGCAGCCCACGCCTCTCTCTCGAAAGGCGCCACAGGCAGGCCATCAAACACTCGAATCGTTTGCTCGCTCTTGCCTAGGAGCGTAGCTGTTACAGTTTAAAGGTAAAACGTGCCTTCACACAAATTTTAAAATGCCTTAACACTGGTAATTTGAATTTTTTTTACAATGGAAACCAGCCTAATTCACATTTATCGTTGCCTTATTTTCGATCAAAGCCTTGCTATCACCGCGCGTCTGGCATAACCCGAGTTTGTGGCGCTAAGAGCGCCGTCGCAGCGCTTGGCGCCTGAATTTGGCATTTTAGCGCCCCTTGGTATCTGGCGCCTCTCGCGCCTCCCTATGGCCGGCGCTGACGGTGGGCTACCGTTAATGCAGGACCTGTTACCAAGACTCCTTGTGACGGTATCCGAACTTATGACCACTTGGCAACAACGTCACGCAGACTTTGTTGGACTTGAACTGCGTTGAGGCAGCGATTTCGCCAAACAGTAAGATCGATATAACGATCATCTGCTGCTGATGAAGCCCTAGGTATGCCCGTACCTGGACGGCGATCGAATGATTCAGTCTCTAGGTATCGTCTGTAAGCTCGTTGCACCGAAGATCTGCTAATTCGAAGTCTTCGAGCAACCTCACGTTGCGCAACGCCTGCTTGAACAAGTGCTACAGCTTGAGCTGCTTTCTCAGGTGTCGTATCCATTATTGACCGAAAAAGTTACAAAAATGTACGCATCTGAGCAAACGATGGACAAAAACTAAAGAAATGATAAGAAATATCTGACTAACATTATTGTAGAAAAAATCGCGAACTCTACTCAAAACAGAACAAATCGTTAGCATTGTGTTTGTTGCTTGATTAAAATGTGAGTTGACGGTACTTTAGAATGATTATATAGTCATTTTAATCAGCATGAAACACACTTTCTGTAGGTATAACTTTCGTAGTTACTTTTTGAGAAAATCGAATAAGAGTTCCAAAGTAGCGGGAGGCCCGGTTTATTTGTTGTTTAGTGTATATCCTAATATGTACAATAAAGCACATTATATGTAGTTTATAATTATGTTGGATCCAATATTATCCGCAAAACATGCAGATCGCCTCTTGGTAAATTTATTGATTTGATTGCATATTCTTACTGTACATAGATTACATAATGTTACTCTACACCTTTCTTTGCAGGACAAGATATATTATCTGATTCATATCCTTCCAATAATGAATACATGTTAAGTGGGGAACAAAATGACAGGCAAACGCCTCAGCCGGTAAGTAATATTAATTACATATTGAAAATAAAGTTTTAAAACAGATTATTGTTACTTACTTAATATCTCTGTGTATTCAGGAACCACCGACAATTAGTATCGCCGAAGAGTTTACAAGGATGGTCAACGAAGCAGTGAACCAACCGAGTATTGAGAATACAGTAAAAACTAATTTTGTACCTAAGAAAGTTGATATACCAGTATCTTCCTTGATTACCGCTCAACCTCAAAACGCAATAAGCTCAATGAGCTCTATTAATAATAATATTATAAAGTCTGACTTAGTTAATATAAATGATAATAGAAGTTTGGGAGCCGATGCTGCGGTAACGACTTGCGAAACGCCAGTCGTCTCAGCGATATCGGACAGTCCCGTCATAGTGCCTAAAATGACTATAAATGTCAAACCGATCCAGAAGAGTGAAACGACTGTACAGTCTGTTATCCTAGATACAAATAAAAATACCCAGACAAGTAAGCAGAATAAGATTAGTGTACCTTCCGAGGAGGCAGATACTGAGAGTGAGATCGTGAGCGCGGAGGCTGGCGCGCTTGCCAGCAGTGCGCCGGCGCCGCAGTCGTCGGCAGCCATGCAGGCGCCTGCGCCGCAGTCAACAGCATCCATGCATGCTCCTCCTGCGCCGCAGTCTACGGCAGCCATGCATGCGCCTGCACACAGCGAGCCCGTCGCTTTCGTCGCCCCCGCGCCGCAGCCGCAGAGACCACCCCGAGAGAGACAACACAAATCAGAAGAAAAAGATAAACATGCTAAATTCAACAAATTCAACAAGGAAATCACTAATGCGTCTTCCAAACAAAATGGACCTTCATCATCGATATGTGAGTACCTAGATTTTTGGTTTACTAAATACTTAATTCGTTCGTGCACATTCTAGCTAGCTGAAATAGTATCAAATATTGCTATTAACTTCTAAAACTTAACAAAAACTCAGCGGAAAACATACTGGAATTGCGTTTATTCCCTCCTTCAATTTCATAACAAAATTCCTCACAATGCAAAATAAATACTGTACGGTCCGTACATCACGTATAGTAAACTAAGCTGGATATATCAGTAAAACCTAGAGATAAATTTTAACTGATATATTTAACCATAAACTATAGTTACTAATGAAATGAAGTGAGACGCGGGTGTCGATTGTCAGATGATCGCGAACTGAATATAATAAAAAGTATTGCTAAAATTGATGACTGGCGTAAATGCGCGGTTGGCATTAATTAGGGCAATGCACAATGTGCGTGCTCGTACAAATACTGAACCTCCTGAACTGAACCACCGAATAATAATAGACAAACTCAGTTCTAGAATCCAAGATATTTTATAAAAACAAAGACATTTACCTATGTATGAAAACTAAACAATTACTCATAACATTAACAGAAAACAGCAAGATATCAGCAATGTAGCCAAAAACAAAATCATAAACAACGCGTAATTGCTAACATGCAGCGACAAAACGCAAATTAGAGCTTGAAAAGAGACGACTGAAATTATGAATGAAAGCTATCAAAACCAAAAGTAATTCCACCTTCTATAATTCTCCGATGATGTCGTAACGTAATATATTTTCCACCAATATTTCTTTGGTTTGTTACACCTTTGTTTACAAAAAATATCTAGGTTTCTAGGACCGATTATAGGTGCTGTTACTATTTTATTAACTACTAGCTTATGCCCGCGGGTTAGCACGAGTTTATCGTGGATAATCCTGACCCCGTGATATCGTCTATACTCTGTTCACGGAGACAAGCTAATATAGCGCGCGCTCTCTTGCACAATTGTACGAAAGTGGACGGGACTACTAGCGTGAGAGACTAAGATTGGTCAGTGGGAGTGACCATTATTTTAAAATGTAAAGCTATGTTTAGATTGCTCACTTCAAACTATTACTTACATTATTCACTAGCTTTTCGCCCGGGGTTTTGTGGATGAGTGGGTTATTGATAATTGACCTACTTGTTATGATACTGAGAACATAAAAATATACATTTTGTTTAATTTGGGTAGTGTACAAAAAATAAAACATCAGAAATTTTATTACAAATTTTTTCACTTTCTGATTCACTTGAATCTGAATCATACTCCAAGCTTATAATAAAACGTTCTGCCATATTTTCTACGTTCCTATCCATAACATCCATACCAGGCTCTACTACATCACGTCCGCACCGCACAAGAGACAGATAAGACTAACTTTTGGCCACATAGCGTGCACAGTGTGCACGTGCCCTATGTTCGTCATCTGCGACCAATAACGTGCAGTCTATGATTTCCCTATTAGCTTGTTTCGGCGAACAGAGTATAGTTAAAATCCGTTCAGCCGTTTAGTTCTGATAAGGTAAATCAACATTTTGCACACTAATTATAATATTAGTAGGTAGGGATTACCTACTTTGTTTAATTATATACTTGCTATTTTAGTTGAAAATAATTAAAACAATTTACATAATGAATGACATACATTACCATCTATAGGTACTCGGTTCTAAAATTTAATTTTGTAATCAATGACATGTATGATAACTTAACAAAAACTGATAACAATAACAGAAAGCAGCAAGGTTACAGCCAGATAACAAGTATAAACAAGAACAAAAACTTCCACAACGCACACGATCAGCGAAAAAGGTGCAAATTCGTCACTCGAGTTCTAAAACGCACGAGAGACAAATGAGGCATGAAAGCAGTCAAAACCAAAAAATTTTTCGTACGTATGCGATTTACTCTGATGATACCTACCAGTGTCGTTAAATAAGTATTTACCACCAATATTTCTTTGGTTTTGTAACCCCTATGTTTAAAAAAAATATCAAGGATTAGAATCCTTGATATTTTTTTTAAACAAAGCTAGAACCGAGTATAACTAGAGTAAGCACCTGTATATTCTAAATCGTACCATTGTTCCTCTGACTAAATGATGTAGGTAGGTACCATGTTATTTGGGAACATTAGATAGGATTCCTGGATATTGCCACTGCCTACTTTTCTGCTTGTTTTAAGCCTAACGTTTGATTGAAAGGTGCTTTAACTTATTTTACAAGCTAAATTCTACACGTAGGTAGGTAAGACGGGTAGGTATTAGGTAGGTAAGACCGTAACACCAATAATTTTATTGTGTTAGCGGACTTGTAGCAACTTAGGAGGCAACGTGCCACACCCAGTAAAATTAAGTCTACCAGCTTTGCTTCTAACCTTTAATAAAGGTAATTCAATAAGGTATAGAATTTGTGCATTGTGAGAGACTTGTAATTTTTCTTTTAGTTCAACGTTTCCATGAATAGCCTTGATAAGCAAGCCTATCGTCCATATGTAAATCATTCGAGAAAAATAATCGATCGAGTGGCTTTGCATTGCGCATTCGTGGAATAGAGTTGCGCACATCACTAGCGGCGCAAAACCGCTGCCTTTTGCCGTCCGCCCGCCCGCATGGAAGATCCAACATGGCGGCTTTTACTTCACTCACAGTCACTTTGACCATGGCTGGATTTTAATTTTAAATCTTTGTATCAAGTAACTTTTTTACATAGAAATTATCATAGTTTTTCATTTTTAGTGATACAGTTTTAGTAAGCATAAAAATAAGCTATGTGGTTCGAGTGATAAGTCATAAAAAGTCAGACATACTAGATCCTTGAGTGACCTTTCGGATAGACTTTCTTTATCCATATTGCTACGTTGACGTGTATATATCCTAGTTTTATGAAGTTATTCTAAAGTTTTTATGATTTCAAAACTGTGATAACGCAGGGATATCAGTGCCACACAAAAGTCAGATAATCAGGTACTGTGCGAGAACTCCCACGTGGAAATACCTCACGCCTCTATTTTTAGAATCCGAACTTGGTGCACAAGAACTGCTAGTCTTGATTATAAATCGATGAATGATAATGTCATAGTACCTAAATCCAATACTTGTGCTTGCAATGTACCAATACGAATAGCTCGCTAGTAGGTTAGGCGCAGCAAGACATTCCTTTTTACTTCGTGTCATAATTCGGAGTAGGTAGTCTACCTCGCGTATGCTGATACAGTTACTTGCTCTTTGCAATTTCGTGAGTGTGACTTATTTATAATTTAGTAGGTATATATGCAAATGCATTTATCTAGTCCATGCACCATGTATTACATTGTATAAATATTTGCTTAGCTTGTCTAAATTGGTTCATTGCAAATTTCAAAGTGCATACTAAAAATCATTAGTGTTTGATTAAAGGTTTTCAATCTCCTAATTCATTGCTTACATCTTGCTAAAACATGATATGTAAGGTGCTTTGATAACCTTTCCAATGAGTGTGAACTACACTGAATGAACCAAGTTATTTGTAAATTCAAATTAAACCTGCATAATATGTAAACACCATTACAAATTATTATTTTATCTGTTTTCAGTGATTAGTTCAGTCGATAGTTTTCAACAAGCCATCAACTTTCCAACTAGTCAAAACATTCTAAATCCAGGTGCTACTACAAAGAAACATGCTGCAAAATTAATAGCAGCTAAAGAGCTTAAAACTCCTGCCCCAGAACAAACATTAACTGCCACAGAGCTTTTGTCTGCTAGTATAGAGAAAATTGCCAGGGAACAACCATTCGTTCCGGAACCAGTCCCTGATAAAATATCTAGTGCATTTGAAGCGCAAGCAAAGTTAACTCAAAGCATATCTAGTGTATGTCGTGCTCAGCAATCTGAATCTAAGATGAAAGATATTAATCTTAACAGTAAGACTACAGGTTTGTATACAATTATATAATTTATATTACTTTCTCCATCTGCCACTGAAGATTTTTATATCACTGTACTTTTTTACAACTAGATCCAGACACTGCCAATGGAAACACTACTGAAGTATCAAAACCTGAGCCTAGTAAGGATGATATTAATAAGAATGAGAAATCTGTAAAAAATACTAAAAATAACAATAAGAAATCTGCAAGGATGGCCAGCAACGATGGCATAGTAAACAATACTGAAGCATGTGAGAACGGCAAAGATGAGACTGATAAAGTAGAAAATGTAGAGCAAGAGGTAATCTCTGGAGAGGAAGTGTCAGATGATCCTACTGCTGAGGAAAAGCCAGTGGAAAATGTGGATGAGACTCCAGTTGCATCTCCACCTGCTGTATTTGTACCCAAATATAAGTACACTGATGGTAAGCTAGTTTTTTGTTACCTTACCATTTTATTTTATATTTATCAATAAAACTGTATCAATTAAATGTAATGTTTCAACAGAACAATGGTCCCCGCTGAACAAGTCTGGCAAAAAGTGCTATGATCTTGGGCTGCTCAAGCAAATAAAGGAAGATCCTCTTTCAAAGAATAAACCTAATGCACCTTTATTAGAAGCATGTAATGTGATCAGGGTAAGTAATCCGAGGAAATTTGATAGGAAAAAATGCTGTCATTATTGACAAAATAACATCTCTTCATGAGATCTCAAAAATATACCTAATAAATAAATTAATTTAAAATCTCTTAATTTTATCTAATTAATTTGATTTAACATCTATGCATCATATCTATTTAATGTATTAGATCTGTTATCTACTAATCATAACACAAGCTCTGCTTAGGTTGGAGCTAGATGATGCCTGTATGGTCCAGCAGTATTTATTTATTAATTTATTTAACCTTACAGACTGCGCCCATGCAAGAGCCAATGCCTTTCACACCAATATCAAGACCTGTAAATGATACCCTCTTCCCTACATTCCTAAAGGGTGGTCTTGGTGGTTCAAGGAATACTGCTCCCAGAGATCCCAAGAAAGATGGTAGGAATTTGGCTGTAGTTGGTAAGATATTGTTAAATGGTCCATAATAAAAAAAATCTATTACAGACACAGAAATATGTTGGTATTGATTTTATGTATTTTATTCAGGTAAAGGCAGTGCCAAGCTTGGTCAAACCGGTGGTAGCAACAGCTCTCACAAACCAGTTATTCATGTTTCTTTGTCATTGCGAGAGGATGTAAAATTGAAGCAAGTGGACTCCGCCTGGAAACCAACAAGATTAGTACGGGAGAATCTGACAGATGAGGAACTCAGGACACAGGTATGAACTCAAACTATAATATTTTAAATCTTAAATTTTGAAAGAAAATCTAATGTAATTTTATTTTTAGGAACTTTACAAGAAGTTCAGAGGAATCTTGAACAAATTAACGCCTCAGAAGTTCGACACTTTACTGAAAAAAGTGTTAGAACTGGAAATCGATAATCAAAAAAGAATGGAAGGTGTCATCGATCTCTTATTTGAAAAAGCCATAGAAGAGCCTAATTTCTCCGAAGCATATGCAAACATGTGCCTGAAACTTTCGAACCTCAGGGTAAAACATAACATTACACAATATTCTTCAAGCTTAAAGCACCTATGCAAATGATTGTCTTCTTTATTATGTTTTTATCTTATCCTAAGGAATACAATAGTGCTAACTGGACTACTTTTACAGGTTCCATCTGATAATAATCGTGACAATTTGGTCAGCTTTAGAGGGCTAATTATTAGCAAATGCCAAACTCAATTTGAAACTGGAAAATCTGATGAACTATTGATGAAACTCGAGAAGGAATCAGAAGAGGCTGGTGATCCTGTAAGTAAACTGTCAGAATACTTGATTTATAAAAAAAACTTATGCTAATATGTACAATTTCTTTTTTGTATTGTAGAGCAAGAAAAAAGAACTTCTGGCGATGTTGAATGAGGAAAATAGGAAAATTAGATTGCGAGCAGTGGCTAATGTCAGATTTATTGGTAAGTTTTTTTCTTACCTTTCAAACGATATAAATTGTTATAGCATGAGCTATAACAAAAAAAGCTAAAAAGCTGAGCTATAAAATAAAAGGGTGAATACAATATAATTATATGAATAATTATTTTGTATTCACCCTTTTATTTTTTTATCTAATTTATTTATAATTTAACAATCGTTTCCGGAACATGATCCATACTATCTACGTAATGAATTGTATTAAGTATATCAGTTATCTAGTACCACACAAGCTCTACTTAGCTTGGGGCTAGATGATGCTGTATGAATTGTCCAGCATTATTTTATTAAAATATTGTTGCTCCTCAACCACAAGCCATGCAAAACTTGTTGGGAGGTAAAATATTTGCGAATGTATTTACCATCAAATTACCAAATTCTTCTAACCCAAAAGATCATGTATGTATTATTTTACATGTTTAAAACCCCTATATTGTTGTTTGTTTCTATTTTAGCGATTTTGTAGTTACGTTTATATAGTATGTGTTTATCTGCATTAGTAGCATGAATGCCCTAGACTAGGTTTTGCCTAAGAGCCTTTATAGATAAATGTCATACAATGTGTAAACTATTGAATTTGGGTGATCATTATTATGAAGCCTACTGTTTTACTCGAAAAAGCCATTGCATTTGTAATTAATTATTGCGAACGTAGAATGCCATCTCTAATAAAAAGAGATTTTTTTGTGCAGGTGAGCTCTACAAATTAAAAATGTTAACTAGCAAAATTATGGACTATTGTATGAGGAACTTGATTGATAAATTGGAAGAAGAAAAGCTAGAATGCTTGTGCAAACTCCTGACCACCATCGGCGAGCAAGTGGAAAACGAAGTAGGAAGTCAGTTGGACTCTATCTTCAAGAAGATGCAAGATATCGTCGATCGCAAATCTAACAAGATCAATAGTCGTGTCAAGTTCATGATCCAAGACGTGATTGACCTAAGAAGGAGAAAATGGGTTGTCAAGAGTGTTGTTGATTCACAACCCAAGATGATGGACCAAATCCAAAAAGAAGCTGAACTACAGCAACGCCATATAGAAGTAAGGTTTCTTCCATTTATTTCTTAATCTTACTAACTACAGTTACAATTTGAATAATTAAACATAAAGCAAGTAAGGTAAATTTTTTCAAGAATAAATATATATCATTGTAGTTTAATAACTTATTAACCTGTAATGTGTAGTATTCTAAACCCATTCATTTCACAATCGATGGGTAAAGTTGCAGGTCTTCTATTGACGTTTTGTTTATAGTTGATGAATGCCGGGGGCGGCAACAGTGGAGGCGGCGGTGGCAGTGGCGGGTTCCGCCGCGGCGACGACGGCGGCCGCAACAAGCGCGGCGGAGACAGTCGCCGACACTCCTACATGCAGGAGTCTTTTGCCCCGCGACCTACTAGGCCTCAATCTACCAATTACGTTGTAGATAAATTAAAACTTCAAGCTGGCTCTAATCAAAAGGTAAGACATGTCATAACCAGTTTTATGCTTTCGCTTGCTATCTAGACGGAAGTGAACCTATATTGACAACAAATCTAAACCTACCTACATAAAGACTTTCACAAAACTTAAGATAGCGGCAACTTTCATTAGACCACGAACTCCCTAGTACTATATTTCTGATAAGGAAGGTGTACTGCTAGTCTTATCAACGCGTTACATAAATTATGATGACGCTTTGTTAAACGTGGCCGACCAGCGATGACGTTCTTTCACGGAAAAATACTTTTTACATTATTCATTGTCTCAGCCAATGCAGAAAAACATTTCCGATATTGTGACCTCGTATTATCATACAGTATCGACATAATCATAGGATCAATACAATAATTTGTTATAATAACTATCTAAGAAAAAAAGCAGTCAATAAAATAGTTTGCTTAAGTGGAATTTTTTAGAGTAACGGGAAGTTGTTAGTGATTGATTGATGCCCCTACTCCTTTAAGGCTACTTTCTATTTAAATAATGCCTTATCTGAGAAGACTAAGCTTAGTATGTTTTTTAGAATTTGGCGAACATCAAGCTGGCTCCACCCCAATGGACGTCGTCGAAGCCCCAGCAGGCACCGGCTACTAGTAATATAAGTATTAATAACAAAAACATGTACAGCGTTCTCGAGAACGAACAAGTGGATCCAACTTCCCTTAAAGGTATACTTACTGCTAATCATGTATACTTACTGCTAATCATGAGCTGACAGATTTCTATAAAAATAAAATCAGACATGTTTACAGCTAACCGAGACACAACGCCGGCATACTCGAAAGGAGCTTCGATCGAAAGATCTACTTTCAATTCAAGAGGAGACTTCAGTGAGTAAAATAAAATAAAAAATCGCCTGATAAGGTGATTTTTCTAGAAATGGATACAAGTTTTATGTGTTTTTAATTAAATATGCCTTATTTCAGATACCGGTCGGTCAGGCAGTGTCGGCGTGACTCGCTCGCCTTCCGGCACGCGGTCACAGAGCAGCGCGCCCGCCGCCGCCGCTCCAGAGCCGCCTGCGCCCATTGCGCCGCAGGAGCCGCTTCCTGACGATAAGTTAAAGAAAGTCAAACCCATCGTTGATCTAACACTCATTAACCCTGATGACGAAGAATTCAGACAAGAAATATTACAATTCGAAACGAAGTATCACGCTGCTGTCATTGCAAATATTTTAAATATAGTGGTCGAAAAGTAAGTACAAAATTGTGGGGAAAGCATTTACGAAATTACGTAACTAAGCTAATTATGTAAGTGTGTGGAACACGCATCGATTACTTTAGCGCAATTCTTTTTATTTTAGGACTGTCAAGGATGTAAACACACTAACGAAATCTTTAGTACACTTAGTGACAACGAACACAGTTTCGCTAGAGAACTTTGAAGCTGGACTAAAGGAAACACTTGAAATAGCACCTGATCTGTATATTGATATCCCCAAATTGTATGACAACATTGGAATAATCCTTTCGCCCCATATTGAAAAGAAGGTAAAACGCGTATTAAATCGCTTTTGTTTTAAACAATGTTAAAATTTATAAACCAAAGTGGATATATTCAAATGAAATATTTTTTGTAGCATATCACACTTGCAAAGACGTTTGACCTTTGCGGGATTGTTATCGCAGCGAACCAAGGCCATCTTCTTCTGAAGGCGATAATTCATTATTTGAATGAGAGTATGGGACCTACTTTTGTAAGGATTAAATGGCAGGAATCTGGTCTACAACTTAGCCAATGGATGAATGAAGAACAGGTGAAGAATACTTACTATTTGATGGTACTTTTATCAATTTGCCGTCCTTATCCCACTCCAGGCAGTCCCAGACTAGTAGTGCAAAAATGGAATCAAGTTTGTTGTTTGTATTTTTGTTCTACTATCCTTGATATCTCAGTAATCAAATTATTCTTATCCAGCTAACACATTATTTTATTTAAGGTATTTTGCAATGATAAATACCTAATTTTTCCGTTGTACATACATTTCAGGTGCCGAAATGGATAGCTGACAAAAAATTGGAGTTCCTTGCGGATGAAGCAACTGAAATTAATTATCAGACAAATGTGGAATCTGCAAAAATATTGACTCCAGCTGAAACTCAATCCAGATTACTTCAATTGATGAACTCTGATGAAAACTGTGATTGCGTCAAGGGATGGGTGCAGGTAATTTATTGGTTGAATAAAAACATTCATAAAGTCAACATTTGCAGTAAGTACCTAATTACAGTCTGGCTAATTTTGGCTAATTTTGATTGGTTGCAGGACAAACTTGGCAAAGCTCACAATGAAGACTGGTTCATGCGAGTATTGATCCAAGCCATTTGCGAACACGCTCTCTACGGAAACGAGGGTCGTGACGTCCCGCATTTCAACCAAGACCGTATGTACAAGTACGCCGGACTCATCCACGAGTTTGGCGATACCAAGGAATCCAGAGAAGCTAACTGCCTGTTTGGCATTCAGCACCTTATTCACAGGCTAGAACACCCTCAAGGTAATTTGTATTTTAAACTTTGCTTATTATTTCAGATTGATTTATTGCATACATATACATTGTTTTAGCTTAGGTAAGGAATACATTTTTTAATGATTAATCTTTCTATTTATTTCAGGGTTAACACTGGACATATTTCAATATTTACATGAGCAATATTTAATTTCATTGGATGGATTCTTAGCGTGGGAGGAGTCTGATAAGGAGCCGGAAGGAAAAGGTAGGATATTTAACATCAAGGCCGGTAGTGAAGTAGGCCAAGCACATGGATTGTTGTCTAGGGCAGAATAGTGAAAAATTATGTCACATCGTCATCGAATTCGTATAATAATATTTGAAATGCATTCCTTCAAAATCAATAATTTACGCGATGATCATACATTGCAGGATCATTGCGTAATGCAATGTCATTTTCACTACTCAGATCTGTAGCCGCTCAAGTTTGTTTTTTGTTTGTTCCGCCATTTCCCTTGTAGATATTTTTATTGGACCTTTTGCTTAGCGGTTTTCTTTTTATTTTAGCGAACAGTGCAAGTTCGATTCTGGTAGCTCTGCGGTATATATGTTATTTTAGGGACAGTAGGATTATCGCATACTGAAATTTCGTTACCTTTCTGGGTAGCGAATACCGCGTGTAGGTATGAACAGGCCTTCAATAAAACACTAAACCCTGAATACTCAAACGCAACTTGATTAAAGTTTGAATCGCGACTAGAGACATCGACTTTTTTTTTGCTAAGTTTGAGAATTCATAAAAAAGTGGCACGGTGACCGTGCCGTGCATGTGAAAAGGGCCTTATAGGTCTAAATTGCCGGCGAAATTGTTTCGAGAAATGCTGTACATGCTAATGCAAAATGTTTTCGTTTTAGGGGTGATGCTAATGGCACTGACGTCATTTTTTACGAACATCAAAGAGGCGGATAACGAAGACTCTGGCAGCGAGGACTGACGCGGGCACGGGCGGAGGGCCGCCTCGCTCCCGCGCCGTTATGTAGATTACATAATTATTATTATTATTCGTAATATCTTGATCAATAATGTGATACAAGTATTTAAAATATTAATCATCCACTTGGAATTGTACACATAAAACAGAACAGGCGTTTTACTTCGCATGAATACTATTTGTAATATCAATGTTCTGCCACAAATTGTTTATTTTAATCTTACACTTCTTGTTTTACGGCAGAATTGTATTTTATCAAAATAGTTTTTCTATTTGAATATTATACATTTCTGACATTTACTCAGTTATAAATTGGCTTAGATGCTTGTTACATCATGTAGTAACGCATTATAATATTATCGTACATGACTATCTTATTGTTTGGTTGTACATTTATTTTAAAATCTATAAATTTTAGATATCAGATGTTATTTTGCTGTACTATAGTGTTAACAGTACTGGTGACATAAACAGGTGTTTCTCTAAACAATTCAACATTGTTGGATCTATGTATCGCCCTGTAAAAAGTTATATGATATTAATGTTTTTATTTCTGAGTATGAACCTGTATTTCTTAATTTTATGATGCTGGCTGTGATTTGATACAAATCACATTAAAAGTTTATTTCCATCTGCTCAATAACTTGCGTTGATTTGTAAATCATCTCAAGAAGTCATGTTTTTGCCAGCACTATTAAATTTGGTTTTAATGTAGTTTCTGATAAAAGTGTTTTAATATTAATAACCCACTCGGGATTTTACGCATGCCATACAATTCTATAAATCAGAATCGTTTCTCAAAATGACAAAGACGCTAAAACTATTACTAGCAGTAAACGTTTTCGTAAGTGCAATAAACTATTGTCATTAATATTTGTAACAGGTACGCTGTGTGGTCCAGCATTATTTATTTTAAAATATATATAAATGAGTTTGCAAAATGACGGAAATTTATTAACATTTATATTTGTAATATGTATCAACTTAATTTGAATATCATGCATGATACACCAAATCTTTACAAACTTTAAGAAAAAATAAAATTTCAATCTAACTGCAGGTGATCTACAAGTAGCTAGCTCAACTGATCATGATAAATGTCCTGTCACTTAGGATTTCTGTAATAGACACGAATTGTTGGCGTGGTAGCATCGTCGTTGTTAATTGTACAATAGTCGTCTTGTCTCCCATCTATTTAAAAGTCTGCCCGAGTAAATGAAATCTGTTACTTAATGTACTTAACAATACGTTTATATTATGTTAATCCATGGTTAATTGATTATACACATTTGATAAAATTAAGTTATGTTTGATATATAATATAAATACAATAGTATCCATGAAAAGTAGCTATTATAATGCTGGATTCCTTTCCATATTTGAATCCATGTTATATTTTAATCCATGTTGTGTCTAATGAAATTTTTTAACTTATGAATTTCAATCATTATAACTTTATAATAGCTTTAAACCAGGATTCATTTCCATTTTTAACGAATTATACACTTATTTGTCAACCGCACGCTTTTTTTAACAGTAAATCTTGATAATAGCTATCCATAATAGCTAAGTTTTAATTATAATAGCATCTCGTGCAGTAGCGTTTTCTCCTTTGGAGTTTTACTTTGAAAAATGAAATTCGAAAATAACGGATTTCATGAAATGAATGACGACCGTTCCGTTCTTTCGATGACCCTACCATGATGATTTTGACGTTTATTTTATAAAGATCCGAAACGAAATGTGTCAAATGGGTACTCGGGTAGTTACTGTGAACATAGCCGCGTCATAAAGAGGGTTTAACCGCTACCCTCTCAGTGGATAGTCTACTTATATCTGCGAGTTCTGTTATTATGTACACATGTTATGTAAATAAAGGTTTTTAAAACAATTCTACTTTTAAATATTCCTAAACTCTAGAACCTGTTCATTGTATCGGCAAATCTCATGTGAACAATTTAAAGCCTAAATAGGTACAGACAACGTCAAAAATCGCTGTACAGTGACAACCCTCCTGTTAGAGGTATTTGAGTTTTGGGACAATGCCCTTGTGTAGCCATTTTTAGCTTTGACTGTACACCTATTTGTTGATATTTAAAGTAGGTGCAATATAAACAGAGCTTTTATGTATTCATAAAAAGTATATATATTCATTGATTACAATATTATTTTAACATCTCAACGTTTATTTATTATTAAAGTTTTTAAAAAATATAAAAATAAATCTCTGTTATGTAGAGATTTTTGTACATAATATTGTTGTTTCAATTTCATCTCAAAAGTAATTATCCTAGTAAAGGTAGGTAGGCAAGAGAGTTTGTGGTTATTCTCTGGATTGACAAATTAAATCTACCTTTATTAGGTATCTATAGATACCTACAACACATTTACAACATATGTACAACAGATTTATGATTAGATACTATGTATATATTCATAAATCTGTTGTAGGCGCCTGAGGCAGTTGTCCAAGCGACTGCCATTTTCAGTCGCTCAAGAAACGTACCTACAATAGATATACATTCCGAGTAAACAAAAGAGCGCTTGTTCCGTTTACACTTACGCTTGTTATCGCTCTATGGTGGATACTCTGAAACGCGTGTCCGCGATAGATGGAACGCGTTTCGGAGTATCCACCTTAGGTTGGCTGTTTTAGGGTGGATAAACGGAATAACCGCAAAAGAGATGCATATCTTTATTAATAGTTGATCGCTGACTGTTTACACTACCAGCGAGGACTCGCTCCACTAGTTTGTCGCTGAACGACAAAACTATCAAAGATAATAACCGCTCAGCGATACTTGCTCAGCGATGCTCGCTTGACGGTCAGAACTCACGCCGCCGAGAGACCAAACAGCGGAGAATTGTACGCTCGGCCGCCGCCGCCGCCGCCACCACGAGCGAGTGGCGCGAGTAATCGTCCGTCGCACTCTCATAAAGCCAAGCGACAAAACTATCGGAACTACACACACTCTCATCCCGCTGCTCGCCAACTCACCAACTTTCTAGCTATACTCGCTTCTCGTTCATTGTCGGCGGCGCGGCGCACTATGGGTCAGATGAGCGTAATTATCTCAAAATAATTTTGACAAAAGTTAGATTTCTACATTTTTCTCAATGATTAAATGAAGTAGGATAATCGAACTATCATATACCACAAAAAATATGCTATATGAACATTATTTTAATAGCGATAACTTGAACTTGAATGTAAGGAAGTTGATTGATTGATGTAGGATTTGTGACATGACACTTTCAGATCGATTTTTTAGAGTTTCGAAGATCGGATATCGGTTTCGAAACCCTATATAGATCGCTCTGCAAATTTCGGAGATAGGGGGGAGGAACGGGTAGTTTTTAAGTTTATTCGATATATTTCTAAAAGTATGAAACCTACAGAAATTTCAAAAACTGTTTTGAAATGTTCAAATTGATACCTTTCTTTTGATACACTTGATATTGTAGATCTCTTTTTAAATTTCGACATCACAATTTGTAGCTACTGAAAATTTTCATTTTCGTTTTTCATTTATTTTTATTTGTTTTTCTTTTAATCTGTACAGGCGCACGAAATGTATGATCATTTTCAATTTCACGTTATTTGCTGAGATATTAAAGACGGAAAAAAGAACAGACAAAGCGAGACCGATCTTCGATACCTTAATAAGCATGTCAGTTTCATACATTTAGTATATACCTCATCCCTGTGGTTCCACAAGTGGAACTCCGTAGTGAAACCAACAGACCTAAGCCGGGTCGGACTGTACCTAGGGTTACAAATTTTGTCCAGATTGTACCTACCACGCACGTGAAGACGCGACGAGAGCGAAGCCGCTAGCAGAGACTAGATTAAACACCTTCGTAACACTTGTCAGAGCGGTCGTGGTCATCATAATTATATTCTCTTTATATTTAGTAAAAAAACAGCATTCTCGTTTCTTGCATAAATCAATAGTTATTATAATTTATAAATTGTACAGCTGAGATGTATATCGTAAGTTTTCATGATATCTTCGTATTCGCTACTCAAGGAATCAATAACTTGACTCCAGAATTCCCGCTTCGATTTATCGTCTTGGATTTGAATGTGCAATACCTTGAGTTCTGAAATATTAAGAAAAATGTCAGGTCAAAAAGTGTTGTGTACCTACGCTGCGGCGGCGGCGTCCCATATGTGTGAAAAAGTACTTAGTTTATAAGATGCTATAATAGTGTACAAAACTAGGTATGGGCATCCTACGTGAAAATCACATAATACATATTGCCTTAATATGATTTTCACGTAGGATGCCTTTTTACCCGTCTACCAACGGAGGAGGGTTATGATTAATATAATTAATAAATCTCTGGTTACTATCGCAGACGCCGCTGGAGACGATGAGAAGCATTCTCCTAAGATCCACGTCGTCCTGGACCCTGCCGATGTAGTGGAACCGCACGAGGCGCGGCATCAGCTCGAACACTCGCCGCAGCGGGAACTCAGTGAACCGCCACTGGTGGATACTCAATGATCCTGTGGCCGGATAAACAATATCAACTACAAGAAAAAAAATGTGATCAAAAAATTCTAATTCTCCAACATTTTTTTTGCAATGGGGCATAAAATGTGTTACTTGGCCATTGTAGGGATCTTAACACTTTATACGGCGGAAATTTTACGAGCTTGGCATAATTAAACATTCATGGTTTTGTTCGTTCTGCTTTAGTATTTAGTTAGCTTAAAGAGATTTTGCTTTAGTATTTAGAAAATAAACGTATTTTGATTTTCTCCTGTCTAGCTATAGCACAACGAAGAATTTGTTTACATAATGCATGTACCTACTTAACTGATAAAATTATATGTAGTGAACATAGAATTTTCTGCTAGTGCATGTCGTGGGTGAAAACCATACCCACCCCAAAGTCGGCTAACCTAAAGTGGAGCCGTACTGAAACGCGATGTGACGTATGAAACAGCTGAGGTCGGAATCTTGCCTCTGCCTCAGTTTCAAGTCTACTCCCAACTGCAGGTGCGCTTCCCGGAGAGGGATACTGGGGACCAGGAACCGCCGTATGTGGTCGTAGTCACGAATACGAACTGCCAAAAATTCATCCAAGTAAGGTATGTAAGCAAACCTAAGCGGTAGTAGCTACCCATTTTTGAAATAAAAATACGCTTTTTCAGCCAGATTTTTTGTTAGACGGTAGGATGATGCATTGACCGCATACACGCCGTGTCCCGCCGATCGACAGCGAAAGCAGAGTGGCTTTCGCTGATGATCTGGGTTACGAATACCGCGTAGGTCTGAACAGGTCTTCAGAGAATTGGCCGGTAAATCGGTGTTAAGTCTTTGGGGAAGGTCGCGTCAAGGTTAATGATAGATCTAAAACGCAGGGTGAGTGGCAACACTTGTAACATAGTACGTAGCTAACACTAGTAGTAGAGTGCGTAGCAACACTCATAGCACAGTGCGTAGCTAGCACTCGTGGCAGAGTGCATAGCCAACACTCGTAGCACAGTGCGTAGCTAACACTCGTAGCACAGTGTGTTGCTAACACTCGTAGCAGACTGCGTAGCTACTACTCGTAGCAGAGTGCTTAACAGCACTCGTAGCAGAGTGCGTAGCTATGACTCGTAGCAGAGTGCGTAGCTAGCACTAGTAGCACAGTGCGTACCTAGCACTAGTAGCAGAGTGCCATATCATATACCAGCTTGATCATCTAAGTATGTACTGTTTCAACCGTCTTTCATCTTCTATTTTACTCCCTTATAGACAATTTATAAGACAAAAGGTAGCCTCTGGTTTCCCCGCGATACCATCTATCTTCCTTATGATCCGTTTAGTCGTGAAAATTTAACAGACAGATAGCGGAAGACAAAGTAACTATGAAGTGTGAATATTAGATAATTAGTATGCATTAGCATAGATCATGGAAGTAACTATAGACAAAATGAATCGTACAAAAAACCATAAGTAGGTATATATCAGGGCAGAATATATTGACGCGTTTCCACGACGTGTCGGGAATTCCATAGCCTCCGACGCCAAAAGCGGCGTCCGCCCGCCCTGGCGTCTGGTCCTCGCGGCATATCAACTGGCAACAAAAAACACAACACATAAAAACACAGCGGTGATAGTGTCGCTCGCTAAAATATAAACCGATCGATCACTATACAAGACTCCCCCCCCCCCCCCTGTCGCCCGCCTCGCCCTAGAGGTCTGGTTGCCTGGTCTAAACAGGTGCCCAACTGTAGCATTTATACACCCATCTGTTACTTAATTGAAACAAAATAAAAATTGATTAAAGCTTATTTCTTTCCCTGTCTAACAGTACTAGGTTGCCTATCCAAAAGTGTGGCACGTCCAAGGTTGCCTGAATTTGAGATGTTAGGTTTTGAGCGCGACCGTGAAGAGGGACAAGAAGTTGCGCGCACGCAGCTCTCCATGCGACAGACAGGGATGTGTGAGATGAGTAACGAGTGACGCAGCAGACGAAGGTCCGCCTGCGACGCAGGAGGTTGCGGGTCCGATTCTCGCCTTGGGACAAAAGTTTGTATGATCTACAAATATTTGTTCCGGGTCTTCTGGGTATTTTCTATGTATAATAAAAAATATATATCTATATAATGTGTTGCATTAAGTTTAAAAGTCATCTAGTACCCATAACACAAGCTCAGCTTAGCTTGGGGCTAGATCATGCTGTGTGGATTGTCCAGCAATCATTATTTATTTTATTTATATAAAAAGATAAAAAATATTAGTGGAATGTACCTGTAAGCGGAAATTAGGCTTTTTTATAACTGGCAAAAGTGATAAAAGAGCGCTGCCGGTGCCGTCTGCAATATGCGAGTACTCTAGCGCCAGAACTCGCAGATTCTTCAATTCGCCTAGGCTGTGGATGAAACACTGCCTGGTCTCAGGACGTGGTATATACTGTCCACTTCCTGTGAAATCGGGGAGAAAGCTTATTGTTTAGTAACAAATTGTGTATGTTAAAGTTAACATACACAATTTCAAAGGCAGGGTTAGTAAAATTTAAGAAATTTAAGAATGATCGTAACGTCCCTAACGTTACGATCATTATCACCAGCCTATTCAGCCGCGTGGCATAGGCATTCCCTAGAAGTGCGTTAATGGCTCTCAAAAAAAGTTAGGTTGAAGCTCAACTCTACAGTGAAACGATATCTACGATTTTTTCATAAATTCGTAATTCAAAGGTAAGCAAAGAAAGTTCTTAGGTTCCTGCTTGACAGTTTATTTGAAGTCCTATGTGTCCACCAAATACTCTTTATTGCACACCAAGATAGAGAAAAATAGAACAGAAAAACACAAATAGAAACAGTTGGCACAATGGGCGGGCTTATCGCTAAAATAAACTTCTTCCAGACAACCTTTGGATGGACACTTATCATTGTATATGATATAGACGGTGGCGTATTATAGATATAATAGAACATACTTATACAAATACTGATATACAGGGGTACCATATATTAGGTCCTTACATATGAAATTGGCGTTTTTCGTACTGGCCACTTTAATCACAAATTTCTCCTCTTTGGTAAGGAATTCCAAATTCAAATTTGTACAGCTATAGACTCATGTATTTGTGCTTCGATGATCGTCATTCATTTGTTTTGTTTTCTTCTGTTTTTTTCTGTTTGCGTCACTCATTTTACAAAATGGAAAACTTAAAATATCGCATTATTTACGAGTACGAGTTCCGCCGTGGCACTAGTGCTGCGGAAACAACTCGAAGGGTGAATGATGTGTATGGCGGTCGTGTTGCAAAAGAAAACACAGTTCGTTTTTGGTTCCAACGTTTTCGTTCTGGAAATTTTGACCTGCAGAACAAGCCCCGTGGACGGCCTGAGACTCAAGTTGATAATGAAGAGTTGAAGGCTATTGTGGAAGCGGATCCATCGCAAACCACGTCCGAGTTAGCTGCAGGCTGCGATGTTAGTGATAAAACTGTTTTAATTCACTTGAAGCAAATTGGGAAGATTAAAAAGCTTGAAAGGTGGGTACCTCACGAATTGACTGAAGCAAACCGGCAAACGCGCGTCGACTGCTGCGTTACATTACTAAACCGGCACAATAATGAAGGTATTTTAAACCGAATCATTACCTGTGATGAAAAATGGGTTCTTTACGATAATCGGAAGCGCTCAGCGCAATGGTTGGATCCTGCCCAGCCAGCCAAATCCTGCCCCAAGCGAAAATTAACCCCAAAAAAGTTACTTGTAAGCGTTTGGTGGACTAGTGCCGGTATTGTTCATTACAGTTTTCTCAAATCTGGCCAGACTATTACGGCTGATGTCTATTGTCAGCAATTGCAAACCATGATGGAAAAGCTAGCGGCTAAACAACCTAGGCTGGTCAATCGCTCCACGCCACTGCTGCTTCACGACAACGCTAGACCACACACTGCGCAACAGACGGCTACTAAATTAGAAGAGCTTCAATTGGAAAGTCTAAGACATCCTCCGTACTCCCCGGACCTTGCTCCTACAGATTACCATTTTTTTCGAAATTTGGATAACTTCTTGCAAGGGAAAAAATTCAACTCCGATGGGGCAGTCCAAATCGCCTTCAAAGATTTTATTGATTCCCGTCCGACTGGTTTTTTTAGTAAAGGGATCAATGAACTACCTATAAGATGGCAAAAGTGCATAGAAAATAATGGTTCATACTTTGATTAATTAAATATATTATATTAAAAAATATTCGACTTTTTGTTCCTCCCATACAAAACGCCAATTTCATATGTAAGGACCTAATATTAGGTCCTTACATATGAAATTGGCGTTTTTCGTACTGGCCACTTTAATCACAAATTTCTCCTCTTTGGTAAGGAATTCCAAATTCAAATTTGTACAGCTATAGACTCATGTATTTGTGCTTCGATGATCGTCATTCATTTGTTTTTTTTCTTCTGTTTTTTTCTGTTTGCGTCACTCATTTTACAAAATGGAAAACTTAAAATATCGCATTATTTACGAGTACGAGTTCCGCCGTGGCACTAGTGCTGCGGAAACAACTCGAAGGGTGAATGATGTGTATGGCGGTCGTGTTGCAAAAGAAAACACAGTTCGTTTTTGGTTCCAACGTTTTCGTTCTGGAAATTTTGACCTGCAGAACAAGCCCCGTGGACGGCCTGAGACTCAAGTTGATAATGAAGAGTTGAAGGCTATTGTGGAAGCGGATCCATCGCAAACCACGTCCGAGTTAGCTGCAGGCTGCGATGTTAGTGATAAAACTGTTTTAATTCACTTGAAGCAAATTGGGAAGATTAAAAAGCTTGAAAGGTGGGTACCTCACGAATTGACTGAAGCAAACCGGCAAACGCGCGTCGACTGCTGCGTTACATTACTAAACCGGCACAATAATGAAGGTATTTTAAACCGAATCATTACCTGTGATGAAAAATGGGTTCTTTACGATAATCGGAAGCGCTCAGCGCAATGGTTGGATCCTGGCCAGCCAGCCAAATCCTGCCCCAAGCGAAAATTAACCCCAAAAAAGTTACTTGTAAGCGTTTGGTGGACTAGTGCCGGTATTGTTCATTACAGTTTTCTCAAATCTGGCCAGACTATTACGGCTGATGTCTATTGTCAGCAATTGCAAACCATGATGGAAAAGCTAGCGGCTAAACAACCTAGGCTGGTCAATCGCTCCACGCCACTGCTGCTTCACGACAACGCTAGACCACACACTGCGCAACAGACGGCTACTAAATTAGAAGAGCTTCAATTGGAAAGTCTAAGACATCCTCCGTACTCCCCGGACCTTGCTCCAACAGATTACCATTTTTTTCGAAATTTGGATAACTTCTTGCAAGGGAAAAAATTCAACTCCGATGGGGCAGTCCAAATCGCCTTCAAAGATTTTATTGATTCCCGTCCGACTGGTTTTTTTAGTAAAGGGATCAATGAACTACCTATAAGATGGCAAAAGTGCATAGAAAATAATGGTTCATACTTTGATTAATTAAATATATTATATTAAAAAATATTCGACTTTTTGTTCCTCCCATACAAAACGCCAATTTCATATGTAAGGACCTAATATAAGGTTGTACGTACTAAGTCGAAAGGGGGTGGTTCTAAATAAATACAAGTATAGACAATATATACATATGCATATAAATCTAAAAACTATTTAAAATGAAAGTAAGAAAGTATTCATAGACCATACGTTAAGGAGAGATTTACCCCATTGATATATTAATAATAACTTCATGCCAAATGTGTGGCAACACGCTGTAACGTCGACACTAGACAAAACTTATATGGTTTATAGTGTCTTATAAATAAGAATAGAATGAGTCTTGATTAATAAAGAAAATACAAATACAGTTTATCTTGTCTTACTGGGGTAGGTAAGGCATTCCATAGTTGTGTGACATGTACGGTGAACGAACTGTAGGCACGGAAGGGGCGGGGAGTTTGCAGCAAAAGGGTTTCAGCGGAGCGAAGGGAGAGGGTATGGGTTATGGTGCAGGTTCTTGAACCGTACTTTGAGATACTGAGGAGTATTTGGGACGATGAGTATGGAATACAGGAGGGAGAGGATGTGTGCGTCCCGACGACGACGGAATCGTAAGCATTTTAGCTTATTGCGGGACTCTGTGATGTGATCATACCTACTTGCGCAGACCGAAGGTGAAGCGTATGCAGAAGTTTTAAAGCCGCTAAAGCTTATCAAGCTGTACTTGGGTTAGATTAGGATAGCTGGCGTCGGCGTAGTCAAGAATGGGGAGCAGAAGCGACTGAACGAGCGCAGTTTTGGTTGGAGTCGGTAAAAAGTTGCATACCTAACCGTTTTAGCGAAGCCGCCCATGAAAAGGTCTTCCGCCAGTTGCGACCCCAGCTCAGCTGATTGTCGGAATCCCAAGATTTTTGACAGTTTTACTTATCTCAATTTGAACATTGTTGGAAAGGACATGTGGAAGATGAACCCAATCAACGTAGTGTGATAAAGAAAATAACTTTAGCAGAACAACACACTTTTTTTCAAAGTTGTATCTAATGTAAAACAAAAAGAGAAAACAAACAAAACTAGGTATTTAAAATTAAACAATTTAACGCTACTGAGGGCTCTGAGCCACTCCAGTAGGTTTGATAGCGTGCGCTTCTGGTAAAATCGAAGTTGCCGTAGTATTTTCCCATTTGCGATACTGAAAATTAGTCAAGTTTTTTTTGGCGGAATCAACAGATTGCCTTAGTCTATCGCCAGTGACTGGCGACGAACTAATATTATCATCTCGACAGTTCTTCACCAGCTCCTGCATTACTTCAGTGGCCATCGGAGTGATCATATTAGAGGCTCTGTCCAGATGCTGTTTTATTTCATTATCAATACGAAGAAGCTTCTCTTTATTGGAATTAGTGCGCCACGGGCGTTTCGGATCCGTCATCATGAGCTGCATTTGCATGTCCTTGCATTCTCTTTTAGCTCTAGAAAATAAGGAAGATGAAAAAATGGGTGGCACCTATTTATATAAAATAAATAACAGTCAAGTGTTATTCTGCCATTGTATACTATATACAGTGAAGTATAGTGAAGTAGTCAGTCAAGGTACACAACTAAACATTTTGTGGATGGCCACAGGCCACGCGCAAGAGACATGTGGCGACCGATGGGGGCGGCCTATGTCCATCACAAGACATAGTTTGGCTGAGATGATGGTGATGTAACTACCAACTTAAAATTTTCAAACCAACCTCTTGCATTCAGATATCACCTCCCGTAGTCTTCTGTCGTTTTCTTCCAGAAGTTCGCTATCGACACAAAAAGGATTGTCTCCTAGTTCCTCCATAGTATCGTTTTGAGCCTCCTCCTCTTCGACTTCTTTGTAAAATTTTTTATGAAAGCCTTTTACTAAATCAGAGCATCTTTCTGTTAGTTTTATTTCTGGTACTTCCAAGTCATGTAAAAGTTTCGCAATGCGGGATTTCTCTTCGTCGGTAGTCATGTTGGTTTTGGCACCGTATATACAAACACCATGGTTACCTTGCCAACTGCTTCCCTTCTCTACGTATCAATGTCAATTTTGTCACTAGAGAAACTATTATAGCCTCTAAAATATACCAAATGTAAGAAATGTCTTCAGTGTTTTAGGTTCAAAAACTTATTTTTAAATATGTCGTCGTTGGCGCCAACGTCAATAGCCGCGTTGTTGATATCAAAGTATGAGAAAAATCCCCGCACGTATACCCCGATCATACTAAAGAATGCTGCGACCGGAAGGAAGAAACACAGAACTTTTAAACAGGGAATTAACAAAGCAACTGGAAAAAAGTTTATCATTTTGCACTATTTTTTTCGTTCTCGACTTTTGAAAATTTTATATTTTTTTTGTGGCTTTTCCAAAACGTAGACCGGAATATCAACACAATATGTCAAAAAGTCCTTTGTACGGGGTTGCCAGCTTACTGCTCATTTTCAAAAATATAGGAGCTAGCCTAAAGACACCTCTTTGCTCTAAGAACTTTAAAAATAAGCTTTGACGTTTTACCTCGAGCGGCGACACTATTTCACATGTTCCAAGAGAATATAATACCACATGTTTACTACCACCCAAAAGGGCCCATGTGCCGCCCTCATTTAAAAATACCATATAGGACCAGAGTAGGTACCTACTTGGTAAAATTATTTGATGTTTTATTTAAAAACAAATAACCGACTTCAAATTCCTCTGAATTTTAGTGACAAACGGGACAAATAGTAATCCCACGGGAATACAATTTGTATGGGACCACCTCGGAATCATACGGATCTATACAAAACCAAAATTCTCATCAAAACCGATCCACGTTTGACCGCGAAATCGGCGAAAATCCATAAAATAAGGCACCACTTAGGTACATCCGAACATAGAATCTCCTAATTTTTTCGTAGTCGGTTGTAAAGAGTTGGACCCACCATTGATGTATGAGTAGTTGATCAGCAAGGGGTTTTCGTTCGGCAGAACGAACTGCCACAGAAACAGGTACTTGAGAGAATGTGCGTTGAAGCAAGCCAGTTGCTGAATCAGCCTCACCCCTTCGAGTCTCTTACAGCAGAGGTTCTCGAAAGAAACCAGCTGTAAGGCATCCTGGAAGCTGCAAACATTAGTACTAAACAACATGAGGCTTGGCTTTTATGACGTCTATCGCCGTGGCGGTCGTGGCGTAAGAATCGATCCTTCTAACTCAGCCCGTGGATGTCGTAAGAGGCGACTTAGGGAACCTACCAGAGGAAGAGCAGCAGTTGCCTTCTGTGTATTTCTAACTGTGTTTACCAATCCGTCTGCCAAGCGTGGTGATTTTGGCATAATTCCCCTTGTTTGTGGCAGGCATGTTTATCAGTGGACGTAGGTATGTAGTACCTAAACTGATGATGTAACTTATAGATGTAACCGCATAGAGGCAGGCCACAGGTTGACGAGCGCGGGGAAGTGCATCGAAGAAAGCACCAAAAGATGGATAGAAATTCGTAATCAACATGTAACTGATGAGCAGCGGAAATAGTGTTTGTGAATCACTCACGAATACATCTCAATCGGATAGCAGGTGGGCCGGGCCTTCCGCTTGTTTCGTAAATTTAGTAACTAATAAAAAAAATACCTACTTGAAGAAAGTTGTTGTGTTCTAATTTTACCTCAATAAGTTCAGTAAGATACGAAAAAATGTTTTCCGCCGGCAACAATCCAGCTGGTCTATATTAACCAACTGATCGGATATTATGAGTCGACTCATCTGAGCTTCCTTTGCTTCTAGTTTCTAAAACAAGTTTTTAATAGGTAAGTAAGTATTTCTGAAAGAACTAATTTAATTTTTTGTCCCAGTATCAGATCTATGTACTAATTATAATTATGTGACAACCGCATAACCGATTGCCCCTAACAAAAATAATATTAATGATGATAGAGAAAACCAGGCGACGAATTAACTTAAAACATCATATCATTAGAATGGCTGCACCGATTTTCATAGCTAGCTAGTCAACTTTAATGAAGGTATTGAAAGGCTTTTGAAGCCCACATTTAGTGTCAAAGCAGTCGCAGTACTTTCGAGGGTACAACAATATTCTGACGAATTAAGAAGTAACTTGATTTCCAAGGCCTAGAAATTGTGTAGCGGTCGAGGCTTAGAAATTGTGTGGCGGTCGGGGCCTAGTAATTGACCCCTCCAACACAGCCCGTGAATGTCGTAAGAGTCGATTAAGAGAACCTACGAGAGGAAGGGCAGCAGCTTTCCTTCTGCATATGCTGCGACCACCAATCCGCCAGTCAAGCGTGGTGACTATGTCAAAACCCCCCTTGTTTAGGAAAGGCGTGTTCAACAGTGGACGTTGAGCAGCACATAGGCTGATCAATTATTTCTTCAATCGAACACAAAAATATATACTCGGTTTATAATTAACCTTTAGAGTAGTTTCCAATGAACTATACAATTCCTTCTTGTAGGCTTTCGACGGTATCTTCAGCGCTGTGTTTGATTTCCACAAGTAGCTGCCTAGCGGCGAGGACATCCGCAGGTTGGGAAACTGGATAGTGAACAAAACCTTCTCGCAGTGCAGGTCTAGGTAAAAATACCTCTGCACGTCGTGGATAGACCAGTACCGAGTGTCGGTGCTTCTGTTGATTCACAAATATTACCTAAAACTTTACGTTCTAACTCTAGCATAAAGGTAGAAATAAAAATGCTTACCTATCTAATATTTAGTAACACCAAAATAAAATCAGACCATTTCATAATTAATTATGGTGTAGTTGTTATAATGTTTAGTATTTATATATTATTATTACATAATATTTAGTTAAACAATATTTAGATATAATTTATTCAGGTACCAGAGGTTAGTTTAAATATTGTTAAACTTAGATTAATTTGTTCTTACGTATCTCATTATAAGTGAACTATGCGTTTAAATGAGAATAAAGTTCTATAAACCTAAGTAGCTCGAGGACTCAGGCTGCGATTTTGTGATCGTGATAGAACAGTGCAGATCTAACTGAGCGTAACGACCTTTTATCAGAAAAGAAAATAAGGTTTAAGTGCAGATATTCCGGCTTTCCAAACTTTATAACATCAAAGACCAGTCCTCCCAGGTGCAAAAGGCGACGTGAATTCATGTTTAACAGGGACATGTTTCTAGGAACATGTTTCTATGAGGATTCGTAATGAATGCATCCGACAGAGAACCAAAGTTTTCGACATGGCTCTAAGAATTAGCAAGCTGAAGTGGCAGTGGGCCGGCCATATCTCGCGAAGAATCGAGATCCGCTGGGGTAAACGCGTTCTTGGGTGGAGACCACGACTCGGCAAACGTAGTGTAGGACGCTAAACGTAGTGAAGACAGGGCGCTTTGGCGCTCATTAGGGAAGGCTTATGTCCAGCAGTGGACTAACATAGGCTGATGATGATGATGATTATAACTATAACCTCTTGGAGACATCCAAGGAGTTAGAGGATCAGGATTCTCCAGCTTTATCCCCTGGGGAATAAGTTCACCAGGATCCCCTGTGACATAAAGAAGGAAAAGATGGATCGCTCAGACCCCTGAGCTGGGGCATCTTGGCGGCCATGGCCCCAAGAGGTCATAGTCAGAGCTCAGGAGTGCAACATAACTCCAAGTGAGTTGCAAAAATTAACAGTAAATAAATTCAAACAAATTGTCAAAACCTTTCTGTGCATAAAGGCTTAGGTACTACAAAATATCAGATTATCTTCTAGAAACTACTAAAGGATTCTTCGCTTCTTTACTTTAAGCTACACACCGAAACGAAAGAAAGCAAAATCACTTTATTTCTGTATATTTTAATTTTAAAAACTAGATCTGCCCGCGGCTTTGCACGGTTTTTTCCGGGATAAAAAGTAGCTAATGTCCGTCCCTGGGATACCATCTACGTCCCTGCCAAATTTCACAGAGATCCGGTCAGCCGTTTAAGCGAGAAAAGGTAAGTGACATACTTTCGAATTTATAATAGTATGACTTGTCATTTTCTTTGTACAGTGATAAAACATTTTTGATTTGAATGTTTGACAGGCTCAGCCTTGAAACTTACAGTAACACATCGTCATCAGGGAGTAGACCGTCTAGGCTCTCGGCGCAGGCCAGCCATGTGAACGGGTTCGTGGTCCAGTCTCCTAGAGCGAGGTAGCCAGGACTGGGTTTGTATTTCCGCGGCTTTAACATCCATTTCACGGCCTCTAGCTGACCGTCGATTTTGATACATTTGCAGTCTTCTGTAGAGGTGAAATCAGAGCTTTAAGATATTCGATAATTTCGAGATGTCTCAGATGAGCAGCAATCTAAATTATCCAGTAGGATTGCTTGATTTTCACAACAGGTAGGTAATGTTATGGACACTAATACAGATAGACGGCATAGATCTAAATAAAATCAGTAGGTAGGTATGGTACGTTCTCCCAGCGCTTTCTCGACAACTGGCCTGTGTTACACCTGCACGCAAACACTCGCTTACAGTTACATTTCCAATATTGCACAATAATTATAATGAACAAACAAAAGGTCATTTCTGTAGTCTTTCAGTCAAAAAATCACAATAAAGTACCTACGTATCGTATCAAGCAAGCGTAACGCGAACGCTGATCCGACTATAACTAAGGTGGGTGGACCTAAATTGAGCCTTCCACCTTCGAGACGCTAGTACCTCATCTCCCTTTTTTACTTAGAGTGAGATATTTGAAGGAAACACAAGTTGCGGCTCGAATCTTATATCGGCATTATATTGGTCATGATGATACTATGATGTCGTCCTAGTCGAGCTTTGAACATAATATGTCCTGAGCACAATGCTAGTGCACTTTAATAGTATTAAAGTGTGGGCGGAAACGCAGGTGCACTCTCATAATCCGATGGTTCGGTTAACCGACACGACCGGGGCGAGCTCAGGCGTATATTGTTATTGGTCATATTTAGTACCTACCTGCTCGTTGGTATTTGGGTGTACGGGTAGGGGATATGAAGTAGGTAATTAATTATTAAGTAGGTACCTAACTCTGACCTACCTTTACTAATCTGCTTATCTACAAGTAATAAATATTTCATAAAACACTTACTTTCAGTTCGAGTAATGTTAGCCATTCTTTCTGAGTAGATTTATTTCCTAAGAATGTAGATGTAGTCGATATATTTTATATCAACAATAAATTAGTAAGAACTATACAAAAAATAACAAAGTGAATTATGTATATTTATTCAATAAAATTTCATGTCGAAATGTAACAAAATTTATAAAATAAGATGTGTTAAGGCTCGAATACACATGCTACGTAGTAGCACAAAAGCATGCTAATTTCAAGCAAATTATTCTTAGTAGCATACAATTAGCAAGTGTATACAAAAAAAGCATGTTTATGAAAAAGCACGCTTCGTCATCTAATATATGTATTTTCGTGCTTATTAGCACACAGGGTGAGGCGGGGGTGGGCGGGGTGCTCGAAAGCAAGTCTGAACGCGTTTTCTGCGAGCATGCTACTTGCTTATTATTTTCCCTTCGTTTAGTTTATTTTCATTATAAGTTTCCGTACTAAATGTAGCAAGGACTATATTTTCAATTATATCATAATTAAATTAATACCGCAAAGATACGTCCATTTTTAATGCAAAATAATGCGCATGTGTATTTCATACATGCTAGAAACTAGTGTGCTAATAATAAGTATGCTTCTAGGTCTATGCTTTTATCGAGCAAATGTAAATACACCCAGAGCGTGCTATAAAAGAGCATAGGTATACTGTATACACCTTGTGACAAACAAACATGCTTATAATAGCTTGTGTATTCCAGGCTTTAAAATCCTATCAGAAAAAAAGTGTGAACCACAGATTTACTAGAATGGAACCATAGAGGCAAAATAGGATAATATATTACCTCCATGAATGGAACCCCCTTAGGAGAAGCATTAGTACCTACTTTAGTGTCAGTTCACATTTTGAAGACGAAGCTATAGTGCATTCACAGTTATTTTACCTCTAGCTGTTAGGTTGGCAATCTGAGCGTTATATTGCCATATATAACTTCTATGACTCCCTTAAACGAAATGTAAAAACAGTATTGCTAATATTACCTAACTATGCCGATTTAGTATTACGCTTTGTGTGATAATGGTACACATAATACGATATTTCTTAAATATTTAATCAGGTATTTTGGAAGTAATTTTTTTAATAAAATATTTATCTCCATACAAAATCAGTACAGTTGTACCAATATTCGATTAACATAATATGTAAGTACCAATAATATTATATCAATCAATAATAAACAACAGATCAACATTCTAGTTTCTAGTTTAATTGGGTAAAATGTTTAAAACGGGTAACCCTTTTTACATACCTGTAAGCTTTGCAAGACGACTCGACAGTTATACCAACACTCAGAAAACATCTGTCAGAGGTAAAATAACTGTGAATGCACTGTACACCGGGTGTGAATGGGATCCAAGTGTGATTGCCAAACCTGTGACAAATGAATGACAATATTTATGTGAGAACCAGCTGTTTTAACAGTCGTTGCGTGTTTCTGATCGAGATTTTATTATTTATATTCTACAATTACTTTTGATGATTCCTTCTTTTTTAAAATACTTGTTGTATAATATATAACCATATTTTAAGGTTAAGGTTATATTATTAAGTTTAATTAAAGTTTATAGGTTATTTTAATTAAAGTTTATAGGTTATTTCTATTCCATGCGAATGATTTATGGATAAGAAGTAGGCTATGTGTTATATCAGGTCGAGACCTACATTTGTGCTAATTTTCATCCCGATCCATTTAGTAGTTTTGGCGTGAAGAAGTAACAAACACAGTACATCCATCTAAACTTGTGCATTTATAATATTACTGTGATTGTAACCCATACCCACCATACCCAATGTACCTTCTTTTTACCCGGCTGCGCAAGGGTTATTGCTATTAAATAAATCTACAGCAGGATTAAATTAAAGTACCTTAAAAAAGTTTTATCAATGTATTTTCATTAAGTATTTGAAAAAATATACAAAGTATTAATATTACAAACATTAGCTCTGTACAGTTAAATCATACAATTTCAAAAATAACTAATAAATGCGTAAAGTCTATGACATATTAAAGTTATAGAAGGTAAATAATTATACAGATTATTTAATAGTTGCCATAGTTAGAATAGTACAAGCACTATTCTAAAGGCAAGTTCACTCACGTTTTTTTTTCGCCGTGAAAATCTACGGTTTATTCGTCATGTGAAGGCACGGTCGTCAGTGTTGTATGGATCACTATGGAAGCTTGTTGACACACCGTTTTTATCGCCGTATAAATCTATGGTTAATTCGCCGTGTGTTTGCAGAGCCGTTGGCGCCCCGTCAACAAGCTTCCTTAGTGACACATACAACACTGATGACCGTGCCTTCGTTCACACAGCGAATTTACCATAGATATTCACGGCGAAAAAATGTGCGTACTTTATGATAGATGCTAAAAGCGCTTGTTTACATAGAGACAGTAGATTTAATGATAACCACGGGATAGCGGAAACAAAGCCCAAAATGTTAATATGTATAAAAAAGGCCCTGATCTATTAATTATAGAGTCTGACTGAATTCCACTCCTCATGGATTCAGAAAGTACTTGTTATTGTAACCAGGTGGTATAAAAATTTCTTAGTATTCCGTAAGATACGAAAAACTACTACTTGACTCAAGGAGCTTTGTACGGAAGTATTTAGAGATAAGTAATATGATTGTAAGATATAAATGCAGTTTAATAAAAAATACTCGGAACATCTTCCGAGCGTTTACGACTAATACTGTCACTTATGACAGTGAATGTCATATAGACAGCTGTCATTGAAAATTATCATCTTCTTAATTTGTCGTTGAAGTAATAGTCACTATTGAAAAAGATGACTATTATATGACGAGATTGTAAATCACGATGCTCTGACTTTCGTAAGAATTGTTCGGAATACTTTTCATGATACGTTGGGTATAATTCAGAAAAACTACTCCTTCCGGTTCCCTAGACAATCGGTTCAAAAAAATATGAGCCCGAATTATGAACCGACCCATTCCCACATGTCATGTCGGCTGAAATATGAATGTGTCAGGTCAGTCTTTACAACAATATGATGACTCCAGTCATCAGTACGATATATCATGTTTATTTTATTATTCGGTACACAGTTCAGTAGGTATAGGTACTGTAACATTATATCGTTCCAAGACCATAACGATAAAAACTATTACTATAATTAGATTACAGTCATGTTATTGTTTCTACTATCTACTTACCTACCTACTGTGATTTGACTACTGGACGTTTATGTTATTCAAATGTACACCCTCAGGTTATGTTATTCAAATATACACCCTCAGGTTATGTTATTCAAATTTACACCCTCAGGTTATGTTATTCTAATTTACACCCTCAGGTTATGTTATTAAATTTTACACTCTCAGGTTCATATGAGACAAAATTGGTTTAATAAGTACCTAGGTAGGTACTTTCATCTTAAGTAACCTTGGCAGTTAGGTAGTTTATGATTTGCTTATTTTAACTAATATTTTATTATCTAACTATGGACTATGCCACGGGCATAGTAACAAGTCAGGTAAAGATACTGTTGTCAATTAAAATGTCAAAAAGCCTAAACTAGGTAATTTCACAGCACTAAAAATGGTACCGTCCTTTTTTTATCGATAGATTAATATATATTGCTGGACAATCCACACAGCATCATCTAGCCCTAAGCTGAAAACAAAATGAAAAGGATGCCATTATTTTTAGTGCTGTCGTGTGAGTTTAGTTTTTTTGCATAGGAATTAACACCATTATAACAATTTTGCTAATCATTCTGTTAGTATACACATGTTACTACTTTTTAACCATTTTACTGGTCCCAAGAGTATGGCAAGGTACCAATCAAATATCTTGTTAATTCGGTTGCATAAACCAGTTAAATAGCTGTTAACCAAGGTAGACTGCGTATTAGTAGGTAACTTGATTGCGGCTATCGTAGCTGCCGGTAAATTTTTGTGTCAAGCATTTATACGACATTTTACTGGACAGCAAAAACCTAGAAAACTAAAAAAAAAACGATCTTTTCATTCTTTGGTTATAGCGTGTGCTCGCGCAGAACCTAACCTTATTGTTTTATGGGCAGTTTTTAAAATGTTTTTGATCAAACGCGTACCATCGTACTTAACCCTCAGACAAAATCACAGCCCCAAAACACAAGTTTCCTGCGGGTACTTTGAGATCAAAAAAACACTATTATTTCCATTCCTACTCTTGTCCCTGTCTAGGTCCCACATACCAACTAATTGGTCTAGTTGGTGTTTGATTCTAGTCCCTATAGACATGTGGCCTAATTGGCTCGTGATTCTAGTCCTCATAGACCAACTAATTGATTCATTGGTCCGTGCTTCTAGTCCCCACATACTAGCCAATTGGGTTAGTTGGCTTGCTTGTAGTTATCATAGACCAACTAATTGGTCTGAATAGCGGTCGTTTCTAGTTCACACTGATCAACTAGGTATGTTTTAGTGTCTAGCTGCCCTATGCTTGCAGTTGCCTGACACCAACCAATTAGTCTGCTTTACTTTCAAAACAACTATGTAGTCAACTGTTTGTGTGTAGCGCAATTCAAAATTAATAAACTAAATTTGCCAACAAGCTCCCCCCTTGAGATCAATAAAGCAGTTAAACACAAACCTATTAGTTTCATTCCTACTCTTCTCTGTCTAGTTCCCACAGACCAACTCATTGGTCTAGCTTGATAATAAGTAGATACTTCTATGTTCTCATGATTTCGGATCCGAACGTCTTCAGAACACTGTTTGTGCAAGGAGTGAATAGCTAACCGATAAGTTGATAAGAGCGAATTTCACTGCGAATCTGTGATAAGACTACCTACCTTCTGGCGGGAACCAACGAGCTCAGAAAACCATTTTCACGTACTTATTAGACCTAGAGATCAGTTGTCTCAGTCTCAGTATGAAATAAAATTTCATGTTGACAATGGACCTCTGCACAGACAAAATATTAAAAGTTTAATCAACCAGCGGATACATACCCTAATGGTTTTTTGTATTAAGATTTTCTCTAGATATACCTAACCATAAAATTGAATCTAGGACATTGGAAAAGATACCTACAATAAAATATAGGAATATAAAAATCTTACTGCTACGTAACACAGTAGATATAAATAACATCATTAGCTCTATAATATGTGATGTCTTCTACATTCTGCTTGGAAAGGTACCTTGTTACGTTGTTACGACGTACTTATATCATTCAAAAATTCTCTATGAGATGTTTTAATAATGTACAAAAGTAATTTCCGTACTGTCCAAAATTAATGAGCCACGGATAGAACTAAGTAAAAGTTAGAATTCTGTTTAGAAATTTATGGTATTTAGAAAACTTTTTAAATTCAGTTTTATAAAATAAGATCCCTGTTGTTTATTGTAATAGTTAAGCTTCGTCCAAACTTACGCGTCAAACACGCGGGACGCGTGATGCGAAGCGGGAGCGTCAGCCACGCGGCGGACGCTGCAATTGCGTCACACTCAATGGAGCCTTGCGCACCTATGCGACCGCGACGCTGGAACTTTAAAATGGAAAAGTTTCGCGTTGTTGACGCTCCCGCTTCGCGTCTCGCATCCTGCGTGTTCGACGCGCAGGTTTGGCCGAAGCTTTAGGTGGGTTTCCGACCAGTCTAAAGTTGCGGATTTAGGACATTAACAGTATACTAAATAAATTATAGAATATCTAGCTAGGTACCTTCTTAATAAGGTGAGCGAACTTAGTTAAATAGAGTCTATTTTTTAGACTGGACGGAATAATAATAATAATGCTTACTCCATGTCCCATTGATTTTCGACAACCCCTTATAAAATATCAGCTCTACATAGTACACAGAATATGAGGTTCTACCATGGCATACAATTATCCCTGCCGAGTCCTTCTGCATGGGAATTTGAGAATAAGTTTCCAAGCAAATCTCTTTGGAAATATTACCTATTTGATTATTCGACACGCTTAATATACAATCTATTGCAAAAGCTACTGCATAATTAAATACTAGAAGAGGTCCTTCTGTAGCCTATCCAAGAAACCAAATTAAAATGTAGGTATGGCGTTTGTTTTATTTATAACTAGAAACACTGTATAATAAACAGGAACATAATCATAAAATTGTCAAAAAACCAACATAATAAATAACCACCTTTTGCAAGTTTACTCGGAACCGACAAAAGTTTTTTCGCGATAGTTAGCAAATACAGGTAGATCACAAGTGAACTTGCAAGATCACACTCCTTAGTATATATATCTTCAAAATAGCACCGCCATTATGATTAAAGTTATATTTAATATTAATAATGTCCATTATAACGATAACATGTTCAAAATTGGTCATTCACTACCACTTTACACACTTTTCACTATACGCAATTCATCACAATTCAATGTCACACAAGCTCTCTTTTCTAGAGAGCAATTCTTTACATCACCAGTTTAGTCATAGCTTCACTAAATCAATCATTTTTCAAAGCTTAGGTAATCAATTATCTTTTTCTAAGTTCTATACGAAAGCTAAACCGTAGGTCATTAGAAGACTTCTCACGCATAAGCAAGGGGCAATCGAATCGTTCTAAACATCAAATATCGCGCGATTCCTTTGCTTAGTTTTCTTGCAAACGTTCCAGTCACAGCACAAGACGCGTGCCCAAGAAGGTTGGGGTTGGAGTTGCGGCCGCGGGGTCGCCAGCGGCCGGGCCTCCTCTCAGACGGTCGACTGCGGCTGCAGCGCGTGCGAGAGGTGGGTGGAGTCGCTACGTCGCGGTGGTGCCGGAGGTGGGCGCTTCTTGACGGGCTGGGAGGCCGCGCGCGGCGGGGGGCCCTCCCGAACGAACACGTTCTCGTAGTACGGGTCCGGCGGCGGCGCGCCGTAATGTTCCTGCACCCACATGGACACGCTCGCCTCCTTGTAGTCCTCAGACAGCGGGTACTCCCGGAAGCCGAGAACCTCGTGGGGCGTCGTGGCCGGGTCGAGCGCGCACTTCTGTGCCACCTGCCATTTCTTGCGCATCACGCGCTGTAAATCCTTCAGAAAGTCTTTAGGCGGGTTGCTGGTGGAATCCGCCAGCTTTTTGGGCGAGGACAGCCGCGTGCTTTCGTTGCGCTTTGGCGGCGGTGGCCGACGCGGGGAGCCACATTCATCACCGAGGTTAAACGAGATCTTTCTACACTTCTTGTCGACGGAGCCGATATCATCCGCGAAGTTGACCTTCTTCATAGATCCAGTGCGTTCTTTCCCCTCGTGCTGCTTGGTGACGGGAACGCCGTTGCTGAGTTTCTTATTCTGCAGCTCAACGAGGCAAGCACCATATGCGGCGCTCGGGATACCGTGACTTTTATCGGAATGACGCGAGGCTTCCGAAGCGACGCTATCTAGGCTCGGCTGGCGCGGTATGACGCGGGTCAGCTTGAGGCGCGACGGGTCTGTGTGACTGAGCTGTGATACTATGTCATGAACGCGACCGGGTGGTGGATCGAGGGCGTGCTCCGGCGGCGGCGGTGGTAGACTTAGCTGCGAGCCCGATAACGAATGTAGGGGGTCTAGCTCCGGCGGCGGTGGAGGTAGAGATTCAAGGCTTAGAGTGGAGCTAAACATATCATCGGTGACGGGGGGCGGTGGTGGTGGTAAGTCCTCGACCGCCGGCCGACGTTGCACCGTGTCGTATAGTCCCGAGTAGCCGTACAGGCTGCCGCTGTCCGCGCTGCTCCGGAAGGACGCGTCGTGCGAGATGCACTCGTAGTGGCCATATGCGGGAGGCGAGGGGGGCGGGGGGCTGACTGCGTTGACGAGCACGGTGGTGGTGTCTGCTGGGGAAAGAGAAGGGGAGCATTAAGTAACGTTATCGTTTCTGAGAGTACCTAACTGGTAGGTGATTTGGTTTTACAAGCGTTTCTGTCAGGTACTCAACTATTGTGGAGCACCATTCAGCTGAGGTGGGACCTATCGGTTCCCTGGGCTGGTTCCTGTTACCATAAGGTAGAGTTAAAGTTATTTTAATAAAGTAAAAGGCATAGAATTCTGTGACAGCAGTGAGTTTTTACTCTATGGAAAATTACCTCACGGTAATTTGGTTGTTTTTGTGAACCATAAAACTTATTTTCTTTCATTTCTGTATAGCTGTAATTTCTGACCAAACTGTCGTCTGTGACATAACATTTCTAAAATCTTCTTTTATGTTTGACATTAACAGTCAATTCTTACAGTATCTGCCATTTTTACAAACCTAAATATTTTTTGTAACAAAAACTGCAATTGCTAATTAAGTCATTAACTGTCATTTTGTTTTTCATGTTAGTTATCCGCGGGAGAAGCGAGTCGGTGAGTGTAAGCGAGTTGTAGGGACGCACCGGCGCACAGTAGTGGTCGGAAAATCGGCCTTCATACTCATAGAATTTATTAGTCAAATATAAAAAAAAAATCGGAACGTCTTTGGTATATCTCCCTTTATTCAATATTTAAGCATGAAGTGTGTGAGTAGCTCCATATTATGAGAGAAACATTTTTTTTTGTTTTGGAGAATACATGTAAATTACATACTTTTTAAACTGATTGAAACTGAAGGGCTAGTGCTCACATGAGTTAATGCACCTTACTTGGCTATTAAGATGACATACAATTAATGTACCTTTCGGTGCCGCTTTGCGTGTAGCAAACTTTTGAAATGTAAAATTCTTGGTATGTGATTATTCAAGTCTTTGGCGTAAATTAATGAAGTTACCAACTTTAAATGTGAAAAATACTATTGAAATAATAGACATTCACATACTAAACCATTATTATTATAATATACAGGGTGTACAATAATATGGTAATAAATAAAGTCATAAACATTGCGTTGCAAATACTTATATATTTTGAATGTAAAAAACGTTTATCAAATAAATTAAAAAAAAATATATACACCACAATGATGTAAGTACAATATACATAAAGTAAACTATTGTACATTGTTTATTTTTAACAACAATTAAAAATATTTAAAGTATTACTATTTACATTTAAAACACAAAAACAACTACATAATAAAAATAACAACAATCTTAGTAAACTACATAAAAAATTACTATTTATTGAATTAATTATCTTCGCCATCATCAAAGTCCTCCAAATCTGAGTCCATCATTGACGCACTAATATCGACAAATTCAATGTTCTCTACATATATCTACATCTAAATCGTCACTGATGATAAGAGGTACCATATCATCACTGACAACTGTTTTTATAGGTTTTCTCAGTACAGGTCTTATACTGGACAGGTATGGATCTGACGATACAAGGAGACCATTGAAATATCTTCGTTTGTCGTTTTACGACTAAATTTGCGTGAATGGTGTTCTCGGATTTTCTTGAAGTCATTGTTTCTGGTTTCTGATGCCTCTTCAGATAATTTGCCAATGGGTATGACATTGAAATGCTTCATGCATTAAAAGTTTGTGGACACACGAAGGCATATAATACCAGCCATAGAGTTCCACATACATTTCTGCAGCAAGGCGCGCAAAATTTTCAAACGCGTCTACATTTATGGGCTCCCCACAAGCTATGACACGTAAAACTGTTGCGAATCTTTCGATCAAGCAGGAGTCCAATACTGTAATAGTTGGCATTTTTCCAGGATCATTAAAAAATTTCCTTGCGTGATGCCATCATTTGTGGTTCCCGAATCTTCAAGAAAAAATAAATACTTAACGGTTTTGCAAGAAAAAGTTATGAAGTTATACAACGTAATATGAGAAATTTAAGCTTTAAAAACAACTACTGTTATGTACTTTCTCACCTTGTTTGACGATGTCTACCAGGAGGCCCATTTCGTCACGGGACTTCTGTTTGCTGTATGATTTATTTTCTACTCTACAATGGCTCTTTGGAGCTTAAATCTCTGGCTTGCAATGTTTTAAAGTCCAGTCTATAAGAAATATGGTGTTGACACTCCATATACCTGATCCATGCATGAAGAGTAGATAAACCGTACCGGTATATTTCTGCAGCAACAGGTTTTCTGGAAAGAAAGTTAAAAGTTAATAGCAGTACTTACAGTAAGCGGACATAAATTATTTAATCATATAAACTCACTTTGAGATCTTCTCTAAGTTATTCATTTTCGAAAGGGTGGCTTTACAAATGTCACAGGTCTGTGTTGAAGTTTTTGGCAGTTGTGAAGTGATTTTGGCATTTATCATGGTCATAAGCATTGAGCGCTTAACAGCATGACTACCTAAGCCTTTCCGTATTATGGGTTAGGAGTTCTTCCACAAATTATGTAGATGTTCCAACACTGGTCGTTTCCGGTTCCGGTGGTAGATGTTGATGCAATCACATTTTCACCGAAGTCAGAACAGGCACATGATTCCTGCTGTACTAGAAATGAAGGCGTCATTTTTTCCTTAATGATCTCACGCCATTTAATATCTTCTTGAATCATACTTCTTTACGAATGTTTGTCTCGTCCGATTACAAAAAATCAATTTTTTCCTCAACTCTTTCTTTTCACTATCGGATATAACAACGGCATTCATAAAATTTTCTAATAACACACTGGGCTATGAGAAACAACTGTTGTTTGCCACAAACATGAAAGTATCCAAGTTGGTACCAAAACCTTCCATCATAACACGAAAACAAATAAATGCAATAAGTATAGTCACCGCGCACAAGTGCAATGCTACTGAGAGAATTTAGCTCAATGGTCAGAATGGTCCTATTTATGTACCATAATTTTTTTTTTTTGGCGTTCAGAATAATAATGTTAATAGTTTAATAGTTTATTGCAAAAATAATCTTTACATTATAATTACATAGCAATTGGCTGACATTACTTATTCAAATAACTAATAACTATGTTAGCCTCAGTTGCCTAAACTAGACTAAAAAGTCTGTAATATAGGCTGCTGTGTCCCCCTACAATGTCGCAACTATAAAATAATGCTGACGTCCTCAATGATAGAATACAACATTGTTATTTTTTTTTTTTTTAAGATTTGATTACATAAAGAATAAATGATTCTAATCTTGTTATAAATATTTTTATAGAAAGATTTACAAAATATTATGCGTAATAGATTAAGTCAACATAATTATAATTATTTTATAAACTAAAATTTAAAATTGATATATTAAACTTCAATTAAGTAAATAGTCACTAAAATAACATTAAATAATAAATCTAAAATAACATACAGGTTTTAAAATAGAAATGGATTACGCGGATAATTACATTAAGCTAAGTATTATTTATTAAATTATTTAATTACAATTAGCAAGTCCTCGGTACTATCATACGAATGGTTTTTAAGAAAGTGATGTTGGATTTTAGTTGAAAGTAGCTAAAGTCACGCAAACGTTCCTCTTTAGATAGCTTATTGTATAAATAGCCACCTAGAAAACATGGAAAACGATGAAGAAAAGCAGTAGTCGATTGTAGGCCGTCAAAAACTTTGTAAGCACGCCGTCTAGCATTATTACTCGTTGTCTCATCAATGCTTATATTACTATGTAGTGGGCACCACAAACCGCCGCCTTGCGGCTAAAGTCTGCTGTCGGAAAGAAGCCGACTATTTCCGATCAGTCCAGCTAGGCTTTGGTTCGCGAGGCGGATGTGAGGCCGCAGTACATTCCCTTCCTACATTTTTAGACCAAAATTATGGGGAGGCAATTCTGAAGGTAGACGTCAAAAACGTCTTCAATTCCGTAGACAGGGGCGCCTTGCTAAAATAAATTAAAAACAAAATTCCAGAAATTTACCCTTTTCTCTGGCAATGTTACGGTTCGCCATCAAAATTAATTTACAAGAACAAAGTCATTTTTTCCGCTGTTGGTTGTCAGCAGAGCGACCCTCTTGGTCCAGCCATATTTAGCCTTGCCATCCAACCTATAATTCAACGTCTCCAATCCAAGCTCAATGTTTGGTATTTAGATGACGGAACATTAGGTGGAGAGGTAAACACAGTTTTTGATGATCTAAAAATCATCACAGATGAATTGAAAAATTGGTTTGGAATAAAATTTTTCAAAGTGCGAGCTTTTTATTTTGGACTCTTGTATAGACAAAAACAATAACATTGGAAAATTCAATAGTTTGGCCCCCAACATAACAGTTGTTGATAAATGTAACACTTCGCCTCCTTGGTTCACCAATTCTTGATGAGTCTTTTCAGTCCTTTGTAGATGAGAAAATTCAAAATTTCAACAAAACTTCGGACAGACTGCTCAAAATTAATAGCCATATGGCTTTTACAATAATTCGGTTTTGTCTTTTTGTAACTAAATTTACGTGTTCTTTGAGATGTAGGAGTAACTGGAAACACAGCGAGCTCTTGGAAGACTTAGATAAAGAATACTCTTATCATCGGTTTGGAATGTCGATTTAGATGACAAGGCATGGCCGCAGGCCTCCCTGCCTGTCAAATTGGGAGGCTTAGGTATACGCAAAAATTCAAGTGTAGCCCGTCCAGCGTTCCTGTCTTTCGTCTACAGCACTAATTCTTTAGTTGAAAATTTTTTAAAGTCATCTTGTTTGGTCCCACCTGAAATTTCATTCAAAATTTCATTTTTAGATGAAGCTCGAACGGCTTGGCATAGTGCTTGCCCCAATGCTGCTCCCCCAAAATCTCTTTTGTTTCGGCAATGAGACGGGCCTCTTGTGTGAGTTGACACGGAATTGTTTGTTACAAACGTGCTCCAGCTCTGCGGATCATGCCCGTCTCCTGGCCGTTTCTAAATGAGAGTCAGGACATTAGTTGCAAGCATTTCCTTCATTTAACACTGGCACTTTATTGGATCCCGTAACTTTCCGTATCGCAACATGTCTTCGGTTGGGTGCAATGTGTTGCGCGCCTCATCAATGCCAGTGCGGTACTGCTGTCGAACAGCTTGGTCATCACGGGTTATCGTGTACTAGGGCCGCCGGTCGGATTTCTCGTCATGCCAGCCTTAACGACGTCATCCGGCGGGCCTTTGTCACCGCTAACGTACCAGCTATTCTCGAACCGAATGGTCTGTTGCGTGACGATGGAAAGAGGCCCGACGGCATGACACTAGTCCCATGGGAGTTGGGGAGGCCCATTGTGTGGGACGCTACATGCGTCGACACACTTGCGCCTTCCCATCTTCCGAGGAGATCCGTGAGGGCTGGTGCGGCGGCAGATTTGGCCGAAGACCTCAAGAGACACAAATATGCAGGTCTCGACAGAGCCTACATATTTGCTCCTTTTGGGGTCGAGACTCGGAGTCCGTGGGGTACCGAGGCTCTCCGGGTTTTCAAAAACTTATCTGAGCCTCTGGTCGACGCGACGCGTGACCCGAGAGCGGGCGGGTATCTGGCGCAGCGCATCAGCATTGCCATACAGCGGGGCAATGCAGCCATCGTCTTGGGGATGCTTCCGACTGGTATTGATATGGATCAGTTGAGCTACCTGTAGATTATTTGCAACAGTCTGCAGTTAGCTTAATTGTTTCAATTGTAAATACTAGTTCTAATTTGTTTTTATTATTGAATTGTTATTTTCTTTGTCAATAAAGATTATATCAATATTACTTTTAACTAATTAAAATTCAACCTACCCATACTAATCATAATCACGGTGATTACCAAATGCCTTAGTTCTTTAAATGTAACTTTATGAAAAACCATATATTATATAATTTTTTAATGATTTATTATTACGAATATCATTAGGAGACTATTAACTACGGATAACATAAGTAAAACGAATGGTAACTTCATTTAATTACGCCAAATACTTGAATAATCATATACCAAGAATTTGAGATTTCACAAGTTTACTACACGCAAAGCGGCACCGAAAGGTACATAAATTGTATGTCATCTTAATCCCCAAGTAAGGTGCATTAACTCATGTGAGCCCTTCAGTTCCATTCATTTTAAAAATAATGTACTTTACGTTTTTTCTCCCATACAAAAAAAAACAACTTTTCTCCCATATACTCACACTGCGTGCTTAAATATTGAATAAAGGAAGATATACCAGAAACGTTCCGATTTTTTTTTAAATATCTTACAAAAAAATTCTATGAGGTCGATTTTTCTACCACACTGTGCGGCGGCATGGTGTCGCTTGAGCGTGGAGGCGTGCGCGCGGGCGGCGGGTGAGCGTGCTTGTCGCGTCTCCTTCAGTCATCCGCGAGAGAAGAGAGTCGGTGAGTGTAAGCGAGTTGTACTCACCGGCGTGGTGTCGCTTGAGCGTTGAGTCATGTGCGGGGCGCGGGCGGCGGGTGAGCGTCCCTTGGTCGCCGACGCCGTCTTCGCCGTCTTTTTCCACCATCTCTTTGAGCTGACGCGTCATCCATGTTAGTGGGATATTTGGCTTCATGGATGGCTTTCGTTTTATTGTACCTGGAATTGAAATTGGCTCTTTGTTAAGGCCGTCAAACAAAATCTTCGGTGCTTCAGACCAGCGCCGGCCCTAATAATTTGCCAATAAATTATTTATTAAATTCCGTTGCCAATAAAATAAAATTATGTCTTAACCAAAATAATATTTACCCATAGGAAATTCGCAGTCGAAAGCACTCTCGGAGGCGGTGCCTCCATCTGAGAGACAGCCACTGGAACTGGATGAGGAGGCGCGGGAATGCCTGTAAGGTACAAATGTGGACAATGTTGAATGCAAAACACAATATAACCTGTGATATAAGTAGGTATCTAACAAAATACAATATTGAGTTAGGTACAGAAATAACACCAAAGGCATCTGATATTTAGAAACAATCGCAAACTATGTATAAAATTCGTAAAAAATACTGTAACATGCAGACGTATAACAGAAAATCGGGTAGGCAAGATACCTACAGTCTGCATTTAGTATGTATATATTTTGTACCTTGTCACATTAAAGCTGACTTACTTGACGACTGCGTTCCGTCCGGTTAGTAAGCTCACTTTATAGTATGACAAGATGTATACATCTAAATGAACGTGACTGCTTTGTCGGATTTCTTAAATTAATCAGAAAAAAAGCGCTCGGCATCGCAGCAAGCAGCAGCAAAGGACCTATCACATAGTTTAGGAAGTGTTGATCGGAATTTGTCTACGTTTTAATAACACAAAAATATGAAAAGAAATAATTCGATTATGTGAAAAAACAAAAAACCGATTTCGATTCCCTTAGTTTTAAGATGTTTTTTAAGTTTAGCGGGATAAATGCTAATCCATCGGGAATATTTTTTTTATGGGACCACCGATCGGGATCACTTTCTATACAACTGCAAAATAGTCATCCAAATCAGTCCATAAATGACGGAGAAATCAAAGAACGTACAAAAAAAAACATACGTACAGCCGAACATAGAACTTCTCCTTTTTTTCGAAGTCGGTTAAAATAAATGATGAGGGGATATTAGCAGTTAGAGTTTTAGATACTCGGCAACGAAATGCTGGAACAAGATTCCTCCCCCGAACAATAATGTTAGAACCAAGTACACATAAAATACATTTTAAAAGTTTTTGTTACAGAATCGAATTGATGGTATTCCTGAGCGCTTCGTTTGCAAAAAATAAAACTACCATCTGTTATCACTTCGCCCTGTTGTAGGTACATCACGTAGGTACTTACTAAGGAGGTAGGAAACACCAATATTTTAGGGACTCCATTATTACTACACAAACATTTAGTAGCTAGGTACACATTACACTTGAAATTCGTTCTGCTTGCTCTCAAAGGGGCTATGGCTGAAAATCAGTGTTTTTGCTTCTTGAGCAAAGTATTACGCTAAGCCATGGCCTTTTTGACGTACTGCAGCACACACATACATTTTACTTAGATTTTACATACCGCATGTTATTGTTTGTTTTTATTAGTCAACTGTATTTTATTACTGTTTCTTTTTACTAGCGTATTGTATAATTGCTGTAGTCTGTACTGTTTGTGTGTGTCTGAAGTTGCAAATAAAGACTGTTATCTATCTATCTAGCAATATATACATAATTTTTTTGTAGGTTTAGGGAAGTGCATAGGCGGCTGATCCTAGTAACGCGATAAATCATCAAATACAATGTATGATCTACAAAATATAAAAGTGCAATCAAAGATCATTCGCAACACATTTAGCTATATAAATCATGACCAAGCATGCATGTTTTCAAATGATAAAAATACAAACCTGCCACTGCTAATATCTGAGTTGGCAGCACTGACGTTATTCGACGGAGCTTGCACTGGCATATTGTTAGCGTTGGCTGTGTTCATTAAATTAGTTTTCCCGGGAATCGATGTTATCTGTATAAAATATATATAAAATTATTACCCGTAACAAGCAAACTAAAAAAAAAAAGAAAATGCAGACGTTTTAACTTTGAACCATCGTAACATAATAATAACGGATACACCGATTTTCATTGAAGGTGGCTAAGGACACTCGTTTCAAACGGAAAAAAACTTAATCAAAATTGGTACATCCGTTTGGGAGCTACGATGCCACAGACAGACACACATATACACACACCGCTATATTTCGGGGGTTAAAAAGAACGTACGAACGTATACTCTGGCCAAACTGAATATCCAATGTTTGTAAACATTGCTTAAACATTTACTTAAACAAAAAACACTTTTCTTGAGTCTTTCTTACAATGCTTAACGCTGACAATATTTTAACGAACACGACGCAAAAAGAGGATTTTGGATTTTTGTGTTGAGAGTTGGCCACAAACATTGTACATTGAGAATGGCTGGAGTATAGAAATAAATATCCACCAAAGTGCAAACATTGGTAAGAAAAACCGGGACCTTCCTCCAAACTTTTAAAAGACTAAAGGATAAAAGATAAAATTCATACTGACCGAACATGAGCGAGCATGAGCCAGATGATCGAGGTCTTCCTGAGTCAGCTCCTCTACCAGCGCACGATAGTTCTCAAGAAGTTGTCTGCCATGCTGTAAGAGAGTGACAACCCTTAATTTGTAATTAAGTTTACCCTAAGTACTTAACTACTCAAAAACAATAAACTTTTCTTTATAATATTTCTACTAAACTGTTGTTTAGTGGATTTATACAAACGATATTGTGGTCCGTCCCAATGAATTTATACATAGTTAGGTATTAAAGGTAAAAAATGCTTTATGGTGCCTGCTTAGAATTTGTACCACCCCAACTCTTCCCGCGGGTGTCGTAAGAGGCGACTAAGGGATATCCACCGGGGGTGGGCAGCAGCGCCCCCTGCAGAACAATTCTACCACCGAACTGCGATCCCAAACCCGCATGCCCAGCGTAGGGATTATGGCCATTACCCCCCGTGAGATAAAAGCCAACATGGCGTTTATCAGGAGCAGGCCTGAGTCCAGCAGTGGACCAATATAGGCTGTGGAGATGGTGGAGAATAAAAGTCCGTCTACACGTGTTGGTCGAGCCGTATGCCAAGGCTGTTGTGATGACTCATTTCACAGCCTGTACCTAAAAGCTCTCCAAAGTGGTCGGTAAAACGACTCCTCCAATCCAACACAGCCCGTGAATGTCGTAAGAATCGCATAAGGGAACCTACCAGAAGGGCCGCAGCTTCCTTATGTACACGTCCACTGCAATCCTCTGCTAAGAGTGGTGGTTATGGCGAAACCCCTTTTGTTTGGGGGAGGGATGTACCAAAAATCAAATAATATCCCAAAACTTGGGATAGGTTGGTTAGCACGTTCCCGTACTGAGGGAAGGATGCGGGTTCAAGTCCCGTCGAAGTTGAAAAAGTTTTGGGATATTATTTGATTTTGTTATTTTCTTTTTTCTTAATCCAATCTAGCCCTAAGCTGAGGCAAGTCCTGTCAACACTTCATCAATAGGTACTTAGCTAGTAGTTAGTGTTTCTGCTTTATGCTTTGTGTTTCTCATCAATCCAATACTAAGCTTAGTAAACTTTTAGTAAAGTTAATTTATTTTGTCTTTATGTTAAATGTAAGTATGTACTTAATGATATTGCCAGTCTTCTCATCAATCCAATACTAAGCTTAGTAAACTTTTAGTAAAGTTAATTTATTTTGTCTTTGTGTTAAATGTAAGTATGTACATAATGATATTGCCAGACATAATAGCTCAATCATTACACTATTTAAATTGGACGTACTACCTACCAGATATTATGCAAGTGGTGTTTACCTACGAGTATAAGCGGTTTGTGCACATATCAATAATTCATAGTTAATTATAAAATGTCATTAATCTGTAACTCTACGTCTTCTCACATGTTGGTATTTTTATAAGATATTTAGATGTAAGAACTCTGTGTATGAAACCATTGGTAAACCTAATAATGAAAATAAATAAAATAAATAAGTTTCTTATAAATTACCCCGAGTGTGAGGGCTTACGCACTATAATAATAAAAACCTTAGAGGCATGTTGTACAGTGTACAGCAGTGGACATATTTTTAGTGATACGTAAGTAAAAACTCGTTACGACTCGGCCAACATTTGGACCGAACTCTACGGGCATTATAATGCGCGAGAAAAGTTTTTTCCTTACCTTGGCTATTCTCATCGCAGTGATCCATCTCTCGAGCGTACGCTGGTCGTCCGCGCACAAAAACTTTATAAACTTTACACTCTTCGGTTGCTGCAGCTTCGGGTGCTTTATTGCGAAGCAATAGTCCGTTGGAGATTTATATTTCTTCTTCCAATTCAATCCTAGGTAAACTTCATTATTTTCGAAAGTCGCTAAGCAAACCAGCTCCTTCAATGTCTTCACTTTATCTTTAGGCGAGTAGTAGAGTCCTATCATGGGAACAAATTTAAATTTTAAAGCATCTTATATGTAGTTAAGGTGAATTGTATGTACAATTAAAGTAAATGTATTCGCTTGCGCGTGCTCTTCGCATTGCAGGAATAGAGAGTGTGGCCACACGGAGCATTCATTACGTACCTGACGGCCTCAATACGCAGTAGATCTTCTTCCACCCTTTCTTGGAATCGTTTTTAAGGTAAAGCGGACCCTCCATTGGTGGTACTTGGTGTCCAGAGACTGATGAGGTGGTCGCTTCGCCATTTTGTCCGAAAAAGTCGTCTATAATGACTTGTCTAGAGTGCTCATCGTGCTCACTTGCCCAACCTGCAAACACATGTTTAATTAGGTCCTCGTATTACTTTATTAGAAGACTAGCTGCTGCCCGCGGCTCCGCATGTCTTTTCCGAGATAGACCGTAGCCTATGTCCGTCCCCGGGATACTATCTACACTGGCCTGCAAAACTAAGTATCACACTTTTAAAATTATATATGCAATAACTTTTTAAGAACACAAGATATACTTTCGAAATAAAAAGGACTCGAAAAAGAGATTAATTTTGTATAACCAAATTATTTATTATTATTTTGTTTTAAGAAGAATGGGAGAATATTCCCCAAAAACGGCTCCGAAACCTCGTGTTCAGTATGCCAAACCGGCTCGATGCTGTAATCAGAGCCCGAGGAGGCAATACCAGTTATTCAAAATAAAATAACATGTAAAACATATTTATAAAATGTTGATTGAGTTTTTGGACACTAAGCTAAAAATGGCTATTTTATTGTTTTAACTTTTTTTTGGGTTAATATGTTATTAATGTATATTTTACAATAGTTTTAAAGAAAGCTGATAAAATTTGTTATAAGATAATAATTTTTTATTTTAAGTCTCTAACTTCTACAGTTTAAAAATTAAATTTAAAAGTGTGAAACTTAGTTGTGCAGGCCAGTGTATCTCCATACCAAATTTCATTAAGGTCCGTTCAGCTGTTCAGGCGTGAAGAGGTAACAGACAGACAGACAGACTAATAGACAGACACACAGACAGTTACTTTCGAATTTATAATATTGGTTTGGATTTGAATGTAACTCTGTCAGTCAGTCATTCAGACAACATTTTATGCCAAAATTACTTTCTACCCCTTTTGAACCGTTAGGGGATGAATTTCAATAAAATACGAAACATGCCTTCCATCAATTCTGTTAAAAAAGGTTTATGCAAAATTGTATATAGATTGGACCAAGGAATCACGTTGTTCCATACAAACTTTGCCCGCCCTCCTTTTTCAACCCCTTCACTTCAAACACATGTTAGGGATAGAATTTCGAAAAATCCTTTCCTTTCCTTCTTGACCTCACATACGAATCAAAACAAAACACGTGAAAAAATAACAAACAAATATTACCTCTATCATCTTCAGAAAGTAGAAACCTTTCAGGAGTTTGGAATAGTGATATTTTATCCGGCCTCTCAGCGAAAAGTAATCTGTTTTTGGACTCCCTCGTCCAGAGCATTAAATTATCCACTAGCATTTCATGATCCTCGTAAACACGTTCTGTAAGACAAATTAAACGTTTGTAATAAAAACTTCGATTAAGAAACCTTTAATATTTTCAAATTGAATGTACGAATAGTGTTGTTCTGGCTGACACTCCGTAGAAATGTTGAAATTCTACATGAGCTTCATTGAAATCACAAGAAAGAATCACGCTTGAGTTAAAATCTTTACCCATATGGAGATCAGGCAGAAATTCTACGATAGCCCACTTAGGCTCCATTGTGACATGGTTCTTATCAGCCAGCAGCCTGGTCACATAACCACAAGTCATTTTTTCATCCACCAACAGGCTTTTCGACGAGTCGTCCATTGAAAAAGCTTTTATAAACAACTTTTTCACATTAGCTTCGCGCATACGTTCTAGCGCTAACTTTATTTTGTCTGCTTTTTGCTGGAAACTGGCGTCCTGTGGAACACGTAGTGTTATCTGTTACATTCACACGATAATTGAGTAAAAAAATAAATGAATTGAAAAAGAAATAAATAAATTAAAAGAATTGAATTGAAAAAAAATGTTTGAATAACATTGTTGTTTGTAAGTATAAGCAGTGTAGACGCTGCCTTTACCTTTTGCGTTGAGTGTATGTTTAGTTTGAGAGCCTTGCATTTGGAACTTGTGCTACTCGATGCAGACGATTCACTCGAAAGCATGGAAACCTGTCAATTAAAAAATCACTTTACTACGGCTCTGTTAGCGTATAATTATTTCCAAAGCTGAAAAAGCAGTACTATGGTAAAAAAGACGTACTGTATCACTAAATGCGGAGTCATTATCGGGAGAGTCAGTACGAGCGATGCTGGATGCCGCGTCGCTTGCTTCTTTCTCCTGGTTCTGGCCCTCGACAGAGCCTTCTCTCTCTGCAACAAAGATTTTCATCAGTCACGCTCCAGCTTTTACCCGATACTTAAATTGGAATGATTCTCCACCAAACCACCGTAAAAGTTTTCGATTTCCGACCATCGCAATCATATCGTGCCGTCATTGTGTAAAATAAAATTGGGGTTGGCTCATATTTCACGGGCGGTGATACCGATCAAGGCACGACACATTGCGATTACACGACAACCTCCCCAACAAGGAACAACCTCAATACAACAAGTTTAATTTTATGTTGCGTTTATCTTTACACGAGATGCGTTATGAATGACAAGGATCCTAAACTCGAATGAACACTTGAAGTAGTTTACCTATTTCTCAAGGACAGTATTTGTTTAGGTTATAAGGTTCTTATAATGATTATTTGTAAAACAATAGAAAATTTTAATTGAGTAGGTATTGTTTATTAAGGTATGCCATTATCAGGGATACGTCATTATGTTAACTGAGTCATCGCAAACAATTTTGACGACCGATGTGGTCCGCCTGCGACGCAGAAGGTTGCTAGTTCGATTCCCGCTTTGCGACTAATGTAAGTACGATCTGCAAATATTTGTTCCAGGTGTTCTTAGTATTTTCTATCTATATCTATCTATATATATATAAAAGAAAGTCGTGTTAGTAACACTATTTATAACTCAAACGGCTGAACGGATCTCGGTGAAATTTGGCAGCGAGGTAGATGGTATCCCGGGGCCGCACATAGGCTACCTTTTACTCCGGTAAAAAGCGTGTGAATCCGCGGGCTGCAGGTAGTTTATAATAAAAAATATCGACGTAGATAGATAGATAATTCGATGTAATGTATTGTATTAAGTATAATCAGTCATCTAGTACCCTAACACAAGCTCTGCTTAGCTTGGGGCTAGATGATGCTGTGTGGATAGTCCAGAATTATTTATTAATTAAGTATAGTTTTTTAGGTACGGCATTATCAGGGATATATACCTCTGTACCTTACGGTTCATCCTAATGTTGGCTGAGTCATTGCAAACATTCGACATATTTGACAGCCTGTACAAGCCTAGGCTTTCAACATGTGTCAAAGTGTGAACTAAGTCTTATATTAGTTGAGATATAATTTACACTTACTTGCAGAAACTCTAGAGATTTCTTCATCATACTCGGAGTCTAAAGCACACAGCTCTCCAAGGATGGCGTCCAGGTCAGCATCCTGGGTCTCTTCGAGATTCGCCATAGAGAAACGATATGTGTCGATACGAGGGGCAACGATTTCTAAGGGCCTCATGGCTGTGACGTCATTGGTTGTGTTCAAACCCTGGAATGAGAAACAAAACGCCTCTAAATATATTAAAAATAATACCAATATTTCGGACCAGTTACGGGACGATTTTGGCGCCTATTTCCGAATGCCGAGTATCAGGATCAATACATTAATTAAACCCGAAATAGATTAATGCAGAGGAGGCTTTTTGTCCAAGTCAACAGTGGGAACCGTGGGCTCTTTGGGTTATTGATAGATATCTGTTTCTAATATGATCACGGAATAACAAGTTAATATGTGTGTGAATAACAGGTTACATCTACCGAACCAACTGAAGCAAGAAGGTAGCACCTACTAGCTAATGACCTAGATGACTGCTGTCTAGTACCTATCTAGTGGTGCCAACTCAGTTGGTACAAAAACTAAAGTTATTATGTGAGCATTTACGATTGAAATAAAGCATACAGCGTAATTTTAGTACTGCCAAATCTCATATTCATCATCATTCTAACCTGGGATCACCCACAGAGGGCCATGGTGCTTTGGGTGCGAAAAGCATCCAAACAAAAATACACAGAACGAGGCAAAAAATAACAAGAACAGAGGACGCTGGCAGAAGCGAAAGACGGTCTTTCGCCTCTGTTATTTTTCTATTTTGCCTCTTTCCGTGTCTTTTTGTTTGGATGCTTTTCGCACCCAAAGCACCATGGCCCTCTGTGGGTGTCTTTATACTTAGATAGGTACTTGAGGAGTTTGTGTGAGCTTTATTATGCTGCACCGGCGTCCTCACATGTAAGAGACGGGATATCTCACGTGCGTTATTTCACCGGAAATCCTGCCTCGAACCGGGATATTATGCACATACGAGCGGAAGTCGTTTTAGCTTCTTGTTGTAAATCAGTGTGTGCGTAGGGTCCTTTGATTATTTCGAATCCAGGACGTCGAATGTCTATTAAATATTATTATGTTCATATTAAGAAATTATTTTGATTATGCTGATAATGGGAGGTTCAGAAAGGCTAAGTAAACTAACGATAGGTCAACTCCGAGGACTCCGCAAAATTTTATTTATCGAAGTGGTTCAAGGGGATCTTGTACTAAGTACATCATTATCGTTAGTACCTATCTACCAACTAAGCTAGGCCTCCTCCAATTTGTGCCCTGGTCTTGGCCTGATCGCATCCAACTTGGGTATATTGGCAGTCCTAGTTATATTATCGGCCCATGTAGGAGGTGGTCTACGTATTGTTTTCACATGGTCTTTTTATCAACAAAATTTTAATTCGCCATTTGGAGCCATACACTTGTTAGACGGATAGGGACGGCTGGGCTTAGTAATCTAATAGGGTCCAGTTAACACCAAACAATCTAAAGTCAAATCAAGTTCAATACAAATCAAAGAGAATGAAATTACCCAGAAACCATTAATAACAGGTAAAGATACCCGTACACATTTTTTCGTTAAATTCCATTTCTTTCGTACTATGTCATTCTTTATCTTCGGTTTCGGTGTTTTGTTTAGTTATGTATGTCTGTCCATTGTCTCATGAGATGATGAGAGCCAGATTAATAAACATGCCTAACATTTTTCGACGCGCATCTAACAATAGGAATATTAAAAACATGAATATGGGCACCAACTGCTTTTAATTTTGGAATTAATTAACCATTCAAGGGCCCCTAACATAGTTGTGTTATATGATTGTTATTTTAAACAATGAACTTGGTACAACTTTGTACCCAATAGGTTTGAGTGTAATATACATTATGATTGGAATCTCAACTGTAGAGCCTGTCCTGTATAACGTGCTTGCCATACGTATGACATCATCGCATACGAGTACCTTCTTAAAATTTGTTATTGCTCTTTTTAGGGTTCCGTAACCGAAGGGGGAAACGGAACCCTATTACTAAGTGTCCGCTGTCTGTCCGTCCGTCACAGGGATCTTATGAATCGTAAGAGGTCGTGAGAGGAGATAAAATTTTCACAGAATGTTTATTTCTCTTGCCGCTGTAACAGCTAATAATAAAAAATTAAATAAATAACCAAATTAAAGGGGGCTTCCATACAAAAAACTAATTCTTTTGGCTATTTTTGCTCTGCGTCTGTAAGGCTGTATCTCTTGAACCACAATAGGTAAACACATGAAACTTTCTTTAGATAAGTAACACTTTAACAGCAATAACAAAAAATACTAAAAATATAATAAAGTTGAAAATTTAGCGATCAAGAGGTGCGAGATTTAAGGGGATATTAAGGGTCTCCCAACAGGTGAAAATTTTATTCTTTCATAAATTAACCTGATTTTTACGGTACGGACCCCTTCGTGTGCGAATCGACTCGCACTTGGCGGTTTGTTTATTTCCATTTACAAAAACAGCCTGCAGGTACACTTATGGACGCAGGCCTCCTCTTGATAAGAGCCTTATTGGCTTACATCATATGGGGGTAATGCCAATAATCCCCACGCTGGGCATGCGGGTTGGGGATCGCAGTAAGGTGGTAGAATTTTTGTGCAGAAGGCGCTACTGCCCGCTCCCCGGTGGATATCCCTTAATAGCCTCTTACGATATCCGCAGGAAAAGTTGGGGTGGTACAAATTCTAACTCAGCCCCACCACGGCCAATATTACCTATTCATTAGCTTATGTTTTAACGTGATCTATCTGAATATATTTATCTATCTAATCTTAATAGTAAATAGGAACATTTTAAGGCTTTATCAATACAGAATAAGAATATACGGTGACTACGTTACGAGTATATCGATGGGCCTTTTTGTACTAAACTATGACGTAGGATCACAGGAATTGCTACTGGAAAATACTTCAAAACGCAAAATCATCGGTATTGTATTGTATACTACCAAACTATACCTATTGCAGCATCAGAGAACGAGCAGCCTTGACATAAACGTACTTACTTCAAGCAATTTATTTTACTACGTTTATATTAAAAAAACAATGTTCAAGAAACGTACCAAGGCTGTATTTTGCAATCTTTGTTCCATTGTTTTGGTATCCGTAGGCGAATTATTGGTACTTTTTGACTTTCCAGTGGTTAATCGAAAGCTTCGGTTGAGGGAAGACAGAATGCGTCCGCGATGCCACTTGCTCGGCCCGTTGAGTACATCCATCATTACGTTTACATTGCAGTTGCAGCGGCCAGCGGTGACTCACGGACCAGCTCTTCACGCTATTAGTAAAGTGTGCCAAAAGGCCGGCGCCACACGTTGCGCATTCTACTTAACTTTAATTCTCCTACCCAATTAAAGCGCACGATAAACGACAAGCGATGGCCGAGAAGCATACACTAAACTGGTACACTAAAGTGTAATCTTGATGCATTCATACTCGTAATGCAAACACTGAGACGATAACAAGTTTATAGTTCCACAACCTTCGGAGTCTGCACGGGACTGTGCCACAAACGCGGGATTCTCGGATGATATAACACAACAGGAGTGACTGACCTCACCTTCACTAAACTTATATTTTATCGAACAACTTCTGAAAAGTTAGTAAGTATTGCAACACAACAAAGGACGCTTCCGATATTGCACACGATCGTGACAAAGAACGCGCTTAACCTCCGCAGTCCCAGCCGCCACTGGCAGTCAGTCGCTCGGTCGGCCAGAGTAGAGCAAAGTGAAGTGAGTTGTGTTACAAAATGAGCCATGAACGCGGAGCCGGGCGGTCATACACAGGCAGGGCCAGGGGGAGCCGAGGCAAGCCGCGCGCGCGCGCGGGTTGTGAGACGCGCACGTGTGTGCGCCTCCGGCCCCGGCTCGTACGCTATGATGTTTGCCTCCGTTGAGCCAAGTGGCTTTGTGCTTGTGTGCGTGCCAGTCCCCTCTTGTTTCGAAGGAACCCTGCCACGCCGCGCCGCCGGTGCTAATAGCCATTTGGCTCGTGGCGCGCCCCTGCCCAAAGCTGGGTTCGTTCGACTCGGGGCGCGGCGCACCCATTTCAAATGACAAATGCGAAAGCTCTACCACAAACTCTACCATTAAAACCCAAGTTTTCACAGAAATGGGATGGAACACGGAACCTTCTAACAAAATAGAACGAAAGTTAAAAAAATATTTATTTTTATGCGACATATCATGAATTTTACACAAAGTTTAAGCATCTGACGTATGAATCCATAATCATAATCACCCTGTGTCAAATTTAAGAACAGCAACAGTCAAGGGTTAGCTGTATCTTGTACTGATTCTAATTACCTTTTAGTACCTACGTAAATGATAGTTTTTTCAAGCGTGACAACATGAGAAGCCATCCTGATAGGTGACGCTTATCTGACCGCTACCTTTTGCAGATAAGATCGAAGGTTTCAGGACGTTTCCTAATTTACAAGTAGGTATATCTATTTGTGCATGACCTACATATTCATTTTGTCCTACTTTTATGGTGAAAGGAGGACCCACGCTTTTTAGGTTAGATCCCTACTAAATATCTCGGGAACAAAAACAGTTGCGCCGCTTTCTCTTGTTTTGTTCGTCTTTATGCAAAACAGCGCCCCTGCATCAAAAATAAGAAGCAGGTGCTATGAAATTGCTTTCGGTTGAAATTGCCCTAAAGAAACCCGAAAGTCGCAATTACTAAAAACAATATGATCTTATGCATCTAAACTGTTCTTTCACAGTTTTTTATAGTTCCGTTGCTTGAATGATGGTGAATTCGTCAATCGCTTAGGCTCGTCAAAATCTGTCATCACTACCGTCATCTATGATGATGATGAGTCGCCCAACATTGAAAATAAAGTAAATTAAAATAAATAAATAATGCTGAACAATTCGCACAGCATCATCTAGTCTCAAACTAAGCAGAGCTATGTGTGTTATGGGTGCTAGATAACTGAGTGCTTAGTATCAGTAACACACGGTCTCGATCCTTGCGATTAGCAATAAAATTGTGTTGAAAACGTGAATATAGATATGTAGTACAAGTCCGACCAGAAAAAGTAGAAATTAATTATCAAGGATCTAAAAATAAAAATACCGTAATAAACAAATACAGTAAATTTGTAGATTGTTTGTAGGCAAAATGAATTTGTGATTAAGTAAAAAAGTAAGCCCTTAACCGATTTCAAAAAAAGGAGGAAGTGCTCTATTCATCAGTATGGTTTTTTTAAGAACGTTGTCATTTATTGCTTGACAAATAATATATACTTTAGCTTAATTAGTATACTGAACCACAACTCAACCGCACCACGTCGCAGCGACAAAAAGTGGTAACGCAGCGCAGTGATTACGTCTGAATAGTGTCGCTGCCGTAGGCCAAGCGCAGCGATTGTTGTCTAGGGTAGTTATAAAACAAATTACACCACGTCGTCATCGAATGCTTATAACATTAGAATTTTGTTCCTTCAACTTTAATACATTTACGCAATGTTTGACTAAGCGGTGTCATTTTTGTTTTTTCTACCCTAGACAACAATCCTTGAGCTTGGCCTACAGCTTATTGCAGTTGCATTGTGGTAACTACAAAATTTCGATGTGGTTGCGTTGACGCAACGTTATGTTTTCGATGTGGCTGGGCGGTGGTGGTTAGTGCGCGGTGTGGCTGGTCGTTGTGTTGTGGTTGCGATTTGGTCGGTCGCGACCACTTGCGATTTGGTAGATCGCGACCACACACGATTGTGTTTTACGGCAAAATGTGGTCCTTATGAATGAAACTATTATTTTTCATACAAATTTGCACTCGACCACGCCCACGTGGTGTCGTTGTAACTCTTTGCGCCGCGTCTCTAGTTATTTTGAACCATTGCTGCGTGAAGGTTTTCGTCAGTAAAGTCGAGTTGTGAACGAGACGTCGTCGTCGTCGTCGTCGTTCGCTGCTGAGATGTACTGACCGCTGACGCTGTGCCTGGCGTTCAGACGTCGTCGACCGGAACATTAACGCTGAAATCGGACGTCACGTATAGCATTTATGAGGGCGCGCAATCGGCGTTCATAGGAGTGGGACAGAGCATACGTTTTTGGAGCGGCGGCGGCGGCGTGAAGGCAAAAATCAAGTTTTTGCTTATTTACAAGAAAACTACACAACTTATGAATAAACTGGTTCAAGGAACCAAATAATTAGTGATAACGTAAATCATTTCAATAGACCGCAGGGTTCCGAGACCTCGACCAAATTATGTGGAAACAGTGCTCTATTATAATTTTTATTATCGTATTTTTTCTCGCAATCGTGTTTTCACATTATAAACCAAACAACCAAATAAAAATAAATGAATTTAATGTAATTTGAGTTTTTTACTACGGGGATCTCGTGAGTTCTGAGATCTGGGTCTAGTTTGATAACAAAACCTGCTAGGTTCTCCTCTTAATATGAGACCGTAACCTAAGACTTTTTACCCGACTATACAAAAGGAGGAGGGTTGTAGCATAACATATTATTATTAAAGTCTGTAGCTTAAATTAAGGTACATTGATGCCTTTCGATATTTGTGGTAATCAGGTATCTTTTGGCAGTTCTCAAAAGTAGACAGTCCTAAAAAAAGCCTTCGGGATCAATAAACAGCCTCGCACATCTGTCGACTCGATCGGCAATGAGCAGGTGTTCTTTGGACCACCTGTTTCCCATTTTTTGTCCGTATCTTTTGAGGTACAAAGCTATGGCACAGATTTTATAATACTTTGCTATGGTTACCTTCTACTTATGTCTGACAGATGCAATGATTTGAAATACTTTTGCTGATAAGTGTTCAGTAATTGCTTGATTTGAGACCTAAGTATTTTTCTAATGGATTTTTAGTATGGTGTTGTTTTAATTTTGACCATCACAAAATATTTTTGGAAAATGTTTTTACAGCTTAAATTTTTGGTCTCAATTAAGGACATGGACAAGCCTTAAAATAACGGCTTACAAAAACTTTTCTCATAATTTGGCGTTGAAGATGCAGTTTGCACCTGCTTCAGAAAATTACCATAAGGACGTAAAATAACTAGTACTTACCTGCACAAATTAAATTACTTGAAAGTCTGAACTTTCGTAAGCATGAAGGAAACAGGGCATTAGTAGGTATACAGTTAACGGCATAAATATGTAGGTATACACTACAAAGTTACAAAAAGTAGTACCTATACCATCACGATCATAATTTTATCCAACCCAAGTCAAACTTTAAATTACAAATCCCGGAAACTATAGGTCCTGGGAAACTAGTGTTGGTACTTAAATGTATTTTTCGAGATGCTTGAAATTATCTATAAAAAGAATTTATTTTTATTGAATAAGCTTTGGTGACAAAACTCTTAAAAAAATAAATATTTTCACCAAAGTGAATTAAACACCATGAGTAAAACAGATTAAAACAAAAAGTATATCATGTATTATGAATCTCGTCCCAAAAAGTTATCTGAGCGTCTCTGGTCGGGCGACGCGTGACCCGAGAGCGGGCGGGTATCTGGCGCAGCGCATCAGCATTGCCATACAGCGGGGCAAGGCAGCCAGCGTCTTGGGGACGCTTCCGACTGGTATTGATAAGGATCAGTTGAGCTACCTGTAGATGGTTTGCCACAGTCTGCAGGTAGCTTAATTGTTTTAATTGTAAATACTAGTTCTATTTGTTTTTATTTTAATTGTAATTTTCTTTGTCAATAAAGATTACCAAAAAAAAAAAGAAAATGAATCTCTTAGCTTAAACAAAAATAATATTTTGTTTCTTGCATACATATTATGATTATTTTGTTGAAAATAATGATTGTGAGATTATTGATGTTTACTAATTTTTACTCATGTGCTTTATGTATACCTACATAATGCGTTCATTATTCGCATGGTAGATGTTCAAGTTTTTTCACATACTGTTTCCTTCCAAATCGATCTAAGTAGTGAATAACTATGTTATTATTAAGCACACTGATATTACCCCATGTAAAATCCAACGATCCTATCCATTCAAGGTTGTCAGGGTGAGATCGCTCTTGAGCGATAAGACCGCCAATTGTCGCTTATTCCATAATTATTCTTGTGTAAATTATTTCTATATAAGTTAAATGTGCAATAATGTGTTATCAATCTATCTATCCGTCTTGCTGCCACAAGCGCGGTCGGACTGGACATATTTTTGGACAACGCGTAAGCCGTATCAGAAATGTGATGTAAAATGTACCATTCTGATAAGATGCGGATTATACATATATATACGTACATATCTATACTCGTCTCTAGGTCCAAGAAATATTATGTAAACAAAGACATTTATGTATAAAAAGTTTACAAAAACTTACAAAGATAACAGAAAACAAGAAGGTAACAGCAAGGTAACCATAACAAACAAGAACAAAAACCTCTAGAACGCATAGATAGAAAAAAAATTAAAACTTAGTTTTATCGTAGTTATTTTCCACTTTACTTTGGCTGTTTTTGGAAAAAAACTGACTTGAGACAACTTATACTCTGGTCCACACGCCATGTGTATAATATATATATATATTATGATTCCCAAGATTACCATCTATCTATATATATATATAAAAGAAAGTCGTGTTAGTTACACTATTTACATATAACTCAAGAACGGCTGAACGGATCTCGGTGAAATTTTGCAGCGAGGTAGATGGTATCCCGGGGCCGGGCATAGGCTACCTTTTATTCCGGAAAAAAGCGTGCGAAGCCGCGGGCTGCAGCTAGTAACTGAATAAAACAATTACAACTAGTATATACACATATCTATTTCTTAAAAATCTAAGCCGTCACCAGAAGGCAGAGTGCCCAGAATGCTGGCAGCATTGCCACGTTGAATGGCAATGCTAATTCGGTGACCGAAAAAGAAGCCAGCATTCCGATCAAGATAAAAGGATATTTATCCCTCAAGATAAAAGGAACGAAAGTAAATTACCTAAATTTAAAATACTTTTCAATTATCAGGTTAAATGTAAACCCGCTTACATTCATCATGAATTATTTTGAATATTTACCTAAAAACCGTTTTTATACTTTACAAGAGTTCTTGGTACAGTAAGTAGATACTTAGTGCGTTCCCTTGTATATTATTTTATTGTCGTAGTTTAATTCTTACTTCGTAAAAATTGTTGTATAGAATCGTTAGTAGATTGTTTTAATAGGGACTAAACCAACCCATTTCCTGGTCTCCACGACGTTGTTATACTTCCGAGCGCAGCGAGGTAGAATTACAATACCGAATTAAAATGGGTGGTTTTGCCCCACTCTAATTTTCACCTAGATTGCGAGAAAATAAAACAATCAAACTAACCTTTACTAAAATAATGCACATGCTTTTCACTTCCCTACTTCACAAATTTGTCGTAAGTCTTTATATATATATTTCACGTGATTTCTACCGCAACAGATTCATATTAATAATTTATTTGCCCTTCTGTCCATTTGCATAATATATTTGTAACTTAATTTTCACATGAACACGTTCTCAATTAATTTAAATAAGCCACGTTAACCTTCAATTCAATTTGTAGTAAACAAAAAGAAATTTCGCGCTAACACAAACTTTCTTTAAATGTCTTTGTAACGCGCAACGGAAAGTACGCCTTCTACTCTGGAGGAAGGATCACCCTTCTTATAAACATCCAACAATCAACAAGAAGGCGCGTTCAGTAACATTATCAACATAATTTCTAATAAAATGTTATGTTCTTTGTTGATAGAACACCAATAAGTCGAGTTTGTATGTAAGAGGACGAATGGCTGATGATTTCACATAAAAATTCAAAAAAATAGTTTTTTGGCTTATACTCGAATTTTACTCCCGCTAAGCTACGCTATAATGACACGTTTTTTGAGCAAGAGAAGTGAAAATTTGTTTTTAAATCGTGTCGTGTTAGATTTAAGTTTTTTGTCTTACCTCTACTTTTGTTAGTTACCTAGTTACCTAATCAACATGTTGTAGTGCCCGAGGTGCCCCGGGTCCATGTTTGGAACTGTTTTCTATTATAAGATAATACCAACAAACAACATGATATCAATCTAAAACTGAGATTTTGAGATTTAAATGTTGCATGAAAATGGCTTGTACTATAATATGCTTGAAAACCTTTAGTAACTTGATTAGTACTATGATTAAAACTATCAAAACCAAAAATTGTTTCGAACTTCTGCGATTTGCTCCAATGATACCAGTGTCGTGAAATACTTTCTACCAATATTTCTACGGTTTTGTAACCCCTTTGTTTGAGTCTAGAATCGAGATATTATACGTATATAGCTCTCTGAACCTAACTCTGTAAATGAGACCCATAAAAAAATATGTCATCGTTGTAATTTTGTAAACCACAAAAATGACTGTTGTTATTCGAGTTGCGCGGAACAGCTTGAAGGCGATGCGATGGCAAATCTTAGCAGCGAGGCCATATGGCGAGTGCACCTGTCGGGGCCCGCGCCGGCTGCGTTGCACACGTGTGCAACTCGTGATGCTGCATCACTCATCCTTTTAAACACATTTATTTTTTTGCCTATCTCATACACATACATTATAGATTTCGAATTGTTATTGCTGTCTTATGAATACGGGTACGACTTTATGGGCAAATGTTTGTACGAATGTTATTTAGTACTTACGAATTTAATACGACTTATTCCAAAATCCATGACGTGACTGATCCATAGGGCTCCTGTCGTCCACGGATAGATTCATCATAGGAAACAATAGTGGTCTGGATGTATCAATATTATTAGGTACTAGTAGATTCTGAACAACATTTTGATATTAAAATATATATTTGATATAGTTAATATCGAGTATGGAATTTAATTATTTGATAGATTAAAGTGCTATTTTACCCAACAGTGGGGAAAAGGCTTTGATTTAATAACCCTTGTGGTAGAAGAACTAAGTTAGACAACCCACGGGAAGAGTTGGGGTGGTGCAATTTCTAAGCCGGCAAAATACAGCACAAAAACTACAATAAAAATTAAATCCAGTTGCATACGAGTTTACTTAAAAATGCCATTTAAACAAAACATTGCTGATTTTAAAGGTTCTTTTATTTTAGTAAGTTGTCCCGTTTCTCCCGCCTGCGTATATTCTGAGTCATTTCAAGACAAGAGTGAATAATTCGTGTTTTCTAGATCTTACTGGTGCATGTACGATCACTTCACATCGTTACTTACCAGCACCGGTGGTAGCATTGACATCCTAGACAAGGCCTTGTCAAAGCTAGGTTAAAGAAAAATGTCAAACAATGCGTAAACTAGTGAAATTGGAGGAATTCATTACATATATTTAAATATTTAACGCATCGGCTGACGAATCGATGTAGTTTTTGTCTATTTTTCTAGACAAGACCTTTTCTAAGACATGGCTGACCATGGCTACAGATGAGATTTTAAACAGACAAAGCTTTAAAAAAAACATACCAAAAGAGCCTGTGAATTATATAATAATCCATGCATAAACTTACTGCAGTGAGTACAGTGAGCTCGCCCAGCCATTCATTGAGCAGGGCTTCCGGATCGTCGTTGGCGGCGCCCGCGCCGGTCTCCTCTACTAGCGCCATCTGGAGATAAAAGCGAAATTAATTACCCAGGTACATACCTGAAACATCTGTCGTAGAGGAAAGGCCTGTCTGCGAAATGCCGTCTATTAAATTCAAAGTTTGTTTAAATTACTTGTAAAGTCTACTAGCTTCTATAAAAAAAGTTAGGTATACCTATTGTAGATGTTATTTCATGCTATTTTTATTATGGACAAGGAAGATTTGTAATCGACTCTAGATCACATAATTTGTTAACACATATTTTACTTTAGGGTTCCGTACCGTAAAAATCAGGCAACCTTTTCAAAGAACATTAAATTTTCACTTGTTTGAGAGCCATTATATTTTTCACTTTATTTAATTTTTAGTATTTATGCTTATTACAGTTGAGGTGTTACTTATTTATAGAAAGTTTCATGTATTTCATGTGTGTACTATTGTGGTTTAAGAGATACAGCCTTGACAAACGAAGACCGTTTTCTGTATGGAAGCCTGCTTTGAATACCGATATTTATTTTATTTTTATTATTTGCTGTTAAAGCGGCAAAAGAAATACACATTTTCTAAAAAAAAAACAAATATCTACCACTTACGGTATGGGGAGATAGAACCCCGGGGCAGACGGATGGACGGACGGACGGACAGGGGAGGCTTACTAATAGGGTTCCGTTTTCACCCTTCGGATACGACCCCCTAAAAAGCTTTAGATACCTAAGTAAGTTTGTTAGGAACTAAGATAAAATAAGTTTTAACCTTTCTCTTTCCAGATAGAACTAACAGTTTATTGCCAAATGACTGAGATTTACATAATCGTTTATTAAATAGCTAACAGCTTTATAACGCGCACGTGTACAACGTGGGCCACGTTATACACGTGCGCGTTAAATGGATGTTTTTGTCCCTCGGCTTTCTTTGCTCACTGGTTCGGGAGCGCACGCACGCAAATATATAGATCGTTTGTCTTCAAATAGGTACACAAATGACAAATATGTATACAAAACGCACTCCGCGAGCTTCGCACGCTTTTTTCCGGGACATAAAGTAGCCTATGTCTACTATATATACTATATCTTATATCTACCATCTACCTCCCTGCCATATTTAACCGAGATCCGTTCAGCCGTTTAGGCGTGAAAAGGTAACAGACCGACAGACAGACAGACAAACAGAGTTACTTTTGAATTTATAATATTAATAGTAAAAAATTGTAAATAGTATGAATATACTTATTTAAATGCATAAGCTATGACTAGGGCATCAGAACCGGTTTTCCCCGGATCCGAAAGAACCGGGAATACCGGGCTACAAAAAGAACCGGTTTTCAAAATATTAAGAACAGGGTTTTCGGTTTTTTCGATTCTTTTAAAAATTTGTGAATATCGCTGAACAATTGAGAAAACAATACAATAAGCGACGCTTAACTCAAGTAACTCGAGCAACTCTGAAATACTTGACCAATCAAAGTATTTTCAGATTATTGAAAACGAAGATACGACTGTGTTTTCCCGGCATTCAAGTGAAGATATGTCCCATGAAATAGTGTATCTTCTTCAACGCACAAACAGAACACAAACCTATTTGTATATCAGTGTCAGGAACAAGGCAGGAAGCTTAATCTCATGAATATTTAAAAATGAAGAGTAACTTATCAGACAATTCAAAGAAGCTGCTACTGCGAGATAATCTACGCCAAATGATTTGTATGTTACCGTGAGGTTCGAAATGGCACTAAGCAATCAAATAATATCCAAAAAATTCCCGAAGGAAGTCTTAAAGTGTTTCGACTCCTACATCATTTGACCTCGTGGTGTAATTGGTTAGCGCAGTCCCGACGAAGTAAAAAAAAAAATTGGGATATTATTTGATTTCTTAGATATTACCCTAAGTGTGAGAAATTTCTAAGATTTTATTATTATAGTGGTGTGTAAGCCAGCACGCACCACTATAATGGAAAAAATCTTAGAAATGACATTGATCGAAAATGGTAGTCAACGAGGCCGTTATCTGTCGCTGGCTTATCATTTGATGACCATCCCACCTACCAGTGTGGAGCTGGAACGTGTATTTTCATCTGCTGGTATAGTATATTAAATTATATATTAAATTTATTTACAAATGTATTCTCGGGGGATTAGTATTTATACAGCAAAACTTAAAAACAGTGTTAAATTAAGCGATTCCAAGACGGTGTTTAGTTTTTTCAAAACATTCAAATTATGATACTACTACATCTATTTAAAACTTATGGTACAGAAAACATGCCCTTAAAATTACTTAAGAGGGCGCAATGCGCGCCATTTTGTGAAAATAATAGAAGTAGGATTTCGCGTACATAGGGCAGAGCAGCGGGAGAAAGCATACGTTTTTGCAACAGCTTAAGCGCAATATTTACAAGAAAACTACGCACCTTATGAAGAAACGAGTTCAACGAAACAAACATTTTTTAATAACCTACGAAACAGAAGATAAGTCATTTCAATAGACCGCAGGGTTCCTGAGATCTCGACCAAATTAGAGGTATTTGCCCTTTAACTCGATGCTGCTGTGAAAATTTGGTTTGTAGAAGAGGGATTTAACATGTCGAGAGGTCTACTTCTTTTTTAGGGTTACGCACCCGAAAAGTGAAATCTGAACCCTATTACTAAGCCTCCGCTGTCTTTCCGTCCGTCCGCCTGTCACAGGGCTCTTTCTCATGAACCGTAAGGGGTAGACAGTTGAAATTTTCAGATTATGTGTATTTATTTTACCGCTAAAATAACAAATACTAAAAATAAAACAAATATCCAAAGGAAAGGGAGCTTACATACAAAATACTTATAATTTTGGCTGCCTTTGCTCTTCGTTTGTCAAAGCTGTATCTCTTGAACCACAATAACACATGTCATGAAACGTTCTATAAATAAGTAACACTTCAACTGTAATAACAACAAATACTTAAAATATAATAAAGTTGAAAGGTTAAAGGTGTCTCCAAACAAATGAAAACATGATGTTTTTTGAAAAACTTGCCTGATTTTTACGGTACGGAAGCCTTCGTGTGCGAGTCGACTCACACTTGGCGGTTTATTATTTAACTCAGAGAGTCGAAGCGAAAGCATCTAACTAAAGTTTAAATTACAAGCACACCTCTATGATAGGTCCCAACATAAAAGAACGAAAGTTTAACGACACTTCAAAAAAACCTTAATTTAATTAAAAAAATACTAAACTTTACTGAGCCTTTAACTTTTCGTTACTGTTATTAAATAACAATATTGAAATATAGAAAGTTTGGACATTTGTGCCACCTCGGCCCTTTCGAATCGACCTTTTTGCTACGTTGAAGTAGATATGCTACTATTGTGCTGCAGATATAAGTAAGGTGGATTATTTCGACGGGGTAGTAAGCTCTTTAACCGGTGTAGTTACAGGAAAATGGTCTTAGAACACTATCCTTTTTGAGAAATTTTCATCCTTTACAGATATAAAAAAAATACAGTTAGCAAAATATTGGCAAAAAACATTAATTACCCTTGGACTCCATATAAAATGTAGGGGAAACGTTTTATGCGATTTCTGAGTTTTGTAGTGCTCTAACCTCAGTTGGTCCTATAGATGTTTTTGACCAATACAAGAAAGAGGATCGACTGGCATCAAAAAAAGTTTTTACACAAAATGCCCATTTTTTAGTTAGCTGTAATATTTTTTTTAATGTGTGAATGTGGTTGTTAATTTAATATGGATAGTCTCCTAAGACAATATTCCTGTAACTACACCGGTAAAGATGGATTTTTTCGAAGGGCAGTAAGGGGAGGTCCCTTACTGCCCTTCGAAAAAATCCATCTTGTATATTCTATTATATTATTTCCACGAGAGAAAGTTCTATTACTTAATAGTACTACAGCAATAATATACAAAAAACATGGGATCGTGACTAGGTCAATCCAGATAAGTATTTGGAGTCGTGAATGAGCCGAAAACGCTGTAAGCTTGTTTTTTTCTTTTGACATAGTTTCAATTAGCTCCAAAACAAGCGTAACTTCTGTTATGGCTACCAGATGACAGATATGGGAACTGCTATGTTTTAATAATACCCTTGCCCAGCAGTGGCATAGCGTAGGTTAGACAAAACCGCCAAGTGCGAAATTACAATCAAATAATAAAAACAAATTAGAAGTAGTATTTACAATTGAAACTGTTAAGCTAACTGCAGACTGTTGCAAACAATCTACAGGTAGCTCAATTGGTCCACATCAATACCAGTCGGAAGCGTCCCCAAGACGCTGGCTGCTTTACCCCGCTGTATGGCAATGCTGATGCGCTGCGCCAGATACTCACCAGCTCTCGGGTCACGCGTCGTTTCGACCAGACTAGACGCTTTGAAGTATTGTGTAGTAGCAGATTATAAGTTTTGCGCACATTGCACGCCATTTGCTATGAACCCACGCTAAAACAATATACGAATCAATTGTCGTTTTGGAGGAGGTCTTTTACTAAAAGCAACATTATGTCGATCGATAGACTACAAAACTACAATTGATTCATAGTTTCTTGTAGCAAAGATTCATAGCAAATGGCAAATCTTGCAATGTGCGCAAAACTGCTATCTAAATTACTTGTAGAGCCTAGAAAATAGTAAAAACACATTTTTTTTTAGCGTCACTAATCAGCTTAAGTATACTTTTGCTCTTAAGAGGGCGCAATGCGCTCCATTTTGTGAAAAGAATAGGCATAGGATTTCGCGTTCATATGAGCGGGACAGAGCAAATATTTTTAGAACTGCGTAAGCGCAAAAATCAAGGTTTTGCTTATTTACAATAAAACTACACATGTTATGAAGAAACTGGAACTGGAACCAAATAATTCGTTATAATAACCTACGAATCAAAACATTAATCATTTCAATTGACCGCAGGGTTCCTGAGATCACGACCAAATTATGTGCGAAATGGTGCACTCTCACGATTTTGTTTATCGTTCATTCAAGGAACCAAACTTTTTTTAATTTTTATGTTCTTTACCACGAGGACCCCGTGAGTTACTAAGATCTCGTCCTAGTTTGACAACCAAACAAGTTAGGTTAGATATAATAATAATATGCTTTTATTTCAGACACTATACAATTACATTTAAAAATAAAATAGTCAGGTAAACAATCAAATCAACACAAGTACAAATTAACAATACTTTATGTACCTATCTAAGCACTCAGGATGCTAGTTCCATCCATCGTTTGTATATATCTGTTTGGATCAATATGTTACGTTTATTTGAAAACCGCATTCACATTATATCCACTGCATCAAGAGAATACCACAGCTTTCTCCTAAATATATCCTATTAGGTTAGGGGGAAAGTGTAGCGCAGTTGTGGAGATAAATTAACAGTTTCAATTTAATGTGAGTGGTCATCAATAGTCTGAGATGCGGGCCGACTGGGCCGGCCGACATGAGCCTGGCAGTCATCAAACGTCTGCGGTGTGGCATCATACACGGTCAATACGATCTACGTTTTAACAAACTTTAATTTAACTTGCCTTTTATTAGTATGTATGTACGTATGTATGCCGACAAGAGCCTGGCAGTCATCAAACGTCTGCGGTGTGGCATCATACACGGTCAATACGATCTACGTTTTAACAAGCTTTCATTTAACTTGCCTTTTATTAGTATGTATGCCGACAAGAGCCTGGCAGTCATCAAACGTCTGTGGTGTAGCATCATACACGGTCAACACGATCTAAGTTTTAACAAGCTTTCATTTAACTTGCCTTTTATTAGTATGTATTTACGTATGTACGCCGACAAGAGCCTGGCAGTCATCAAAAATCTGCGGTGTGGCATCATACACGGTCAACACGATCTACGTTTTTAAATTTTTTTTATTGAACTTGTCTTTTATTAGTATGTATGTACGAATTGTTCCTTGCACGCTGATTCCTCTAGAGTCGATTCCCGTAATGTCGACACTTGTAAAGACGACCGCCCTTGTATATACCTAACAGAGATCTTGCTTTTTCGCGGTGTACATTCGGCAGGGCGTAATACGTAGGTATGTGTGGGACAAATCTTGCAAATGAATTTGAGATCAGTTATTCTCAACCGATTGAGCTGACATTTAGCATACTTGTGTGAGTTCGGTAGCAATGCAATGGTATGGTACCATCGAGCTGGTTTGACGATGGGAACAGAAGATGGCCATAGGAACTCCTAAACGAAACGACGCCGTAACCCCGTCGACTTTGGGTTTGTTGGATTTGTCTTCCGAAGTACTTTGGTCCTAGATGATGAGGTCCTGATGATGCAGCCGGAAGGAGGCCCTTTGGCTTCACTCAGGCTCCATCATCAGTAGAGCCTATGTACTACTAAACGAAACGACGTAACCTTGAGTTTGGGCTTGGTGGATTTGTCTTCCCAAGCACTTTGGTAAAAGCTTGTTTATAGTATTTATTTTTAATATAATTTTTTTTTTATTTTTCAATGTGGCTTTCGTGGCACTGCGGTCATTGGATAGCCTGGGTGTGCGGAGCATTGATGCAAAAACATAACATTCATCTGGGCGAGCACCTGCACAGCTAAAGGAGCTAAGAACCATCACCGTGAAGAAAATCCTAGTTCCTATCAGCAAAGGTTCGTGCCGAACTATGAACGCAGCAGCTTCAGGGGGTTCACCCCTGAAGCTGTCACATCAAGTAGCGATCACAATACAGATAAATAAAGTAAATTATTAGTGCAGTTTTTAGATAATTAAGCACTAAATGTAATGCTAGTCCGAGTATACAACATAAAACAAGCCATGGTTTTTAGACAGACGGCCGGCCGGGGCGCATGGCGGGCGTAGTGACGTAGAAGATTGAGTGACGTACCAGTTCTATGACTAGAAAGTAGTTACTGCGAAAATGTTTCGTTCGAATATCATTCACTCAATGCAAAATTCGAGTAGAAAATTATACCAACGCAACGGCATTTATAAGTAAACTAACTTTTACCCGCAACTCCGCATGAATTTTTACGGAAAAAAAAAATAGTCAACATGTTAATTCAGATCTAGAACTACATCTATGCAAAATTTAATCCTAATTTGTTCAATGGTTTTGACGTACAGAAGTAACAGTGTGACACGTTTGATACCAAGAATCTGCAAAACTACTGATCTATTATATAAATGAAAATTGGCGTAAATTTAATACATAATGTGATTTAATAAAAAGTTACTTTTTATCTGGGAATAGCGCGAGCAAAGCTTCGCGCAGAAGCTTGTTAAACAATAGTATTAAAATTAGAAGATTGGTTTGGTTTAGGTATGTAAATAAAAATCCTGACAACGGCTCATGTTGCAAGCTACCTTTAGCTTTAATTAACTACCTAGCCTGCTGCGTAGTCTTCTTAATGCTAATAGGTTTTGTGGATAGGCTTATAGAGGTATATAACACTGTGTTACAGATAACAACGCCCTCCTTACAAACCAGAAGTTAATTATTACTAATTCATACAAAACATTCAGCTATTGATTATATTTTAATGTCCAAAGTCTAACCTCTAAGGCCAGTGTCATTCATGGTAAGTACCATGAGTGAGTGTGAGTGTGAGAGTGTGTGTGAATTTGCATGCCTGTATGACAAAGTGTGGGTATGTTGAGAACGGTGCTCCTGAGGACGCCGGTCTCTACCGCAGTCCGGGCAACAGGAGCAGCCAGGTGTGTGTAAGAGTTAGTGTTTTTGAGTTTTGTGTGGTCGTTTTCATTTGACAACTTTTATCGAGCCTCCGTCTCTTCGTATGTCAATGACTGTTCCGCGGCCACTCGAGACATTTGATTTTTTTTAATTAATAAAATAAATAAAATAAAAATTTGTTTTACACTTGAACCGGGTAAGGGGTAAAAGAGTAAGGGGGGTAAGGGGGTAAGTGTCAAAATGTTTGCAGCAACGGTAAAATTGTTTAATTCGGGTGTTTCTATGGACAATATTATGTCTTTACATAAGAAAACACTTTTAAGTTGTAACCTATAATCAGTCATCTGGCTTCCATTGTACTTTTAAGCCCTGTTCAGTTTGTTAAGGATACAGTGCCGTTCATCGATATGTAACCCAATCTGTTAAGTTGAAAGTCAATTTCTATTAATATAGAAATGTTTCTTTCTGGATAATTAAGATAGCAAGCTATTCTTTATCAAAACTAATTTGAAAACTAAAACTTATGTAAATCGAGACTTGTATCAAACAGGTTCCATGTCCCGTATTGTAACCTATTTGGGGGTTAACTATTGATGAACACCACTGTACTTAGAAAAATGCAACTAAACCCAAAGCTAAGTCAGGTGGCGACGATCTATTTAAATTTTAAATTGATTACATAATAAATGCAGCGAAACTTGAAGTAGGCCCTATAAATCATCTGGAAGTTAACTGCGATAAAGTTTAATAAAACGTCTTTTAAATACCTTTAATAACAAATAAATTGCAATAAAATAATATAAACACATTAGAACTAGTATTTACAATTGAAACTATTTAGCTAACTGCAGACTGTGTTGCAAACAATTTTTTTTATTGCACACATTTAACAAAAGTATACAAAAGATGGGCTTAATGCCGATGGCATTTTCTACCTGCCAACCACACATGGTAGAAATAAAACAAAAAGGCGTGCTATAATTAAACTAAGCTAGATAAACTACAGCAATTAATAATAAAACTTGCACTATATAATAATACATATAATATATATGTATATATATTTATAAATAAATAAAACACTCACACAACAATCTACAGGTAACCCAACTAATCCATATCAATGCCAGTCGGAAGTGTCTCCAAGAAGCTGGCTGCATTGCCCCGCTGTATGGCAAAGCTGATGCGCTGTGCTAGACGTGTATTTCACGTTGAGGTCAAGAACTCGAGTGAGGCTAAGGGTACGGTATAAGGGTGCATAGCCACATTACTGGCACATGACTTTATAGACACATAACAGCAGTTCGGTACGTAGAGCTGCATATTATTACTGCACAGAAAGTATTCAAAACACTGCACGTTCTTATGAATGATATTTAATTAGTGAAATATCCTAACTTGCGTAGAAAAATATTTAGAAACTTGGATAATTGTAAGTACAGGTATAGGTACACGAACAGTTTGGAGCCTTTCGTAAGTACACAACTTAACAACGGGTTTGGTTCTCAAACTAGGCCTAGATCTCAGTACCCATTGCACGGGATCTCCGTGGCAGAAAAAAGTCGAATTACATAAAATTCTAAATATTTTCTTTGGTTCCTTGAATATGAAAACACGATTGAGAAAATAAAATACGATGATAAAAACATGAATGTGCACTATTTCACACATAATTTCGTCGAGATCTCGGGAACCCTGCTATCTATTTTTTTTCATCTTTTCTTTTGTTTATAAAGAATAAACAATAATATTTTTTTTTTGTTTTTGTAAAGAACCAAAACAATCACAGTATACAATAAATTTTGTACCATACAAACCTTGTTAGGTTGGTCTCGGTATTCACATTCGTTTTGTCTTTACTTTGTAAAAAATAGCTAATTTAGGCCTACCGCAGTATGTGCATACCGCAGTGTGGAAGGACGGCCGCCTTTGCCTGCTTCGGAAGGAGGGACGTCCTCCAGACTCACCCTCCGGTTACAGACCAATTATTTTGCTTGACGAGATGGGTAAACTTCTCGAGCGCGTAGTGGCTGCCCGTATAGTCGAGCATTTGGCAATAGAGGGTCCTAATTTATCAGAGGAGCAATATGGCTTTAGGGCCGGGCGCTCGACCATCGATGCTCTTCTGCGACTCAAGCACATCACGCAGGAAGCCGTTGCACAAGGGGAACGTGCTTTGGCGGTATCTTTAGATATCGCCAACGCCTTTAACAGTCTCCCCTACGCGTGCATTGATGAGGCACTGCGTTTTCACACAGTGCCACTCTACCTCCGACGGTTTGTAGAGCACTACCTAAGGGAGCGGGACGTTCTTTACATTGATAAAGACGGTAGAGTCTGTGCCAGGCGCATGACTACCGGTGTTCCACAGGAGTCAGTAATGGGACCCTTACTCTGGAACATCGGTTACGATTGGGTCCTTCGCGGTCCCTTGCTTCCCCGGACACATGTTATCTGCTATGCTGATGATACCCTGTTCATCGCCCGGGGACGCAGTTACGAGGAAGTTGCGCACCTGGCCTCAGTGGGCTCAACTCTCCTGGTTGGCCGCATTCAACTCTTGGGGCTAAAGGTGGCTCTACACAAAACAGAGGCTCTCCTCTTCTATGGTAGAGGTGGTAAGCCACCAACTGGTGCCTATATTGTGGTGGATGGCGTGCGGATCATGCTAACGACCCGCATGAGATACCTGGGGCTTACGCTGGATAGAGCTTGGAAATTTACTGAGCACTTCCAGCTGCTGACCCCCAAGATACAAAGTGCGGCGGGATCTCTCGCTCGCCTCTTACCTAATCTAGGTGGACCTAGAGTATCCTGCCACCGTCTATTTACAGGGGTTATCCGCTCCATGGCCCTATATGGAGCGCCAGTGTGGGCGGACGCTCTAAAAGCGAAAAACAGGGCTCTTCTGCGAAAACCGCAGAGATTAATGGCGATTAGAGCGATACGCGGCTACCGCACCGTGTCGTATGGGGCTGCCTGTGCGCTCGCGGGATTTCTACCATGGGATCTAGAAGGAAAGGTGCTTGCAAAGTTGCACGAGCACAAAAAGGAGGAACAGGCGCAAGGGCACCGACTGGCTCCTCAGGAGGTCCATTATGAGCGGGAACAAGCGAGGGAGACTGCTATCCAAGAGTGGGTCGAAGAACTGGAGTCCGCTCGCTATGGCCGGTGGACTATTGACGCCTTACGTCCTGTCTTGGGAGAGTGGGTGCACCGGAAATATGGTGCTCTTACGTTCCAACTGGTGCAAGTACTGACTGGACATGGTTGTTTTGGGCGGTACCTGCACCGCGTGGCTAAAAGAGAGGCAACTCCTACCTGTCATCATTGCAGCGCCCTCGAGGATACAGCACAACATACTCTTGAGGAGTGTAGTGCTTGGTCGTCGCAGCGTCAGGCGCTGGAAAGAGTTGTTGGTCAGGACCTCTCGCTGCCAAGCTTAGTGAATGCCATGCTTGACAGCGAAAGAGCCTGGGAAGCCATGGTTTCCTTCTGCGAAGATGTCGTCTCTCAGAAGGAAGCAGCGGAGCGAATCAGGGAGGAAAACCCTCAAGCTGAGCCGCTCCGCCGGCGGAGGACCGGAAGAAGACGACGGCAATTCCATCGCCTTCTTCCGCTCGATGGAGACCAGCTGGGTGATGGTACGAGGACAACCATCCCAGCATTGCACAGGCCTCTAACGGAGAGGAACGCCCTAAATACTCCAGGACATACCTCGCCCTCGGACCAACAAGAAGGATCCGTCCAAGACGGATGATCACCGACAGGGTAGCGGTCGAATCCAACCGGGAACCCGCAACCGTGTCAAGTGCCAGTGTGACGTCAAACGAATCGTCTGGTGACGAGTGGTCTGACGACGCTCTGGCACTAAGGTGAGAGAGGAAGTATCGATGGGTTTTTAGTTGGTATGTCACTAACTACTAACACTGTTAGTAGCTTAGTGGAGAGCCCAAGATACCCCTCTAGCCCTCCTCAGGCTAGAGGTAAAGCGTAATCAGCATTTTCCCATCGAAAAAAAAAAAAAAAAAAAAAGCCTACCGCAGTAACATCTGACCATGTATTAGGACATCTGTGTACATGGTGTATTAGTACAGATGTCCTACGAATGCAATTCCCAAAACAGCTAAAAGTAGATCAAAAATGATTGATGTTTGAAAATGTGGCCAAAATATTTTCGTTACTAAATGGCAGCCATTTGCAATTTTCATTTCCACGTGTGGTTTTGCTAGACTTTAACTCGTCATTATTATTATCTATTTATTTCAATGGTACGCAAGTTATCTTATTTCACTCTTGGAAATATTGCCTAGTTTTTTTGTTTCATTAAAACTATTCTCCATTAATCTTTGGAACAAGCATACGAATTCGAAAATTATTTTTGCAATATATAGCCAGATCAATGGAACTGGCTACATAATGAAATTTGGCAGGGAGGTAAATGGTATCCCGAGGACGGACATAGGCTACTATCTATCTCGGAAAAGACCGTACGGAACCGCGGGCAGCAGCTAGTTAGGTACATATGCGTGAATTAGCTAATCAACTCGCTTCTGTCTCGTTCAAGTAAGTAAGTACCTATGCTTGTGCATGCATTGCAAGACAGTGAAGTTGCGAAAGCAAGGTTGTGTGACGTATCGTAACAATGTTTTGTAGAAGAAGCATAAGTAATACATTAACATACCCGATATGTGTCTACGAGAGGTTGGCAAATGTCTATATCTAATTCACTCAAATAAATGTATCACAGCTGGATGCGGGCAGTGCAGGACCGGTCATAAGCGGTCTATGAAGATACATTTGTACTACACCTGGTTGTTTTTGGGCTAAAATTATTGGGACATTTCAATTTAACACCCAATATTTGAACCCTATCTGTGTTTTCATATAAAATGGTCGTGCTTTTCTGACGAGCATATTGGTATATTAACTGTTTCACTTACTAGTAATATAAAACTTAATTATCTATTTTTAAGAGATTGAGTAGTTGTCAACATTCCTCCTTCAACTCAATCCTTTCAAAATAATTATCTGTGGCCGTATAAGTAATTTGTTTTATTAGTTAAATGTCCAATTTGTGTATTCCCTTAGTCACGGCATCACTCGTGAACAGCTGGACCGATTTAGTTATTTTTTTTGTTGTGTTTGTTATAGTCAGGAGAAGGTTCTTATAAAATAAAATTAAGAAAGTTGCGCGGAAAATTAGAAAATTTAAGAAAACTTGACGACCCTAATACCATTCCGAATTCAATACCTATTCATAGTTAAGGTAGGACAACGTCTGGCAGGTCCGCTAGTTTCGCATAAAAAATGTTTTTATCTACGTATCAAGCATAAATATAATTTTGAAAACGTCGCGTTAGCCCATAGCATCACCTTAAGGTAAGTATTTCACAATAATTTGGTCATTGTTTTGAGCGGTTGCCATATTGGCAACCAATTTTATTGTGAAAATGGTTTCTTCCAAATTACTCTACCATTTTAGTCACGAGTCACGATAGTAACCATTCGATTCGCATAATGTTGATTACTCACTAAGTTTCGTTCTCAAGGGCAACCATATCAAATTTCACAGTTTGGGTCAATTAAAAAACAGGAGAAAGACAAATCTTTAGAAGTACCAAGTAGACGAAAATATCGACTGATTTAGCCGTGGGACAAATTTTGTTTAATTTGCAGGTGTTAGGCGTACATGTAGTACCTAAGTATTATCATTCACCTGGTAGGTATATAACAAATATATAACCCGTAATTACACAGATAGATTATTATAGATAGCTCAACTGTTTCTTTTGTAAATACTTATTTATTTGTGTATAAGCAATTTGCATTGTACATAAATTAAATGACGTTGTTCATAACCTTATAGCCAAGCATCATCATAACAAAAACGATACAAAGCAGAATTATAATCCAATTTCTTTGCTCAGTTTTCATTAACAGCGAGTAGAGCAAAGCGAGTGAAAATAAAAACCTCGAGTATGCTACTAACTTGTAACTAACTAGACGAACGGTAACACAGTTGCAGACGATTTATTTTTGGGAAACTACAGGGCGCATTTTTACCCCAAAAATCATATTTGCAGGTCAAATGGAAACACCGCGGGTGTTGATTTATTGAATGAAAACCTCGCAAAATGTACGTATGCAATTAAATTTTAGCAATCTATACGCGCGGTGGTTTCAGCCATTTTATTTTACCGAGAACCTAACAGCCGCAACAGGACGCAAACTCAAAAAATCGGTTTCTAAACAAAATGGCAAAATATTTAATCATCTCGTGTAAACATGCAAAATAAATTGTTGAAATACTCTATTGTTCATATGGAATATTCGAACTTTACAAGGGCGGGGCGGTAACGTTCCGTAGAAGGGGGATAGAGGAGAAGCGGGAAGCGGGGCATGGGGTGGGATATTGATCGGAAGGGGGAAGGCTTCTGCACCATCAGCTTAGTGGTTGCATTGCAGCTCCGGAAATTCGCTTTCCGAGAAATACGTGAAACGCCTGAATGGGATGGGTTGTATGAAACTGCGTGAAACTACGTTAGTATTATTATTATTATATTCTCTGGTGAAACGTTGCGAGGTATAATGCTTGAGTACTTCATAGGTACACAGATAATACGACACTAGTATGGCTCAAGAATTATGGTACAGAATGCCTTTCTAACGGAGAACCGTGGACAAACAAAAGAGCATTATACATTGTTAAATAATACGACAATGCTCCGTCCACGCATTTTTTTTCTTTGACTGAATGAAACGCAAATTAGCGGGACTAACGAGAGCTTCGATATTTATCAAGCTGACGGATTACGTAATCCGTCAGCTTGCGTATGAAGCGTATGAAAAATAGTATTCTTTAGTTTTTTGTATGATCGTAAGCCCTCACACTCGAGGCAATTTCTAAGATTTTTTTTAATTATTGGTATATTATTTTATTTCTTAGTATTCTTTCATCAAGTCAAAGAAAACAATGCGTGAACGGAGTACATAATAAGAATAATCTTTGTGTGGTTTGTTTGTCTCATTAACAATCGCTCTATGGTACCATAAGTGGTTGTATCTATGAAACACATAGATAACAATAACTCAAAATTAGTTTCTTATTTATTAGAACCCAAATTGTTATTTTTTTATTTAATTCTTAGTAATACATTTAGAACGAAGAACACTAAGTTAACATTTTGCTTAGCAAAATGCATCATTTTGTACAAATAAGCAGCTATTTGGAATTATGAATTTAATTAATTTAAGTTTCCCATCAACATTTGGAAACATCGCTGAACAAAACGCAACATCATCGGGTTGGATGCACCATTAGGTACTGTCAACGTAAGTACAATCATTTGTATAACAAATAAATTCCAACAAAAGCGTTATCTTATCAAGTGCTTAAGAAGCGTTTATGCGTTATTTAACTATAAAAACTAGTGTAGTTTGAAGTTTCATATGGTTCGTAGTAAACCCGCTTACATCCATGATAAATTTATTTATGACTTAGAAATTAAACTCAAACATTTTAGGGTTGCATGCATGTAGTTCTAGCGGCTCGTGCCATGCAAGGGTGGCCCCTTGCATGACATGAACTGCGAGTGTGGATAAGATACTAAAAACACAAAACGTGCAAAAAATAAACATCAACGTAACTCACTGCCACCTGGCCTTTTCATGTTCTTCTCTTTTAATTTATTTGCTGGCAATCTGCCAATTCCGCTTATGGTTATTTTTTCCACGACCAAATGTTTCCAATGCAGACCTTTAATCAAAACATTTTGCAATAACCTTCGCGCTCAAATTTTCGAAATAAAAAAACTTAAACGGTATTGCCAGGTATAGAACTTATTCTATGAAAAATGTGCGCCTGATCCATTTGGTTGTTTTGGCGTAAAGAGGCAAAAAACATCCATCATTAAATCTATACATCCAAACTTTCACAGTTATGTGAATAAGTTTTGGTTTACATACATATATCCATCTCAAAATTTAAACAGCCAAACCAAAGTCAAACTTTCGCATTAAAGCGAGTGATGTGATATAATACAAAAGAGATTTAACTCGAATACCTAAATCAAAGCGTACAAGCGTTTTCTACGAGTACAACCTTTGTAGTAAATGGGTGGGTGGGTGAAAAGCGAGGTATGGGGCCGGTGTTTTGGTACGACCAAGACCTTTATTATCGGTGCTTTTGACCTGCCGTATTTCTCATCAAATAATTGTGCGAGTAATTTTCACTATACCAAGCGAAAGTTAATCAATCTATATCTAGCGGTCAGGTCATCAGCACTCATGTAAAATGAAATTAAAATATTTACTGAAAAATAAATAGCTCAAGAAAATTGAAAGTTTAAAATTGAAACAATTGTTAAAGATTATTTATCGCGTACCTTATGTTTTATTTTCCCCTACGTTTCCATCGCGTTGCAGCGATCGTGGTCACGGGTCGACACAACGGGATCGTGGTCACGGGGCGACACAACGGGATCGTGGTCACGGGGCGACTCAACGGGATCGTGGTCACGGGGCGACACAACGGGATCGTGGTCACGGGGCGACACAACGGGATCGTGGTCACGGGGCGACACAACGGAATCGTGGTCACGAGGCGACACAACGGGATCGTGGTCACGGGGTGACACAACGGGATCGTGGTCACGGGGCGACACAACGGGATCGTGGTCACGGGGCGACACAACGGGATCGTGGTCACGGGGAGGACACGATACCATTACATGTTAAGTCTCATAAGTTCATAACTCTATGAGACTCTCTATCATCCTTCCTGATTTAATTTCCAGTACCTACCTACTCAGGTATCCAGTACCTGAGTAGGTACTGGAATTTAAATCAAATCAGGTACTTCACATCGGGATAAATCAGATAAGTACAGAGAAAACATATTTTTTATAACATCTCATTACCTCGCACAAATAACTGTTACTTGCATGTAAAAATCAATGATAGATGACGATAATAGAGGTAGAGACCGCTCTTGAGCCACAAGACCGCCTTTTGTCACTTATTTTACAACGGTTTCTTTTGTATATTTGTTTCTAAGTTAAATGTTTAATAAAATAAATAATTTTCTACCTACATATATATATATCTAATTAAATTACGTAATTTAAATAATAGTTAGAGACTCATAGCTCTCTCACCGGGTTTTTAAAAAGTTATCTGAGCGTCTGGTCGAAGCAACGCGTGACCCGAGAGTATCTGGCGCAGCGCATCAGCATTGCTATACAGCGGGGCAATGCAGTCAGCGTCTTGGGGACGCTTCCGACTGGTATTGATATGGATCAGTTGAGCTACCTGTAGATTGTTTGCAACAGCCCGCATTTAGCTTGATTGTTTCAATTGTAAATACAAGTTCAAATTACGATCAAATAATAAAACAAATTAGTTTTATTATTTGATCGTAATTTCTTCGTTAGAGACTTATCCGGGTAGTTTATAATTTTTTAATTTTTTTTTTTTTTACAACATATGACATTTGTGCAGTTTTTGCAGGTTTGGTATTATGTATAAAATCATCTGGTACCCATAACACAAGCTCTGCTTTCTTTGGGGCAAGATTTAACTTCTAAATAATACTAAGTAATATATTTTACTTTTTAATTATCTAAGTAGGTACCTACCTATGTTCTAACATTAATTAGTGAATAAGCCGGATAGGTTTTCACAAAAGATTGCGTAGTGGTGCTTTTTAAGTAAAATGGTGCAAATTGGTAATAGAACGTTCCTTCCGGCAATGCACACAAGGTCTGGGTTGGCGGGGTCGTTGCCCGCGCCGCCCCCTCACCCCGCGCCCTACAGCTGTCTCCGCCCGGTTATATTTAGACCGGATGGCGGAGCTCACTGAAACAGTTTCTCCATTTCTCCCCCCTGTTTGCATAACGTTCCAAATTGTTCGAAATGAATCCTTTATGGTAGAACAATGATGCCGAAATGTGCTGAATGTCTTCACATGGTCCATTTGCTCATTACGCTGCGGTTGTACGGGCACCTTCCTATGTCGCCTATATCGGCCACATCCGCACTGCGCCTAAATAAACAGCTGTTTTCTGACACCAAAAAATGACTATGAATCTTTATGGTGACTGAAAAGATTTTTGGAAAAGTAACTCAGACCGCACCAGAAGCGCTTTAGATAACATTTAGTACGAAAGTAGTTTTATAGATTATGTACCTACGTATCACATCACATCACACAGAAAGCTATGGTAAATTTTTTAAAGTTGTACCGTGCTGACCCTACCTGCCCTTGGAGGAAACAATGGAAGAAGCGTATTATAATAGAGCCGACTACTATGTAGTGAAGGGACAACATTTCTCGCCTAAAAAGGGCGACGCGTAAGTACCGTTAGTCGGCAAACGAAGCTCGATGCAAACGACGATGCCCGCGCCGCGCCGATGCGCAGTTAAGAAAACACCATGACATAATATTATCGAAAAGAATCTCTCGCTCGCGAGATTATTTGTATGCAATGCAAACAATTCTCAACACACATTACTGACTTGACTTGCCCAATCAGTGATTGCGCTTAGTGCATCTGCGTATTGACAATGGTAGGAATTTATACGAGTTCAGTAGCAAAGCAAATAATTGAAATAATATGTTATCTATCACATAACATAACACACGTTTTATAAATGCGATAGTTTAGAGTGTTTCGATATTTGGATGTTACGTGAGCCCCGAGTCCCACTGACGTTAGTAACGAGACGTGAGCGTGACGTTTCCTTTTTCCTTACGATTTGGTACAGCGCAGCGCCTCTATCGTGTGGACGTGGAACTACGCCCTTGATCGGTTTACGTTACTAACGTAAGGAAGGAGGTGTAAATATCCCTGGGAAAATTACAGATATAGACCGTCGTTAAGGTTTCTTATATCTTCTAATTTTCCGCGTAATTTTCTTAATTTTCTGTTTTATAAGAACCTTCTCCTGACTATAACAAACACAACATAAAAAGAATTAGCAAAATCGGTCTAGCCGTTCACGCGTGATGCCGTGACCAAGGGACATAGGGACTCATTTTTAGGGTTCCGTACCAGAAGGGTGAAAACGGAACCCTATTACTAAGCCTCCGCTATTCGTCCATCCGTCTTTCCATCTGTCTGTCAAAGTGCTCTATTTCATGAATTTTATGAGATAGACAGTTTATGAGGTAGACAGTTTATATTTTCAGACAATGTCTCTTGTCGCCTTAACAGCAAACAATAAAATAAAATAAATATCCAAATTAAAGGGGGCTTTCAAACAAAAAACCTGATTTATTAGGCTGTTTTTACTCTTCGTTTGTCAAGGCTATCTCTGGAACCGTAATAGGTAGATACATGAAACTTGCAATAAACAAGTAACACTTCAACTGTAATAACAACAAATACTAAAAATATAATAAAGTTGAAAATTTAAAGGGGTCCCCGAACAAGTGAAAATTTGATGTTCTTTGAAAAATTTGCCTGATTTTTATGGTACTAAACCCTTCGTGTGCGAGTCAACTCGCACTTGGCGGTTTATTTAACTAATTTGAATTTGACCATTGATTAGCTAAATAGAGTACGAACAACCGGCTGTAACTTACTCAAAATAAAGAAATTTTATGAATGAATCATTTATGCACCAAATGCCACTGGTATCTAGAGAATTTATAATATTATTATGAGACACTAGTGATGATTTCATTGAAATGAGTGGAAAACAATATTGTATGATGTTCTCAAGGCGAATGACTCATGCGTTCGCTGTTACGTTCCAGTAAGTAGATAGATACATTTATTGTATCTGTTGACATCATAACCTTATTTATTAAGATGAATATTAAATGTAAAGTATTTGAAAACTGTAGCAATAAACTGTGTAAGTTTATCCTTAAAAGCCAGGCCACACGCTCCGTCGCAAGCATGCCTGCACAAACCAGTTTGCGCAAGTAACACTGAGCGTGTCGACAGCAAGACGGTAACGCAAGCCCGGAATTGCGGCTTGGGCGATCGTTGACATGCATGAAGATTGGACTGCGCAAATTTTATTTGCACGTGTTTACTTGAGCGTGTGGCCGGTCATTCAAGTCTCGCTTCTCTCCGCCAAAGTATTTTCGACAACACACCGTATAAATAAATCATAAAAATTAGTGTGTGATATTCCAAGGAATTATCACTGAATTCACAGAATTGTACAAATCGTAGAGCTCCTAATAAAAAAACATCTTCTGTAGGTGACATCGTGACGTGATGGACACCGAAATTAGAGGAATAACAACCGATTATAACTTCTCCGTACTGACGGTTCAGTCCAGACATGAGTCATGACATGAGCTTTGCGCAGTCTTGTTTGCACGAGCTTACTTGCATGTGTTGCTTTACAGGTGTTCCGTCTTTTTGCACAGTCATAACTGCACAAGCGAGACGGAGCGTGTGGAAGGGCTATAACAGCTTTAAAATAGATTTTTTGCCTCTCAGAAAAATGGAGTTTTTTTACTTACCCTGCTCTGTGTTTATGGTAGACCCACAAGTAGACCCATTTCAAATGTTCCTGAAACAATCATACTATTATTCTTTGTTAAAAAAACACAGGAAATAAAGTGATGCCTGCTTATCATTGATAAAAGTGTAACAATCATAATTCACTGGAAGCTAAAGTAGAATAGACACATTCAAACATAGACACAGAGAGTTGTAGCGATACGCAATCCCTGTTAAATTTTAAACCGATTATTAAATATTATTAGAAATTATGTTATACTACTTATAGCAAGCTGATAAAATTCTGTACAACTTTAGTTATATTTCGTCCAGTCAATGAGTGCCAGTCAATCCAGTCAATGAGTGCTCAAAATATAACTAATATTTTGAGCAGTCATTGACTGGATTACACCCGTCATAGCTCGAGCTATTACGAGTACCTATACTTAGTGGAAAAAATGTCGAATCTAATCTATCAATGGATCCGCTCTGTGGTATGGATCAGAGTGGAATAGGCAAAATCTTTAGTGTTCTATGTAAAAAAATCTTATGTAAGTAAGTATTTAAAAGAGGACATCGTGAGGGCTGATGCGGCGGCTGATTTGGCTGAGGATCTCTAAAGACGCCAATAAGCAGGTCTCGACAAAGCCTACGCACTGCTCCCCTTAGAGTCGAGACCCTAGCGTAACGAGGCTCTCCGGGTTTATGTATAATTTTTATCAGTGTCTGGTCGCCGCGTGACCCAAGAGTTGGTGCATACAGTGGGGCAATGCAGCTAGTATCTTGCAGACGTTTGCCACTAATATTGACATAGATGGCTATGGAGGTAGCTCAACAGTTACTCGTAGATTCTTTGCAACAGTCTGCAGTTACCTCTACTATTTCAATTGTAATTACTAGTTCTAACATGTTTCTATTTTTAGAATGTATTTAAAAAAAACAACGTAATAGCACAGCTGCCTATTAAGTTGCTGCTAACTAGGTATACTAATTTGATATCACAAAAAATGTTGCCATACCTTTCTTTATGTTTAGCCGGCATTGCGAAATCTCTCCACGCGAATTTTTTTTCTGGCGGATTATAATCCGCGTAGGTACTGAATGTTACCTTAAAAACACGGTGAATAAAATTCCTCGCGATTTTTGTCAGTTTCATTGTGACGCATGTCAAATCAATGGAGAACAGAATTTTTTTTTATATATTAATATTTAGGCTTCTATTATTTCTACTAGTTCGGGGACAAGTAGGCAGCTTAAAACAAGGGCAGCAAATATTAGATTAGACCTTGTCAGACATACTATGTCAGATATTTTCAAAACAGAAGTTGATGGTCCTGGTCGGTATTTGAGATTTTTGGCAAGACATCTTCAGGCAAAACGTACCTATCTGTGGCAAGTGGGTTTTGAAATTTTCGGTTGATTCCTTATAAGAATAATTGAATTCAAAGTAACAGGTCCCAATCTGTCTCTTTGGTTATTTTTTAAACCCGAATAAAAATTAGCTAAGCTTTTATAAATCGCAAAAACGGCAACACTGCCACCCGCACCACGCGAATTTTTTTCCACAGTGCGGTCAGAAGCATGCTACATCAAAAGTGCACAAAACATTCGCGCGAATTTAAATCGCACCTCGGCGCAGTGAAATTTGCTGCAAAACGAAGATTTGGTTGGGGAATTATTTCCGCGCGGTTTTTTTTCCGGAAGTGCGTGCAGCTTCATACAATTTCCATAAGTTGCAGAATGCTGCGGAATAAAACTAGCGGTGAGATTCCGCAGTACGGGGTAGCCTTTTACGGTCGCAATAAAATCTGTTTGCATAATTTTTGCTGTCAAATTATTTCAGTTTAGTTAAGATCGTAGCAACCTACTTTAGTTTTGGCGACATCATGGAACACTACGATTTTATTAAAAAAGAAAATAACAGCTTATAGAAATAAATTACGACTAGGCGAGACGACCTATATAGTATTTACAATTGAAACAGTTGAGCTAACTGCAGACTGGTGCAAATAGTCTTCAAATAGCTTAACTAGCGTCATGTAACTTTACTCAGACTCTGTCAGGGAATTACCTATCGATGCACCTCTCTACTTGAACGACTAAACAAAGCTCAAGCTCTGAAAAAAACAAAATTAAAGCGGCTTGCATACTAAGTTATGGTACGACGAGTAGACGGGTGCCTTGAATGGAAGTGGTATAAGCATAGTAAGCATTCAAAGCGGGCTGGCCAGTTTTTGATGCAGGAAGCGAACGATGTGAAGAAAGAAGTACGATGGTGTGATACGTACTGCAGCTATGCGTGTAATGACATTATTGGACATTTACTTGAAATTTAGTAAAATACTCGGGTTTTAGTTTTTATAAAAAAATATCAGAATAATTAGAAATGTAGTAAAAATACTCGGGATTTAGTTTTATACAGAAACAATGAGCAAAATAAGTATTATTGTTACTTTTGGACAAAATTAAGAAACATTGTTTTTTTTTTGTTGGGACATCAGTCTATCCTCGAATATACAACGACGAACCCTAAGAAACAACATAATTGATTTGACTTGACACCTTATTTATCTATTTACTTATTTATTAAATCTAGAATATATTAATATACAAAATTGAATAATAAATAGCTATGTATATTCTTTATATCGCTGCTGATAATTTACAGGTCACTTAGCTATATTTGTGGCACTTACGAGTACAGCCCTTTCCCACGGACACATCCCGTTTTTTGCATGTTCTGTGTGTGAAGTGTGAACACACTAATGGGATCCAGTAAAAAACCGTTCCTGCAGAACTGGACGGCGGCCATTGGTAAGGGGTGTTATGTATTGTTTCTTTACGTGTTTCGTTTAATAAGTTGTATTTAGATATATCTGCAATCAGATTTTATCATCGTTTAAAGCACGCTTTTTTGTTTTTGTTACTCACCAGTCAGACCCATGTGTGGTCGGGAGGTGGAAAATGACATCGGCATTGTGCCCGTCGCCGTTTGCATATTATATTATGAGTATTTTTACGCATAATTTAGTTGATTGTATATTAGTTTAATTAGCATAATGCAACATTACAGCTATGCTAACGCATTACAATATGTATATTGTGTGGTACACGGGTAAACATAAGAAATGCCTTACCTATATGTATAATAAGAACTTAGTAGGTATGTTATAAATACACAAAAAAAGGTTGAAAACAAAATTAAAGAGAAACATAATCTCATGATAACACAGAAACAACATTTAAAACTACAACGACAACAAATGAAAGATAAACAAAATGTTTATTGTGTGCAATAAGGTGGTAAAATAAAAAAATAATATAAAATAATTACCTGCTATTCACATGAACCTTAGGCTTTGCAGCAGTCACGAAAATAGCGTTGTAAGTAAAACCTCTTTTGTAATAAACAGAGCTCTGTGGTCGTAGAGTAAGGATATTACTAGTTTGTGGTAATGAAACTCAATGTTGCCATGTTGATATTTTTTATCGTGGGCTTTGCATTGTCCCAAGGTCAGGGGGCAGAATATCCGTTGGTTAAAATGGTGTTGAGATAGGAGTGAGGACAGATAACGCATCCGTTCAGCTAAACAAATATTCTACCTAACTAGGTACCATAATTATACCTAATTCATAAATAAACATTTTGATACAATGTTAAGTACACTGAGAAAGGTATATTCCTACAAAACGAAATATCGTACTGTAAGATTATACCTACTATAAATACGCCTCCTGCGTAAAGTCAAGGTAGCGGTTTCGATTCCCGCTTCGGGACAATTGTTTGTACGACCTGCAGTTATTCGTTCCGGATGTTTTCTATATTGTATAATAAAAATATCTATGTTTTATGTAATGTATGAGCCTTATTATAACTATCACACTGGCTATTTATGTTTTCCAATCGCTAGAGTAATATTAATACCAATTTATACAAAAAGTTTTTAAATAAGCTATTCTTCATAAATTCCAAAGCGCAACAAACCCAAACTCTACGGGGTTACGTCGTTTGGTTTATGATTTCCTATGGCCACTTTCTGTCGCTATCATCGAACCAGCTCTTTGGTTCCATATAACATTGCACTGTCACAAATTTCAACTCAATCGGTTGAGGATAACTGATCCCAAGAGAATATAATACCTACCCAGTCGCAGAAGCCATCTGACAAGAAGAAGAAGAAGAAGAATATAATACCTACGGAGAAACTGATCTAAAATTCAGTTGCAAGATTTGTCCCACATATAATTATGTACGTAGGTACATAATAAATAACAGGGCAAGTTTATAAACGATTGTGATTAATATTGAACCTATTTTAGATAGATAGATAGATAGATTATAACTTTATTGCACCATCAATACACTTATAAAACAAGAACCTAATACTAATTATATATAATGTGGCACAATCGGCGGCCTTATCGCTAACAGCGATCTCTTCCAGGCAACCTTTGGATGGATAGCATCAGTACGTATTGAAGCTGACGGTGGCGTAATTGATGGAGTATTAAAAATAATAGAAGTACTTTAAAAACAGAAACTACAATAATTAACAAAATAGGGCAAAAAAAAAGACAAGAAAACAAGAGTGTTTAGGTATGTACATAATAAAATAAAAATAATTACATCAAAAGACTTATCAAGAGTGGACCGATAGTGTTGATGAACCATACTTTTGAAGATGGGAAGGGAGTCGTATTTTAAAGAAATATAAGTTTAATAAAAAAGTATAGGGAACAAACAAACCTAAATGTACTAACTTTATAGCCTATAAAGTTAGTAGGTACGTACATAAGTAGTGTATTCGTTCGTAACCTTCTCTTTTATAATGTTTTTATTATTATTGTGCGTAAGCCTCACACTGGGTTAATTTATAAGAAATCAAATAATATCCCCAAACATTTTTTAACTTCGACGGGACTTGAACCAGCATCTTTCCCTCAGTACGGGAACGTGCTAATCTACTACACCACGAGGTCAAGTGACGTAGAAGACGAAAAACATTGGGACATTCATCGGACTAAAGCGCCGTTAGCTCCACCTACAGGGGAAACATTGAAGTGCTATCCAATCCTGTTCAAAGACTAAAGTTAAGCTTAGTTCTCTTTTATACATATTAAAATCAAGTCTGGTTTACGTAATTTCTAGTATAACAAGAATTGAATGCAATCGATTCAAACGGAAATACCAGACCCCTACACAGAACCTTAGACTGCCGCCCGCGCTCTGTGGGAGCTCGGTAGGTTAGCCATCTTATCTGCCTTGTGAAATATACTACCTGTGTTCATTACGAACAAATAACTTTCTTACGAAATACCGAAAATAACTTATATTAAAACACGTTGGTGCAAATGAAAATTTATTTGATTTAGTGTAAATACATATATACCGCACCAGGACTACCAGATCAAGTAAGCTCTATGGTACCGTAGGCCCTACAGCGGTTCTGACTCCAGGACCTCCAGTCCAGGCTCTCTATGCATAACGTAGACAAGCAATCCATTCAAATAATATTCTTTATAGTACAATGTAACACTGTTTTGTAAAACGGTACCGTATTACTAAGCGTCCGCTGTCCGTCCGTACGTCTGTCTGTCACAGGGCTCTATCTCATGAACCGTAAGGGGTAGACAGTCGACATTTTCAGAGAATGAAATATTTCTCTTGCCGCTATAACAGTAAATAATAAAAATAAAAGAAATATCTAAATTAATGAGGGCTTCCATACAAAAAACGTGATATTTTGGCTATTTCTGCTCTTCTTTTGTCAAGGCTTCGTTTGTATCTCTTGAACCGCAATAGGTAGACACATGAAACTTTCTCTAAATAAGTAACATTTCAACTGTAATAACAAAAAATACTAAAATATAATAAAGTAAAAAATTTAAAGGGGTCTCTGTACAAGTGAAAATTTAATGTTTTTTGAAAGTTGCCTGATTTTTACGGCATGGAACACTTCTTGTGCGTATCGACTCGCACTTGGCGGTTTATTTCTTTCTTTTGAGGTCATGATGTCATTCTGGTACATATTTATACTACTACTATTTTTGAGTATAAGTAATTGTGTGCATTGTGCTCATATTGGTTTTGTTTGTATACTTATTGGTACTGCTACTAGCTGCTGCCTACGGCTTCTCACGCGCTTTTTATACAGCCTATGTCCGTCCCCGGGATACATCTACCTCCCTGGCAAATTTCATTGAGATCCGTTCAGCCGTTTAGGCGTGAAAAGGTTACTTTCGACAGAGTTACTTTCGAATTTATAATACATTAGTATGTATTGTACATTAGTATGTATGTAATGTATTAGTATGGATATGGATTATGTACAAGCTTTTGCCCGCGGGCAAGCTTTTTCCGGGATATAATGCCTTTCCCCCTACCTCCTACCTTATCACCTATTCCAGGCACAGGATTTCACGCATGCATAGTTTCAGCGTGGCGTGGATAGGGAAGTGTTTGTTCCACCGTGGAACAATACAGGCTGTTAATAATATTAGGTCTTTACCTATAAAATTGTAATTTTTTATGAAATAAGTAGTTTATTTTAGTTTAGTTTATAGATAGATAGATAGATAGATTATCACTTTATTGCACCATCAATACACTTATAAAACAAGAACTTAATATTATTAAGTTTATTTTCCATATTTTTTTTCTATTAATCGAAGTAATCAATCTCCCATGCAATCGATGCATATTTGCCAACGCAGTGGCAGGTTATTGATGCCTTTCTTAAAGAAATGAGCTGGACGGGAGGCAACCCATTCTTCAGAGGCATTTTTCACTGCCTCTTGGGTATTGAACTTTTTTCCTGCCAAAATGTTATGCAAATTCTGGAAAAAGTAGAAGTCTGTAGGCGCAAGGCCTGGTGAGTACGGCGGATGACGGAGAGCCTCCAACCCCAGCTCTTGTAACATGGAGACCATCTGTTGTGCAGTATGAGGTCGCACGTTGTCGTGCACGAGCAGTGGGGACGAGCGATTAACCAAAGCTGGTTGAGGACGTGCGAGCTTCTCCATCATTGTCTTCAGTTCTTCACAGTACACATCTGCAGTAATGCTCATCCCGTTTGGTAAGAAGCTGTGATGAATCACACCGGCGCTAGACTACCAAACAGTGACCATCACTTTTCTAGGGGTAAGTTTTCGTTTAGGGCATTGTTTAGGCGCTGAACCAGTATCCAACCGACTTGCTGAGCGCTTGCGATTGTCGAACAGAATCCATTTTCCGTCGCAGGTAAAAATACGTTTCATAATTCCTTCGTTTTACGCCTAAACGCTGTTTAAGATCTTAATGAAATTTGGCATGGAGATAGATGGTATCTCGGGGACGGACAAACGCTAGTTTCTATTTCGCAAAAGAGCGTGCGAAGCCGCGGGCAGCAGTTTGTGTCTTCTAAACTAAAAATGCTATTGAGCTATAATTTCAGGACTAGGAGCGACACCCAATTTAAAAGGTACCTACATACTTTAGTAATAAATTACCAAAAGTGGTTTTTTGTCGTGTTTATATTTTACATGTTTGTTGAAAAGTTAACGAATAAAAAGTTAATTCCGTGTCTTGCTTATCGCATATCATATTTTACATTTATAGCTCGAATCTCGTATTTTGAGAAATGCGTAGGACACCTATTACCACCCACAACATTAAATGGATTACATTGAAAGATTGAGACACCAGCACATCACCATTGTTTTATAATTGTTTGTGTGTTGTACTTGTATTTAAAAAAAAACGGTTATTGTATTCTTACCGATACCTACCTACTTTATTGTCTACTAGCTGCTGCCCGCGGCTTCGCACGCTCTTTTCTGAGATAGAAAGAGCCTATATCCGTTACCGGGATACCACCTAACTCCATGCCAAATTTCATTAAGAGCCGTTCAGCCGTTTATGCGTGAAAATGTAACAGGCAGACAGATAGACAGACAGACTTTATTTACACATTTTAACAAGCAATCTAAATCATAACTTAACAATTACACCACAGTAACTTTCACTGGTCTACCTTGGGGTCGTGTTTGCCATATTAGGCAGGACAGCACAAAACAAACATACATATTGTTTTGTGCTGTCCTGTCTATGTCTGTAAACTAAATAAACCATATATCTATCTATTATTCGATTCCCGCTTTGGGACAAATGTTTGTACGATCTGCAAATATTTGTTCCGGGTGTTTTGGGTGTTTTCTATGTATAATACAAAATATCGATGTATGTCTGTATTATATTAATTATATCAGTCATCTAGTGCCCATAACACAAGCTCTGTTTAGCTTGGGGCTAGATGATGCTGTGTGAATTGTCCAGCATTATTTATTATTTATTTATATTTTATTAGTATATTATTATGTGACATATTTTTCGTTATTATTCAAATAAATCTATATATATAAAAGAAAGTCACGTTAGTTACACTATTTTTTATAACTCAAGAACGGCTGAACGGATCTCGGTGAAATTTGGCAGCGAGGTAGAAGGTATCCCGGGGCCGGACATAGGCTACCTTTTATTCCGGAAAAAAGCGTGCGAAGCCGCGGGTTGCAGCTAGTATATTATAAAGACTGTCATAGTTTGAAGATTTCATTACGGATGTAAGCGGGTGAACTACGATTCTTATCTGTGTCGGAAGAATCGAACTCACCCTGAAGAAAACCCTCGTTAAGGGAAGAAACGTTGCTATTTTCCCAAAACATCTCAAGTCATTGACGCTTAAATCTTTCTGACGCCATTGTACCTTGCTTTTTCAGGTTTCAATTTCTGTATCAGATTTGTTTTGATAACATAATTCAGGTAGGGTAGGTATCCAACTGCTTACAATACACAAACACGAACCACTAACAACAGTATCGATTGTTTACAATTTGATGACGATTGTTACAACAACGAAAGAATATCATCACAAGGGTAGGTATAACAAGAAGAAGACAACAACCTGATTTTGATTCTTGTAATTCTTGTAATTCTTTATTGTACACAATAATACATAAGCATGATTTAATTTAATAGGATATGTACATAGGCGAGCTTAACCCTTAAAAGAGTTTTCTTCCAGCAAACCTTAGAGTTATAGGAGAGGCGATGGAACAGGTAGAGGAAGTGTACATAAACAATTAATTGAACAAGATAAACTGACAATTAAAGTAATAGTAGGTAGCTATTTACAATACATATAAAAAACATACTTAAATTAAAATAATAATCACTAAATAAACCTAATAAATACCATTTATAATAATATACTATAGATAGATAATATTTTGATAGTAGGAAGTGCTCTTTTACCCTAGCTTTTGATGATCGTACTAGCCAAATTTCAGTCACGGCGGCGGCCAGTCTCGACGGAGACTCCGTTGCGCGGTACATATTATAGTGCACAAATGTGTGCGCACTGGTGCACTCTATTTTCCCCACTCTCATAATCTGATGGGACGGCAGACTCGCACAGGGTTTAAATTCTACAAATAAAAATCCATATCCATACTAACATTATAAATTCGAAAGTAAAGTAAAGTAAAAGATATTTATTTTGCCAGAACATATAGAGAAAAATATACATATAAAAATAAATCATACATTAATTAGTTATCTGACAAAATCGGAGTTAACTCAGCATGTAAAGTAACTCTGAGTGTCTATCTGCCTGACACCCTTTCACGCCTAAACGGCTGAACGGTCCTTAATGAAATTTGGCATGGAGATAGATGGTATCCCGAGGACGGACATAGGCTAATTTCTATCTCGCAAAAGAGCAGCTAGTGTATATCTACACTAGCTGCTGCCCGCGGCTTCGCATGCACAAAAGTGTTGTATAAATAACGTGGTTGATGCGGTAGAGCCTGCTGATATAAACAGCTACATTTTATACATTATAATCATGGTCAGGAATGTTTTTGTGGGGTCATTATTATTGTTCTCGTGTTTTTATTATTTATAAGTACATTCGTATAGCATTGCAATTAAAAAAAAAGATATAAGTAGCTACCGAAGTCATCATCATTATCAACAACCTATCTTGGTCCACTCTTGGACATAGGCCTCCCCTAATGAGCGCCATAGCGCCCCGTCTTCAGCTTGCCGCATCCAGCATCTGCCTGCAGTCTTTCGTAGATCGTCATCCCACCTGGCCGGACGGCGTCCTACACTACGTGCCGAGTCGCGGTGTCCACTCAAGAACACGTTTACTCCAGCGGTTATCGATTCTTCGCGAGATATGGCCGGCACACTGCCACTTCAGCTTGCTAATTCTTTGAGCTATGTCGATAACTTTGGTTCTCTGTTGGATGTATTCGTTACGAGTCCTATCCTTCAGAGAAACTCCGAGCATACCTCTTTCCATAGCTCGCTGAGCGACTTTGAACTGGTGGACCAGCCCTACCTTGAGTGAGTACGTCTCAGCTCCGTAGGTCATAACGGGTAGGACCCATCATCATTATCAACAACCTATCTTGGTCCACTCTTGGACATAGGCCTCCCCTAATGAGCGCCATAGCGCCCCGTCTTCAGCTTGCCGCATCCAGCATCTGCCTGCAGTCTTTCGTAGATCGTCATCCCACCTGGCCGGACGGCGTCCTAATCTACGTGCCGATCCGCGGTGTCCACTCAAGAACACGTTTACTCCAGCGGTTATCGATTCATCGCGAGATATGGCCGGCCCACTGCCACTTCAGCTTGCTAATTCTTTGAGCTATGTCGATAACTTTGGTTCTCTGTTGGATGTATTCGTTACGAGTCCTATCCTTCAGAGAAACTCCGAGCATACCTCTTTCCATAGCTCGCTGAGCGACTTTGAACTGGTGGACCAGCCCTACCGTGAGTGAGTACGTCTCAGCTCCGTAGGTCATAACGGGTAGGACGCACTGGTTACAACCCTACTGAAGCTATCAAAGTACTAATATAATAAAATTATAAAAAGAACTAATCGACGTTTGCAACAGTCTGCAGCTTACGATACAGGCTCGGCCTAGTGTTGTTATCCATCGGTAAAATTATAGTCTCTAAGCCCACAGCAATATCTTTTTTATCAGTTTTATAATAACTGTCTAATATGTTTGTTTTGCTGCAAATAAATATACTTTATGTTATTGCTATGGATATGGAGCTTAATCGTTTCAATTGTAAATTAGTTCCAATTAGTTTTTATTAATTGATTGTGATTTTCTTTGTAAATAAAGACCATTGCCAAAAAAGTACCTAGCTAAGAAAAATAAAAAAAAACTGTAAAGCTTAAACTACGGACATAATATAATATATTATAACTAGTTTGATAATTCGTCTCTCAAAGACAACTCCGATTTTTTGACAAAATTTTATTGAAAAGTGTTAAACAAATGCGACTTGAAAAGGTATGTTTTCATGTAACCTAAGACAAAATCGGTGCCTATCGATCCTTATCAATGTCCATGCTCGCGCTACAGAAAAAATAAACGGTATTGTTTCTAGAAACCGCAACACACGTCGAATCTAGGGAGATAGCTCTACACAAAATGAGTGTAGCGTATATATACCTACCTAACTTATATTATGTATATTACTAGGTCCGTGGGGTACCGAGGCTCTCCGGGTTTTTAAAAAGTTATCTGAGCGTCTGGTCGACGCGACGCGTGACCCGAGAGCTGGCGGATATCTGGCGCAGCGCATCAGCATTGCCATACAGCGGGGCAATGCAGCCAGCGTCTTGGGGACGCTTCCGACTGGTATTGATATGGATCAGTTGAGCTAAAAAAAAAAAAAAAAAAAAAAAAAAAAAAAAAAAAAAAAAAAAAAAAAGTATATTATATATATTTATATAAATATATATAATATACATGCGCGTTGATTCTGGTAAGAAAGTATGAGCTGCCTTAAAATTATATACTTATATACATACCTACCTACCTGTTTGCAAGAACATATACTTTTTATAAATAAATAAATATTCTATTCTATTATTCTACCGCTAGCAGGAACACGAATTCTTTGATTAATCTAACTGTGAACAAGATTCCATTTCGTATTATATGTCCTTGTAACGAATACTCAGTGAGTCAATTGTGTGTGACTAGGCCGACGATTATTAATATTAATTGTGATTTCAGCGAGGCGAATACTTTTATACTTTTCAAGGCATTCAAAGGACATTTTTAATGGTACAAAATTGATTTTATGTATTTATTTAAATAAATAAAAGAAAAAAAAACTTGATTTATATCACTAATATGAATCAATGATCACAAAGTAAAATACGCATCGGACTTGATTTCGGTCAATGATTTGACTAATCTAAAGCGATAAGGCCGCCCTTTGTCCTTCCTTGATTCTCAGCATTTCGTATAGTATTTTGTGTTTGTCTACAATAAAGAATCCATAGTAATATTTTAAATTCGAAAGTAGATCTGTCTGTCTGTTACCTTTTCATAATTATCCCTATAGGCATTCAACGAATTGAGATGAAGGGCAGCAGCATCCTTCTATGTATTTTTTGTGCCTCACTGCGATCACCAAACCGCCGATCAAGCGTGGCGATCATAAAAAATAAAACCTTGTTTGGTGGAGGCACTTTCAGCATAGAGTGCTGATGAGGAAGGATATCATTGAGATAGATAGAGAAACATTTATTAAAACAACTCAGTTACAGCTCAGAACAGAAATAGTATTATTTACACAGACTTACATAATAGATTGTTATTAAATAAAAATAATGCCAAGATAATTAGAAAAGTGTAGACGTACATACCCATACCTGTAGGACTAAACGAACGGACCAATTTAAACAACAGGAACTTAAAATAATAGTAGACAACATAAATATACCTAAGAGTGAAGGACAAAGGTATTCATTTAGTAGTACCTGGGTAATATACAGATCTCCGTTGAGTACCTTAACAAATTGATCTTTGTGGAAGGCCTACGTCTGTTTGCCGGACGTTATTTGGCTGAGATGATAATGATGATTTGAAATAAATTGAAAGAAGAATAGTTTTTCACCGCCACATGGTTTTTATTGGGTCGTCAAAGCTTTTTTTTGTCAACCTACATGGGTACATAGGCGTTTGTTGTTTGTAGTACAGGGCCATTACGCAAAACCACCCACCCTTTATTGACATTTGAGAGCCCTCTGCCCTTTTAAGGCCATTCAAAAAGCTTTCGAACGTCAATTATAAGATGGGTAATTTTTGCGTAATTGCACATCAGGTGGAGTGGCATCCATAGGTAGTGTACTCTATAATGCATCGGTTTACAATATTTCCCCGGGAAAAAAAAGGTTACACGCAATCGATACAAATCAAGACAAGGTAGTTTTAAAACTTTTGGAATACGCCTGACGAAGACTAATAAAACTAACCATGTAATTTGAAAGGCTGCAACGATTTTGTTTGAAGATTACTTAAATAGTAAGTAAGAGCTCTTAATCAGGACAACATTCAGACAAAATCCAACAAAATCCAAATCCGTTGATCCTTTTGGGAGCTGCGATGCAACAGACAGACACGCAGGCACAATGCACAGACAAAAATACACACCGTTAAACTTATATAACTCTGTTTTTTACGGGGTTTAAAAATATTATGGTGTCTCAAAATGGGGTCATTCTGGCGAGCGATTAAATAATAACCGCTTAAAATATTAACAAACCATGTTAAAATATGATTTGTTTTACGTTACAGTCGGAGTCTAGGCACGTATGAAGCGATTGTCGGGGACTGAACCCGCGCCGCGCCGGAAGGATGTCCCGAAGGTGCGGCGCGTGCGCAGCATGCGGCAACGCTTAGCGTTGCTTGTTTGCATTAACATCTGTCGCGCGGTGTGGCGTATCCGAACGGGCGAAATCGTCAAAGTGCGGTGTTTCTGAACGTACATTATTCAATGTGGCGAAAAAATCTCCCTCCAGCCAGAATCGCCTCGTCATTACATGAGCGCACTGTAAACATTTTCTAATACCATTTTCAAAACTCTTGGAATCTTTAATTTGGCCCCACACGCCGACCAAGGAGCTGAACCACATATTATTATATTCATTTAATAAATAAATGTGTAACTCTAACTTACCGGTTTTGGGTGGCTGGTAACGGTGGTTTGAAACATCGAATAACAAGCCAATTTTGTAAAATTCGAAGTCTTCGAAGAAGATTTTACTTAGAACTTGAAAACGGCTGCACCGATTTTCATCAAACATAACTAAGAACACTCTCCATGAAGTCAGCTATCGAACAAAAAAAGCTGAATCAATTCAAGTTCATCCGTTTTGAAGCTACGATGCCACAGATAAAGTAAGAAACACAGACGAAGAAAGAAGGTTACAAAACTTTGTCCCACAACATTCATTGTAGGTAACTTAAAATCTTTTTTAAAAAAATATTGTTCTAAAAATAATTCCTATAATTGAAATACTTAATAGAAAAAAAGTTTATTATAATAATAAAAAAAAAAATATATTAATTTTAAATCATTTAAATTTAAAATAATTGATTATTAATGAAGAATAAATAATTCGAATATAAAAGAAAATTAAAATTATTCTTATAATTACAAAAAAAAAATTTAGAAAATGTTAAATTAACTCCGAAAAATGTAACAAAAAATTGGATTTTTAAAAGATAAGGGATATCCTACCCCATGGGTCCTATCCCATGATGGGACATCTAACGCTATAATATGTATTATGTACGTCCATGTAGTCCCTTAGGAAAACTGACACAAATTTTCCCTGTAGCCCCATGAGACAACTGTCACTATTCTGCCATGGAACTCTAAGATTCTATCATTATATTAACAAAATTTTATAAAAGTGCTCGGTGTGGCGGCTTGTTCCGGTTTCCTGGGCACTATTTGTTTAAATATACATAGGTAGGTAGGTTTCCCGATACTCTTCGAAATTGACCCAAACACATCTTTCCGACTTTTCTAATGACGCCTAGGCGAACCGATTTGCTGAGGTACGATAACATCAATTTTACGTCAGTGATAAACTCTATACTTTCGTGACGGTTCAGTTTCCTAGGAAAAGATGGGGCTGCAGAGGTTGGCGATAAGACATGTCTGCGAAGTCAAGTGAGGTACTTTACGCGTTGATAAGATTTAAGTTTCATTGTTTTGCAGTGCTCTTCAGCTTATTCTATCTCACTTATAATATCTTCGAGCTATAAAGATTTATACTTAGTATATTTTTTTTATTGAGCGAATATTTATTGCTGGACAATTCGCTTACGCCAGTGGCACGCGATTTTCCGAGATAAAAAGGGAGCATAAATGTTAATCCAGGTCTAGAACTACAACTATGTATATAACTATATTCAGAAATTTTGGCGTGAGTAGGTAACTATCTAAACATCCAAATTGTAGCATTTATCTTCTTAATATCTATGTATATAAAAGAAATTCGTGTTAGTTACACTATTTATAACTCAAGAACGGCTGAACGGATCTCGGTGAAATTTGGCAGCGAGGTAGATGGTATCCCGGGGCCGGACATAGGCTACCTTTTATTCCGGAAAAAAACGTGCGAAGCCGCGGGCTGCAGCTAGTATTATTATAAAAGAACAAGTGATTTTCTGGTAAAAACGCCCAGCTCATACCGCTGAAGCTAGAAAGCTGAACTTTGAAAAGCAGGTACCTGTTAACACAACTTCCCGCTAAGAAGGGATTTTTGGAAATTCCACCCCTAGGAAATGAAAAGGGGTTTGAAGTTTTTTTGGTGTTTTTTGTAAACCTTTAACGAGTGGCCCAAGAGGCCTAGTTTGTGATTCGTAATTTGGCTCCGTACTGAAATGTCTGTAACTTTTTAATACTATGTACATAATGCTATTGACCTGACATTTTCGGTAGATATACAGGGTTACAGGTTAAGTCGACCTAGATCCTGGAGGGGGTTGTAGTTTCCACTATTTCTGACTGATTTCACTATGAAACACCCTACCCCAAACTTAACCGTTTTTAAGTTATTGGACTTTGAAGTTTTTTTTAAAAATTACCGACTTTTAGCCTATTGACCAATTTTTTTTTGGGTCTTTGTCTCTAATTTATTTGTGTTTACGATTTTTGTGTAGTAGATGAGTTGCTTTATTATTCTTAATACTAAAATTGCAGTTAACTAAACCAACTGGGTCGCAGCAGACGATTGATAGTAAATAAATGAAAAATAGATAAATGAACTCATAAAAATATTTTTTAATTTCAGAAATATTTTAATAAATATCTATGACAGCCATGCTGCAGATGTGCCTAAAAATATCTACGTTTCATCAGCTATCTAACAAGATAAAACAAGCTAGGGTGTTATCAGAATTCTTAGAAAAAACTTCGATGAAAGGATCCCAGGTAGTAGTAAAAATAACAGTACATACCTATTTCTCTCTGGACTCTGATTGTACTTCTGACTTGGAACTGTTGAATATGACGACCTTCACGAACGATGAATATGCGGATATTTTGATTTGTTACGGGTACTGCAATTGTGTATCTAGCCGAGCTCGTGACGAATACATATCACGTTATCCAGGCCGCCGAATACCGGATGTTAGTGTCTTTGACGGAGTTTACCGACGACTTAGAGAGACTGGCTCTGTTTCGAGGAGACGAACAGACCTGGGTAGACCACGTGTTAATGATGATGAAGAGCAAGACAATGAAATAGTTCAACGGTTTAGATTAGATCCAACTACTTCGACTAATCTTTCTTTTCTTTCTTTCTTTTCTTAATACTGCCGGCCTCTACCCCTATCATTACACGCCGGTACAAGTTATTGAAGAAGGAGATCCTGTGAGGAGATTGGATTTCTGCAGATTCATGCTCAATGCAGATTTAGAGGACCCATCATTTCTGAGAAATATCTTGTGGACTGATGAGTCGAAATTTGATAAAGACGGCATAACGAATTACCACAACGCTCATTATTGGGCCCCGAAAGTACAAAGAAATCCCAATAAGAAGCGGACTAAGGGATCACAAAGACGATTCAGTTTGAATGTTTGGATGGGAATCATATCGAACCATTTGATTGGGCCTTACTTTCTTCCTGACAATTTAAATGGAGAACGTTATGAAAACTTTTTAATAGAAGATTTACCCGAGCTACTAGAAGATTTACCACTTAATCTCATACGCGACATGAGGTTTCAGCATGACGGTTGCCCTGCACACTACAGGAGAAGCGTCAGAGAATGGCTAGACACTAATTATCCTAATAAGTGGATCGGGAGAGGTGGACCCATACCGTGGCCAGCTAGAAGTCCAGACCTGACCCCGATGGATTTTTATGTGTGGGGACACATGAAGAGTTTAGTTTACAATGAACCGAATCCAATCACATCTGTTGATGTTTTGAGACAAAGAATAATTGATGCGGCGATTGAAATAAGAAGGGGATTAACAACTGGTGTAGTAAAAAGTGGATTAAGACACAGAATGAGAGTTTGTGTACGAAACAGAGGCGGACACGTGGAACATGAATTGTAATTATAGGCTTTTATGTAAAAATTGTAATAAAAGTCATTTTGTACCTATTTGGATTTTTTTATTTTGTTTTCTGAGACCCTTTCATCAAAGTTTTTTCTAAGAATTCTGATAACAACCTAGCTTGTTTTATCTTGTTAGATAGCTGATGAAACGTAGATATTTTTAGGCACATCTGCAGCATGGCTGTCATAGATATTTATTAAAATATTTCTGAAATTAAAAAATATTTTTATGAGTTCATTTCAATTTATTACTATCAATCGTCTGCTGCGACCCAGTTGGTTTAGTTAACTGCAATTTTAGTATTAAGAATAATAAAGCAACTCATCTACTACACAAAAATCGTAAACACAAATTAATTAGAGACAAAGACCCAAAAAAAAATTGGTCAATAGGCTAAAAGTCGGTAATTTTTAAAAAAAACTTCAAAGTCCAATAACTTAAAAACGGTTAAGTTTGGGGTAGGGTGTTTCATAGTGAAATCAGTCAGAAATAGTGGAAACTACAACCCCCTCCAGGATCTAGGTCGACTTAACCTGTAACCCTGTATATCAAAATAACAATAATTTAAAGCAGGTATTTCAGGACTTTTCAAAAGACCCTTAAAAATGGTTAAAATGAGGGTTAAAGTTATTGATGTTTTTATTTGTAATTCTTTAACCAATGGCCCAATTAGCTTGAAACTTACAGAGAATACTGAGAATACAAAACTATTAAACACGTATATCAGGATTTTTAAAAAAAATCCTGAAAATGGGGTAAAATGGGTTATTAAAGTTTGTGATTCTTAATAAACTATAAAGTAAATAATGATACACGTATTTTTTATTTTACAAAACTACCCCTAGGGGGTTTGCGATCAATTTCCACGCGCATGAAGCCACGGGGCGCAGCTAGTAATAAGATAAGTGTGAGTGTGATGCCAAAAAAAATGCAAATGGTAACAATTAAAGTCTAAATAAAATTGTTGGCATTTCCATTTTTTGCAATTGTGCAAATTTTGACCGGTTCTGAGACTTTTCGGCAAAAAGTACTATATGTATATTATATATTATTTAGTACTTAAAATTAAACATTGTTTTTATTGACATAATATACACTAATGTGTTACAGATAATAATAAGTCTATAGGCAGGAGCCTAAGCTTAGGATCAGGAGATCCAGTTAAAAACTGTGCTACAGGAGCAAAATACTCACCAACAACTACCAGTATCTTTAATAAAGTGCAGTTTTTAGTTGTATTGTGGTCAGCCTACCACGTTCGAAATCAAACTCAAGCCCACGGGCGTCATGAAAGCCTTCCCTGCCAAGACAGGTCCTCCCACTCGTTGGTACCTTACGGCCCACGATCGCACTTTGCACCCAAACCCATTCCCTTTCACAAAGCAATACCTTTCCGGAACCATTACCTATTATAAGACCATTTTATTATTTTACATGCGCTCTGCGTAGGCGAGTAATAACATAAGAATATCTACCTACTGTTATTGTTAAACAAGCTGGTATGTTGCTTATAATATGGACATCTTGCTTGTCACACGGAAGATGGTGCTGCACACTGCAGTCAGTAGGAACAAACGATTCCTAACCAGGGCCTCATGTATAAAATATTCTCTATTCTATTTAATCTCATTCAGTTTTTCGCAAATCAAGAGTGTGACGGGGAGGGTGATGTCCCGTCTCAGAGAGAGAAAATGCAGTTTTGGTTATGCTGTGCGCGTATTTGAAATCGTTGGATGGTGCCTGCCTTTAGTACAGTTAGTATTGTATAGCAATCACCGAATCTTATTATCTCTCTTATTATCTTTACCGAAGTAACCTTTTTTTAGAACAACATTTGCAAGAGCTAGTTCCGTATTATGAAAGCTTGCTAAGTTGTCGATCTATGCTTGAGTAGGTAACGTTTTTCTATGGCAGTGACGTTTTTACTCAAGCATAGATCTATGACTGAGCAAGCTTAATTATTACGGACTTTAGTGGACAACCAAAGATAAACAAAACTTACTCGTTATCATATAATGTTGTTCTACAAAACGTTAGATAAGTAATTCGGTGACTTTTGAAACTTAATTTAAGGAAAAAGGAAAAGAAGATGACAATAACACATGCGTTTCTTTGATATTTTTATACATTCTCGAAGATCTTATACACAGACCAGCGACAAATAATGCACATGTCGTGGCCATATCCTAGAATTGATCACTTCACGATGTAACCGACCATTTCATGATATGGTTGTATTTCATGTAATGGAAAATACGCGCTGCCCACTTCATGATGTAGTCTGGCCAGATCAATGAATAATCAGCGTTTGACGATATGAAAAGCTAAACGCACGGTTACTTCATGATATGGTTAAACATAAGTGATCATATCATAAAACAGTTATATTATCGACCGTTAGAGAATAATGTTCATACTGAGCTCCTTTAGCTCTTCAGTTATGTAGGTACTTCCACTAAATCGTTCTGTAATTCGTTTTTATTGTTACGTAACAAGATTGACCGATTATGAATTACATGTTTTTGTATTTGGGGCGTGATAGACAAATTGCATAAAGGTAATTTGTTGATTAATTGAGTTGGTGAGTTACGTTACACTACCTACTTACATAAATTCTAACGACAAAAAATGATGACTGTTACATCAACCATTGTCTAACTATCTATTTGTGAATTGAAATTAATTTAATCTATTTATTATAATATTATGCATAACTTATTATGTGATATAATCACAATTGTGGATGGTTGAAATAATAGAAGTGTTTTGCGTTTTGTTTGGTTGGATCTGATGATAAATTGAACTAATACCACTTTCCAATATATAATATAATAAATATACTATTTCTGTTCTGTGCTTTATCAGGGTTGTGTTTAATAAATGTTTCTCTATCTATCTCTATATAAATGATATTCATTTGTTTTTAATGGTTACTTGTTTCTGTACCTGACGAAGATTATCTCCGAGAGAATCATATTAGGACTCACGCATGAGAAGACTCTCAAAGACCGGGTCTCATAACACGAGATCATAGAATGAAAAACATAATACCTATTTAATAATTAAAGAGATACTGGCTTTGGTACAGCGTTATATTCAGAACAGAATCTTATGTAACACATAAGATCCGTCAAGTGCGAGTGTGACACGACGCCGAGGGTTTCGAACGTTTGTCAAGTATACCAATATGTACTATAGGTATCGGTTAGAAACTTTGATATTTATTGAATATCTAAAAATTAAACTTACTTTTCATATGTATCGGTTTGCAAACATCGGAGTATAGCAGGTAATAGTAACATTACTAGTTTTTTTACATATTTAAAAAGTATAATACCTACATAAATTTCAAAAACTGTTTTAAGATGTACAAACCGATACCTTTCATTTGATATCCCACTCGGTGAGGTAAAAATTATTGCCCCCTTTATGACCATCTTTCAAAAAGTGTTCTACTTACAGACTCTATATTTTTCCTGTAAAATATATATCTAAATCTACAAGCGCTACACACATTTCAGATGGATTGCTCTGCAAACTTCGGAGATAGGGCGAAGGAATTAGTAATTTTTCAAATTCTTTTACAAATAATTAAAAAGTATGAAGCGTACAGAAATTTTAAAAACTGTTTTGAGATATACAAACTAAGACCTTTCATTTGATACCTCACATGACTTTGTAGGTATCTTTTAAAATTTCGACATCACAGTTTGTACTGAAAATTTTAATTTTAATTCGTTTTGTTTTTATATGTACAAGCGCACGAAATGTATTCATATTTTATATTTCAAGTTATTCACTTCTGTCGTTGCTGAGATATTAAAGACGGAAAAAAGGACAGAAAAAGCTAGACCATCAGGGTTTTGAAACCGATCTCCGATCTTCGAAACCCTAAAAACAAGCCCAAACTTCTCAGATCTAAAAAAAATAATTCGAATTCCTGGACGTTATCTTGCAAACGAACTAACTTGTGACCTCGTTCCGAGGTTCGACGCCCTTGGCTATCGTGGACGTGCTTATTGCGCGTATAAACACATTATAAAATTGATACACATTTGCAATCGATAATTGTTCTATATAAAGACGTTTTAAAGTTCAATTTATTTTCAGGAGTTTCTCAGAAGGTTTCTGCAACGTATGGTAAATTTTTAAAATTTTCATTCAATCAACCAAACTGACGTCACAAATCTTTCACACGACAGATTTGTGACGTCAGTTTGGTTGATTGAATGAAAAAACAAAAGACAATCGCGCCAGCTTTTAAAAATTGACCATACGTTGCAGAAACCTTCTGAGAAACTCCTGAAAATAAATTGAACTTTAAAACGTTACTGGATGCCTATTCTATTTCTTATCATTCGCAGTTGCGCAGGAAGGCCGCAAAATTCAACGTGTAGCTTTTCTCGCTTACTTACCTTCCGTGCCGTTTTCGAACAACATTTATGACTCGTCAAAAGTCATAAAATTCGTTTTTAAATACATTATTATATATAAACCATAGTAAGAACCAAAATTTCAGTGTCAAGTAGGATGAAAAATATATCATAATTCCAAAGTTAAAAAGCAGCTCAACTTTGAACAATATTTCCGTTTTCATTCGATTAGAGTACCTACCGATCAAAGCAGTACACGAAAAACAAAGGAACATCGCGCCAGGTTTCAGTAATTTAACTTACATAATGGATTCGACGTCGAAGACAGAAGGCGTTTGGGTCAACGGGAAAGCGTTGGCGAGACAATCTCATTCGCTTTAAACGGATGAGACGAGTGCCCATGACAAGCAATCGTTAATGTTGAAGGTGGCTTAGTCCCGATCCGCGGAGCCAGTAGGCCAAGCACAGAGATTGTTGTCTAGGGTAGAATAGAGATAAATTACGTCACATCGTCATCTAATGCATAAAATATTTGAAAATAATTCCTTCAACGCGTGCAATTTACGCAGTGCAACACAATGCGATGTGTTTTTTGTCTGTCCTAGACAACAAGACAACAATCTCAGTGATGGACCTGCTATTTAATGGGCATTAAATGATATACAAATCCGCAGATCCAGACAAAATACAGAGGACTCAGAGAAAACCACCAGGGGCCAGGGCTTTCCTAAGACAATGGTATCATCGCAGAATCGTCATGTAGTATCCATAGATGAAAGAAACTCTAGATAGTGCGTGCTATTTGTACGGAAAGATTGAAAAAATTGTTTCAAACTCGACACTTGACGCGTGTCCCTCCATCTGTAGTTTCTTTCGTCTTTGGTAGAATGTCTTATTCTGGTAAACTAATCGCTTTACTATGGTACAATGGTTTTGACACAGAATGACACATCACATCAACATCAAGGTGTGGATAAGTCGCTAGGTATCGTTGAACAAAGTGACAGCCAGTCTCCTGCCAGCACGCCTGGAGATGTCTTGCGTCGGAAGCCAAGATCAACTTAGAGGTGCTAAGCTACAGGAGTAGTAAGTCCCACATATACAAAACAATCAATTGTTTATAAAGTCAGGGATGGGTGATGTACCGACTGTACGGCGGCGCGGTCCATGTCACCCATCCCTCGAGTACTCAACGCCCTCAACGCTCTCCTGGACGACAGCCCCGATGTTGACTTGTTCGGTGATAGGTGGACTAAGTTATTGAGTGTTTTTTATTTTGTGAACGTTATAATAAATTAAATTTTTATATTTTTATGAATTTTACTGACATTCTAATCCTTTATCTGATGACTATCGTATCTAATTTAGGATGTAATTTTGTTTTCTCTTAATTAGTGTAATTGTTAAACATAAAAGTGTTAATTAAAAACATAAATACAGTCTGTTCATAGAACACAGGGACGACAATTGAATAATAGAATCAATTGAGTAATAGACAATTGAGAAATAGATCTTGCAGCGACCACAGGTACCAATACCAACTAGCACCAGTCTCCTTATTCGATTACGTACCTACGGTACCGAAGCAAGTAGCGAGAAAAAGAAAATGTGATAAAGAGACAAAAACTGGCAGCTTAATCTTGTCTTAACGTACATTTTGTTTTCCGTATGCTGCCAGTTTTTTTTTCCACGCCAACTGCTTGCATACCTCATTATAGTGACAAGTTCTCGTGTGAGGGCTCTAGTACCGAGAGCATCGGCTTGAACCATGTTAACAAGTCTTAAGCTATAACTACACTACCTCTATAGTGGTGTGGTGCGTTATGTTGCGGCGCGTCAGAAACGCGTCGTTGGAAACGTATTATCAGACTTATTCATTTTGCATGGTTACAGCGACACAACACACAGTTATGTGTTTCGAACTATAATACAATTAAATGCATTAACACTTGACTGCCACCGACGCGCACGGTGATGTACGACAGCTCGTTGCTCGTTCGTAAACCAATATGCTTCTGACGCCTGAACCACACCACAATAGTGTGGTTCTAGCTTTTGCCATAGGGTATCTGTAATCCAAGACTGTTCTTTTATTCGCGGTGCGCGCCGCGCCGTTAAGTCATGAGTCATGACTGCGGGCGGAAGTGGCTTCCGGCTCAGGGCATGCCTCACGCCCGAGGCATATTAACTGTGTCTTATTCAACACTGGACATTAGAACTACGAATCACTATTATACCGTGAAATATGACCTTTGTAGCGCAGTGGGCTAACGTCCGCCTGAGACGCAGAAGTTTGGATTCCCCTTAGAGCAAAATTTTGTATGATCGCAAATATTTGTTTCGAATCGGAAACGGAACAAAACAGATTGATCGAAAAATAAATTGAGTAGAGTGGTCAAGTGGTCATCTAGTATCGATAAGAAGCTCGTATACGTATTTTGGGGAAACATGATACATTATTATTGATTGTTGAAATTAAATACAGATTTCAGACCAAAATGCTCCCTATATTATGAGGAAACATGCCCTCTACAAAATTGATGAAACAAAAAAGGAATTGTTGTAATCGTCCCGCTGTACACTTTTCTGATTAATATTTCCTGCTTGTTAAGCGAAGACGCATTTACACAGATTGATGCCGGGTCAAGGGTTGCCTCTTATCAGACTTGGCCACTCTTCGTCCGTCAGGAGGAGATACGAGCCGAGTCTAGCCAAGCTTAGTCGAGTGCTAATTCCACAGGCCTACAAGCTTATGCATAAACCACCGAGCTGCCTATGATGGCAATGCTTCACCTCGTATACGAAACTATTTATTTATTTATTTTAAGGCAACTTTCAGCACAATACAGGGTAGGTTTTTGGACGGGGCAGTATGCGGAGCCTTATGGTGTAGGAAATGGTCTTAGGAGACTATCCATACTGTTTGAGAAACTTTCATCCAATCTCAGATTTTAAAAATGTGTACGATTAGCATAAAAACACGAAATCTTTTTTTTAACTTTTTTCTACACATAAATTTTTTTTGATGCCAATCGATCTTGTTTTTTATACTGATCACAAACTTTCATCAGACCAACTAAGGTTGGAATAACTAACTAACTAAAAAATGTCAGAAATCGCAAAACAATTTCCCCATAGATTTTATAAAGAGTTTAAGAGTAATTTTATTTTTATATTAAAATACCTTTTCGTAAAAAATCTTTGTAAAAAAATCTAATATTGAACTCACAAAAATTAATAAGTAGTAATAAACTTTTCAAAATAGGTAAATCAAATTTTCACACAATATCTAGACATTTTTGATTTGTTTATACATACTAAATCAGTAATTCTTTTGTTTTTGTGTTTTTTAGTAACTTAGGTTAATAAGGTTTTCGAAGCTGCGATGTATTTCCTAGAAAAATAGAAATTTTTTTTTGCTATTTCTGACTTTTTTAGTACTCCAACCTCAATTAGTTCAATATAAGTTGTTGATCATTATAAGAAACAGGATCAATTGCATCGAGATCTACCTGATCAATTGATCTGATGATCAATTGTGATCAAAAAAAATTTTTGTGTAAAATGCCTATTTTCTTGCTAACTTTACATTTTCTTGAAAATCTGTGTTTTGAAATTTGTAAATTTATCTAAAAATTATGGATAGCCCTCTAAGATCATTTTGCTGTAACTACACCGGTTAAGGTACCTCTCCTTCCCCGTCTAAAAAAATTACTATGTATACAAAATAGCTTTAACAACAATACCAAGAAGCATAGTCACATTAACTACCTTTGCAAATTATCAGCCCGATATATTCATCAGGCAATTTGCATAGTTATTAAAAAGCATTTTCAGGTCCAGACCTGAAACAACAAACTATGCAGGAGCACGCGTGCGAAGCCGCCGGCAAAATCTATAAAATAAATTGAATACCCTATGTCCCAACGTGTGTCAAAATAAATGCTGATAAATTCTATTCCATCCGCGATTGTAAAAAGTTCTTATATCTACATATGGATTTTGAATCAGTTTTGAATTTCTTTATTATTTTATATTTATAAATTATGTTTACCAAGAAGGAGAGGCCGCCACATTATTGAATTGATTTGCGTGCAATGCCAGGGCGGATCGGTAATCCATACGTATAGTATTGTAAAATCAGTGTCCATACTAATATTATTAATTCGAATTTATCTCTGTCTGTCTGTCAGTTACCTATTCACACCTAAACGGCTAGGCGGCTGAACGGATCTCAATTCAATTTAGATTTTAAGAAATAGATACAAGTGTATATACTAGTTGTAATTGTTTTATTCTGTTATTGTACCTATGTTCTAATTTGTTTTTATTAATGAATTGTAATTTCCTTTGTCAATAAAAATTAAATGGTATCCTTTGAACTGACATAGGCTATTTTAAAAGCGCGTGCAAAACCGCAGACAGCATTGAGTAAATAATAAATATGTACTTTCTTCCCATATGCTAACCACCGTCTGTCGTTTGCGATTGGAAATGATAACCAGTAAAAAGCGAACTCATGTTATATTTAGATTCAATGCGGTTAGCGAAAACCCATTATGGTTATTTTGCTGTGGCAAGAAAATACCTAAGTTCCATACGTGCTATAAATGACTGTCTATCTGTGGTTATATTGTAGGTATGTAAGTACATAAGCGATAAGAACGGCGGCGCCACAGTCACACTCATCTCTAACAAATGTAAAGTGGACTCTACAATGCACGATGCTGTTAAGTGAACGCAAAACGTTATAAATAACTGCCTACATAAATGATAGTAAACAAGTGAAAGTTTCACTTCACTTCACGACATTTACGCACTAAAATAACAATTAGACGAAACTAAATGAAAATTGCGAAGGGCCATTAAACGTTAGTAGGACAAGTTAGTTATTCTACAATTTCTAGTATCACTTCGTAAATCTCGGCAGATGTTACGCTCGGCTTGGCCACATATCGGCAAAAAGAGGTTAAGCCGAGCGCAAAATTAAAATAGGTGGAACCACTTTAAAAAGGGACCTTCGAAGTTGGAACGGCCATGTAATTTTCCAGAAACAAGTACATTCAGCTGTCTGAATTTAAGGTTATTTTTATTATGAAAAATTCATAATTTATAAATTCACTATTTCTCATGCGCATTTTAAAGCAGTGTCTGCGAGACTTCCAACCACCCGTTGAGGCCTGTTATGTATTTTAAAGTTATCACACATGCGCAAAAGACGTGCAAATAGTACGTTATCGCGAAGAAAACGCAAAACTTGTCTGAATATCTCTGAAACAACCTAACTTTTTCCAACGCTTTCACTGCTTCAACTCTATATGTATGTTTCTTCCTTCTCTTCATTTTCCTAATGTCCGCATAGCCCCTCCAATCTCTATGCAGTGAAATAATTGTTTTTTACGTAAACTTCGCAGTTGCTACGACGCTCTCAGAGACATTCGTAGCATAGGTACAAAAGATTTCAACACGCACATTTTCCGGTTTGCCCTTTTTTACCAATTTCCTTCCTCGTAGCTCTGAAACTAGAAGCCATAGGATGTTGCCTTTTCACTAAATATAATGAATAGGTATTATTGATAAAGAATGCCTACGTATTTCTATATTTACCTCATTCACCAGCCTTTTAATCCTTTCATAAAAATTAATGCAATTGGTGGTAAACTTCGTGGCGTGCGTTATGATTTAGTTCGAAACGGTTCCATCCCGTTCTGATCGCGCAGATTTTATTGGTGTTGGTCACTTTTTTTAATTATTTCAGGTCCAGTACACCAGTCCACACAACCTAAATAGGACCAAGTATAGAACGTAGGCTGCCACAATCTTTCACTCTTATTCATAACTAGCTTCTGCCCGCGGCTATGCACGTGTTTTTTGGAATAAAATATAGCTTATATTTTATTCCAGGTTCCAGATCTGTATGTGTACAAAATTGTATCCATTCAGTAGTCATGGCGTTGTCTTAGTTTAAACATCTGCACAACCGGCACAAGCTGTCTCTTTTATTTTGCGTGGGAATCGTGTGATGATGACAAACCGAATCATAACATGAGGTTTTGGTGCCCAGTGAAACACTCTACTTTTCACTTCGATTGCGAGGAAATAAAACAATCAAAGCTACCTTCAGTAAAATAATGCACACGTTTTTCACTGAGAAGTGAAATTGGTGAAGTAGAGATACATCACGAACATGTCTTAACTCTATATATGTTTAATAATATATTTCACATGATTTCGACCGCAACAGACTCATATTAATTATTCTTCCTACTATTTGGGAATTATTAGCTTAATTTTCGCTAAATGACATTCTCAAATAATTTAAATTGAGAATGTCAATAAGCGAAAACGTTCACCTTCATTTAAATTTGGAGTTAACAAAAATTGTAGAGTTCTCGCGCAATACTAGCTTTTTTCTTAAAGTCTGTTACGCGCAACGCAAAGTACCTACCTACCTACGCATTCTACCACGGAGGACAAAATCACCCTTCCTGTACCAACAATTACTAAGAAGGGGCTTTCAGTTCCATTTTCAAAAATAAATTCAGATTATGATATGTTCTTTGTTTAAGGTACATCAAAAAGTCAAGTTTTTATGTGAGCGAACTATGTTTTTGTAATGGCTGAAGATAAACTTTTGAACCCTAGGGCTTAAAATCCTACTTTAGTCCCGCTATGCCACGCTATGATGACACAGTTTTTGAGCTAGAGAAGTGAAAACAATTTTACCGTACAACATGACAACGGAACACCAACTGACAGCAGATCTACCACAAACTTGGTCAGACTGACCTCGCCATGGAATAAGAAGTTTTCATACTAACTCTACAATAGGGCGCTTTCATGTTACATAGGGGTTTTTCATTTTTATAGCATTTTTAGCTAGTGCGTGTAGATAGAGAGAAGATAATTTTATGAATGAGGAGGTTTACATGCCTACAATACAACTCACTCCTGGAATGTCAGCTTTTAGAATAGGTCAATCTTATTGCCTTTGTGCCAGACTGCAAACATCGGGCAATGACAGTGACATTTCTTAGACTAGGGTGAAATGTAGAGGGAGAGCCATATTGCGGGCAGCCCGGTCGTCGACAGGGTAGGGCCCTGACGCTCGATGACTCACCCGAAGATTCTATTTATATGCATTTATTTTTATATGTCATCCTTGTGATTAAAGCGGTGCGTTCACCGGATCGGAATTGAAGCGTGTGCAGCGTCATTATTTACAATATGCTTGGCATCGGTATCGGTAATATGCCGATCCATTGCAATAAATTATTAGCAATACCCGCTGGAATTCAATACGAAGCTACAAATTCTTACGCTGCGGATGATTCCGATCTGGTGGGTGCTCAGCATAAGGGAGTAACCCTAATACAACCGTTGAAGTGCTAGTCAGACTTACGCATGAAGGGTTCGGTGAAATCGTATTAGATTTTAAACACAAGGTAGGTATGTAGGTAATTTTATAAATTAAGCATAAAATCCCAAAAAACACGTGTTTTGTCTAAGTAGTTCAGGACCCCTTTAATATTAACTATATTTGTTTAAGTAATATTGTTTTTTGTTACAAAGACTACCATAATATCTTCTCACTCTGTGAAAATGACATGTATCTACATGCCTATTATTGCAACCATGTCTTCGGTCCATCGGGTGGTAGCGGTAGGTCTTCTCACACTCCTTTTCGCATTGCATTGTATCTTAGCTTTAACGGGCTAGAATTCGATCAAATTGGCTTTTATTGTGTACAAGGATTTAGGCGCCAGTTCTCACGCGTTATTCATGTATAATAAATGGCATCTAAGTAAGGTATTCCACGACTAGAGCTAAATCTATGAAAAATACAGTACGATCTGTGTTTGTTACTTCTTCTCGCCAAAACTACATTACGGATCGGGCTGAAATTTTGCATACATGTCAAGACTTAGAATAACACATATACTACTTTTCACCCCATAAATCAATCCCCATGGGATAGAACTAACCTTTAAACGTTTCCATAGAAACAACGCATGCGAAGCCGCGGGCAGAAACTAGTTTATAATAACAGTTTGATAGTAGGTAAGTATGTGATTCTGTTGACCAGATATCAAATGAGTCATTTAGTCCGAGAGTCCGTGAGATGTCTGGACGCAGCTTCCTGCTATCAGTCTCAACTTTCAAACCGGAGCGCATTGCAGCCAGAGACGGTGTCCGCAGATTATAGGTAAGGTACGTACTTGAAGTAAACCAGAACCGATTGCATAATATTAACGGAGGCTGGCGCCTTAGCAGGTTATTTACTTGCAAATCGAATACTTTGAGCTACTGCGATCCTTTACGGTATCCCGAGACGGTAAATAGAAACGTATAGCTATCTTGAATCAACTTCTTTGATGGGTTTGTTAGTAGGCAATAGATTGATGTCGTAACAGGGATGCAATAATAATTGCAGTCATTTTATGTCTGCTTCAAAGCTAACAGCGTGATTTGTGTTTTATCACTTTTTTTTTTACCTCCTACAATAATGAGGGTTTTTATAAATTTGACGTGCGTTTCTTGACTAAAACACACGTATCGTGGTGTTGTAACGGTTTAACGGATTAATCGATTTGGATATTTTGTAGGGTTCCGTACCCGAAGGATGAAAACGGGACCCTATTAATAAGCCTTCGCTGTATGTCCGTCTGTCCGTCCGTCCGTCAGCAGGCTGTGAAACGTAAAACGCAGATAGGTAGGTAGTTAAAATTTTTACAGAATTTGCATTACTCTTGCGGCTACAACAAGAATGATAAAAGTAAAATAAATACCTCATAAAATTAAAGCGGGGCTCCAAACAAATAAAGTATTTTTTTGGCTATTTTTACTCTACTTTTGTCAAAGCTGTATCTCTTGAAACGTAATAGATAGACGGTTAAAACTTTGACAGGATGTGTATTCATACTGTCACTTTAACACCAAAATAAAAAATAATTTAAATTTGATAAATAAGAGGGCCAACGTCTATGTCACATTGAGTACCTCTCACCCAAGTTAAGCAAAGTTGGGTGCTGGCAGTATGTACTCGGATGGGCGACCGTTTCATGTTGGCTATTTCCGTTTTAGGGCTTCTTAAGCGAAATAGTATTATTGTTCGATGGTACGGAACCCTCCGTGTGCGAGTCGACTCGCACTTGGCAGATTTTATTTCTACTCGCTACCGCAAATGATGTCAAATAATAGGTAGGTCCAAAAATAATGGAAAATTCTCATGGTCTTTGTGAACCTAGGTTGGTCAAACATTTTTTAAGAATGATATTGGTAGGTAGGTATGTAGGTACGTAAGTAGTCATTTTATAAGATTGAAATACCTAAGTAGAGTATTGTAAAATTCTGGGAATCGTAGATCTTCCTTCATAAAGGTGGACAATGTCTTTCAATAATTGTAGATGCATCGAGTAGGTAGGTAGATACCAAAGTATAAATAAAACAAAATTAAGTACAAAAGGTGAATAAAATAAAAACAATGCTGGACAATTCACGTACCTAGTATCTAAGCCCAAGCTACGCAGTGCATGTTAGGTACAACGGGCGGCTTATCGTTTAAAAGCTATTTCTTACAGACAACCTTTATATGGATACAATAATGATAATAAGAAAGGCACATCAGAAATGTAAATAAGTTACTCAATGTAAGAACATCTAAACTCAAGACTTACCCAATCAAAGACGCCGGTAATCCGAGTGCAATGTATTTAGGTAGGTGCGCCAAAATTATGGTTCACTATCACTAAACATCCGATAAACAGACTAATGTTTGTATATCCAGTGTGACGAATGTTCCTCACATACGCATTTGTTACGGATCTGGTATGATTTCCGTCAACAATCGCGACGCGGCTGGCAAAGAAATAAACGCACGCTTCGCCGGTATCAAACTAAACGACTGACTCTGGCAGTGTGGCGACACGGTGCCATATCAGCCCATACTGCTCGTTCGCTGTCGTTCCTCGTTCGTTCGTACTATACCCCGTGTAGGCGGAAGAGTGTGCTATACCTACTTGGATATGGACATAATCATTCTACCGATAGAAATGTGCGCAGCGCATGGCTTTCTGGTGGCGCCATCTGTGTTTTAGGTGGAGACTTACTTTATTATGATACAACGCGTCTTGGAAAATATAGATGGCACTGAGCGTTACAAACCCTACGGAACGTAGGTAATTACTTTGTTGAAAACAATGTGAAAGTTTTTATTTTTCCCTGTTCTCGGTTACTTTACTAGTCTCTGGTCCTCGGTCATTGGTATCATACAGCGACATCTACAAAAACACATCGTAACTGAACTATCAATGTGTCTTACGTATGCCTTGATAGATTTTTTTTAAGAAAAACGCGTCTTAGAAAATATAGATGACTCTGAGTTTTTCAAACTCTACGAAACGTAGCTGCGTAGGCTACTTTGTTTGTGCAAAACAATGTGAAAGCCGTGTCCGCGAGGTTATGTTTTCGCACGTTTCTATGTTCTAAGCTTAGCTACCGATTAGCCGAAACGATTGCGTATTTCCATCGAGTTAGAACGTATTTCGGTAAAATTCTAGGCTCCTGAGAGGATCAATTCGATGTTGTATGGTATGACGATGAAATACAGCGACATCTACATGAACACATCGGAACTGAACTACCAACGTATGTTGCAGTGAAGTTACTGTTCATGTTTTCAAAAATATAGATTGCTCTTTAGGTAGGTAATCCGAAATTAGAAACCTTTGTTAAAACTAATAATATTCATAATATTATGACAGTTTTATTGATATAAATGTCAATGAAACAAAGTTTTTATAAAACTTTTCACAGTAAAGCTACCTATATATCGCCCTATTTGCTCGATGCACAACTAGATGTCAGCATAGGTAAGTTAGAAGGCGCTATCAGAGCATACGCTACAGATATCGATACAATGAAGCATCGGTTATTTTGTAAGACTCCCCCCAGAACTTTTAAAGCATCACACTTTTGGATGCTCAATGATAACCACGCTTGTCGATAAGGTATCATCAAAATTTTTAACAAAGATTTGGATGATAGGTACCATAAAAATAAATACATACATAATATCACTTTCATATGCATGTTTAGTGCATTGAGAGCCATAAAATAAAATATCTACATAGGTAATTCAATTACCTATGAATAAAAAAGTTGTAGAAAATTGACTTATAATTTATTCACTTGACGGTTTACCTATAGTGTAAACGTCTTCATCGTTATTCCAATAAAACAGAGTACTTTAACATTATGTTATATTCCTTTTATCAACCTAAAACGAGAGCTATAAGTTTACTTATCTTTTCACAAGACGCCACTAGACGGATTCCAGTTACCCCCTGCACCAACCTACTTTGCCAGCTATTTATTCCAACTAGTACCTACCTAATATTTCAAAGTATATTCTTTATTTAGCAAGCTTACAAGCTTGTTAGCAAGCTTACATCGAACATTCACACGCGTCTCGCGTGGCTTTATGATAAGGCTAAATTTATAACATTATTTAGTCGAAAATACAGCGGAATTAATACTACGTTTACAAATTTTCTTATTTATTATGCGTTGTTTATCAGACAGATTTGATTCTTATGATTGACTCTACTATCAAGTGCTTTAAAAATACAGTATAATATTTTGGATTTTAGTGGGATCAATTAATTTATAGCAAGAATTATGTCAAAATTCTGTGAATGTAGTTATACTTATTAAAAAAAATAAAGTCATGTTTCCTTTCAGTAAAACTTCCTACCTTAAATATTTCTGGTACTTGTACTCCATGTCCTACTTTAAAAAATACAGTATGTTATATTTTGGATTTTAGTGGGTTCAATTAATTTAAAGCAAGAATTATGTCAAAATTCTGTGAATTTAGTTGTACTTATTTAAAAAAAAAAACATGTTTCCTTTCAGTAAAACTTCCTACCTTCAATATTTCTGGTACTTGTACTCCATGTCCCATGGTCATGGGACACCCTCACTGTCACTGTCGCGTCCAACAGAGCATTTAATTAAATTTTAAGTAACAACTTACTAGAATGTATGATACACCTTACATATAAATAACAACTTTGCAATCCAACGGAGCACTTTATCTTTTGCGTCCAACAGAACCTACATATAGGGTGTCCCGAAACTCATTATCAAGCCGAAAACGGAGGACAAATCAAAATCATGGGTCATCATGGGCTTCAATGGTTTCCGAGTTATAAACTTTTTACTAAAAATCATAAGCGCAAAGTTTTATATGCTGTGACTGTGCCTACAGATGTCTATATTTAGTGATTTAAATTTTTGAATTATAACTCATTCATTCATTTTAGTGCGATATAAAAACATAGGAAATGACCATATTTTTCAAATTCATATTAGTACATTTACATACATAAGTATTTCTGCTTTAGAATCACTCATTTTAAGGGTATCGAAGATCGGAGATCAGTTTCGAAACCCTCAATATCTCAGCAACTACAGCACTAAAAAACTTAAAAAAATTAAAATATCAAATATACAAAAAAAAAGTTATAGTGTAGGTAAGTGCATAAGTGCTAATTTATAAGAACACGTGAACCAAGGTCTTCCCCATATGTAGAGACAATAAGAAAAGTTCCGATGGACACGTTCTTAGTGATACCTATTGGTTTTATATAATTAAGTTAAAACAAAATTATCAATTAGCCAAATCTATGGCTAGATTGTAATGTTATTCTAATGTATTTAAACATGTATGCTAGACATATATAAAAAAAAATTATAATGCTCTCTAAATATTTCAATAATTCACAAGTTAGGTACTCTATTTAGTATCATACGGCATGTGATCAAATAAGAATATGAGATTATGCCATCCTTTATACTTAACTGGTATAATTACTCGTATTTTGTTTTAGGTAGTACTCAGAAACATTAACGTGTAATCAATATTATTATTATCTTCTCTCTTTGCATAGCTTTTGCCTTGGCAACTCATTTTATTTTATGTTACCTACTAATTGAACTACCTATAATTGGGGGTCACGTCTGGTGATGCCTTATGTGCTCTTTGTTTTATATGACTGGTATATCCATTGTAGGTTGTTCTACATAAATATATTAAGTCAGTCAGTACTTTATTTAGGTATTATTATATTTACTGGCTTCGCCAAAGTTATCGAGCTGCTAACTAACCGCAAGCGATCTGCAATATTTTATGAATAATGATTTTTGGTAGCATTGCACTAGAGAATATGAATATATTATTATAGAATATGATTTGTAACATAAATGACTAGTACTTTTAATAATAATATGACTCACACAATATTTGCACGCCTGCATGCAGGCTGAATACAGTTACTAATATAGTTATAAGACCTGACATTGTAAAATAATTATGTATTCTTGCAAATAAATGATTGATTGATTGATTGATTGAGAGCTTCTAGTGGTTCGAAAATTGAGGCCGTTGAATGCAATAATTTACAAAATATAATTTCGTGATATACCACACACAAAAAATATTGTTACCTCAATTCAACTAAACTTAAAATATGATAAGCATTTTCAGACAATAATTGTACCTTTTATACTATTTTCATTAGAAATAATGTACATTTTTACGTTAGTAACGTAAGCATCATTCGGACTCGTAATTCTTCACAAAGTCTGTAATTTTCTTAGAGGATCTCCTTACGTTAGTAACGTAAAGCGATCGAGAGCGTAGTTCCATATTCGCACGATAGAGGCGCTGTACCAAATCGTATGGAAAAAGGAGACGTTACGTTCACGTCCAAATACTATCGTCAAATAGATAGTCCCTAGTCTCTAATTAGTTGACCACGACTGTATAATGTATATTGTATTTATTCAATGGCAACTTGCTATAACAATGCAACTTTAAGCAACGTTGCAAGTTGTTATTATTTCCATTGAACTGCGGAAGGGTTGACCGCGATTTTATTTTTCTCGTTGTGGTTAACTCGGCTGCAATTTTTGGAAGTAGGACTGCGTCCCATTTGTCATTGAAGAATAAGTCGAAAACATCTTGACTGTACAAGTCCGTAACCAACTACACGCGGGCTCACGCAGCAGCAGCAGGCGACTTTGCGGCGAGTAATGTCGCAGCGACACGTCGTCGTCGCGTCATCGTGGCGTAACATCGCGCAATAGTCGTGATCCCGAAAAAATTCGCGGTCACTGGTTAAGAATTTATTTATATTCTTTCAAACCACAAGTTATTTTCAAAATCCATAGTAATATTATAAATTCGAAAGTAATCATGTCTCTCTCTGTCTATTAGCTTTTCACGAAGAAATGGCTAAAAGAATCTCAATGAAATTTGGCAGGGAGATAAATAATAGGTAGTTACCCGGATAAGGGTTCAGGCTACTATTTAATTCCGGAAAAGTGCCGCTAGCTGAAGCCAGTAGCTTTTAGGTAAGTGTTGGTTATAAGTTTTATGTATTCTTTTTATTTAGTCAAGTCAAGAACAAGTTGTTCAAATGTATATCATTTTATAAAAAAAAGTGCTATGAACTTTTAAATTGCTTATTTCGTCCATCGACCACAATCTCATCTGATGGAAAGTGACGGTTTGGCCGGAGGTGTATCACGAAGGTCTAGCTAGAAACATTCACTTTTGTGTCTTAAACATTTGCTGAAACAATTTCAATAAACATTTGTTTTCATTCCTAAGGTTCGAGGTATACCTACGGCCGACGCACCAGCCCCAACTGGCTTATCAGAATATCTTTGCTCTAACTTGAGATCGTTTATATATTGTTTTTGTGACTTTATAGGTACTTGAGCTCCAGTAAAAACAGGCTTAAATATCTATGAAGCCAACGAACCTATGATGGGGTTCCAGTTTAGGTAAATTCTGCAAACGCTTTGATAGCGCGATGTAGGCTCCGTTCACTTTTAGCAGCGACATCTAGTTGTGAATTTGGTCTATATAACAGGGCGCGGGGGTGGGGGTGAATGCGTCGTTAGCATTAGTTTTACCCGACTGCGCAAGAAGTAGGGTTATTTTAGAACTACTTGAAACAAAGCAACTGTAATACATTATTGGCTATAAAAAATATTTGTACAATTTGTTTAACAAAAGCCATCACATCATCAGATGACAAAACTTGCTATAATTTTTTTTTATTTTAGATCTCTAACTTCTACAGCTTAAAAATAAATTTAATTTTAAAAATGTGATATTTAGTTTTGCAGGCCAGTGTAGTTATTTCACAGATAACAAAAAAATATTCAAATTTCATTAATTTGGTAATATAAATTTATATTTAATTACTTCTATGAAATTTGATCTATCTTTGTTGTTGTTAATAACAGCCGTTAGTTTATACACGGTGGTGCCACGTTACATGCGTACTAAGCCGAAAAGCGGTGATTCTGGACGCCCGCGCCCCGAGGGGGTTAACTTTTGTTCAATGAATAGTTTTAATATTGAATAATATTTTAGACTAGCTGACACGACAGACGTCGTTCTGTCTTAACTATGAATATTAAAATTTTCTAATTTTCCGCGTAACGCAAAAATTTAATCACTATTGTATAGAGAATGATCCCGAGGTGGTCCCATAAAAAATGTATTTACGAGGGATTAGTATTTATCCCGCAAAACTTACGTGTCTGTTCAAAAATTGCTTTTAGCGATAAAGGTGAACGCACACCTGTCCGCGCCGCAGAAGCTGCACTTGCTGCAGTCATCGCATTTTATAAGTATTTATTATGAAATAGTCTGCAACGCAAAATCGCGCACCTATCCTGGCCAAACGATCCGCATTTTAGTAAAATTCTTTAAGTATACGGGTTACATCAAACGAATTCGGCGCACGCGGCGAGTTCGGCGAGTGTGGCGCAGGCGGCGTATAACGTCATCCATATTCATCATCCTCCAGGTCCAAAAACACGTCAGTTCTAAACAGAAATAAGGTGAGTGCAGCATAAATTTCTTTAAATGGGAAACCAACTCAATTTTCACTTAATTTTCATTTAATTTCTTGCCTTTTATTAATGCTCATGAAAAGAATACTTAATAAAAAGCTAAGTGTAACATGAAAACAACAACCTGATAAGTAACTCACCAACATCCGCAGACACTGCTAGACATAGGCCTCCTCTAATGTGCGCCATAGCGCCCTGTCTTCAGCTTGCCGCATCCAGCATCTGCCTGCAGTCTTTCGTAGATCGTCATCCCACCTGGCCGGACGGCGTCCTAATCTACGTGCCGATCCGCGGTGTCCACTCAAGAACACGTTTACTCCAGCGGTTATCGATTCATCGCGAGATATGGCCGGCCCACTGCCACTTCAGCTTGCTAATTCTTTGAGCTATGTCGATAACTTTGGTTCTCTGTTGGATGTATTCGTTACGAGTCCTATCCTTCAGAGAAACTCCGAGCATACCTCTTTCCATAGCTCGCTGAGCGACTTTGAACTGGTGGACCAGCCCTACCGCTCTCCAGCCAGTTAGGACGTAACTGGCTGGAGAGCGTCCTACAATACGTTTGCCGAGTCACGTTCTCCACTCAAGAACACGTTAAACCCAGCGGTTGTCGGTTCTTCGCGAGATATGGGCGGCCCAATGCCACTTCAGTTTGCTGATTCTAGAGCTATAAAGTAATTTACAACGGGATATTTACCATGATTTGAGTATTGAGCTTTCCAATATTTCGGCACAGTTGTTAAGTGATCATGGCGCATGAAACTGTGCCGAAATATTGGAAAGCACAATATTCAAATCATAGTAAATATCCCGTTGTAAATGACTTTAGCATTATCAATCAGCCTCGTTGAATTCCTTAGGTAATGTAGGATTTTGCTTTATTTCGTAGGTACAAACTTTAATCATAGTCGTTTTTGTAGAGTTTTTTAGAGAAACTTTCATTGTGCGCCACGGTTTTGAAAAAAATTGATGTTAAGGCCATACAAAAAATTTCAAACTCCTTTATAAAACCTATCTGTAGGGCAAACACGGGGGATTGTTCTCTTGGGTAGATTAAAGAAAAATTACGTCACTTTGTTATCGAATGCGTAAATTATTTGAAATACATTCCTTCAACTTCAATATTGTACGCAATGTATGACGATGCGATGTCATTATTGTCTATTCCACCCAGAGAACAATCCCTGTGCCTCGCCTACTGGTAGTTTTGCCGTCAAAGAATGACAAAACAACAAAAACTCTTTGACATTTATAATATTAGATTAGTAAGGATAACAATGATGGTTGGGTAATAAAGGGTTTGTAACAAGAACAGACACAGCGAGCCATGAAACAAGAACAGAACTGAACAAGGTTTGTAACTTCTGGGGATAGGGCAAGTTCGTCATATGCCGCACTTGTCGCTGGTATATGTATGACCACTTACCATACTTAAGAAAATTAAGGTTTTTTAAAAACATCTACAGAATTATTGGAAATTAGACCGGATCCTTTTAGGGCGTGATGGGGGAGGCCATTTGCAATTATTTTGGCGCCATACTGTATTAGGCAAAAGTGAGCCAATTTTGAGACATTAGCATGTTCGTATGGACTGATTCATACAATTTTGTTAGTATTTATTAAGAATTAGAGTTTATGCTATCTAAACCTGTCACTAAAATATCAATTAGGTAATAACTTTTTTTTATTCGTTATACGAATATATTACGAATATGCGAATATCTCAATAATGGTTCACTTTTGCATTATACAATATGGGGTCAAAATAGTTGCAAATAGCCTCCCACATCACCCCCTAAAAGGATTCGGTCTAATTTCCAATAACCCTGTATATTTGCTAACTGACTCTGTTCTGTGAGTTCAAATAAAGCGAATTTAAAACGAATGTTTATTTATATGCTACTTCATTATTCCTTATTTAAAATTAGGTTAGGTACGAAATAAACTTCAAGAAAATGTCTAATTTTATTTAGATTTGACGTATTTCTTTTTATGCTTTGTCAAAACAATTATAAAACTGCATTTGTTTAGAAGCCGTTGATTCGTAATTTGTGGAGTGTCGAACTGTCAAATTTCAAAATCGTTTTCCTTAAACAATGTCCCTCTTAGAGCTCTGTTTCTAGTTTACATTTTGAAATCAATGTCAATCATGCAATAGATGCATAATAGATGTCGCTTTATGACAACCTTCCTAAATACTTTTCTAATTATGCCGTTTAGACGCAGTTGCCTAGACTCACCTTACTCTTAAAATGATGAATGCGATTCGGCTCGTAAAAGTAAAAATGCTACATCTACAAATAAATAAAATAAAGGTGTCTGTTTGTAATGTCAAAATAATATATTTTTTCTTAATGCATTTTATTATATATTTTTACTTAATGCACACAGGATGCCATGAAACATGTGTACTACGCCGAGAGGGGGTGATTCCGGACCCCGACGGGATCAACTTTGGACAAGGATTTTTTGAATTTCGATCATGAATCATAAATAAATAATGCTGGACAATCCACACAACATCATTGTTTTACATGTTATTTAACATGTACTTAACAACTATTTATCATCGCTAAAAGACAGTCAATGTCATTTACCATTGTAATAGTTTTTGACTTTTCGTTTCACGTTAGCTGACCAACCGACTAGCCAACTAAAAACGGCAAACGGTTGTTTAGTGCAGTACAAATACAAAAACTGCAGGTAACCGTTTTCTAAGTTTACCTATATAGTTCAAATTAAATACACAGTATAACATATTTTCCATTTCACTAACAATTTTTGGAATAGCCCACGTAATGCAAACAAAAACGAATTACCTACCTGCCAAATTTTATCGAGATCTGTTAAGCCGTTTATGCGTGAAAAGGTCACTGACAGACAGATAGACAGAGTTCCTTTCGAATTTATAATATTAGTAATTATGTACATATATATACATAATTACTAATATATATTAGGATAACAGGTGTTTTGAGATTTCTTCTCACGATGGTCTTTCGTTGGAAGAAAGACTTGACATTTTTAGGGGGGAGGCACGCCCAGCAGTAGATCTCTGTGCTTAGAAGGTCAAAAAGGTAGTACGTCCTTCGCGCTTATGTCCTATGTTCTAAAGCCCGATTTACACTTCATTAAGTACAGTAGCGAGTCAAGAACTCAGACAGTTAAGTATTAAGTAGTAAGTTGTAAGTAGCGTCCAAACGGGTGGAGTGAGTAGTCATAAGTTGCCGAGAAGAAGTCTTGTCGCATTTCGCGTCGTTATAATACAGCACTTTACAAATTTATGGACTGTACTAAACTCGCCCGTCTACATGCTGGCCAGTTAAGTTGGCGGGGCGCGGGAGACACGAGAGAGGGGGCTACTTCGCACTGGACTCGCCAAAAAATAGGATCGCGATCTTTTCAACTCAACATAATCAACAACTTACTACTTAACTCGCTTTTGCCGTTCAAACAACATTAACAACTTAACTCGCAGATGACGCAAGTTAACTCGCTACTGTACTTATTGAAGTGTAAATCCGGCTTAACACTAAGTTGTCAGTGCGGTGCACGTTGCTGCGGAAGTGACGTGTTGCATGTCAATGAGCACGAAGGTAATGTGTTTCCGCAAACGCTTTAACGATGCCACATCTCACATCCTATCATTTCCTTTGTTTAGTTCCGGAATAGCAATTTGTGTTAGCTTCGAGTAAATCACAAGGATCAAATCTGTCTAATAAACATTGCATGTTAAATTTAAGGAACACCATTGAATCTGCCATAAACTGGGACGAGACGAAGCACTGAGTGTTTCGTCTCGTCCTGGCTCGTTTACACCAGTTAGACTAATCTGCTGCAGTCGATTGTTGCAGATCAATATTAAATCAATCACTGGTTTTGGAGGTCTGTAGATAAATTTTGACAGTGACGGAGACTAGTCATTATTATAGTGCACAAGTGTGTGCGCAAACACTATCTATTCACTAACTTTTATAATCCAATGAGATGGTAGGCCGACACGATCGGGGAGAGGTATGGGCCTGACTTGGTGTAAGGGAGTCATGAAAAAAGCTCGTCTCCCCCCTTTTTGGCAGATTTCATGTTCTTCCTCTTATTTAATACTAGCTGCGCCCCGCGGCTTCACTCGTGTGGAAATTAATTGCACACCTCCTAGGGGTAGTTATGTAAAAATAATAAATACATGTATCATTATTTACTTTATAGTTTCTTTGTATCGAGTTTTGACTGAATCGAACCAAATAGTAAATTTCCATAAAAGCTTTACCACCCTTTTATCCCGCTCGCGGTTCATTTTTGTGTTATTCTAGAACTTAAACATACAAAATTTCATCTAAATTGGTTAAGTAGTTACGGAGATACGTGGTAACACTATGAAAAACTAAGAAATTGGCTCATAGAACTAGTATTATATAACATATTTTTTTTTTTTTTTATTACTTTATTGACAAAGAAAATTACAATTCAATAATGAAAACAAATTAGAACTATTATTTACAATTGAAACAATTAAGCTAACTGCAGACTGTTGCAAACAATCTACAGGTAGCTCAACTGATCCATATAATATCAATGATTTTTTTAAATTGCCGTTGTTATAATTTATTAATTTATATTTTTAACATTAAGTGAACGACATGTCATAATGGTATTACGAATAAATAAATAAATAATAAATAATGCTGGACACAATCCACACAGCATCATCTAGCCCCAAAGTAAGCAGAGCTTGTGTTATGGGTACTATATGACTGATAAACTTAATACAATACATAACATAGATAAATATTTTTATTATACATAGAAAATACCAATATAATACGGAATAAATTCTGTATTCCGTCTACGTATTATGGTTTAAGAGACTTGACAAACGTTGAGCAAAAATAGCCAAAAAATCACGTTTGTCCCTTTGGTTTATTTATTATTTGCAACAATAGCGGCAGAAGACACAATTCTGTGATTTTTTTAACTGTCGACCTACCTTTTATTGTTTATGGGATACAGCCCATGAACAATAAAAGGACAGCGGAGGCTTAGCAATAAGGTCCCGTTGGCACCCCTTGGGTTGGGTACGGAACCCTAAAAAGCAGTTTAAAGGTCATTGGGCACTTTAGTATGGAAACTATACCCAAAGCGCGGCGGCGCCGTAGAGTGAAACCGCAGAAAAATCCAAATACCCACCACACAGCCCCAAGCTAAGCAGAGCTTGTGTTGGACTGACATACATAATACAATACATTACATAGATAGAATCTTTATTGGCAAAGAAAATTACAATTCAATAATAAAAACAAATTAGAACTAGTATTTACAATTGAAACAATTAAGCTAAATGTAGACTGTTGCAAACAATCTACAGATAGCTCAACTGATCCATATCAATACCAGTCGGAAGCGTCCCCAAGACGCTGGCTGCATTGCCCCGCTGTATGGCAATGCTGATGCGCTGCGCCAGATATCCACCAGCTTTGCCACCAGCTCTCGGGTCACGCGTCGCGTCGAACATAGACGCTCAGATAACTTTTTGAAAACCCGAAGAGCCTCGGTACCCTACGGACCTAGGGTCTCGACCCTAAAGGGAGCAAATGTGTAGGCTCTGTCGAGACCTGCATATTTGCGTCTCTTGAGATCCTCGGCCAAATCTGCCGCCGCACCTGCCCTCACGGATGTCCTCGGAAGATGGGAAGGCGCAAGTGTGTCGACGCAAGTCGCATCCCACACAATGGGCCTCCCCGAAATAGATAGATATTTTTTATTATACATTTATAGAATACACCCGAAACAAATATTTACAAATCATACAAACATTTGTCCCTAGTAGGCGGACCTTCGCCCGCCCGCGCCACATCGGTCGTTAGTCAACCCTAATAATAACATATAAATTCTTCTTCTTTGTTTCATGGTTTTTGCGACTTTTTGTCACATTTCTGTTATTTAGTACAATTTTGACAGGTCGACGGTAGAAAACATAAACTTGTTTCGTTTTGATTTTGTCAAAAAAATCATTCTTACGCAACCACTAGTAAAATCGTTACACGTGCATTTTCATTTCAATACCTAGAAATGCAAGCGAGGGGTTAATTTCTGATTCTGGCCTGTAAGCCTTGCAAATGCAATGTTTACACAGCTCAAGAGTCCATGGGTTGTGATTATTTCAGGAAAACGATAAAAGTTTTCTTTTTTTTTTCTTTTATTTTTAATATTATAATGATGCTACATTGGCACTGACCGGTGTTACAAGGCGTAATATACCATTAGCAGCGACCATGAAACATTAAAAATCCGTCTCGTTGCTCGTTGCGAGTGCCTTCTTTCCGCGTACTGACTGCACGAATAATAATAAAAATAAATAAAATTTATTCAAAGAACGTAAAAAGACAATACATTAGTGCACTAAACGAATATGTATAGCTAAGTATAACAATTTAGCCTGAACTAGGTAATCCTGTGTTTCAGGCGACAGTACTGCTAATCTATACTTATAATTATTAAATAAAATAATCACTTACTATTACGATAAAGGCATTTAGTTTAACAATGTTGTTTTTGTTACAAACAATTTGTGCATAATACACTAATTGTATAGTGTGCAGGTACTTAAATTGAGTAAAACCTAGATTAATCACTATTCTAACTAGGTTAACATTACGTATAAAAATATAATTTACTTGATAATTTCTAATAGCTTCTCTGTATCATCGTAGGATAGACTTTGAAGTGTACATTTAATAGTTTTTTTACAATTATTATATTTAGTTAAGCGCGTAAAAATTAGACATTGAATTTAGTCTGTTGTATAGGAACGGACCAAGAAATAGATAAAATTTGTTCGTAAAGGAAAATTTTAGGGTTGTTGGTTAAGGGCAAACTTTAGCATTCCGTCTCTTGTTATTAGTAAATTCAGTGCTGTAGGGAAGGGCTGCGTGCTGTCTTAGTACTGTGTTCATTATAAATAGCTGCCGGACTGTTAACACATCACAGGACTCGTATAAAAGATTAGTGGGAAAGATGAAAGCACGAAAAGTTGCTACTTTAAGTATTGCTCTTTGTGCTCTTTCTGCTGTTAGTAACAATGTATTCCCGCTCCATCCCACGTGGTAATGCAATAAGTTAAAATTGATTGGCACAGGGCAAAGTAAACTAGTCGAATTATAGAATGATCTGCAATATGGCGTAGCTTTTTAAAGATAAGTATTAACTTTCGCACTCTACCACATAGTGTGTGCTCACTGTGTGAGTGTGACACATTAGATTACGGCCCGTAACGCCGGTCAGTACCCGGCTTAATGAGCGACGGAAATAGTACGAGTGATACACTCACGAATACTTCTGAATCGCACCATAGATCTAAGTAAGATCTGTAGATATGGTATGTTCTCCCACCGCTTACTCAACAACTACACGCAAACACTCGCTCACAGTTACATTTCCAATCTTGTGCAATAATTATAATGAACAAACACGAGGTCATTGCTGTCGCTGACGTGTGCTGAGTCTTTTAGTCATTGAATCACACTAAAGTACGTCGTAGCAAGCACGAGTAACACGAACGCCGCCGCCGTTCCGACTATGAATGAGGTGGGCGGACCTAATTGCACCTAATTTGAGCCTTCCACTTTCGAGAAACTAGTATCTACCTTATCTCCCCTTTTTTACTTAGATCGATGAAATCGACCAGCTGATTTTTCATGTAGATCTCGAAAGTTGAGAATTAGGTTAAGTAGCAAAACTAGTCTCTATAATCTTAAAAATTATTAAGAGATTCCAATCGTAACCTGCCTCTGCTAGAGAGGTCAAAAAACTTTTGTCAAAAAGCTGATCTTCCGGTTTGGTGACCGAAGAAGCTTAGTGTAAACTTAGGTAAAGTGGTATGTGTAGGTAGGTGTTTATTATGAGAACTGTTATTCCTAACAGTTTTACGATAAAATAGGTAATATTCATCTATACGGGTTATGGCTAGAATTCAAAAATACTTATTTTGTTGACAGCAATATAGTTGATGCAATTTTCTGTATATTGCATCATCATTATATGCGTATATTAGTCTACTGCAGGACGTAGGTATCCGTCCATAAGCGCCCCCAGTAACTTGCATAAAAGTTAACAAAGAATTTTGTCGGGGAGTCTACAAACCAAAGTTACAGACCCGCCGAAATACTCCCAGCGGCTTTGTTGTCGCCGGTTAAGTCAGCCAGCAGCATGTCGGATGTTCGTTGTCGGTAGCTTCACATCTCGTTACAAGTTGACAAAATACTGTCGGCGGTTCGAATGTTGCCACAAGTCGCTTGGTACCACTATCGTCGACATGATTCTTTAACTAAGGGATCCTCAAAAATAATGCTGACGCCGCGGCGGGCTCACCTAACAGGCCGGGTCGGTGGGTTCGGCGGGTTCGATGTGTAGACTCCTTTACACTAAATCGGCTGGTACTCAGTGTCAGTCTGAGGTACCTTCGTGGAACGCGTCATTGGCCAAGGTCGTGTTTGTCTACACATCCTCTCTGTAGTAGGTAGCCATCTGAATAGCAGTTGCTGTACCTATGGACATTTCTTATTTATCAATGGTATTACTAAATTGGTTTGTACTTTGTACTGTACAACTAAATTGATTTGTCTTTAGTGTGCAATAAAGTTTTCTATCTACCTACATGTATTTATCTAACTAAAATAGATAATATCGATATTAATCATAATCATCACCAGCCCTTATCAACTCAGGCAGGAATTCGGATGATTATTGAGAAAAAAGAAAAGGATACATAATAACTCAACTACTGTTACACATGCCTAAGACTAGGTATATGCAAGGTCTATCAGTGAAAACTGGCACACATGACCCCTCCAACCGCCCAAAAGATCCTGCGGTTCAATTTGTCAAAGAGCCTGTGTAAAATTTTCTATTTTCTATCAAAAGTTTGACAAAAGACCGACACACAATTAATGTTTTGTCACAAAACGTCCGATTTTAATTAAGTCAAATTTTTTATTAAATCTCCTTAGAAGCTGGCTTTGAAATAAATATTTCGCGGTATGATAGAAAGATTTACCACCGAATACTCAAACGCAACTTGAGTTGCTCTCAAGTCGAGTTTTTTTGAGTTTTCAAGGAAAATCTGTCAAAAATTCGTCACGCGTGAGACGCGCTTAAATCTGAGTTGCGTTTGAGTATTCGGGCGTTAGCATATTAATCGATTTTGAGTTCACAAAGATATTAAAATGATTTTTTTTATTAGCATCTTCCCTTATAAGCCCTATGAAGACCTACTTTGAGTTCGAGTTTAGTTTTATAAGGTTTTTTCAAAAACCAATTTCCTTGAACCAAAATCCGTAAACAAAATCAGCCTAAATTCTATTTAAGTCTAACCAAATCGTAGAATTTTAGATGCGGTCCCATGTAGACGAAATTCACTATGCGTACATGGTACCTACCAAAAGCTCTATAGGTATATACATTTAAAAAGCCTAGGAAATAATATAGCGTAAAGGCAAATTACCATGCAACAGCGAGGCCGTAGATAGAAGCTAGTTGAGAATAAGAATAAACTAGAACATGGTCATTCAAGCATTACCAATCGAACAATGTCCTAACGCCCGGATGGTGTCTTGTGCAGCAGTCACGGGTCAACGCAACGGTATCCAGGATCCGTACGTTCTTTCGCTCTCAGAATGGAAAATGGTTAACCCTTTGAGGAGGGGAAACATATAAAAGGGGAAGGTGGCGGTGTCCGCGAGCCAGTCCCTGAGGTGTCGCAGATACGGTCGCATCAGAGCAGAGAGCAGTCAGGTGAGCGCGACACCGGCGCATGCACGTTCCGGCCGAGCCTTCAGGCTGCCGAGGCCCGCGACTCCAGGTCCGTCAGTCGCTCGCGATCCGCGCCCGAGGTCTCTCTCCTCGCAGCGCGCAAAAAAAACCAACAACATAACTTTTTCGCGAGAACGTTTCAACGCACCCTATCGTGATGAGGTGAGTAGCAATATCCTATATAAATAATATAAAGCGTTTTTCTTATTTTGTTTTCCAAAAAAACATCAAATTCAATCACCAAATGCTTTTTTAAGAATTGTTTTGTTTCGTTATCTACATCTCGTGTATTTTTATTGGTAGTACGTAATTAAAACTTCTCAAGACGGGTCATAGTTTATCTGTTATTAAATAGCGTACAGGAAACTCCCGTGATATTCTGCCCGAATCAGAATAACAATAAAGAATCGGAATATCTACGACTGATTTGATAGAAACAAAGAACGTGCCTATAACTTTTTAATTAACTTGGTCATTAGCGGGAGAAAAAGCAATCACAACGTAACTAAACTACTATAATGGTATTCAAATAGTAACTTATCAGTTTGTGACGCAACAAGTGTTGGTAAATTTTGCGTGGTCAATTGTAGAGTATGAAGATATAAACCGCCAAGTGCGAGTGGACTCGCACACGAAGGGTTCCGTACCGTAAAAATCATTTAACTTTTTCAAAGAACCCCAAATTTTAACCCAAATCTATTATCAAATTGCTTTATTTCCTTTAGACCTTACAGGACTCTTACACACGTCAAAAAATTCAAATTACATAAGTAAAACTAGGATTAAGGTGATCACTTTGATCTTTTTAAGGAAACCTTTACCTTGTAGGGTTGCTAGTTTTCGAGTTGGAGCAAACTCGTCCCAAACTTTTTTATCCTCTAGAGATAATCTGTAGTAAGCCTTTTTACAAAGGATATGTTTGACAATTTGTTTGAATTTATTTATTGATAAGATTTTCAACTCAATTGGGTTTTTTTGTTGTAGAAGCGTGTACATTGCCCTTTAAAAGATGACCACTTGTTCGGAGACCCTTTTAAATTTTCAAAGTTATTATATTTTTGGTATTTGTTGTCCTATTATTTTGGTTCAAGAGATACATCCTTGACAAACGATGAAGAAAAATAGCCTAAAAATATCATGTTTTTTGTATGATAATTTTAATTACGATAATTTTAAGAGAAAAACACAATCTCTGAAAATTTTAACTATTTACGAGTACCTCTTACGGTTCATGAGATAGAGCCCTTTGACAGACGGACGGTAAGGACGGACGGACAGCAGAGGCAGAGTAATAGGGTTCCGTTTTTGCCGTTGGGGTACCGAACCCTAATAATGATCAATTACCTTCCTTGTATAAATTACCATCCTGTAAACCTTAGTCGTGTTTATACTATGTACATAAATCATGTTCATTTATGGAATATTATTGATATGGACCGTAGAATAAGTTAATAAGATCTCTTGTTCTATTGTTGACTGAAATATATTATGTACTATTATTTTACATATTAGGAGCAAAAATATAAAAAATATAGCAAAAATATCTACTCCCCTAATCAATTCAAGAGATTTGTTGCAAGCACCGGACAATTTATTAATGGGTCTTGTGGATATAAATTGCTACATTGTGCCCGCGCCTTCAAAATGTAGTCCAAAGCTTTTAATGACTACACACACAATAGAGAAATATTTGCAGACCATTCGTTTAAAATATGTTAAATATCTACAGCTAGCTGCGCCCCGCGGCTTCGCTCGCGTGGAAATTGCTTGCACATGCACACCCCCTAGGGATAACTTTGTAAATAAAAAATACGTGTTCATTATTTACTTTATAGTTTATTACGAATCACAAACTTTAATAACACCGTTTACCCCTTCTCAGGAACATTTTGAAAAATCCTGAAACACGTCGTGTTCAATAGTTTTGTATGTTTAGTATTCTCTGTAAGTTTCAAGGCTAATTGGGCCTCTGGTTAGAGGTACAAAAACACCAAAAAACTTCCAACCCCATTTTCACCCCGTTAGGAGTGGAATTTCCAAAAATCTCTTTTTAGTGGGAGGTTGTGGAGTAACAGGTAGCTGCGTTTCAAATTTCAGTTTTGTGGCTTCAGCGGTTTAGGCTGGGTGTTGTCCCCAGAATATAGCCTTTTTTATATAATAATAATAATAGGATTATATTTATTTATATTTTTCTATTTATTATTTTATATTGATTTTAAAATAATCAGCCGTTACGGTTACCACTGAGCTAATTCCTATTTTATACCTTTTCACTCCCGACGGATTGAAATTGTAATTGTTTTTTTTTATAAATATAAATGTTTAGGCATCAAGTTGCTAGGCACATTTTAAACTATGTCTCAAAAAGATAAACAATCTTCGCAACAGGCCGGCCGGTGGAACTTTGGACAAACATAAAAGTTGGTGGAACTTGCGGGTGAATTCGGAGCTGGTTGGTGCAGATAAAATACCTGCACACCCCTATTTACCTCACTTACCTTTAAAAAACCTTTTGGGTAGAGGAAAAATACTGCATCTGTAGGCCAACTCGGAAAATAAAAAACTAAGTTTCTGATTTGTTTTTGTGCAAAACCATTATTATGTTACTTACATACTCGTATGATACCGTTTGCACGAAAACGAATCAGAAACGTCGATTTACGAGTGCCTCCCTGTTTAGTGCAGCAGGGGCAAGCGAAATAGTCTAAAATAAACAATGTCTACCAAACATTTACAAAAAGTTATGTTTAAAATGCTTTTGCAGTTTCGATTTTACTTATGTAGTTTACAAAGCTTAAAGCCACAAGCCCAGCAGTGGTCAAAAAGGTCTGATCATGATGATAGAAAGCTTGCTTATTTTTTACTTTTCAATTACGATTTATTTCTATCGCAGTCGATTTATATATAATTTTGTAATATAATTAATTTCTTTAGTTAAATAAGTAAATCTTAACTTTGTTCGGTAGTTACACTTATTTAATAGTAGCTGCTGCTCGCGGCCTCGCACGCTTATTTTCGGGATAAAAAATAGCCTATGTCCGTCCCCGGGATACTATTTACCTCTTTGCCAAATTTCATTAAGGTCCGTTCAGCCGTTTAGGCATTAAAAGGTAACAGACAGACAGAGCTACTTTCGAATTTTTAATGTTAGTATGGATGTACCATGAACTTTGAAAAACAAAAACAGTTAAAAGAAACTGGTTTGCAAAACAAGGCTAATAGGTATGCTTAAAATGGAAAATCCCATAAAGGAACATTCTTACACTACTCATTAGTTAATTAGGTAATTTTACTACTAATTAACTCTTAAGTAGAAAGTGCCTAATTTGAAATAATTATTTTCAGTACTGTGATAAACCACCAAATTAAGTTATGATAAGTACATAATAGAATAGTCACCAGACTACTGTAAATTGACTTAATTAATTATTATCAGTACTGCGATAAATGCCACCAAATTAAGTAATGATTAGTACTTATTGAAATAGTAACCAGACTACTGTAAATTTATAATAATATTATCAAATGCTTCTATCATCAAAAGGCAAAATCAGTTCAAAATCAACCCTACAGATAAGGCAAACATTATTACCCACAACTACTTCAGCTATTTTCGTTACTTTAGCTCATTCAGCATCACAAGGATAATCAAAGTGATTCATGAATACATTAGGTATGCTCCCATTAGGTATGTTCCTATTGGGTACGTCCGATCATAAAAATACCCTTCGATCATAATTCTCAGAGCACCGAGCTAATCCATTCCATCATCGTAAAATAGACGCTCGACTGTAAGGCCCTTTTCAGATGCACACGGTACGGCACGTTCACCGTGCTATGAAGGCAGCATAATAGGAACAAAACACAAACAAATAAGTAATTATTTTGAAAAACTAACATAAAAACATACAATTCCTTAAGATTTAACAATTTTAAAGTTTTGCGAGACAAATAGTAATCCCTCGTTAATAAAAAAATTATGGGACCGTCTCAGGATAATTATCTTTACACAACCAAAATAATAATCAAAATCAGTCCACAATTGACGAAGAAATCGTAGATATGTACGATTTCTTCGTCAATAAAAACAGCAAAAACAGATTCGTTAGTTTGACGTAGAGGTGACGATATATAAAAAAAATACAGCCGAACATACAGCCTCCCCAATTTTTCGAAGTGGGTTAAAAGAAAGAGCAGCCTAAATAAAGAACTTTATGCAAAAAGAGCGTTTTTCAGGAACCTAAGGAACGAAGGGTCCTTCCTCACCCTTCGATGAGAAGCCAGGGTAATAAGAGCCAACCTCTAAGACCCCCTCCGCCCCAAAGGGGTCGAAAAGAAAACTCAGCTTAGCCCAACCCGCGCCGTTTGGCCACCGTTTGTTTCACTTGTAAACGGCACGGCATAATTGCCGTAACGCTATGCATGTGCAAAGAGCTTTATGCGCACGATTGCTGTCTAAACGGGTTCGGCTCTTCCTACATAGGGCGGCACACCACGGTGCCGTTACCGTGCAATGGGCAAAAGGCCCTAAAGGCACCCGTAAACTTTATTTTATGAAACAGCTTTGCAATCCATTAGTTAACATATTCAATTCAAATATGATGTTTATTCCTACCATCATATAATTTAGCGCATAGTTTGAATCAGAAATTAAACCCTCAACGTTATAAATATCATAACGTTGTATATGTATAGGAAGGTTACACGTGGCATCCTTTATGAAGTTCAAAAGCATAGATGAGATGAAATACCTACAATGCATTCAGATGAAAGCACTGTTTGAGCTCTTTCCTGGAAACTACACTGTTAAAACGCCCGGTATTTCTCTGAACTCTAACTAAGGGAATTCAACAGAAACTGCCAGGAATTTCATTTTATTCCGACAATAATTCTGGTAATTCAACATACTTAATAACGCTATCAATACGCTATGTTAGCTAGGATTTCGTTGAGCAAGTGGGGATTTCCCAAAAACATGTTTTTTGTGTGCGATTCACATCTAAATAATCAGAATTATAAATTCGTTGCCAAAAACATAAGAGGTCCAAGAAAAACTAATTATTTAAATCCCTATATCCATATAAACATTAACAAAGAAAATTAAAATCAAATATTAGAAAAAAAAATTAGAACTAGTATTTACAATTGAAATAATTAAGCTAACTTCAGACTGTTTAAACAATAATATTGTACGTATATTTATTATTAATAATTTCGTATGCTCGTATTTGGGCAGCAAAAAGGATATTATGAAATAAACCGCAAAGTGCGAGTCGACACGCACACGAAGGGTTCCGTACCGTAAAAATCAGGCAACTTTTAAAGAACATAAAATTTTCAGTTGCTCGGAGACCTCTTTAAATTTTCTACTTTATTTTATTTTTAGTATTTTTTATTATAACAGTTGAAGTGTCACTTAATATACAGTTTCATGTGTCGTAACTATTGTAGTTCAAGAGAAGCCTTGAAAAATAAGTGCAAAAATTGCTAAAAAATATCACGTTTGTTGTATGGGAGCCCCTTTAATTTTGATGTTTATTTTATTTTTATTATTTGTTGTTATAGCGGCCAGAGAAATACACATTATCTGAAAATTTCAACTGTCTACCTCTTGCGGTTCAAGAGATATAGCCACGTGACAGACGGACGGACAGATAGCGGAGGCTTAGTAATAGGGTTGCGTTTTCACCCTTCTGGTACGGAACCCTACAAAGTATATTAAGCAAAAAATATTATTAATGCTCGACCATTCACCCCCAAAAACCCCAAGCTAAGCAGAGCTTGTGTTATGTTAGGTGTACAAGATAACTGATATACTTAATACATAACTTTACATAGATAAATATATGTATATGCATAGAAAACACCCTAAACACTTGGTACAAATATCTGCAGATCGTCCAAACATTTGTCCCAAACCAGGCATCAAACTTGCAACCTTCTGCGTCTCAGGTGGACCTTCGTCGCTACTGAGGTCGTCTACGTTTAGATAAAACTTTTAAATTCACCGAGATTGAAATTTCCTATGAACGTTAGACGGGCGTGTGGTGCCGGCTTAGAATTTGCACCACAATTCTTCCCGCGGGTGTCATGAGAGGTGATTAAGGGATATCCGCCCAAGGGAGGAAAGCAGCGCCTCCTACAAAACAATTTACCACCGAAATACGATCCCCAAGCAAGGGTTATGGCCATTACCCCCATATGATAAAAGCCAATAAGGCGTTAATCAGGTGGAGGCCTGCATTCAGCAGTGGACCAGTTTGGGATGTAGATGAAGTGGATCAGGTACCTTGTACACACTAGGCTATGTTTAAGCCCGTAGTGATTATGCAAGCCACGAGCTCAATGCTCTTATAATTTATAATAAGTATCTCGAACGCGTCAGTGGAACCGGTGCACTTAGCATACGGCAAACGTAACCGCTGGGCTCGATCAGTTACTTTCATTGGCCAACTAAACGATTACCATCATCATTTATTTATTGTGTCATGTTAAGGTACATACAATTTGTCAGGACTTATTGACTACACACAATGTGTACCCATTTATGGTGTTGCAATCGGAGTCGGTTAGATCCATAATAAATAATATTATAAATTCATAAATAATTCTGTCTGCCTGTTACTTTTTCACGCCTAAACGGCTAAACTGATTTCAATGAAATTTGGCTTTGAGGTAGACGATATCCCAGGGACGGACATAGCCTACTTTTTATCCCGGTAAAGGGCGCGCGAAGACGCGCGCAGAAGCTAGTACCTACTGGTACTAATTTAATATAAAAAAGGTAGGTATGTCAATAGTACATTGTTCACAGATGTGAAAATGACGGATTCCTACCGAGTGTGTCATTTGATTTGCCTTAAAACACACGATGTAGGAATCGCAATTTCTCCTGAGTGATAGGTACATAGTACTATACCTCTACACTACACCTTCGATGAAAATAAAACATTTTCCGGAAAAAGTAGCACTCTTCTCGTTTTTCCACGAAATCTTCTTAAGTCTTGTTGTATATACATAACTCAACAAAGTCTAGGGAACAAGGATGTTTTAGTGTATATTTTTAATTCAACTTTTTTTGTCCCGGATGTTGTACATCAAAAGAAGCGAAATTTATTCTTGATTTCAGTTATGCAATTAAATAAAATGCGTTCATGTAAAAAATTAAGATTTAATTAAAAAAACTAAAATAGTGCCTAAACAAAAAAAAACAATTTTTTTCAAATTACAGAAACATATGACGATTACGTGGAAATTAAATGAAAAAATATTCTTTACAGCTGTTTAATAATCCGTTGGACCTTCCAGGGCATTAGCCACGGCCCTACATCGGCGTGGCATGCTGAGTATCAAGTTATCAATTGTCGCCTGTGGAATAAGGCTCCATATTCTGGAAAGATGCTAAAAAAGTTCTTCTCCCGTGTTAAAATTTTGAGGAAAAACACTGAAAGCTCTTCTTCCGAGTAAATCCCATGCAGGCTCAATTGGATTGAGGTCGGCGGACTGAGCAGGCCACTCTAATACCGTGATATTGTGCTCGCTGAACACATTCATCACCTGCCTTGCGGTGTGGTGTGGGCGTGCATTATCCTGCATGAACACGAAATCTTGGCCAAACTGCTGGTGGTGGGGGACGACCGTACGATGCACTACCTATTCAATGTAATGCTCTGCATTCAAATTGCCTCGTATGCGAACGAGATCAGTTCTCCCCCCAGGCGAATTCCATCCCACACCATGATCGTTCCGCCTTGATAAGGATGAACTTCCTGAGGATTTCAGAGTCGACTTAGGCGACCAGGAACACGCCAATCACGCACTCTCCTTGAATCAGGATGAAATCCGAAGCGAGATTCATCGGAAAAGAGAACACGTGCCCACTGATTGTCGGTCCATCGCAAATGTGCATTAGCCCACAATAAACGACGCCCTCGATTTCCACGTCGCAAAGCTGGAACTCTAAATGGTCTGCGAGCGCGGAGATTGACTTCATGTAATCTTCTCCTGGCAGTTTGGTCACTGATAACCACTTGGTGCTGGGACTGGAGTCTTCCTACCAACTGGTGAGCTGTAATCTGGGGCTGCCTTCTTGCAGCATTTTGCAGAAATCGATCTTGTCTCTGGGTAGTGACCCTGTATCTTCCTCGGTGACGTTCGGCTACATCTCCTGTAGCCCGTGCCCATAATCTGCAAATTACGCTTGGCTGTGTGTGAACAGCGGCCGTGATATCGCGTTGACTGCGTCTAGATTCCAACATACCCACAGCCCTAAGCATCTCTTCCCGCGTTAAATGACGACGTGATATAACGCTTAGAGTTTCAAAAATGTCGAAAAAGTTGGCGGTATTGGTTTTTCACAAAAAAAAAATCGATACATGACAAAAATCACAAAAACTTTATGCTAGCAAACCCCTTACTCTGCGACCAAGTTCGGTTTTTCCTCCTTATTTTGAAAAGCTTTCGCACTTTTGTTTTATTTATTTGAATTTCGAACAAATGATTCCCCTTCCAGCCTTAATTTATAAATTTTAGTGACCAGTACTTTTGTACGAGTTTTCACAAAAAAGTTGAAATATTATTGCTTGTTCCCTAGACTTTGTTGAGTAGTGTATTTCAAGATTTCTTGGGTAATAGGTTCTCAATCACTGCTTGAGCAGTTTCTTTTATTACTAGCGGCGTCATAAAATCTTCACTATCTTTCGACGACATCCTGTAGAATTAATAAAATTATCTAACTCAAATGTAAATTTCGACGAAATTCCTATGAATGCCTCAGGTACTTTGAATCTTTTTTGAATGACTGTTTCGAGAACGGAAGAGGCCGATATCATATGGCGGACTCGGAGTAAAAACTTATTGTACTTTAACCTACAATGAAAAATACCATAGCTAAAGGCTGAAATTATAGAAAATTAAAACAAATAACACGTTAGAAATTGATTTCCATACATTATTCTCTCCCGGCAAACGCGTGAGAAACGAAATTCCATAGAGTTTTTCGACCCGCATTCTAGTACGCCTGCAATGACGTATTTTCTAGCTCAAGTTTGGAAAATAAAGGTCCGAGCAGGTGTAGTATAAATATAATTAATACAATAATTTCAATACCAAGTCAACAAATGTATCACTTAAAAGTAATTCAGTTCGTTTTAGCATTTTCCAACACCATCTCTTTTAATCTAATTTCAAAAATATTATTATTTGCTTGGCTTTTAATCTTGCCTGGATATTAATTATAAATTTTTATCGCCATTGACTTTGGACTAATTTGTATGCAGGTATCTCGACATTACGTTTGATAGATAGATTGAAAATATTTTATTGCACACGTAAATCTAATAGAAACTATTTACAACAAGACAAATTAAAAACTAAGCGACAATTGGCGCTGTTATCGCTCAAGAGACAGTATCATTGGACAGTACAAGAGGGTCTGTTATAATAGGTTTTTTATTATTATAAATAAAATACTAATAAATAATACATAGACATAATTATACTACATACATATCATTATATTCATATACATTACACATTAACACACAGTAACATTAACATACAGTACTTCTATACATATTTGATTTGATTAGGTAAACATATAAACGAGTTAACTAAGCGTCTTCAGAAATCAATAAGTTTTTTACGCTTAGGTACCTACATAACAAGTCAAATTTTAAACTAAATTATTATAAAATAAATGGACCAAGAGCCTGCGACGGCCAGACCTTCTTTTAAGGTTTCCGTAACCGAAGGGTGAAAACGGAACCTAATAGGGTTCCGTTTTCACTAAGCCTCCGCTGTCCGTCCGTCCGTCCGTCTGTCTCAGGGCTCTATCTCATGAACCGTAAAAGGTAGACAGTTGAAATTTTCAGAAAATGTGTATTTCTCTTGCCGCTATCACAACAAATAATAAAAATAAAATAAATATCCAAATTGAAGAGTACATTATACTAAATAGATGATATTTTTTATTAGGGTTTCGTTCGAGTACGAAACCCTTATGGTCTCGCTCTGTCTGTCCTTTTTCCTCTTAACTATCTCAGGCTTCATACAAAATTTAGAGTTCCCTCCCCTTATCTCCGAAGTTTGCAGAGCAATACATCTAAATTGTATGTAGAGTTTGTAGATATGCATGCACCTATATTTTACAGAAAAAATATTCGTTATATTTTTTCTGTATTTAGTCTGTTAGTAGAACGAATTTTTAAGGTAGATATTACGTTGAGTGGGATATCAAATGAAAGGTATTGATTTGTTAATCTTAAACCAGTTTTTGAAATTTGTTTAGGTTTCATACTTTTTGAGCCAAAAAAAAATACCAGCACCAGTAATAACTTTTAAAATTACCCCCTCTATCGCTGAAGTTTGTAGAGCCCATCTGAAATGTATGGACCCACTGTTTTTAGATATTCATTAGATAGCTATGTTTCTTACTGGTACCTATACCACCCATACCTCATGTATCATTTACAAAAGTTCGAAACCCTCGGCGCGCGAGTCAAACTCGCACTTGACAAATCTTGTTATACACAGAGAAGAACGAATATGGTACGAAGGTCTGGCCGTCTCGTCGCAACCTCTAAGCCTAAAATAGTCAAATTTCAAACAAACATGATTCTTCCATTGTAAATATATTTGTGTAGGAACTGAAATTTAATCGAATACCTTTCAGTAGTTTCTACGTTGTTAGGCGCTGAAGCTTGTGATGGGTTTTTGATCAAGCTAAAATGCATGTTATACAGATTGGATAGTTGAATTTTCAATTCAAATATGCCACGGGCAGGCAATGTTACACCGCAGATAGGATTTCTCTCTACCGTCGGTATATAGCTTATACGTTCTATAAATATGTTGTCGGTTCTATGTGTATCTTTTGTGAGGTAACTTTTTTATATATTTTGTAGTAGATAAGGATTTATTTATTTTATTTATTTAATTAGAACGGTCATACCACTTACACTAACTAATTAAAAATCAAACAATACAATAAAACTCAACAACAAAATTTCTAAATTCTAAAAGTAATATGCACAATAAATAACGTCAAATTTTAAATCTATTAATTATTTATAACTAGCTTAAATTTACTAAGTTAATGTCATAACACAAATATCATCCGTCAATCTCACAAAATCTATCAAAAAAATGATGTACATAAATAAGTGTATGTATTTTTTTTATTGGGGTTTGATGGCTTTCGCTTCACTGAGCGATAGGCCTATTGTGATCGCCATGGGAACAATAGCCTTCACCTGTCTGGTCCGTGGGGGTCGACCCCTCCAACTTACCCCGTTGATGTCGTAAGAGCCGACTTAGAGAACCCACCAAAGGAAATACAGCAGCTTTCTTCGTGTAATTTTAATAACACAACTGAACCGCTTGCCAAGTGAAAGTATTTATTCTTCCTGTTTTTAGGGTTCCGTACCTGAAATTTAAAGGGGTCTCCGAATAAGTGAAAATTTTATGTACTTTGAAAAAGTTTCTTGAATTTTATGGTACCTATAAATCAGTAATTTATGGAGCACCTTGATGAATAAAACATTGAGAAACAAATAAACAGCGATGGAAAATTCACATAGCATCATCTTACCGCAAACCAAGCAGAGCTTGTGATTTGGGTAATAGATAAAGAACTGTCATATACTTTAATAAACTATAAAATTATTTTCATATCATATCTATCGATATTTTTTATTATACAAAGAAAACACCCGGAACAGGTATCTGCAGATCGTACAATTAGTCCCAAGGCGGGAAACGAACCCGCAACAACCTGCGTCGCAGGCGGAACTATAAAAATAGTGATAATTAATCAGTCTGTACATAAGTTAAAACATGATTCAGTTACATAATGACTTGAGTATTATGTATATGTATTACGTTACGAGGATATAGACGCGAGTGTAATATATCTTACGCAGTTTGTAAAGAAGTTATGATTATGTAAAACTTGGTACTAAAATACTAAAGGCGCTAGTCCAACCCACACTAGCGCCACACTAGAGATGCGAAGTTGCTCTTGGTGACCACCAAACACTGTTTTCGCATCATTGTCTAAACTATACAAAATAAAACTATTTCAGAGGCATTAAAAAAGCTGGTGTAGGTATTACAAACTACCCAATAGAGTTTTGAAAATTCCTTTGTTTAACTTAAGAGCGTTTACGCCTTCCATGCGCAGTTTGGCTCAAAAACAGTACTTTTCAAACCCGTCAATGTCATGAATCACTTATCTTACACTATAAGTTAATTAATAACAATTTTAGGAAATTTTGTTGTCCAAATAGTTAAGAAAATTTCGATTAATATAGTATGTACGCGTTCTATCAAGATAACGTGTTAGAGGTTTACTTAATTTCCCTTTCAACATCAGTTTCAAAACTCAAAATATTATGAAAATGCTGATATATCTAATTAACAAAAATAATAACCTATCAATAAATCATTGGAAAAATAGTTAGTTAAAAAGATGTTTGGTTTTGGTAAATGAGAAATAAAAATTAAAAAAATGTGAATTATTACGAATTTTAAATGATTTTTTTCACCAATATACCTTATTTAATTCAATATAACAATAGCTTACCAAAAAAGTAGAGGATCTTTTTTAAATTCATACATTTATATTTTAATGATTTTATTGTTATTATTTTTGTGTAAATTTTTTAAAACTATTTTAAAACGCTGCGTGCAAATCATTTCAAGTCAGTCCCATACACATCGCGCGCTAGGCGTAGGTGGCGGGGCGCTAGTGTGGGTCGGATTAGCGCCTTAATACATATACAAACAAACATGTACATACAAATACATATTTGAGTTAGGGAAGGGCCTATGCCCTTTTGTTACAATTCAAGACGATACCAACGTATGAGAATGGGGACTTTTAGTACCGCTATTTCTAGAAACAGCTATTTCGATGCGATCGATTCTGTGAGATCACAAGTGACACTGGATCTAGTCTCAAATACTAGTTGAAGAATTTAATGTATTATTTGAAAAATGTGAAATACTTAATTGACTCTTTGCTGAATTCTTAATTCGCCCCAATGTAAAAATTAAAAACAAGATTTCAAATAAGTATGAATAAGATACAAACTTTTACAATTCAAATAAATAATGCTGGACAATTCACACACTATCATCTAGCCCCAAACTAAGTAGAGATTTTGTAACTTGGATAATCAGTCATCAAGCCTGCGCTTAATCTAGCTATATATAACCCGCATTCTTAAAGAATGGGATTGAGAGTGACCTGTCATGCTGTCCCGCTCAGATAAAATTCGAACTCAGCATGAGAGATAACGTCATTATAAGAAACGGAAGGGCCTATGCACAGACATAAGATAACAGAATATCAATATTCTAAAGACTTTGTTTTTAGAGACGCCTATTCAGGTATCATGCGACTGATTTTGTATTGCCTCTTAATTAGCCAAAGAAAGTAGATCTTGTGGGAGAAACGGGAGAGATCTGATGGTAATTGGTAGCTCACAGATAAAACAAGTTTCCTTTCTGCATTTATTATACGCACTAGTCGCGGCACCTAATCGAGGCTTGCGGTTACGGTCGTGTTTTTAAGCAAAGTAATAAATAATTTGTTTCTGGTATTTGGCTGGATTTGAAGAAACACATTACTTATAGATCAGAATATAAAAAAAATATTTTCAAAAATATTCGCAGCAAAAAACATCACCTCTGCGACCATTACTCTCTTTGCTTAGTTAGGGAATACATATTCTGAGGCACCTTGTTTTAGTAAGAATAGCACTGAATTTATTAACATAAAATTAACACAACCTAAATTTTGGCATTAATAATTTTCAAAGAGATGTCCTATCAAGCTATACTTAGAACCATGGCTAGGCTTTTTAAAGCGTTTTTAAGTTAAAATGTAAGCCTATTATTTTATTCCAGGCCCAGAACTCTATGCATGCAATTTATCAGCCCGATTTGTTCCGCGTTGTCTTCGCCCAAACATCTCAGAAAAGCGCAAACTTTACCTTTTTAATAATACATAGTAGCAGGTATTAGTTACAATTTATTGCATATACTTTCTTAAAGAGATATTCTAAGAAACTACGTATACTTGGTTAGAATTATAGCATTCTCCATTTCTACCATATAAATTTCAGTACCTATTCAATATTTTTATTGCTAGACAATATTATTACAGAGTTGCAAATCGCATTAAGGTCGCTGGAAATCATAGTTAAAATACCGAAATCATCCATAAAGTATACAATTCTTTAATGATAATTAATAGTAGGTATGAGCATACATTGGCAGTCAAATCTTTAATGATAATTAATAGTAGGTATGAGCATACATTGGCAGTCAAATCTTTAATGATAATTAATAGTAGGTATGAGCATACATTGGCAGTCAAATCTTTAATGATAATTAATAGTAGGTATGAGCATACATTGGCAGTCAAATCTTTAATGATAATTAAAAGTAGGTATGAGCATACATTGGCAGTCAAATCTTTAATGATAATTAAAAGTAGGTATGAGCATACATTAGCAGTCAAATCTTTAATGATAATTAATAGTAGGTATGAGCATACATTGGCAGTCAAATCTTTAATGATAATTAATAGTAGGTATGAGCATACATTGGCAGTCAAATCTTTAATGATAATTAATAGTAGGTATGAGCATACATTGGCAGTCAAATCTTTAATGATAATTAAAAGTAGGTATGAGCATACATTGGCAGTCAAATCTTTAATGATAATTAAAAGTAGGTATGAGCATACATTAGCAGTCAAATCTTTAATGATAATTAATAGTAGGTATGAGCATACATTGGCAGTCAAATCTTTAATGATAATTAAAAGTAGGTATGAGCATACATTAGCAGTCAAATCTTTAATGATAATTAATAGTAGTTATGTATAGTATTAGCTTTCTCTTAAAAACTCTTTTAACATGGCGGAGCAGTGCTTTTTCTTACTCATTCAACATGATAAAAAAAACGACTCTTAGCTATTTCTTAGTGTTGAGAGAGGTTTATAAGTGGGAGGGTTTGTTCTTTTTTGTTTTATAGTTACTTTAGTTAAGTCACTTATATAAGATAATTCATTTAAGTTTCTAAGAAAGTTTTATTTAGTTCGCTTCACTAGAATCTCCTTACGCTAATTTTGAAGATTGTTTAACTTAGCTTTTTCTTTTCTAAACTGTATGAATGCGTAGTGTATTTAATATTCACACTGTCATTTAGCCGCGAAGGCAATTTATTAGCTTTATTGTTGCCAGGTTCTTGTTACTTATTTGGTATTTATATAAGCTGTAGGCCTTCCTTAAAATTAAATAAATAAATATATAAAAATTTACAATGAGATGTCCAAGAAGCTAAAGTCGGAATTGATTGATACTTCACTGCGTTACCATTCTTGCGTTACCAACTAAATAATAGCTATTTAGCAATTATTTAGTTGAGACTAAATATAGATTAGACCATATTAGACCAATATTTACGCTTGCACGGGTATTACCGGTGACGGTAAAGTTCGTTCGTTACCTGCTCTTTGGTGTCAGAACCACAGTTACAAAGTACAGACTCGCAGTCCATTCGCAGTCGAGTAGTGGCGCGGTGCGTGGCGAATCGTCCCGCCTTTGTTTAACATTCAATAATACGCGGATATTTCGCTCTAGTAAACACTTGCGATGTCTGAACGCGGCAGCTTCAAGGTTGAAAAGTGCGTGAATAGAACCATGACATTAAATAAGCCTTTGGTTTTCGTTCCTCACAAAATTTAGAGCCTCTATTTTGAAGAATCGAAAGTTGCACTTTATTTCGTACCTAGTAAATTGAGTAATAAAATATTTGAGGTGTCTATCCTGTGCTGAAATCATTTTCTTGTTTAATATGATTTGCTTTATTTTCAAGAATATTCGTTTTATGGTCACAATATAAATTAATATTGTAATGTTTTTGGTGTTATGTTGTGTTTTGTGTTATGATTTTGAGTATCACCATTTTTTTAATGATTTTGTTTATTTACAGTGGTGCCGCAGAATATAGTCCTACTCACTACAACAACATGAGAAACAACGTGAAGTAAGTAACATTATTTATTTATTTATGAAATATGCTAATTGATTTAGACTGAACGATGGTTTGGGTGCATTTAATAAATAATTTAACTTTAATAAGACATACATCGTATGTATTACATACCTAATTGTTATTACTATTGATTAATCTTGAAACTTTGAATCCAATCATAGGTTGTTAAAGTCCTTTACTTCATAAGGTAGTAACGAAAATAAATAAATAAATGTTTTTGGTTGTCTGACCATTGACGTAAAACTAAACCCCACAAATCGCATTTGTTAACCTTTGGCCACCTTCACCATCCAATTCTCTTTGACTGTGCTCCGTTCCTTTGCAATATTGAAATTATCATGTAACTGTGCGATCCTCACCTTTCAACAGACTACCTATTTTATAAAATGTAAAGTAGGTACCTATAGTAATAACACGCGTTTGATGTGGGAAACTACATTAAAGTGAACACAAACGTAGGCTCCACCAGCTATGATAACCAGCTTTATGAGAAAATTAAACATGACACCAAGTTGCGTCACACCGACGACGCTTCAGTCTGTATTTTTCCTTGAATATAAAAAATACACTTACTCCAATTTCCCTCATAAGGGTAATTAATAAATATTTATCAGTAGCCGAAATGGTTTGTTCTGAAAACATGATTTTCTCGTTCCCTGTTTCGCACTAGTCCAGTGTGCGCCGTTTTAAGATTCATTCCAATCAATATATCTTATTTCAGGCACTTGATTCTTCCCCCTTTTTTAAGAGAGTCAAGTTTTTGAACCATACTTAGTAAATAAATACATAATAATGGACAATTTACATAGCATCATTTGGCTAGCCCCAAGTTAAGCAGAGCTTGTTGTGTTATGGGTACTAGATGATGATATTCTTAATACATACTCTTTGCAACAGTCTGCAGTTAGCTCAATTGTTTTAATGGTAAATACTAATACATATTTGTTTTAATTCCGTAATACATTATGTTACATAGTAAAATTATAGCTACTTATGTTTATAAGTAGATATAATTTAACTATATAACATAATGTATTATGATGTTTATTGTATTATGATATTTGCAGATAAATAAATAAAAAGGTGGACAATTCACACAGCATCATCTAGCTCGAAACTATCGTACATTTGTCCCGGGGCGGGAATCGAACCTCCTGCGTCGCAGGCGGATTTTCGCCCGCTGCGCCACAGAGGTTGTCGAACGAAATTAACATTCAAACATTGTTTTGAAGATATGTTAATGATTTTACTATTGTCGCATTTAAATGCTATAGTTCATTCAACTTTATACACATAATGAGTTGCGAAGTAACGGTTTCCGTATAGTCCAGGTCCCACCCAGTCCTGCTGGGTATTATCTGAACCGTACCGTTACAGCAGACAACTCATTTAGTAATTCATTTAGTCCTTAGAAAGCTAAGCTATGACATTGTTCGGCAATTGGATTAGTCCTAGTATTGTGTTGTGGTTATCGAGAAAGCGCCATTCGTTGGCGTACGTTGAATAATAATTCAAGTGAAGGTAAATTGAAAATTTGTAAACAATGGAAGTCACTATAACTAGGTAGAATATTTTTAGAGAACGCACAGAAGTAATTGGCTCAATGGGATGTTAGTATAAAATAAGGTAAATAAAATAAATAGCAATCATTTTTATAGCTTAGATATCATCATAAGACCTCCTGCTAAACACAGTGAAAAAAAACTGCCAAATGCGAGCCGAATCGCAAACGAAGGGTTCCGTACCGTAAATATCTGGCAACTTTTAAAAAGAGCATCAAATTTTCACTTGTTCGGAGACCCCTTTAAATTGTTTACGTTATTATCTTTTTAGTATTGGTTATTTGTTGGTAATACAGTGTTAATTAATTATAGAAAGTTTAATGTGTCTACCTATTGTGTTTAAAAAAATACAGTCTTGACAAACAAAGAGCATAAATAGCCAAAAAAACACGTTTTTTGTACGGAAAGCCCCTTTAATTTGGATATTTATTTTATTTTTATTATTTGCCGTTAAAGCGGCAACAGAAAAACACATTCTCTGAATATTTCAACTGTCTACCTCTTACGGTTCATGAGAATAGAGACACACACATAGCCCTGTGACAGACGGACGGAAGGACGGACTGACAGCGGAGGCTTAGTAATAGGGTTTTCACCCTTCGCGTACGGAACCCTAAGAACCACGCATTAGGTATAAATTTAGGATGACTTTGTTGCCTAACATGGTGCGGCAATAACAAAAACTTTTGCTTCTTGTAACCTTTGACTTACAAAACTTAGGTACGATGCCTTAACTTTTGTCCAAAGACATCGATCACTGCTGGAGTCCGTAGGCTTCCCCAAAGTTCGTGGCAATAATGCGTATATTCAGTGAAATAGTCTAACCCGTCAACGGTCTTCTGGTACGTGGTAACCATTTTATGATAACCTTATCACCCGATCTCCGGCCAACAGTTCGGACTATGATGTGCTTAGTCAGAAATTCTATAGGTTCACCACATAACCGAGACACGGTTTAGTCGGCCCTTTTCGGATATAGATAGAGATAGAGAAACATTTATTAACGAACACACCCCTGACACAGCACAGAACAGAAATAGTACATAACTTACAAACAATAAAACATAAAATATAATACAAAGATACCTAAATGAGAAAAAAAAACAAATTAAGAAAGAACTCCAATACGGAATAAGATATCCTTATTTCGAATTGGAGTAAATACAGCAATAGAGTCCTTTGACCTAGAACCTTCTTAAACGAGAAGTTCACTATTGAAAGACCATTCAATGCCGTATGCCGTCACCTTGGTGGAAGACTGAGCACAAAACGGTATGTGCGGAAAAATGTGAAGTTTACAGAACGCTAACCATCCGAGTTGGATCCGACGATTAATCTCGAATTTAGATTTGTCTAGCTGGTTGACTATTCCCGGGTATAGGCATCTACAGCATATCTTAGAGAGGATAGGGCGAGTTCGCGATTTTTGCATAGCCATAGCTTCATTAGATGTTTAGGTAACTATACCTAAATATATGTTTTATAAAGTGATCAACTCTTCTGCAGGCTCTTTACTATCTATAACAGGACCTATCTTATTCTACGTTTCCCATGGTTTTTGAATAATAGTCGTAGACCATGGGAAACGTAGAACAATTAATTACCAGAAAATCTAGAGGAGGAGGTAACTTCTCGTTACTATTCCATTCATAGCATACGATCTAGATTGGTGAAGGCTGTTGTAGAATGATTTTCTAAACAATGCGCAGATCACAAAACAAATAATAAAATTGTCGTCAGTTCCATCCAAACTAAATGGAGATCTGACAATGAGCATTTAGTTTGCCCAAGAGATTTCCTCAAGCGAGTCCCTTGGACGATGCCAAAAGCGAGTAAGAAAATTACCAACTGGTTTTGCCGGTAACCAGTTTAGAGGGGTTATACCAATTGGTATTGTGATAAAATAAGTTAAGATGACGTCTTGGGTAAAATCTTTCTTATAAACTTGCTAACATTTTTTTTTATGTAAACAGAGTGGAAAGAAACTTGACAGATTTATAAATAAAAATCAATAATGCTGGACAGTTCACACAGCATCATGGGCTACCCCCAAGCTAAGCAGAGCTTGTGTATTAGGTACTAGTTAACTGATTAGTGAACTTTTTATATTATTTTAACATTTATTGAGAGTAACTGTTAAAAATTATTGTTAACGATGCTTTTGCACAGGTTTTGAAATAAAAACCCAAGAGACATCGAGGTAACGACATTTGACGTTTTTGTATCTTTGTGATTTCCATTTAGTAACACGACCGTGGTTATTTAAATACCATATACACTGGCCTGCAAAACTAAGTATGTATCACACATTTAAAATTGCAATAACTTTTTAAGTACACCAGGTATACTTACGAACTAAGAAGGACTCGAAAAAGAGTTTAATTTTGTAAATCAAAAATATTTATTATTATTTTGTATTTAGAAGAATGCGAGAATATAACCTGGTGTTCAGTATGCCAAACCAGCTCTAAGCTGTAATCAGAGCCCGAGGAGGCAATACCAGTTATTAAAAATTAAATAACATGTAAAACATACTTATAAAATGTTAATTGAGTTTTTGGACACTAAGCCAAAAATGGCTATTTTAGTGTTTTATCTTTTTTTTAAGTTAAAATCTTACTAATGTATAGTTTACTATAGTTTTAAAGAAAGCTGATAAAATATCTAATATTAAAGAAAGTCGTGTTAGTTACACCATTTATAACTCAATAACGGCTGAACGGATCTCGGTGAAATTTGGCAGCGAGGTAGATGGTATCCCGGGGCCGGACATAGGCTACCTTTTATTCCGGAAAAAAGCGTGCGAAGCCGCGGGCTGCAGCTAGTTTGCAATAAAACGTTTTATATTTCAAATCTCTAACTTCTACAGTTTAGAAAAAATTGGAATTTTAAAAGTGTGCTACTTAGTTTTGCAGACCTGTGTAGTTTATGTTATTTATCCAGTGCTTCTTTCACGGTTTTATTGTGGTAGACGTCAGACAGACTTTATAGCAGCCTGTCTGATCTTAAGTACATTTGAATGCAGCTGAGATCTTACTTGTTTAACATATAATTAGTTGGTTATTTATAGCCTGCGAATCTTGTAAGAAAACTTCTATTGTTAGATCTTTTATTTGAAAAATCAGCTAAATGGAGTTGGAAATATTTTATTCGCGAGATCTTTCTTCCCTGATACACCCCAATATTGCTCTTAACATTACCAATTTACAAAAGAATTCAAAAACCGTCATGTTTCATTAAAATTTTATGCCCGATTAATGGTATTTTAAACAAAATTCCCGTTTTATTTTCTTTTATTTCTTTGGCCAAACACTGACGTAGGTAAGTTTGTTAACTGACCTAGGTGGAGGTTCTTTGTTATTTTTAGGGTTCCGTACCTTAAAAGAAAGAAGGTACCCTTATCACATTGTTGGCCGTCTGTTTGTCTCACTATCAAGACCATTTTATCAGGAACGCGTGAAGTTATCGAGTATAAATGAACATCAAAATTTAAAGTCTGTAATCTCTTAGGACTGTGAAAAATCAAACTTCTAAGTCAACGCAATCAAAACTTACAACTGTTTATGCCAGCTTATTTTGACACTCGCAAGGGAATCAGATGCACGTAAAACATATAGGGTATTTCCCGTTGACCTAGAGTCATATAATTTGGCTAGAAGCAAGATCTTATAGCACAAGTAAAATGAAAACGTTAAATTTATAGTTAAATAACAATTATTGTTTGTGTGAAACACTTTTTGTCTAAATCGGGCAATTTGTGCGCACTGTGCGTGCGTCCGAGACGATTTTTTCGCTCACGCGAGTCTGGCTCTCACTTGACGTTTTTTTTTCTCGTATCTATTGACGGAACAAGCAGATGTACCTAAAGTTAATAACCATACGGTATCCATCAAGTGGGTACCTACCTACTTGATGTAGAGTACCTATTTAGGTATGATTAGAATTCCTGTTCACGGAAGGTAACTTACTAATAAATAGAGACAATGTTTTGACAACACGTGTAATGACCAAAAACATGAGTTTTCAAAGGTTATGTTCATGTCTATTATTTAAACAGCTTAAAGGAAATGTAGTGAAATGTACACGGCATTCGTGGTACATACATACTAAGTATGTATGTACCACGAACGCCGTTCTTTAGGAATAAATATTAGCCAATTTCAGGCGTCTTAGCCTGGCTGGCTGGCTTGGCTTTTTTAGCCTGGCTGGCTGGCTGGCTTGGTTTTCTTAGCCTGGCTGGCTGGCTTGGCTTTCTTAGCTTCGCATTCTTTCATGTTACAAAATTGAAAGGTAAGCCATAGGTATGACAAATTATGTTGAAACCCTGGATTAGAATTTCCACCGTAAGTATAGGGGTAGTGTCCTCACAGCTCAATTTCGGCCGCGGCTGGCGGCCAGACTCAATAGAGACTAGCCTGTGCACGGGACATATTACAATGCACAAGTGTGTGCGAAACACAGGTGCACTCTCTTATCCCTAACTCTCATCCGATGAGACGGACGAATCGACACGACCGGGCAGGGTTCAGGCGCAGGACCAACGGCTTTAACGTGCGTGTCTTGAAGAGATCGCTCTCAGCGATAAGGCCGCCCATTGTGCAACTCTGTTTTCTCAGTTTTCCTGTGTCTTTTTTGTATTTTTTTTGGTGTGCAATAAAGTGTATTGTATTGGATTGTGCTCCTCCAAGACACGGGGTTGTGGACCGCCAACTTCTTAACTCCAAGCTGCAACTGAGAATTTTTCTTGCGATAAAAACCCCATAACATTTTTTTTTCTGACCCGGGTTTCAAACCCGGGACCTCATAATCTGCCGTTGAAAACGCTACCACTAAACCAAAGTCATTTTTTTAAATTTTCAATTACAGGCCCCGCTCATTGATAAGTTAAGTACCTACCTGTAGATAGACTACAGGAATATTAGGCCATTGGCATAAAGTATTTATCCAGGAAAACTGTCTTTCTATAATAACCTCGACGGGAAACTTTCTAATGAAAATATTAACCTTAAATACGTAAAGAAAATTACCAAAAATAAATTTAAATTAATCTAATAATAGAAACAAAATAGAACTAGTAGAATTAACTATTGAAACAATTGGGCTAAATGCAGTCTGTTGCAAACAACTTTCAGGTAGCTCAACTGACCTAAATAAATCTTAGATCATTCCCAAAGTAGTGCCATGGAGAATGATAAATATTTTAAATAGAAGCGGCTACCTTATCAATATAAAGCGAGCTTCGCTCTTATAGGCTAAATCAATGAAGGCGAGGCGATCTATCAATATCTAATAGAATGCTCGACAGGCAAACCGCTCATTGTTTGCATTTGCGCATCCAAGCTTGTCTTTAGATCTTTCCATAAAAATAATAATATATATTATTTTCATAATAATATAACATTTTCCTTTGTCGTGATCTTCCTTGTGTTCATATAATATAACGGCGGTTCGTGTGATCGGATTGTATTTTTGTTGTTTTCTAAATAAACAATTTTATTAACCTCTAATTATTGCTCTAGAGCACAAAAATATATTTTAAATACGGCTTTTTTCCTTTGTAACATTTGTTTAGATATTAATATATCGCCTCGCCTCCATCATATTATGATGATTAAAAGACAAGGTACTTTAGTACCTTGCTACTATGAGGATGAGAAAGGCTTATTGTTCAGAATGCCGTTGAAAAACAATAATAAAGATACAAGGGTACCAAGACACAACCGAGTCCGTTCATTTACTAAACATTGTAAGTGGCAAGTATTAAACCGAATAATTAAAAGTTTATTTGTCCGAGGCATCGAGCAGAAATTAATGAGCATAACGGCATTATTTTGCTGTCAATTAGCTCCAAAACGACATAGAAAATAGTTTACGATAGACGCAAAACTACATACCTACTTATCTGCCTGCTATATTACTTTTAGAATACAGAAAATAATAAAAGCCGAAAAATTTATACACAATATTATTCAGCACGTGCGAAGTGAACCATTTCAATGATTGATCAAATTCTTTTCTGGAACAATCGTCATTTAGTCTACTTACTACTTATTGTTCTGCCTATTTCCTATCCACACGACAAGAAGTACTATACTAAGATAAAGATGATAATAACCGTAATATACGAACACTTATTCAAAACCACATCCGTGAAATGAAATCCGCCATTTACGCTAACATCACGTCATTCATGGCAACATTCGACGTCCATTTTTTGTCTTCAGACTTGGTTGGTTTCAAAGAAAAACCTGTGATAAAATCAATACCTAATTAAAATCAGGTACTACTTCTGCTCGTGGCTTCATAGGGTCCTATTCTGCTAAACTAATCGCTTCACCATGACAATATTATCGTCACAGAATTACACATTTTGGTATTCTACCTTAATTGAAACAAACTACGGATGGACGGACGCGCGTCAAAAATGTCAAGGTTGAAACCATTCTATCAATCTATGCGTGCAAATATCACCGCACGCTAGTGCGTGCGGTCGCGATTAGGATTATACGTGATGATTTTGAGACCATACCATTGTCATAATAAAGTGATTGGGTAGCAGAATTAGGCTCCTAGATAAAACATAGCCATGGGATAAATCACTCAGATATAATGTTGCTTTTCATTTGTGAAAGATTTTTAAACACGGACCAATAATTTTACCTCAGTAAAGTATTATGTAGTTTATATGTACCTAACACGTAGAGGTATTCGAGATCGTTGTAGCCTAATTTACTTAGCAGAATTTAATTTTTAGTAAGGCCGTTTGACTAAAATCAATTTATTTGTGGCACTCTGCGGTTGGAATTTCCCGAGACGTGACGATCAGGATAATAAAAAAGCTGATGAAATAAAGTTTGAGACGGCACCTGTTGCGTTTATCGCTACATTAAATGTTTCCGTAAACTTTATAAATACATTTCAGACAACAGCTCTCTCCTGATGATGATTACTGCCACTTTTCTATTTGTCTACGATGCGAGACAGTTTTTTTCTGTACATGATTTCGTTTATTGGTTTTATATTCTTTTTTAGCCGCGAGGCATGGGTTATATGTTTCGAGTGTTTCGATGTGGTTGGCGGACACTCTTTATTACCAACCAGCATCAAAACAGCTAAAGCGATTTTGATAAACGTAAATACTCGCCTGGTCTCTTAAATGGTTTCTAACTTTGTAGGCTTTCAACCTCTCATTTGGCGAAAAAAAGAGAAGACTGAGCCGGTTTTTTATGATTTTCAATTAATCACTTGTCTTTGTATGGGTGATGTTGTCGCTACAAAATACTTAAATAAAATGAAAAATTAATGTGGATTATATAGAGGTACTCTTCAAAAAAGGTTTTGACCCAGAATCCAAAAAAATCTTATCAAAATTACGACAGCGAGTTTAACAATAGAGCAAACAATAAATTTTACTTATGAATATGTTCCAAATCTTCTAGTCTTATCGTTTTTTGCTCTTTGCCTTAATGGGAATGAGTAGAGCAGGGTCCCCCGTGATTCCTTTTCGTGTGGCACCAAGAAAAACTTGCGATTACAGAAAATTGGGTTACGAAAACAAATTGAAAATTTCGAGGTAATTTTCTTCTGCGAGAAATAATAACATGCGAATTCTTACTAGCTAATCTTAGAGATTGGAGAGAAACATTTAAGGGAGACTCTCATTGAAATAAGGACGAGATGTGTAAAAGAAAACAAAACGCCATAGAATTGTACTTTGGTATTATCTTACATCGATAGAGGGGTGTACGTAAGGCCTTCCCTAACACTTATTCCTTTAGACATAAGAACCTAGAAGGTACCTACTTACCTATTTATCACAACAAATCTTGATCCTGTTTGTCAACATTCTAATTCCTTTAGTTTCTCAATAAGTTTTCAGTTCCTCTTATCTCAATATAGAAAGAAAGTAACGACTTTATGAGAACATTGGTTCCCAAACACTACAAACTAAACAAGACCCGTCAAGCGCGAGTGTGACTCGCGCGCCGAAGGTTTCGAACGGTTGTCAAGTATACCAATATGAACAATAGGTACCGATTAGAGACTTTGCTATTTGATGAATACTAAAAAATTAAAGGTACCTAGGTACCTACATTTCAGATGTAACGGTTTGCAAACTTCGGAGTACAGAGGGTAATAGTAGAATTTTCGAGTTTGTTCAAAATATTTAGGAAAGTATGTAATCTACAGGAATTTCTAAAACTGTTTTGAGATGTAAAAACCAATACCTTATATTTGATACACCACTCGGTGAGGTAGTCCCCCCTTTTGAAAATGATCCCCTCCCCCCTTGAACATTTAAAAAAAAGTTGTTACTTACAAACTTCTCTATATTTTCTCTGCAAAATATAGATCCATATCTTTAAACGCTGCATACATTTCAGATGGATCGCTCAGCAAACTTCGTAGTCAAGGGGGAGGAAATAAGTAATTTTTCGAATTTTTTCAATATATTTCAAAAAGCATGAAACTTACAAAAATTTCATAAACCGTTTTGAGATGTACAAATTGATACCTTTCGTTTGATACCCCACTTGACATTGTAGATCTCTTTTAAAATTTCATCAACACATTATGTACTGAAAATTTTCTTTTTAATTTTACTTTTTTATGTGTTTTTTTTTTCTTGTAATCTGTACCTACAGGGGCACGAAATCGATGTGGTCCATTGCTATTTTTAAGTGTTTTGTCAAACTACCAGTTAACAGGCTTCAGTTTGGTTCGTTTTGTATTGATTTTAGATTATTTGTACCTATATATATTTCGGGATTTGGTCATCTTTAGCTGGTACTAGATACTCTATTAAAAATACCAACGGACAGTAAACTTGTATATTTTTATTATTATTATAATGCTGGACAATTGACACAGCATCATCTAGCCCCAAGCTAAATAAAGCTTATGTTATATGGGTAGGTACTAGATAACTTTATTTACAAACTAAAGATTGGAATGGAACTGGGCCGGACACGTCAGCCGAATGGCCAGCGACTTGTGGGCAATGACCACTACATTATGGAGCCCACCCAACGCTAGGGAGGCGACGTGGAAGGCCCAGGAGGAGATGTCTGTACGAGCTTGACGAGGAGATGTCTGTACGAGCTTGACGTACGAGTACATCATCCATCCCGTGACAGCGTTAAATCGCGAGTAGTGGAAGGAGAAAAGAGAGGAATTTTGTCCTGCAGTGAATAATATAGATTGTGATTAGGGAATATAAATACGTTTTGTGATTTTATAGAACCTCCTACTAAATGTTGACCATTTTCCAGACCAACGTTTTGGAGTAAGCGGACGAAGATGGAGAAGAGACTGACCGTGGGATTAGGACTGGCCACCATCATAGCACTGGTGTTCCTCATCGCGTTTGTGAGCAGCATGCTCATGAGAGCACCTATCGTCGAAAATGGTACGTCCGTCGCACTTTATATTAGTATACTTATAGGAATTATCACTTGCCCAACTCAAACGCTTTTTAGATTAAAATAGCACTTAAATGACTATATATATAACATTAAATCTACGAAGTGTTTGTTTATAACTATACACTAGCCAATCTCGACGTAGAATGTTTGTAAGCAAACCACTACAGAAATAACTAAAACTCACTTCCTTGGCGTCAAATATCAGATTTATTTAATGAAGGAAGGATCTCAAATCAACAAGTATTGTAAATTGTGTATAAAAAAACGCGGCATCAGAGTGAATTTTAGGTTAAGTATAGCCGGTTTGTTTTGAAATATTCTCCATCGAGTTTGGCTAGTGTATTTATGCGTGTGTTTATACATAAAGGTTTGAGCAGTAAGTATCATATCTGCACTGTTTTTGCATGCTAAACTTAGACACAGGGTAATTCAGATCGGTCAGTGCTTCGTAATCTTAGCTCGTCATCAGCTCAAAATAAATGCTAAAGACCATTTTCTTTCTGACGCAGTAAGACAACCACTTAATCCAATTTCTATACATCGATTCATAAAATACACTACTACTACACATTCATAAAATACACTACTACATAACTTCTTCAACTTATTTAAATTAAAAACTTTAATAGCCTTAGTCTTGATTGAAATGGATATTGTTTATAAATAAGTATCGAATTGAATCTGCGTCCATGAATTTCAATTTAACGATATGTATGTCAATGAATAAGTAATTGGAGAAATTTTGTACGAGTACTGAATTGGTGTATTGAATTGGTAAGTACGTCGATACTAGCATAACCAATGGGGTAAAACCTACAAGTTCTTGAACCTGACCTCCTTTATTTATTTCGTATAACGTGACCTTCGTCAAAACAAATACAAAATGCATTTATATTATCAGCAGTGTCGAAGGCAAAACAAGCGACTAAATAAGCAACTTTGTTGTCAGCTACTTTCAATATTGAATAAAGTGCGCTGAACCATGGGGCTCATGACGTACGCGCGTCATCCAAAACTGGTTTAAAAAACTTTTGTTTGATATTTAATGGGAAAAATCCTTCGATCAGGTATCCGCCGCCTAGCGCTCGGATACCTTGATCGATGTAAAAATCAATCCAAGTCGATAGATTGTTTTATTGGTACCTTATCCATTTTATGTAATGAGAAAAATACTATACTAATACCTACTGGACCACTGGTTTTAGACATTAGGAATAATCAATTTTTATGAGAACAATCGTTTTCACAGCATTAAAAAAAACTTTTATAAATTTATACAGGATCTTTATAAGTTTGATCTTCAAAATTTGTAATTTTATATTTTGCCCTTTCATTGCCTGAGTAATAAACACATGAACACCGAAACCATATTTTCAAAGAGAATCATTCTTCGCGGTTAAAATGTAGAGCGATAACCATCGCTTGGTTTCTACCTTGTAATCATCTTTCTTAACCTACCGGTTAGTTGCCTGTGTTTTAAAATCTAATTAGGTACACGAAAGCTTTACTCGGTAGTTCGTATTGAAATGTAACACTATTTACGTGTATTACAATACAACAGGTGGCGTTGCAACATAGAATTACGTTGGCTGTTGTAAGTGCAACCGCTACGCTCCATCGCATACTCATATAATCAGTTTCACGCAAAAAACACAAAAGGGTAAGACATAGAGGTCAATTTCAATGAAATAAATTTTATAAAATTTTCTCAGAAAATTGCATTCGAACGAATAATAAGTAATTTGTTCAATAGAGCGCGAATAATTTCTTCTTTTTCACGGTGCTTTAAATAACGTGGTTCAATGTACGCGAGTAATTGCATTAAATTGTGTTAAAGCCAACAAGGTTTTGCAATAAATATGTATGTGGGGATACAACAAATACAAAATACAAAATATTTATTCAGAAACTTAAATTACATTATAAACAGTGTTTGAGAACCCCTTTTAAGTAAAGTATTTTACCTGTGGTAGGGGAATCTCGCTCTGCCGCAAACAATAGAATTTGGAACGTACTTTAAGTTAAGCTAGTAGTTATTATACATACTACTTAAATTATAGAGCTTATTATTTACAAAAAATAAATAAATTTTATTTATTTTAGTTATTTGGAAAGTGATCGCGCATGTAGTTCTATAGGTGTGCGTGTATGAGTGTGTGAGGGTGTGTATGTGTGAGGGTGTGTGCGTGTGATTGAGATTGGTGCTACTGAGGACACCGGTCTCTTAAGAGTCCGGGCAACAGAAGGCAACCATTTGTGTGTGTGTATGCGTGTGTTTAGGGGGGGGTTAATGTGTGTGTGTGTATGTGTATGGGGGGGGGAGGGTGTGTGTAACAATGTATGATATATGTGTGTTTGTTAGTATATGTGAACTTGTAAAATTTAAATATTAAATAGTAAAGTAGTCTTATATGTTTGAAATTTTCAACAATTACCCAAGTGTATATTGGTAAAGTAAAGTAAAATAAAAGAAAACTAAAAAGTGTGTATTACAGCAAAAGGCATAATGTAATTACATTAGGTGCACATTCTTACTACATATGTAGATCGATCTTTATTAATTCCTTGGGTTCCGGTCCAAAGTGGTTTTTTTTTTGTATTGGAGGTGGATGTCATTATGTTTATAAGAAGATAGGTATATTAGGAAGAGTCGCAATTTATATACAAAAAATAAAGAGAAATACAAATAATTATGTTAATTGCAGGCAGCTATTATTAAATAAATACTTATTTTCGCTACTTTGTGGAAAATGCTAAATTAAATGCCTGCTTAGTGCCATACTGTTGAAGGAATTGATAAAGAGCTTAATGGCTAAGGATAATAAAGCATCCTGGCCTTAATTATGGTTTAAAATTGTAGATGGATTTCCAAACGTAATGTTGATAACCCTCTTGGGACTTTACATTGCATATAATTTGAGAATAATGGTGGGTTGAGGGTTAAAATGGGGTTACAGGATAAGTTGAAACACCTCCGGCAGGAAGGTGAACATTTCTAATTGTGTCCAGACAGAGTTACTTTCAAATTTATAACATTAGTATGGATTATGTTAAGTCCCATTTCATCCAGTTTGAATAGAAATCAGCTTTCGACAACTGGCACTGAGGTCCAGACAGTTGTGGGTTAGGTACCTACTAGAAAAAGGACTTGAAAAACCTCAATGCAGTAGGAGGTTAATTTTGCCCATTTAATTCCTATAATTAAATAATAGATTACTTCATGGAATGACCGATTTCATACACTTTGAATAATAGATTAGCTTTGGACGTCTAATAATTATAGGGATGGTCTTCATCCAAACAATTGTAGGATACTAGACAACGGAGTTGAAAAATGTGGTTAAGTTTTACAATTTGATTCCCATTCACAAGTTAATTATAGATTACGCCATGGAAAGCCCTACTCATTCACATTGAATAGGAAATCTTTTTTTAACTTCAGGAGGTCTTTAGAGAGTTACTGTTTGAATTTTGCATGCTGTGTGTATTTGAAGTTTGTGAAGTGTCCAAGAGTCCTGTAAGGTCTAAAGGAAATAAAGCACTTTGATATTTGATTTTTGTAATCTTACCTGAGGCCTTTAATTATAGTATGACTATAATTTACTATACTTAAGTTATAGTTGGATATCGAGGGTTATACCAATTTAAAGTTTACACAGGCTACACAAGATTGATGTATATTTAAAATATACGCTTCTACAAGAAAACTCCATGTGAGTTGCAAAAATTATCAATAAATAACAAATTGTCAAACACATCCTTTGTAAAAAGGCTTACTACAAAATATAGATGATAAAAAGCTTAGGACGAGTTTTGCTCCAACTCGAAAAGTAACAACCTATTTACCAAGGTAAAGGTTTCTTGTTTGCTTCTTTACTTTACCTAAAAAAGATTGGAAATTGAACAAAAAATCAAAGTGATAATTTTATTTCCTAGTTTTGTTTATGTAATTTGAATTGTCTGACGTGTCCAAGAGTCATATAAGGTCTAAAGGAAATAAAGCACTTTGATATTTGATAATTATTTGTTATTTGGTTATAACTAACGGTATCTGCTTTGGTTGAATAAAAAAACAAAACTTAAACGAACAGAAGAGTTACTTAAATCGTCTTCTAAATATTTGATGTACATGAACAATCAACATACGAGGATGATAACTTGATCTTGAATAATAGAAATTTTGATTTGCCGACATTTCGGACACTGTATCTTCGGACACTTTGTAAGTACCTAACAAAGAACCATTCCTAAAACTTAAATTTACTACGATTCAAAATCACCTTTCGCCAAAACGGGTATTGTCACGTACTTGCAAATAATCAAAACAAACAAAATGCTGAATTTCCTACTTTGCGAACTCATGGCGACCTCTGTGGCGCGGCGGGCGAAAGTCCGCCTGCGACGCGGGTCGATTCCCGCCTCTGGACAAATGTTAGTATCGATTAGCAGATACTTTGTTCCGGCTGTTCTGGATGTTTTCTATGTATATTAAAAAATATCTATCTGCAGTGTATTAAATATATCAGTCATTTAGTACCCATAACATATGCTCTGCTTAGCTTGGGGCTAGATAATGCTGTGTGAATGTTGTCCAGCTTTTTTAGTTTATTAATTACAAATTTTGCGTTCAGTGCAATTTTTGAGTAAGCCAATTTAATAACAATAAAGTCACATTCCCACTGCGGCGCACGCTGTGCACGCTGCTGCACGCTGCGGCATTACAGCCACAACACGAACAAAAAACTCATGAAAACCGAGCGGGCAAATCCGAGGGTACAGCTAGTCCCGAACAAAGATTTAAAACACACTTACCTAGTTGCGTACAGACCGAAAGACACTGAAAACTTATAACGTAGGTAAGGTACCTTCAGAATCCAAAAAGTTCTAATACAATGTCAAGTAATCTCGCGTCACGTCGCGTAAAATATTAAATGATTATATTTTTGAAAGATATATCTTTCAAAAATATATTCATTTAGAATTTAACACTGGTTTACACACTGATCAGTCATGAATTACCCTGTTTAGGAGAAGGAAGCAGGTGAAGCTATATCTATACTTATTGTAATTTTTGGTCCGACCCGATGAAGCCTAAAGGCAGCTGTACACATTGGGCCAAAGCGCTGGGCCGAAGTATTGGGCCAACCTGTAGAGATCTACTTGGCGTATGTTGGTAGTTAGTGACCAACACAGGCCGGTAAACCGAATACAAACAATTGTTTACGAGGGGGTGCAATTATTTAATAGCTTGCCTACCGAGATCAAGGAATGTGCTAGCGTAAGCATGTTCAAAACAAAATTAAAAAAATACGGTCATAGCCTAACATAAGCATCTATATAAACCTAAGGGTTATCTTTTAGGGCTTTTTTGTTAGGGTTAACTTCCGTTTAAATGTATTAAATAAACACGCTTTTGTCTGTGAACCGAGTTTTAAAAATTGCATACAATATATGTTAGAATGAGTGGCGGATTGGCTAATGCTTATCGTTGTAATGTAATTTTACTATAGCAGGTAGGTTATACCTACATATGTAGATACTATTAAACTTACCGCCTACCGGCCCCGGAGGTATACGTAATGTATAAGCTAAGTACGGAGGCGTACTTAGCTTATACATTTTTTTTAAGAAGTTTTTGTATCTCATTATCATAAACAACTTAAACCGAATAAGTAGTGTCGGTTTACCGTGCACACATCAAAGGATATTGGTGCGCTCCGCTAACAGAATTCACACGTGCCAACGTGTGAATACTGTTTGATGTGTGAATTAAGACGCCAGTCTTGTTCAGTTCGTAGTTATTCGTTAGCATAGAACATTTATAAAATTAGATAATAATTAAACGAACTGTAGGTATAAATACATTGCCACAGCTGCACGACGTTCCACATCCATCTATATCAAAGCGCCAATGCACAATGATTAGTACGCCAAAGTGTCGCCAGTCAAAATCCGATATTTTAGCCCAACATGCTGGCCCAGCATGTTGGGCACAACAATGTGTACAGCGGCCTTAACAAAGATGTAGGTACAGCTGGTAAGACCACGGGCAAGTAAATTTAGAGTGAGTTATACTTTGGGTATGGTTTTTTTAGAGCACTGTCTGCACGCATTGTACCTACTAGTTGTCGTACCTACATTTATTATACTTAGAGCACTGTCTGCACGCATTGTACCTACTAGTTGTCGTACCTACATTTATTATACTTAGAGCACTGTCTGCACGCATTGTACCTACTAGTTGTCGTACCTACATTTATTATACTTAGAGCACTGTCTGCACGCATTGTACCTACTAGTTGTCGTACCTACATTTATTATACTTAGAGCACTGTCTGCACGCATTGTACCTACTAGTTGTCGTACCTACATTTATTATACTTAGAGCACTGTCTGCACGCATTGTACCTACTAGTTGTCGTACCTACATTTATTATACTTAGAGCACTGTCTGCACGCATTGTACCTACTAGTTGTCGTACCTACATTTATTATACTTAGAGCACTGTCTGCACGCATTGTACCTACTAGTTGTCGTACCTACATTTATTATACTTAGAGCACTGTCTGCACGCATTGTACCTACTAGTTGTCGTACCTACATTTATTATACTTAGAGCACTGTCTGCACGCATTGTACCTACTAGTTGTCGTACCTACATTTATTATACTTAGAAACACATGCATTGAATCAGATACGTAAATAGCGTATCTATCACGGAATATAAAGAACTGTTCTTTCTATTCCGTGGTAACTATAATGGACTGCCAAAAAGCGACTTAGCCTCTCGCGCAAACCTAGTGAGAATACCTATAAATGCTTGTGTGCCATACACAATCAATAATCATCAACTCGATAGATTTTTACTGACGGCATGGGGAAACAAAATTAGACAGGAAATTATGTTGTATATGTATGTATGTCGATGCAACTTACCTTTGATGATCCAAAACCATGCCGTGCACGGTACGTCTATTCAGTTGATAATTATGCTGTCACGATTGCTTGTCGCAATTGCATTACATTTCAGTCTAGCAATCCTGATTATAGACATTTAGCAGCGGGCGGATTTTGATAATGTATGTTTACTTGATCGAACCATAGCTATGACTAAACACTCTATAGATATACTATAGTCTATTTTTAAGTTGCCAGAAGAAAAGGCAGATTTCGATATCGTTCGCATTCGTAGCTTAGCAAAGTTTATCAAAATCGGCCCATTGCTTAACTCCATTTACGGTAGATTATATAAGATTAGATACCCAGCGCATGATTAGTGTTTGATATAGAGCTTTATATCTACATTTTAGAAATGCCCCAGACTAGTGAACTGAAAAATTCTTCACCCGTACCCCCGGCTGTTGTCGGCAAAGGCGATTCCGACGTTAACTTCTGCAGCACGCCGGGATGCGTGCACACCGGTAAGGTGCTTTCCATATTCATATAATCGTATTTTTTTGAAGCCACATGTAAAATGCTAGAGCCTTCGTGCTTTGATCCCGTTAAAGCAATTTTAAAGCCCGTATTATGAAAGCTCGCTCAGTCATAGCTCTATGCTTGAGTGACGTTTATGCCATAGAAAAGCGTTACTCAAGCATAGATCGATGACGATGAGCAAGCTTTCATAATACGGGCTTAGTGTTATAGAAAGCTACACTGAATTTTACACTTCCTATCCTCACCGTTGATTTTAAGTCAGAGAATACATAATATGCCCTCTTAAAATAAAAGAAAGATCATAACGATTGTGTATTTTTTAGCTTCAAAGCTTCTACTGCACATGGACGAGCAAGTGGACCCCTGTGATGATTTCTACGACTTTGCGTGCGGCTCCTTCATGAAAAGCACTCGCATTCCCGACGACAAGACCTCTGTGAACACGTTTTCTATCATAACGGACCAGTTGCAAGAACAGATCAGAGGACTCCTAGATGAACCTATTGTACCCGGGGAACCCAAGCCGTTCGTACTTGCCAAGACATTGTACCAAGCCTGTATGAATAGAAGTAAGTGGATTAGACTCCGTTACGTCATCAACTGTTTTATAGTAATTATGTAGGTAGTTGAATAAGAGAACGTGATATAAGATCACGTCTATCAGCTCAAAATGATTTATTGTTGGATACCTATGTGATGTGATGAAGTAATCAGAAAAACGTGCCCAACAAAAAATCTTAAAAGGTTAAATAATTATTTCAACCGCAAAACTTATAGCTAAAATTCAATGGAAGAATATGTGTTTTCCAATCTTTATTTTGGACAGATGAAGTTTTGTTACGTTATCAAAGGTACATAGGTACTTACTTACCCCGATCCTTTGCTCTACAATATTTTCAGGTACTTTGCCAAATTATTTACTCACTCACTTTTAAAAGAACTTAGAAGCCTGTAACCCATTCTGTTAGTTAAGTAACTATACTTGAATGTCGCGCGGATTATAGACAAATGTTTGATGTCCACATTCACTTATCAGCTGCCATCGAAGCCCGCGGCGTGGCTCCGCTCCTGGACATGATGAAGCGGCTCGGCGGCTGGCCAGTACTGGATGGCAAGTCTTGGAACGAAACTGAATTCACTTGGGAGCAGTCTGTGTACAACTTCAGGGCGGCCGGTTACTCCGTCGATTACTTCCTCGATTTCTCAATCAGCGTCGATGTGAAGAACTCTACAACACGGGTTATTGATGTGAGTTTACACACATTTAGTACCGATGCTGTTCTTCTTAAAGATAAACGGTCGATTACTTTTTAATTGAAAGTTTTCATACATTTCGTGAAATTTAATTAACGCAGTTAGTTTAGATTGAACTAAAATAATCAAACAAATTTCATGAAATGTATGAAAACTTGTGTCAAAACCTTCAATTAAAATGATGCTTTGCTCTTCCTGATCCACCACTCTACAATTAACTTAAGTAGATCAGATAAGTTAGATTACAATCGCTTTTGCGAATAAAATAATCAATATATTTCTGATACCGGCTACAGCAAAGACAACAAAAGGAAAAGTTTTGTTTTTTTCATTCTATGTATGTAATTTTTTTTAAGGTATTTTCCAAAACAGTAGCGCCTAAGCTATTCATGCGCTTTGATGAAAATGTGTCTATCAATTATTTTTTATCTGTATAGTCCGGGTGGCTTAAGCTACTTTTTGTGCAAAAAATATATAAGGGACATCTTCTTTTTTCCTTAGTTTGGTTTAAGATTTTAACTAAATTCTTTATTAGGTACTACTTGTATATTTTTTTTTTTTTAATTTATTTGAGGGCTTTATCGCTAGCGATAACATCGCCCGTAGAAAAATTAAATTTATGTTGTATACATACAAAAAAATATAAAACAAAATTAAAGTTATTGCTTAACTAAACCTAACTCTAATAACTTAATCAAAAACACAATATCTTCACAAAAAGGGTCGGATAATAGGCTGTTCACATATCCTATATTCATCGCGCGATTTTCAATAAAGCAGGTCGATCTGAAAGTTGCATTCCAAACACATTCCACTAATATATGCTGAATGTCCTCGATAACGCCACACTCCTCACAATTTTGCGTTACAAAGTTACTTTTTTCATAAGAAAAGCAAATTTGATGGAGTTTCAAAATTAAGATAGGTTGGTAACAATTTGATTAGAAAACATCATTGAAGGTTGGTACTGAATCATAAAAAAAAAGTTGTTTATTATATTGTAAGCAAATGCATATCACGTGCACTTACACTTCACTCTAATTTTATATACTATGCGATAGTTTGAATATATGTTTGTTACCTCTTCACGCCAACACTACTGAACCAATCGGGCTGAAATTTTGAATACATGTAGTTCTAGGCCTAGGAAAATATATATAAATATAGGTTTGTTATCTCACAAATCAGTTCCCATGGGATATAAATAACCTTAAAATAATAATAATAATGCTGGACAGTCCACGCAGCATCATCTAGCCCCAAAATAAGCAGAGCTTGTGTTATGGGTACTGATATAAGTACTTAATACAATACATACATAGATAGATATTTTTATTATACATAGAAAAAACCCAGAATACTCGGAACAAATATTTGCAGCTCGTACAAACATTTGTCCCAAGGCGGGAATCGAACCCGCAACCTCCTGCGTTTGGGGGAAAAAATGTTTCCATAAAAACAGCGAGTGCGAAGCCGCGGGCAGAAACTACTATTTAATAAAAGTATAAAGGACACAGCAACATTTTTAGTCCTGTCATTTTATTTATGCAACAAAGACTTTATCCTATTGCTTATGCATTCATGGAATGTACCTATATGGGAAGAGGCATCCTTTAACAATGTCCTCGCAAACAGATATTAACTTCTATTGTTCCTTCAGTAATCGTATCAGCTGAGGCCAAACTACATTATCATAGTAATTTTCTATAAGTACAGTGGCGTTCATTATTAACTGACCCCCTTGTTTCATTTGAAGCCAATTTCTAATACAGAACCTTTTTAAAATTAGAACCTTTCGGTAAAATGAAGATAGCAAGCCGTTTTATAAATATAAAAATATATTTAATAGTAATAAACCAAAACTACAAAATACAAATACAAAATTATTTATTAACAACAATATTAACAATTAGGCATACATATTAAACATTTTAAAACTAAAGAGCTAACTATAATACGTGTGTATGTCTATTGGATTGGCTACGGCCCCACACTAGGCTCATGGCTCGTGTCGTGGGTACCCGTGCACGAATAGGCAGAAGATTAACTGGTTCTAGGGTATCAAAGACAACTTTACTGAGTAAATATTCCTGTAAATAGGTGTGGTATGCAATTTAGAATCGAGAAAGGTAGTGTAGTTGAGCGTAGACTGATGTAATTACGTACGAGACTAACTAACGACAACCGCCACTTTACTTGCTTGTACTTACTTGCCACTGTACTGTACTGTACTGTACTTATAATCAAGTTAACTTACGTTACGAACTGTAAAGGCTGTTGCGAGTAGATACAATCTTATTAAACAGTAACTTTTGCACTCGGCTTCGCCCTCGCGGTACCTGGATACACCATAGCCTTTGTCACACATGGATAATGAATGAATGAATGAATGAACACTGAATTGTACTTAAAAAAAATTACGTAATAAAACTTTATATCTACATTTAACAAATACTCAGTACAATAAGCGGCCTTATCGCTGAGAGCGATTTCTCCCAGGCAACCTAGGGATGGAGAAAAAGATATAAGTATACGTATAGTTAATATAACAATAATAATGATAATGGTGATGGAAAATGTAGCTTTATGTTCACTCGCACACACACGACACTACCGACTTACCAAGTAAAATAATTATCAAAATCAAATTAGTATTTCTAGTGATTATACTCACAATCATAAACATAAAAATACTTAATTTTTACCTCTTTATAATATTAGTGTAGGTAGATGATAAGCGAATTGTGCCCAGTGATTTCAAGTGATATGCATTTGCAAGAGATAATGTCTGCAAAAGCCTGCCAAAAACTAGGCAAAGATGTGATGACATAACAACTAACATTTAACAACTAGGTACATGCCCTGAGCGATTATGACTCATTTTGACTATGACCTGCGAAGCAAATTACAAAATTGTGTGATCACAGCTCTAGGTATAGTACGAAATACACGATGAAATTTATTTCACGTTGTGGTATTAGAATAACGATGTAGAAGTATGAACTCAAATTAAATCAATTAGGTACTCAGATCCGATGTTCAGCATCAGATCCGAGGATTACAAAACTAAGCAACCAGCTGAGAGAGGTTAATAACTAAAGGTGGTCTCTCATCAGGAGCTTGTAACAATCTAAGATTCGAAGAGCATTATGTTACAATACTGCCTCACGACTGACTGACGAGCTTGCTCGGTTCTCTTCACTCATTAATGTTATGCTCGAATCTGAAATGTTACATTACACACGAATGCTTCAATATTCAAACGCAAATCATATTTGATTTTAAAATCTCAAAAAAATATTTGTCGACAGATTTTATTGACTTGTGACCTGCTCAAATCTGATTTGCGTTTGAGTATTGGCCGTTAATCTCACACTTACCTAAATGTTACCAATAATCACTCATATTAACAACAAAGTACATTTTCCTAGCTGGACCAAGCCTCGCTAGGCCTGAGCCGAGAGTACCTGAACCGAGGCGTCGGTGACAAGCTCGTGGATGCCTATTACATGTATATGGTGGACATAGCAACGCTGCTGGGCGCCAACCGCAAACGCGCTGCCAAGGAACTCATGGACTCTCTCTTGTTTGAAATCAACCTGGCCAACGTGAGTACCTACAATTTTCAACATGTCCGGCTTAATTTGTAAAGAAATGACTTCTATTCTAATGTGCTAATATTATTGGACGTTTACACACAGCACCATCTAGCTCCAAAGCAGCAGAGGTTGAGCTTTGGGATAGGTAACTTACCTAATCTTTTGCATTAGCTACACAGAGGTATATAGACTAGTTCATCCAAAACAGTTGATATAGGTACAACCCTTTTGTTGACTTCAGGGTCTTTTACCTAGTTGTTATTCAAAGCATTTGTTCAAGTGCTAAATTTTTTTACTGTACCTATGTATATGTATATTATGCGAAAATTATATATATATATGTATATATATCTCAAGATATAAAGAGATATATATCTCTTGGTGTGTATTAAAGACAAAGTAAATCGAAATAATTTATTTTATTATATAATTTTCGCATAACAAAATATGTGTAACTTTTATCTCCATACAGATTATCTGTCGCTTCTTAGGCTTACTACTTTGTGAGTAAATTACGGCACAAAAATACATTTTAAGGCTTAAATTAAAAATTATGAGCCTTGCCGATAATGGTATCGGCAAGGCTCATAATTTTTAATTTAATTTTTTTATTTTAATTTAAGATCTGTGTGAAATTTTGATAAGTATGGACTTATCAAAATTTCACACAGATCTTACGATAATCCTTCATTAACTTATGAAAATACACAAACTAAGTTTTGTCCCTGAAATTTGAGGCTATTTAGTGACGCACATTGACTGCCGCATTTTTGTTGGTATTTAAATGGTAGTATGTAGGTTGGGGAAATGGTTAATTTTTCGACTTTTTTTGTAAGAAGAGTATGAAACCTACAGAAATTTCAAAAATGTTTTGATATGTACAAACCGATACCTTTCATTTGATACCCCACTCGGTGAGGTACATTTTGAAAATTATTCCCCCTCTTTATGACCATTTTTCAAAAAGTGTTTTACTTACACACTTCTCTATAAAAAGTATGAATGAAACCGACATAAATTTTAATACTGTTTTGAAATGTACAAACTGATACCTTTCATTTGATACTCCATTTGACCATGTAGGGCTCTTTTAAAACTTCGACATCCAATTAGTGCTGAAAATGTACAATTTTTTTTTTTCTTTTAATCTGTTCAGGCGTACGAAATGTATTATTATTTTAAATTTCAAGCTATTTGCTTACTGACTAAAACACTGCAACTGCAACAAATTTTTCGAAGTTAATTCCGGATTAGTCTGTTTCTCAACAACTAACAACATTGGAACAGATAATAACTTCCGACATGCAGGCATAACAGGTGATTGCTCATCAATAGACTACAGGTGATTGCTCATCACTAGCGAGCTTCAAACTGGAATCGCTCCATCGCGTGTTGATCGAGACAATTTTTTACAATTTCTGTATAATGAACTAGAGATTGTGGTATATCATTTTGAAAGGTAATTTTGTTAACTATTAAACTCATTTGATATCATAACCAATAAAATTATTCACCTTGTGTCATGGAACGTAAAAACAAAATACATAAATTTTCAAACAAAACACCAGTTTGGAAGTCCTGATATCCTATCATAATTTGGCGTGTTTTAAAAAACGATAAACCGACTTCAAATTTCGGTTTATAGATAATATTCATCTATGTCTCGGACGAACGAAATCACCCCTCCCTTACATTCCCTGACCGAAGGCCTACATTCACGTGCAATAAAACTAGTTTACACTGGGGCGACCTCTAGTTATAGTTCAAGTCTCATTTAGTTTGATGACACATGGATGAAACTATTGACGCCCGTTGCTATGGAAACCATTAGGTATAGTAAAATGATCATAATTATGATGAATTCTTACGAACCTACATACGTTTTTAGCGCACATAGCAATTCCTCGAGATTCAAACATAAAAAGGACCACCTTAAAATCAATGTTGATACAACAACGAAAGAATCATCAAAATTTATTAACAATTGGCGCAGATATCACCAAAACTGTTGTAGCCAGTCGTGATTCTCCAAAGATATTTTGTTGCTTTTTAAGTTTAACGGGATAATTACGAATCCCTCCGGAATAAAATTCTTATGGGACCACCTCGGGATCATTCTCTATACAATAGTGAAAGAATCAGTAAAATCGGTTACCCATAGGCGGAGATATCAAGTAACATACATAAAAAAAACATACATGCGAACTGACAACCTCCTCCTTTTTGAAGTTGGTTAAAAAGTAAGTGTTTATGAAAATTGGTCATCAGTCCAATGTTTTACTTTACTGTGAACAGTTGAACTAAAGAAAATTGAAACCACAGCCACAGAAGCCGCTCAAATCGTCAGCCTAATTCAGCAAGGGTTGCCTCAGCGTAGTATCGCTCGACAGCTTCACCTAAGCCAGTCCTTTGTCTCCAAGGTGTACAAGAGATTCAGGGAGACTGGGTACTTAGTCCGGTGACCAGGATCTGGACGACGTCGATGCACTATGTCAAGAGATGATTGATTTATTGAGTGATTGAGGTAACGATTTCGGAGAGAAGTGCTCTCCGACCGGCGTAGACGTCCAGCAGCAGCTCAGAGAAGTTCGAGGGAGAACTGTGAGCGAGTGGCAGTCAAACGAAGACTCAAAGAAGCAAACTTGACCCCAAAAAGGCCACCCAGGGACCGAAACTGTCTCCAGCCCATCGACAAGCCCGGCTTCAGTTTGCTCCCGATCGCTTAGATTGGGATATGGAGCAATGGAGTCGAGTCCTGTTCTCTGAAGAAAACAGAATTTGCATGCTAGCGACCGTCGACGTAGAGTCTATAGGAGACCAGGAGCGATCTCCCAGTCCGCAAAACATGCTGTTTTGAAACATTGGCATATGGGGGTGGGATTTCTATTGAAGCAAAGGAGCTAACTTTCATACCTGGTGGCGGTCCTGATAGTGGTGGGAGGCGGACTAACCGCAGAAAGTTACATCAACGACATTCATTTAGACCATGTGCTCCCATACGCCGGGTTTATTGGCGAAGATTTCCTGCGAATGCACGATAATGCCCGCTGCCACACCGCGCTGCAGTGACTAGACAGTACCTGGAAGATGCCGGAATTCCCACATTAAATTGAACAGCCGTCAGTCCTGACTTGAACCCAATCGAGCATATGTGGGACGTGCTAAAACGGCGGATACGAGGTAGATATCTAGCACCAGCGTCGATAGAAGACCTAAAACTGCTTTAGTCGAAGAGTGGCAGGAAATCCCATAGGATTCCATCAGGAAACTTATTAGCGTTAGTTTCCTAGCGGCCACTAGGGCCAGGGGGGGTAACACAAACCACCGGTACCGTACGTATTTAGACGTCCACTACTCCTACCTATTGCAATAATTCCCTAAATTTAGGTAGGAAATTTAACTAATTTTAAATCTTCTTGACATCACTTGAAAGCTTGCAAAATTATCTTTCAAATGATATACCACAATGTATAGTTCACTGCGTATAAATTGTAAAAAAAAGGCATGAACAACCCGCCATGAAGCGATTCTAGTTTAAAGTTCGCAAGTGTAGAAAACAAGACTGACAAATTACAATTTAAAAACAATTTTTGCTAGCGGATAGATACTAAACTATTTAAACCTTGATTCCTTACATAATATGGGAGTCGCCTGACGAAGAGCTTGACGCGCACGTCAGTTAATTATTTCAACGTAAGCTAACCTAACGCTAACGTAGCGTAACCTGTGAGCACGGCATATGCATGTCGCAAACATGTGTTAAAATATGGTCGATCAAAATCTCAGGAATCGCTAAAAATTATGGAGACCGTAAAAATTATGGAGATTTATCACCTTGCAGGTGTTTCTGTGGTTTTATGTAGATTCTAAGAATTTAAAAAAAGAAAGAATATGATCGACAGTAGTTAGAGCTATAGGTTTGCTTCGAAAGGAAAAAAAAACTTTGCTGTTTTAAGTCATTTCATATCAAAATTTGTGCGTGAATGTAGCTCATTCTGCAATCACCGTTGCATGAAAGCGTTCCAGAACTGCATGCAACATCTACAGAACATGCGTTATAGGCATGACCTCACATAGGTACCTACATAATTTTCAATGTTGCGCCCTTCATACGTATGTCATAAATTCATAATTCATAAATATGACATCATGTCATGAATAGAAACAAAAATACACAATCAACTCTCACATACATATCAGTGTATACGTACCTTCTATTTTAAACTATATCTCTCTATACCTTTGTGGCCCCTCGTACTATCTTTATGTGGATTGGTTTTACGAGCACTGTGATGTTAAATAATTCAACCAGAAAGCTATGAACAATTTTACGGAGGATAGTCCAGTTAGCCATAACGCACACCTATTCTAAGACCTTGTTTTTTCATTGAGGGTGCATGAACAAGATGGGTTTTGGGCCTTCCCAAAAGGGGCAGCGGAGTCGGCAGAGCGGCAGAGCTCGAAAAACTGTCTAAATTTAAGTATGTCTATATTTTACTCCCCCTTCCTCACCACACAATACATTCACACACACACCATTAAAAAAACCTTAGATGGAGCCATTTGTATGCAATACTTTTCAATATAAAGTTTAGCTTTGAATGCATAATATTATTCTTCAGCGGGAAACGAGCTATTCGTATTGGAACCAATTTGCGCCTTAATGAAATATGTCAACAGACTTTATCGAAAGGTGGTCTCGGGCGCATCGTAAAGCCAAGACCAGAGAGCTCGGCATAGCGACCAGTTTTAATACAGCGAACTCCCCGAGGGGACGATCACGGATATATAGAGTTACATAATGGATTAGAACAGGTAAAATTGTGAGGGAAAAGGATTATCCAAGGTGCGCGTGTCTCACGCTCTGTTTGTTAGGAGACGCGTGGGTGGGAGATTGGATCACGATTGGTAGGTACCTAGATATGCAACAGCATTGTTAACATTCCTTTGGAGATTTTATTTTCTAGGAACGTTTGACGATCCTCTAGAGTCTTTTTCATATTTTTAATATGATATAATGATTGCATCGCTCTCTCTGTAAGAGGCCCTTATAGTTTATGATTATAATGGAATACAATGTGTTACAAATGTGTGTTGTGTGTGCGTGCCTATTTGAATGACCACGGGAATCGCGTGTTTTTAACATACAAGTTTGTTGCAGATTTCCTTGCCGCTTGAGCTACGCCGTAACGCAACCTCTTTATACAATCCTATGACTATTGGTGAATTGCAAGAGAAATTCCCGAAGTAAGTGTATTATAAATCTACCTACAGTATTATGATAATACCTAGAGAGTTATGAAGATCGGGGATAAGAGCAGTCAGAAACGAAAGTCGCTGAACTGGACAAGAACCACTTACCTACCATAAATTGCTGAACAAACTAAGTTGTTTTAGAAATCAATTCGTGTATAGCCACTTCTGTTTCTGACTGTATTAAAATTAGATGTGCTGAAAATGCCAGCCAAGCAATCACTAACCTAGATAATGTTGCAGGATCCCTTGGCTCAAATACATCAACCGCCTCTTAGCGCCTCACGTCGAAGTTGGCCTGGATGAACTTACCATCGTGAGCGTCCCCAAGTACATTTCTCAACTCATCGTAAGTCTACGTTTTACTCTAACTTTACCTAAAGCGTAGTTTTTTAAGAATATAAAACGATCAAAACTGTCATGGTTACACTAAAGTCATTTACAACGTGATGATTTGAGTTTGGAACTTTCCAATATTTCGGCACAGTTTCATCCGCCATGATCACGGAATAACTGAAGTCACTTCGAGTTAGTTTTTATTGGCAGATATACCGATCTACCCACATTATTTGTCTTTCGCTACGAACTTTACCACTACCGGCGGCAGTGGTTACGTTCGTAGCAAAAAACAAAAATGACTTAAGTGTTTTAAGAATATGTGAATCTCTATAAAATACTTAGAGTATTTTTTTCATACACTCTGGTTTAAAAATTAACGTGTAATTTAACAAATGTTTACCTACTGTTATTTCGTCGACATTAACGTTTGGGATGAAACCCAAAGAGCCCCAAAAGCCTCTACATCTACCGACGTACGTAACCTAGACTTAGGTATATCGTTTTCGGTTCAGTGGCTCTTTTATTGAAATCGTTCTAACCAACAATCTTTCAATTTATACTAATAGTAAATATACACGACCATTATTAACTTTAATTATCATTGTCAAGAATAAAACCTTGAGGTTATAGCATTTAAAAACATGTAGCTTCTGTCCGCACCATCGCACGTGTTATCTCGTTTAAGTAAGCTTTTATGATATTAATGAAACTTGGCCTGTGGGAGGACCACAGGCCAAGTTTCATTAATATCCGTTAAGCTCTTTAGTCACACGGAGAGATGAAAATAACTTTCATATTCTCATTATATAAGTAGTATAAGTAATAAATAAAAAAAAAATATAATAAATAGGTACATACAATATTAAATGTAATATTGAAGTAGGTATTTACGGATAGCTGAAATACAGCAATATTAAAATGTAGGCCACAAAATGACAGGGCCAGCTCACAAAATTTGTAATAATTGAGCAAATTCGTTTTACTCATTCAAAGTGCAAAATAATAATCAAAGCAAAACACGTAGGCGCTACATAACTATTCTTTCCCAACGTTCGAAAGCGCTACATAGCTGAATTGTGAAATTAATAGTTTCATGTCAACTTGAAAACAGTCTAGTGCCTACCTACGGGACCGTGGAAAACCAATAGGTGCCTACACGAAACTTTTCACTATGATATTTCGAATAATAATAGAATTTTGCTCGTGTATGCAATCGGATTGTTTGGGCTATAACTTTCAATAAGGTTACACGGTATTGGACATTCGGTTGACATTGAACTGTAAATACCAACGGTGATTTAAAAAATATGTTTTGAACTAACGGGCTCGGTTACCTAGTGTTGGTTTACATACACGAATAACCTAATCTATCCTATAAAGACCTTCTTCAAGGTAGGTTATAAGTGTCCTACGCCTTGTAATTAAAATCAAAACTGACCAGAGCCAGACGTGCCTGAGACAAAGATAACCAAAGAGCCACTTACCTACCTATTACTGTCGCTTAGGTAATCTAGTAAATAATATACTTAGGTAAATACCTACAGTGAGGAACGCAAGTCAACTTAGTTCATTCATCATATTCGGATCTGATAATTGAGAAAAATAAATTCAGTTTAGGCAATATTGACGGAAGAGTAACGGCCGGTATTTTTGGTACGATAACTGTGTTAACTAGTACCTACTGTTCTCGTATCGTCACACTATCTTATATTAAAAATGTGGAAGTTTGGATAAAACAATTGAACGGATCGGGATGAAATTTAGATGATTTACATAGTAGATGAAGTTAAAAAACAAATAGGCTTCTTGATTCATTACGGATGTAAGCGTGTTTACTACGAACCTTATTTGTGTTGGAAGAACACCAACGTTTCATCCCTTAACGAGGGACTTCTTCAGGGTGAGTGCGGTTAGCAACGCACCTTTACCGCTTCCGTGCGTGCACTACGGGCTAACAACGGCCGCAATGCACGGGTCTTAGGCGCCGGAGTCGGGGGTGGTGGGGGTCACGCTGCTTGTCGATGCTGGAGAGTAGGAGAGTCATCCTCTTGTGGAGCTCCCATCGTGCCGGGTAGTGTAGGTTACTACGATAGTTTTTATAGTTAAATAGGCTTCTTGATTTCCCAGAATGCTCCTACCAGCGAGTAAGCATGCTCTTTTCCGAGATAAAAGTAGCCATATCTTAATGTTTGGTATCCCGGGGCTACCGTTAGTCCAGGAAAAGCGCGTGTAAACAAGCCTTCAGATACTAAAATATGTATATTGCTACAAAAACTCTTCTTTGTCCTACAGGAACTGTTAGAAAGGACCCCCAAACGAGTGCAAGCAAACTACGTGATGTGGCGCGTCGCCGGCGCGTCCGTATCTTACCTGACCGACAGCTTGCGCCGACGCCAGTTGTCCTACGTCACCACTCTGTCTGGCAAGACGGAGCGCGAAAGCCGCTGGAAAGAGTGCACCGATACCGCCGGTGCTAGGTGAGTCGTGCTACTTGGCAATTGACTGCACTTTCAAGAGTTTCATATTATCGACGCAGAACCGGCTAAGCCCGATCAGAAAAATAATCATTTCTTTTTGTCGCATAGTCGGTCAGGCTCAGACGCGACAAAATCTCACCCGGCGTAAATTAAAGTAAAACTTTTTCTGACCGGTATGGCTCGGTCAGACACGGCGGGATCCGGAGGTAAACCGCGTGGTTCCAATAAGCCATGATCCGCACCATGATCCTTCTCTTATAATGTAAGATCTTCCCGGTTGATTCACTAGGTTTGCATCAGCGCGGATTTTTGCCTTGACTGATCTAAGCTGATTTTGCGTTGATAAATGTGGTATGACCATGAAGGCTTGTTTAGACCTACTAGGTTTTTGCTACCCAGAGTTGTGAAAAATTTCACTCGGTTGCGCGCGGTATTTCGCCGGGTATTTTAGTAAACAGTATTACCCGTATATCCACTCGGCTTTTACTACCACCCTGGATAGCGAATACTGCGTAAGTCTAAATATGCCTTTAGTAATTGAATCTAAACTTTCGAAACTTTTCGCTATGTGGATCATCGGCAGTAAAGAAAAGTATAAAATAAATTTACCGAGGAGCTTTAGACTTATGGGCAAGAAAATAAGTCTCCAGATCAAGTTTTCGCAGATTCGTCCATTTTAGGTCTCATTAGAATGATGGTTTGATACCGTAGTTTTAACATTAGGCACTTAGAGTCAACAATAATTGTTGAACAGGGTCTAACCTTCGAAGAGTTTAGATTTATGCGCGGCGTATTCCAGCTATTGAAAATTATTCAGCCATTGTGTACATAACAGCTACAGTCAAGGACAAACTTGACTATAGTTGTTAATTACACAATTTCATAGTTTTGTTCGAAATATCTTGGTTGCCAAAACGATCACCGCTTGAACTATCCTTAGATAAAATCTCCATCCTCCCATACAGCACGCTTCCAGTCGCAAGTAGATACACGCATAATCAGATCCTGAAGGTCACAACCACAGGTAGTAAACCGTGACATATATAAATTCCAATCTTAATGCAATATAAAATAATCTAAATTAAATGATTTTACTTTACCTTACTCGTAGCTGGCTTTTTGCTGAATACAGGTAAGTAAAAAAAAATAATAAAGTAAAAAAAGCTTCCTAAAGCATAAACATTATTATTGTGTGTAACTAATGTAGATCTCAACAAAGACATTTATTGATTAAACTCCCTATGCAAATACTAATCTCGCAATAATTTTAAGTTATCTTGGCAAAGTTATTACCGGAATCTATTTAGAAATGTTTGTTGTTGGTAGGTGATAAATTGGTTTTATTGTGTATTTTTAAAAGGAATAGTGGGTATGGGGAAATCTGAAAACAGAGACGATACAGGGAAATTATATTTGTACACAAAAATTATAACGGTTAATCGTTCGAAAAACCAGAAAGACAAGATAATTAAAACAATACTAACTGATTAAGGACATTTTTTTGAAGATGGTTAGAAATAGAACTTAAACTTGTTAGTAGATAATCGTCCGGTTCGTACATAATAATTATAGAAAGAAAATAATTACTTAAATGATTTTTTTCCTTTACCTTACACGTAGCTGGCCTCCTGCAGGTGTACAGTACACCCGTAAGTTAAAAACTTGTTTAATCGCTGAATAAGTGGCTCCTAATACAGGATGTATTCGGAGCTTACAATTCACGTATGATTTTGTTTGTATGCGAGATAAAATATAAATAGGTCGTGTTGATCTTTTCAAGGACTTTTCTGAATAACCTATGCCAAGTGCTTTGCTTTGGCGTAGCACTTACAGAAATATTTAAAAGGAACATAACTTTTGAAGATTTTCCTATTTTTAACCGATTTCAAAAAAGAAGGTTCACAATTCGTCTGTATTTTTTTTTTTATGTATGTATGTTACTAATTGGTATCTCCGCTCATGATAAACCGATTTTACTGATTATTTCACTATTGTATAGAGAATGTTCCCGATTACGTCCCATAAAATTTATTCGCGAGAGAATAAAATTTTAGGGGGGGAGGGAGAGATTAGTATTTATCCCGTTAAATTTAATAAGCAACATAATATTTTTGGAGAATCACGACTAGCTACAACAGTTTTGGTGATATCTGTAGATTTTAATGATTCGTTCGTTGTTGTATAAAAATTGATTTTGAGGTGGTCCCCATAAGTTTGAATCTCAAGGAATTGCTGTGTGCGCCGTAAAACGTAGGTTTGTAAAAAATGATCACAATATGATAATAAAATTTCACTATCACCTAATGATTTCCATGGCAACGGGCGTCAACAGTTGTATCCAGGTGTCATCAAACTAAATTAGACTTGAATTTTAACTATATGTCTAACTATGTGTCTATGTTCTGTAATAAAATGACAAAAACTCTGTATGTAAAGGACCGTCACCGCAGGCCACGTCAGTCTGGGAGATCCATACGGGGCGAATCTAACAGGTTTGGTTGTCAAACTAGGCCTAGATCTCAGTACTCACGGGATCCCCGTGGTAATAAACTAGAACTACATAAAATTCAGTATTGTTACATTAGTTCCTTGAATATAACACGAAAGAGAAAAAATTACGATAGAAAAAATTATGAAAGTGCAAAATTATCTTTCGCACATAATTTGGTTAGGATCTCAGGAACCCTGCGGTCTATTGAAATTACTGGTTTTGATTAATAAGTTATAATTATAACTAATTATTTGGTTCTTTGAACCAGTTTCTTCATGAGTTGTTGTTTCTTATAAATAAGCATAGACTTGATTTTTGCGATTACGCCGCCGCCGTGCCAAAAACGTTTGCTCCGTCCCGCCTCTATGAACGCGAAATCCTGTCCTATCCTTTTGACAAAATGGGCCGCATTGCGCTCTTTTAAGTCTAGCTAGAGTATATATGGCTCATAGAGCGCTCGAACGAAAAAAATGTTACTGGCATAATTACCTAGATGTATTAAACAAAGCATCATAATAAGTTAGTAGGTCCTTGGATAACGAGACAAGAACGTAAGTGCTCATAATGTGGTCATTAGTAGGTATGGTAGGTCGTTATCACATACGACTAGGTGTTTTTAACCATTGTTTCATGCATTTATTTCCCACAGTTTGTCCATCGCAGTAGGCGCCCTGTACATCAGAAAATTCTTCGACGAGAACTCCAAGGCTAACGCTCTAGAGATGGTCAACGATATCAGGTAATTCTAATTATTTTTTAATGTGGTGGGTACGTTCGTTTTAAGGTTAGGTACAGTTAAAGTGATCTATAAATACAACTTTCATGTCATTAAACTACCAGAATAACTACATACTCTCTCTAATTTACATCCTTTAGGTAGCGTGCTGCTGCGCTTTACTGATATTCAAATTTAATTATAATTTTTTTCTATACAAATATTTCTAGTCACATGGGAATACAAACAGAAGCTCTTTCAAATAATTCAGAACACTGCAGGAATCTTAACACAAAAGCAATTTTTAACGTATTCTTCTCTCTGCGTACTTTCTTTCATCAAACATAGCACCCGATATTTACCTTAGTAGTCATATAACTACGAAGTATTATATTATACTTTGTAGTTATATGAGTATTCTCCAAGTGCGTTAGTATGCAGTTGGAGACTAAACCTTATTTCGTTGTGCATAGACATCGATTCCGCAAAACCTTGGAAGAGGTGGACTGGATGGACGAGAAAACTCGGAACGCTGCTCTCGAAAAGGCCGACTCCATGGCTTCACACATTGCATACCCACAAGAGATGCTTGACGACGAAAAACTGACAAAATTCTACGAAGGAGTAAGTTTTTTTTATGTTTCTGCGAGGGATTTACATTTGATTGAAGATATAAAAATAGAGTCCTGCGCATTAGCCGCGATGTTCTTACGAATAAGTATCTTATAGAATTATGCCTTACAATGTAGATATAGGGTACGTTATAAAGGGCTTATCAAAATCTTCAAAAAACCCTTCGACGCCCTTTCAATGTGCGCGCACATAGCTTTTTGCTCTTGTGCCTGACGTTAAAATTTAATATCATAATTCTAAGTACAACTCAAACTGTACCTACGTGCTGGGTGTAAGGCAATTTTCCTTTCTTTGTTAATTGGATTGATTGATGAAGCAAAATACCTATCACAAACACAGCGATGAAGAAGGTAACGACCTTCTTCATCGCTGTTCTAGTGCCGCTGATCCGGCTCGTTAACTTCCAAACCTGAACTTTGCACTCAAAAAACATTGGCAATGTAACAGGTGTATTATGGTTTGATCAAGAAAACTTACAACTATTTTATAAAAGCTACGTTGGTACTTTCTGGTTGTTTTTGCGACTATTATAGGAGAGAGTAGGGAGTCCTTTGCCCTGCAGTAGGATATTAGCTAGCGGCTCATAACAAGCAAATTTGACAAAAAATGGATAGTCCCAATTCGTTGAAAATTTTACTTTGAACCATCTTCTGTCACCATAACAAACGGATCACCGGCTTTCTTCAAACATAGCTAAGAAACCTCTCGATCAAGACACCTATAAAAAAAATTCATGCCAAATCCGTTTGTGAGCTACGATGCCCTTTTTCAATAAATTTTACCCCGACAGGTTTAAAAATTTATTGTAAAACCTCAAGCGAACCCCTCGTTTTCAGTTGGAGATGTCACCCGACAAACTAATGGAATCTGTCCTAAATCTGACTCTCTTCGGAACCGAGTACCTGTTCTCAAAGCTTCGTGAGCCCGTGAACAAGACCGACTGGATCAGCCACGGCCGCCCCGCTGTTGTAAACGCGTTCTACTCCTCCATTGAAAACAGCATCCGTGAGTACCTAACCTGCTAGCTTTCTAATTTTAGCTCAAAACCATCATTTACTTCATACAGAAAAGGAAAGGATGACGCTGAGAGAAGGACCCAATAAGTGCGAAAAAGTTAAAAATATCGGGCTCTACCTAAGTAGTCCACACCATTTTTGACTCTGTAAGGCCCGTATTATGAAAGCTTGCTCAGTCATAGTCTGAGCGTCTGTTCTATTGTTGTCTTTGCTTCTCTATCGGGTTTAAAATAATAGTCCTGTGAAAAGTATAAACCCACACAAAACCATTGAATGGGTATATTCCTGTATTTCAAAGGAATTTGAATTTACCAGTTGCATCATCTGTGCCTTTGTTCTTGAAAATGGCGTAGCCAGCCAGCATGTTACATGTAGGTAGCCTATGCCGAAATCAAATTTTCGCTTACACGCACCCTTTCAATGCTTACAGAAATAAGTTTCACGGAAATAAGTTTATTTCCAATATAAATGTTTAAAATATACAATCTGATTCTATAAATGGCGTGGGTAGCAAGTAGTTACATGTAGCAAAGGCTGAAATCAGAGCAATTCGCCTATACGCATCCTTTCGCACGCTTGCATGCTCATGTACGCCACGGTTGCTTTTATACCTATAAGTACGGAAATATGTATGTTTATTTCCATAATAAATGCTTTAAATATACAATCTAAGTCAGCTAGCGTTACCTTAATTTTCTCCTTTAGGAATGATGATATTGATCATATACCTACGGAGGTATAACCATTTTAGATATACTTAATCACTTTCCTTTTATTTTTAGCACCAAAATGTTACAAAACGTAGATTTTGATTATGTTTTTCTAACCTTTATAATTTGTTTTGTTAGAATTCCCCGCCGGCATTCTGCAAGGAGCCTTCTTCTCCGCTCAACGACCTGCATACATGAACTATGGAGCTATTGGATTTGTCATCGGCCATGAGATTACACACGGATTTGATGATCAGGTAGCGTGTAAATTCAACTTCTTTTAGTGTTCTATTATGAGGCTGATTCCAGGAATATTATCTGTGGATCACGTTGTGGTACACTGTAGGGCCACAGAGAAGGCCAGACAAAAACCAGGATTGAAAAGCCTCATTGAGGCATCAAGTTAGACTACAGAAAAGCTGAAACAAAGCTGTCAATCAGAATCAATCCGACCCGAACAGAACTTCAGAGAAATGAGATTAATTGATGGTGTGATGTGATGTCGTTCCTAGCAGAGTTTCGGCCTCAGCAGCCAGTCTTAACGGAGACTAGTGCGCAGGACATTATCATTATGGTGCACAAGTCTGTGCGCAAACTCGATGGAATAGAGAGTCTATTCCCTCTCATAATCCTATGGGATAGCAGACCGACACGATTGAGGAGGTCAGGCGCAGAATCAACAGTTTAACGATACAGTGAGATAAATGAGATGGTTTTTACAGGGACGTCAATTCGACAAGAACGGTAACCTGGTGGAATGGTGGCAAGAGATGACCAAGCAGCGCTACTTGGAGAGAGCTAAGTGCATAATTGACCAATATTCGAACTATACCGTCAAGGAAGTCGGACTCAAGGTAAACAAATGCGTAATAATTGTCCCTTTTACGAGTATTATCTTGAGGAATTATATATTTCCTATTCAATCAAAATGTTTGTTGGTAGGGTTGGTAAGGTCAAAGCTTGAAAATGGCTGGTCAGATTTAGTTGAGGAAAACGTGTTATATGTCCAAAAATATTATAAATAAATAATAATTTTAAATAACAAGAAGGTAGTTCAAACATGCACCCTACTAGGGCACGGCAATAATATGCAAAGTAGCTAATACTTATTCTAAACATTCTAGGCATAAAATATAAAAGCTTAATTCAAAAGTGTTTAGTAGGCTATAATCTATAACAACCCTTATTAATAATGAGATCTAATTGATCTAATTGTCGGCTAAGCTAGTGATAAAGTCTTAAAACACTTGGATGAACGAACTTTAGTTCTTGTAAAGTGTCTAACAATACAATGAACCGGCTTTGATGGTTACGCAGTCTGTTGTGTCAGCAATAACAGTTCGTACGCTTATGTCATTAAAGATGACCAAACGGGAAGCCCGCGAGTCAATAACCCTCGCAAACAAAGAACTTAGAACATTGAATATAAGCATAACGATCTAAGCAATTATAATTTAATTAAAACACAGGGGACCGGTTTCTAATTGTTCATTTGTATAGTCATGAACGTACATATTAAAGAAATACCTATGTGAACGGATAAAGTGAGCGTTAGGCGTATTGGCAGAGAATATATTAGCTATATAGAGCTAGCTAAGCAATGTCAATCATAATGAAAATAATGATGCTTATTTACATCATCAGCAAACATACATCGACGGCTGAAAACGTCTCTCCCTTACGGGGGTGGATTTGCCATAATCACCACGCTTTGTACAGCAGGAAGATTGGTGAAGATATTGAATAATACACAGAGGGAAACTTATTCTCATCACGTTTTTTCTCCAGCTTAACGGCGTGAACACCCAAGGCGAGAACATTGCAGACAACGGCGGCATCAAGGAGGCTTATTACGCATACCAGGCTTGGACCGAACGTCATGGAGTGGAGGCGAGTCTGCCTGGACTTGAGAAATATACTCCACGACAAGTAAGTTCATTTAACTAAGAATGGCTAGGACGTTCTACCCCGGTCTAGAGTCATAGAGCTAAAAATTTAACGATTGTTGGGAACACCATTATAAATGAAATATGAAAAGTCTCCATCGACCCTACATTTGCAATAAAATGATTACTGTGTTTTAGGAAACTTTTTTGTTTATTTTGATAAGAGAACTTACATGTAAATTTTGCTGGTGTACATCGAACGGTACCTAAAATACAGTACATTTTGGTTTTACATTAAACCCATATTTTGAGCGCTTGGGGGTACGAATTTTATAAATTCCTTTTTCAGTAAAACTCTACACCGTGAGAGGAACACACCATCCGTTAAGACTGCGATTTATTTTAGACAGACCGACTTTTAGGATGAAGAATCGCTATATCTCAAAAATGGTGATTGTTAAGAAAGAAATGTAACAATAATTTTTGTAGAAAATTGCATGATCTACAATTTTTTCATAAGACGTATTTTTAAGATAATAATTACCGATTGGCTGGAAAACGCAAAAAGACCATATTGCTTGAAGATATTTTTTTGCCCACATTGATTGTATCGATGGGGACTTTTCATATTTTGTTTATTATGGTGTCCCTAACGTCCATACTAATTTTCAGCTATTTATGTAAGCCTACTCCTAATTTTCGGGCTAAATTGACTGGACTATTCTATTCTGGACAATTCTATTCTAGACTATTCTGGAGCTTCTGACACTGCTTGAATCTATTCCACTCTCATGGCCCTCGTGGATTCCACTGTTTTTTTCTCTTGTACTTACGTTGTGGTCCTTTGAACTGCTCCATAAATACTCGAATAGTAAAGTTAGGAAGACTTTAATTTCATTCACAAATCTACATTTTTGATGACAACTGTCTAAATTCAAACGGCCATATCTCGGAAACTACTCAGGCTAGACGTTCAGTTCCTGGCTCAAATACAGCCTGAATTATCAGGTGTTTTTTCATCCTAAGTCAGTAATCCAAAAGAAGGCGGCGACATAGTTTTAATGTTTTATTTTTTATAAAGGTTCTATCGTTTCTGTTCATAGTGTTTTCCCAAGTTTTTCATCTATGTCGATGACAGCAAGAAATTAGTTTTCCAAAATTACTTCATGTTTAAAAATGTATGACATTTTCTATAATTTTAGACATTACTGTCACTTTTGGAATTTTCTGTTATTTTTGATATTTGCATCACATTTGACATCTGTCACAAGTCCGGTAGACTTACATGTAACCGGTCTACCAAAACGCGAAAAGTACCAACAAGTGAAATAGGGCGTTTTAAAGGTGGTCAAGCGTGAAAAAACAGGTTTTTAAAATTTTCTAGGTTCTACAAGTAATTTAAATAGCAGAGCGCATATTGTAAGCCATTTTCTATGAACCCACGCCAAAACAAGCTACGAATCAATTGTTGTTTTGGAGTCTATCGACATTGGTTTTAGTTATAAATGTCTTAATGTCAGTAAACTCCAAAACGACAATTGATTCATTCATATTAATTAATTCAGTTGTTTCATGTTATGTACATCGAGTTCTTATGATAAGTGAGATCATGACATGAACCCCGTTGAGGCTCTAGAACATTTCTTCTGAATGTTCGTGCCTAATAGCCTGAATACCACTTTAAGGGAAGAAAATCAGGAAAACTCAATAAATAAGTTGTTTCCATAAACTTAATGGCATCATTTTGATTTAAATTGATTGTAAAAGATATGCGATCGTTCTCTGAAAGCAAAAAACGTTATATCGATATCGTATAGAATATATTTTTTTAAGTACTTAGTTCAGTAATAGAATACACTATTTACTCCATTTTTAGCGTACCTACACAGGTTTCGATGTGAAGTGTAAATAAATAAAAACTGATACAGTAGGTATACCTTAAAATTGTGCGATAAAAAGGTCTCGGTGGTGAATAAATAAATAATTCAACAGTGACCGCCACCGTGGCCGTGGGTCAGATGACACGTTAAATTGTAGGCTAGTTATTGCTAAGACACCCGGCCTACACGAACTTACTTAAGAGTATTTCTATATTTTTGTTTAATAATCCCCTTCCACCAACATAAATTACATGGTTTAGGGGATTTATAGATTTTTTGTCTAATAATCTCCTTCCGCAGAATAATCCAATTGTAAGGAGATTTATGGACAAAAAGTCTAAAAATCCTCTTCGCAGGGGATTCTCTCAGGAAATTTTAAGACTAAGCCTAATATAAGAATAAAAATAAATAATCCTGGTCATTAGTACTTTACCTCCAAGGTACTTTATAACCACATGATCCGAACTTGGACAAGTAATGAATTGAAAACTATAAGAAACCCGACTCGGTCGCCGGTTTTTTTTTTTTCAAAATGATTCATCATGTTGCCAATTTCTATAGAGAACTAGAAACTAAGAACTATATAAACGTCCATACGAGTATTTTGAATACTTCATTTATCAAACATATAAACACTCGAAAAGCATAACCCACGCGGGTAAATAGAAACAAAAGCACAGTTGGATCCGATGATTTCTTAAACCTACAGACGAAGCCCTAAATATAGACTCGCTTTGTTTCGTAAACTCGTAACGTTTCGAATGTATTGTTGTAGGTAATCATTGCTCGTAATTGAATCTCTGGTTAATTGATTTCCTATAGTTACGTTACCACATTAAACAGCAATAATGGTGGAAACGTAACTAACAAATATCGATAGCTTGTAACAGTTGCACAATAGCTATAGGAGAAAGCGTTATAAAAACTCTACTCTATTTTGCAAAACATATTTTTGATAAGAAACGTTGTGTATTCTGTTCTATTTTGACTTTTTCACTAAACACCATTAACAAGAGTTTGTGTCCATTTCAGCTGTTTTGGCTGAGCGCTGCTAACACCTGGTGCGCCGTATACCGCAATGAAGCCATCAAGCTGCGCATCACCACCGGATTCCACTCACCCGGCCGTTTCCGTGTCATCGGACCCATGTCCAACATGGAAGAATTTTCCAAAGATTTCAATTGCCCCCTCGGATCTCCCATGAACCCCGTAGAAAAATGCAAAGTGTGGTAGATCAACTAAGCTAATACGCAACATTTTAGAACACTCGTAAATCATGCAGACTTTTACACGCCGTTTTACTCGTACAATCTCTACACAGCAATAGACTTGGCTCGGATAAAATGCATAATATGAAATAGACTAGGCCGTTTAAAATAAATAGATGTAGCGTCAGATGGAAGGCCGACGTTTGTAAACGTAAAGATATTAGGTGTCCAAGGACAATTCGGTGTTGTACTTAGACTAGTTGATTGTTACTTTATTAATATAGATAGAGGTGGATTTTACACATCACTCAGCGAACAACATTTGTGGCTTCTTTGGGTGAGAATTTAGACTGATCACAAAGCGTTACTTATTCGAACGGGTACAATTATTACCATTGTAAGATCCTATGAACTAGAAACCCCATTTTGAATGAATACGGGAAGCACAAATACTACATATGAAATATCTAGTGCCGAGATATTATTGGCTTAATTAGTACTTTATTTTGAACACAGCTCGCTTAAGCAGTTCACAACGGCATATTATGTTACTTACTCGAAAAGAAAACGTTTAAAATTGTTTGCGCTTCAATTAGTGTGCTGCAGTGACAGTGCGCTTCCTTAGTGTATTATTCGAATTTCATTATTTTTAATTTATTTTATATGTGATACATCTTTTTAGGTTTGCAGCACTGTCTCTGCATGTAGGTTGTAGTTATATAAATGTTATATCTACATATTTGTACTGTATCGAATCTCACGTTAGGTGGTTATGAATGTATTTTAAATAGTTAAGAAACGTTTTAGATACAATTATAAATAAATCGTTTATTATGGAACAAACACAATGGATACATGGTTATAAAATGGAAACGTTGCCATCTGCAGAAGTTTTAAAAACTGTGTCGCAGATGGCAACGCCCTACTCCGAAATTAAAGTGGAAAGAGTTCCAAAAACGTGAAATTACTAAAAATAGGTAGGTGAGCTACCTATTTTACATATACTTATTGTATTGTTGTAAAGCTTAGGAACAAAATAAAGTCATTTTTATCGACAGTAAATGTTTTATTTCGTTATTTATAGAACCAAATCAGAAACAAGCAACAGATTACAGACACTCCTTTTAGCGCAAGCGATGGTCAGGATAAAATGCAGGTCAAATTACTTAAAGCTAGTAGAAAAAAGGAGACTTGTTGAAAACAACCATTTTGTTCGTCAATATTTTGATCAGAATACCAGAAATTTACAAAAAAGTCAGCAATCAGGAAATGCCTGTCTATAAATTGAATAATACAAGTAAAGTAATACATGTATTATTTTAGAAGCATTTTTGGGGATTCTTCTTCAGAACTAAAACATAACAGAGGCAGCATCACATACGACGCAAAATAACTATACAATGAAGACTGTTAACTAATAATATCCAGCTGATAATTAAACATCTTCATTATTTCGGAACAGCTACTTAAACGTTGACTAAGTTATATTTATCAATTGTTATATTTATTACAAGAAAGAGACATCGAGTTGTTGTATAAATTGAACGAGTGAGTGATGGAAGACCGAGAGTTCTCTAAAAGGCCGGGTTTGGATATACAGGGTTACAGGTAAAGTCGACATAGATCCTGGACGGGGTTCTAGCTTTCATAATTCCTGACTGATTTAACTATGAAACATCCTACCCCAAACTTAACCGTTTTCAAAATATTGGATTTTGAGTTTTAAAAAACTATACCGATTCTTTGTCTATTGGCCTAGTTCCTTTGGGTTTGTGGCCTCTAATTTATTTGAATTTGCAATTTTTGTTTAGTAAATGAATTGCTTTTTTATTCTTAACACTAAAATTGCAGTTAACTGAAACAACTGGGTTGCAGTATACGATTGATAGTTATAAATTGAAATAAAATCGTAAAAAATATTTAAAAATATCTACGTTTCGAAAGCAACTCATATACTACATAAAAATCGTAAACACACATAAATTAGAGGCCACAGACCCAATGAAAATAGGCCAATTGACAAAAAATCAGTACTTTCTCTTAAACTTCAAAGTCCAATATCTTGAAAACGGTTAAGTTTGGGGTAGGGTGTTTATAGTCAAATCAGTCAGGAATTATGGAAGCTACAACCCCCTCCAGGATCTAGGTCGACTTAACCTCTAACCTATATGTACACTCAGAGAACAGTTCTAGACTAATAGGGGCTCTAGAATGTTTATGACAAAATTGTCATTCCACACAATCAATTAACTTTATAATCTTATGTGGGCTTGAATTTGAACATAATAAAGGGGCGAACCTAAAGGGTCTGACTGTCAAACTTGGCCTAGTGCTCACGGGATCCCCGTAGTAAAAAACTCGAATTACATAAGATTCAGCCTTTTTTCTATGGTTCCGTTAAAGTGAACACACGATTGAGAAACAAAATACGGTACAAAAATCATGTAAGTGCACTGTTTCGCACATAATTTGGTTGAGATCTTAGGAACCCTGCGGTCTATTGAAATTACTTATGTTTCGTTTCGTAAGTTAATAGTTATTACTAATTATTTCGTTCCTTGAACCAGTCTCTTCACAAGATGCGTAGTTTTCTTGTAAATAAACAATAAATAGATTTTTGCGCTTACACCGTTTCAAACACGTATGCTTTGTCCCGCTATTTTATGAACGCAAAATACTTTGCCTATGCTTTTCACAAAATGGCGCGCATTGAGCCCTCTTATGGGATTCTACTGAGGGATCTAAGCCTTGCAATGTCTGTGTCACTAAAGGACGGTAAACAAGTGGCGAAAATACGACAACTTAGTTTGATAAAATGATTATAAAGTTTCTAATGAAGTTATATAACTTTTATGATTATTTGAATGTAAGCTAACCAGTTTATGAAATGAAATAGAATAGTATTTATTTGCTTAATTATAGGTAGGTTAACAATGGTTTTATAATAGAGTAGGTATCACTATATTTGACTACATAGTCGTGCAAATGTTTAATCCTAACAATTTAGATACATTTTAGTTAGTTTTTTGTAGTTTGCTATTATAATACTAAAAAATAAAAATATTTAGCGAACACATGCATAAAACCGTCAAAAAAAATGGTAATAATATATAAAATAATATTAGGTACATGTAAAAATTAAAATTATGTAAATTTATATTTCAATTATTCATCTATACTATAAAAACAATTTTAATAGAGCCAATTATATAATTTATGATTAAAATTATTATTTGTCAGTTTTCTCATTAAATTGTATTTTATCGTTATATCAAAGACACCTACTACAAACAGAAAATAAATGTTTTGTATAAAACTGAATATAAATGCAGTATATAAACTAATAAAAGACTACAATAAAATTATACAAAATACTACATTGTATCAGTTTATGTATGTACAATGTATAACAAGCACAAAATAGCAATACAGCTTTTCTTATATCTGAGATCAGATTTATGTGATTTATAAATACACAAATTGTGGATTAACTAATAATACTACCTTCATTGAAATGACTAGTAAAAACTCCTGAAATTAGATTAGGAGTTAAGGTAGAAACACACTATCGTGTTGTGCGTGACGCGTTATCATCCAGGAGTATGGTTACAAACACATTATTATTATTATAGCGACACAACACAACACAATAATGTGTTTCAATCTTTATACACTACTGGACTACAATATCAAAGCATAATCTGACTACTGACTGACTACCGACACATTTTTGTATAAATATAGCCCAACCGAACTTAATAATAATAAACTTACAATTATATATAGTTATTTGTTTAAGATACAACTATCTTGTGTTGCACAACAATGTTGATAACATTTATATTATTATAATAACTCTAACTAACACTACAGTAGTTGTATAGGGAATGCTAATAATCGTGCATTCCGTATAATCTTTTGCCACATTTGGCCAAAGGTGGTTAAACATGTTAAGTTCTACACAATGTGTGAAATTCAATATGACATATTGAATGAATCATTATATATTTTTAAACCCGGAAAAACTAAATATTTTTCACGCGGTCGTATACTAACTATAAAGCAGTAGGATGACAGAGATTGCAAGAAACTTAAACTACTTTATTTACTGTGTTTTTTATATTTTAAGAATAATATTTTAAAATGTTACTCATATCAAATGGCAAAATATACATTTTTACTGACACCAATTAATTGATTTAATGATAGAAGGATTACAACTAACAATAATTATTTTGTTTTCGTGATCGTATAATGACTATTTTCGAAATTACCATCTAAAAGATGAATTAATCGTTTAACGACAGCTCGATGGCCGTCCCATTGTTGTGTTATAGTTACTGGTTTTTTAATTATTGTTCGATTTTGAGGTTAGCATCAACATGAACCCTGTAATGGCGTTTCACATTCTGAGTTCAAGTTCTTAGTTAAATAAATCAATGTTTTACATTATTCATTACATAACATAAATTTGCAAGTTAAGATACAATACACATAATTCGTCACCTTATGTCATCATCATAAACCTATCTTGGTCCACTGCTGAACATAGGCCTCCACTAATGAGCGCCTTGTCTTCAGCTTGCCGCATCCAGCATCTGCCTGCAGTAATCGCAAATCGTCATCTTACCTGGCCGGAGGGCGTCCTACACTATACTGTCGATAACTTTGGTTCTGTGTCGGACGTATTCGTAACGAATCCTATCCTTCAGAGAAACTCCGAGCATAGTTCTTTCCATAGCTCGCTGAGCGACCTTGAACTGGTGGACGCACTGGTCGAAAACTTTAGTTTTCAAGCATTGCGGTGTGGATGACGAGAAGACTCGACGTAGTTTCCCAAAAGCTGCCCAGCCTAGTTAGATCCTCCTCTTGGCCTCCTTCTCGAAATTGTTTTTACCGAATTGCAGAATCTGTTCAAGGTAAGTTTACTCGGAAACAATTTCGAGAAGACGGCCATGTACGACAACCGTTCCTGGATCAATGTGGTCATTGATCATGACTTTGGTTTTATCCAACTTTCCAGTCCGGCGTTTTAAAAATGTCTTCCAACGCGCTCGTAAACAATTTTGGGATATGACGTCCCCCTGTCTCACTCCTCTGCGCAATTGGATGGGTTTAGACTGATAAGTCTACTTAGCAACGCTGTAAGGATTCCAGAACAACCCAGGTTTCGACGGAGTCGAAGGCTATACAGGGTGAATTTTTGAGACGGGACAGTAAGGGCAGGTACCTTCACCGTTCTAGTTACAGGAAAACATTCCTAGGAGACCATCCATAACTTTTTGAGATATTCTGAACATTCATTCACAGACTTTGGGAGAAATGTACAGTCTGCAACAAACAGGATCGATTGTCATCAAAAAAGTTTTTGTGTAATATTACCAATTTCTTGCTGACTGTGCATTTTTTTCAAAAATCTGTGAATGCAGTTCAGAATATGTTAAAAACTAATGGATGGTCTCCTAGGAACGTTTTCCTGTAACTATAACGGTTAAGGTACCTGCCTTACCGTCCCGTCTCACAATATATAGATATATACTTTTCAAATGCAATGCAACATGTATTTCGAGCAATAAACGATACTTTACTTTACTTTACAAACGTGATTGACGAAACTACTCAATCTTCGGTAATCATCGGTATAAGTCGAAGCGGAGTCAAATATTGTTTTATTTGGTTAACGTCATCTCAATATATTCAGAATCCGTCAAAAAACTGTAACCTGGCTACGCCCTTACGAATATCTAATTTCAAATTCAAATAACCAGTCAAGATTCCTGCTTTCCTTTCAAGTTTAAAAGTCATACTTAGATGTTTATATTACCCAGACATTCTTCCAATATTTTCAAATTCCTAGAGATTCTTCTCAACTTATATTTAAAACAATACGAGATCAAAAGCGTGTTTCAACAACCATTGTAGGATATCGTTAACAAACGATATATATATATATATATAAATAAACGAAAATATTACAACAAGTAACGACAACTTTTTTACCAGTAGAAATAAGCAACAGCACAGACCTTTGCTACGTTTTAAACAAAGAACAGCCTGTAACGCCTTTCTCATAATTAATCATAATACTAAGAACATGTTACCTGGCAACAAAGTGGACGTCACTGTAAATAGTTTAGGTTTCTCGTCTTTACTCCTCTATGTCACCGATCTGTGGTTCAATTTCCGACTGGACCTCATCCAAGTCGTTAGTATCATCAATCAAAGCTACTGTGGCTTCTCCAATCATCTCTTCATCGTCATCCAACAGGGTGTCGATATCGTCAACCACGTCGTCGACTATATCTTCGACGGCGTCTTGTTCGATATCGTCGATGGCGTCTCCGACGGTATCTTCGAGGTCTTCCGCTTCTAGCAGGATGGAAGCGTGCGATCGCAGGTAGATCCAGTAGGCAAGCAGGCGGTCGTCTTTTGGCTCGTTTCCGCTGCGAATAACAATAAACCTGTTAAAACTGCTTTAAACTGACTTTGACGACCTCTGTGGCGCAGCAGTCGAAGGTCCGCATGCGACGCAGGAGGTTGCGGGTTCTAATCCCGCTTCGGGACAAATGTATGCACGATCTGAAGATATTTGTTCCGGGTGTTTTCTATGTATAATAGAAAGTATCTATCTAAGTGATGTATTGTATTTAGTACATATCTAGTACCCATAACACAAACTCCACTTAGCTTGGGGCTAAATGAGGCTGTGAAATTGTCCAGCATTACGTTTTTTTTATACAAATTAGGATTTTTAGGGTTTCGAAGATCAGTTTCGCCTACGGCACGGCGCAAGCCTTGTGTTTTTGTATGTTTTATTTTCTCATTCCACGCATTTATTACCTTTCTGACACTTGCACGCCTTTGAAGTTTCCTTATTGTTGCCAGATGATTGAATGAAGACTTGAAAGAATGAAATATTTCATAAACAGTCGACTCGAAAAATATCGGGCATTACGAAAGTTTCGATTTAATCGAGCCGACAAATTGTGTTACGCATATTATTCCAGTTGATTTTTCCATGAAAATGTATTGAAAATAGTTTAAAACTTATAGTTGACCACAGCAACGTGTATTGGCAGAAGAAATAAGTAGCAAATAAAACAACAAAAATAATACTATTTAATTCTATTGAATATTCTGATTCTAGAAATAAAGACGTATGTCAGTAAAATAAATAAATATTTATAAATAATACAACATTTTTCATAAACAAAAACGATTGTCAAAATAATCGAATTGGTAAAGCATTATGACATGACTATTTGGTTGTCAGTCGAACTGAAAGAAAGATAATCAATGCGTGGAAAGAGTAAAGTCTCTTGGCCCATAGTAAAAGGCTGTTTAAATGCTTGCTTACCCTATATCCATATCCAAAGCTAGAGCAGCTTGATGTGGCTTGCCCTCCTCATCAATCCATCTGGAAAAAGAACAATAATAATCAGAAAACATTGTAACACCAGTGTGTTCTCAATGGGTGTCATAATGGTGTTCCACAATTAATGAGAGCTTAATTATATATATATAATATATGTAGTTTAATCGAAAATATCTTAGGATAAAAAAAGCAATAGAAGATCAATCCATACTCAAATACTAAAGTTAACTCTGTTAGTCACTCTGTTACATTAAGTGACAATTCACACGACAACGACAACACATGGTCGGGTGCTAATTTGTATGAAAATGAATAATTTTATTCACACTGACCACATATTGCCGTCTACTTTAACCGACCACTTCGCAACCACCAGCCACACCGCGCAATAGCCGCCGGCCACATCGCAACTACAACCGTCAAGGCAACCACATCGACATTTTGTAGTTACCACAACGCAACTTGCCGTGTGGTACCAGTGGTTGTCGTAAGAGGCGACTAAGAGACATACACCGAGGGCGGGCAGCAACGCCCCCTGCAGAACAATTTCATTACCGAACGGCAATCCCCAACTCGCATACCCAGCGTGGGGATCATAGGCATTAGCCCCCATGATAAGCCAGAAATTGGTCAAAATGGGGAAAATGGGAAACATAGATATGCTTCTTTTTATACGGGCAAAGTGCGTGTGAAGCCGCGAGGAGACGAGAATCACACTAATTAAATGCAAAAGTTTTTATGTAGTGTGTGTGTGTGTGTAATGTTTGTTACTCCTTCGTCCTCAAACGTCTGAACGGATTTGGATGAAATTTGGTACCAGGATAGTATATATCTTGGATTCAAACATAATTTGTAATTTTATATACTTTTGATCCCGGAAAAGAGCACTGTTCTCGTGGGTTGATTTTTATATATATAATATTTACGCGAGTAACACCGCGGGTCTCAGCTAACATAAATATTAATAATAGCTAACTTACGTGTCAGCAACCGCAGGCGATGTAGATGGTTCGCAGAAGAGGGCGCGCGGGCGATGCATATCAGCATTGGCATCGTTGAGCGCGAGCGCGGAGTCGATCGTGGCTCGTACCACGTGCCAGTACATTCGAAATGGCCGGTAGGACGTGTCTTCGGGCTTGGCTCGCTCGATGCGCACCCAACCTGGAATAGTAGATTGTGTCTCAAGTGAACAAAATAATGTATTTAGGGCGAGACGATTTTTTGAATCCAGAGCAAAGCGTATGATTCTAGAGTGGAATCTTAAGCGTAGCGAGGGATTCAAAGTACGTCGCTCGTGGTTAAATAATTTTGGCACACTGCTTTTCATCTTAAACTATGAGAAAAATTCATCATACGAGAAGAATAAATAAGAAATGCTTTTAGTAGTGACGAATTTTTATATTTAGGTACATAACCAAATTACAAATTTATTTCTGGTGTTAATATTTCACTTTCACTGCTAGAACTCGCTAGAACTCATCTTTTATTCAATTTGTGTGAATCAAATTAAAATTGTGTGTAATATTTTGATAAAAATTAATAACAAAACGAATAAAAAGTTCCCGCGTATTCTTTTTCATATTTGAATAGCCAATGCCCCGTCGGAACGCGCGTTTTTTTATTATTAACGACCAGGACTTTATTGATATGATTTCCGGTCAAACTTTTTAATTAAATTGTCATTTTGTCACTGTTATTAAGTGCGCTGGAATGACCCACTTTGTTCGCACTTATCGAAAAACCCTTTGCCTCTTTTCGAACAGATGGGATGAAAACAGCTTTAGCTTTTACACCAAAACCTTAAGGGTGACGATTCAAATGGCACAAATACAAACATACTATTTAGAACCACTAAAAATGTTGATGTCCTTTGCTGTTACTAACTGTGTGACAAGTTTACGTAAGTCAAAGTAAAAAATGCTTTATTTACTCGAGAGTAATAAATAAACATTTGGAAAAAGTCACGACAGAGGGGGAACACGAAATGGTAATCGAAGTGTTAAGTCCATTTACTAAGTCTATTTACCTGAATACCGTGAGTAGGCATCCGGGTCGCAGTTATGGCAGAAGCAGTGCACGTTCCCGCTGGTAACAACGTCCCGCATATCGGAATAGGGCGCGACAATCTGATTCCAGAACTTTAAGGCAAAGTGCATCACTTCGCAGTTCCCATTGGTCTCCGAGTAAAACACCCAATCATGGTGGTCAATGCGGGCCGCCGTCGCGCGATGGTCCAAGCAAATACCGTTTAAGTAATGAAGGTTCCCGACGGAAAGTCCTTCCCAGGAATCGTTACGATGCGTTGTAGTCGAATCGTCGAATGAGAGAGACTGTTCTTCGTTCAAATCCGGCATGTTGCTCGTTTCTAGGAACATCGCATCCATAAACACGTTATCAAAGTTATCGTCGTTCGCATCGCTAGCGTCGAATCCGTCGTTGTCGTGGCACGAGTCGCACAACTCATTAGAGTTAGCCTCAGGGTATCTATCATTGTGTCGTATATTTGTGTCGCATGTTTCTTCTATCTCGTCGTGACTATCGGAGTCGTCGTCTAGAATGTGCGAGCCGAGACTTAGTGGGTTTATCATTGAATCTCCGGAGCTGGGATCTTCGCTCAATGGATTATCCAAGCCTTCCTCTGTGACTTGTCCATTTTGCGAGAAGAGTTGTGTGGATTGACTCTTTTTTAGGCCGCGAGATTCGGCTGCGAGATCATTGTCAGCGACGATGATATCCTCCAGGAGTAAGCTTTGGTGTAGGGAGGCTTTTGGCGGCCACGAGCGGGCTTTTATCTCGGAGTTCATCGCGTGTTTTGTATAGAGGACTATTTCAGGATCATCTGGAGCGCTGCTGGGGCCAGGTATGGGTTCGTACTGTTCGTACACAATCTCCTGTACTTCCACGAGGGGATTGCTGTCGTCAGTCGGGTCGCTATTGTTGTCTATGGCATTGCTTTCATCGCCGGATTGAAAGTCATCGTCGCTGTGTGTGTCACAGCCGCCGGAGCGAGTGCGTTCGTAGGAATGATAGTTGTATTCTCCATCTGGTTCGTCGGAGGACGGCGTGTAATCGTCGTTAATCACCAGATCGCCGGTAGTGTTGTAGTAAGGGTAGGAGTCTTCGCGGCCGTACCCGTCCGGGTCAGAATCAGAATCGGGACCCACGTCATGTAAATCTTCGTCGGGGGACTCCTCTTGTTTCTCTTCTATCATCGGTAGGTCGAGGGATGTGCCTCCAAGGACAACGTGTGGGTGCAGAAGAATAGATACCTGGAAAAAATTCGCAGTGTTATTTTAGTACAGTAGATACGTAGGTACGGTATCCCTAGATTGGATTTGTCTAAGGTAGAATAGACAAGTGTCATCGGATCGTCAACGAATGCGTAAAGTATATGAAATTAATTTCTAAAGCTTCAATAATGATTATACGCATTATATGATTTTTCCCTATTCTGGCCTGGACAAGGCTGTTCATGCTGAGCCTACAGGACATATAAATACTTCAAATATTCCAAATTAAATAACTTTACCACTTAATCAAATTAAAAACTGACTAGAATATCAAATTACCTGGACAACTTTCCCGTACAAATCAATAACCGGGTATAAATCATTGTAACGACGCGGGATGGTGGCCATGACGCCGTGGTATGCGCTGTCGATTTCGAGCACCAGATCGCTGTTGTTACGGAAGTGCAAAGTCAGAACAGAGTTCTCGGTGATGTCATTCAGCCTGTGTCCGATCTCGCTAATGGTCTGAAAATAATAAATAAATTTAATCTGTTTAAATGCTGAATAACACACGTGATGCTGAATGAACAAACTAAACATAACATAACATAGTATTGATAAATAACTTGTTACGTTATGAACTCTACACACCAAAGGCAATCGAGCACCCTGGCACACCTCAGCACTCGCCTATTTCTCTGTACAAAAGACCACGTACATGCGCTACACGTGCGACTGTGTGTTTGACGTCTAGGGTCACCTCATAAATATATCGTGCGAGCGAGACAGTTGCGAAATAACTCAAGGACATTTTAGTTTTTATTTTCTTCTCACAAAAGGTGAAATTATACCTCAAAACAAAAGAAATTTTGTATGTCCATGATCAAACACTATCAGCGCCGTCTGTCAAAATCATTCAACATGCCGTCCTGCGCGCCGTTGATCCTCTGCATTTGGAACGCAAACCGAACTCGCTAGGACGCGGCGCGGCGGGGTGAGGAAGCTCGGTCAGGTGGGCAAAGAGTGTCTAGTAGTGTCGTTCTATACGTTAGTATTATTAAACAGTGTTCGGCAGACCTTATAGCACACAGTCTGCCGGTAACTAGGGTAGGTGGAATCAAGTGCAATAGCTTTTAACCCTGAAAAGCCTCTCGGCTATTTTTAAGGATTTTGTAAAGATTTTTACTTATGTTTCCGAAATTTTAACTATTTAGTGCTGTAACTTTTTTCTTCGAAATAATATGACTTATATATTTTATAAATTTATTTTTTTAATTATATCACACATGCCTGTACTATTAAAATCAATAATTACGTGATTACCCATGACGCACATGTACAACCGTCTAGCTGGCCAGTGAATGGGTTAAGCTCAAGTCTTTTCCGCTCGACATATGTACTTCGTCTCGATAACTTACATATACACCGCGGGTGTACATTATATCGTTGGTGACCACCCAGCAAGGGATGTTGAAGTGCAGGGCAGTTGATGGCGGCGTCTCGGTAGGAAGCATCGCCAGCGCACCGATGGCCACTGTCCCTTCCCAATCGTCAGACATTTTGTCTACGCGGAACTGGAAAGAATAATAGTGATGATTTACTACTAATTTATTACGCTTTTGAAACTTAGGTCAAATCGAAATCGTTTATTTCTGACACAATAAAAAAAATTACAATATAATATTAAGTCCGCAGGATCCCGAACTAGCCTGAGCTGTGTTACAGGACCCAAGACTTCTCCTAATAATCTAATCTACAGGTAGCTTAGAAAAATTAATAAAGAACTAATTAATCTTGAGAAATTTGACCTTTTATCTGATAACTACTATATGTCCATATCAGAAGCAGTCAGTAAATTAACATCATACATAGCTCATAACCTTGATACTAATAATAAATGCATTGGAATATTTTTAGAATCTAAAAATCTAAAAAAAAGAACGGGAACGAAGACATTCGTTCCCTTTCTTCTGGACAAACTATATAAAATTGGTATCAGAGGTACATACCATACACTAATGGTAGATTTATGTAACAAAAAATTATGAAATTAAGGATTCCTACTCTAATTATGGATGTTACCAGACATGCAAAATTGCAAGTCTGTCTGTATGTTTAATAATATCTGAGATACAGATGGGACCAAAAGCGTGCCCAATGGTTCGTGTAAAGATACTCACCGCTATTGCATCGCCGTACCTTTCTGAAATTTGCTGGACGCTCTATCGCGCGTCTCAATTCAAATATTATGGGCGTAAGATCGCGAAAAAAACGCAAAATTGGTTGACGTAGTCCGAGTATATAACGTTACTTCTCTGAGGTCTAAACTTATTTAGCTTTAACGTCAAACCTACATCTGATTCTACAGTAGTATTTGCATTTATACTGAAGTAATTTAGTGCCACTAAATGGGCGATTTTTTATTATTTTCTTTGCTGTCTATTGCCCGTTAAGGTTTTAGTAGCTTCTGATCTTAGCTTCGCACATTTCTACTCATGGCTTTAAGAAAATATAAAATCGCTTAAAAAGTCTGTATATGTAGTCGCTTTTTGGATTCGGTTATCGCTTTAATTCACATCAGCCATTTTCCAAAGGAACACGCAAAGCCAAAACTGCAGAATGTATATGTATGAAATTCAGACCGATTTTTTTGCAATTTCTTTTATCAACGATCAGAGGTCAGAATCTTAATACATTTTGACATAGACTAAATTTTATTTAAATATAGTCAATGCCACGTGAGCGTGGCCGTAAGCATAGGTATGTTATAAACATTGAAACAGCTGTCCTTTGTTGCAGTCTAAACAAACGACCCATAGAAGAGAGAAAAATTTCATCGCATCGTCATACATTGCGCTTGAACTTTTACTGGACATGCATGCAGTACCGAATCTGTACCGCGCCCCTGCCGCGCTTACAGCACCAATCAGAAACACTCCATAGAAATATAGGCACTCGGTAAGCTTTCGGTACCGCGTATTCCGAGCGTGCTGATGTCGTACCGAAAGCTTACCGACTAATCAGAAAACGTCCTAAGTAATGTCTTATATTTTACGCATTTGATGACGATGCGATGTAATTTTTCCCTCTTCAACAAAGACAACAATCCCTGTGTTTGGCCTGGTCTCACGGTTCTGAACTGTCTCTCGCAAACTAACAGTTTTCATCATCCTCATTCTACACGCGGATCGTCCACTGCTGGTCCATTGCTCCTTTCGCTGCTGCCAGGCTCCTCTATCCTGTTTTATTCGCTAATATACAATACTAGAAATTATTGTAACGTTTGCAGCACATTTTGCAGTGAAAGAACGCCAACCGATTTATGCATAGGCTCTTACATACTATTTTTACAAATTGTAGCCATCGCGCACAGCTGGATTCTACCTACTGTTAGGTATAGGCCTCCTTTTTGACCTAACCACAGTCCTGCGCCACATCCTTTGACGAACAGCAACTCGTACTATATCATTGACTTAATTATACCAATCCATAACAGCACACGTATGTGTGCTGTTATGGATACTACTGCTTTACATGCTAGGACTCCTCCCCCTCGTCATAGTTCCTCTGCTGAACGTGCCTCCCCCAAACACAGGGGTCTTGCCATAAACACAACGCTTAGCATCGGTTTGGTGCTCGTAGTGGAGGTATTACTGCTAACCTTTTATCTGATAGGTTTCCATAGCCGACTCTTACGATCCACGGGTCGACTTGGCGAGGCCGATTCTTACGCCACTGTCACACAATATAATAATAAGAAGTCTTTATTTATAGCATTAAAATTTAAACTTAATCGTAACACTCCCTACGGTCCTGCGCTAGCTTCATCTAAGTTCGCCCAGCGACGTTCGCAATATCGACAGCCCATCTCGCCACTGGACGTTTATACAAAACCTATCTTGCTAGCCCCTGGATCGCACTGTTGGACAAAGGCATCCCTTCTCTCCTTCCATAAACCTGGATGTATGGAAAGAGAGAAGGGATGCGTATAATAACATATATTATGTAGATAGTTATACTATTATATTCATTCTCCTCAGCACACATGCGTGCTCTGCTGAACGTGCCTCTCCAAACAAACGGTGTTTAGCCAGCCATAATCACTACGCTTAGCAAGGGACTCTTGATTGCAATTGATAAACAGATGAAGCTGCTGCCCTTACCCTGGCCGCCCTGGTCGTTTATACTAATAGCACAACATAATAATCTTACCCGAAACGACGTTCCTCTGTGAAGTGGCTGGCTCGCCACAGCTACGCCGTCACCATAGCTTTTGTAACGAAGCGCCACAGTATCTGGAAAGAATATACCTTATTCTTTATTGTTGTGCAGACTATCCATACCAATATTATAAATTCGAAAGTAGCTGTCTGTCGATATGTATGATCGGATCTCAATGAAATTTGGCAGGGAGGTAAATGGTAACACGGGGACGGATATAGGCTACTTGAAAAGCGCGTGCGAAGCCGCGGGCAGCTGCCAGTAATACATATTTGACAAAAAACAGACAACTAAACAAGAAAGCGCTGTATGTATACAAGTTAGAGTGCGTTTTCAACAAAGCTAATCGGACAGGAGCAGATAATGCCTGAATTCACCAATAACATTGTGTTAATAATAATGACTTGAGATTATATTGGTTAATTTAAGGCACTATACCGACTCACACTAGCGCCGCTACATATTTTATCTTATTATTACGTTATATAAAGGAATTTCCAAAAATCCATATCCATGCCTTTCGTGATTCCTATCAAACCTTTTCTTTAAAGCCTCTGTAATAGTTTTATTTTGTATAGTTTAAGCAAATATGCGTAAACAGAGTTTGGAGGCCACCAAGAGCAAATTCGCATATCTGAGGCATTAAAAAAAAGCGTAGGATAGGTATCACAAACTGCCCAACGGATTCTTGAAAACTCCTTTGTTTAACGAAATAATAAGATAAAAAAAGTAGCGGCGCTAGTGTGAGTCGGGGTAACGCCTTAAGACCTCCGCTTCGGTTCAATCGAGAAGCAGCCTTAAGAGATAATAAATAACCAGAGCTGCAGAGCCGAATGTTGTTGCCAGTAACGAAGTGGAACGTATAAGGTCTGGCGGTGCGACTTTTCCGAACTTCTATGATCTTCGGACTCAAGTTATCTTCATCTAGTATAGAGACAGGCGTATCAGGCAAAGCGCAGTCGATCTCTTCCCCTGGAGAATGAGTTGTTTCAGGGTCTGGTTGGATGGTGTCGTCTGGCAGATCGCTTTGAGGCGGGCTAGGGGGCGCTTCGCATTGTTCGTCGGCCATTTCTGAGGTCTCATCGGATTCTAACATTACATGAGCGATGTCCTCTGGCATCTTCGGTATAGTCAGGCCCTCGGTACTTGCACCAGTCGGCTCTGGTTTGTCATTGGGAACTGGAAAGATGAGGTGGTCAGTTGTTACAAATAAATAAATAAAGAATAAATAAATAAAAAATAAATAAATAATGCTGGACAATCCGAAAAGCATCATCTAGCCCCAAGCTAAGCAGAGCTTGTGTTATGGGTACTAGATGACTGATATACTTAATACAATACATTACATAGATAGATATTTTTTAATATACATAGAAATACCCAAAACACCCGGATGTTAGCGGTTGTTCTTCACCAAATCTCAATTAATAATTATGAATCCGTAATTTCGCCTAAATGTTTGTTGCCTCTACACGCCAAAACTACTGAACGAAACGGGATGAGTTATAGCATATATGTTATACTACACCGAAAATAAATTAATTGCTACGTTTTGGCGAAAAAACGCATGGGAAGCCGCTGACAGAATCTTGTGTTGCTACGTACTTGTCTGTTGGTTTCCAGGAACGACATTTATACCGCGGGACACTGCTTGGATCTTTGTTGTCTTCCCATACATTTCCATCATCACATAAACTTTCTGAAAACAAAATGTCTTGTTGTAGAAATTGATTAACGAGTTCACTGTCCAGCCTCTGCAGCGCGACCAGCAGGGGCGGGCCGCTGCTAAAAGTGATAAAACCGTTCATGACGTAATCAATAAATAAATAAATAATGCTGGACAATCCACACAACATCATCTAGCCAATAACTAATAATACTTCCTCTACATTCTTAGCATTTCTGTCTGTATTATTTCCGGTCTTTGTATGGTATAATAAAGTGTTTTCTATCTATCTATCTTTACTGAAAGTACTGGGAATTTAGTAGTAAAATTTTGTAGAACAAAGTAGGCAGAGCTCTGGTTATGTTTACTAGATAACAGATTACATAGTAATTATACACCCAGACACGGAGCTATACCAGCAGATCATACAAGCATTTATCCCGCTACCAATAATAATATAATAATATAAAGTAAGCAAGCGGACATTTTCCCATCGCGCCACTAAGATCGTCGTCAAGTTACTCACGTCAGGAATATTCTCGAAGGCGACATCTAGTAATTCAGAATTGTAGTAAACAAGGACTTTGGAATCCTCAGTTTTTTTCAGCCCAATCCGGTCGCCGGGACGCAGCCACTCGAAAGAAGGTACGAATGATTGCAAATCTTTCACCCTTGTTGGACCGGGGCGCGAATATTTTATATATTTACCTGAAAATATTCATAAGAAACGATAAATGAAAGCCCATTACCAGCCACGGTAGTGCCCTTGCCAAGTCGAATAAATGGCCGCCACCGGCCTAAATAGTGTTGAGATCCCAAGAAGAGCCAAGTCAGCCATTTCATTACCTTCGACTATGTAGTTGGCAAATTACTCAAAAGTTACCTAAACTATTTATACATGTAATTTGCTAACTGCATAGTCTAGGTCAAGGTAATAAAATGGCTTACTTGGCTCTTCTCGGGATCTCATTTTCTACGCCGGAAGTATTACGAGACGAGACTTGGCATGATTTTACATAAATTTTTATGTTCGTAATGTCATAAAACATCAGGGGATTGGCAGCAGTAACATCCACCTGAGTACTTAACATTAATGCTGCGAACACCAACCCGCCTGCCAAACCTGACGATCCCAAATGATGATGATGGCAAATCCCCCCATGGCACTCTTTTGGAAGACCCTGTATTGCAGTAAACTTCTTGGAACAAACGGAAAATTGGATTAGTCTTTGACATGAGAAGAACTGAATACAAGTTTAAACGAAGCCGTCGTTTTAACTTTAAATTACACTAAAAGTTTGTCTGTTTGTAACTCCTTCGCCCTTAGAAGGCCTAACGGATTTGACTGAAATTTACTACCAGAATAGCATATATCCTCGATTAACACCTATTTGTTAATCGACAACATCTATCAAAAGTTATGTTCCTTTGCCCATGCATAGGAACATAACTTTTAACTCGGAAAAATGCAGTGTTCTCATAGGTTGATAAAACTTTTTCACCGCTGGTCGCAGCTAGTAATGAATATAAAGTTGAACTTAGTACGCCCTCCTCTTCCTCAGCGTACATACGTCCACTGCTGCCACGATCTAGTACTTACCATCGATATAAGCTGTGAAATAGGGCAGCCAGGAAGCACAGAGTGGTAGGTTTCTGTTTATGTTAGCGTTAAGCACGTTGATATCAGTTACTCCGATGCGAAAGGTGCCAGCGAATGAATGATTGCATTCCACGATCTGGATCTGTAAAATAAAAATAAGCTAATATAAGCTTTTTGAGAAGCATCAAGCGTGCGTAGAGTATGCAATTAACGAAATGTTTTTTAAAGAGAATGTGATCTATGCTATACCAACTAATTAACTTAGTTGCAAAAAAACACACGCCAGAGAGGTCAGTAAACCTATGGGTATTAAGGTTCTTGCATTCGCAATAAGTGAAGATAACCTACGTTTGTGTTCTACCTCCAAAATTAGCGTGCTACATTTGGGAATATCTTACCTCGTACAACTCGTTGACAATAAGATGCGTCGAGCTAAACACGAGACCACCCATAGGATCCGGAGTAATGCGACGCGCGAGCGTGTAGTCCTTTGACAATGACACGTTGTCGCCGTGGTATTCGGAAAAACTCCTGCGGGCAAACGGATTGACGGATTGACATGCATGGGCAATAGGCATTAGTAATTGTTTAGAGGAGGTATGTTCAGCACAATAGTGGAAGCAAGTGTGAGGGTTAGAGTATTCACGACAAAATGATTGCATAAATGATGATTCATTTAATTTCATTTATTCTCAAACAATTTACACTGTATCGGAAATTACACAGCGATACACAGATAATACAAAACGAGGTTACTTTATCTTGGTAACTTTATACTTAAAGATATTTAGGTAGGAGTTTAAGTTAAATTCCAATTCCAGTCGACTAGTCATATAACAAAAAATAATGCCGATCGGAAAAATAACTCTGCGACAATGGCGAAAAAAAATATATTCATAAATCATTCTTCGTAAAGGCATAGATTATGACGATAAGATAAACTTACCAATATGGTGGTGTTGGAGTAGGCAAGGACCTCGGGTTGGCGATACCATGATCCGCGTTGCAACCGTTGTAATTGAACGCCCGTTCTTCGTTCTGCATAATAGTTACCTAAACAAGATCACAAAAACACCGATTTAGAAAATTGATACAATAAATTGTAAAAAATTCACTGCCTAAATTATAATTAGAAAACTTATTTCATGGTTTTAATACTGATACGTGGTTAGAGTTACGTTTAACGAGTAAGTGTAGTATGTTAAGTGTCTCTAGGTGGGCTAGGAGAGAAGTAGGGTAGGACATACCATGTGATTACACCATAAGAGGGTAGATAGATAGATAGATAATCACTTTATTGCACCATCAATACACTTATAAAAAGAGGGGATAGTAGTAAACGCACCGTGTGAAACAAAATGATGCTAGAGCTGATAACGCACCGAATAAGTATACAAAAAAGACTCCCTAAAATAATGGGTCATAAACTCTATAATAAGCTCCCCTTAGGTTTGAAGCTAATTAAAAATGAAAACTGGTTTAATTTAGAATTAAAAAAAAATTTAATTGACAAGACGCTATATAGTATCAAAGAGTTTTTAGAAAACGATTACAGTCATCTGGACATCAATTATACTACAAAGTTACCTGACACTCTCGTAAATTCACCTAACCTAGAGTCAAATATTATTTAAGGACCATATTATTTAAGTTTATCTCCCGACTATTGCCTCTCTATAGCAAAATTGTATTAAACATTATTGACCTGTACATCTAATTACGTATATTTTGTATATTTGTATACCTATTGACAATAAATGATCTTTATCTTATCTTTACCTGAGTGCACTGCCCATAAAGATCGACCACAGCGTAGATGTTGAGATGAGGCACATACCAAGCCTTGCCCATGTCCATGCCGTCCAGGTAATAGTGGAGGCTGCGGTCCGCATGCCACATCATACCTGAACACAAACAAATTAAGTATTATAAAAAAGTTATTTGTAACAATCACTTTTTGCGAGACCATACAACATCAACGGATATTTGGAATTTATTTATTATTAATAAATGTATGTCAATATGTTCGGTTTTAAAAATATAGATTATGTAAGTATTTAAAAAATAATGTTTTTCGTGATCTTTTGCTAAATAACATCCCAGATATTAATGATAGCCTTACTAACTTAACTTAAATATAGTGTAGGTATATAATAATAGTATAAAGTTCCAAATATCAATTGATGTGGAATGATCACGACAAACCTTATTTTTTAAATACCTACATAATTCAATATGTTCGTTTTAAAAAATGTTAATTATGTGAGGGAGCCACATGTAACGAGGCTAAAAAGGCTTCTACTCGTAGCGTGTATATCTTTAACATAGCAAGCAGGATGTTCTTGTGCTCAAACCCACAAGCTGAAGTGAATTCGTAAGACCGGTCAAGTGAATGCGTTAAGCCTGAACAAGCTATCTTATAGAGTGGAAAAACTACGATCAATCAAATTCACGCTGTCAAGCAATTGAGGGATGTCGACAACAAAACAGGCCCTTGTGGCGTTTCTTCGATTACGAGAAGGATTTCGACTGAGTTCAACACAGCGTTTCATTCTCTCCATTGTTTTAACGCTGACGAGCAATATACGAGTATTATTATGCAAAAACATACAAGAGCTGTGCCCGAATGCCAGGCTGCAATTAAATATGAATTGAATATGCATAGACTCTCTGACTACGCTTCAATCAATCAAGGTTTACGGCAAGGAGAAATTACTTCTAAGAAAAGTTTTCTTGTAGACGCATAGTAGACTCTATATAGGAGTAAATCAGTTTAGTTAGGGTAATCATCTACGGCCGCCAAATATCTCATATGCGCTTCGCTTATCTTGAAACGATGCTGAAACAGCTCCTACTTATCAGCCGACATGTTCTGAAGAATGTCTTAGTCATGGAAGATGGACTAAGATTATGGAATGGTGGCTCCGAGACTTTCGAGAAGAAAGAGGCCATCCGACAACTAGATAGCAGATCAGATGAGGGCGACACAAGTCCGGATGGAACGGCGCAATAGAGACGAAGCTTATAGTCAGCAATGGGTGCCCATAATGAGTATGAATTGATGAAGGACGTATTCGTTCAGTGAAGGATGGTGTTGTGATGTGTCCTAAGTGAAGTTTGTCTAATGATCGTGAATACCAAAATGCTAAGCAGTGGTTAACCCATGGAGGGAAAAAGCGTTGACACTTCTTAACATACCCCACTCCTTGGATCTTCTTTCTTCAAACGATGAAATCAATTTCTTTCATTTTAGTATGTCGCTGTCTCTGTTACTAACCCAACAGCTATGATACAGCGATATACGAAATTGAAGGAAGTCGATACAAACACCATTCCAATTCGTTGCTCCAGGTTAGACAATATGTGCAGACAGTAAAGCTTTGATGCAACCCCCGATGTCTCAAACATGTGAGGTATCATAATGGACCAATGTTAATATTGTATGTTGATCCTGTTTAAACGCATGGGGGGTAAAAAGCCAACCATACGGACATGAGTTTTAGTTGCTAATAAGTACCTATTATATTTAAAATAAGGTTAGTAGCCGAATTATAGAGATTTTTAGTTACTATTAGTATGATTTGGAGTATTTTAGAGGCCAAGTGCTTTAGGTGTTTTTACGTGATTGTGGTATCTCTTTTATTATTGTATGAAGCTAATGCATACGAGTCCAAACCGTTAGAGCCGCGTTGACTTGTTGCTGAATTGATGCATGCCACCATCAACGTGATATTTTTTCAAAGTTGATACAGTTTCTGTTCTTACTACATGAATTATAGGTAGGTCCTTATTCTTCATAAGGGTCTAGCTACGACTTAGGAAGGCAGGTATTTGATTACGTATGTCACTTTGCACATTTTTAGGTGGTGTAGGTATAAGGTATATAGAAAATTTCAGGAAATATAAATCAAATGCAAGAAGTTTTAAGAAAAAATGCACAATGTTCTTAAAGAATATGTAGTAAATGTTTCTAGTTCTAACCGACTCTGCTGCCGACGGTCAGAGTGTCCAGATCCAGTGGGTAGCCACTGCGTATGCACTCCCCGTCTTTCATCATGGCGGACCCACTGAGGATGTAGGTGTCCCAGCTAAGATCTGTGGCCGTGCCTGCTAAAACACCGAGGCCACCGTTTGCTTCCAAGTCGTCAGGGCGTATGGCGGTAACACCTGTAGAAATAAACTAGCATATACAAAAGCATAAGTTTGTTAGTAATAACTCTACCTACGTCTTTGTAAAGTAGGAATTATCTGGATTAATATTATATTCTTCCAAACAAGCTGTTGAGACTATTTGAAAGTTTTTAAGACCAACTATGTGCCTACACAGTTTCACAACAAATGATACTTTATCTTTTTCTTTCACAGAGGCACTCACCAATTTCCAGACTGCCAATCCAACAGTCCACCATCTTGTCGATCCTAATTTCAAACATGTCGCATTCCCGCAATGGCCTAGAGCTGAACAACACTGCATCGTTGAACTCCGAATATACAGTGGCTCGGGACGCTATCAGCCGATTCCGGGAGAGACGAGCGTTGTGACCGTGCAGTCGGTGGAAGCACATCTCACTAAAACAAACACGTGCACGTCACTACTAAACGCCTAATGTGTTCTCGCTCTTAAAGCAAGTATACCTATACAGCAGCGTCTGCAGCCACTCTGAAGAATTATGTTTTAAAATATCTCACATCACAAAAACAAAAAGTTAAAAACTCAGTGATTTTTGGTTAGGTATGGGGGGAGGCCGTGTTTACAAACATTGTAAATTGAGTTTGGCCGGAGTAAGAAGCGCGCGATTGGGTGTGAACGAGTGTAGGGACTTGATGGTTTTTAAAACGCGTCACTAAAGCGCGCGCTTCAAACGCCTAATGTGTACCTTCTCTAAGGCTAGCATTCGCGCAGAGATAAAAATTAGTCATGCATTTGCACACTGGTGTCAATTTCGATGTCACAAAAACTAAGTTAATTTGACTCTCCATTTGCATCCTTTATAATTCAATCAATAAGATAGGTTCAGCAACATTTTAAGTGCTGGCTTTGTTGAGTTTTTCGACTTTCTGAATGGCACAAAAAAGTAAAGAGCGAGTTAAAACAGTCGACGTATTTGGTCGCGACGCGCAAGATTGCCTTATAACTCTTATCACTTTTCATAGATACAAAATAACTATATTTTACATAGACATAGAGATCCAATATCTCGTGTTGGGAGATATAGGAATAGAGAGTTAAGACTTACGGTAGTACTGTAGCGACGGAACAGAAGGACATTGGTGACTCGGGAGAACAGACTGGTGGATGCGTATATTTATCTACTATAGTCGCCTGAGCCACGCGCCCATATAAATCTGAAAAAAAAGATTATAAATAAATAAATAATGCTGGACAAGTATACCGTATTCATTAATTCCACCGTAGGTCGTTATTTTCGAATTTACTTCTACCGTGAGATATTAAGTATTGGGAGAAGGTGGTAATATGGCCATTGCTGGTATTTTGGCCCCCTTCAATATCTCCTTATTAAAACAGCTTCATGTGATTTATACCCAAAACCGCCGTTAGAGTGGCTTTCATGTTTTTTGTTATTCAAGCAAGTCGTAACGAGAACCGGCGAAAGGTTTTGCGCACGCGTTGTTTGTTTGTCGTAATCTTTTAACATATAATATTCATTTAAAGACCTATTATTTCAAATTTTACAGTCTAAAAACAAAATGGGGGGCCACATTACCACCTTCTCCTCTACTTAAATAGGAATATTAAACAACTTAAGAAGAAAATAAAGTTCTGGGTCAGGCTTAGGACCAACGGCTTAACGTGCTTTCCCAGGCACGGGTGTATAACACCGCAAACTCTCTGACTCCGGGCTGCTACTGTGTTTATTCTTGAATAACTTACCAATGATACCGAAAACATGCTCCGGTATATTGAAAGCAGCGGGCCCCTGGTCAAGGCCATTTACATAGAAATGAAGTATGCCCATTTCTTTGCGCATCACGCCTACCGTGTCACCCTCCTGTGAACAAATGAAAAGAAAAATAACTTGCTGCTTCCGTGTTTTGAATTTATTTAGAAAAGCTTAGTAGGTACCTAATATTTTACTTAAAAGTTTTATCCGGTAGAATTCATAAAATTACTAAGGTTTCAGTTGTAACAAAATTCATAACGGATTAGTGCCTCGAAATGCTTCGTGAAAAGAGTTCTCAGTGGCGCCCTTCTACTCGACAGGTCACCAGGACCCCCGATGTTTTTAAACGTTGCCGTTGGCCGGACTATGGATGATCGAACATAGCTGATTGAGTTGGCATGTAAAAGAGGAGACTAAATAGCGAGCAATGGGTTTTAAACGAGCTAATATGATGCTTTCATATTTCTTTGATAGTATCTGTGTAGGCAAGCCTTACCTTGCTGATGGAGATATCATTTAAATATGCAAGTTGACCGAACTACTAATACTGTTAGTATACAGTGTGGCCTTTAGCGATGGGAGTGGATGTCCAAATCCGAAACCACAAGATTTAGAGAAAAGCCGAAAAGTATTGCTGGAAATTGATCCGATTGATTCAAAAAAAAAAATATGACCTCCTGTATTTTCGCACCAACGGATTCGGTTGCTGAGAAGGATCAATCTTTGCAAGGAATACATTATTGAATATGTATGGAAATGGCTATTTTGTACAATTTTAGTTTTAATACTCCTAGCACAAATTTGATAATGCTGATAATGCGCATTTAAAATAATATTTTTGAACACCTGGCGTGCCTGTCGCTGGCCAGGATACTTAGCCTGTATTTTAATGGGGTTTATCCTCGATAAAAAATCTATTCTTAATGAAAAATTCTGTAAAAGATGTACCTCTGCAATTTTTATACTATAATAAATTGAACCCACGACTACTTCTCTTATAGCTTCTAATTAGGCCATCCACTCCTATCTCAAAAGGCCACCCTGCATTCATAAAATTCTATTTGGACAGGGCCCAAAATCAACGAAATTGATTTCTTTTTTGTGAATTACAAAAACAAGCACAATTTACAATAAATTTTGTACCATAAAAATCATGTGAGGTATGTCTCGGTACACACATTCGTTTAGTCTTTACGTTGTAAAAAATAGCTAATCTAGGCTTACCGCACTAACATCGGCTTTCATGTTCTCTCCCTCTCGCTCGCACAGAGCTAGCACTAGCCTCAGCGAGCGTTGTGGGAGGAAGCAAACAGGCTTAACTATGACTATGGTATCGCCACAGGATCACATTTTGGTATTGTACATTAGATAAAAGTAACTACAGATGGAGAGACGCGCGTCAAAAGTGTCAAGGTTTAAACCATTCTATCAATCTCACCGTGCAAATAACACCGTACGTACTATCCAATTTCTTTCATCTAAGAATTCTACGTAAAGATTCTGCGACGATACCATTATCATAGTAAAGCGATTGGTTAGCAAAAATGGGCCCCTCTAACCATGTATTTTTTTTATATGTGTTTATAAACAATACTGGACAATCCACACAGCATCATTTAGCTCCAAACTAAGCATAGCTTGTGTTATGGGTACTAGATGACTGATATATTTATTACAATATATTACATAGATAAGTATTTTTTATGTTACATCGAAAATACTCAGAAAACCCGGCAAAAATAATTGCAGATCGTATAATAATTTGTCTGAAGGCGGGAATTGAACCTGCGTCGCAGACGGACTTTCGCCCGCCGCGCCACATCGCTCGGTCGACATTGCTGACTCATGGAATGTCGTTCCAAAAATTTACATCTGAGAGATAATCCTTTATGCCATAGTAGGCTCTCTTGGTGAGGTGCTTTTTGATGGTGGTCCTAAAGGCCTTTTCGCCAAGATTGGTAATATTGGCTGGCAATACATTATAAATAAATAATCTAAATCCGAATTAGGATTTCAAAGCACTTACCACTAGTCTGCTAAGATTGCGCACGTATTGCGGTATTATAATAGAGCCGTCTCTGATGACGTCTTCTATAACCATGCACCATGTGCCAGATCTAAAAAGAACATCAACAATATAGGCAATAGGTGGAATGGTGGTCGCAGTGAATGTGCTAAAAATACACAGAAGGAAGCTGCTGCCTTTCTCTAGTCGACTCTTACGTCATCCACGGGCTGAGTTGGTTGTTGCTGTGTCGATTCCACAGATATATATCTAGATAGAAGCAAAAGGTTTATTTACCTCGCGTGCCGAACAGAAGGCTAGAGAGCTTCTTTTCTCGCCGCAAAATTCAGTCCGCTCCGGACCGCTTTCCACTTGAGACGTCAGGTTATAAAAACAAGATGCCCTGTTGTTCAATAATTAACTGTTCAAACACCACCAAAAAAAGGAAATGGTGTACGTAATTTAGTGGTGTTTTACATAACTAAATTACAATCGTGACGTCAAAGTACCTATGCAAAATGTTACAAGCTCGGTTTCAATACAAATCGGCGAACTCTTTGCTTCTATCTAGATATATTTCTGTGGTCGATTCGTACGCCGCCGGCACCGCCACGGCGCAGTGTGAGTAACTACGAGTACATTGAATACTTACGTTGCATGCATTCGGAACGGTAATAATATATCGTTTGCTGAATACCGCGTGATTCCGATTTCGATACTTCCCGCCCACTTGGGTACAACTAGATCAAGGCGTACTTGGAACAGCTCGTTAGTCTTCAAGGTTCGGTTTGTCATTACGAATCCATTGTTGAAGACTTCGAAAGCGCTGAAAATTATAAAACATGAATTAAAATCATTTTCAACCTGATGGACTTCAAATTATATATTTGATGTTATTTACACGGGATAAATAGTAATCGCACGGAAATAAAATTTTAATAGGACCACCTCGAGATCACCTACACAAAAGCGAAAAAATCATCAAATTCGGACACATACAATTGAAAAAATATCGAGCAACATTCTGTATGTTATATCATAAAAACAAACAGCCTAATTGAGAACCTTCTTTAGTTTTTATCGGTTGAGAGGAGGTACTCAATTCGGCTGTACGTTATTCTTTTTCAATATCTTCGCCAATAACTTAATTAATTAATTGTAACCCTTAACTTTAAATAGTGCCATTTTATTTTAAAATAAACGTTTACTTTAAAAAAAAAAACATTTTTTTAACGATTTTGATGAATATTTATCTTTTGCAAAAATAATGATCCCTTATGATGTGGTCCCATAAAAGTCATATTTTGTCGAAATAAACTGTGTTTATATTCATGAATCTTCAAGGCAGATTTTAGTTAAAGCAATACATCCAATTATGAACTTACTGCATCACAATTCATTTGTGTTGTATATTATATTTATTTTTAAAAAACCTATTCTGGTTTTACATTTTAACATTCTCTAAGCACGTCAGGGTTTATGCAGAATGTTACATTCCTCGGGTTAGATACAATTAATAAGTGTACATACCTAAACACTAGCCAAACTCGATATAGTATGTTTGTAAACCAACCACTTATACATAACCTAAAATTTACAAATGTTGTCACTTTTTTATACGCCATTTACTTGTCGATTTTAGATCCTTTCTTCAATCAAGTTATATCTAAAACTCGACGCCAAGCAAGTGAGTTTTCGTTTTTTGAGTCGAGGTTTGTTTACAAATATTCTACATAGAGTTTGGTTAGTATATACTTGCGAATGTGTACCTTCTAACTATTTCACTTATTTTATAAAAATATATATAGATATGCACGTACTTAAATATTACAGAATGTTTTAAGGAAAGTGGTTACCTTTTTTAAATTATACTTAAGGAAATGCAATGGCGTTGTTCCAGAGTGGTTCTTATGCCCGTATATGAAAGGTTGCTCAGTCATCGATCTATGTTTGAGTAACGCTTTTCTATAACATAAACTCTATAAACGTCACTCAAGCATAGATCGATGACTGAGCAAGCTTTCATAATACGGGCCTAAATATCTCACAACCAGCCAAGTTATTTATACCATGGAGTCTCAAGTTTTCTGTTAAAAAAAATTACAATTGATGGCGTTAGGTGTATCGTTTAGTTATTGAGGTTTGTGTAAACAATACAATATAGAATTTTGTCATAAAAATGATTGCCCACTTTTAGGAAAAACCCTTGAGTATACAATACATTAAATTGTATGCTTTTAAATCAAAACATTCATCACAACAAGTCTTGCGCCATCTAGTGAACTTGAACGAAAACTAGTTGGGCCAAAAATATTGCCCGAAGCGTATCATATTTTTTACTACGAGATGAGGCATATGTACGCGTATTATAAACCTGTGCTTATACTAACATTAACAGAAGAATTGAAACAATACCCACTTAGGCCTATGAGCAGTTCTACCATTGTTAGTAATAATAACATGCGAATCACGCAGCGTATGAAATAAAAGTTGACCCTCATCCACGACCCTCGCGCTCTCCGGGGGTTCCTGAGGAGGACCTGCAAGAAGAAAAGTGTCTTTAGAACATCTGTGTTTCCGAACAAACTATACTCGTTATATACTATATATTTATACATTCTCAAGGTACAATGTTTGTAAACCACTCACAAAAATACCAAATTCTCTTGAGTCGAGTTTGAAAATAAAAATTGAGCATGTAGCATGCATTGTAGGAGAATGAATGATGAGAATGAAAAGTATGCAAGCCAGAAGCAATCTCTCAACTAGTCGTTAGAGTGGACGTATGTTTGCTGATTACGAGGACACAATCATCTAGGCGAGAACGGGACAGATTCCTAACGAGTCAAGTGGAAATGAAATGCATTTCCATAGTTTCTCTCCCGCTCAGCGCGTTACAAATAGAATTCCATAGAGTTATTCCTCCCGCATTACTTTTTTTCATGTTTGTAAAAGGAATAAGCCACTTTCTACTGGTGTAGTATAAACTTACTTGTAGACAGTTCTGGCAGCGACGACTCCGTGAACATGGCGAGTACCTCTTCATTCGTGAGAGCGCACAGTGCCGGGTTAGGCTCAGAATTGTAGTATTCGCTCATATCTATGTCATCATCGTAATCATCAGGTGAATCAGGTCCGCGTGCTATTGCTGTTCGCCTCGACTCCTCGTCGATGTTACTGTCCTGGTCTTCACCGGGATCAACCACGGTTACCTACAATAAAAAACATTCATCATTCGTGTTGTATTATGATGTTTTTAGAGTTCCGTAGCCGAAGGATGAAAAAACGGGGCCCTATTATATTATATATTTGAGGTTTAAATTCACTTTTGGTGAAAGGAAAACAAAAATTAAATTACTTTGTGTTTCCGCAACCGTCTCCCTCGCACGATAAAAGTATTCATGAAGTTACCCTAGACGTAACACACAAAGTTGCACGTGTAGCGCAACACAGTTGCTTACGTGTGCCGAGACGCGACTTTGTATGGAGAAATGCGCGAGTGTGCGGGGTGTGCAACGGGTAAGGTTTGGATCTCGCTGCCGGTTTCTGTTTTATATAGCATCGCTAGAGATTATAGTTCAATGTGGATCGAATTTCGGAGACCTCGGATCTCGAAGGGGTAACAGAATAGAATTTGAACTTGATAAATAGAGTTTCATTCCGCGCAAATCTACGTATTGTCTGGACGTCTAAAGAAGATCGAAGTACTGAATTCTCGCACACTATTTTTTTCGATTAAGTCTCAAGTCCAGGATCTCAAAAGAAACTAAAAAAAAGGAAAGGGGGGGATAGCGTTTTAGATGGGATATACAATAAGGGTGACAATAGGCACTCGTCTTATCGACGACCGCTCAAAAGATTTTTGATATTTTGTGAAGAACCCTATTCGTCTTTCTTCAAGAATTTTTAATTTGGATTCTCCATCATCATAGCAGATTGAGCTAAAAAATCAGACGACACACTTCTTTGCTATAAGCTCTATGAAACCACAGGTCGCAAAGATAAAAATAAATGGTACTTACTTTAACGGTCATACCATACAAGTCGATAACACCCCAAACTTGAGGCGGCACTGTGTCAGTGGCCACACCCTGGTCGATGCCATTTATGAAATAGTGCAGGTTACCAGTGCTTTTACGTATCATGCCCACTGTGTCGCCCTCCTAAAAATAAATTAAATACAACTAATTAAATTATGTAGTTATGTTAGACAAACATAGCTCTATAATCCCTTGTTCTAGGAGCGCACCAAACGCGACGCGACGCGATGACGACATTATATGAATTTCTATAGAAAATATGCGTCATGTTCATACCCTATTTTGCCCTTTGTAACTAACAAGGGGCAAAATAGGGTATTTAAATGTCAAAGAACAAGCTCCACGTGTGAAGAACTTACCCTCAATTCATCCAGATTAAAGTTCCCATATTCCATACATGCTCCTTGGCCGTTCATGAGGACTTTACAACCGGACATCATGATGGTTCCAGAATCCATGTTGGTCATAGTCGAGGGGAAACGGATATTATCCGGGTTGTGAGATGTCACACCAACCTGGAATTCGAAATTTGAACATAAAAATAAAACCTTTCTTAGGTGACGACGAGTCATCTTGCCAAGGTCACTCCGTGAAGCTAGTGACAACCCCAGGAAGATTCTGCACTTCTGGACTAAGTTAGGCTGGCTATGCTAGCGAAACCAACGGATAATGGACCAACATCAGTCCAAATGGGAAATAAGAGTACTTTCACCTAAACCTAAGTTCAAATACAAATTCAAAGTGCTTTATTTCCTTTAGACCTTACAGGACTCTTGGAAACGTGACAAAATTCAAATTAGATAAGTAAAACTAGGAAATAAAGTGATCATTTTGATTTTTGTCCACTTCAATCTTTTTAAGGTAAAGTAAAGAAGCGTTCAAGAAACCTTTACCTTGTGAGGTTGTTAGTTTTCGAATTGGAGCCAAACTTGTCCCAAGCTTTTTTATCCTGTAGATAATCTGATATTTTGTAGTAAGCCTTTTTACAAAAGATATGTTTGACAATTTGTTTAAATTTATTTATTGGGGGGCACAGCGAGTTTATTCTTATTTCTAGTATTTAAATTAAGTACGTTGCTTTTTTTTATGGAACCGATTGATATTCCCTTGAGTGTACAACAAGTTTTCATTAATATATTAACATGGTACTGTCATTATGTTTATTTCTTTGAATTTTTACGTAGGGTTTCTGTGGTATGGTGTCGGGGCATGTTCTGCAGTGGACGTATGAAGTGTGCATGTGGTGACGACCTAAGTGACGATGTAGAGGAAGCTCCGCCTGCGACGGAGGAAGTTGCGGGTCCAATTACTGCCGCGGGGCAAATGAATTTATTATCTAAACGCGTTCGTACGTGAACTTCGTTTAAGATCTGGGTGTGGGTGTTAATTTATTTCCGGCACCCATAACACAAACTCTGCTTACTTTAAGGTGAGACCATGTCGTGTGGATATGTCCAGTGTTGTTTATTTATATGAATATCTTGAAGGAGAGAGGCATACTAAATTGCATTATTTTAATAACCTCAATGCTCCCGCTCCACTTGTCGACTAATTTGTCGATTCGTATCTCGAAGAATTCGTCGTTGCGTAGAGGTCGATGCGTCATTACGACACCGTTGTTGTAGTCGTCTAAAGGGCGAGCCCTCTCAGCCGACCTGCCGAAAAAACCGACAGAACTCTTTAGTAGACAGTTATCATCCTACAGCTCCAAAGGCAATTAATTAGTAAACATTTTTAGGGTTCCGTAGTCAACAAGGAACTTCCACAGTTTTGCCATTACGTCTGTCTGTCCGCGGTTTTGCTCATAGACGACAGAGACTATTAATAGAAAGCAGTAATTATGCATAAGTATACTTACATAATGCAAAATACCTATGTAATTTATTTTTTGTTTTCGTAATGTTTTTTTTAGAGAATGCTATACTTGTTTATTAGAGTAGACTGACTTTATTCTCTCAATAAAGTAAGCAGTGCGAGTTTTTGATTAAATGCGTCGATCGAGAGAATGATTTCTCTAGTTAAAAGTAAAAATGGACAATTTAATGCAACTTCCATTAAAGATGACTTAGATGAAGTTTTTAGTTGTGTAAAACTGGGACTAAATAAGTGTAAGTTTATAACCTTACCACTACGGAACCCTACACTGCACGTGGCTTGACAGACACTTTGCTGGTTTTTTTTACTAATTATTTCACCGATGTAGCGAAACATTACACATAAAGAATTAATGAAAATGTATATACTTGTTATTGTTAGAGAGATTGACCAATATCCCACATCTAGGATGGAACCGCAATTTGTCTGAAGGAACTGAAAAATAAACACAAACCTCTTATTTAAGCATTCTGTAACAGTATGGTCCATTGGTTATTTATACAACCACACCATAAATATATTTACTCTTTCATTTAAGACCGCTCAAACAAACAGAAGGTACATAAAACAACCTTTGAAAAATATTACCAATCAGACATGGCACTGGCATTTGAATAAGAGTTTCTTGATGCGGTGCAGAAGTACCAGCATCTGGTTCCGAGGTGGTACTTTCAAAAGGCTAAAACAAAATAAATACATCATGAGATTCAAAGAAAGTTGCCCATAAGATGAAAATAAGTGAAAGTAAAACCAGATCCGTCAAGTGCGAGTGTGACTCGCACACCAAGGGTTTCAAACGTTTGTCAATTATACAAATATGTGGTATAGGTACCGGTTAGAGACTTTGCTATTTAATGAATACCTAAAAATAGTCATTTCGGAGATAGGAGGGGGTGGAACGGTAAATGTTACCGAGTTTTTTTCAAAATATATGAAAAAGTACAAAACGTACAAAAACTCAAAAACCGTTTTTGTTATGATTACTATTTATGTATTATTATTTTAAATTTTAAGTTAATAGCTGCGGTAGTTGCTGAGATATTAGAGAAGCAAAAATGCCAGACAGAGCGAGACCACAAGGGTTTCGAAACCGATCTCGAAACCTTAAAAAAAGGCATTTCAAAACATAATACTGGAGAAAATATACAAACCATATCCATAACGGTTGTCAGGTAGTTGCTGTGTACAATAGAAACTTGGACACATTGACCATACAAGTCAATAACTGCAAACAACCTCTCGGGTAACTCTTTAGCAGCAATTCCAAGACAGCGCCCATTGATAAAGAACATCAACTCCGCCTGTCAATAAAAATACTACTATTTACTGAATTTGACTAGTTGGATTCCTAACTATTTCATTTGTTCAAAATATTGTCAAATGACGTGGTAAAGATGGCTTTTACCAATTTGTCATCTCTCATTTCCAGTTTTACTAAAGAGAACTACTAACATAATAGTATTTTGTAATGATTCCTAATATTCAAATCCCTTTCAGCTATCATCCAACAAAGAATTTCACTAAGACTTCATTGGAATTTACTTTATATTGTTTATATTGCTGTTATGAGCTTTTTTGGTGTTTCAGGATGGTGGTGTTTGTCCAACGCAAACAAGATTCGTAGTTAACCGACTCACGGCCAGCCTGTAACTCACCTTATGTGCTTTAATAAAATACATTTGAGTATTACCTTATTAGATCGAGATACAGCAATGCAGTCTCCCTCTTGTAGGGAATCCATCTCAGGCCAATTTGTATTAAGTACAGTCATGCCATCTTTCACTATACTGTTTCCAGATAATATCTGCAAGAAGTTGTCTGTCTTTAAACAATGCTACAAATTTTATTAACTGCGCCATAAGCTAGAAGCTTTATTCGGCTAAACTAATTGCTTTTTTAAGGTATCATCAAAGAATTGCACGTTTTGGGATTCCACCTTTTATGAAAGAAACTACAGATGGAGTGGGATGCGCACCAAAAGTGCAATCCATTCCATCAATATATCTGTGCAAAAAGCATTGCATGCACTAGTTTTTTTTTTGAAAGATTCTATGTGAAAGTTCTGCCACAATATTGTCATAGTAAAGCGATTGGTTAGCAGTATTGAGTCCCTGGTAGACTTAACCAAACAAAACAGGGGAAAGCAAACAAACAACTGTAGACAAATGGACATTCTAGTGAGAGTGAGTGAAAGAGCAAAGGTTCTATTGCTTGTATTCGATCATGCTCTAGTATTTCAGTTAACTATGTATGAAACAGGAGACAGAGTGAGAGTTGCTCTTTAATAAATCCACCAAGTTTAACATACAAATGCAAAATCATGAATAAATTCTACAAAGTAATAATTACCCATGCTGTGTTTCGTAACTTAGTAGCTGTGGCTGGTAACTCTACAATGTCTGGATCTAATGTTGTAACTCCAATCTCCAGGCTTCCATTCCATACATTAACCTGCAAAAATTCAAGATGTAGGTATATTTGCACTGATTCTAGGGTAAGAAGAATAAAATAACAATTTCTATGCTGCAACCTAAATCATAATATTATGATGGTACTGGTTAATAGAATCCCATACATTGTTTCACAGGTCTACTGGATGTGGTCTTCTGGTTCCTAGATATTACTTATAAACCCCATAACACCAACACAACAAGATGTAGGTCTTTCGAACCCGCCCACAGCAGAAGTCAAAAATAGACTAAAACTTAACTCAGAAAAAAAAACACCTAAAACTATGGGAACGTCAAAACAGATTGTAAGCATACTAAATTAATATTCCCCTCCGAATATACGAAAACCACAAACACAATGCTCAAGATGAGCCGCAAGGACTTAAGAACTATGGTAGGAATCATCATAGGTCACTGCAAACTGAATTATCATCTTTTCAAGAGTGGTCTTGAAAAGATGATAATTCAGTTTGGAAACAGTCACGACAATGCTGTGTGTCTGTGGAGACACACAGCATTGTCGTGACTGTTTCCAAGAAGATGAAACTGTGTCAGGCACTTTAGAGCAGGACTTTTGGACAGTGTCCTGCTCTGGTACTTCAAGGAGCTGGGCTAGGGCATGTTTAGGCAGGGGGACAATGCACAATATACTCCCATGCAAGATGTCCGTGCAGATCTCAGTTCTCCCGCTTAGAATTAGAATGCCCATTACAGTCATATTAGAGTTTCACCTAGCAATTCTAAGCTTACCAGCTGAAAACTCGTTACTTAGTTTTAGCATTATAAACATTGTCTCAAAAGTTGACCAAAATATTGTGTGGCTTCATAAGTTAAATAAAATACACAAGGACTACTACATAGACTTACTGGCCATAATAAAAACCAATAAATTACCTTTCTATCAATGCGCACTTCAAATAAAACATCATTGTCCAATGGTTCAGCACTCAGAATTAAGCCATGATTGAATTCCACAAAATTTCTGATCGCTGTGAGATTTTGGTTTAGTAGGGTGACCCGGTCTCCACACTTTCTATGGAACTTGTACATTGTTTATGTTGATTATCAACCAATTCTGCCAGGTTCTGGTATCATGGCCATAATTAATCTAATACTATTTCCAGGAAAACATGTTTTATTGGCTTCTTCAATTTGAAGTTATGTTTCAGTCAAAGTATCCGCACCCGTTCTAAATTTTAAAATAGTAGCCTTGCGACGACGATTACATTTGTAGATAAATTTCCGATCAACCAGTTTACAGATGGTCTGGCGTGGGCGAGGCCGAGTTGTGATGCACAACTTAAAATAAAACGGGCTAGTCAAATCCAATCTTATAATGTCGTTGGTGTCTATAATTTAAACTTGTTTTTATTTGTTTTAACGCGAATTAACTATCGATCGACCGCCCGCCCACCATTTACAGACCGTCCGTCCTGCCGAATGTAGCTTTGTAAGCTCAATTTCTGGTTTTCTGGCTATTCAAGAAAACGTGCACATATACAAAAAAAACCACTTGGAAATCACTCAATATTGTAGATAAATTCATTTTTATTTCATTTCAATTTGGTAAATTATTTTTTTAGGAATCGCGTCTATCGCCGAAAGTTTGAAGCACTGCACAGCGACAGCACAGATGTAAATCTATCAACTTCAACTTCTTGTCAGATGGCATCTGCCTGCGTGCGACTGGCTTGTCGCAATTTTGCCAATGTCGGTCTCATGATAGCATTGCAAGCATAAAAAGGAGTGCACATAATTATCAGTATTTACATTAAAATCACATATTAACTTTCCTATAAGGGTGACCATCTCAAAAGTGGCGTTTCTGCCACACACTGTCTAAAAATCTTCCAATATCTGCCACACTTGACGTTCAAAATGCCAAAAATATGCCTTCATAATATTCCTGCATGAAAACGGAAAAATTCAAATACTAGGTACATTGCATTCAGTTGAGCTATCTTTAGATCGTTTGTAACGGTCTGCAGATAAGTAGCTCAAGATATTCCTGTAACTTATTATTATTACCGTAAAGTCCCCTTACTTCGCCTAGTTTTTGTCAAACTTTGCGTTCTTGTGCTTATAATCAATCTATGGATGAAAAAAAGAAAATTGCACATATAATCTTTGCCATTCGATTTAGACCATAGACATATTGTTAAGGAAGCGTTCAAACTACATAAAATAATCCCAAAGCTAGTAGGCGAAGTTCAGATGATGTTCCGTAAGTTCGCCTACCAGCACAAAGTACGTAGGTACTATAGAAGATAGGTAGATATACACTTTGTTCGGCAAAATTAAAGCGTCTCCTTTAAAAAATTTTGATATTTTCTTGTAGGACATGAATTCCATTTTTGCATCAATATCTACAGTAGGCGAAGTTAAGCAACGATATCTACCGGTTTCCATACATTGCTTACAGAACAACTAGGGTTGTCAAAAATGCAATGAGTGGGTGTGTTGCATTTTATGAGTAGAAGGATAAGTATGTACCTAGTAGCAAATAAAGTTTTATTAAAATAATTAACAAATGTAAAAAATACTAAAAACACCCGTAACAACAATAATTATTAAAATAGGTAAATTAGTATTACCTACCTATTTACCATGGTATAGGTAGGTAAATTCCTAAATTTAATATATAAAATAATGACGAGACTCCTATCGTGTAAAAATTTAAAACGGTAAAATTGTTTAAAAGACACAATAGAAGAATATATTCATTTAATACCTACGCTCAAATAACTGATCTGAGGATTACAAAATGAGAAAAATATTACACTCCTTTTAGTAAGTGGCAGCCCTATAGGCAGGCGAAGTTTGGCAACAGCTTGACCGACTTTGATACTTCATCAATATAAATGGAATTTTCTCTGTATCATATTCATAATATTTGCAGATCGTACAAACATTTGTCCCAAGGCGTGAATCGAACCCGAAACCTCCTGAGTCGCATGCAGACATTCACACGCCCTGCCACATCGGCCGTAGGTAGGTCAGTTAGAGGTGTACCAAAAATACCTAGATACCTAACTGCTTCCCATCACACTGCTCCTGGACAAACCAGAACGACCACAATCTCATCTGATACTAAGTGACGATGTGGCCGACACGAAAGTCTAGAATATTAATTATTCACTCATGTCTTGAAGAAACCCAGGTTGTATTTGGCCGGAAAAATAGAATACCTAGTGTATTGTACCTATGTAGGTACTGTGGCTGCTCCGTGACACATTAATAAACAAATTTGAAATAGATTCTGAATTTTCTACTAAGAAAATGTATAGCGATATGACATCCTTTTAAGTACCTACCCACCCAGCACTGGGTGAAAAAAAATTAGGTAGGTATTTGAAAACCAAATATAATACAAAAACAAGATCCACCAAGTGCGAGTGTGACTAGCGCGCCGAGGGTTTCGAACGTTTGTCAAGTATACCAATATGTACTATAGGTACCGGTTAGACTTTGCTATTTATTGACTACCTAAAAATTAAAGGGTTTTTTCAAACTTCGAAGTATTGTGGGTAATAGTAACATTATCGACTTTTTTCAAAATATTTCAAAATGTATGAAACTTACAGAAATTTCTAAAACTGTTTTGAGATGTACAAACCGATATCTTTAATTTGCTACCCTACTCGGTGAGGTATCCCCCCTTTTGAAATAAACCCCCCCTTTTTCACAATTTTCCAAAAAGTTTTCTACTTACACAGTCTTCTCTATATTTTTCCTGGAAAATATAGATCCATATATACAATCGCTACTTAAATTTCAGATGGGCATCTCATGGACTTCTCATGGACACTACTTTAAAGAAAATAACTAAGAAAAGGAAATTCGCTATTCCAAAAAAAAATTATGTAGAGTAGATTAAGTAATTTTATAGTATCAAGTATTGATTATGAAACTCTGCTAAGTTAGAATTTATAATTAAAATTTAAATGCACAAACTACGTTTAGCGCGTGGGTTTTTTTTTTATATTTGTTAATGTATTTCATGTTTTTTAATGTTGTGTCTCGTCTCGTACGTGACGTCCGCAACATGATTCCGACGGAAGACAAGCGTTGTGGTAGCCTACGGCTATTACAACATATGCTGAGTCGGACGCCATTTTGTAGCTTTAAGTTTCATTAATGTATTATGTATGTATGTATATGTAGTGTGTAGTTGCCACAAATAAAGATTATCTCTCTCTCTCTCTCTCTTGTGTATATAAAAATCTTCTGACACAATCCTGTAACTGACAGTCTTGCCAATCGGGGCACAGATCCATTATAAATAGGTCAAAGTAATTTGTTGTCTCCTGAACGAATAAACTCAGGCTCAAAATGTTTTTTGCATTGTATTATACGAGCTCTTATTATATTTTAAAGTTCAGCATGCACCTTGCGACGGCATAGCAATATAAAATAATTATAATAGTTCTAGATGAATGAAAATAATTATAAATAAACCGCCAAGTGCGAGTCGACTCGCACACGAGGGTTCCGTACCGTAAAAATCGGGCAACTTTTTCAAAGAACATCAAATTTTCACTTGTTCGGAGACCCCTTTAAATTTTCAACTCTATTTTATTTTTAGTATTGGTTGTTATAACAGTTGAAGTGTTACTTATTTATAGAAAGTTTTATGTGCCTACCTATTGTAGTTCAAGAGATACAGTCTTGACAAATTGAGACCAAAATTAGCCAAAAAAATCACGTTTGTTGTAGCCCCTTTAATTTTAATATTTATCAAATTATTATTATTTTGATATTTACTTATGGTTCATGAGATATACTCATGAACCAGAGGTAGACAGTTGAAATATTCATATAATGTGTATTTCTCTTGCCGCTATAACAACAAAAAATAAAAATAAAATAAATATCAAAACTAAAGGGGGATTCCACACAACAAACGTGATTTTTTTGGCTATTTTTGCTCTTAATTTGTCAAGGCTGTATTTCTTGAACTACAATAGGTACGTGCCAGACGGACGGATGGACAGTTCCGTTTTGACCCTTCGGGTACGGTACCCTAAAAAATAACTGACAGATGGTAGCTGATTTTTATCTGTTATACACATACAGGTAGCTGTTATAGATTTATACAGTTAGCCAATAACACCTACTCACAACTGACTTCAGCATGTCGCCTTATTTGTGCACACAATTATGTATACTCGTAGATCATATCATATCATCATCGAGATAGAATCCTATCTCGATGTCGTATATATATGTTTATTGATCGAAAGGTTGCATGTTTTCTGGTTAGTTAGGTAGTTAAGTTAATCTAGATTCTAGATGTTTCTCAAAATTAAAAATTATGATTATTTGTAAAGAAGCATTAGACAATATGAGCTATGCTACGGTGCTACGAGTCATTGCTACGTTGCTACGAGTCATTGCTGCGTTGTGGCTACGTTTTCTATGATTGAATGTTATGTGTGTATTTTGAAATGTAAATTATCAAAGTATTTGACTTGACTAAGTTTTCCTTGTGAGCCCATGGTATTGATAAATGCATTGGAATTGGAATTGAGTCATTGCTACGCTGCTACGAGCCAGGGCTACGGTGGTACTAGTCATTGCTACGTTGCTACGAGTCAGGGCTACGGTGCTACGAGTCATTGCTACGGTGCTACGAGTCAGGGCTATGGTGCTACGAGTCAAATTCAAATACAAAGTGCTTTATTTCCTTTCGACCTTACAGGACTCTTGGACACGTCACAAAATTCAAATTTTATAAGTAATACTAGGAAATAAAATGATCATTTTGATTTTTTGTTAACTTCAATCTTAATGAGAATAAGATAAGAAACAAGAAACGTTTACATTGTTCGGTTGTTAGTTTTCGAGTTGGAGCAAAACTTGTCCCAAGCTTTTTTATCCTCTAGATAATCTGATATTTTGTAGTATTTTGTAGTAAGTTTTTACAAAGGATATGTTAGACAATTTATTTGAATTTATTTATTGATAATAGTTTCAACACATTTGGTATTATTACTACAGATCCCAAAGATTAATGTAAATTCTTTGTATCCTATCACTCAAGTAATATGTAAGAAGATCCAAAGAGGTATCTCTTATTCCATAGTGATGTAGTTGCCTGATTAATGTTTCTTGGTGTACATACGCAATCGAATGCTTTTGACAAGTCGCAAAAAACAGCAACAGCGTCTTGCGACTTCTCCCAAGCATCAAAAATATGTGATACTAACTCAACACCGGCATCAGTAGTTGACCTGCCGCGAGTAAACCCGAATTGCTTACCATGTAGCAAGTCATTGTCATTGAAATGTCTAAGCAATTGATGTAAAAAAAGTTTTTCATAAAGCTGAATGTAGGCAGTACAGAACTTGGTCTAAAGTTAGTGGGATCCGACCTACTACCCGATTTAAACAGTGGAATTATTTTACTACATTTCATTAGATCAGGAAATACGCCACACTCAGTAGATTCATTGAATATAAAAGCTAGATCTGGTGCAATGGTATCAATTAATGGTTTAATAATTCTAACGGAAATGCCCTAGAGATCCTGACTAAAATTGTATTGTTTTTCATTATCCAGTTCATACAACTTATTATTATTAATTTGTTGAAGATTATTTTTCTTGAAACTTAGTTCAGATAATAGAAACAATATCAATGAATTTCTTTCAATTGTTTGCAACAGTCTGCAGTTAGCTTAATTGTTTCAATTGTAAATACTAGTTCTAATTTGATTTCATTATTTTATTATAATTTTCTTTAAATACCGTTGCCATTATGAATTTCTTGTTGAAAATATCAACGATGCGGCGCAGAGGCAAACGCATGCCAGCATTGGTACGACTGGAAGGCAAGTGGAAGAGGCATTGCCTGCGCGCCGCACTTAGCCGCAGTACCGAGCGAGGAACTAAGTACTTATCTCAGTTTGTTACCGAGCTACGGGCAATATAGTTGCCTAGATTGCCCGCAGATTAGATTTCTCTCCATCATCCGTGAGTACACAAATACAGAATAGAATATTGTTGGAGCGAAATTGCCGTAGTTTAAATCGCATGGTTTTGCGGAATTTATTTACGTTGCCTACCTACTGGCGATTGGTGCAAACAAAGACTTTAAGACTTTCAAGAAGGTAAATAAATGTGATATGTCCGCGTTTATTCCATATTCGCTTGCGTTCCTGGAACTTATGTTTTTTTACACTTTTGGACGATTTGGTGTGCTTTTATTTACCTACGTCTCCCGTGCTCTCCAAAGTGAATAAACCACTCCGTTACAGAGAAAAGAAGCCGATCTGCACAGAACTACGAGTAGGTATTTGCCTCGGTTAAACATTTCGTCATAGAGAAAAATTCACTATTTTATCGCATGTTTAATTTTATTTTTAAGTTATCGTGAGTTAACACCCATATGGCGATTCGACAGATAATATACCCTTTCTTACTTAGAACTGTGGATATACCTAGGCTTGACGACAAAGATTGTAGTTAGTAGCCTTTCTTTACAAATAAATACGTATAATATGTTCCTGCCAGATTGTAGAATCCACCCGTAGAATGGACATACGTTAGAAACAGAACACACCCTAAAACACTGCGCTGACCTCACAGAAAGGTACATATCTAGATACATTTCTGTTGCCGAGGTATTGATGTTTTAGCTTAAATTGTTTGCGATTTATAATTTTCTATTTCAAAGCCGTCTCGACATCACAACCTTTTAAATTTTTTAAAAGGTTCATAGTGCTGTAGGTCGGCGTTTATTTTGATTATTCGTGTTTAGGTACGAAGCCCTTATGGTCTCGCTCTGTCTGTACTTTTTTCCCTCTTGAACATCTCAGCAACTACAGCAGCTTAGGCGTGAAAAAGTAACAGACAGATAGAGTTCCTTTCGAATTATAATATAAGTATATATATTAGTATGGATGTGACATTTTGGATATTTAGCTGGATGTTTGTCACCAAAATGTCAAAATTGAACGGACGGAAATTCAGCATAGATTTATTAGCGTAACTTAAAAAAAACTTTCTCATCCAACATTATGTTGATGATGTTCGTGTGAACATCAAGAATGATGTCATCCTTTTTGTCTATCTTAGACGTTATAGGTAATGCAAAAATTGCAGGCAAAAACAACAAACTAACCAACAAAGTAACAGCACAATCGCTTGTCCACACAAGCTAAGCCTTGCGTGCCACCCCCACGTACACGTGGGCGTGGCACGCAAATCTTATCCACGTGTGCTGCTTTAAATCCTACACGAGTCTAAACGGCTGGCATTTCTCACTTCAAAGACGGTAGGTAACACGTGTGCCCATTGAAAGGAATCTTGCTATAGGTTTTGTAGGCAAATACAGACCGATCATGACCTTCATACTCGCGATGTGGTTGTTTAAGCTGACCTTATTTTGTCTTTCTTGCGAGGGGAAATTAACCATTCGAAATACAAAAAGTTTACAACTACTATAACGGCAAACGTACACCTAACTTCATTAAAGAAAAAATATTATCTAATACTAACGACGAAAAGTTAAATTGTCAATTAGAAAATACTACTACGATTTACAACAAAACTTATAATTTTATATTAATATTAGGTTGGGGAAAAAGTCTTTTCGCATTATAGTATGTATGAACTTGTAATAAAATCTCTTTGGCTATACTATTTGTATCTTGCTGGTTTTGGTATAATTAAAAGTTTAAATTTTAAAGAAGATTCAAATTATCCAAATTCCAATTAGGAAAATGTGTGATTTTTATTTGTTTTTCGTACTGTCAAGATGAGTGAATCTAATGAAGAAATTCGATACCTTTTAAAATTTTACTCCAAAAAAGGTACAAATGCAACGCAAGCCGCGAAAAAAATTTGCGATGTTTATGGACCTAGTGCAGCGTCTGTGAGAATAGCACAAATTTGGTTTAAGCGTTTTTAATCAGGAAATTTTGATGTCAAAGATGTACGTCTCTGGTCTATTACAAATAAAATGGATGCCATTTTTGAAAAAGGTGAGCAAGATTGGCATATCAGTAGTTACGACGTAGCTGAAGAACTGGGAATTGACCACAAAACAGTTTTGGCTCATTTGAAAAAAACTGGGTACACAAAAAAGCTCGATATTTGGGTACCTCACGAGCTCACTGAAAGAAACCTAATGAACCGTGTACTCATTTGTGATTCTTTATTACGACGTAATGGAACCATTTTTGAAGAAGCTGATAACTGGTGATGAAAAGTGGATTACGTACGACAAGAACGTGCGAAAAAGGTCGTGGTCAAAGGCCGGTCAGGCTTCACAGACTGTGGCGAAACCCGGGCTAACTCGCAACAAGGTGATGCTGTGTCTGTGGTGGGATTGGAAGGGAATTATTCATTATGAGCTGTTACCACCAGGCACCACCATCGATTCTGAACTCTACTGCGAACAACTGACGAGATTAAAGCAAAAAGTTGAGAGAAAGCGCCGGAATTAATCAACAGAAGGGGTGTGGTTTTTCATCATGATAACGCTAGACCTCACACATCTTTAGCCACTCAGCAAAAATTAAGAGAGTTTGACTGGGAGGTGTGAATGCATCCGCCGTATAGTCCTGACCTTGCACCTTCAGATTTTCGGTCACTTCGGAATTCTTTAGGCAGTGTCAGGTTAACATCACGAGAGGACTGCCAAAACCACTTGTCGCGGTATTTTGATCAGAAGCCCCAAAATTTCTATAGCAATGGGATCATGTCCCTACCAACAAGATGGCTAAAAGTTATCGAACAAAATGGTACCTACATACTTTAGTTAAATGTAAATAAACTATATAAAAAAATGTTTTGAATTTTCTTAAAAAATGCGAAGAAACTTTTTCCACAACCTATTACTATTCCCGCAAGTTTTATTACAACTATCTTAACTATAAGGTAAAACGAAAACAAGTACCAAATTAAACTCTAAAAATTAACGATCGTAACTTCATTTTAGGAATAGCCCTATATAACGTTATCAGTTCGCTCCATTCGCTGACGAACGCGCGTAGGTAGGTATTGTAATTTTGTTCGCACACCGGACAGCCGATCATTGTATCCCGCTTCTACTAGCTTTGCTTCCAAATGGTATTCACAACTATCTATCTATAGGTACATTCAGTTTATGACGTGATATTTCGGTGTGCTGTATTTATTAGCATAAGATAAGTGTGCGAGTTGACTTTATCTACCTACTCACGTAGGTAGATACAGTATTTATTTATTACTACACTTACCATAGAGACTGAGGCCACGGCTGAGGCATACGGACAAACCGATTTATGGTTTATGTTAGCTGTAGATTAATTATGTAAATAATGTTTAACATAAATGAATAAAAATAAATTTATAAATAAAATATTTAAACAGTTGAGCTAACTGCAGACTGTTGCAAACCATCTACAGGTAGCTCAACTGATCCATATCAATACCAGTCGGAAGCGTCCCAAAGACGCTGGCTGCATTGCCCCGCTGTATACCAATGCTGATGCGCTGCGCCAAGTACCCAGAGAGCCTCCGTAGGTACCCCAAGAACCTAGGGTCTCGACTCCAAGGGGAGCAAATGCGTAAACTCTGTCGAGACCTGCATATTTGCGTCTCTTGAGATCCTCGGCCAAATCTGCCGCCGCACCAGCCCTCACGGATGTAGAAAGTTAATCTTCCGGTTTCTCTGTGTTGACGGTTCGCTTTCTCTTTGCGATTTATGGTTACGTTTTTATTGAACAAAAGTTTTAAAGTTATTGAACACAGATATTTTAAAGTATTTCATATTTTAAAATCAAATGTTCTTTAAATTAATGTTAGTTCTCTATCTAATCAGCACACAAACATTCACAGCTGAACATGCCTCCCCAAACTGGAGAGGTTTTGCTATACGTCGTCTGTCAGGCATTGTCAACGCCATTAATTTGCGAACGAAGTAAAGGTGTTAAAAATCCACAGAAGAACCGGCCGCTCTTCCTCTGATAGGTAAGGTCCCCCAGTCGACTCTTACGACATTCTCGCTAGTTCCCTATTCAAAACTATTAATATCTCTTAGTATAATCCTGTCTACACTAAAGAGGTTAGGATATTACTTAGACAATACTTAAGCCCGTATTATGAAAGCTTGCTCAGTCATTGATCTACGCTTGAGTGACTTTTATGCCATAGAAAAGCGTTACTCAAGCATTGGTCGATGCATGAGCAAGCTTTCATAATACGGGCCTTAGGCAATATTGGCAAACAGCTGTCAGTCGTTGAACAGGTCAAGAGCGACATGCTGGCCGCGGCTTTGCACGTGCTTTTCAAGTAGCCTATGTCCGTCCCCGGGATACCATTTACCTCCCTGCCAATTATCGTAAGGATCCGTTCAGGCCTTTAGGCGTTAAAAGGTAACAGTCAAATAGACAGACTTTCGAATTTATAGTATCACCCACACTTCACGTCTCACCGGGTAACACTTCACTGTGCAGTAGTTCAACCAGTAGCAACTGAGAGACAACAATAGAGAAATTTTAGCCGTTTCAAAGATATCTGGGTTGGACTACATATATTTATGCAAGAAAATTTTTATACACTGCTGCTCAGGATGGAACGAACGATAGTTCCTCACTCAGAATGATGGAGTGTTATCAAAATCTGAACCTAGGCTACTAGAATCTGTAGGTGTTGTGATGATGCCGATTATTTTACCTTGTGGTTTATGAGCGTTACCTACTTAGTTATACATTTAATTCGGTTTACTGTGGAATCACGCGAAAACCACCCATCCTATGTTGACATTTGAAAGCCCTTTGCCTTGAAAGCCATTTTAATGGCCATTGTCATACAATTGTAAATTACGAAGGCCATTCAAACGGCTTTCAAACGTCATTGTGTGATGGGTGGTTTCTGCATAATTACACAGCTGGGACCCTATATTACCTCGAGTTGTATAAAGTATCGTTTTAAATAAAATAAGTATTAAAATACTCGTGTACTGGATAAATTAAAGGGATCGTTTCCCCAATTTTGCGTAAAACTTCAAGTTTAATTTTATATTTTTCTAATAATTGACTAATCTTGCATATTTCAATAAACAAACTTTGTTCAATTAAGTACTGTCCGCGCATACACTATACAAATAATTTCAGATAAAAAAATTTACTGCAACATATCTCCCATAGGTACAGCGACACCCGACACCGCCAAACGCCAACTTGACCCAGAAAAATGAATGGACGCAACAACGACATACCTACCTACATAGAGCAGTGTACGTAGAGGTTTATGTTGGTGATGTAATTTACCTCATAAGGATCAACATAATACCAGCGCTGAGTAGGTAATTTTTGATTTATCTACTCAGCATCATGCTGAACGAATGTACGGAATGTACGAATTGTACATTCCGTTGTTGGAAAATTGCGTTTCATCAGAAAATATTACGTACATTAAAAAATGTCTGACTTGATCTATCACTTCTTTTATCCAATTGCAAAATTCAAGTCTTCTAATATCATCACCTGCATGTAAGGCCTGCACCCAATGTCCATTCTTATAGCACTTGTATTTGTGTTTATTTAGGGTTCGTTTAATAGTCATACGTGAAATTTAAGGGATATCACGAGCTGCATCTGGTGTAGCTTCAAAATAGGTTAAAACGTTCCATGTTTTCATCACATATTCTTCTTTTTTTCTTTATTGGCTTTTTAAAACTTCCATGGGTCTTCAAATTGTAAACAATTTTTATAAATATCTTGCGAGTAGGTAAAATACGGGTCGGAAAACTTAGGTAGTAAAATAAATTAAAGGATATAAAAACAATGCATTTTATTCATTTTAGACATCATGTTTTGATAGTAATATTTACTACTTATAACCTACACAATCGATATTTAAATATAAATAGTGTTACTTTTATTTTTCAAAACGTCCGAGTTCGATTCCCAGGCTGAGTACAAGTTTTTTTTAAATTTATGAATGCAGTTTTTATTTTTACTAAGATCGATGACATGGTTCCTAAGAAGAGATCTTCGTATGTCTTATAGTTTCAGACTCTCCCATACTGACCGTTCTAAATGTGCCACCCTGTATACATATCTTACTGATAATCTATATAATGTCATACTGATAAATTTGTACCTAGTTTAGTTTTTTCCATAAATGTTTAGTAATTGTAATATAGTCAAAGTCAAAGTCAAAAACTCTTTATTTCCATAAATACAATAAATGTACACTTAGGTCAAATTCTTAATAATTAAACACTGACACGGAAATAAAGTGATATTTTTGATTTCAGTCGCTTCGGTATGTTGACTAAAGTAAAGAAGCGACGAAGAAACCTTTAGCCTGTTAATTGTTATTTTTCGAGTTGGAGCAAATCCCGTCGCAAGCTTTTTTATCCTCTAGATAATCTGATATTTTATAGTAGGCCTTTTTTTTATATCGTGTCGTGTCAAATAAATCTTTTTCATTTCATTCATTCATTTCATTTCATTTCAACGACACGTCTCGCTCACAGAGCTTGGTTTTGCGGAATAGCGAAACGGATTTCAGTAAGTGAAGTGTATTATATATACTTTTTATGGTTTTCTACGTGTTAACCTTTCTAACTATTCTTAGTTAAATTAAGAAGTTACTTTAATTGGTGAGATGGCCTTTTTAAACAAGGAAAATAACAATCAAATAATAGAAATAAATTAGAACTAGTATTTACAATTGAAACAATTATAAGCTAGCTGCAAACAATCTACAGGTAGCTCGACTGGTCCATATCAATACCAGTCGGAAGCGTCCCCAAGACGCTGGCTGCATTGTCCCGCTGTATGGCAATGCTGATGCGCTGCGCCAGATACCCGCCAGCTCTCGGGTCACATGGTGAGATTCTTCATAACTAAAGATTAAACTAATGGTACTTTTCTAGGTGTTACTCCTAAATATGGTACCTAATAGTGGTTATTTATGAAATATCTCTGAAAAGCATACGACCGTTAATTGCTGATTTTTTTATAAATAGCCTACCTATACCTATAAGGCTTTAGTACATAAATATATATGTAAAATGTTTATAAGTGGGGAGATTTATTCTGGAATAGTCCGATTTTGCAAATCTATCTGTGTAATATATAAAACGAGTCCCTAATTCCCTTGGTCATGGCATCACGCGTGTACGGCTGGACCGATTTCGGTAATTATATTTTTTTTGTTATTATTTTTAGGACCTCCTAACAATAAGAAACACATTCTTACGAAAGAAAAAAATAAAAAAGTTTCGTGTAAAATTTAAAAATTTAAGAAAACTTAACGACATTAATACCAATTCGAATTCAATATTCATAGCTAAGACAGGACAACGTCTGTGTGGTCAGCTAGTTCACTAATAGAAAGCTAAATTATCCCTGAGTGACATGGCTGTGTTTTATTCAAAAAGTGGGCGGGCCAGTCTGTTATAATGTAAAGGTTTAATAAGCTTTATTGTTCCGTAAATCTAGATTTTATTCAGACCTCCTACGCCTCGAGGGGAGGTAAGCGTGTACGGATAGGAGGCGTGATTGGGCGTGGTATTGCATCCACTTTGATTCTATAAAATGAATTAGTCCAGCCTGGGATTGGTCTCAGGTGCTTATCTACAGAATATGTAATAGCTACAGTGTCTAATAGGTATTCTTGTTTTTATTTTGTACTAGATTTTACCCGCGGCTTCGCACGCGCTTTTCAAGTAGCCTAAGATAACTGCCAAATTTCATTGAGATCCGTTCAGTCGTTTAGGAGTGAAAAGGTAGCAGAATGACAGACAGACAGGTAGAAAGACAGAGCTACATTGGAATTTTTTATATGAGTATAGATTCACACGAGTATTTGAATACTTCTTTATTTAAAAAGTTTTAGCTGTTTGGATACTTTATACGACTCGAGGTAATAAAGAGTCCTAGGTCTAAATAAATGCATACCTAACTATTATATTTATTTATTTCAAAAAGTATATTACAGGGGCACCTAATGCAATCTTGCACCGAATCCTTTCAGACTAACGTCAGCCGTCTGATTATCCTTCAGATCCATTGCTCTACTGTCGCTAATCAACCTTCGGAAAGCTTCGGAAGTATTCGGAGGTATAACACGTCACAACTTTATACTACACTCGGCATGACGACTCACTCCGATCAAGTACCTAGTATGATGGGAATTCGTACGATTAGGAATATTATAGGACAGTATGAAGGCCACGGGTGTTGAGTTTTCACGTTAGTTTAACCTCATAAAAAAATCAAATTATAACTAACTAACGTTTGAATAAACATAAATTTCATTAAATAAAACAAAAATATAGAGTTAAAAAGAAAAACAGATATAATTTTTTTAATGAAGTTTACATACATTAAAAACAATTGCCAAAGAGTATGTTTTGGAGACGAAACAACAAAACTTCATTCAATAAAATAAAAATAAAAAGTTTTACTAAAAAAACAAAAAAACGTTCAGAGAAATCTACATTTTTGATTGCAATTCACACACATTAAAAACAGTTGCCGAAGAGTAGTATTTGATTAGTTTTGGAGACGAAACAGTGACTATTGGATGTGGGCGGGATATCGATCGACGCGGGCCTTGCGCTGCCTGTGTGCGTGCTTCGTGGCCGTCGCGGCGGGCCGCCCGCTCTGCTTCGACTCGACGCTCAACAGCGCAGACGGCATCCGCACTCCGCAAGTACGGCCGCCTCGGTATCACTATGAAGTCGCTATTCGCGCTACTCGTCCTTACTGCGTGTGCCATCGCACACAATGGTAACTAATTTTCAACTTTTCTTGCAAGCGACACATGTTTTTAATGCTCGATCCTTCTTATCGCGGCAGATAAGGGTTTCCGTTTATTTGTCAGTATCGCAACTAACTTTGATATTTTATGACGTCCGAGAATATGCCATCAAAAATTTAAGCTATTTAATATTTATTCGTTTAATAATAAAACCAAATAATTATTACAATGTTGAGAAGAGTAGGTATCTTGAAAAAAGTGTGACCGCAAAAGTGCATGCAACGCAAGTGCCACCTGTTACGCGCAACTTGTTCTACGGGGCGTTCATTACCACCTACGCGCCCCAGAAATGAGGACCGATTATATTTCAACTAACTACCCTACCATTAGGTAGGTACATTCAAATTCACCGAAGGTACCGAACGAATTATTCAACAGATTTTCTTCTATGTTGTTGAAATAAACACAGGAATGTCAGGTATGAATTTTATTGTAAACCTATAAAATTGATTTCAAAAATAAAATATTATTGGTTGATAATTTCAAGTTCTAAACATTCTTTATTACGAAAACCCAAAAAATTATACGATTACTTTTATAGTATTGTTTCGGCAAAAGATTATGTTAAATTAAATTTAAAATAAAAAAAACCTCTACGTAAACCGTAGGCTCAATTAAAGTATTATAAAGCTGGCGTTGTCATAATATAACGCCAAAAAAGCAATTTACTGCAGCTCGCTGTTATGTGCTAAATTTGTCTGATTAGTCGTAGGAAACTAATTCGTGCTAGCTAATCCGCAATCAAACATGCCCTAATAAATAATACTGCTAATAAATGGGATAATTCACTATAATAATGTAATAATAATAATAATTCGTTTATTATGGAACAAAAACAATGGATACATGGTTATAAAATGGAAACGTTGCCATCTGCAGAAGTTTTAAAAACTGTGTCGCAGATGACAACGCCCTACTCCGAAATTAAAGTGGAAAGAGTTCCAAAAACGTGAAATTACTAAGTATAGTGAGGCGAGCTACCTATTTACTACGTACTTATATACACAGAATAATAAAGATACCTAACAATTTAGTTTATAAAAAAAGGAAACAAACAAATCAACCAAACATTAAAAGCTTATTTAGTTACTATTTAGATTTTTATATTCTTAGTCAGCCCGTCTCTGTTTGGAAAAATGTGTGTGTGTGAGGATGTGAGGGTAGGTGCATCTGAGTGAGTGTGTATGTGGTGCTCCTGAAGACACCTGTCTCTTAAGAGTCCGCGTTTATTCGCAATGGAAATGGTGAATAAATATGATAGACGAGCATACTCACAGTTATGTATTCGCAGTAGGAGCTCAAGGCACAATTGTGTACCTCAATTTTGAATGTGCTTAAATTAATATTGAAAGCCTTAATTAAAAAAGACAAGATAGAAAACAAAACAAGGAACTTAGGAATATATATGTATAAGAATAGCTAAATTAAGAAATTGATTTAGTAAATGATCATGGTTAGACTCAAATAAAAACAATAAACAATTATAAATGGTGTAAAAATGGGCATTGTCTGTCATAATTCTATTAATTATAATACAATTCTAAATAAATAATATCACAGTGTATGTAATAGCTAATAAGCTTATAAATAAATAATATAATAAAATCAGTTTAAGGCATAAAAATACCCAAATCGCATACAAAAATACAGTGCACAATATAGAAAAAATATAAAATAATAAAAAATAATCCGCCAAGAGTCGACTTGCACACGAAGGGTTCCGAACCGTAAAAATCAATCGCAAAATATTTTCAAAGAACATCAAATATTCACTTGTTTCATCAAATTTTCACTTTTAACTTTATTTTATTTTTAGTATTTGTTGTTGTACTGTTGAAGTGTTACTTAATTATAGAAAGTTTAATGTGTCTACCTATTGTAGCTCAAGAGATAAAGCCTTGACAAATTAAGCACAAATAGCCTAAAAAATCACGTTTGTTGTATGGGAGCTCCCTTTTATTTTGATATTTATTTAATTTTTATTATATGTTGTTATAGCGGCAAAAGAAATACACATTATCTGAAAATTTCAACTGTCTACCATTACGGTTCATGAGATATAGCCACGTAACAGACGGACAGACGGATGGACGGACAGCGGAAGCTTTGTAATAGGGTTCCGTTTTCACCCTTCGGGTACGGTACCCTAAAAAATATTAAAACTAACATAGGTAAGACCTACCTATTTTTTATTTCCGTCCATATGGACAGAAATCCAGTGACTATATATGGGATTGGCTTACACGACTTATAAGGGCACCCAATGTCATCATAGCGCGAATTAGCTCACATTTGCGTATTCGCGTTGCATTATAGGGCGTTTTCTGATTTTCGTGTATATGCATTAACTGATGGTCATCACCATAAGCCTTTTTTTGTTCAGTTACCCTTTATCCACGTATCTTAGAAAGTAAGTAAACAACTCATTGTATATAAAAACCACGCTAAAAACCGATTCTTAGACGCCTCTAGTAAAATACATAAAAGTAAGAAGTCAACGTCGACGGTAGTGTCAGGATACATCCCCAAACTCTTAATACCTCTAGCGTGTGTGAATCTACAATTTTGCTAAGAACCTTTGAAAAGTTCCTTCGATGTAAAACAGAGTTTCGTTCATTGTAATCCTCCATAATTGCCTATACCCAGTGCATTATCAAGTTTCAAATTACTTAATCACTTTATAAATAGTTTTATTTAGACATAATAAACTCAAATAATAAGATGGGAAACCTTTATTAATAAACAAAATTACAATCAATAGAAAAAATAGAACTAGTATTTACAATTGAAACAATTGAGCTAACTGCAGACAATCACAACAATCTACAGGTAGATCAACTGATCCATATCAATACCAGTCGGAAGCGTCCCCAAGACGCTGGCTGCAAGATGGGTACTTAAATGTTAACACACAACTTTATCCAATTTTAACTCAGGTGTTATTAAGTTGAATTTAAAAAAATCCTGAATGATTATCCTTCTTTTTAGACCACGGTACAAGATTGAAACTTTAATACTAATTTAAGCCTAACGTTGGTGATTTTATGAATAATCTAGAAATAAATGTCCAGTTGTTTTGCATTCTTAAAACGTACATTAACAGTCTACTGCTGACCGCAGGCATATTGTTTTCTTGGTCATCTAGAAACACCATCTAAAAACACCTGAAACTTAATGTGAGTAGGTTCCTATTCACATTGTTTCACTGGTTAAAAATTTACAAGGAACCAAAACCACCCCCCTTTTCACTCCCTTTGGGATAGAATTGGCCTTCTATCCCAAAGGGAGACTTTTGACGATAGCTGTCCTCAAGGTTTCAGTAGTTTAGGCTCTGCGTTGCTGCTAATAATGGCGAGTTCTTTTAATTTCAGTTGAGCTACCTGTAGATTGTTTGCAACAGTCTGCAGTTAGCTTAATTGTTTCAATTGTAAATACTAGTTCTAATTAATAAGTAAAGTAATAGTTTTTATTATTGAATTGTAATTTTCTTAGTCAATAAAAATTTAAACCTGCATAGAGGCAATTAAAATGAAAACTATCCGACTGACGTCTGATGGTAACGAAAATAAAATAATGTTGTTTGTATTCAATCAAATGAGAACTATTAACTGAAGAATAAAGCAAGCAGAACCATTTAGAGTTTACAAAAACAAAACGGCTCAAACTTAAATTATTTTACTAGCTTTATTTCTGCTTTACAATACTTTCCAAACCGGCATTCCTGATGTTTTCGTTGAACGTCTTGATTTCTTTCCGTCTACAACACAGAGCACTATAATATATATAAATATTCTTCGTTAAGTTCGGATAAAATATAATGACCTACTTCCGTGGTAGGCTATGTAGCAAACATTAGTAGGATCGTTTTATCTTGAAAAGAAGCAATCGTTGCATGTAGCCGGTTTTCACAAGCTGACTTTGCGGTATACACTGGTACTCAAAACTTTAATAGCGGTAGCCACGATTTGTCACAATAGCTGTTTCGTCACTTATGACGTCTCTTTGTGCATCTTTGATGGCGGCTCCGAAAATGTTTTATATTATCATCCGATTGATTCATTAGGCGCCCGCATGGGCACTTTATTTTAAGCAACTATGAGCCATCTCTGGTCATAGGGAAGTTACTTCTATAAGTTAGGCTCAGCAACATGCAGAGCTTCTTGGCTACTCCGGGAAAGTCACCATTAGTAATATATGTGCCAAGCAGCATTGCTGTTTTTCTTATATAAATGTTGTTGCAGCTCGCGTATTCGTCATATTAATTCCTACTTTACGTGTTATAAGACTAGGTACTAAATTTGAATAAAAAATTATATCGAAACAAGCCAACTTACGGGCGTAAGCTTCATAGCGAATACACTATTTTGGGAAAAAGTCGTCTCTATTATAGATGCCAACGTCAAATCTTAGCACTTTATTTTTCTGCCGCGTAGAAGCATACTACAATTACTAAACGGGATTTTCAAAATGTTTTTCCTATTAATCAGGAGATCGCACGTCAAGAAATCTGCATGTCCGTAGAGTTCGAAATGGACCTCGGTCCCTAATAAGTGATGAATTAGCTGACTTGATAGAGTCTGACCCGATAGGACATGTGGCTATGAATTATCGAGTCCCGAACTACTTGTCTGCGTACCTGAAGGACCGCGGTCGCATTCCCTACGCCCCACAAAAGGCCCCTGAATTAAGCATGCTGAACGAGGTAAGCATTAATGATAAAACATCATTTTCTTGCCCTGTTCCCACATAAACGGGGTCGATACATCATGTTTTCTTTTTCCATTCACTTCTATTAGCATCCTATACTCAATCCTTTTAAACTCAATAATGATAAGTAAATTGCTATTGGATCAAAACACAAAATATTCACGATGGAGCGTAATTGAAAAGTATGGGTTTTAATAATTATTGCGTTTTACAAAGAATAAAGCTAGCGGGGAAATAGTTTACAGACAAAATCGTAAACCATTTTATATTGACTCAAACTCACTTGTTCCTTTGGAGCATTTATATATTCATAATACCAAAGAAGATCCGTCAAGTGCGAGTGTGACGCGCGAGGGGTTGAACTTTTGTCAATTAAACAAATGTTATGGTTAACAGACTTATCTATCTTTCTTTTTTTCTTTTTGACCATTTCTCTTCAAACTGTTCTACTTATGCTTCGCTATATTTTTCCTGTTTACCTAGGTACCTACTACGAATAAATAATAAGTCAGGAAGCCTAATTTAGAACAAATTCCAAACAAAAAGTGGCCCTACTTCAAACCAAAACAACGTATGATTCAAAACACGAATCTCTTTCAAAGTTACAAAGAGACATTCTTCGTGATTGGTTAAAATACAGTACGAATGGAGGGATTGGCTGGCGCTTGCTGAACAAAGGAAGGGATTGGGTCGCGCGCATGATGTTATGTCTGCCATGACAGCTGAGTCATAGTGGCGTGGACGATGTATGCAATAAGTAGATCGGACCAAGTCAATAATAGAACAATATTATTGTACGTTGTTTATTATTATATTTTTTTGGTTACTTTTTACAATTCAATCAAATAATATCAAATACCAAGTGCTTTATATTTTCATTAAAATGAATAGAGCATACTCTGCTGGTTTTCACAGGCATCCAGTCATTCTCTTGTCTTTCTAGCTTAACTGCAATCCACTTATTTTGGCGAATAGGATCGGCAGGGAAACTAAAAGATAACCAAACAAGCAAAATACATACAATGTGTGTTATAAAAATATCTAAACTTATAGATTTCCATTTCAATATTTCATCAAGAAGAAAAAAATACAAATATAATAAAAAAAATAAGTCAGTCAGTAATAGACTGACTTCATATGGCATAGTATTGACCATCTCGGTTTGACTACATATTTGATCATCTTTGAATAAAATTATTATTTTGCTACTAGGTACTTACTAGTGAAAAGTGATCCCTGGACATTTAAATCTTGTTTGGCTCCTGCACCACTACACAACCCATGCTGGCATAATGATTTACAGCTAGTTCGCAATGATAAATTCGAAAAAGTTTGTGAAGATATGACGTGTGCTCTAACATGAAAAATGTCCGATTGATGACGCGCTGAACACTACTTTTAAGCCCCGCCCACTTGCACACGACTATTGGTTGGTCATTTTTGTACCGCAGTTACATTTCCTGACTTATTATTTATTCGTAGGGTACATATTAATCTGGTCCAATAGGTCCAATTCTGTACATTAAAGATATTGTGTATTTTTATTTGGAGGGCGCTTTGTTATCGGTACTGAAGCCAAAACTGTAAATTGTTGTTGTTGGGTTTTTTTCAATTATTTTTTCTATCTGTCTGTGACTTGACCGTGCATCACGCCGAAACTATTGAATTAATTCAAAAGAAACTTGGCATGAGTTCATACTACGAGGGAGGACATAGGCGACTTTTTATCTTGGAATTCAGTACGGTTTCCCTAGGAGAGGGGATGCAAGTCAAATTCCTTGACCACGCATCACGCTGAAACTACTGAATGATTTCATTTGAAACTTGGCATGATTTGAGTTCATACTATGAGGCCTTCCTCATAGTATGAACTCAAAATAAAAAGTATACTATATCCTTATATAGTATACTTTTTATCCCGGAATTCAGTAGGTAGGTACGGTTCCATTGAAAGAGGGAATGAAAGTTAAAATAAGTACTTAGTTGTATGTAATTCATTATAATACGCGTCGTCCGATTAAAAAGAAAATCTTCCAAGACGCATCCATTAGTTAGATACCTACCCAATAGCTACCTATTTCAGGCAAAGTATAGTGTACAAATGGTCCATGCAATCTTCATGAACATGATGTTTGGTGATTCCATTCAGCTGTCCATGACTGTACCACCGACATATTTATTTTTCCCGTACTAGGTACAGTTAACAGTACCACCGAAGTTTTTTCATTTAGAAACTGCTGAAAAAACAATTGTGGTGGTCCAGTCAACTGGACCAGGGGCCTAATTCTGCTATACAATTGCTTCACTATGACAATCGTATTGTAGAAAAATCGTCACGTCTTTAGATTAATGAAACTCCAGATATTGCGTGCGGTGCTATTTGCACGGAAAGATAAATAATTAGTTTCAAACATGACACTGTAACGCGCGTCCCTCCATCTGTATTCATCATCATTTCTTTTATCTAAGGTAGAATACCAAAGCGTGTCATTCTGTGACGATACCACTGTCCTAGTGAAGCGATTAGTTTAGCAGAATAGGGCCCTAGCTGAACGGAACCACGAGTTAGAAGCGAAACCGATCATATTTTGATTTCTCAGTTTAAGACGCTTCTTGACACTGACATAGGCCGAGTCGTAGCTAAAAGTCGTGTAGATAAAGAATGGGATTGAAGATGACAGCATGACAGCATGCTATCCCGCGTAGATCTTACACTACACGATTTATACACTAGTTATACATCTAGGTAGGTAGGTACCTAAATTTACTTATAGGTAAATTTAGGTACCTACTTTTAAAGTGTAACAGGTCCGATTCTGCACATTAAATATTTTTTTGCACTTCTACTACTAATTGTGATCAAATGTAAATAACTAATTAGTCGGCAGGTATGGCACTCGCGAACGAAGTCGCGGTTACAGCTAGTCATAAATATATGTCTACAAGCGGTAGGTACATTTTAAATATATTGCTATGGAAACTTCAAGATCTTTTTTTCGGTCTTTTTCAAAGTAATTCAATTACCTAATAATTCTAGAAAATTTTCAAAAACTTTTGAATTTATAAGTCAATAGCTTTTTTTAATATCTAATACTAATATATAAGGTACTAGCTGCTGCCCGCGGCTTCGCGACACGCTTTTTTCCGGAATAAAAGGTAGCTTATGTCCGGCCCCGGGATACCATCTACCTCGCTGCCAAATTTCACCGAGATCCGTTCAGCCGTTCTTGAGTTATAAATAGTGTAACTAACACGACTTTCTTTTATATAATATATAGATAGATTATTTGACTTTGCAACATTGTATAATTTTGCCTAGTAACATTTGCAATTTTGTTAATTTTTTAATTTTTAATGCAATTTTTTTAACAATAATATAATTCTGGACAACCAACACAGCATCACCTAGCCCCAAGCTAAGCAGAGCTTGTGTTATGGGTACTAGATGAATGATACGAGTATACTTAATATAATACACTACATAGATAGATATTTTTTATTATACGTAGAAAATCATCATCATCATCATCATCATCATCAACCTCTCTTAGTCCACTGCTGGACATAGGCCTCCCCCAATGAGCGCCATAGCGCTCTGTCTTCAGCTTGCCGCATCCAGCATCTGCCTGCAGTCTTTCGCAGATCGTCATCCCACCTGGCCGGAGGGCATCCTACACTACGTTTACCGAGTCGCGGTCTCCACTCGAGAACACGTTTACCCCAGCGGTTGTCGGTTCTTCGCGAGATATGGCCAGCCCACTGCCACTTCTGCTTGCTAATTCTCTGAGCTATGTCGATAACTTTGGTTCTTTGTCGGATGTATTCGTTACGAATCCTATCCTTCAGAGAAACTCCGAGCACAGCTCTTTCCATAGCTCGCTGAGCGACTTTGAACTGGTGGACCAGCCCTACCGTGAGTGTCCACATCTCAGCTCCGTAGGTCATAACGGGTAGGACGCACTGCTTGAAAACTTTCGTTTTCAAGCATTGCGGTATGGATGACGAGAAGACTCGACGTAGTTTCCCGAACGCTGCCCAGCCTAGCTGAATCCTCGTTCGTAGAAAACACCCAGAAGTAATTAAATATAAACACTACCTATTTTAAAAATCGATTTTAACGTTGTACTTTGTTGCGCGTGACCTTGGATCGTAGCGCAGGCCCTGAAGGCTCTCTCGCAACTCGCCGCCGCCGCCGTCGCCGCGCCGCCGTAAAAGTGGGGCGCGAATGCATTCGCCAGCCGGCAAGCGAGCAGACACCTTCTGAGCCTCAAGGCGAAACTACGCTTCTCAGAATGGAATAGATTCAAACAGTGGAAACTGGTGGATCAGAGTGTACAAAAAAGTGGAAACTGATCCATTAGTGCATCAGAGTGGAATGGAGCCGCTTTCCTTGTATTAAAATAACGAACACTTACCTACCTAAATTCAAACAGAACGTTCGTTACTATGATAGGACTGACATACTTTACATAGTAAAAGTCCTTAACAATAATAATTTTTTTTTTTTTTTTTTTTTTAAACGGCAATGGCCTTTATTTACAAAGAAAATTACAATCAAATTATAACTAGTATTTACAATTGAAACAATTAAGCTAACTGCAGACTGTTGCAAACAATCTACAGGTAGCTCAACTGATCCATATCAATACCAGTCGGAAGCGTCCCCAAGACGCTGGCTGCATTGCCCCGCTGTATGGCAATGCTGATGCGCTGCGCCAGATATCCGCCAGCTCTCACAATAATAATAAAATAGATTAAAAAAAAATCTAGTAGGTAGGTTCTTAGCTAAATAGCTACTCAATATTTGATACTAAAGTGTTTGTGGTCTTCCCAATATTGGGTAAGCTCAACAGCTAATTTTAAAACTGTGCAGAAGCGTCCATTCTTTCTATGCACTTAAAAACGCCGCTTCTTATTTATCTTTGCCTTGGGGAAGCTTCTAGTCTTTTCGGGATACTCTACAACCCTTAGGCTTCCCCTATGAACCGCTTACGCTGGCGTGTCCCTAATCCTGGGTCTGGATTTACAAGAACACCCTACCTACTGAACAACACTGCGGGATAGGACTGTAGCACTGTATATAAGCTACACGTTTCTCGCCAATTTATACCTCGACGCACAATCACGACAGGAATTGGGGGCGCCCTATTCCTGTCGCTGATTCGCGTACTGGAAGGAAGGGATTGTCCTGGAGGAGAGTTCGGTTACCAAATAATTTAATCTAAATACCGTTTGACCCGGCCGATCTGCAAACCTTTCTTATTTAATTAAATATATTTCTTGTAAATTGTATCGATTCCTTTTTTTTTTCTTTTTTTTTTTTTTTACTCCTAGGCAGGTCAGGCTAGGTGATAGTCCCATTCGAATTGGTCTCACAATTTGTTCAGATAATTTCATTAAGGTATATTTTACATATGTTTTTTTCTTTAAGTCTAAAAAAAAGTCAAAATATCATTATAAATGTTTCGTGCCTGTGTGCAACAGGCACGAAACATTTATAATTACTTTTTATTTCCAATTCACACCTACCTATGGTAGTAGCTGAAATATTCAAGGGGAAAAGTAGGACGGGTAGAGCAAGAACTTATGAGTTTCGTTCTCAAACGAAACTCTAATAAGCAATATTTTTAATCTACTTCACCATGGATAATTAATCTATCATTATAGGCCGTCGCTATAGTATGACCAGAATTAAAATTTAAGTTTAGTATATTAAACCATTATGTTTACTAGAGGGTTATAAATAATAAGCACTAGACAGCAAAACCTCATGAAACAAAGAATTTGACAAGTTACCAATAATATCGTGTAAAGTTATTTAGAAGTCTTAAGTTGATTATACTAACGCAATCGTATTTAAAGGTTTCGATCTCGTGTGTTCGAAACCCTTATGGTCTCGCTCTGTCTATCCATTTTTCCATCTTGAATATCTCAGAAACCTCCGCAGCTTGAAATTTAAAATGATATTACATATCGCGCGCCTGCATAGAGAAAAAAATTTTTAAGATGATAATGTTAAATTTGATTAGAAATTGTGATGTCATATTCGAATGAAACAAGGTTTGTAAATTTCAAAACAGTTTTAAAATATTTGTAGGATTCATACTTTTTCATAAATTTAAAAAAAAATCGAAAAATGGAGCACCCCTATCTCCGAAGTTTACGTTGCGATCCATCTAAAACGTAGTAGCGTTTGTAGATATGGATCTATATTTAACAGGAAAAATATAGAGAAGTCTGTAAGTAGAACATTTGTCAAAGAGAGGGGAATAATTTTCGAAAGGGAGCCTCCCTTTCGAAAATTCTCGCCACCTCGCCGAGTGGCGTATCTAATGAAAGTTATCGGTTTTTACATCTTAAAACAGTTCTTGAAATTTCTGTAGGTTTCAGACATTTCGAAATATTTTGAAAAAAGTCGATATATTGACCTCTGAAGTTTGGAGAGCAATCCATCTAAAATGTATGTAGATATGGATCTATAATTCACAGGGAAAATATAGACAAGTCTGAGTAGAACAGTTGTTTAAAAATGGTCAAAAAAAAAAGGGAATCATTTTCAAAAGCGCGGCTAGTTCACCGATTGGGGTATCAAATGAAAGGTATCGGTTAGTATCTCATCTCAAAACAGTTTTTGAAATTTCTGTAGGTTTCAAACCCATTGTTTTTTTTAAACCATATCCCCCTAATCTCCGAAGTTTGCAAAGCTTTTTATTGAATTTTGACAAGTTTTTTTCTGTTTTAGGTACCAGCTGGAGAATTCGCACAGAAGTCTCTAGCTAGATACTTCACATAGAAGTCTCTATTTAACCATACTAATATTATAGATTCGAAAGTAACTCGGTCTATCTGTATATCAGCTTGTCTGTCTGTATGTCACCGTTTCACGCCTAAACGGCTTGACGGATCTTAGTAAATTTTGGCAGGGAGATAGGTGGTATCGTGGGGACGGACATAGGCTACTTTTTATCTAGGAAAGAGCGTGCGAAGCTGCGGGAAACAGCTAGTAGTACATATTTGTATACAATACAAACGTCCGACACCCTCAGAGCGCGAGTTACACATGCACTTGACTGATCTTGTTTTAAAATATTGAACCAGTCTGTAGTTATCAATGTATTTCTTTCGTACATGCCGTCTATCTATGTATGTAGTCTATTCCACTATATATGTATATAGTATCGCCAGCCAGCTTAGACACAGTTTGCCGACTCCGCCCAAAACCCCGCGGCATGTCAGCGGCTTCAACAGTGTTTTGTCCATTTGACAAAACACTGTAATGTCGGCGGTCAGCAATATTCATACACCGAAAATTTGCCAAAAGCAGAGAATATTATAATTATACTATATACCTGGGTAGTAATGTAGCCGACACCAACATACCAAGCTGTGTCGGCGGCGCTGGCGGGTTTGTTGTATAATCTTCCTCAACAGCCTTTATTTGTCCACCCACAGCTGGACGCAGGCCTCCCCTTGATAAGCGACTTTATATAGTCTTAACCACAGTTTATTATCCGTACAGGCAATCCAGCGAATTGGCCTATTGCCTGAAAAATCTCCAATTCTATACAAACCCGGATCGGGGACGCCCTTGCAGAGTATATCAGGAACTGCCGGGCGTAATAGGCATCCCAGCGCAGACTACAAAGACCCAGCGAAGCCATCGCCCTCGAACATATATATAAAAGACGGAGGTGTACGGAAGCCCCCAATAATATCCAGTAGGTTTTTGGAGACTACAAACCTGGGGCAAGCTCGCTACTTCGAAGATAAGCAGAAAGAAAGAAAGATATTCGCTTGGACACCAATGGATAAAGAATATTTTTCAACAACCGAAACTTTGTATTCGAGTAAGTTAACACAGTAACCATCTAAAGGCACAGAAAATTTTCATATACTTAGTGTGTACTATCTCGGTTCCTCTAGCCATAAGCATAAGCTAAACCAAATTTGTGTAGCCTGGATAGCTGACAAATTCCTGACAACGAATTAGGTTACCTACACAGAATCGGTATGCACTAGGATTGTAAGGAATGCATGAATAATGGCCGTTAGTTACCAAATCTACGCGCAATTAAAGCCATTTTGAAATATTTAAGTAAGGCGTTACAGGTACATATAAAACTTCATTATCATCATCATCATCACTACCCTATCTTAGTCCACTGCTGGACCAAGGCCTCCCCTAATGAGCGCCATAGTGCCCTGTCCTCAGCTTGCCGCATCCAGCATCTGCCTACAGTATTTCGCAGATCGTCATCCTACCTGGCCGGAGGACGTCCTATACTACGTTTGCCGAGTCGCAGTCTCCACTCGAAAACAGTTTACCCTAGCGGTTGTCGGGCGAATTATAGCCGGCCCACTGCCACTTCAGCTTGCTTATTCTCTAAGCTATGTCGATAGCTTTGATTCTCTGTAGTGTATTCGTTACGAATCCTATCCTTCAGAGAAACTCCGGGTTTAGCTCTTTCCATAGCTCGCTGAGCGACTTTAAACCGTTGGACCAGCCCCACCGTGAGTGTCCACGTCTCAGCTCCGGCACGGGTTGAAAACTTTAGTTTTTAAGCTTTGCGGTATGGATAACATATAAAACTTACTTGCATTCAATAATTTGTAACTAAAACATTGATTTCAGATAACACAAGCAAAAGTACCTCTGAGACAGCGGACTTCGACCGGCATATCCGCCAGAATCCTAACCTTAGCCGCGATAAAACACTAGTCGCTGGTGATCTGGAAAAATTACGCAAAGGGCTGTAAGTACAATATTCTAACCTGCATCATTTTTAGTCTTAGAAGGTGGACAAAGCAACCTTACCGCTTTCTTAAATATAATCTCAGATAACTGATCGATAATGGGTAAGAAACAATCGAAATAATTGAATTTAACGAATTGTTTGTAAAGATTTGCCACCCTTTACTTCAAACTTTAGTTTGTTTTCAATTTGATGGTGAACTCTGATAAAAAAAATATAAGTAAATTGATCAGATCACTTAAAAATGTCACAAGTTCAACAATGAATAAACCTACTTGTCTGGTGAAAGAAAAAAAAACATTATTGTTTTATCAATTGGGCAACGTGGCCCAATTGATAAAACATTAATGTTTTTTTTTACTCTTACGGTATCTTGCGGTCGGCCGCATAATAGATACTTTAAATATTTAGGTGTACAGGCTTGGTTTTTATAAATAGAGGTGGTTTTTAAAACTTAGTTTATAGTAGGTTTGTTTTTATTAAGGTCGTGTTCTGTTAGAGGATTTTTGTTTTTTATTTTAGAATATTAAATGGGAGATTAACGCCTGAACACTCAAACGCAACTCAATTAAGCGCGTCTTAACTCGTGATTTTTTGACAGTTTTAAATGAAAAAGTGTCAAAAATTTGTCACTTAAGACGTGCTTAAATCTGAGTTGCGTTTGAGTATTCGGGCGTTAGTGTTTTCAGTACGTATCCTTTCAGTAGGTTATTATAAAGCCTTTAGTTCACATTTATACTGGTTATTTTCAGTTACGTTGTGTCCTTGTGTGAAAAATCCTATGGCCTTCAACCATTGGCCGAGATTTGGTTATTTATTGTCATGTGACTACAAATGTTGTACCTACTAGCTTGAATGGTTAATCTTAAAATGAGTAATTAAACTATTATACACAAATCGGATATTTTAAAAATTTTGAATGTATTTAGACTACCCATTTTATTAAATTGTATGTATATGTATACATACCTGTTTATCTACTGAGTTATTATATTTTATCATTATATTATTTAAGTTGGTGCTTATTCATAATAAGTAATAATATTATTTACTTTATCGAACTTAATCGAGAAACAGTTTAGCTTTAAAATATTGTAAAAATTAGAATATTATGCGAATAGCGTTAAAGTTCAGACCAAATCTTTTTAATAATTTACAGGGCAAATCACCGAATGCGTATACCGGTATCCCTATTACCATCGAACTTGAATTGGTTAAAAATTAGCCCAGCAATTAACGGAAAGTAAGAAAACCTATATCTAAATAATAAGACTACACCCTGTTTGTTGAAACCCTTAGTGAGCATTTTTAGCATGGACCATTAGTGGTTCCTCGGAGATCTCGAAACAGCCTATCACAATGTGTTGAAGTAAACAATTAGATGAAAACTGCAATGTGTTCAACACAGCCGCGCACTGAAATACCTAAGCGACGATTAGTTGAATTATATATTGAGAGCACATCATCAGCTGGTCGATCGACCCAGTAGCATTTTTAATTTATTTCATACATCTTAGTTTATCTAATAAGAGTATTTATATTCTTATAACCCGTATCTATCTATGTATCTATCTTTTATGTATCTATAGTATTTATGTAAGCCATACCTACATTTTGTTAATTTTTAGGTTTTCAAGATCGCATTCGAAACCCTTATGGTCTTGGTTTGTCCTTTTCCCCATCTTTAATATCTCAGCATCTACCGCAGCTATCAACTTGAAATTTAAAATGATAACACATTTTGTTCGGATCTATATTTTACAGGATACATTTAGAGAACTCTGTGACACTTTTTAAAAATGGTCAAAAGGGGGGGGAATCATTTCCGAAAGCGGGGACTAGCTCACCGAGTGGGCCAGTGCCCAGTGGGGTATCAAATGAAAGGTGGTGATGGTACATTTCAAAACACTTTTTAAAATTCTGTAGGTTTCTCACCTAAAACATTCTCCTTCCACATCTCCAAAGTCTGCAGAGCGATCCATCTGAAATGTATGGAGCGTTTGTAGATATGGATCTATATTTTACAGCAAAAATATAGAGGTCTGTGAGTAAAACACTTTTTGAAAAATTCTTACTAAGGGGGGAATAATTTTCAAAAGGGGGCTTCCTCGCCGAGTGGCTCATAGAGTTGTACGTTTCAAAACAGTTCTAGAAATTTCTGTAGGTGTCATATTTATAAAAAAAATTATAAAACCTGGAAATTTTCCCATACCTACCTAATCTCCGAAGTTGAGCGATCCATCTGAAATGTAGGGTACCTTCAGTACATTATTTTTGTATAATCGACAAAAGTTCTAAACACTCAGCGCGCGAATTACACTCGCACTTGACGGTTCTTGTTATTTTATGTACTTCCATTTTCTAATATTTTGTTCATTGACGCATGATACCATAATATAAACCATATTATAGGAATAATTAGGACTCATCTTTGACTATTGTATAGTTAGTGTGTACGGTAGCCTGGCTAGGCCAGTAGATGCTAAGTTTAAAAAATTATGCAACAATCGATAAAACATTACGTAAACTAAACGCAAAACTTACCAACTTTATGCACTACTAACACAAACACGCTTATAAAACATGAAAAATACCGACTTAATTTATGATAGTGTTGCAGCCCAAAGTTGAGCGTTGGGCGTAGCACTGTCGAGCCACAAAGTTAAAATCTTTTTCAAACAAGAAAAAACCCAGCCAAATTAACATTTGTTCAGGTTAGTTCTTCTTCTTCTAAATCCTTGTAATACTTATACAAGCCATATTAGATACTATTAAACTTTAAATTATTTCTTAATTGGATTCAGATGAATCCATACCAATAATAAGCTTTTAATATGAAATGATTTATAGACATACAATAAATCAGTGTGATTTGGCTTGACTGTTGATTTTGTTGGTTGGTCTAGTTGGTATAAAGTAGATGTAGTTTAATGGACTTGTTTTTATGAATAGCGGCTGGAAAAGACAGCTCGTGATGCTTTTTGTGAGAATGTTTACGTACCCTTTTACTTATAAGGCGCGTCACTCGCTGGTAAGTGAAGGCGAGGTTGAGGCGTCGACAGACGAGGCATGATCTCTATGTAGACTCGAGGCGCGGTCGGCTAAGTTTGCTTTACAAAAATTCCTTATAAATGGCGACGGAGTTGCGCCGCGACTCCGTCGCGGCGCAACTCCGCCTAGTTGACGTCGCCACGAATTTACCTCGCCCGTAACGCAACTCTACTGTATGAGCCCACTGCCATTTATTTCTAAAGAAAACGTAGATTTATTTATTGATTATTTATTCATTGATGTAATTAGAACGGTCTTAGGCGTAGGTACGTTGCATAGCTTGTGCGCCCGCGCCTCGCTGCCGCCTCGACTCTTGCACGAGTGAGCGACGCGCCTAAGCCACCCTTATCTTTCAGCATTGCCTTAGCAGTGTTTTTTTCAATTTCAGATTTCGAATCGACTATATTGCTTAAAGGAGAGTTTTATACGTACGACAGTTAGTTATAGAGAATGCGACTGTGCACTTGTTGTCGTAGATCTGTCTGTATGTCTGTAGTTTATGTAGGCACCTCTCACCTACAGCTAATCTAATATACCTATATTGCCGAACAATTTTTGACGAACTCTAGACCAAGTCTGCTTTTCTGCTATAAATTCAAAACTTTTATATGTTTCGAAAACTCACGTCGTATTTACAATGAAATATCACATTACTATCAAATAAAATTACATCTTAATAATAAAAATAATAACATGTAGTTTTCAGAATAGAAAGTGTTTTTTATTCGTTTGACTGATTTTAATGCGCTACTCAGGCTTGACCTTTTTTTTTATGCCGAAATAGTTTTCTACAAAAAGCGCTGATGGTTCGTGAAGTTTATAATAGTGTCCCAGTTAAAACAGGCGCACACTGATTAATATCTAAACAAAGATGGCCTCGACGACGACGACGCGCCGATTCAAAATATATACATAACGATCTACATACATAGATACGCAAAGACGCCCCTAAAGTTAGGTTTGGAAATGTCAAGACCAAGATTCTGTTTGTTCAAACCCAACGAATTGCTTGACCAATTATTGGTCAAGCTAGAACCAGCCTTAATTATTTAGGCTGGGTACCAGTCGTCAGTAAAACATAAAAGGCCTTTAAAATAAATATAACTAACTGAAGTTAATTGATAATATTTAACTAAAGAGAGTTTACAAAACAGTGATATTTGATTAGCTGTAGTTACTGATGCTGACATATTGTGTTACCATTTTGTAGTACGACTGTTTATATGGCTTCTCTTGTGTAACAGCAACTCAGATAACTTGGGGTCGACGGCTGAACCGCAAGATGTTTTCGGCTTCCGCCGTGAATCAGTCTACTTGGTGGCCATCTCTGCAGCAGTTGCTGCGGCTATTGTCATTCCGACGTTGCTGTTAGCGTATGGATTTTACATGTAAGTTAAAAAAATATATCATCATCACGTACCTATGTATATTAGTCCACTGCTGGACATAGGCCTCCTCTAATGAGCGCCATAGCGCACAGTCTTCAGCTTGCCGAATCCAGCATCTGTCAGCAGTCTTTCGCAGGTCGTTATGCCATCTGGCTGGAGGGCGTCCTACACTACGTTTGTTGAGTCGCGGTCTCCACAAAAACGATATCTACTACTAAATGCTCTGTAAAAACTAGATAGATATAACTCTTCTGGACTCGACTGTACGTACATCGGATAGGTATTATATTGTATAAATAACGACGAATCAGAAAATAGATAATTAAACATAAGACGGCGCTGGAATATCATTGGCTTGTATCGTAACTACAAAAGCAGGTATGTAATTTTTTTTTAAAATACATAATACATATTCCTTTATGCCTTCTAGCTCAATAGCTATGAAGACCTTGTCGTTACTTATTTACATAAGTTTCCGAGCACATTAAATTTGAAATAAGCTCATTACTAACAAAGATTTCATCAACTAGTTTGCATTCAGTATTTAGCTCCTCGATTTGATGCGTGGAGGTAATAAATCGGAGGATCATAGTGGAACTTTAAGTCGAAACATGTCTATCGGTGGATCAGAGTGGAATAGGCTTAAGTGTCCACCAACCACATAGAAAGAAACACTCGATAAACATAACCCACGTCTCGCAGGTAAAAAAGGCTCACTGAACTTAAAAAAATAATTAGTGAAAGTATCTCCAACAACTTTTTAAAGCTCGAATTTCTAAAATAAATCCTTGATACCGAGGTCATTACAGCCTAGTGAAGCGTGCTAAAGCTGGCGCGGCGGTGGACTACCCTGCCTATGGAGTGACTGGGCCAACAGTGGATACCTACGGGGACCGCCGCCTCGCTCATTCCGCGCAGATGTACCATTATCATCACCAGAAGCAACAGATCATCGCCATGGAAAGGTAACACATTGTAACCCGTAGTAGAGTTATTTTGACTTGTCTTTTATTAGCTGACCACCTCTGTGGCGCAGCGGGCGAAGGTCCACCCGGGACGCAGAAGGTTGCGGCTTCAATCCTCGCCCTGGGTCAAATGTTTGTACGATGTGCAGATATTTGTTCTGGGTGTTTTATATTTATAATAAAAATATCTTTGTAATGTATTATATTAAATTGAGCTACCTGTAGATCGTTTGCAACAGTCTGCAGTTAGCTTAATTGTATCAATTGTAAATACTAGTTCTAATTTGTTTTTATTATTTAATTGTAATTTTCATTGTTAATAAAGGCCATTGCCGTTTATTAAGTACTTGTATCAGATATCACAGTTAAGGCCTGCTTGGGACTAGATGAAGTCGTTGAATTTTTCATTTGTTAATTTATTCAATTCTTGTTAGTAAGTAACTATTCTGATACCACTAATATTATATTTTTTCGTGGAGTCTTTATTGACAAAGAAAATTACAATTCAATATTAAAAACTAATTAGAACTAGTATTTAGAATTGAAACAATTAAGCTAACTGCAGACTGTTGCAAACAATGTACAGGTAGCTCAACTGATCCATATCAATACCAGTCGGAAGCGTCCCCAAGACGCTGGCTGCATTGCCCCGCTTTATTATAGGTGAAAGAGAGTTACCTTTTCTTCTAGTCTTCGTTCCTAGGCTCTTCATAACTATACTAATCAAAACAAAATTATTCAACTATAATAAAATTGTACTATTATACAGGCGTGTGAAACGAGCAGAACTTCGTTTATCATAAAGGCGGATTCATTTAAGCTTGAAGAGAATTAATATTTAATATTTTTATTCAGGAACACCACTGAACAACGCAACGGCTCTCTGTCTGACCCGGAATCCGAGGAGAACGAGGAAGGGGATTACACGGTTTATGAATGTCCCGGCTTTGCTACGGTGAGTGTACCCTACAGTTTCATTTGATAATAATTTGGCGTGTTTTAAAAAACGATAAACTGTCTCCAAATTCTGGTAGATAATATTCATCTATGTCTCGGACGAACGAAATCTTAGTTTCGGTCTATGTTTACGTGCAATAAATTGTGTTTATACTGGCGACAGCTAGTTATAATTCAAGTCTAATTTAGTTTGTTGACACATGGATGAAACTGTTGAAGTTCGTCTGTATGTTTTTTATTTTTTTTAAGTATGTCTGTTACTTGATATCTCCGCCTATGGGTAACCGATTTTACTGATTCTTTTACTATTGTATAGAGAATGAGGTAGTCCCATAAAATCCCCAAAATAATTCCAAAATAATTATTCCCGAGGGATTAGTATTTATCCTGTTAAACTTAAAAAGCAACATAATATTTATGGAGAATCACAACTAGCTACAACAGTTTCGGTGATATCTGAGCCAATTGTTAATAGATTTTAATTATTATTTTGATGTTGTATACAAATTAATTTTGAGGTGGTACCCTAAAAGTTTGATTCTCGAGGAATTGCTATGAGCGCCATAAAACGTAGGTTTGTAAAAATTGTCCAGAATATGATAATTTCATTATCACCTAAGTAATGGTTTCCATGGCAACGTGCGTCAACAGTTTCACCCATGTGTCATCAAACTAAATTAGACTTGAATTCTAACTAGATATCGCCAGTGTTTAACTAAATTTTTTGCACGTGAACGTAGACCTTCGGTCAGGGAATGTAAGGGAGGGGTGATTTCGTTCGTCCGAGACATAGGTGAATATTATCTATAAACCAGAATTTGAAGACGGTTTATCGTTGTTTTAAACACATCAAATTATTGAGGTCGGTTACCAATAGACAATCTTCGTCATCATCAGCCCGTATATGTCCACTGCTAAACATAGGCTACCCCAAACGACGCGGCGACGCGACGCCACGGCACAGATAAGGCCACGAAAAGCGATCCTGAGTTATTTTTTGGTTCTAGTTTGGCTCTCAAGTTATTTTTGTATTGTAGGTATTATACATTCTACATACATGTACAATGTATGTAGTATGTATTTTATTGATAATTTTCTTCTACTGTTTGTGCTCTATCTACTCTTCATTACGGATGTAAGCGGGTTAACTACGAACCTTATTTCTGTTGGAAGAACACCAACGTTTCATCCCTTAACGAGGGACTTCTTCAGGGTGAGTGCCGTTCGCGACGCATCTAAACCGCTTCCGTGCGTGCACTACGGGCTAACAACGCCCGCAATGCACGGGTCGTAGGCGCCGGGGTCGGGGATGGTGGGGGGCACGCTGCTTGTCGATGCTGGAGAGTAGGAGAGTCATCATCTCGCGGAGATCCCACCGTGCCGGGTAGTGTAGGTTTACTCTGTGTGCATGTGGACCTAACAGTATCTACACCCGGCTCTATACTGCTATCTGACTGTGTTCTTCCAACACAAATAAGGTTCGTAGTAATGAATTCGTCAAACTACGGTACAACCTAGGGAGGGAGAATAATAAGAGACATATATTTTTCTCCATCCCTAGGTTGCCTGAAAGAAATCGCTCTCAGCGATAAAGCCGCCAATGCCGAGATTATGTTCTCAAGTTTTTTTTTTATTTTGTATTTTTAAGTGCAATAAAGTATTCATTCATTCCTGAGGTACCTCCGTCCATCGCCTCCCAAATATACACTCGTGAGCAAAACCAATCGAGTCAGGCGCACAGTGAGATTTGATTCCCTGACTTGGATAAAATTAGATATTTTCAAAAAGTAATCGACCTTTTTTCTTTGCTTTGGCGTTGTTGTAAAAGTTAGGCTTTCAAAAGTTTATCAGTTACAATTGAGCTAACTACAGACTGTTGCAACAATCGACAGGTAACTCAACTGATCCATATCAATACCAGTCGGAAGCGTCCCCTAGACGCTGCTGGCTGCATAGCCCCGTTGCACTGCAGCCCTGTATGGCAATGCTGATGCGCTGCAAAGTTTGATGTATGAATACTTGTGTCAGAAACGTCAAAACAACTGTTTAAAAGTTAACCATTCGTTGATGAACTCGGGTCTAAAATTTTTTTTTGTGCTTACAGTACGCACAATAAAAAGCGTCATAATCGACATTCTGCTGACGACAGTTATATAATCATAATTCAAAAAATTGTATAACTAAATTTTATCTTATCGTAAAAGATATAAATCAATAAATATGCTGGATAATACGTAAGTGTTAATACCACATCCGAACTCGATATTGAATGTTTGTAAACAAGCCACGACACAAATAACTAAAAATCACTTGCTTCGCGTCGAGTTTCAGATATAATAATTTGTAATCAATATTATTATTGATGGAAGGATCTCAAATCGACAAGTAATATAAATGCTATCATTTATATTGAATCGATCTTATTTATGATTTATCTCCAGTCCTGCAAAAGCCATCCACCAACGCAACAGTCTTCCTAAAGGTCCATAATGTTGTCGAGCTACAGTTGCATTACGTGTATTCCCTAAAGATACCTACATTTATATTTGGTTTTTCTAAGTTGACTTAAATTATTGCGGATTTGTGATAACGTTGAAAACTCAACTTTATTTCGGCAACATTTAAGTTCTATTAAGGCGCTACCCCGACCCAGAACAGCGATGCCACCTTGTTTATCTTATTATTACGTTAAACAAAAGAAATTTCTAAAATGCATTGGGCAGTTTGTGATACCTGTCATAAGCTTTTTTTTAATGCCTCTGCAATAGTTTTAGTTTGTATTGTTTAGACAGAGATGCGAAAACAGAATTTGGTGGCCAAAAAGAGCAACTTCGCATCTTTGCATAAAAAAAGCTTATAATAGATATCACAAACTGCCCAATGGATATTAGAAAATTCCTTTGTTTAGCGTAATAATAAGATAAACTAGGTGGCGACGCTGTTCTGGGTCGGGTAGCGCCTTAAGGTACTATTGATACAACTAAATTGATAACACAGTTTACGTCATGGGTCATGTATCGTATCAGATTAATACTTGATCAATTAAGCAGATTTATAATAGTAATATAAGATAATAATAATAGTTATTTGAAATTTGTGGAGTCCTACAAAATCTGTGCAGAATTTTTCAAAACTATCAATTTCTTTTTTCGCCGTAGACCGAGTGTAAGTTAACTTACATTCCATCCAAACCAGCTGTGGGCGCTCACGGGCCTGTACCTGTTTGATACCTAGTTCATGTGCATATATTTGTAGGAGCTCATCAATACGTATTTGTTCCAGACTGGAGAGATGGAGGTGCAGAACCCACTGTTCGACGAGCCCACCCCGGCTACCCCTGGCAAGGTGCAGGTGGTCCAGGCCCAGCCCAGGGAGTAACTAGTTAGGCGTACGAGTGTCCATCGCTGGGAAACCGATCAATTAACTTTCAATCTATTTAACCTATACACACAATAAAAATAAAAATAATCACTTATATAAAATATTACATTTAATCACTATGAATAAAACAGTATAAGCCGTGTTCAGTTGATAGAGCAGTAGGCAGTTTGAACTAAATTCGTCTAACATATTCCATCGGCTCTCATCGGTATTTAATATGTTTCAAAAAACTTGGATTGTGATAAAATTGAAAATATGATCTAGGAATTTATGTATATCGTCCATGAGGACTTAGATATAATAATGTAAAGAGCTTTTGAATTATGTCAACATGTTGAAAATTCTGAAAAGCCTGTAGCACAAAATTCAATGCACAAAAATAATAACATGTTCTTCATTGCAATAGATCGGCCTAATTTAACGAATGCATAAAAACACATGAAACTTAACGTAACGCTGCCAATTAATAATAATAGGTAAAAATATAAGGATAATGTAAAAAAAGTCAGTATTTGTATTCTTATAACATCAGAAACTAACATATCTAGCAAACTTTAAAAATATTATTCCGACTGTTCATAAACAAAATTCTACAAATAACAACTCTACACTTAATATTAAACCTAACTTAAAATTTTATAATTTTAACATTAATGTACCTACTTCCTATTATTTTTAGACCTGTTTTTGTATGTTTACTTCTAACGTGCCACATGTGCATTAGATGCAATTTATATCAAGTAGTTTACAATTAATTTGTTTATGATGCGTATCCTAGCGTATCCAGTAGATATATAAAATAAATCATAATATGGTATTATTAATAAATATATATACAGCAAAGCGTTGTCATTTATTGAGATTTGCCTCCCACTTCATCTAAAATATTTAAAACTAGTATGTTCTGAGTAGAAAGTCTATTAGACATAAGCAAGCGTATTTTAATAATATTCGTGGAGTAATATCACAGAGTTACTTTATAGTACTAACTTAGAGATGGCCGACTTCGCCAACTAATTAATATAATTGCATCACAGAGTAACTATTTAGTACTAATGTAGAGATGGCCGACTTCGCCAACTCCTTCAATTAATTAGGTACTCTGCCACCTTACAGTCTTCTGGCCTGGTTTCCCGAGATTCCAATAAGACCACACTAACAAAGTTAATAAACGAAGAAAGCGTCACTTCTGCTCGTATTGTCAACGGGACATTGTCCAGACAAAATAATATTTATAATAATAATAATAATAATTTCGTTTATTTCGGACAATTAAAAATCCATAGAGTGTTAGTAGCACGTAAAAAGAAAATAAAAATAAAAGTAGAATTAACCTAGTTGTTAGTACTAAGTATTAAAATATAATTACATCCTCTCTAGATTGCATTCCGGATAAGGCTTACCCAGAATGACGAGGAACATCTATCAGATAACGTCCTCAGGACGCTGTTGCGACTGTCCCGTATTCTGCAAATCAGGGAGGCAGTTTTTTTGCGGATAATTGCGGCAAAACCATCCGTTTGGTATTCTGCAAACATCCCTGATGCACTACAGAAGCAAGGAAGCCGCAACATCATCCTGAAAACGTTATTGTATTGGATGCGTAGAGTTGCTAGTGACTTTTTTGTATGGTTGACCCACAGACTTCCCGTGTACATACTCTGACAGTAAGCTTTAAATAGCGTGAGTTTAACTTCTTCAGTACAACGGGAAAATCTGCGAGCCACCATATTACCTCTCACTGCTAGAGCTCTACGCTCCCTCTCAATGTCCGCATCATCTTTAAGGTCGTCGGTAATTATATGTCCTAGGTATTTAAATTTCGATACTCGTTTAATGATCAAGCCATTTAGGGTAATAGAATTAGTATTGATAGTACAATTACCGGCGGCCCCAAAGAGAAGTTTTCTTAACATTATACACGAGTCCATGCTTAGTGGCATATGATTCACAAAAACATAACATTTCTCTTAAGCCACTCACCGTTGGGCTGAGCAGCACCATATCGTCCGCGTAACTTAAGTTATTGGTGCTGACCCCATCTATACTACAGCCGACATGCATGCTGCTCAACCCCACGATGAGATCATTGACATAGATGTTGAAAAGGCTTGGAGAACTTAACCCCCCCTGTCTCACCCCATTCTCCAGCTTATATGCCTCCGAACGTGACTGCGCCCATCTTACAAAGTTGGTTTGATTGGCATACCAAAACTGAAGCAACTTCTGCATCTCTACCGGTACACCCCTGCTCTCTAACTTTCTCCACAGCACATCGTACGAGACGAGGTCAAAGGCCTTGGATAGGTCAAGAAAGCAGGCGTATACCGGCGTTTTTCGGCTGGTATAGTATTGAACAGTGTGCTTAAGACTTACGATTGCGCTTTCAGTAGAAAGTCCGGGCCGAAATCCGAACTGAGCGTCATGTAAATCTGAGTATTTGTCTAAGTAAATTTATACAAATGACAAAATTGTTTATTTTTAGACACTTCGCTTGATAGATTGCCTAATGTGGAGGATATATTATTCTTCTCGGTATCTAACTAGGCTTATGTATATAATAAAGGAGGGGTGAGGTATTAATCTCTTCGGAAGCAAGGTTTGTATAATTATGGTCAAAAGTCACAAGGTAAGTTTGCTTGTTTCACCAATAATTGTCGTGGGCCACTCGTTTAAAGCTTGTGGTAAGCCACATTAATGTAGATCTAAACAAACATGACGCACGATCGCAAAAAAATATTAACACAATTATTGTGTGGTTGTTTGATTTTAACATTTTTATTTGGATCACCTACTTACTTAGTTTTGCAGGCCAGTGTAGTTTATAAAACAGTTTCATTTTATCGCTTGCCAATCGACCTAATCCTCTAAATCGATCCTAATCACTTTAATTAGAAAAGTACAAACGTAAAACCATTGATGAATATTATCTATAAACCGGAATTTAAATGAATAATAATTAAATAATGCTGGACAATCCACAAACATCATCTAGCCCCAAGCTATGCAGAGCTTAAAGTCGGTTTATCGTTTTTTAAAAACACGCCAAATTATTTCCTTTTAATTTTTTTGATATCATCAGCCAGTACAAAAACATTTTTCTCTTACATTAACCGCCGTATTCAAGAACAATACTATGAGATCTCATAGTGCTCACGAACGCATAGGGTCGGTAAATTGACAACTTTTGTATGGGAAAACTGTCAAAAATCTGTACTTGGCTTGCTACCGTACATACGTATTGTTCTTGAATACGGGTATAAGACTCGACTTTTTGATATTTCACTAAGACCATAGGTACATTTTATTTCAATATATTTTTAAAAATGGAACTGTAACCGCCTTTTTGGTTATTATTGGATGTTCTTAAGAAGAGTGATACTTCCTCCATGGTAGAATGAGTACTACGCTTTAAATTATTTTATTTTTTATAGGAAACAACTTGTATCTACCGAATTGAAGTTTCTATTGCTAACATGAGGGTGATTTTGGGCTACGACGTTCCTATATGTACCTTTCCAGTTAATTGTGTGGAATAATAAAACTCTAAAATTATCATACATATTTACCCAAAGTTGGCATACGGCAATGCCCCTTGTCAATGCTGTATTCTCTCCTCCTCGGGTAAATTTTCATTAACGGAAGTGCTGGAATTCCTCCAGAACCTACCGTTAATGTTTTCTTTGTTATCCAACGTAGGCAAAATGCGTGGTATTAAATTTTATCAATCAATTACCCACACCTACCTACATTCTTAGGTGCCTGTTAAATTTTAAAATAAGTATCTAAGCGGCAAATAAAAAAGACGTAACATGGAAAGGGTAAATTGGTACCAGTAGGTTTTTAGTTTGTTATCAAAAGTTTGACTTTTTTTTAAACTGTTTCAGGCCAAGCTTATCCCAAGTGAAATGCAGGGAGGGCCAATAGCCAGTGCTGACTCGTCGCGTCGGCGTGTGGTGTAAATTTTGAGTTTGCTTGATCGAAGTAGTTTTTTGGGTTCTGTAAACAGTATTTAAAAGTATGGGTTGATATCCATTGTTATCTATTATTGCTATTGTACTAATCTGATATAGCTCATGCGTTTTTGTGTGATTCATACATAAAACACAATATGAATGAGATTTTTTCTTATTATATACCTAACTATCCCTAAACTCGAACACTGTCAAAGTCACCTAATACCGGACAATTTTACAGCAAGTTTGTTTTTGTTGTAGTAATTATTTTTGTGTTTTTTGATTCCACATGGATACCCAAACCGCCCCCAAACATGAAAATTTTACCAAAGCCATCGATACGGTACGGTGTTTCATAATACTGTGAAAGTCATCTGAGTTCATGTGCCAAAAAGTACACTGTTCGATTACATAAAAAAAATTACAATGTAATCAATTACGGGGGGTCATGAAGCGTGTGCTGATGTTAAAGATGTCCTCAATAGCCTATAACTGGTCCACTGCCGGACGCAGGCCTCCCCCTGATAAGCGCCTTATTGGCTTATTATCCTAAGGGGGTAATGCCCATAATGCCCACGCTGGGCATGCGAGTTGGGGATCGCAGTTAGAATTGTTCTACCGGGGGCGCTGCTGCCCAACCCCCGTGGATATCCCTTTGTCAACTCTTACGACACCGGCGGAAAGAATTAGGGTGGTGCAAATTCTAAGCTGGCACCAAACAGCACAGTGAGCTTTATTTGTGATTTTTGCAGGTTGTACAATTAAAGTTTTGGGATTCTATAGAAAACGTTCGTTTATTTATTACAATTAAGATTCGTTTTCTTTATTAACATTTGATTTGTTCTATTGTACTAACAGATATTGTTACGAATTGTTTGTTAAAATAAAGTCTAAGTTTAAAAAATAACGAAAAGTTGGCTGTCCGTCATTAGGGGACCTCTTTGAACACATGCTTTTTCATGTTAATTGCTCCTTAGTATCTACTACATTTAAAGTAACATTTATTGAATAGGTTGAGAGCTTATTAAAGCGAATTAAACAAAAAAGACTATTACACGATTTTTATTTTGTGTTTCTTTAAGTGTCCGGTTATCGGAGACTTCCCTCTACAATACAAAATGTTGACCAAAAATGATAAAGTCTATTATATATACAACTTTTTCAGGCCTCCCTGCCTGTCAAATTGGGAGGCTTAGGTATACGCAAAATTTTAAGTGTAGCCCTTCCAGCGTTCCTGTCTTTCGTCTACAGCACTAGTGCTTTAGTTGAAAAAATTTAAAAGTCAATTTTTAGACGAAGCTCGAACGGCTTGGTATAGTGCTTGCCCCAATGCTGTTCCCCCAAAATCTATTTTGTCCCAATGCCCGGCAATGGGACGGGGCTTTGTGTAGGTTGACACGGAATCGTTTGTTGCAAACGGTCTCCAGCTCTGCGGATCGTGCTCGTTACCTGGCCGTTTCTAGATGGGAGTCAGGACATTGGTTTCAAGCAATTCCTTCATTTCACACTGGCACTTTATTGGATCCCGTAACTTTTCGTATCGCAACATGTCTTCGGTTGGGTGCATGGTGTTGCGCGCCTCATCAATGCCAGTGCGGTACTGCTGTCGAAAGCTTGGTCATCACGGATTATCGCGTACTAGGGCCGCCGGTCTGATATCTCGCCATGCTAGCCTTATCGTCCCAGAATGACACATTTTAGCATTTTAGCAGTGGACCGGCCATATCTCGCGAAAAACCGACCACTGCTGGGGTAAACGTGTTCTAGAGTGGAGACCGTGAGTCGGCAAACGTAGTGTAGGACGCCCTCCAGCAAGGTGCGGAATGACGATCTGCAAAAGACTGTAGGCAGATGCTGGATACGGCAAGCTGAAGACAGAGCGCTATGGCGCTTTTTAGGGGAGGCCTATGTGCAGCCGTGGACTAAAATAGGCTGAAAAAAACTACAGATGGAGGGACGCACTTCAAAAGTGTCATCATTGAAATAATTATATCAATCTCTCCGTGCAAATAGCACCGTTCGTACTATCTAGAGTTTCTTTTAGAGGATTCTGCGACGATACCATTGTCATAGTAAAGCGATTGGTTAGCAGAATTCGGCCCCAAACGGGTCACCTGGCAGCCTACCCATATCCACATACATTTATACCTACACCTAGCTGGTTATTTAATAATGTGATTATCTTCGAGTCGATAACGCGCTATCCTGCCTTCGAAGCTTGTCCGTGTTTCGATAGCGATAACGTTAATTGGCTTCATTCAAACATCGGTAGATCTCTCATAGACCTACATGATTATCTAGGTTGTCTCATTAAGTATCTAGGTTGACATTGGATACCCAATACAGTTTTATCGGGTCGCCGCTATTGAAATGACCATGCCAATATGCATCCGACACCTTTGTCGTTCCAGTAAAACTGTCGGCCCTACCCACTAAAATCTAAATTTCATTATTTAGATTTCTGTGACCCGCCTTATGTGAACTTACTCTTAGCACAGATTTTATATTACTAGCTCTTAGATAGATATCTTTTGTTATAGGTACTTACCAACCTACTATGTATATTTTACAGACACTATTAAATAGGTTCCAAAGAAGAATCAAGTGCTTTCGAAGATAATTTTAAATTGCAATGCAAATATGATTAGCCTGACTGACTGTCTATCTACCTAGATAGTTATTATATTTTCATTAGGATGATTATATCTTCGAGTTATTCAAAATAAGAATACTCTTTGCACGTTCCAAGGACCAATAAAACAATTCGTTCAAATAAATGTAGAGATTTATTAAATTAGAGATCAAAATGTTGTTTACAACAGCACATACGAAAAGATGGAAAATAAAATAATTATTCTATAATAATCTACTTAAACACAGAATGACAATTTCGCGCGTGTAAAATAAGACTGAGATTCTATTACAGAATATTTTCGTGAATGTGCTTGTACCGACACCGATCACAGTGAACATTCTGAAAGAGAGAGCGTTACTTGGGGCGCAGATCAGATAATATTGTGACTTCGCTTGTGGTTCTAACGTTACGTAAACGGTAGAGGTAAACGTTATAAAGTTTCATTAACGTTGTAACGTTAATGTAGGTTGTAGGCCGAAACCCAGGGTATCTAAGTTAAGCTTATAAAATCTGTGGTTAAGCTATGCGAGCTAAACCGAAACTAACCAACCACTTTTATGATTGAAGTGATGCTAAATTCTAGTTTTGAGTAAAGACTAATTTTAAAACCTTTCCTCCATCCACGCCATCCATTACTGTTTATACGTATTATGGTATTATTGAACGGTTACCAAGCATTACTTGCGTAATTACTTATTTAGAACGATTTTGAAATGTCAAATCTCTGCTTGGTGACTCTTTAAACTCTGATTACTCAAGTGTGGTAAGCTCCACCAAAAGGAGACATCCCGATTACGTCTCGTTACTAACGTCAAATAGACTCACGCCTCTGTTGACCAGCTGATACTTAGTTAATACTTACACAAATGGGAAAAGTACGAAAAGTTTTGTTGTCATTTTCGCGCTAATTTTGTTCTTTATGTTTGTTTCATGCGTTTCGATTCGCGCCAAATATCAATAACTTTTACAAACTAATAAAAAATCCTTAGAAATAAATATCGCGAAAGTAAGATTTTAAAACTAAAGGAACGTTTGGTAGTTTTATCAAAATAGACTATAGACAAGACCCGTTTTCCTAAAGCTTTGCTAAATATTCTAAGACTAATGCAAATATTTTGAGAGTGTTACCACAGCATGGGGTCAGAGTTAAGTTCTATAATAAAAATTTACTTGAGCAGAGATTCCACGCTTGAGTAGAGCTTTCGTAATTATTGCCTATTAATGCTTGAAGAAACTTTCATAATACGGGCGTAAGCTTAGCTTGCGGTCTGCAAACCGCTTGTTACGGCTGAGTAAACGTTTCATCCGATAGTTAGTTTCACTCCATATATGGGCGAAAGGGCACCGTCAAAATCAACCAAAAACAAGATTTTTTCCTACCCTTTGTGGTGTTTTATGATGCTAAACCCATGTGCGTTAAACAAAATATTTTAATCCCTACTGCAATCGTAACATCATCTACTGAAACTATTACAAATATTACAATAACTACATAAACTATCTACAATTGCAAAGTTACATATAAACTACAAAAATATATCTCCCTATGTTTAAAATCAATTACATAACGAGTAAACTTTATATAACTCTATATTATCTTAATAACAACCTTTCATCAACACTTGACAATATCTAAAATTAACACACCAAACGCGCCGTGCAGACATAAAATTATGAGTATGTAGTATATGTATGCACAGTAGCTTGTGTTTACGAATTAACTTTATAACAATACATGTTAATAGTTATATTTCTACCTATAAATTTTTAAATCTAAGGCCAAGGCATAAGAGTTATGAATAAGAGTTATGTATTTAAAAAAGATAACAATTTTTAAACATTTTACTGTTTTAACATTCAATAAACCTTTTATTTGAAACTCCTCGCTGTTGGCATTTATACGAGCTTTTTACGGCTTTATTTGTCTCTACGAGAACAAAAAAATACCTTTTATTTTATTAACCGAGCGCAGCATGGCGTTAACAATGCGAGTGCGTTCGAAACTGGAAATAAAATAGAAGGAAAACCGTAACATGTAAACCAGCGAAAATCAGAATACCCATAACCAGATCCTTTTACGTGTACAGACGAAAATTCACAGAGCCTTTTCCTTTCATGAAATTGCTAATTAACAGCTAGGTAATTTAATATGATATGAATAAATTTATTGCACAAAAAGTAGCAAAGGTAAAATTGTTTATTGTCAGAGATAATTCACGATACATACATATGTACGTGGTGTGATCAGACAAGCGAGCGCGAGAGTACCAGGCAAACTTGTAAAACGTACCTACGGACGTCTTAATCGATATCTTGACACACGACAAAATCAACTCTATTCACACCTCACGACATCAGCGTAGTGTAGACAGTCCATTCAATTACTTTACGATCAGCCAAATGCCCAATTTGAAAATCTTCTGACGCACTTCAAGAGAAACTGACAAATCCTTAACTTATATATATTGAAAAGTTGAGTACCTAACAAGTATATGAAATTAGTTGTTAGTGTAACATTTGATTAGAAAAACATGCAAATACCTAGTAGATTCGATCAACAAGAGAGATTAAACATGTTAAAAGTGTTAAATTGAAATGTCTAGATAAACATATTTTTAAAAGCGACCCCATTGTACCAGCAGATTTTTAATTTACTTATCAAAGATTAGCCTCTTGGCTGTTTCGGAAAAAATAAACATATAAAAGGTTCTAAAATGGCCACCATTTGCCGCCCGAACCAAATTTATCAAACCAAACCATATTGTCCTTGGTGGCACATTTAGTCAAAAACAGTGTGGGTACTTGCAATTCTGGCACTTTATCAGGATTCACCATAGATCAGACGTAGGCCTCCCCCACGCGGAAGGGGCGCGCGCGCTGCACCGGCGGCGAAAGGTCGTCGTCGTCGAGTAGGAAGCGTCTGGCGGTCTGATCGGCCGGAACTGTGGGGTCGCTGGAGTCCTATAAGAAGGGAAACGGCATTCGGGCGAGCGTGTCTCAGTCGTCGTTGTCCATGCCCAGCAGTTCGGCCTGCAGGCGGCCCTTGGTGCGGCAGCATGCGGTTAGGCACAGGATGCGCAGCGCCAGCCGGAACTGGGGGCTCAGCGAGAGCATGATGATGATCTTCCAGAAGGAGTTCATGATGCCGAGCCAGACCACGCCAAAGTGCAGCATGGGTACTTTGATCTCCCGATCCACGAAGTATTCGTACAGCCGCACGCTAGCCCACGGCGTCCAGCTCAGCCAGAAGGTGCTGACCAGCACGAAGCTCATCCAGTGACTCGGGTTGGAAAGGTTCTCCGCCAGCGCTGTCGCGTACTCTTTGTCGTGGATGGGCGCGCCGCTGTGCAGCCGCCGCTTCATAGAGAATATGTAGAAGTAGTTGTACGCGATGGAGATGACACTAGGTCCGAGCACAAGGATCGCGAGCGTGGCTGTGTAAGCGTAGGTGGTTCCCCAGTCTAGCATGCAGATAAAGGTTTCCTTGTCAAAGTACGCGTCCTTCTTATAACCCAGCAGCGGAGGACAGCACAGCATGGCAGCCGACACCCACGTGAAGACCATCCAGCATTGGCTGCGAGTGCGCGTCTGTACCTGGTCCCACATACAAACACACACACGGCGTTATATTTGTTAAGGTGAGGAGACCTAGCTTATACGTACATTGCATTCAATTATAAGACAAGATGACGTTAAATTCAAAATTTAAGCATTGCAGCACTCTTTGCTAATTCAATACGATTGTCTAGCTACGTTTATAATAATAACTTTTCAAAACCATGCCAAGCTAATCTCAAATCCATGACAATTAAAGAAAAATTTATTTAATTAAAATGCTAATGGTTTAATCGAGTAATTTACAAATGTCTGTGCTCGGACGGAAACTATTCTAGCTTTTTCAATCGAGGGGAACTGTCCGCCTTCTACGGATGGGAACTTGGATGTACGTATGAAGCTGAAGGAGATAAAAAAGATAATGCAAAGATAGGTACCGTCGAACTAACCGTCTCATAACGGAGAGGCTTGCGGACAGCGAGGTAGCGATCCACGGAGATCCACATGAAGGTGTAGACGGAGACGGACCAGAGTGTGACCTCCACGTAGCCTGCCACGCGGCACATCAGGTCGCCGAACATCCAGCGCCCGGTGATGGCCGGGTACACGGACAGAGGGACCACGAACAACCCGCATAGCAGGTCCGCCACGGCCAGCGATAGGAGGTAGTAATTTATTACTTCGCTTGACAGCCCTGAAACAAAACACGGCTACAGAATTGCTCTTCATACCCAAGGGGCCACTCTAGTTAGGAGGCAATCAAGCAATTTGAGATTTTTGTAGCCATCTCTTCTAAATACCTAAAACTAGTATGTAACCTTGTGTTCCATAAAACGAGAAACTGTTGGTTTGAGTTAGCGTACCACGGGTCAGTCTCCTTACTCGTCAATTACACTAATTCACTAGTTTACTCATTAGATAGTTGCGGTAGGTTGACAATTTCGCTAGTTAAGCATTTTCCTGATTCTTCAGTTTCCTCCTTCGCTATTTTTACAAGGATATCAGTTTCGTGAAATTGCTAGTATTGCGATCAACTAGTTTCGTTTTTCATTCATCGAGTTATATTGCATCAATCTCGTTGTTCAATATGTCATCTACAAGATAATTTATTTGTCTATAATTTCTTAATAACCTACTAAGTTTTTTGGTTGTAAAATATTTATTTAATTATGATTGATAAATGTTTACTTTCATAAACACAGTAAATGATACATAGACCAGCGCAAATCACTGTTTAAAAACCATGCATCGAGTTAAAGACGAATAACGGTCTGTTTTTATAGTTTTGACACGTTGTAATAACCGAACTCCTGATAATTTCATTTAAGCCGGAGTTATAAAACATATATAAAACTGAGTGATTTTTCGTCTAAGCTGTAAAGCTTCAAACACCTTTATATTGAGTTTTATCAAAGTTGCATTGAGTATTAGATAGAAAAAGGTAATTTTGTTAAATTTAAGAAGCAGAACTCCTGACATATTCTTGAAAATCTGGGTTATGTGCGTCGAATTTATATCAAAGACCTGTAAAGCAATTTTAGTTAAAGTTCTATTAGCGTGCATTAAGTTTTAGACAAACAAAGGTCTGACATATAAGAAGACCCTGAAGCTTTAGCTCCTAAAGTTAAAAAAAAAACCAAGTCGACAGATTCGCATCACTGTTTTTAAAATTAAACAAAGTCCATATTTTGCTTTATTTCATTCAGTGAAAGGTTAGTAGCACGTGCTACGGCTTTGTAGCACTTGATATAGCGTAGAAGTTGTAGCAGTTTTATTAAAATTACAGGAAATTGCTTGTTTTTGTAAGAAACACACACTGCAACACACAATAATGTTTTTGTAAACATACTAAATGTATGAAACCGATACGCTTCTGACGCGTCTCGACAAAAAATAGTGTGTTTCAAACTTAAGTAGTTTTCTTGAATTCATTGAAAACACAAAGTAAGTAAAGAAGTTTAATCGCAGGATTAGGGTTTCTTAATTTGAAGTGAAAGGCTTAAGTCAAGCCCTTTTTATTTGAACAAGTAATCGGATTATGAAACCAACTGTCTAACCTTTGATTTATATTATTTTTAATACAAAGCTGGCGAAGCCATCTTTGGGGCCGGGTTAGTAAGGAAAATGATTGTTTTCTATTCCTGTTTTCAAACATGGCACACACAGTCCTGGTACTTTGGTAACTATAATATTTCTTTGCTTGGTACAGAGACAGCGAAGTCTTTGTTTAATTTTATTTATACTAGCTGCTACCCGTGGCTTCGCACGTTCTTTTCCGAGATAGAACGTAGCCTATGTCGGTCTCCGGGATACGGTATCTATCTCCAAAGTCATTTTGTCCGCTGTTGGATGTCAGCAGGGCGACCCTCTTGGTCCGGCCATATTTAACCTTGCTATCCAACCGATAATTCTACGTCTCTAATCCAAACAATGTTTGGTATTTGGATGACGGAACATTAGGTGAGTAAACACAGGTTTTGGTGATCTAAAAATCATCAAAGGTGAATTCGACAAATAGGTTTTGAATTATTTTTTTTAAAGTCCAAGCTTTTTATTTCGGTCTCTTGTGTAGACAAAAACAATATCATTGGAAAATTCAATAGTTTGGCCTCCAACATTACAGTTGTAGATTGGTTCAGTTCGCCTCCTTGGTTCACCATTTCTTGATATGAGTCTTTTCAGTCCTTTGTAGAAAAGAAAATTCAATATTTTAACAAAACTTCGGACAGATTGCTCAAAATTAATAGCCATGGCTTTTACAATTATTCGGTTTTGTGTTTTTGTACTTATACTTACGTAATCTTTGAGATGTAATCAACTGTGGAAACACAGCGAGCTCTTGGAAGGCTTAGATAACATAATAAAGAATACTGTATCATCGGTTTTGAATGTCGGTATAGATGACATGGCATGGTCGCAGACCTCCCTCCTTTTTGTTTGTAAGCCTCTCAAATTGAGAGGCTTACAAACAAAATACAAAAGAAAAAATTTAAGAAATTGTTAATTATAAAATGTTCTTATAAGATTGACGACTTTCTAAATGATAAATTATAACTTTTAATGGAAATGTATAGAATAATTATTATTAGAATTCAGTATCGTAATTTCTTACCTAATTTAATTTTTTTGACATTGCTTCTAATAACTTTATTATTATTTTACTTACCTACTGCATGTCATCTCTCACAATTTGTACACCGTAATCGGTAAAACATGTTGATACCTGCATACCTATTTGTAAAATCTTATATCTACACATGTTTATGCAAATAAATGATCTTTATCTTTATCTTTACCATAACTGAATAACTTTCCATTGCAAGCCTTTCTTTTACAGATTTTTTATTAAGAATGCAACGTGCAAAGAGCCTTAATGATCCATAAAGAATGCGTAAAACATAACAAACCTGTGTTCAACGTTCAATATTCAGTAACAAGACTTCGAAACAAGAAATATTATTCGTATTGCATATCGAGTTAACATTGTTCTGTAAACTCGAATTGCAATTTCTCGAATTGTTTGACTGAGTTTTTAATTAGCGATGCAGAATTTTATTTTATTTTTATAGCTATGCAGAGAGAGAGAGAGAACACGATCAAAGTTAGACAGATGCGTTCTTTTCATTCTAAAAATATTTGTCCCAGACTGGTACATCTGTATCTATACCCAGGCTGGAAGGAAAGATTGGGCATCTATACAAGGTTCCACGTTATTGGTGTACTAAACCGAAAGGGGATTGTTGTGCTCCATATACCCAACTGATCCGCATGGTTGATGTTCAGAAATACGTTGTTTTAAGTTTTCATAGTAAAAAAAAAACTGTACTCTTACGCAGGGCAAAATCACAACCCTATCACTAACGCAGACATACGTAAGGTCAGCCATATTGCTCACAAAATTTAAGGGATCCTTTAACTAGGCCGCCTTTTTTGTAATAGATTTACCTTAGTTTATAAGATTTATTTATAATTTTTGATGTTCAAATACATTGATTCATAGACACGTAGGTACGTAGCACTTTTAAACATTTCGCGATTTTCTAATATGCCTACCTAATGAAGATTATATATCGGGTATTTATCGCGTAACTAAAAATAATATTTATTAAGCTGTACCTACCACGAAACATACATACCTACCTATAGATAAACATTAAACATTGTAAGTTAAAAAAATACCTTAGAAGAAAATTGTACGGAAACATGTCGGCGTTGGCTACAGAAAAGCGATAGCCAAAGTTCAAGAACCTTACGCCGCCCGCCTGCTGGGGCGTTGGTCACTAACATAAAATGGGCTAATTGGGATGAAAGTTACGAGGTCTTTTTTTCAGTAAAAAACCTTGAAACCCGGAAAGTGCTGGAACAAAAAATGTTCGCGTGAGGAGTGTGGATCACCCCTTTCCGCTTAGTACCTTGTATAACCAAGGCTCACCACGACGTTGACGGAAATGCGGGAACCTGTGTTACGGGGCGTAATTTACCTACCACACCGATCATGAAACGTCAAAAATCCCTTCTCGTTGCCCGTTGCGAGCGAGTCTATATCTATGTCCTTGTTTCCCCGTACTGACTGTACGAATTCTCGCTGTGTGACACGTAACATTACACCCCATAACACCGGTCAGTACCCGGCGTATGGCAATCGGTCTGTGATCGCGGTATTAGATTGGCGTGTTTTTTTTATTTTCTTACGTCCCAAAACTTGTCGTAATGCGATGGTTCAGTTTTTACCTTTAAAGTTGAGGAATGAGGCGATGATGAGGAGGTTGGAGACGACGATGGCTATGCCCATGCAGGCTATGGCCGCTGCCTGAGTGAGGGACTCGAGCGTGGCCAGCGGGCTGTCAGCCACCGAGACTTCAGACCCGGCGCCAGAGCTGGCTCGAGATCCCAACATCCTGGCTGGCATCTTTCCTGGCAAAAAAAGGCTTCAAACAGTGCATTTCCACCACAAAATGCAAAGATAAAACTTTATTCGGATAAGCGAGCCAAATGAATTGAGACCGATTTGAGTTGTTTAAATAAATATTTTAAAACTTACGCGATGTGAACACATTATTATTAGTATTATTTGACAAGTAAAATAGGTAAATAAACGCGATTAAATAATAAACTTAACCCGTTAAATAATACTAATAATAATTGTTTAAATAAGACTAAGCTAATTTCATAGATCATAAATCCCTCAAATTTCAAACGGACTATATAAATAATCATAAATATAAAATTTGAAAGCAGCTACCAAAATTAAAACGGTCATATGTCGGAAACACTCGTGCTAGACGTTCAGTTCCTGGCTCAAATGAAAAGTACGATCAGAATCCACATTTTTGACAGCTGTCATCAAAAAGGCATCTAAAATTTTTGAGGCTCGCTGTCTAAATTGAAACGGCCATATCTCGAAAACTACTCTGGCTAGACATTCAGTTCCTGGCTAAAATGAAAGGTAAGATCAAAACTTTCATTTATGATGACAGCTGTCAAAATTGCAACCCGCCATAAATTTAAATCACAACGGTAAAACACAGGGAAAAATTTTGAAAATTTGCAATAAAGTGAATAAATGAAGAGTACAAACTTTCAAAGTTGACATGAAATTTCAATGAAGAGGTTCAATAACTATTATATGCAATGAGGCATACAGTATAAAAGTAATTACTACATCATGATTACTTTCGACCAGGGAGTGGATATGGATAAGCGGTAAGAGCTTATTTGCGTAACATTCGTTCTATACAGTGTTTTCCTAAATTTTTCATCAATTTCGATGACATTTTATAAGAAAAAATTATAGTGTTCCTGTATGAGGTATTCAATTTCATAAAATCTTTATTAAAATCTTAAATAACATTAGTCTGGTACTATTACTAGTGTAAATTTAATCCTAGAATGCACAAACATACATAAATAAAAAACGTTATAAAAGCTAGGGCGTGCGCTTATCAAAACTTTCGTAGGTATATTTACACTCCGCGTTACAAAACATAATAGGTAGATGTAGTTTTTAACATAAATAAATAAGGTTCTAGTTACAATTCTACAAAATATGCAAGCTTTAGAGGAGCATTTGCATTTAATAACATAATATTTACATAAAATTGCATTGTTTAGCCAAAATATTCGATAAACAATTAAAATAGAGGGTATCTGAAACAGTTCGTCCAGATAAATGACACAATTACCAGCCGAAAGTAGTTAACAAAAGCGGCCAGTTGAGAACAAAAGAATACTACACTTGAGAGCAATAAAATCGCACATCCGCACATTTTTACTTAAAAGTTCAATTTTTTTTTTATTTGGAGCTTACAGCAAATTAAAATCAAATTAAATTAAAGTGCATAATCTAGGCATTCGCAGAACTGATAAAGGGTTGACATTTACCTTTAAAAACAACTCATTAGCAACAAAACAATAGACCCCCTTATGTCGCTCGATCCAGATAAGGCCGGCGGCGGGATTTATCGCAGGTATAAAAGAGTGCATATTGAGGGAATGGTCATCATTTGCATACCAACGTACAGTGTGAAAGGTTCTCTATTGATATTGGCTTCAAACGGAACACGAAAATGGATACTACACCAGAAGTAGCCGCTCAAGTGGTTGCCCTTGTTGAATCGGGGCTTAAGCAAAGTCAAGTGGCTCGACAATTGAGTTTGAGCCGATTTACCGTTCGGCGTGTATACCAGAGGTATCAAGAGACTGGTGGCTACCAACGGCGACAAGGATCGGGCCGTCCCCGTGCTACACCAGAGCGTGATAACCGCTTTCTTATAACGACATCTTTAAGAAATCGTCGTTTGAACGCAGTTCAACTGGGCCAACGACTTCAAGAAGTTCGTGAAGTAGAAGTTAGCCGGTGGACAGTCAGAAGACGATTGAGAGAAGGTGGCCTGACTGCACACAGGCCAGCAAACGGGCCGAAATTGACCCCAGCCCACCGAGAAGCCCGCCTTCAGTTCGCTCGAGACCATTTGAATTGGACCGAAGAGCAGTGGAGTGCAGTCCTGTTCTCTGATGAGTGCAGGATGTGCTTGCATGGCAACGACGGACGGGGGAAGGTGTATAGAAGATCGGGAGAACGATTTGCCCAATGCTGCATAACAGAACGTGTCGCCTATGGCGGTGGATCAATCATGTTTTGGGGAGGCATGTCTATGGAAGCAAAAACCGAGCTTGCCTTCATCACCGGACCGAATACTGGTCGCCAATCAAGAGGATTGACTTCCATACGATACATTGAGGAAGTACTCGAGAGCCACGTCGTACCTTTTGCTGGGTTTATCGGCGAAAACTTTCTGTTTATGCAAGATAATGCAAGACCGCATACTGCTGGCATAGTGATCGAGTACCTTCAAGAGGTGGATGTGACCGTTATGGAGTGGCCAGCTCGAAGCCCAGACCTCAATCCCATCGAACATCTATGGGACGAGCTGAAAAGAAGAGTTCGAGGCCGAGATGCTCCTCCATCGACTCTACAGGAGCTGCAACAGGCGATCGCAGAGGAATGGGAGGCTATTCCTCAAGACTTTATCAAAAGTCTAGTAACATCAATGAAAACACGGATGGAGTCAGTGATTCAGGCTAGGGGAGGGAACACTCGGTATTAATAACAAACTTTAAATTAATTTTATCTTTTAATTTCATAACTTTGACACCAATACTTGAATAAAGAATTTTTTACTAAACATGCATTTTTGTTATTGATCCACAAAAGCATTTTTATGTAATGATTGAAAGACAAATCAGATACCACTGGATAGGTATTAAAATAGACTATGAATCTGCATTACAGAAACATAATATTTTTTGTTTTTTTTTTAGTTATGTCAAAAAATCATGAATGTGCGATTTTTTTGCTCTCAAGTGTAGTTAGTGACTACCATACAGTATATTTTAGTTTGCTGCTGGTATTAGCCCCTGATAATAAAATATGTAAAACGCATAGGTAAAAGAACGGAAGCCGAGTTGCATTTTTTTGTTTAATTACTTAAACCTCTTCAACTAATTATACGAATTTCGCAAAACCATACAGAATGCGGAGTGGAGAGCCATTGATAGCACGCCTCTATTGAGATCATCATCATTAGCCTATACCAATTCACTGCTGGATATAGGCCTCCTCTAAGAAGCGCCATAGCGCCAGCATCTGCCTGCAGTCTTTCGCAGGTCATCATACTACCGACCATCTATTGAGATGTTATTAATTTATTAGTGTATATGTTTGTATGACCGTATTAATAGAATCGAATGAAATGGGGCCATCATGCGCATTCGTGATATGGCCAAGAATTTCGATCGGATAAAGAATTTTGCTCTTGAAGACTGACTTAGTAAGTAATAGAAGCAACTTGAACACATCGCTGAAGTTGTTGACAGAGCTTAGCCAAGAATTTCCCAAAAGAGTCTTGATGAATTAGTTTGTAGCACCTATGCAAAATCGGTGCAGGCTGATTAGGTTTATATTATGGACTCTGCGCTGCGCTTGTACCTAACTATAATATTTGAATGCTCTACACATCGAACCTGCCGACACAGCCGGGTTAGTTGTTGCGACATTTCAGTGTAGGAATATTGTAAGCAGCCGACAGCGTTTTGTCAACGAGTCGGTGGCCTGCCTTCTTTTCTATAGTATATTATATTTACTTGAACTTTCTATATCAAAATAATGAGAAAAGAGAAGGGTACATCTTTGTAGTTTATGGAGAAACTAGATACTAAATTACAAGAGGAAGATACCGAATTGCATTTTTTATTTTCTTGGTTGAAGAGATTAACAGCAGGATGCTCGTATGTTGATTAAGTGTAATTAATCACGTACGTTATATTTAATCAATGATCGAATCTCTTGAGAAATAGTTATTGCGGGACGTTATCAAGAGATTCCATAATTGATCAGGTAACTAGAGAGATGATCCGTGTACGAACTACCGGAGAATTATGCCGAAGCTGGTGTAAGTCATAAGTACTTACCTTCTTACCGGTGGCCCTCTGGTTGTAAAATTATTTGCAGAACGCCGCGGAACCATGAGCCAATATCATGAAAGTATAACCCGAACCCCGAAGTGCAACCTGCGAATGATTGTCCAATGTAATATCATCATCATCATCATAAGCCCGTATAGGTCCACTGCTGAACATAGGCCTCACCCAAACGAAGCCACGAATAGCGGTCCTGAGCCGCCTCCATCCATCAACTCCCTGTGACCGCTACAATGTCGTCGGTCTATCGGGTGGAAGGTCTTCCCACACTCCTCACACACCAATGTTATACATTTACCAACTAAGCTGCAGCTCACAAAATAAACAAACCTCCTGTTTATAACAATTTGTCAACTGGCTGTGACAGTGTGTGTAAAAATCGGAACGTGTAACTTAATAATGCGGAAAAATCTGAATATAATTCAAATAGAATTTGGAAAAAACAAAACTGAGAAGGATTAGAAATTGGACACTATAGATATGAATAAAACACATTCTGACTTCTGTCAACATAAAGAAAACAACGACTCTTAAGGTCGTCAGTCACTCGAGCAAGAGTTGAGACGCGGGCGCACTTGAGGAACACCGCATCTACGTTTTCTTTACATATAAATGGTAGTGCGCTTCTAGAGGCCCGTCGAGGTGGATGTGTGCTGAAATCGAGAGTCAAGGCAAAACGCCCTGCGTTTTCCGCCCGCCTCGCGATTCTACCGTCATTTTGAAGCAATTTGTGTGAAGTCAACATATTCAAAACATTTGCTAAACTAGTAAGAATAACTTAAACTACATCGATAGAATAAAGAATAAGAATAATAGGTATAAAATAATTAAATTATAAACAGAACTAAACATACACAACACATACTAAATAATACTTATAAACAAAGAAAAAAAAAACAAATGATGACATAGTCTTTTTGTATTATTATTAACTATTTGTGGGTTGGTTGAAATAAAACAGATTTTCGATATACTGAGTCTATTCACTACACAAAGACACGAGTGCAAGATGGGTAGGATACATTTACGATATTCTATAATCCTTAGTTAGGGACATGTATGACCGCGGCAGAGGGTTGAGGAGTGACTGGTAAAACTCGGCTTAGCTACTGAAAAAGCTAAGTTACCGAAACGCGTTTGCGCCGCGTATTTTAAGCTAAACTGTGGCACTACATCAATCCACCCCTTTTTTCAAAATTTTTACAAAAAAATTTGGCGTATGTGGAGTCTGAGGTTCAGCATCTCGTCACTAGATAGAGCATGGTACAGCTACTTGCCACCAGATGGCACCAAGGTGATCAAAACTGTCAAATGTTCGACCGACTCGAGGCGCAACCCACATGTGAGAAAAAATTTTGCCTGTCAAAGTCTAGATTTTTCGAGATTTGCACCCTGTCCCAGGCACGTAGGAGCTAGAAAACACTCACTCCGATGGTTTCATCGATTGTCTACACACTGTTAACACTTTGAAGGGAAAATATGTGCGTTTGCAATTTTTAACTAATTAAGTTGTGGCACAGTGATGTTGATAATGATCGTCCGTAACGTCAACCCTTTTCCGATAAGTTTCTTGAGTGCGATGAATAGCAGCGTACACTGGCCCGCACAGGAGCGCGCGTAGCGCGCCGCCTCGCAAGCGATTCTCGGCCTTCTACCTTATGTATAAGTTCGAAGACCGCATGCGCCGCGCTCTCAGTGGCCGCGCAAGCTTGCGTGAGCTACTGTGCCTATTGATGCGTTTACTTGCCTACGACCGCTCTATTGTTCTCGTTGTTGGTAAAATAACTGGCTTTCGTAAAATAGTGTTTTGCTAGTACCCGTTTTATTTGCGTGTCAAATAATTAAGTTGCCTTTTTTGCAATGAATCTTTAACTATAATTTATTAACATATAATTATATTATAATGCTCAACTAAAGCTTGCATGCATCTTCATAAGATAAAGTGTTTTTAATGGTTCAATAACCAATGTATGGTACTTATTCTTTGATTCCCTTTATTTAATATAGTATCGCACCGTATGTACAGTATAGGCCTTACAAACGTGGTTAAATTTATGTATAGGCTATAAAATTTGTGGTTTAGTTAGGTAATATTGTCTAGGATGAATGTACACTGAATTTATATTACTTTTATTAGTCAGTTTGTAAATATAACTCTTATAAAATTTTACTAATAACATAACCGTAAAAGTTTGGATGTTTTGATATTTGCTACCTCTTCACACCAAAACTGCTTAACAGAATAGGTTAGAGGTAGTTTTTATAAGCTATTTTTTCCCGAAACAACGAGTGCGAAGCCTCGGGCTGAAGGTTGTATTCAAATATTTTACTGTCGATGGTCACGGTTTTAGTGGTAAGTAAAATAACATTTTCACAAACGAAAAGCAGTGTTTTAAATTTTTTCCACTTTGCTGTTATATTTTCAATAGAAACGAGACTCGTTATGACGCACGTGCAAAATGTCATTTGCAGATTTCATATCTATTTACTGTAGGTGCTACGTAGGAGCTGAGTAAGTACCTATTTCCGTGCCGGAGCGGTTATTGACATGAACAAATTGAAGCTGTATAATTAGATTAGCGGAACGGTAACTATGCGAATATTTAAGCATTTTCGAACGCAAGCAAATCCATGAATTTGGAAACATGGATAGATACTTTAGTAGGACTTGAATACTCCATGGCATGGATGTTTGTAAAACTGAAACTATAATGGTTATTAAATCGCTATAAACATCGCTCTTAGTGATAAGGCAGCCCATTGTGCAACTCTATTATCTCGCTTTTCTTGTATTTTTTGTATTTTGTTGGTGTGCAAAAAAGTGTCATGTATTGCATGTTTTGTATTGTATTGACACTATAATCACTTATAATGGGTTATTTATCATGATTTGTGTTGTTTTGAGTTTAAACATCGGTTATGATAAAGCAATAATCTATGTGTCTAATCCATACATAGCTGGTGGGTATCTGGCGTAGCGCAACAGCATTGCCATACGACGGGACAATGCAGCCCATGGTAGCTACCATCGAAGCCAACCTGGCCATCTGGTGATACTGGTGGATTCAGATGTATTGAGAATCAATCACTTAAACTATTTACGATGTTCATTAGCTGCATTTTGATAACGAATAAAAGAATAATTTTATTGTTTTGAATAAACTAAAAACCGACTTCAAATCCCTTAAAATTACACTTCGGAATCGTTATCTATACAATAGCAAAATAATTTACAAAATCGGTCCATGATTAACGAAGTAATCGACGACCATACATAAAAAATCATACATAGGTACTGCTGAACATAGAAACCTACTCCTTTTTTCGAAGTCGGTTATAAAGAAAAAGGCTAGCTAAAATTCAAAAATCAAATTCTCCTCGTTTGCTACGTTTTCAGGCGCTTGTTATGTCATCTACCATTTACCATCCTGCATTAAGACCGGGGCCAAACATTTATAAATATAATAAAAAACAATTTCTGTCAAGTGCGAGTGTGACTCACGCGCCGAAGGTTGCGAACGTTTGTCAAGTATACCTACCGGTTAGAGACTTTGCTATGTATTGAATACCTAAAAATTAAAGGTTCTTTTCAAACTTCGGAGTAGAGGGTAACAGTAAAATTTACAAAATTTTTCAAAATATTTCAAAAAGTATGAAACCTACAGAAACTTCATTAAATTTTCATTTTAATTTTTTATCATTTTTTTTCTTTTAATTTATATATATGCAGGCGCACGATATGTATTATTATTTTAAATTTTAAGTTATTTTCTGGTGTAGTTGCTGAGACATTAAACACGGAAAATAGGACAGAAAAAGCGAGACCATAAGGGTTTCGAAACCTATCACAAAGAGTAGTAAAGTAAAGCAAAAGTATTTGTTTGTGCCTTTTACCTTTTTACGCCTAAACGGCATAACTAATTTAATTTGGCAGAGGTAGAAATTGTCCCGGGGCTGGACATACAGTACTTTTTATCCCGGCTAAGAGCGTGTGAAGCCGCGGGCAGCTAGTAAGAAATGAAATGATAGCAAAGCCAATTACAGAAATCGATAAAAAATGTGCCCGCGGCTCGAATGAACCAAATGCGCGCGACCGAGCGTAGAAATTTGGGTTGAAAATAGCCCAACGGGCGGCGCTGTCCATGTACATGGTTTGAACAGCTTTGAATAAGCATTCTGCCACTGAGCATGCGGTTCTCGTACATACGATACATACGTACATACAAGAACTGCATGCTCCCTTTTATCCATAGCCAATCGAGTTTCAGCAATTTGTAGCAAAATATAACCCTTGTTAAAGATCAATATCATTATTATCTCGTGTTCTCTGGAATACGAAACTAAATAATATAGTTAATGATGACAGTTTACTCGGTTTATGTTCTCCTAGTATTTCGAATAGTTCCCTGCATTTAGAGCCCGCGTATGGGTTCAAGCTTGTTGACTGCGCCGTGCATACACACAGCGAATTAACCGTAGATTTTTACGGGGCGACAAAAACCAGTGTGTGGACAAGCTTCTATAGTGATCCATACAACACTGACGACCGTGCCTTCACGCGGCGAATTAACCGTAGATTTTTACGGCAAAAAAACCGGTGCCGAAGAGTTTTGTACAGCTGCGATAGGACGTAAAATATCTAAACGTTGACTGCGTGAAAAATATAAAGGTACGTCCAGATTAAGTAACATGTTATACAGGGTGTTCGGCAGACCGTTTGCCATATGGTAACTGGAGATAGGTGGAACTAAGAGCAATAGTTTGACAGCTTTTTTAACCCCGAAAAGCTGTCGGCAATTTTAAAGACTTTTTTTTTTTTTTGGAGAAATTTGAACTATTTTGTGCTGTAACGTTTTTGTACAAAATGACATGGCTTACAATTTTTTAGTCCATCTGGCATGTTAGTCCTACTGTGAAAATTAATATTTACGTTAGATCTTACGGGGCTGTATAACAAACCGTCCACACTGATAAAACATTAATATCTATGTTTTATAACTTTATCTATACGCACTTTAAGAAATCGAACCTAAGAATAAGAAAAAAAATCGGTATCGTCGTCGGCAGTTAATCGGTATTTAAGTATTTCGTTACATTTGTGTTAGAAGTAGAACACAATCTCTTAGCACATAGAGTTGTTCTCGTAGCGCGTCTACGCGGCGTAGCAATCAGTCGACGTTGTAGGCTTTTGCTACGCTCCTCGTAGCAAATCGTAGCTAGTCGAATACCAATAGAATTCATAGTTGGATCAACAATTCCTAAAATTTCTCATTCAGCTTTTACTTAAAGTTTGAATGAAGCTTTTTGTTAGCAGTTTGTGGTGATCCCTCGTAATTAATGGATCTTCGTAGTCTTTCTTATGAACATACCCTTAATATAATATTTACTTCTTGAAACTTAAAAAAAAAAAAAATTGGCGTAAATTATAAATTAACTGTATGTTTTAGCCGTGAAAAGGTAACAGACAGACAGTCAGAGTTACTTTCGTATTTATAATAATAGTACGGAAGTATATATTTTTAGTCCTTAATCGTACCATTCATTCGGAAGCAAAGTCTTTCGGGTCATGTGCTTTTGACCTTTGAAGCCACGCTGTGCATTTTTGAGTTTGAGTTTGACTTCCAATTAAATGGAAAAACTCAAACTCAAATAATAATTATTTCCTCAAATACAACACACCTACACTTGGGAAATGTTGTAATCTTAACAGTAAAACATGAAAATACGGTGATATCTTGGTCACTTCGAAACAAAGGACTAGAGTAAGGAAGCGACCAAGACCTTTAACATGTAATTTTTATCTAACTTTAGAGCAAAACTTGTTCTAAGTTTTTTATCCTTTAGCAGAGTATAACTATAAAGAGGCTTTTAGAGACGGGTGTGCATGGTCAGATCCGAAACCAAGAGAGTTAGTCAATAGTCGTGAAAGGAGTCATGAACTCGATTTATGAGAAACCAAAAACTGCATATTTAGTATTTTTATCGTTTACGTTTACAGGAAATCGAATTACAGTTTTTTCAAAAAATATGTCTCCTTATATTTTAACACCAACGGATTCTATTGTGGATAAGGACCAATATTTGTGTCAATCCTGTATTTTAAAGGTTTATCCTCGATAAAACAATAACAAATAAACAATTCATAATCACTTCTGTAAACTTTAATGAAAAATTCCGAAAAAAAAGTACCTATGCAGTTTTTATCTTCTCATAAATTCCCATGACTTCTTTTACCACTTTTCTCTAACTCGCATAGTTTCGGGTTTGGTCGTCCACTCACATCTCAAAAAGCCACTCTGTATAGTTCCCTAGATAGAATCTAACTAAATGGTCAGATATTTTGTAGCCTTATTGAAAATTGTTTGTTTGTATAAAATGAAAATTGTTTATTTGTATTAAATGAAAATTATTTATTTGTATAAAATGAAAATTGTTTATTTGTATAAAATGAAAATTGTTTATTTGTATTAAATAAAAATTGTTTATATGTATAAAATTAAAATTGTTTGTTTGTATAAAATTAAAATTGTTTATTTGTATAAAATAGGACACTCTACATGCTAAACAGTTGTTAGGACATCCTTTTAAGTACCCATGTAAATATACTCGTACTTGTGCCAGGATGTCTCAACTCTTCTCGCAGAACAATTCTACCACCGAACTGCGTTCCCGAACCCGCATGCCAAGCGTGAAGATTATGGGCATTACCCCCGTGAGATAAAAGGCGCTTCTCAGGGGCAGGCCTGGGTCCAGTAGTGGACAAATATAGGCTGTGTGTGGAGGTGGAGGAGGTGGAAGTATTTAGATGCAAATAACAAATAAACTAAATCGATTATCAGTGATGTATAAGATACCCAAAGAGTATCTTACATCTTTTATTTAAGATACAAAGTATCTTAAATACAAGATGCAAGATACTTAAAAAAAATGCATTTCAGATACCAGATACAAATACTTTTCTAAAAAGGTAGTTGAAATACTAGATACAAAATACCTATCTTTCAAATACTTTTTAAAGATAAAATACTTTTGTAAGAAAACAACATTTAATTGAACTGCCAAGTTTATTTATTCGAGAAAATAATTTTTGATAATATAGGAACGTATGTATTAAAATTGAAACTATGTATTTTTTTTAATCTTTATATTTTATCTGAGATTTCAGTAAAAGTAATTCCTCAAACATATTGTCGCTCATCTTCCTTCTATGAGGTCTCATGGTCATGCCCCCAAAGGAAAAGAGTCGCTCCACAGGGGCAGAGCTGTGCTGTGGCAAACAGGTGTTATATTTTAGAAATATTTTTTTACTGTAGGATAAGCATTTAAGCTCTTAAAATATGCATCTTTATTGTTCAGGTACTGGAGTGTCTCTAAATCACTGGTGCTGCTTGTGTTTTCGCCACTAGCAATAGAGGAATCAGAGTCCTCTAGAAACATATAATAAGATTCATCTTTTGACTTTTTTTTATATCACCTTCAATGTTGTTTAAAGCCTCTGATTTTTGTTTTTCAGATCGATTGATCTTTCTAGTTTCAGACAGGACAAGTTCTTTTACATATTCCTTTCGCCCTTTTGGTACCCATTTCAGTTTAAACATTGGATGGGACACCGAGGCTAATATAGCATCGTTTGCTGCTGGTTCCAACTGCAAAAACAGTTTAAACCGTCGATCTAAGTTTTCCTCTATTACATCTAGCAGAGGGCTGCAGTATTTCAGATTTTCCATTCTGAGGATTTTGATTACATGTTGGATTCTGTATAATTCCGGTAACAGACAGCCATAATAAGTGTCTTTTTCCCCTTGCAGGCTTTGAATAGCTTCTGCTATTGGCTTTGAACACTCCACATATTCACTTAAAAAGTGAATTTCATTTTCTTTCAGCGGTGGTAACTTTAACATTTTCATGGCTTCACTAAGATGGTTCTGCACGGCTAAAAGATCTTGTATTGAATTATAGTAGGAGTTCCATCGAGTTGCACATGGAGAAGTTGGTGACATCCCTGTTATTTGTAAATATGTCTCGCATGCCTTTGGAGATCTAGCACACAAGTTCCACAGTGCTTGGCACTTTGATAATGCTGTGTCATGTAGTTTCTTATAAAATATATTTTTGATTCTTGCTTGTTTGAAATCAGTACTAGCAATCAGGTGTAAAGTGTGTGTAGCACATCTTTCATGTCCAGGCAGAAGGCAATCACCTTCTAAATCTAATGGAGCATCTGGAAAAACTTGTAGTACTAGAAGTGAATCATCATCTTCACTACCTTCATCAAGTGTCGTTTTTTCAAGATCTCCAAATGTTTGTGAAACATATCTGTATTTCAGATACTTTTATCTAAGATAAGTCACATCTCTGTCGATTATGAATGATTTATATACGCAAAAACATACTCTAAATGAACTTTTCCTCTATGAGATACTTAATTAAATTTATGTTGAATGTGTGTGGATGTGCTTTCGCGTGTGATTGTGTGGGTGTGCGTGTATGTGTGTATTGTATATGTATGTCTGACGGATGCTCCTGTGGACACTAGTCTCTTAAGAGTCCAGGCAACAGGAGCAACCAAAAGGTGATGTAGGTAAATGTGAATATATAGTTATAATAATAAAAGTACTACATATGTATATATATTGTATTATTATAAATATTATTTTGGTTTAAATAATTAGACCACGCTTTCATTTACGTGATATTTGTTTTTTTGCGGGTTCGTTAGTCAACTATGTGAGTACACAGGGTGTTCCAAATAATACACGATCAAACGAAATGGGGTGGTCATTAACCTGCATTGATTTCCACCTCCCATGTAGGTTTACCTACTCGCGTTTTGAATCGCGCGCTTTAGTAACGCGCGGTTAGTTTCAAACGCGTGTTGGATTGTGTCGTACCGCATGGTTATAAAATGCCTGTTACCATAGCGCGCGCTACAAAACGCCTAATGTGCACTCGCTCTTAACCTCAAAATTTTCTCTTAGAAGTTAAGCCTTTGTTACAATTTACAACAATTTTCCAAGGAAATACTTTTTTAGAAATTATCCTTCAATATCCTATCTCTAACTTCCAATTTCCCGAACACCCCACTTCATTAGACCATTTAATACCGGAACACCCTGTATACAGAAACTTATAGGTACTAGTTTTGTCAACGCAAACAAATATAATATAACGTGGAACGACGCACCACGCCATGCAACCCCAAGGTCGGAGCACGACTTTCAAGGTCAGAGGCACCTAACATGGCAACTACAGCGGTAACTTGCAAACGATAAAGTAATTTTAAAATCTAATCACTGTTCACACCTGACAACCAACAAACTACCCTGCAAGCCGCTCTAAAAAATCCTACACCATACAAACACCTACGCATAAAACACGATATACCTACCTATCTTACGTAAAAAAAATAACCTACAGCTCTGATAAAAAGCTTACCAGGGTAGCTTCCTCACGCTCGATGATTCACATCAGCAACGCACGCACACACAATAAAGTACAATGCACCTGAAACTTTTTTGCAGTTACAAGAGCTTCTTAACGTATTTTAAAAGGCAAAGGCTCGTAGAAGACTAACGCAAAGAGGGATGTGCGCAGCGCGGGGTGTTTTGTTGGCGCGGTAGGGCGAACGGCGCGTGCGGGAGTCAAGGGTGCCGGAGGAACTACGGAGCCGACGTCGTTCCAAGGTCGCAAGAACCTGCTCATACAATCGATAGGTACACCAACTCAAATTATCCGGACATGTTTATTTTACGCAGCTGTATTACATCTATCCGGGGATGAAATGCTCTGCGATGTAATAGGGAAACCATGTACCTACCAGAGCCGGTTTGGGGACCTCGAACTAACCGATTGTTAGGTACAAAAGCAGTATTCAGGACCGCTCTCTCTCTCTCACTCGTACTGTTTAAAGTTAGTCGGATTACCAAAATGCTTCAATGGGTAACACGGCCAAATGAAAGAGGCTAAGTTCCACTTGTTTGCGTTCGCGTCCATGAACTCCAGCCTATGCTTTCAGCAAAAACGAACACCGTGCTGTGAGTAAAATTTGTTCCTACGTTACGGGACTTACGATACGATACTTTCGTTGCGCTGCTGATTCTCTCAACAGAATTTTGAACAAATGGGGTTGCATAATAATATTGAAAATATTCAAGATTTTCACTCCTCCAACACAGAATCGGATGCTGTGTCGTGACAGATTTATGTTTTATAAAAGTCAAAAAAGTCAAAAGTCAAAGTCAAAAACTCTTTATTTCCATAAATACAATAAATGTATACTTAGAAAAGGTCAAATTCTTAATAATTAAACACTGACACGGAAATAAAGTGATATTTTTGATTTCAGTCGCTTCGGTACGTAGACTAAAGTAAAGAAGCGACGAAGAAACCTTTAGCCTGTTAGTTGTTATTTTTCGAGTTGGAGCAAATTCCGTCCCACGCTTTTTTATCCTCTAGATAATCTGATATTTTATAGTAGGCCTGTTTACACAGGAAGGTTTTGACAATTTGTTTGAATTTATTTACTGATAATTTTTGCAACTCACTAGGAGTTTTGTTGTAGAAGCGTATACATAGCCCTTTAAAAGATACATTAATTTTGTGTAGTCTAGTTGTGGGCACAGCGAGTTTATGTTTATTCCTGGTATACAAATTATGTACATCGCTATTTTTAGGGAACCGATTGATATTTCTATGAGTGTACAATAGGTTTTCATAAATATATTGACATGGTACTGTCATTATCGGCTGGCATTGGCGACCGGTGTGGCGCGGCGGGCGAAGGTCCGCCTGCGACGCAGAAGGTTGCGGGTTCGATTCCCGCCTTGGGACAAATGTTTGTACGATCTGCAAATATTTGTTCCAAGTGTTCTGGGTATTTTCTATATATAATAAAAAATATCTATCTATGTTATGTATTGTATTAAGTTTATCAGTCATCTAGTACCCATAACACAAGCTCTGCTTACTTTGGGGCTAGATGATGCTGTGTGGATTGTCCAGCATTATTTATTATTATTTATTATGTTTATTTCTTTGAATTTATCACGCAGGGATTCTCTGGGACCCATACTATAGATTGCACGAACAGCCCTCTTCTGCAACACAAATACGGTGTTAATATCTGCAGCGTTCCCCCACAGTAGTATACCATAAGACTATGGACCACTATGGAAGTAGGTGAAATAAACAAGTCTAGATGTATCCACGTCTGTAAGATGACGGATTTTTTTGACAGCATATGCTGCAGAACTAAGTCTCTTCGATAGCTTATCTATGTGTGCGCCCCATTGAAGTTTATTATCTAAGGTGATTCCTAAGAAAACGGTACTTTCTACAATTTTTAACGTTTCTCCTTTTACATTTACATCAGCCTGAACTTGTTTAACATTAGGTAGAATAAATCTAATACATTTCGTTTTGGTTTCGTTAAGCAAAAGATTATTGACATTAAACCAATGGACTATTTTTGAAATTGCATTATTCACATCATCGAAATTCGTGTCTTGTCGTTTCATTTTAAAAATTAATGAAGTGTCATCAGCAAACAATACAATCTCGTGATTATTCTTAACAAGATGAGGCAGGTCGTTAATATAAATTAAAAACAGGAAAGGGCCGAGGATAGATCCCTGCGGTACACCCATTGTAACTACAGACCCCGAAGACCGTTTCCTATTAATGTCAACTCTTTGTATCCTATTACTCAAATAAGATGTAAGAAGACCCAAAGAGCTGTTCCTTATTCCATAGTGATTTAGTTTCCTGATTAATGTTTCATGGTGTACGCAATCGAATGCTTTTGACAAGTCGCAAAAAATGCCTAATGCATCTTGCGACTTCTCCCAAGCATCAAAAATATGCGTTACTAACTCTACACCGGCGTCAGTAGTCGACCTGCCGCGAGTAAACCCGAATTGCTTACTATGTAGCAGGTCATTTCCATTGAAATGCCTAAGCAATTGATGTAAAATAAGTTTTTCAAAAACTTTGCTGAATGTAGGCAGTACTGATATTGGTCTAAAGTTAGTGGGGTCAGACCTACTACCCGATTTAAACAGTGGGATTATTTTACTACATTTCATTAGATCAGTAAATACGCCACAATCAATAGACTCATTAAATATAAAATCTAGATCTGGTGCAATGATATCAATCAATGGTTTGATAATTCTAACGGAAATTCCCCAGAGATCTGCAGTTTTCTTTATATTTAATAGTTTAAAGGTTTTTTTAATATCTCTTTTATCAACATGATTAAAATTAAATGTATTTTTGCATTTAGGTACATTTCCTATAAGTAATGACTCGGCGATTACTTGAGAGGTGTTTAGACACTTTGTAGTAGAGATTGGAATGCCAGTAAAAAAGTTTTCAAATGCTTGGGCTACTTTAACATCATTTTTGATTGAGCAATCATTAATCTTTAAATTGTAATCATTAATGTAGGTGCTGATTTTTCCAGTCTCACTATTTATTATTTTCCAAGTTGACTTTATTACATTTTCACTATTTCTTATTTTTGACCTAATATAATTTGATTTTATGACAAACTTTTCTAAACATTTTTGAGTAATTTTTTACTTTTACTTTGAACTCCTGGCTAAAATTGTATTGTTTTTCACTATACAGTTCATACAACTTTTGTCTACTCTTATGTATACCCACTGTTGCCCACTCACTAAAGTTAAGTTTTTCTGAGACCATGATCGACTTGGGTGTGAATATTGAATTGAACACACTGGTGAATTTGTTAAACAAACTGCAATATGACTCATTTGGGTTGTTATGTGAGTGATAAGGTGATGGTGTAGACTCCCAATCCAATTTAAACCGTTCAAATCGACTTGTGGTCACAGGTATGTATTTTATTTTCTTTTTACAATTATTATTTTTTACTTGAATTTCTAATTGTATTAGTTGACCTAAGTGGTCTGATTTTAAATTGCTTATTATATTTTTACTAACAATTTTTTCATTTTGGCAAACAAATACTACTACTATAATCGGAACATTTCAAGTAATTAACGGTGTTGATTTGGGGGGGGGGGGGGGGGGGCGGGTGCACTTCCATAACCAAATGGCCGTTATTGGTCATCAGAACCCACGCATCAAAGCTCACACTTAAGCATCAAAAATCATTACGTTGCCCTATACCTACCTAATAATACGTGACTGGTGCCTTTTGTACACAAGTGGAATTTTTGCTGTAGGGTAGAAGTCTGGTTACAATTAAATGGAACGGACATTTGAGTCGCTCGACGACTCAGTAGTCCGGTTGCCTATTCGAACCGGAATTTTAAGCCATTTTTTTGCATCAGTTAGGTATATTAATGTTGTTGATACTGTGCCGGTTTATTAGATACTTATCGAAATATTTTCTTTTCGTTAGCGGTTACAAAACATATTATTATGATCTTTGCAGATAAAAGTTTCGTTTGTACTCTCAAAAATTGTTTCTCAAACTTTAATAAGGTTTAATCATCACAAGGCTGCCGCCCTGAAGGAACCTTGGTAGGGGTTTTATAAACAGAACAAAAACCCTATGAATGCTTACCTTAGAATGGAAATGGTAAATAAATTATCATTAATAATAATAATAAATAATGCTGGACAATGCATCATCTAGCCCCAAAGTAAGCAGAGCTTGTGTTATGGGTACTAGATGACTGATAAACTTAATACAATACATAACATAGATAGATATTTTTTATTATATATAGAAAATACCCAGAACACTGATGAACTTAATACAATACATAACATAGATAGATATTTTCATTAATACAAATGAAATAAATAAAAAAAAATTGTCACTAGTGTTCATTAAATTACTAGAACCTCATAAGTAATTTATGCAGTAAATGGTCGAGAAACAAAAAGGTTTTTATATTATTTTATAATCAGCAGAAAAGTAGTAATGTTTTTCCTACTTTACTTTTCTTACGTAGTACGTTTATACGTAGTCTGGTTTTAGTTTTAACTATTTAGTACCAAAACCAGACAACGTATAAGCTCTACTTAGTTTGGAGCTCGATGCTGTGTGGATTGTCCAGCATATTTTTTTTTTTACAAGTCTGTTTTTTTTTCGAATCGTATCGGTACTTTGTAAAGCTCACGGGCAGCTAGGTGAGTATCGCTTTATAGTTGTTTTGTGTTTTGGTCGTCCTGCAAGAACTTTCGGACTGTTAAAAAAAGCGTGCATTCTTAGGCACAAAATCCAAATGTGGTTGCCATTACATATTTCTGTCTATGTAGAGTCCAAGAAATTTGGTAGTAGTTTGGTATAATTTTCGGTGGTAATATTCCGAGTAATATTCCGGCAGGAGCAGCCGGGTGTGTGTAAGAGTGAGTGTTTATGTGTTTTGTGTATATGCTTTCATTTGACACCTTTTACAATACAAAAAGAAAATGCTTTATTATACACAAACAAGATCCGTCAAGTGCGAGTGTGACTCGCGCGCCGAGGGTTTCGTACGATTGTCAAGTATACCAATATGTACTAGGTACTGGTTAGAGAGTTTGCTATTTGATGAATACCAAAAAAATAAAGGTACCTACAGTTCAGATGTATCGGTTTGCAAACTTCGGAGTAGGTATATAGGGTAATAGTAAAATTTTCGTATTTTTTCAAAATATTTGAAAAAGTATGAAACCTACAGAAATTTCAAAAACTGTTTTGAGATGTAACATACCGATAACTATAATTTGATACCCCACTCGATGAGGTACACCCCCCTTTTAAAAATAATGCCCCCTTTTTTTGACCATTTTTTAAAAAGTGGTCCACTTACAGACTTCTCCATATTTTTCCTGTAAAATATTGTTCCATATCTATACAAACGGTACATACATTTCAGATGGATCGCTCTCCAAACTTCGGAGATAGGGAGGAATGGGTAATATTTCGACCATTTTCAAAATATTTCAAAAAGTATTAAACCTACAGAAATTTCAAAAACTGTTTTGAAATTTACAATCTGATACCTTTCATTTGATACCCCACTTGACATTGTAGGTCTCTTTTAAAATTTCGACATCACAATCTGTACTGAAAATTTACATTTTCATTTTTTATTTATTTTTGTTTTAATCTGTACAGGCGCACGAAATTTATTATTATTTCAAATTTCACTTTATTTGCTGCTGTAGTTGCTGAGATATTAAAGACGGAAAAAAGGACAGAAAAAGCGATGCCATAAGGGTTTCGAAACCGATCTCCGATCTTCGAAACCCTAAAAAGACAACATTACAAAGAGACATTATATAAGATAAGTACAATGGGCGGCCTTATCGCTTAGAATCTATCTCTACCAGGCAAAAACTTTTAGTAGAGCCTCCGCTTCGATCAGGGAACCTTCGTCCGAGAACCCCCGTCTCTTCATATGTCAGTGACTGCAGCCATTCGAGACGTTTGTTTTTACACCTGAAGTATTTGTCAAGTTCTTGTCTTGAACTCCTTTAGTGCAGGATGTTTGTTCAATTGTGGGGCAGAGGCATGACTCAGCTAGAGCCGCACAAGAGTGCGCGCGAACGGGAAGAGTAGAGGATAGTGAACTTATCTGTTTGAGAGAAAAACGGATAAGTTTAGTTTCGTTTTAGACAAAATTTATTGTCGCTGAATACGAAAAAAAAGAAATTTCTTGCTTTCTTCAAAACATCTGCATCTGCTCCAACTACTAGACCGTCAATAAAGGTGCACTCATGCTCTAACACTTTGCGACCTAACTCTCCACGACCTTCATGTGCCTGCTCAGATTACATTACTATGGCGGACAGCATCCGTTACTTGGGAGTAGACTTTGATAGTAGGTTGTCATTCAAGCTCCACATTCACAACCTTTCAGGCAGAGTTCGTAAATCTATGTACATCATGAAGGCACTTCGATCCTCTTGCGATAAGAACACGCTTCAAATGGTGTATTGTGCGATGTGTCAATCGATTCTCAGTTACTGCAACCTTATCTGGGGAGGCGCCGCCAAATCTCATTTGATTGAGCTTGAACGAGCCCAACGCGCAGTTCTCAAGGTAATGTTATGCAAGCCCTTTACCTATTCCACTGACTTACTGTACAAGGAAGCGGGAGTTCTAAGAGTTCGCCAGCTGTTCATCATTAAGGCTTTTGCAGCTATCCACTCAGAAACCATAAACTCTTACCTATACTCGGACCTACTTATGCAGAGTCTTCAAAATTCCCTTTGCCGCTACTAAAACATCTTTTGCCAAACGACTTCCAAAGTCCATTCTCCCACGTATTTATAATTATATATGCAAGGTGTGCGACGTAAAGTCGCTGCCGACGTCCAAAGCAAAATCCTTGGTCCGCTCCTGGGTTATAACGATGACTTATGAGGAGATTGAATCGATCCTTCTGTAATCGCAACAACCGTGATTGCAGAGTAGTATCTTCGATTTCCTCATAAGTGTTTTACGCATACGTACACACAAACATACGTCCACACACTCTCAATTTCAATTTCGTGCTCTCACTCTCAATTTCACACATGCACCAACACTACACGTTCGTTCCCCTACACACACTCACTCTCCCACACACACTCACTAAACTACACTACGCTCAACTACACTACCTTTCTCGATTCTAAATTGCATACCACACCTATTTAAAAGGAATATTTACTCAGTAAAGTTGTCTTTGATACCCTAGAACCAGTTAATCTTCTGACTATTCGTGCACGGGTACCCACGACACGGGCCATGAGCCTAGTGTGGGGCCGTAGCCAATCCAATAGACATACACACGTATTATAGTTTATAGTTAACTCTTTAGTTTTAAATTTTTTAATATGTATGCCTAATTGTTAATTTTGTTGTTAATAAATAATTTTGTATTTTGTATTTGTATTTTGTTTTAGTTCGCCGTCGTTTTGGATCAATGAACCAAGGTACCGGAAATTGGAGTAGACTGGTAAGGATACACCATCTATGGCAATATTACCAAAACTTGAGGCACCGCCGAAGTCGAGAAACAGCTGTTCGGTTTTCGACCGGCTAATTCTCAACCCGACACTCTCCATTTTTTGTTGCCGTTTTGCCAGTCTGCTCTGGACCTCAATTGCATCCTCCCCGACAAGAACAATGTCGTCGGCAAACAGAATGCACCAGGGTGCCTCCTTCTGTTTGTCCGATGTTAGAGCATCTATAATCAGGAGGAAGACATAAAGGCTTTTAGCAGATCCCAGATGGTTAGTGGTTCTTACCTATCTATAATTAAATGATGCTGGACCATCCACACAGCGTCATCTAGCCCTAAGCTAAGCAGAGCGTGTGTTTTGGATAGGTACTAAATGACTGATAAACTTAATACATACATTACATAGATAGATATATTTTTAGGTACATAAACGCGAATACCCAGAACACCCGGGCAAATATTTGCAGGTCATACAAACATTTTCCTCAAGGCGGGAATCGAATCCGCAACCTCCTGCGTCGCAGGTGTACTTAATGAACCTAGAAAATAATAAAAACCTGTTTTTTTTACGCATGACCTACCACATTAATCTCAACCTTTCTTAATTCAACACCAAAAATAACTAATTATCCTACATACGGTGCTAAAAGTGTTCCACCTACGTCCTACACTACGATTGCCGTGTCGCGGTCTCCACTCAAGAACACGTTTACCCCAGCGGTTGTCGGTTCTTCGCGAAATATGGCCGGTCCATTGCCACTTCAGCTTGCTAATTCGTTGAACTTTGGTTCTCTGTCGGATGTATTCGTTACGAATCCTATCCTTCAGAGAAACTCCGAGCATAGCTCTTTCCATAGCTCGCTGAGCGACCTTGAACAGGTGGACCAGCCCTACCGTGAGTGTCCACGTCTCAGCTCCGTAGGTCATGACGAGTAGGACTCACTGATTGCAAACTTTCGTTTTCAAGCATTGCGGTATGGATGACGAGAAGACTCGGCGTAATTTTTAAACGCTGAACAGTCTAGCTGGGATCCTCCTCTTGGCTTCCTTTTCTAAGTTGTTTTTACCCAACTGCATAATCTGCCCAAGATAAGTATACTCGGAAACAGTTTCGAGAAGGTGGCCATGTACGACCACTGGTCTTGGATCAACGTGGCTATTAATCATAAGTTTGGTTTTATCCAAATTTAGGCCAAGACTCATCGGGAGGCTGAAGCTAGGCCGTCCAGCATCTGGTTCAGCTCCTCTAGCGACTCCGCCATTAAGGCTATGTCATCAGCGAATCGTAGGTGTGTGATGTAGTTGCCGTTTATGTTAACGCCCCTACCTTTTCAGTCCAGCATCTTAAACATATCATCCAATGCGCTTGTGAATAGTTTCGGTGATATGACATCCCCCTGCCTCACTCCTCTGCGCAACTGGACGGGTTTAGACTGCTTGCCCTGTACTTGGACACTCATGGGGGTGGTTTCGTAGAGACATCTCAACACCTAGATATAACGATAGTCTACTTGGCATCGCTGTAAGGATTCCAGAATAGCCCAGATTTCGATGGAGTCAAAGTTATATTCTTCTGACTTCTGTATAATCTGCCTCACTGTGTGAATGTGGTCTATGGTGCCAAAACCTCCGCGCAACCCGACCTGTTCCGGAGGCTGGAACTCGTCGAGTCTCCTAGCGAGACGGTTCGTGACCACTTGTGAGAACAGCTTAAAGGCATGGCTCAGGAGTGAGATGGGTCTGTAGTGTTTAAGGAGGGTTTTATCTCCCTTCTTAAAAAAGAGCAACACCAAACTCCCGCTCCACGCCTTTGAAGTTCTCCCACTGTGAAGGGCAGTGTTGAATAGGTTCTGTAGCTCCTGTATTACAGGGACTCCTCCGGCTTTCAGAAGATCTGATGTTATTCCGTCCTCAGTACGCTTGGGTGGCGGTGCTTCTGTCGAGCACCGCCACCCGCGACGTCGTGCGCTCATGTTACTTCGCGACAGTCCATAGTACGCTTACATATGGAGTGGAACTGTGGGCGCCGGCCAGTGATGCTGAGCGGGCCTTCCTGATGCAGAAGAGGGCTGTCCGAGCCGTAGTGGGCGTCCCGAACGATGAGTCATGCAGAGAGCACTTCAAGGAACTGGGCATCATGACTCTACACTGTGAACAAATATACCAAGTGGCCTTGTTCACGCACCAAAATTTGCACCTGTTCCAGCGTCGAGGGGTGAACGCAGCACGCGCTCTCCGTAGCAATAAACACCAGCACAGGCTGGTAACGCCTACACACAGGCTGCACAAGTCCAGTAGATCGGTGTTCATCTCGGGCCCCGCAGTATACAATAGGCTACCAGATAGTATCCGTAATGCAGCCTCCACCGCAGCGTTCAAGGGTCGGCTCAAAACATGGTTGTTGGAGATGGTTTTCTACAGCATGGGTGAATTCCTCGAGTCACCCGAAGTGTAGAAACCCCTCCACCCGACTAATCAGGTATATTCAGATATTTTAAGTGGAATCAATAATAGTTTTATTAATAAATGAAGTATAATATAATAATATAATATAATGTATGATAATTAATATTATTAAGTAAGTAATGGACGTGTAAAATATTATTTTTATTAATAAATTCTTGTATTCTTGTATTCTTGTATTCTCACCAGGGGCTTTTCCATTTTTAAGCTGCCTCAGAGCTAACACGATCTCGTCTTGACTGATGGCTGGCAGTTCGTCGGTATAGTGGCGTGTCGAGTACCTACTACGTCGGCTCTGGAATCATGATCTCGTCGGTAATATATATTATAATACGAAAATAGGAACTGCCATTTGTTAGTCTCATGACTTCGTACATATTATTTTATTGGATTCTTTAAAATACGTGAGCTGAGCCGAAGTAGTAGGTACTCGTATCGTACTTAGCTAATATGTTGCTGGGTTCCCATGTGTTTTGCTTTTGAACTGAACTGGACCGATCAGACTGCTCTGGACTAGGATAAACTAGTCGAACCTCACGACGATATCGTTAGGTGCTAACCTACTACTTTTATCTCGAGTCCAAGCATGTGAATATTTGTTTTTTTCTGTACGGATTTGTTGACATAATTTGCAGCGAACTCTATGGTAAATTAATCACTAATTATTTTTTAATATTCCTTTCATTAGATAAAATATTTTTAAATTTTTATTTACTGCGCGCGCACTGAACAGAATGAACAGAAATGTTATTTACGCAAAAATAAGACCTATTTCAACTACAAATTTTTGAAATTAGCTCTGAGCCTAGTTTGAATTTGATTCGTCGCAGAGAAAACCACCCGAACATTTAATTTGCATTTTGTCTCAATGCTGAGGTCAACCTCAGCATTGAGACTCTCACGAGAAAACAATCCTGTCTGCAAGCACCAGGGTTTTTGTACAATTTTAGTGTAGTAGGTACTATCATCAGAACTGAAGAAGCGTGCATAATTTCAAAGAGTTGCATGATAAGAGATCAAATTTGACTTGCAAGATTTTACCAAAACATTCTAAGTGAAGATAAGATTTGTTACCCTCTATTAGACATCACGTCCAGATTCAATGCCAACTCTAACAAGATCCAGCTTATTTTCGATTCCGACTCCGCCCTAAAACTATTTTCTTCTAACCCAATTTTCACCCTATCTCTGACCTGCCCAATTCTGCCGTATACTATCTCTATACTTCGACAGATAATTTTTTTAGACTAGGCTGCGTCCTATTTAGGCCGTTTATCACGTTGTTGCCATCTGCGCCAGGTATTGGCGCTATGCCAGCCCCCCACCCCGCAATATAGGTATGTTTATTTATATAGATATCTTTGCTCTCGTTATCTCAAATTGAAAGCTGTTTTATAAACGATAGGAGTCTATTCCGTAACGATTGCTGTCGCGTTTGCTACGTATATTCTACGTAAACTTTTAAACAAAAAAGTTATAGGGGACCTAAAATAGACGTAGAAAGTGACAGCAATTACAGTTATATTCACGACAGCAGTTCATACGGCCCCTGGTTTCTTTTGTTCACCACGTTCACCGATTGATGCATGCATTGCATGTGATTCTAATGATGATGATGTTCTCCTAGCCAAATTTCGGCCACTACGGCGGCTAGTCTAATCGCATACTGGTTATGTACGGAATTCATTATTATTGTGCACCAGTGCGTGCACTTCGAAACACATATACATGACGTATTGATTCAAAAGTATGACTACACTCTCAATTTGAACAAACTAACATTTAAGAATAAGAATAAGAATGTTTTTATTTCAAAATTTACAATGTAGCCTTAAAGTTAATTATAGCTAATTATACCACTAAATAATTTACTTTAACGATAGATAAGTTAGTACAAACACATTATAAAGGTATACATACATATGGGCTAAAAAACTTAGTACTTCAAGGCTTCTATGAGTTGCAAGTCTCGTTCCTTCCGTGCTAGTTATAAAACGGTGTTAGTTATTTACGGTTTTGAATTTATAATCAAAAAACCTTTGACCTAAGTAAAGAAAAGGAATGCGAATTTTCATAAACGCCGTTTGTAGCCATTAGCTTGTGCCAACGTTCACCTCCGTGCAAAATTTCAGCTGGTAGCGTCACGAAATCTCTGAAACTACAAGTAGTTTGAGAGATTTCTTAATGAGTCAGTGAGTGATTCTCTCTTTTATATACAGGGTTAGTGATAATAAGTTTAGTTTTAAATAAAACCCTCTAATTAACGATCATTCATGGGTACCTTCCTATATCATACTACTCTAGCAATTTTAAAAATAACGATCCAAACGGGAAAAGTTTTTTGCGATTTCTGTAGAAGTTTTTGATCAGTAGAAACAGGACCGATTGGCATCATGACTGAGGATGGAAATTTATCTAAAAATTATGGTTAGTCTCCTAAGACTATTTTGGTGTAGCTACACCGGTTAAGGTACCTCACCTTACTGCCCCGACGAAAAAATTCCCCCTGTATAGATAAGTGTTGTAGTTTAAAAGATACCTGCTGGAGAACATATTTGCCGACAATAATAACTCTCGAACGTATGATCCTACTTGATAGAACTTTAAAATATGAGGATGTTGTGACAAGGTGACAAGGTGTTTGGTATTATATTATATTACGTATTATGCTTTAAGCATAATTTTAAGACCTTTGTATTCACATACAAAATTAGGGTGCGTCCAGATTAAGTAACGTGTTATATTACATGAAATTTTTTGGGAAGTTGGAGGGGTCATGAGTTTTAATTATCCAGTAGACTTAATGTCAAGGGTGCTAAGGTATGACTTTAAAAGTTTTTAATAACCCAACATCTTGCCTTAAAATCATATCTTTTCATCCCATCTATTCGAAAAGGACGACTTGGTTCGCGTTTAAGTGTACCAAAAGTGTGTGGTGTTTTCTATATGAAACTTTTAGCGGGCAGTAATGAGTTTTTATTTCTCTTTATAAGTGCGCCGCAATTATCTTTGCCGCGCACTTTTTGAATTTGGAACATCTTAGTGTTCAGCGCCAAAGAAATCGAACGCAAATATTGTTTGAATAAAGACTGGCTGGTACTACATCCAAACAACGAGATTCACCGTCACATTTTCCTCAAAATGAGCCAGATTCGGACATTATTTCAAACACGCAGAATATAAAATCTACAACAATCTCTATTCATAATAAAACTGTAACAATAAATTTTCATAATTGCGAAAATATCTCAAATGTAAAAGTTTTTAGTTGTTTTATTATTAGATACTATTTAATTTCAATTTAGTTGTTACTCTATGTTTTATTAAATAATAATATTACAATAAAATATGAGGCGCCTTTTATTTTCCCATAGAGGGTGATTAAAAGTAGAGTGCGCAAAATATATTTATGGCTCGGGCGACGTACTTTGAATCCCTCGCTACGTTCAGGATTCAAAAAAGCGCCCTCGTCTTATAAATATTATTTTGCTCCCTTTTGATCCAATCTACTATTTTTGCTTGTTGTTGTAATGCCACAAAATAACTTGTGCTGTATTTTGCAATATATATTTGTTCTACATAAATCAGTACCCTCTTGATACAATCCTCTTTAAAAAACTGAGCATTTAAAGTAAAAAATCTGTGTATAAGTTATAAACCGTGACAACATCTAAACTCTAAAAAAAATCTAGAAGTTATAATTGAATTTAACTTTCATTTGAAAAGTTCTTTAGTTATTAACCTTTCCAACGATATGCTACATGACAAAAGAAATAATTAATTAGGTGGTCAAACTTAGAGATACTTGTCTGCTAGGGTTATGATTAGCAAACACTTTTTTAAGTTTTGTTCTTCTAAATGAAATGAAATTACAAAATTTGCTCAAATTTGCCGTTTTCTCACCTTATGCTAGTACAACTCATAATTTTTAGTTTTTTTCATTTATTGCAAAAACTATGGTGTTGTGCATGCATAAGGTAAGAGGGTGGCCGATTTGAACAAATTTAGTAATTTAAATTTACTAGGAAGAACAAAATATAAACAGTTTTTGTACCTAAAGTTCCCTGTACTTAAAAAACATGTCGATTTCAAGAGAATTCTAAAATAATAATAAACTACTAAATTTCATAAAATAAAAAACTGAGATATCGCTACTTTTGTGTGAAAATGGCCATTCTTACTAAAAATAAAATTGAACCAACACATCAATAAAATATCTTTTTCGCCATTCTCGTTCTAAAACGGTGACTTTTCTGCTTAAAAACAGTGAGCAAAATCTATTTTTGCTTAATCATGCTTCGCACATGGAAAATATTTAAATAAATAAATAATAATCTAGCCGAAAGTAAACAGAGTTTGTGTTATGTGTACGAACGAATTCGGTTGTATTTGAATTAGGAAAAGAGATTCGAACTCCGTTCAAACGAAGTTCAAAACAATGGTTTTCACCTTCTTGGTGAAGCCGATGTGCAATCAAGGAGTGTTTTCACTTTTCACAATTCTTATTATGAATAATTTTGGAAAATTCTTTTCTACGCATCACTCGTCATTAGTTGCAATTTTTTTGTTTTTTTTTTCAATTTGGCTTTCTACTGGACATTGTTTAGTGCTATACGATTGGTTTTTTATTGGTTGGTGCTATTTACGACAACTTGGCATTCTTTTGGACTTTATTTTGCATTTCGACTGGACTGTGTTGGTTCTACACATGTTCTAAATCAACCGGACTGATTTACTTTTTGTTTATGTTCCACCTAGCAATGCTGCAAAATTTATACACAGACCAAGAGTATACTAACATGCATTTTATTTATGGAGAATGAAGAGGCAACACCAATGCAGCTGCAGCTCTTTATCGAGAGAGATACCCAAATCCGCGTCATCCCAACTATCGCGTTTTTATCAGGGTACACAGGTTACTCTGAAGGGTGGATACCAGTTCGCGGCGTTGGCGGTACAAGCGGCGGGCGTAACCAAATTGGTGGTAACGAAAACGTTGTGCATGAGGCTATTGAGGAAGACGCAACCGTATCAACAAGAGACATTCAGTGACAAGGAGGTACTTATACCTAAGTCAACAGTGCACAGGATTTTAAGGAGAAATCAATTTCATCGCTATCATGTTACTCGCATTCAGACTCTGCAGCTGAGGTTTACCCAACAAGAATTTTTGCCGAGACATGTTAGGCAAAATTGAAAAGGACCCCGAGTTTTTTGCGAAAATTCTCTGGAGTAATGAATCTTTTTGCAAAAGAGACAACTTCTTAAACCTGCACAACTTACACAGTAGGCACATAGCAAACCCGCGTTTGATGCGTGAAGAAAGGTCCCAGTACCAATTCAAAATAAATTATTGGTCTGGGATCTTAAATGGAAAAATCATCGGTCCGTTCGAGCTACCGGGAAATCTAAATGGATCCAGCTACTTAGATTTTCTAACCAAGAACCTACCTGGGTTGTTAGAAGAAGTGCCACTAGCCACACGGCAAAGAATGTGGCTACAGAATGTCGGGTGTCCGGCACACTACGCCGTACAGGTACGGCGATATTTAGACGAAGCGTATCCAAAAAGATGGATCGGGCGTAGTGGCGCGATCGCCGGACTTGAATCCATTGGATTTCTTTTACTGGGGCAACTTGAAGGAACAGGTGTACAAAAACCCCATTTCCTCAATAGAGGAACTTCGACGTCGAGTCTAAAACGCAGCGGAAAAAATTAATGTAAGCAACTACGAAAGATTGCTAAAAAAATCCTTTATTACAGGATGCAGAGCAAGCTTTAGAGTAGGAGGGCATCAATTTGAACATCTACTGTATTAAAAAAAAAGACATTGTTACAATTATAGATATTATTTTTAGTACGTGAATGTAAAGTAAAGCAGATAACTTGTACCCATAACTCAAACTCTCTTTACTTTCGGCTAGATTATTATCTATTTATTTAAATATTTTCCATGTGCGAAGCATGATTAGGCATTGATTGTTCTCACTGTTTATAAGTAGAAAAGTCATCGTTTTAGAACGAGAACAGCGAAAAATATATTTTATGATGTGTTGGTTAAATTTAATTTATTATTTAGTAATGTATCGGCCAAATATAATTTGATACGTCACAGAGATTATTCCTATCCGTTTCCCACTAGTGTTCTTTAATTGTCCATCTCTTTCCCACCCACCTTTACTTACCTACCAAGAAAAAAAAGAAAGATGGCAATTATCCGAATCAAGCAAGAATGTCTCCGTGTGATATGGATATAAAATCAATTAATCAATAAAAGGGTTCGAACCTGTGCAGGAACAATATATAAAATCAATTTGTATGTGTGTGAGTGATATCGAGAAGCAGCGCTGCGAAACTGGATATTGGTGAAAACCAGGTAGGTCCCTTTCAATTCCTTTCTTGTCTGAATACTCTCTGAGGCTTTGGGAAATAAAATCAATTATTCATCTTAAAATAATCCCTAGAACTAGTGCGCGAACAAATAAGATGGCCCCTTTTCACACAAAAGTAGCGATATCTCAGTTTTTTATTGTATGAAGTTTCGTAGTTTATAATCAGTTTGGAATCCTCTTGACTTGGACATGTTTTTTGATGTCCATGGCATTTTAGGTTTTCATACATTTTTTTTAAACCACAGATGCTCAAACTTAACTTTTAAACCTGTCTTGAAAATTACTGGTCCTAGTTACCAAAATTATTCAAACGGTGTTTAGATAAACTACTTCTTCTTAGTACTTATATTTTAAAAATAAAAATAAAAAAAATATTAAAATTGTGGGCTCCAAGTCCAAAAGGTACAAGATTAAAAATAAAATGTTTTTAATTGGCCTTGCCCCCTCGCACAAGTACCTTCAAGGTTATCCACTCATTATGGGACACCCTGTATAACTTTTACACAGACTTTGAATGCGCAGAACTTTTTTGGAACTGGATGATATCAAGTAGGTACCTAATGACTAATATAGAAATAATATACACTGCAAAATACAGCACAAGTTAATTTGTGGGATAACAGATAACGACCACAAGCAAAAAAGATATGATAGACAAGATTTTAGGTGATTTTCAAAAAATCTATGAGTCTACCGGGGAAATGAAGACCATGACCCTCCAAAATTATGTCGGTCCCAATACCAAACATACTGTATATTAGAAGTAGTCAATCGTATCAAAAAGCTTTGACTGAAACCACAGTTCACTCAGGTGCACCAAGTCTGCCGTGCGTAGCACCTAGTACACCCAGGTGAATTTGGTCAATTAAGTTTAACGGGCACAAATTTTGAATAGACAGTATCCCGCAAATAAATAAAATGGTTTTCTGCAAAACAGTAAAGACGTTCTGAGAAGAGTCTGAATTCTTTGAAGTTACGTGGCGAATTTACTCCCTAGAGGAACGGCATGAGGCTGCCACAAAGCGCTTTACTACAAAAAGGTGGAATGCGCACTGCGTCTTGTCTTGCCCCGATATAATAACAAAATCGTTTTATTATCCTTCTCTCTAACTATACATATAGTGATGGTAATTTTTGTGTATGAATGAATAAATTTAGCCAATGCCAATACATATTTAGCTAGTATTTAAAACACTAGTAACATAAATAGTAAACTAACGTATTATATTGTTTACGCAAAGTTGCCATTGAAAAAAACATAGACTGATAACCTATAAGTACCGCACGCTCAAGTTTTAAACTACGAATGACTTATGTTGTAAATTATAATTAAGTGAAAAAGCACTTACATTGTGGTTTCTTGACGCCGTCGTGGTGGCGAGCGTGTAAGCAGGGAACGCCGCTAAAGGATTTTTAGAAGTAAATAATCGTGTTGGATTTGTGGTGGCCTCCGACCGTATCGTACCGAGTTGATAACTGTAGGCAGCAGGGTAGCGGCTGGCGCCACGTTGCAGAGCCTCGCGCAAGCGCCTCACTCCGACCGACCCCTCCTCCGTAACACGTACACCATCGATTCCACGTTTTAGTCAATTTTAACCCCCTTAAAACTTAAGCAGAGAAGGAATTGGGTCACTCGCGATTCATAAAAAGGACCTCTGTCCCGGTTCGGAAGCCATAGCGGGGGCGGGCGTCGCGCTGGTAGCACGCCTCTACGCCCCTCAAGCACGGCGCGAGACATTCCACGCTACGAACTGAACTCATCTCCTTCCAGAACACCCCCATCGATACATAAAAATATAATTATTTTTTGCAAAGACAATGCTGTTGGACAACAAATTCATATTTTGATCAACGCATATAAAATAATAGAACAATCAGAAATTTAAAATACTTACTACTTCCGTCGTATATCTTCTTCACTTTAACTTTCTCAGTTGCTCATTAAAAATGAAAGGGTGCAGCGCAATAACCTTGGCAAAGTAGCAAAATGTCGAGCATAGTAATTTCTCAGCATTCTGTTTAAGCGCAGACACACCGTGCTGAGCAGGAGGGTGGGGTGACACATCCACTAGTTAAGAGCGGTTTAACATCTGGGTCAGGTGTTATTATTATCTAGAGAAGCTGTTTAAGCTCTAGTTACTTTTATACGCGAATATCTCGTACCATAAATACAAAAACTGATATGAGCGTAATTCAGATTCAGGTTTATTTATTGCATACATATACTTTAATACATTGTTTTAGCTTATTAGGTGGTAATTAGCTTAGGGGTAAGTACATGTACCCTGTAAAGGCACAGCACTTTATTTAAACAATATTAAAATAGGTATATAGGTACATAATCTATTTGTAGCTAGAAAAGGAACATAGTAGTTAGAAAATATAGGCGATGTCAGCTACAAGAATCAAAACAATTGTATTAATAACACGGTAAGTACGTATTTTTTTTACTCAGGCACCGAAATAGTTATATGTAGTTTATAGTTTATCATTTAAAAATTCGTCAACGGAGTAGTAACATTTAGAAATAAGGTATTCTTTGAGTTTAGTACGAAAAACCGAATCTACTTTAAGATCTTTTATGGAGCTAGGTATTTTATTATAAATATTTACTAATCGTGAGTACGGCTAAAAAACCTTTGCTAAATTGTGTAAGTAGATAGGTAGAATTAGTTGGTCTTTATTTCGTCTATTGCAGTTAGTAAAATGTTCATATTTAGATTTACAAAATGTCGATTTTTTTTAACGAATAAGGTCAATTGCATTGTGTATATACATGAATAGAGAGAATCCCTTTTCTAATTAAATTACTAATTATGTACACATTTATTTATTAGGTTACGTTATAGGTACTAGGTACATATTTATTACTATTACAAGTTTTTAGATGTCTAGAAGTTGTTCTATGTGTCTAGAAGTTGTTCTAATATTTCACCCCGACTCGTAAAGTAGTTTTGGTGTGTTGTCAGCGCGCAAACAAAAAGAATAGCACAAACTACTGGCGGGCGAAAGGAAGATCTACCGAAAGATTCTGGGGCCCAACCAGCCGAAAGATGGTAAATGAAGGCTTCGAAAAAATAAAGAAATAGAACATCTAGTGTCCGAGCCGAACATCATAGGAGAAACAAAAAAGATTCTCGAGACTCTGATGGCTCGGGCATGTAGTCCGAATGGGGGAGGATCGAATGGGCCAGCAGAGCTTACATGGGTCGTCCAAGTGGCCAAGGCTTATTGGTCGTCCGAGGTACCGCTGGAGCGACGAAGTTCAGAAAGACCTGCTTGAACTTCGTGCCGTCGACTGGACTGAAAGGGCATGGGACCGGGACAACTGGCGATCTCTGGCGTCGGAGGCCAAGATCCACTTCGGGTCACTGCGCCGCCACGCTAGTAAGTAAGCGCGCAAACTCTACTTAAAAAACTCGTTTATGAAGCTTTCGGCTTTTTAATATTAGTAGGAAGTATGGAAAACAGACACTCGCTTTTCGCTTTTGTGAAGGTGCGAAATGATAACACAACCAAGGTACGAAGCTTTGAGAAAATTGAGCTGGAGTTCTGTTTACAACGTAAAGCGAAAAGCGATTGAAACCATTTTTTCATACATTTTCATACATTAACTAAAAGGAAATAAATTAATTTGGATAAAAAAATAAAAGAAAAGATTTTCATAAAAATTTATTGAACACAAGTAAGTTATACAATTACGAGTTAATTCAATAGCATTCGTCCTATGGTGCCCTGATTGCAAGCACTTATCTTGCATTATGTATTTTTTTTTAATCATGCGTCAAAACAAAACTCTATGAAATCTATCAGGGACATAGGGGACATAAGATAAATATAAATAACCGACACACTATTATGTCAATACAGTAAAACAGTAGGTATGTCGACTTAGGTTAAATATGAAAAAAATATGTCAATACAGCAAAACAGTGTGTCGATTGTTAATAAAACATTGCAGGTAAATAAAAACTTTGTCACTATACAGTTTCTTGAAAATACTAAACTATTATAATTATTGTAACTAAAAATAGCTCCTCCAGATTCTCAAATAAGTATAAACTTCAGAAAGCGCAGGCGATCTGACTCAAGGGTGGGACTGAATGAGGTCGTGGATCCATTAAACTCTAACGTCTCTATTAGTTTCAACCGATGCAGCTCTCAAAGCGTACCACGGATATTTCTCATCGACTTTGGCGTACGGATACATTATGTGGGAAACTCCACCGATGTAGAAAAGGCATAATACATAAAAGTGCTTGCGGGCTATCTGTGGCGCTTGGAATACGGATAGCTGTAAACCCTTTTTTAAGAAATTTAATATTCTTCCTTTACCGTGCATATTTGCTTGTTTGTAATACAAAATCCTTATCTCTTTAAAACACACACGGATGTGTTGGAGAAATACACGAGGTATCAAAACAAGCTCTACGCCCCAAACTGCAGATTAGAGCTCTTATAAAAGAACACATGTCATCAGGCGATAAATATATACAATAAATTACCCAGTGACTTAAAAGCGTTGTCATTTAATTGACTTAAATAAAACTAAATATATGGCTCATAGATTGTTTGTATGACGTTAACGAATATTATAATTTTAAAAATTGATTTATGTTGGCATTGTATTTTTATTTAACTCTCATTTGGAATTATTACAAATTTTATTCGATATCAGTTTTTTTTAATCCTTACTAATATTATAAATTCGAAAGTAACTCTGTCTGTCTATCTGTCTGTCTGTCTGTTACCTTTTCACGCCTAAACGGCTGAACAAATCTCAGTAAAATTTGGCAGGGAGGTAAATGGTATCCCGGGGACGGACAAAGGCTACTGTCTTCTACTATCTCTACTATGTCGTCTACTTATATCCCGAAAAAGGCATGCGAAGCCGCGGGCAGCAGCTTGTATTATATAAAGCTTTAGTTATAAATTTTCCACGTCCTTGACGAGGCAGAATGTATTGAAGTGTTATTTTTTTTATTAAGACCTATTATATTGTACCTACATTCCTGCAAATAAATGATTTATGATTAGGTTTCAATAAAGTCATTGCGGCGCAGAATGCTCTCACTCCGGTACAAAGTGTTTTTATTAAACCTCAAGCTATTTCCCGAGTGCTTTACTTTTAGCACATAATTTTTCTAGGGTCAAACCTCTATGACGTGAGCTAGAACTGTTAAGACCACTCGGCCCGTAAGCGTAGCCCATGTTAGACTTCGCTTACCATTCCGAGTGTGACAGTTTGTTGATGGTACGATTAGGTGCCTTAGAAATATCATTTAAAACTATTTATAACAGGTCCTCAATAGTCCGAACACAAGCTAATCCGAACGCCTCTATAATCCGAACGACCCCGTACCGCTGTTATATTTCTATTCTAGAAATGCTTTTGCTAAAATTGAGGCATTACGCGAACAAAGCTCGTCAAAGCTCTTATTGAAATTCTATAAAAAAAAATAATATGAAGAATTACTTATACTTTATACTTACTTAGACTAATTTGCATATTAAAAAAATACACCGGGTGTCTCGGTTGCCCAGACTCTTACGAGATTCGGGAGCACTTAATAACACGACACTCACAAACATATACACGCACGCACACTGTAACACCGAAATCCGAAAATCCGAACGCTCTGTACAGGGTATACTTAATGGGTGTTAGTGTTATCGAGGCCTGTGGTCATTATTATTATAGATAATTTCTGAGTAATTGATTATTTTTTTGTTTTGTGTTGTAATTTTACTAACCATTCTCAATTTTAATTATTTGTTACTAACAAAATGGATATATAAGTCTGAATAAATAAATTTTCAATTTAAATTTCAATTAACACTAATAGCAATATTTCGGCACAGTTATATATAACATATAAAGCGCTTATATAAGCTTTTATTTGTCGAAAACTCAGAACACCGCAAATCAAATATGAAAATATCTTAAAAGGTAAATATCTTATTTCCATTTTAAATTAATTTTATTAATTTAAATTTATTTATAAAATCCGGTTACATTTTACCGTATTCGAATGAAGAGAAAATCTGTTTAACCTATGTTCACCGTGAGCATGAATTAATAAGCCACCCCGTCCCCCCCTCCAGTCCACTCCTTTAGCTTTCATCGGCGAGCAACAATATATCAAGTTCGCCAAGATTGCGCTTTAGATTCCTAGAATTCCAGGCAGGGTAGTAATAAAGCTAAAGAGTTGCCGTTCCTGACGTTTATCATTATATATAGGAAAAGATATCTTCTGGCAATAATAAATTTATCGTTGTAAAGCCAAGTCTGATAGATAGAGGATACCTAATCATTTTCAGTTTCAAAACAATTATTTGAAAAATCAATAATATTATTATTTTTGATTTGGACATATACTGCTTGTATACTTGGGCTGTAGCAACCAGGGGGAGTGAGTCTATTTGACGTTAGTAACGAGACGTGATAGTGACGTCTTCTTTTTGTATGGGGTTTTGCGAAGTTCCATGTCCGCACGATAGAGGGCTGCTGTACCAAATTGTATGGAAAACGTATAATTATCGTATTGTATGGTAGACGTCACGATCACGTCTCGTTAATAACGTCAAATAGACTTACCCCTCAGTTTCTGCTGGCACCTTGCCGCAAAAATTCACCAAACCTAGCCGGAGGGCGTCCTAACACGATTCTTATATAAATAAATAAATAATGCTGGACAATCCAGACAGCATCATCTAGCCCCAAGGTAAGCACAGTGTGTGTTATATGTTTTGTATTTATTATATTATATCTTATGTATGAACAGACTTGGCCAAGACATATCAAACACTGTAAATCATTCTCACTCGGGGTGACCAAGTTTTTGTTACTGATGCAATTCGATCTCGTTACACATACATACATATATTATTATGCGCAGTCAGCTGCTCAAATATGTATACACTTCCAAGTTTTCACTTTATTTTACTCGGAACTTTTCAAATATAAATCCGCGCACAAATCTTTCGTTCAAAGAAGCCATCGTACTTGTCAGAATGCGGTAGAAGTGTATAGGTACATAATTGTCACAGCTGACTGTACTGTTGTACTTAGCCGATGGTCGCTAGAACCTAGTATGAGGGCTAATATAAAAAAGCGGACACCGAAGTTTGCGTCGATGACGAAAACTTGATCACATCCAGTGAAAATATGCTTACTAAAACTCGGGCAGAACAAGTCGGCCCATCAACAAAAAGTTAAACTAATGATCATAAAAATAGTACAAGTTAACATAAAGCCTCAATAAACATATTGAAATTGAATACAAGTTGAGTATAATGAGACTTCCTCCGAATTTAAACACATATGAGATTAAATTACTGAGTGACATGTCCGAATTAACAAATTACAATGACTGTATCCATTAATGAATGATTTCAATATCAGTCGAATATCATAGCCTCACTTATTAACTATACAAAGGATCACGTAATTTAAATTAGGTATAAAATTTTTTTTAGCTTTGGTTGTGTTTATTTTGTTCATGTTAGTTTCAGAATATAACAAAAGTGTAAGAATTTGTAAACATATTACAAGTTTAGAACGACACTTTGTTTTAAATTTTAAATTTGTTTACATATTATATATTAGACGGACATAGACAGTGACCGCGTCTATCGTAAAATAAAACATAGCAAGAATTACCTACAAACGCGGCACGAACTTCTAAAGCCTAGATCACATGCGTTTAACTTTCAAACGCGCAAGTTATATATAAAAGAGATTATCAAGCAAGTATCTCTGTTCGAGATATATACATTATATTGCAATGAAGCGGCGGCTGTAATATACAAACTTCAACCGTGAAAATATGTAAACGCGTGGAAACCGGCATTTCAGCAATCACAATAACTCAGTTGGACATCCCATTATAGGAATACTCTGGTGCAATTAGACATGCAGCGCGATGCTTATTGGAGCAAATAATTACGTATGAGTTACATCTATAAATTGCTTTCTCTTCTTGAAATGGTGCAACATTCAGGTGCTGTCTGCACCTGAATATTGCACCATTTCAAAATTTCTATTTAGTTAAATACTTAAGCTCTGTTAAGAGCAGACTTGAATAGCTATTCTTGGCAATACAAACCAATACAATTTGTATATTTTGTTAATAAAATGTTACATTAGGCTTTGATTCGTGCTCGGAACCATTCCTAAACTTTGTTTCACACATAAATGAGCGCCCGTCAGTTATAATTCCCTTTGTTTTGGCCAGCACTCTGTTATTAGAATACCTGAAATCGAATAAAGGGAGGTTTTCAAAGCTTAATTTAGTTAATGCCCACACCTATATTTTAATGAGCAGCAATTGTACAGAACCGTAGCCTTACGTATTTTAACGTTGTAACACTTGTAATACTGTACTTGTACTTGTTATAAAGGTGTAGCACTTGTATGTTACTCAACGTGTGGATGAATTCAGACTAAAAAATACAAATTCACAAGGTTCCTAATGATCTGTGATTTGAGAATGGCAACGGCCTTTATTAAAGAAAATTACAATCAAATACTAAAAACAAATTAGAATGAAAATAATTAGTTAATCTATAACATAAATATTTATGTCAAATTTAAATTATTTTAGAACTAGATTTACATTTGAACTATTAAGTTAACTGCAGACTGTTGCAAACAATCTACAGGTAGCTCAACTGATCCATATCAATACTAGTCGGAAGCGTCCCCAAGACGCACTGGCTGCATTGCCCCGCTGATTTGTAGTTAAATTTGTTTGATGGTCCATTTGCACTACCTAACTTACTACGCGTGTACTTATTTAAAAAATGTTATTTGTGGCTAGTCATAAAGAAAACTTTTCATCGTATCATCTTTCCCATTTCAATACTTAACATTGCTTGAAGTGATTTCTGGAGCGCATTAAAGCAATCAGAATGGCAAGAATAGCAAACGTATCTCAAAAAAACCGAAATATTTAGCCAAGCTTATCTACCAATAGAGCGAGATTTTAATATTTTTCGTTGTCGAACAATGGCATGGCAGTTGCTGCTCGTTTGCCTATACAAAAGCTCGTTTTCCTAAACTATTTCATACCTGCATAGTTCATAAGATCAAGATCAAGGGCACTTCAGCGAATGGCGTTATCACGGAAAAATATATGAAAAAGAGACCTACATTTGATATTTCAATGTAACTTTGCAGTACTAAGGTTTTTTTTTATTATTATAGTGCGTAAGCCTCTCGGCTCTCTAGGCTCTTACTGTGTTTATTTATAAGAAATCAAAGCTGTACTTTCCTGCCGCCTGCCTGCTCTGTATAGTTTAGGGCTGTTGTTATGTCACTCACTGTAGGCATCTAAGTAAATGTTCGATTTATCATACTTTTAAACGAGTTATAGACGGCAACAGTTTTTGTTTTACCGACTGTCAAACCGACTTAACAACAAACAAAGGTTCTCGCGTGTTTGTCAACAGGAATATCGACATATTTTATCCCGATTTTCGCATTCAGGTCAGGAAAGTTCTTCAGAGTCCTGTAGTCGTTACTGTCTTTATTAGCTAATGTCGAATAACCTTCTAGTAGTTCTGAAAATGCTCGTGGTATTTTACGAAAGCGATAATTAACAACGTTATTTTAATATTTTATGCATCAAAGGTGCGCTTTTCCTGAACAAATTTCAGAAGCGCTAATGTGGAATTTTGTATTCCGCATTAGCGCCTCTGAAACGTGCTTCATTGCTCCTACTCGCACATAACCGTTAGTACTATATAGTTATTCTGTGACATAACACATACATAATAACATAATATTAGGACAGAGTTTAAAACGATATCTCTACTTTCATAACGGTTGATCGGCGACACCACTTTTTGTGACCGATCGCTACATACTTATCGGGCTGTCAAATTTGCTCGCAATCAAATTCGCAGAAATCGTAAAATTAACAGTGGTTCTCCGTAAAATTGCGATACAAATCGATAGTTCCGATGGCCGATCCATTATGAACCGACTTCGAAAAAAAGAGGTTTATATTGGCTGTATGTTTTTTTTTATGTATGTCGTCGATTTCTCCGTCATTTTTGGACCAAATGATGACCAATGGATGATTCTTTTGCAGTTGTATAGAGAATGATCCCGAGGTGGTCCCATAAAAATATTATTCCCGAGAGATTAGTATATATCCCGCAAAACTTAATAAACAGTTTAGAAGTAATTGATTCGTTGTCGGTTTTTACATTTTTCGAAACAATCAAATTATAATTTTAAGAATTTGACCTTCTCTAAGTATATATATCTATTGTATTTACAGAAATAAAAACATTTTATTTCTTTTGGATCTTGATTCTTGTGGAGACAATCAAAAATTGTTCAAAAGTGATCGGTAAGACTTTGCGACCGATGTCGTCGGTAGCCATGGGAGCTATTTACTCGTATGTATGTCGACTGTTCGCCCTGTTTGACTCATCTCTTAGTTATAAATGTACATGGTGTTCCATGCTTACAGCATCAAACGATGAGGGTGTTTGGAGGTTCCAATTGAATCTGTATCCAACATGGTGTGGCCTACAATGTATGTACCAAACAATGTTGAGACATTGTTTGTTACAATTAGTCTTAAAAGCAAATTATTTTCTGAACTGCAAAATCGGTTAATTATACGGAATAAGCAGGAGTTTTGTTGGAATATACCAAAACTCTTGGACCAACCGTCGGGGGGTGGACTAGACGCTTATAGTCGCTGCCTACTTCTCCCCGAACGCCCGCTCGCTCGGTTCGAGCATTAGGTACCTGTGCGAGTTGGAGATGCTGGTCGCCAGTCGGCGCTCCCGCCACGTGCTCGTCGCCGGGGACATCAACGCCAAATCGGCGATGTAAGATTCCCGGTGGCGCGTGCTGGACTGCCCAGGCGCGTGCTGGACTGCCCAGGTGCCAGGAAACATCGGGTACGATAGGGTGTTGCGGGGAGAGCTGCCGGGTGGTGTCAACGTGACCTACTACGCGGATGACACGCTGGTCACTGCGTACGGTGCTGACTTCAGCGACGCGGCCAAGAGCGCGACTGCAGGTGTGGAGGTCGTGCTAGAGCGCATACGGCGGCTGGGCCTGGAGGTGGCTTAGCCAAAGTGCGAGGCACGCCCGCGGAAACACAAGTTTCCGCGGGCGGCGGAGAGGGCCACCGGCTGGTTTTCGCGTGATGGTAGGTGGGGTATGGATCGATGTCGGGTCAGCAATGCTTGGCATCGTCCTCGAACCCCGCCTAACATTCTGCGAGCATTTCCGTCGGTTGTTGGTGGCGCGACTCGTGGCGACGTGCGGCGCCCTTGGCCGCCTACTGCTGAACGTCGATGGACCGAACGCGGTCTGTAGGCGGCTCTACGTGCAGGTGATGCGGTCGATGACGCTTTACGGGGCGTCTGTGTGGGAGGACGCCTTGGGTCGAGTAAATAAGGGTCTCCTACACCGGCCACAGAGGGTCATGTGCCTCAGGGTAGTGCGCGGGTACCGCACCGTCTCTTTCGAGGCGGCGTGTGTGCTCGCCGGTTGCTTGCCCTGGGAGTTAGACGCCCGTGTGCTCACCGCGGTTTACGCGGCTGGTGACGAATTCGCGCGGCAGGAAAGCGGAAGACTGGGCTGTGGCGGGAGGGTTCACTGTACTGAATTATGGGGGCGTCCACACATGCGTGCAGCGGGCGGGCGGCTCGATCGTGGATGTCAATTTAGCGACGACTGAACTCGCGCGCCACATCACTGATTTAAAGGTCTTAGAGGGGGTGGACACGCTGTCGGGCCACTGGTACGTATGATTCGATGTTTAGGCTCTTTCTGTGGCTCCGGTGGACCCGTGGCGTCCCCTCCCTACCGGGTGACCAGCCTCGTTGGGCCCTCGGGAAGATGGACCGCGGCTTGCTGCTGTAGGCCGCAGTGGTGGAGGCCTGGGCGTCGGGGCCCGGCACTGACGTCTGGGAGGTGGCCGTCGCAGCAGAGACCGAGTGGTCTCGTGGGGCGCTAGAGCGCGCCTGCGATGCTGCGTTGGGCCCCACGCCCCCAGGCACGGCGTGTGTTGGTGGTCGGTGGAGATCGCGGTGCTGCGCGTCGATGCCGTCCGTGCGAGGCGTGCGTTCACCCGCAGCCGCCGCCGCCCCATGAGCAGTCGCGGTCTGGAGGAGGAGGACCGCCTGTACGCGAGGAGTGCGTTTGGGCCCTATTCTTCGCCATTGCGGCGGCCAACAATGCCGGCTTCGAGGAGTTGTTGAGTTCGCTCGATGCGGATCGAGCTCCCTTTAATTTTAATATTAAAGCGGCAAAAGAAATAATACTCTGTGAAAATTGCAATTTTCTACTTTTTGCGGTTCATGAGATACCTACAGGCCGCTGACAGACAGACAGACGCGGCGACAACGAAAGCTTAGTAATAGGATCCCGTTAGCATTCATTAGGTACGGAACCCTCAAAACTCTTGGACCATGGTCACAGCAGTGCATCGCGAACTATACTTATCAGCGAATGCCACGTCTGAATAAAATATGTGGTTTTCTAGAAATAAAAAGTGGGTCATGACATGACTTTAATGTTACTGCGCCATGCCCTAGATCTCAGATACGGTATTAGATTTGTAATAAAATGATGTTGGGAGTATTCACGTGCTATCAATCCGAGGATAAGTGGTTATTAAGTTATATTAAATCAGCGTAGTGGTGATACGCCTCAACTTTTCATGCACCTATTGATAAATGATGGCTTCGTCCCGAATACGAGCGACGAAATAAAAAATACAGTGGCGGACATAGAAGTTATAAGATCGACGACGGTAATTAGATCGAACTAAAATATAATGGAAAGCGCTGGACAACTAATTAAAAACGAAACACAAAACATCATTAAAACCATAAACAAAACTCACATCAATCGGATAAGATATGTATTATATAGCTATGGTCACCGATTGCGTAAAGTTGACCAGCTAAAATGCGTCGAGAAAAAAAATTGTCTCTATAAAATGTGATTTGTAAGTTGTCAAGCCACACAAAATAATCAAAGCGGTTTGAATATTTTGGCCCTACAACTTGGTAACATCGGTCAAAATTTTTTTTTTTTGTATTAAAATCAGCTTGCTCGTTAAGTGTTATATGTTTGGATAGAGGACTCTAACAAATAAAAGATGCCTTATAAATTAATGTGTGTTTTATAACATAATGTCCTAAAGCTTCAGGTTTCTGAGATATTCACAGATGAAAATATCTATACTTTTTTCTTCATATGTGAATATCTCAGAAACCTGACGCTTTAGGACATTATGTTATAAAACATTTTTCATTGTTTTAGTGATACTATCTAAATATATAACTTAATTTGTGCGCGGCGATTTTGAATAAAAAGGAAACTATTTTGAAGAAAAAAGTATAGATATATGCTAAAACAATGTATCATTGTATATGTATGCAATAAATAAATAAATCTGAATCTAAATCAATTATGTAATGTATTGTATTAAGTATATCAGTCATCTAGTACCCACACAAGCTCTGCTTAGCTTGGGGATAGATGATGTTGAGTGGATTGTCCAGCATTATTATTTTTTATTAATGTCAACTTGATTTTAATCAGTTTCTTTGAATAACAAATATCATGCTAATGTGTGGGGTTTTTTTCACTGGCACACGGGGTTAGGCCCGTTACAAACATAGAAGGGCTGCTGGACCACTATCAGTAAAAATATGATTATGAGTACGAAAGATGTATCTTATTATAAGAGATACGTCCAAATAAACACCTAGAACACTAAATGCGTATTTCTCTAATGCGGTTTTTTTTATTAAAGATAATATGTAATAATAAACATAAAAGTCAACGTCGGTGTTTATAATTATATCTCAGCCACTGATTACACATAAAAAAACTTAAAAGTTTATGTTTGTAATATCAAAATAACTCAAAATAACAGCTGTTCCACTTATTACATACGAAAGAATACAAAGTAATCGAACCAAAACTTTTTTTTGTTCGTTGGATTTCTGCTTCTTTGTTTTGGTCACAGAGAAAGAATAATTCCTATGGTACAAGGAGACGCCCTATCCATGCCCTATATCATGTTTCGTCTCGATTTGCTTGAATCTGTTTGTTGGTAGGTACATCTTATAACTAGAGTGATGTCAAATGTATTCAACCCGCAAGCAGTAGTGCAAATATTAAATAATGGAGATTCAAATAATTAAAATATTCAAAAATAATCAAGGACAATACAACAGACAATAAATAATTTACATATTATATAAATGAGCAAGGCCACCATTTTATTCTTTATTCTTCGTTTCCAACTACAAACACGCAAATTTTGGCGGTGGGGCCCGTCTATATGTTCTCCTGAATCAGAGGATTTTACTAATCTCCGAAACGGCTTAAGTTTAGGAATTCTAATTCCGCTAAAAAAATTAAACCCAAGAAATTGTTCATTCTACGCGGGCGAAACTTCAGGCACAGCTAATTTATAAATGAGAGTTGAAAGTTGAGAGTCGAAAGTTGGTTCCCAACGCGAGACAAAAGCTGCCAATTAGATCGTTCGGAGAGTAATTGCTCGTTAGCTAGTCGATAGCTAGTTTCATCGAGTGCGATAAAATTACAACAATGAACGCAAATAGCTTAAAAATTAGCTTAAAATAAAACTTTTTTGGGGTCGTGGAAGGCATATACACTAGGCATTGGTGAAACATTACACGAAATGTGGTTCGTCGAGTGGTACGTGGAATTTATTATGTGAGCGGGTTAGTTACGAATCTAATTTGTGTTGAAAGAACACACGTTTAACGTGAATTCAAAATATCAACTTCGCCTAAACACATTCACAACCCTTTTACACGTGGCCCTGGGAAAGCATGACTTACAATAATTACAATAATTGCATTTAGGCACAGAATAACTATACAGTTGATTTAGGCTGCTAAGCATGTATAGGTAACTACAATTTAAATCAGATCCTTCCGCAAGTCACCTTTAATTACACAAAATAGCTAAGCGGTCCTAATGGTAGGTTCAACACGTTCTAAAGATATTTAAAATTACTATCGTAGTTTGACGAATTAATTATGAATGTGAGCGGGTTAACTACAAACCTTATTTGTGTTGGAAGAACACCGACGTTTAATCCCTTAACCGGAAAAATGTAAACCAAAAATCATTAGGATTTCCCGCCACTTGCGTGACGAACGATGGTAAATGTGCGTTACAAAAGTTCAGTGAAAGGCAGACTTATTCTCGTGGTTATAAATGCGTTGGCGCGCCTGGTGTGTTCACTATGACCTTAAACAAATAACTTTGAAGAATTCAGAGCTACTCTAGGGTTTCCGTTTCCCTAGGGCAGGGATGGCCAAACGAAACAGAAAGGTTAACAGTCTAAGTAAAAATGCCATTAACGAAACTTTCAAAACATGGAATTCGCTGCCAGATACATTTAACTGTTTGGAAAAGCTGGCACATGCAATTTACAACATATTTTCAACTACATATGCCTGCGAGTCATTATTTTCAGAGATGAACAACATTAAAGACTCTCGTAGAAACCGTTTAGCAGATGACTCCAGTCCGGCATGCATTCTGCGAAATGTTACATTTTCCTTCCCTAATATAAGTTATTTGTCATCTAAACTGCAACAACAGAAATACTCTAATAATGTTACTTTATTTCGAATTACACGTATACAGTACAAAATGAATATTTTCGGCAGTAAGTAAATAAAGAGTTTTGAGGTGTTAATATTTACTTTATTTTTTTCCCAATACATCACATAATCAAAATTATTTGACGGCAAGTCTATGGCCCTATTTCTTTCTTTATTTGAAATGGCAAGTTGATTCGAAATGGTTCGCCACCCCTGCCCTAGGGTAATAGCACCCACCGATATTATACTCGTAGCCAACTGCGAGAAATGCAAACCAGGTCGTCTGATTTTGAGCGGGCTTTCAAAAGAGGTACTTTACAGTTTAAACTCATTGAGGTGTCAAAGATCTTTGCCACGCATTGAAAGAAAAAGCAATCGTTTTAACTCTTTATCTTTGAGAAGGGTTTACAAACGAGGTACTTGACAGTTTAAACTCATTGAGGGATCAAGGATAAGGACAGATTATGCCACGCATTGGAAGAAAAAGGAATAGTTTGAACTCTCTACCTTTGAGCAGGATTTTCAAAACATGTACTTTACAGTTTAAATTCAGTGAGGGATCAAGGATAGATCTATGCCACGCATTGGAAGAATAATTAATAGTAGAAACTCTTTATCTCTACCAAGCAAAGTTCATGGTAGGGTAACCCTACATTGGAAAACATCAGGCTAAAATAAAAATACTAGATTTGGCTATACATATCATCCGCAAAAGTCCTTATCGAATCACTGCATACGCTTCTACTATTTATGGTATAAATTAAAGGGGCCTATGCCCACCATAGAGACAGCAGGCATAAATTTTATTTAATTAACCTCATTCATTATGTATAAACACTTCGGAAAATCGTTGTGACGCAAACGGTTGTTGAGTTTTCTTCACTTTCTTTTTTTTACTTATGTACGTACCATAAGCTATACAAGGCAGGGTCTAGCATCCTATAAAATAATAAACTAGAGTATTATGGCAGTGCATTCAGTAAATTGAACTAGTAAATGTGATACGTTTTGCGAGTAGTGAGAAAATTATTCCTAAATTAATTCAGTTTTTTTTTTCATGGATTCTCTATGGTAATAAAATCGTTTACAATGTGTGTTAACTACTAATTTGATAACTGTATTTTGCTTATTAATTCAACTGTAATGTTATGTGTATTTGTGATTATACTTTACCGATACGATATTTAATGACAATCGGTTTTTGTAAAGAAGAAGTTGTAATCGATTATGATATAAATAAAAAAGAAATTAATAATAAATAATGCTGGACAATCCACACAGCAGTTATTGTTGCTCAACATTTTCTATTACTCAGGCACCAAAAAAACTTTAATTTTTGGAATCATAATATTCAATAAAATAAAATAGTATTATTTTTGTTGTTATATTTAGTACTTGCTTCTGCCAGCGGCAATACACGCGTTTTTCCGTGATAAAAACACAGATTGAGTTACTGTTGTAAACTATAATTTTTATACTATTTATAATACTTTTTCATGGAAAAATCATCTAGAATAATCTTCGTTAAATGCTATGTCGGCACCATAAAAATCGAAACTTACCTCTTTTAAAAATATCGAGACGACATATTCACTTATCTATCTGTCAAAAATAACTGTGCCTTTGAAATACTTCACTCTATCACTCAGTCTTTATTCACTGTCAACAATTAGGTAACTTCATAGTCGTAGCTATACCAAACAGAAAATAAATTCATGGACGGGGGACATTAAGTGAGAAAATATAAGAACCGAAAAATATGAATGATGTTCCCGTCACTCGCAAAACGAATCACCTTAAATTGTTGTGATAACAATTTTACTACATATTGTTTTTCAAAAGCGTTTACGCTAACCATATCTCGACACAAGTGAATATTTTGTTCTTACTGCTATTTCTTTTCCGTACAAGGAAAATTATGTAGTACTTCAAAATTTGCATCTTTGTTCAGGCGAAGTTACTATTAAACTCACTCCTACGTTCTTAAAATATATTGCTTGTTTTTTTTTTTCAGTCTGATCTGCCTAGTACTAAAGTAACATCTCGATTTTTTCTCATTTAGTAAGCATAATAGTTTTAACCATAATTTTAAGCTAATAGTTTAATTTTTTACCTAATTCATGTATACGGCTAAAGATTGTGACTCAGATATGTTTAAAGGTAAATATCCTTAGTTCCGATTGCTATTATTGCTAAAACACTATATTGCTATTACAATAAGTTAGGCACGGCCGTCAAATGAAATCGAATGAAAATGGATATTCTAGCTTATTTATAAATTAAATTATTGTAGGAAAAATACACATTCATATAAAAAAATCGGCGGATTACACTTTGAAATAAAATGTGTCGGTATACAAAATACCATACAGGTATCTAACCTACAAAGTACAAACAATGAACAAGTATATATATATATACATATATATATATATATATATTTATATATATACCTATATATAATATTTATGTATATATATTTGTTAATTGCTTTATAACGCAGTCACTCTAAAACGCGTACCTAGTAACGGTAGTACAACATATAACATAGAATCAGATCTCAACGTACGTGTGAGTTTTTTCTATTCGAAAGACATGAGATTCGCAGGAAGTGGCTTCATGGTCTTGTTGGATATATCTTCGATCTTCGTCACCCATTGCTTAGCAGCTGTTTCTGACCCCGTTCTGCAACAAATCAGTACTTCAATTAGTGTAAAGTCCGGTTCGGTGCACCAGAAAGGATTCCCCACTGCCAAGAAACGCAACTTCTGAAAATGGCTTTTGAATCTAGTTTTGATAGGCCTTATCATTATCTTATATTATACACATTCCACGATCTTATTTTCTATTTGGTAGGTCTACTGCCAATTAAATAGTCATGTCCTAATGCTTAGTGTAAAGTCCGGTTCGATGCACCAGAAAGGATTCCCCACTGCCAAGAAACGCAACTTCTGAAAATGGCTTCTGAATCGAATCTAGTTTTGATAGGCCTTATCATTATCCCATATTATACACATTCCACGATCTTATTTTCTTTTTGGTAGGTCTACTGCCAATTAAATAGTCATGTCCTAATGCTTAGTGTAAAGTCCGGTTCGGTGCACCAGAAAGGATTCCCCACTGCCAAGAAACGCAACTTCTGAAAATGGCTTCTGAATCTAGTTTTGATAGGCCTTATCATTATCCCATATTATACACATTCCACGATCTTATTTTCTATTTGGTAGATCTACTGCCAATTAAATAGTCATGTCCTAATGCTTTAACGATTAGATTTTATATGGCAATCTATTTAGTTTATAAGGCAGTGTTATCGATTTTGGTATTTTTGCTCAACATTTTCTATTACTTTACAGACATACTTAGGCGTCTTAGGCCCGTATTATGAAAGCTTGCGCAGTGGTAGATCGTTGTTTGAGTGACGATTAATATAACGCTTTACTTAGCTTTACTCAATTATAGATCGATGACTGAGCAAGTTTTCATAATACGGGACTTAAATGTACTTTTTATAATCCTAATCATCAATACAATAAAATAATATTATTTTTGTTGTTTTATTAGGTACTTGCTTCTGCCCGCAGCATTACACGCGTTTTTCCGGGATAAAAAGTAAGACAGCCTATGTTACTGTGATAAACTATAATGTTTATACCATTTTCAATACTTTTTCATGGTAAAATCATATATTAGGTCCTTACATATGAAATTGGCGTTTTGTATGGGAGGAACAAAAAGTCGAATATTTTTTAATATAATATATTTAATTAATCAAAGTATGAACCATTATTTTCTATGCACTTTTGCCATCTTATAGGTAGTTCATTGATCCCTTTCCTAAAAAAACCTGTCGGACGGGAATCAATAAAATCTTTGAAGGCGATTTGGACTGCCCCATCGGAGTTGAATTTTTTCCCTTGCAAGAAGTTATCCAAATTTCGAAAAAAATGGTAATCTGTTGGAGCAAGGTCCGGGGAGTACGGAGGATGTCTTAGACTTTCCAATTGAAGCTCTTCTAATTTAGTAGCCGTCTGTTGCGCAGTGTGTGGTCTAGCGTTGTCGTGAAGCAGCAGTGGCGTGGAGCGATTGACCAGCCTAGGTTGTTTAGCCGCTAGCTTTTCCATCATGGTTTGCAATTGCTGACAATAGACATCAGCCGTAATAGTCTGGCCAGATTTGAGAAAACTGTAATGAACAATACCGGCACTAGTCCACCAAACGCTTACAAGTAACTTTTTTGGGGTTAATTTTCGCTTGGGGCAGGATTTGGCTGGCTGGCCAGGATCCAACCATTGCGCTGAGCGCTTCCGATTATCGTAAAGAACCCATTTTTCATCACAGGTAATGATTCGGTTTAAAATACCTTCATTATTGTGCCGGTTTAGTAATGTAACGCAGCAGTCGACGCGCGTTTGCCGGTTTGCTTCAGTCAATTCGTGAGGTACCCACCTTTCAAGCTTTTTAATCTTCCCAATTTGCTTCAAGTGAATTAAAACAGTTTTATCACTAACATCGCAGCCTGCAGCTAACTCGGACGTGGTTTGCGATGGAATAGCTTCCACAATAGCCTTCAACTCTTCATTATCAACTTGAGTCTCAGGCCGTCCACGGGGCTTGTTCTGCAGGTCAAAATTTCCAGAACGAAAACGTTGGAACCAAAAACGAACTGTGTTTTCTTTTGCAACACGACCGCCATACACATCATTCACCCTTCGAGTTGTTTCCGCAGCACTAGTGCCACGGCGGAACTCGTACTCGTAAATAATGCGATATTTTAAGTTTTCCATTTTGTAAAATGAGTGACGCAAACAGAAAAAAACAGAAGAAAAAAAACAAATGAATGACGATCATCGAAGCACAAATACATGAGTCTATAGCTGTACAAATTTGAATTTGGAATTCCTTACCAAAGAGGAGAAATTTGTGATTAAAGTGGCCAGTACGAAAAACGCCAATTTCATATGTAAGGACCTAATAGAATAATGTTCATAACACACTTTGTCGGCTCGATAAATATCGAAGCTTTCGTAAGTCTCGATATTTTTCACGTCGACAGATTCGCAACTCTATTTGTCAAAACTGTGTCTATGTAAAATTTATTTCTATCATTCAGTCTTCATTCACTCAACTGGGAACTTCATAGCCGTGAAAGTGCCAAAAAGAAAATAAGGTCGTGGACGGATTATAGTCCACAGCTAGACAAAGGCCTCCCAGAATGAGCGCTTGCGCAGGCTTTTTAGTAAGTACATGAACAATTAAGTCTAATTTGCCTTTCCTGGTGATTTCTGTGACAAGGTTACACTCCTTCGTTTTAGTAAAGGGAATATGCCAAAATACTAGTTTTGTTTATGAATACTGTGGTTCAAAATGAAGTTCAAGGAGACCTTGTAACAACCGAGACCTATTCAACAATTCAAAATCAACGTTAAAAGTTCTAGCTAGAGAGTCGTAAGCAGACAAAGCTTTGGAACTTTTGATAGTGGAGTTGAATGTTCTAGGCACGAGAAAGGTGGTAAAATTTAAGAATTTAGATTGAAATTTGACTTGTTTATGAAGTTATTTTGTAAGCCTAAAGAAATAAACGTTATTGATTTCTGATTACTATGGCGCAAACGGTAGTGCGCTTCCGTACTGAATGAAAAGTTGCGCGTTCTAGTGCAGTCGAGTTATATAACACATAGATAAAGTTTGTAATAAATTAAGAGCAGTTTTAGCAAAATTCTACATAATCAAATGTAAAGTTCCTTTTAACATACTATTGATGATGTATAAAGCACTTGTTGAAAGTGTTTTGTCGTACGGTCTTACTAGCTATGGACGTACCTATAAAACGTACTTAGATCAGGTCTATAATATACAATACAGAATTCTAAAACTCCTAGTCTCTTTCAAGATTAAAAATAAATATAAAGAATACCCTGAACAACTTTTTAATTATTGTGGTATTATACCTATACATAAAAAGGTCAAACTTAACCTACTTATCGAAAAATACTTTCGCACGGACATCCATACTCCAATAAATCACCCGATCACCACTAGGAGCATCACGCATAAAATGTTAACAAAACCCAGATCTAGTAACATATACGGCCAAAAAACCTCCCAATATTTAATTACCCATCTCATTAATGAACTACCTTTAGAAATTAAAAATAAGATAAATAATAAAAACATTAAAACTATTTTAATGCAATATTTTCTATCAAAAACTCTATGCTGAATTGGAGTACCCTGTAGATGATGGTAATAAGCGGCGATAAGCGCTGAATGAATGAACTTTGCAACATTCCAGTCGTAGATAAGTAAATGCATAGAAAATAGTTACCAATGTGTGTGTTTATTATGACTGTTATCTTTGATTGTTTTGTTTAAGATTTAGGATTATTTATATAACTACGCGACGCGTTAAACCACAGTAGGTAATAATAAATTCGTAAAATAAAGAGATCCCAGTGCTTAGACAAACCTAACATAGGCTTTAAGGCATTGCTAAACAATATTTGTAACGAATTTTTATTGAATAAATGATCTATCTATTTATCTCTATATAAATCTAATCAAAAACATAAATAAGAATAAAGCCAAAATCGTTCAGATAGTGGCTTCGCCGATAAAAGAGCTAAGCTCATATAGATAGACGCCAAGTTCATAGCAGTTCGATCACTCGATCACGTCTCGACTGTTGGTAGTCCGGTAGCTATCGTGAACGTGTCGAGTAGCTGTCGAGCAGGGATTTAAAACTGGCGCTTATCTGGAACGCAGCTCATATACATTGATATTCACAACCAGACGACTCAGGCAAGGTTATTATTTTTATTTGCATATTATTTAGTAAAAGAAAATAAAAACATAAATTCTACGTTATTTAATTGTATTAGTATTCCTACATGTTAAAATAACAAATTATATAAGCTGTTTTAGCGCCATTTTTTGGTAATATAAAGAACTTCACGGTCTATGGTAGTTGTAGTTGGATTACTAAGAGATGGCGTTAGAGTCGCGATTCTGCAAAAATATAATTTAGTACGCCTTATTTTAGGTGCCTACGTATTATTTATCACTTTATAACACTCCGACAAAACAGAGGTAAAACAGAGACCTACAAATGGATTTATCACTAAACATTGGTCACAGGTAGGTACAATTCAGAAATAAAAACAAATTAGAACTAGTATTTACAATTGAAACAATTAAGCTAACTGCAGACTGTTGCAAACAATCTACAGGTAGCTCAACTGATCCATATCAATACCAGTCGGAAGCGTCCCCAAGACGCTGGCTGCATTGCCCCGCTGTATGGCAATGCTGATGAGCTGCGCCAGATACCCGCCCACTATCGGATCACGCGTCGCGTCGACCAGACGCTCAGATAACTTTTTGAAAACCCGGAGAGCCTCGGTACGCCACGGACCCAGGGTCTCGACCCCAAACGGAGCAAATGTGTAGGCTCTGTCGAGACCTGCATATTTGCGTCTCTTGAGATCCTCAGCCAAATCTGCCGCCGCACCAGCCCTCACGGATGTCCTTGGAAGATGGGAAGGCGCAAGTGTGTCGACGCATGTAGCGTCCCACACAATGGGCCTCCCCAACTCCCATGGGACCCTGTCATGCCGTCGAGCCTCTTACCATCGTCACGCAACAGACCATTCGGTTCGAGAATAGCTGGTAAGTTAGCGGTGACAAAGGCCCGCCGGATGACGTCGTTAAGGCTGGCATGACGAGACATCCGACCGGCGGCCCTAGTACACGATAATCCATGATGACCAAGCTGTTCGACAGCAGTACCGCACTGGCATTAATGAAGTAGGGTAAAAATTCTTAAAAAATAAGTTTTCTCTACCAAACGAAAAATCCAAGCAATAACACAGTCTACTATAATTTAGGTAGGCTTGGATCATGTGTGAGGATACACCATGTAAGATTGTAGGTACCATCTGCGAATTATTTCAGTGCTAATCAACAAACTCCAAAATAAGGTAATTCTTAGAAAAATACCAGCGTCATATTGCAAAAATAATAAAAGTAATAGACCGTCTCAAATCTGCATTTCAAATCAAGTGTTACAATTTATTTTCTTATTTTTAATATGAAAAATGCAACATTTTTCAATATATTATTTTGTGATTTACCATAAAGCAAAAAAATTATTGCCTCAATTCTTTCTACTAAAAATATGATAAGCACTTTCAGACATTATTTGTACCTTTAAATAGTTTATACCATTTCTATTATAAATATGTACATTTTTACGTTAATAACGTAAGCAACATTCGGACTCGCAATTCATGTCAAATCTGTAAATTTCCTAGGGATTTTTACATATTCTTACGTTAGTAACGTAATACGATCGAGAGCGTAGTTCCATGTCCGCGCGATAGAGGCGCTGTACCTAATTGTATGGAAAAAGGAGACTTCACGATCATTCACTAACGTCAGATGGGTCTCGGGGCACAGTGTGTCCACCATGAGTTTTAACACTCTATACTCGCTAGCGACTGTAGTTAAAAAAATGTATGAAAAATTTAACAGCGCCTCTAGCGGATAGTTGGGTACTAAAATGCGTGGTACTAATATTTACGTAACTACTGTAGTAACGTCAGGCTATCTAACTGTTACAACTCATGGTAGACACACAGATCGTACAAACTTTTTCCCGAGGCAGGAATTGTTAATTGAGTGAGAGCTAAGTGGACTAAACTTATAAATAATTTACGCGATGCACATCGTGAACCTATTACTAGCTACAACGGCGGGAAATTGTTAGGAAAATTATGAACGCGCCGAACTTTGTGAATAGTTTAAGTTGTGATACGAGAAGTTACAGCTGGTGCGCTTGCTTTAATTATGCGAATGAATTTGTTCTGATTGCGTAAGTTTAACAAGGTATTTACATAAAATCAAAAAACCTCGACCTCTTTAATATCAACATAAATTATATCTTAATGTTAAAGTTTAAGCAATTATTATTTTTGAATAAACTAGTAGTTGGCCCCTAAAAATATAATCGTGAGCGTTTTAGTTTCAAGTCTAGAGTTTAGTCTACCCTAGTCCAAAGCAGTCAAGTCCACTTCCACTTCCAGTACAAAAGAAAACAAATAGGAACTTATACTGTCACAGATAAGTAAAAACTTCGACTCAGTTCACGTTATTATTAAAGAATCCAAAATGAGCTACGAAGTCATGGAAACTCTAACAAATAGCATCTTGTTTTGGTGTTCTTTTTTCGCAAAAAGAAAACCAATTATCGCCAAAACTAAATGCAATAAATTGGCCTGAGTCAATAAAAAAGTTCAAAAATCCTAAAGTTGTGAAAAACTTTACTATTATTTTTTTTAACTAAATTAAAAGAGAGGATTGAAAGAAATTGGAATATTTCAATATATTTGGCCTAGAAATTTTCGTAGCTATGTTACTAGGTACCGCGTATTACAAAATGTATCTAAAAAGACGTGATGGTTGATTGGCGATTTCTTCCGCCCACGGATTGATTCACCATTCGATCATGCATGTAGCAAGTAGCAACATCATTTCGGGTTTTGACGTAAACTTGTGTCAAGTGTGGAATATGATTATTTGTTCGAGTCAGCTTGAGTATAGGTGTGTATTTTTTACATAATGGGCACTATTGCTTACAATAGTGTCTATGAAATTAATATTACATTCAAAGTCGTTAACGAGAGTAATTGAGATAATGTGTTTCCTTCAAAATATTTTCGAGTTTCAAAGCTACGCCAATGTTATAAGCTGTCAAAAGAATTAATTTTAAATTTTCTCTATTGGCATACAAAACAGAAAACAATCGAAACATTACATTTTAGAAAAAATAATAACTAAGGTTCATATACTAGATTGAATTCCAAGTGAAAATTTGATGTTCTTTGAAAAAGTTGCCTGATTTTTACGGTACGAAACCCTTCACGTGCGAACGTGCTAAATTAAAATAAACCGTCAAGTCGGTTTATTTAATTTAGGGAGTCTACTAACAAAGATGTCCAAGGTTAACTAGTAAATCATTGAAAAGGCAACACATTCTGACGACGGGGTTGTAGAACGAGGTGGTATTAGTGTAAACCTGAGGGTGAAAGTATTGAGGCAAGGACATCTGGATTTTGGTTTAGTGCTAATGTTGAGCAATGAAAGAAGGTATGGGGAATCGATAAAAGAGCGCATTTCCGTTATGGTTACGGTTATTTCTTGCTAGAATAAAGAGGTCACCCTCGTGTTAGAGAGGCCGTACACTAGATATAGAGGTATACTTGTAGTAGCGGCACATTTGAAACGCGACACATTTTTCGCCCCTGTGTATCTTCTCGGAAGTACGCAAACCAAAGACACATTTGTACACTACTAAAAACACATATGTACATCAACCCTAAAACATAACAAACCTTTTTTGGGCAGTCGTGTAAAAAAAAATACAGTCGAACATAGAATCTCCTACTTCTAAACCTGTTAAAAAAATGTTCAAACTCACTTGAACTTAAACAGGGTGTCAAAAAACGTTGAAAATCACTTTAACTTAAACAGGGTGTCAATAAAACGATGAAACTTACTTGAACTTATACAGGGTGCCGATTCGATGGTTGACCAACTGGAAGGCGTCCGGTGCTTCGGAGTCCCACTTGGCCAGCCACCCCTCCAGAGGCAGAAGTTTGCAGCGATCCGCGCGAAAGTCGCTGCGAGCGCTCCTGAAATAACCTTACCGTTAAGAACATATGACATTAGTTCAGCACCACTACCGCACAGCACAAAAATAGGCACTCAAATATAGACTTAAACTCATTTTTAGATATATTTTACACTGACTAAATGGCTAACCGCAAGCTTCAAGCGAGTGGACCGCTAGCTGTATGCTATCTGATGCCATCAATATCAAATGCATCTAAATATTACCTACTAGTTACAGACCATACTTGTTTTAATGCACATTTTTGAGCTGTGCGGTGCGGTCCAGATCGCGATAACCTTTAGTGTCAAGGCTGAAAGCGTATACATTTAAGGACTTTTTTGAGATTTTAATAGCATACTAGCTTCTGCCCGCGTCTTCGCAGGCGTTTTTCCGGGATAAACAGTAGCCGGTGTGTTAATTCAGGTCTAGATTTAGACCTGAATTGACATGTCCACTACTTCCATACATTTAATCTCTTACAGATTATGCACTTAACTGCACCATGCGCGGTTTCGCATTCGAGGCTATGTTTACAGAATTCATAAAGATTTGCGCGACCTTATATCATAAGAGCACATCACAGAAATGTGTAAAAATTTTTGGTTTATGCAGCTTTCATTATTAATTTTATTCGTCTCTCATCCCTTTTCAGTCTTGGATTCGCATCGTTTACAATTCGCTTTTTCTGAAAAAATGTGAAAACCAAGAATTTTATATTTTGAGGTATCAATATCGGTGCCGATATTCATTTTCGTGAGGTTATTTGTTAATATCACATTGGATTATAGACTTATTGTACAAAAATTTCAAATCTAACATTAAAACAAATGCGGTGGATATAAACTTGCCAAGAGAAAAATTTATTAATGAAAGAACGTAACAAATTAAGATTATGAACTGCTATGAAACTTGGCACCTATTTCTATGATCTCAGCTCTTTTATCGGTGAAGCCACTATCTGAACGAACTTGGCTAGTTTTCACATTTATGTTTTTGGTTAGATTATGATTAAACGCTACATAGCTATGTATATGATTGTGGTTTTCATGTATATTGGAGCCCCTTCCCCAGGTGGGATCTCTTCACGCTTCCGCGACGTCAAAGGGTTTTATTTTGAAGATATGACATCATAATGCCTTAATTATAATTAAACGCTGCAATCCGGATTATCCGAATTCTAGTTTAGGTTAAGAAGTTATAGGCAATAAATGATTATGATTGATTGATTGAAATCCGAATTATCTGGATAATTAGGCAGTTTTTTTATCTGGATTTAAGCATTGAAATCCGGATAAATCGAATAATTATTTATAGTAATTGACAATATTTTTAGGGAAATATCATTTATCTCGCGATCCTGTCAACGGCAGCCGTTTTCGAGTGGGAACCAGGACTTTGTTTACATGTTATGCCATCCAAAAATCTAGGTACCCTTTTAGACAAAAACTCTTTTCGGGTGGCATTTGGGTTCTCCTTGCCTAGTTGCACATCGTCGTTGCCAGTGTGGTGAACCCGTTGATTAGTTTGATCACCATGCACTGGCACGTGTCTCTAATTCAGGACGTGTGCCCCGTCGTAGTTCAATTAATGGCATCATTTGTCGGGCTTTTTTACTAGCGTCAGTGTGGCAGCTACCCTCGAACCCGAACGTGGCCTTATGCGCCATAATGGTAAAATACCTGACGGTAAGGCCCTGATTCCCTGAAAGGTGAGTCGGCCTTTAGTTTGCGATGCCAGGAGTGTGATACGCTAGCGCCTTTACATTTTGCAGGGACATAAGTAAGTGAGTAAGGGCTGGCTCTGCAGCAACATCAGCGGAGTCCCTCTAACGTCGAAAATACGCTAATATTGACCGAGAGTACCTGTTTGAACCGTGGAAACCCTTGGACTTTGGGGTCCTGGGGCACACGCAATTTATAAAGATCTTACAAAACTTCTCGAGTCGACAGGTGATCGGAATGCTGGCTCTATTTCGGTCAACGAATTAGCATTGCCATTCAACGTACTTAGTTAAGTTAACAAAACATTATTTTAATAAAACAAAATAATGAAGTATTATTGATATTTATTGTTTCAGATAACAACATTATAAAAAAGTTATCTGAGCGTCTCGCGACGCGTGATCCTAGAGCGGGCGGGTATCTGGCGCAGCTCATCAGCATTGCCATACAGCGGGACAATGCAGCCAGCGTCTTGGGGACGCTTCCGACTGGTATTGATATGGATCAGTTGAGCTACCTGTAGATTGTTTGCAACAGTCTGCAGTTAGCTTAATTGTTTCAATTGTAAATACTAATTCTAATTTGTTTTTATTTTTGAATTGAAATTTTCTTTGTCAATAAAGACATAAAAAAGAAAAAAACAGCTTTATGGATGAAATTAATGCTTGTTTAAAAGCGCCCTATACAGAGATGGCTACAAACTATTCAATTTATTGGAGACAGAATACCATATTTCGTAACTGAAAAAAATTGGCTCACAAGTAGATATTCGTCCATCAAACCAGCTACTGTAGATTCGGAAAGAAGATTGTTCTCCACAGCTGGTTTAATCCACACGATAAGAAATAGACCGAAACCAGGTAATTTAATTTTTTTATAATAAGAATTTACCAGAAATCTTCTATATATATCTTATCTATTTATATAAAAGAAAGTTGTGTTAGTTACACTATTTATAACTCAAGAACGGCTGAACGGATCTCGGTGAAATTTGGCAGCGAGGTAGATGGTATCCCGGGGCCGGACATAGGCTACCTTTTATTCCGGAAAAAAGCGTGCGAAGCCGTGGGCTGCACCTAGTCTATATCTATCTATATATATATATATATATAAAAGAAAATCGTGTTAATTACACTATTTATAACTCAAGAACGGCTGAACGGATCTCGGTGAAATTTGGCAGCGAGGTAGACGGTATCCCGGGGCTGGACATATGCTACCTTTTATTCCGGAAAAAAGCGTGCGAAGCCGCGGGCTGCAGCTAGTTAATTATAAATATGACATTTAGATAGATAAAGCGATTAGTTTAGCAAAATAGGGTCCCTGAAATTGTTGGAAACTCACCCTTTAAATGATTTAGACGCGTAGAATATAAGAATGCCCTCGGTCAACTGCAGCCAGTATCTTTGCCACGAGGATAGAGATATTTTCCTCCCGTCTTTCGATAGAGTCTTCCGTCGCACGAAGCCTTGGAACACACATGGTAGGTCTTCCAGCTTACACGAATTGCTAAAACAAAGAGAATCTTTAAAGCCGGGTACTGACCCGTGTTACGGGGCGTAATGTAACGTTCAGTCAGCGAGCGTTCGTGCAGTCAGTACGGAGAAAGAAGGCGCTCGCAACGAGCAACGAGGCGGATTTCTGACGTTTCATGCTCCCTGCGAATGGTATATGACTCGAGGAAAAGGAAGATAATTGGCGTTCCTAAATCGAAGGGAAAATACCAGTAGGCTTAGCAGGGCCTGCCTAGACAAATCCTTGTCCAAGCTGGAATAGAGAAAAATTACATAAAATTTGTAAATTATTGTTATAATATTATTATATTAATTTCAAATACAGTACATAAAATACACCAGTAGGAAGCGCCCTCAAGACGCTGGCTGCATTTCCCCGCTGTATGGCAATGCTGATGCGCTGCGCCAGATAACCACCAGCATGTATGTTACGCATTCTATATAATTTTTGTATATTCTAACCTAGATAAGGTGTTATCTAGGCTGTACGTACATGCTAGGTCAACTGGTTATTGAAAAGTGTCACAAAAGTCTGTGGAAGTATTATAGCATATTGATAAAATAAAAGACATATTGACAGCGTGGAATCAAGACCAAGAGCAAATTTTTATGGGATATCAAATACAAAAAACATTTTAAAGTATAATATGGAAGACGTCAAACCAAAATCGGTTACGGTTCAGCATGTGGTGACAGAGCCGATCAATATATAGCGCTGGTCTTCTGTGGTATGGTAACTAGGAAACTTACGTAGGCGGAAACGTTACGGAGAGCTTATCACCAGCAACGGAGCCGGGAGACTCCAACAGCGTGTCGTCGAGAAGATTCACAGACCCAGCCGGTGTCTTTTCGTCCATTTTCTCGTCCGTGTGACTCTTGCCGAAAATACTATGACGCATAAAAAGGATAAATAAGTATATTTGAACATTTGAACATTTTTCGCGGCTGCTTAACTAAATTAAGCAAAGCGTTAACTACGGGGACCATATATACTATACTATATACTATTTATAAATTTTTCACTTCTCTTGCTTAAAAAGTTTGTCATTATAGCGTGGCGTAGCGGGACTAAAACAAAGAGAAAACAATATCGACTAAAATTGGATTATATGCCCTCAGTACAAAAATATTTGTTTCTTTTTAATTTTTGTCTGTTATCATCAGGCAGTACAAACATTGTACTATTACATAAAAAGTCGAATTTTTGAAAAGGCCGCCGCGCCGTGACTTTTATCTGTATTCTCGTTACTAAGAAATCTGGAAGTGTCCATATTGAATTGCTTCCCTCATTCTGATAATACAGAAGAAATGCAAAATTATAGATCCTAGCCACTACCAAGGCCTAGTGCAATGTAAAGCTGTGCTATTGTGCGTATTTGTGAAACATTACCTCGACATTTCAAAATCACAACTTCGAGTCTACAGTCTAACTAAACACAACTGTAGGTAATTACAATAACAGCTGAATATTCTGAGGGAGTGACATTATGCATATCAATATGTTTCGAAGTTGGTATCGGGTTAAAAGACAACGCCTATCACAGTATTTCGAAGTATAAGGCAGGAAAGAACACTGAAATAACCTATGGGTTTAAATGAATTTGGGAAAGAAGCTCGTATGTAAGATATTATAGAAAAATGTATATGTGCATGATATTTTACATATCATGTGATATCATACACATTTGTGAAACACACTAATTAAATCATTAGTTTATTTCGAGATACTGTAGAACCTAGTCTCTTATATTTTAAATATACATATTAATATTCTATCTAGAGATAATATGTAGAGTCTAGATCTCGAAGAATATTAATGTAATTTATGAATAAAATCTTTATTGTAAGGCAACGGAAGAAATTGTTTATGTGCATGATGTGTCAAAGCTACGGCATGCTACCTGTATAAAATTTTAAACGATCCAGCAGACATAATCATCTTTAATACCATATCCACACTACTGTTTAATTACTAATTTTTTATCAGTAAAAAGTACCTGCTTGCCTTAGTAAAATTACAAACAAATATTCTATACTAAAATCTCTTACGCCTAATTTTTTTTAAAGCTTGTTTATTTAAAATAATTTCTAAAGGATCATCTACCTACACACTTCTCACAAGCTTAAAAACTGTATTATACTTACTTGCAAATTATAAAAGACCCTTATGTACAGAAAGCGTAAATAAAAATCGTCATATATTAACTACCTACACAGACGGCAAGTAGAAAGTCTTTGCCGCAACTTCAGGTTTCAAATTATCAATGCATTGTCAAACGTGCACATACATCGTAGGACTCTGTACCTACGAAACTTGCTACGGCGCAAGCCAGATGCCATTTGTTACCCATGAAATTAAAATTTTAATATATTAAAGATAGAAAACAATAAGCAATTTTTACTGATGCTAAACTCAAGACGTATTTCTTTATTTGAAGAAGTATATAAAATTTGTGATTTTTAACTCTATAGTCATCTGGTTTGAGCCGTTCCAGCAAGATTTGGTTACTCAATCTCTGTACATATCCCTATATCGTGGTCAGTAGGTACAAGATAGCCATTGGTATATCATTCGGTTGGCGAACTTCCAAACGTTAAAGCATGCTCTCAAAGAACCTCTCGTTTTCTAGATAAATGTATATGGGATGGGGCAAAATCTTGCACTGTAGAAGCGATGTGTACCTTATCTTTTGTAGTCCATAGTTTTAGTTCGTAGAAAAATGACTTAAATATCTGCGAACCTACCCGTGTTGCACGAAAATTGACAAAAAAATCTACTTGGTCTCAGTTGACTTTATTTCCCAATAGACACAAGACTATTTTCCATAACTTACCGAATTATTATATTATAGCCTGTGTCGTTCCACTGCAGGGCAAAGGCCTCCCTATTCCCTTACCGAATAGATTCGATAAATTAACTTTCTTTTCTATTTTAGAAATTATTTTTTTTTGCTGAGTATAATATTGTTTGAACGGTATAAGCGCAAGATGGATGAAATGGCGACAGGTCACAGGCACTATTTGCGATCTGCGATTGCCCCTTAAGGGGAAAATATTCCATACCGTGCTTAGACATGTCGTACTGTATGGATCACAATGTTGGGCAACGAAAGGGAGGGATGAACGAACTGTGCAGCGGAAAAACGAATGTAGAGATGGATGTGTGTAGTGGCAAGAATGGATATGATAAGGATTCAGGGGAAGTTATAAGTGGTGCCTGTAACGGAGAAGACGGGGAGTAACACTAACAGGCTACCACCGTGGTAAGGGCATGTTATACGGAGGGAACATTATCATGTGACGAGAAGAGTGTTACGTATGAATGTGGAGGTACATAAGGGAGAGGAAATCCAACTAAAAGTTGGATGGCTTCTGTGAAAGATGATCTATGAGTACAGAGGATAAGAGTGGACCTAGAGAGGACCTAAAGTGGTATTGTGCAGGAAAAAGTTTTAACTTATAACATTGTTTATGAGACAATATCTTACATCTACAAAAGAAAGCGTAATTGGCCTCAAATTGCAAATCGTTTTGCCCCAACCTGAATAAATATACATTCATAAATAGTCTACAAACACATTACAAGCCTTCGATTTCATTATCAAGTAAAACAACTCACCCAACACCAAAATTGACCTTGTGAAAATTTCTTGGCAAGCTGGCGCTACGAAACCTATTACCAAGTTAGTAATTTTAAAATAGTTTCGTAATAACTTTCAAACAAACAAAAACCGACTTCAAAATCAATCCTATGTCTAACTTACACGATTTTGGACCACAGATTATTAACTACTGAACCAAAATATACGAAAGTTTTAAAATAGTCATATCGATATGGGTAAGTAAATGACGAATTTCTGATTATATCCGAGATAATAACATAAAAGATTGTCGAATCTCCTACTTTTTTGAAGTCGGTTAAAAATAGTTGTAAAACATGATTATGTCTTGGGGATTCCCATACATATGCTGATCGAAATATTTTGAAATTAGCTTTTTATATAAAATTTTGGTAAATGCCGTGTGATGAGTCAAAAGTGTCAGTAAAGAGATTAGAAAGAAAATGAATTCAGATTACATTTTTATTTGAAACTTTCGAACTTGAACATTACGGTGGATTCTGAGGAAAAAAATATTTGCGAAAACTTATGACAAACAAGAAAGCAGCTTAATATACATACAGTGTCTGATATTATTAAATATCAGGTGATATTTTTATGAATATACTTATTTCAGACAACTTCGCTCAATATTACGAAATCGGATCATAATGATAACGGATGTTACCAGAGCTATTACTAGCACCTTAGTTAACTTTCAGAACAAACGTTTTAGAACACAATAACTGAATAGCTAATGGATATTACTTACTTGGACCCTAGAGATCGACATTTCCTGTGCGTGGGTACGAATCTGCCTTGATGACATGACCCTTGGAGTCGCAGCGAGCCGGAGCCAATCTTGGACGGCGATTCGTTACAGGGACCGGCGGTGGCTTGCAAGACGCCTTCTTTGATGGATTCCTTAGAGCCGGCGCAGCTGCCTGCAGGGGAAGGCGGCTCCAGTTTCAGTGATAATCTGGGTAAGGATACATAGAATAATAATTTCCCTTATACGATAGTTTAAGGTTACACTTGATAAAGTGAGTGAAGACGGCAGGACAAGCTAGATTCATTTGATAAGGATAGGTCCACAGCAGCTCTAGGTCGTGTGGAAGTGTAATGCTTGTGCGCTGCTGAAGTCTATGGATTTTCTATTTTACAGAAAAATAAACTAGCAATGTGAAAAGAGAAAATAAATGCGACAAGGTTACTCTGAACAGTGAAGGGTTCTGATGTAAATAATTTAGTCAATGTGACTGAAATGTCTGCAAGCATAGCCTCTTTCTATTATTATTATTTGTGATACACAGGCAGCTCCTAAGCTGATGCGTGTATATCTGAGTCTTTGTCAAAGCACTTTAAATATTTGACTAATCTATTTTTGAAAGAGTTCACTGAGGGGGCTCTGATCACTGATTCCGGTAACCGGTTCCAAGTTTTTACTATGCGATTGGGCAGTATGTGTTCTCTCGGTTTGCTGGTGCTTGGCCCGCGTTGCAGCTTCAGCAAGTGTTCTCTCAGGTTTGTGTTTTTGTTCATAGTATAAAGTGTCTGTGATAAATTTGGTATACTATATCTGTTGGTGAGGATTTTGAAGGTCTCTATTAGGTCTCCGCGCTCTCTACGTTTCTGAAGGGTGTTCTTAATATTGAATCTATCTAAACAAAAACTACGCAAGAGAAAGTGCACATCTCTCGAAGAACCGACAACAGCTGGGGTAAACGTGTTCTTGAGTGGAGGCCGCGACACGGCACCTGATGGCCTAGTGGAATGACAATATGCGAAAACCTGCTCGCAGAAGCTGGATGTGGCAAGTTGAAGACAGAGTGCTATGGCGCTCATTATGGGAGGCCTATGTGTATATGTGTGAGTAGACCAGCAAAAACTGATGCTCACATTCGAAATCAATGATGACACTTACTTGAACTGATCATCCACTAGGAATTTCTGCAACTCCTCGATGTATCTCACACTGTTCAGATAGTTGGCGACGTGAGGCAGTAGTGGCACATCATACTCCGAGGTTTGGTATCTTTCTAGAGCTTTTAGCACAACGGCCATTTTAGCGGCCCGATGCGGCGACCCGGCCGGGTGAGCGATGTCGATGTAGACGAGATCCGTTAGGAATATACCTGAAACGTCATGAATAAGTTTTATCTAGATTACATTTTGAGATTTAAACAACGAACGAAAAACAAAGGTTGTAAATGCAAGTTTTCAGTAGTCTACACTCCAAAGCTACCAATGCCGCCGACACAGCCCAGTGGGTTGGATGTTGGGGATTTCGTCGGCAACACGTTGACTGCTTCACCTATTACAGGAATCAACACACCAGCCGCCGCATTGTGTCGCCGGGTTGATAAACATTGTCAGCGGCACGAAATCAGCAACTCTTAAGAGCCCTATCACACTGGCGATTTGCGCTGCGTGCTCGAAATCTATTTATGTATAGTTTTTATTACTATAGTGCGTAGGCCTCACACTTGAGTTAATATTAACTCATCTGTAGCTGTGCGTCCAATTATTGTGACAGCGCGGACTCGTTGAGTCCTCGCCACACTTAAGGGGCGGTGTGGTGCCCCGACAAAACGAGAATAATGTAGCACATACATAATTAAGAAATCATACATATATAAGCGAAGCCACAAGCTAATTTTAGTATGTAAAGGAGAGTCATAGGTACCTAGATATGGTATGCATGGCAACGAAATGGATCTCAGATACTCCCGAAGCGCAATCCAGTTGTCCGTCTCTCCAAATAGTTCAGCAAGTTTGTCAAACTGTTGTTTATCCTTCTTGGCTAAGCAAGCCCAAGTTTTCGTCAGCCTGTAAAATAAAAAAAATTGCTAGAAGTGACATCACAAAATGTAGCTATAAACAAAAAGTAGTGATTTTTTGCCCGGACCCAAAAAAAAGCTGTAAGGTTTGTCGTGTGTATGTCAGTCTGTGGCATAGTAGCTCCCAGATGTATGAAAAAATTAAAACTTAAAAAATTCAACTAAATTATGAATTAGTAAATAATTAGATTTGAAAAAATAAAAGCCGCCTTCATTTTCCTTAATATTTACACTGTCTTAAGTTTTGTGGGACAGTACTAATTCCCCGGGAATAAAAATATGTTTAGCGAAATAATTTCAAAATCGATCCATAATTGACAGAGAAATCGACGAAAATATATTAAAAAAAAACATACATTAATAGAACCGAACATAGAACTACCTCCTTTTTTTGAAGACGGTTAAACATAAAATTACAATTTATGAATAGAAACAAGGTGTGTCATTTGTACTACCAGTTGTACTTCTTAGCAATACTACTGACATGGAGGCTTACTAGTACTACTGGTAGTACTAGAGATACAACGGTGTGTCATTTGTACTACCAGTTGTACTTCTTAGTAGTACTACTGATACGGAGGCAAATTAGAACTAGTATTTACAATTGAAACAGTTGATCTATCTATTAGTATACCTATTATAAATTCATCGATGATCTTAGTTATGTTTGAAGAAAATTAGTGCAGTTGCTTTAATGTTATGATGTTGTAATGTTAAAATTGTCGTCTAGTGTTATCGATTTTTTGTAAAATTTGCAACCTTCCTTACCTATAAATGCTTGCACTCTGCAATGCTGACACAACTGCAAACAGAGAATGCAAGTTGTTGAGTTCGTGTAGTTTCTTCGCCACTCTTATAAAATGTGTCATGATCTCAGCTCGCACTTTCGCTGATTGTCCATTGAGTATTTCTTGTACAGTCCAAAAGCTCACCTGTTTCATATAAACGAGCCTGTTAATTTTTAAAATTTGCAATAAATCAAAACATTGCTCGAGAATTAGGGGCGATCCGATGTATGCAAGCACTGAAAAAATTGTGACTATGCATCTAAATAGATGTTAATTTAGGCCCAGGCGCAGTTTTCATTACTCCGACTTGAAAGATAATAATGATTGCTTGACGTTTTACACAGTATAATCTAGCCCCAAACTAAGCAGAACTTATTTATTGTTATGGATACCAGATGAAGGCTGACTAACATGACAGACCACTCAGATCATCCAGCAATCTACTCCTAGAGATACCGGCACATAGCTCATCTTTTCGGGAAAAATCATTTTCTATAGAGGCTGTTAAGACTCTGGAAATCTCTTCCCTATGATATCAGGAAAGTAAAAAGTTGACACGTGAGCATTTTATAAGGAATCTTTACCCGCCTTCTAGTTAGGTATCTCAACCATTTTTTTAACTTTTTGTGTTTTTTGTTGCTACCATTCTTCATTAAAACATTGTAAGAACCTTTTATAATATATATATATATATATATATTATTACGTATTAATATATAGTGCAAGTTTTATTATTAATTGCTGTAGTTTAGCTTAGTTTAATTATAGCACGCCTTTTTTTTTTATTTCTATCATGTGTGGTTGGCATGTAGAAAATGCCATCGGCATTAAGCCCACCTTTTGTATACTTTTGTTAAATGTGTGCAATAAAGTATTTAAACAAATAAATGAAGGAAATGAAAAGGACAGTGCTCCTTAGTGCTAACCTATCGTCATACCATATCTTTATTGAACAAAGTGTACTGAACATCACTGATGCAACAACGGCACATCTCATCAAATACCAACAGCCATCCCACAGATAAGCACTAAACAGCCACTTCCTTCAACTTGCTGAACTAATGATACTGATAAGGGGATGTAAATAACCAATGTAAATACCTACTAGTAATTTCCGTATCTGTTATCTTAATTTATATACTCTTTTTGCTTGTGATGACCCTCTATTCTATAGCATTAAGACCTATATTCAATAATTATAGCACATCTCATTATTTTTGTTAAGCTGTAGGTAGATAAACAATAACTGTCATTTGATATTCATTATGATACTACAATAAAAAAGTCAGTTTGACTTGCATTCCCCATTATCAGATTTGACTTGCTTACTTGTTGATAATGCTTAATTTTGTCAATTTTAAACTTATAAATTATAATAAAAGCAGAAACCCACTAAGTACCTACCTTTATGTAAAAATCTCCTCTCTTGTCCAAACTAATATTATAAACTCGAAGGTAAGTCTGTCTATCTGTTGCGTTTTCACACCTAAACGGCTGCACAGATCCCAATGAATTTGGCAGGGAGGTAAATAGTATCCCAGGGATGGACATAGGCTACTTGAAACGCGTGCGAAGCCGCGAGCAGCTGGTAAAGTACATACATATGGGTAATGTTTTGCCCAGCTAGGTCTACAGCGATCTAACTAGCACATCTTAATATAATTGTAACATTCAAAGCAATAATAATGAGTACTAAAACTGATTTGCTCCTCTGATACTTACCCTGTTGAATCTTTTCGTAAACGCCACCACATTAGGGGCGACAGTCAATTTGTTCAGCTTATTCCACCCACATGTTGTGAGCTCATCTGGGCGGATGTTTTTAAAACATGGTAAGTCAAGTAATGTGAGCTGGTTAGCTATGTCCTCCGGTGTCAGTCTTAGTGCCGAGCACACTATGTCATCCCATGATTGGTTCATTGAACATGCAGCTGGCAAACTGCTGGTTTTGTATTGGTATACAGGATCATTCTGCCTGGAAACGCCATTCTCGCCATGCCTGTAAATGTTTTGAGTAAACTTTTACTAAACTATTTATCATAAGTTTTTCTTAAAAGTTTATTAAAGATGAGCAATATTTATGTATTTTATAGTGATGAATGTCATCCCTACACACTTGTTAGTTTGTTTGTTCCCTAGTCAATGTCTAAATGAACTTAGCGGTGTTATTACTTTAACTCTTAAGAATAATCTTTATGCAACAATTTGTGATAATTGTAGCATAAAGATTATTCTTAATTAGTGTTATACATACTATTCTCACAAATATATAGGGTGTTGTTCAACTAGTGCACATAATATACAACAAAAAATTCTTACAGTTTACAATATAAGTATGAGCTTGACTATGTTAAAAAAGCCTATTGTGCTATTGTGTGTGGAAACTGTGTGGATTAATGCGCTGTTACTTTTACTTAGTATTTATCACATCATTTGAATCATCATCATAAGCGGTGTTTGGCAGAAAGTGTGCCATAGAATAAATTGGTAGTGATAGTATGGGCTAAAATGATACATTTGGAAAAAAACATAAAGCACTAAATATTGCAACTTTAGGAAAATTAAGAAAAATAAATACATAGCTGAGAAGCTTTATGTGTTAAAAAGCCACCAAACTGTTGCACTATGGCACCTTTTCTGCAGAACACCCTGTATAAAAGAGTCATAGCACTTACGCATAGTTGTAGTAACATGCGCAGTCATCTTTAGTGTATGGCTGTTTGCTGTTCAAAGGTATCTGTGATTGTTTTTTGTGACTCTGCTTGCATGGAGGCTTCTCATCCAGGGGCCAGTTTTCCTCATCTTCATGCTGTGAAATTTGACATAATAGCTTAGATAATTCATATGAACGGAATAAAAAGGATCAAAATTATGGCGGTACTAAAAAAGCTTGCTCAGTCATCGGTCTATGTTTGAGTAAAGATTTTTTATAGTAAAAGCGTTACTTAAGCATAGATCAATCACTAAGCAAGGTGTCATAACACGGTCCTAACACTAAAGTATGTACCTACCTATGTACATACTTTTGTTATTATTTTTTTTATATGAAAACATTATATTGCATAGTTTAATTGAATATCATTAATTGTTAACAGCAAAAAGTTTCAAAGAACTATTTAGCTAAAAAAATTATGGAGTACATTTAGAAAAAAACAGAAATACATAGCTATCTAATCCCGCATGGTTATGTTTGAAAAATAGATATTATTTACCTCAACTATACGCAGCACCGCTAAGCTTTCACTTAAAATGTCCCTTGGCATGATGGTTTGTTAAAAGGCACATTATATTATAATCCCTCAGGTACCTAAAAATATATATAATTTTATTATATTAGAATATAGGTATGCAAGTAAACGCAACTGCATTCAAAAAATTGGACCTGCCAAGGTATCAAATTTATAACATGAATTTCAAATGATATTGTAAATTAAACTTAGGTGATTTTTGTCATTGTTAGGATCCACCGGCGCGCTAAGAGTTCACCAGTTAATTTAATCGCAAGAGAATCTTATCAAAATAGATCTATGCCTGTACAGTACAACCAATTTTATTTCATGGAAGGAACATCTCGAATTAAAATTGAAAATGGCATGTTTTATTAGTGAAATACGTTGCCTACCTCTGGTCCAGTGTCCAGGCAGTTTATTTGTTGTATCACGTAAACTAAATTGTATCCGGGCTGAATCGGCGTAAATAAAATAAAATGAACTGACTGAGAGTGGGAAGGGAATGGAAATATGGAAATCAACCACAACTAAAGAAACTGAATGAATGTCTATTTGTTTAAGGAATGAACCATTAAATTAACCACAGACAAAAAATATTTATGTCGGTCCATCCTCATCTCTGAGATCCTCATACTGGCTGTCGTCGTTTAGATGGTAACACGAATACTACGACGCAAACGGTCTTGATCTTTGTATTTAGCAATTAAATTATTGGTAATGTGATTGTGAACCGTTATTTTAAGGTTGATCGTTTCTTGTTGGTGACAGATTTTTGGTTTTTAATTTATTCTGCGCTCTTTATGAAATAAAACTAATGGAATAGTATCTTGCCGCAAATCGTAGATAATTTTGTATACACGTATAAAAATTTACTGGTATTTTTAGTGAATTTGAGAAAATAAGAGACGTTGGACAAAAATCAAAATTTTCTCAAATGCTCCTGAAATAAAAATAAATCGAAGTTGATTCTATCATGTGTTCATAGAGAATGGTTTGCGATTGGCGGCGAAATCCTTTTCCGTTCGTTTTATTGCTTGTGGAAGGCAATAAGAGAGTTACCTACAGAAAGAAAATGATATAGTTTTTACGATTCGTCAACTCACGCCAGTTGGGACAAGATTGATGGTGTGAGGTGAGGTGACGAACAACTCGGCTCGCAACAAGACTTGTATCGCTATCTCTTTTTACACACTAATGTATCGTATATTTCTATCCCTGTCTGCAAATTAATGGCGATTCATGGCAGTATGGCATGGAATAATCAGAAAATTCAAATAGGCTGTGTTTTTTCAGTTTTTTATTTTTGTTGCTATTTGTACACCTAGTGAACGAATACGAGGCCATTATAATTAAAATAAATTCATTTATTCAGGCTATAGAAAAGTTACAGATCTTATTTTACTTATTCTACGGTCCATAGTAATATATGTGCCTACCTCTTATCTAGCATAAATATAAAATATAAAAACTTGACTATTATTTAATTATAAGTACACGTTATTTGTGATAACGCTGACGAAGTGTAGATGACGCAATCAGGGTGTCAGCGGACGACGATGCACGGCGGTGTCCTCTTGCAGGCGGCCCTTCGAAACTTGACACCCTTCGGCCAAAACTCTGCGCATAAGTAGGTCGAGAGATGTTGAGTTGGAACTCTCACCATAAATGAATTGAAGCTCACATTATGGAGAGAGCCAATTCTCGCCAGTTTGTCACACTACATAATGACTGTCAAATTTGACAGTTCTTTCGATAATTATTATCGAGTGACAAATTGGCGAGAATTTGCCCCCTGCTTCTCGACGCGCATCGAATGTCCGGTCGTCATTTTTAAGAACTCCTCCACACCCCTGGTCTGCACACAGTGCAGACCAGGACAGTGGACACGTGAGACGTAGAGCTGGGTAGTTGGTACTTCCGCTCGGAAACCAGAGTTCAGGTTTTTCGGCCCAGTAACGCACTGGTTCTGGCTGGTGGGCTTACGGCTCTTGCGAACTACCACGGTGAATCCCTCCGCGTCACAGGGCCCTTCCCAGGAGCCGGCGCAGGCGCAGCTATACGTGATGGTTTACAGGGCTGCTTACTCTTCCGAGACCGAAATGGTCTGGTGCTGAACCCGTTAAAAACTAAATATATGGCCATTAGTAGGTACCAAGCACAAACTTAATAATTTCAATCCACCTCTGGACATCTTACTGCTGGGAGAGCCTGTAGAGCGAGTATATGAGGCGCGCAATTTGGGCCTCTTGTTTGACTCTAACTTAAGATTCGAGAAACATATTATTGAGTCCGTTAAATCTTGTCTTTATAAGCTCAAAGTACTGTATAATATTAGGACATAATTAAGTAAGGAACTACGAGTTCAGCTGGTAGAATCCCTAATACTGTCAAGACTCAATTACGCGGACACGGTTACCGGGCCTCGACTGCTGGGCCGCACGCAGCGACTCATTCAGAGGGCACAAAACGCGTGTGCACGCTTTTGTTTTAAAATTCCCCCCCGGACTCACGTCACACCATTTCTAAATAGGAATTCTACCCTAAGAATGATAGCGCGACAAAAGCTCCACCACGCTTGCTTACTTTTTGGCGTTATCAAGTACCGTTCACCTGGGTACCTCTAAGATAAGCTCGTTTGGATGTCTAGAACAAGATCTTTGCGAGAATGCTCTAAACAGTTGTCGACTCACCTTCATCACTCGGCAGCTTTTAGAGGAAGTTTCCGGTACGCTGCAGCAAAGTGCTGGAACAACATCCCACCACCTATACGGGATTTTTCTTCTAATCTGTACAGGCGCACGAAATGTATTATTATTTTAAATTCCACGTTAATTGCTGCTGTTGTTGCTGAGATAATAAAGACGGAAAAATGGACAGAAAAAACCAGAGAAAAGTCAATCAGTTATCTACCCATAACACAAGCTCCGCTTCGCTTGGGGTTAGATAATGCTGTGTGGATTGTCCAGCATTATTAATTCGTAGTAATTTGATTATGTACCTAAATATAAATATTCGTCACTACTAAATGCATCTCTTATTTATTTATCTCGTATGATGAATTCTTCTCATAGTTTAAGATGAAGAGCAGTATGCCACACGGGAGCAAAATTATTTAACCTCGAGCGACGTACTTTGAATCGCTCACTACGCATACGATTTGCCGCTTGTTATTTGTGGTTTTGTTACTCTGTTATTGTGCACGCTGAGAATTCCTATATTATAGAGACACATATATTTATGAACCATGTTACTTGTTACTAACTTTCCTTGTGTGATCTCATGTTGGATGTCCTATTTAATAATAATAAATAATAATAAAATTCGCTCTAGATTCAAAAAATTGCTCTAGCCTTAAATACATTATTTTGTTTTCATGTGTCTACTATTTTCTCGATGCTGAGCCGCAGACATTACCTACATGTAGTGCATTATTTTCTTTTTGTGTTTGCTGTAGTACGTTCGACAAAAAAAAAAAAATTATTTCGTCAAGTAGGTTTCGTTCGTCCATTCTTTAAGTTCACTCCATGTTCGTTCGTTCACGCTATGTTCACTCACTCTCAATCGGAAGAAATTTTAGCACGAACTAAGTTGAAGTTTAAACATTTTATCGTAGGATATTAGTGTTCTTGATTTTCTCATATTAATTTCACGAGTAATTCACGTATACACAGTTTTATTTCTACACTTAATTAAACGTGCAATGGGTTTCAAATATGGGAATCCTCATAGCCATTACATACCCTCTGAATTATTGGACGATCTTTGCAGGTAGGTACGAAAATGTTTCGTTTTGTTCCGGTAAAATGATTTTACTACAAATGAATGTTATATAGGTTCGCAATAGTAAGCGCAAAACTAAATATGTTGCTATTCTGTTTACTTTCAGTCGTTTCATCATAAACTTGCCTCCTGGGGAACGTTGGAACCTTGTGCGAGTCTGCTTTCACGTCGAGTTGGCCAACTGGTTTTATTTGGACAACTATTGTGAAATCTACAAATTACGTCCTTGCGGGCTAAAAACGTTTGCTACACATATATTTCAGGTAAGACTTGGCATATTTTACCTGTTTGGACTTGGTAAATCAGGAATGGTGAATGTGGGTAGTTGTCATTAGAATCTTACTTTTTATAAAGCAACAAACAGGATTTCATGGTCTGCATGTATTAATTGGAACATTATTTACAAGTACCCACATAATTTAACTTGTTTCAATTTACTGCATTGTTATATATGAGTGCACTCTCACATAGTTATCAACTATAAATACCACTCACTGAATAGTCACAAAATAAATCTACAGTGTCAATATCCATTGATACTTTTGCTGATCACAATAGGCCTATCATGGCTGCAGAGACATGAATGCCTCCTTTGAGCAAATAAATCACTACTGATACTGGTCATGTAGATGAATTATCATCTAGGTATTTATTATTCAAGTGGCTTATAATTAGAGCACACATTTTCTTTTGCACAAAGTAGAGGAAAAACTGCTGAACAAGTTCCACGGTGCAGTAGTTGGTGTAGCAATATATAAATAGGTCTATGTTCAAAGCAATTGGAAAAGTATACTCAGGAATAGAAATGAGAGACAATTGCCCTGCAGCAGGACAGCGGTGGCTGTAAAATTATAAGAACTTTACGATCTAAAATAAATATTAAATGTTTCAGCACATACCAGACCTTCGTAAACATGTTAGCAACTTAGACACTGTGCTTGAAAACTGGAGAGAGTACCAACAAAGCATCCCAACATACGGAGCCATACTCCTTGATGAAGACCTATCACATGTACTGCTGGTGCAGTCCTACTCTGCCAAGAAATCCTGGGGCTTCCCTAAAGGAAAGATTAATGAAGATGAAGAGCCATGGAATTGTGCTGCTAGAGAGGTTAGTTGTATTATTATGATAATTAATTGTGGAACATAACTTTGGTTGAAGTACACTACACAGACAGCTTTTGAAGCCGATGCGTGTATATCTTAATCCTTGTCACACTGTCGTTGGTGCATTACAAAAATTTGTTCAGATAAATAAGTTAGATTTATTAATTGCCCTATGCCTTACCAGTGTTTTACATAATGACTGTAAAAGCTTTATCCTCATTTCAGGTTTTAGAAGAAACCGGCTTTGACATCAGCAAACTAATAAACAAGAGAGAATACATGTATGCCACTGTAAATGGGAAAACCATCTGCCTATACATCATTGCAAATGTTCCTCGTGACACAAATTTTAAACCGCGCTCACGAAATGAAATCAGAGCATGTGCGTGGTTCCCGATTGATGGTCTCCCGTCAAATAAGGACATGAAACTGAAAGTAAATATGAGTGTCAGTCATAAGAAATTTATAATGGTAAAACCCTTTTTAAAAAAAATCCGGCGTTGGGTGTCTGAGAGGAACATTAATGAACAAATGAAAAGAACCAGGTGTACCCGCCAAAAGTCAATGAGTTCCATCAAATGGTCCACCATTAAGACCAAGAAAGAAATCTCTCAAGAACGTCACAATGATTTTACTCCATACCAATATCAGGACCTTCCTGATCAAGAACTGCAAGTAGCGTATATGAAATACCTACAATGTAACGAACCTACTCAAAAGCTGCTGAATATGATAATGAAAAACCAACTTCCTTATAAGTACCAACATGGCCAACTGTACCAGGTGCAGAATTCTTCCATGACCAATAATGTTTGGACCACAAATACCATTGAAAACAATCTAAGTAACATAAAGAAATACTATCAACAGGACCTTCCTACTCAACAACTGAAGAATGCTTTAATGATATATGAACAGCAGGGCTCTCCTTATTATGAGTACCAAGAAAGTCAACTGTACTAGGAACAGTGTTCACCAAATTATAGTCACATTAAGAGTAAAAATACCACTGAAAACAAGAAAACAATCTAAGCGGGAGTGAGAGTAAACTCGCTACTGGAAGATGGCTGCTAACACCTAGTGACTTCTTGCCAGTTGAAAAGGAAACTATTCCTAGCGTTAGGAACTGTGCAGAAAGAGCACTCTTGTGATGAATATTATGCTCAGCTCTCTAACTACGTAGCACCATCGTGGCAGACTTCAAGTTCAACAAAAACTATACTTGATAATATGACCTGAAAAGTATTTGTACCCTAAAGTGAAAATAAACTATATCAAAGATTAGGTTGTTGTTTTTATAGCGCTTACCCACAATTCTCAGATTATCAATGGTTCTTCAAACATTTTTCTTCTTACTTTCTAATTATATGTATACCTATACGAGCAAAACATATAGGGCAATTGGGGAGTGTCTGTTCAAAAGGGCTTATAGTCACTTTAACAAAATTTTGGGAAAACGCGAAAATCCTGTAACTTTGTCTGTGATTTGTTTTACGTAAAATCTAATAGCTAGTTATTATAGTTACAGTAAAGTAAGAGTATGTTTTTACTATCAATAACATGAGGTTCATATTTTAGAAGATACAAGACATCCAATATCTAAAATAGGCCCTACTGATCAGAATTTTCAGAAATAGTCCCTTTTGATTCGACAATTGTAAAAATAGGCCCTTCTGATTTGACTAGGGCCCTATTTTCCTAATACTTTGTTGCTATGAAAGTAAAATAAATAAAAATACTCTTATTTGACAAATTGTAGCTCTGCTTAGCTTGGGACTATGATGCGGTGTGGAATGTCCAGCATTATGTATTATTTATTTATTTATTATTGTCGTTTCATTTTGTTTATACTAATATAACCTAACCTATTAATGTATTCTCAAACTACCCATATCAGGCTGAAAGCATTCACATTTTCCATCATTAGAGGCATATTCATTACTGATGTTATAAATAATTTCAATCCACTTTTTAATTCGCACCGGTTGAAACCTCAAAAGCAATAGGTACCTACACAATGTCTGCCGAATCACTACGTCACACAAATCACAGAACATAGCAAATGAAAATTCAAACTAACATGCTGTCAGACAATGTCAGCTGTCTAAAATATTGGTGTCATTCTTCTGACGTACTTCGGTGCCTGTCAATGTAATTTTTGGTTAACTGAAAGCTTTGGGTACGTTCAGAAATAGAAAGAAAAATAGGCTGTATTGTTAGTAATTTTTTTTTAAAACGGCAATAGCCTTTATTAACAAAGAAAATTACAATCAAATTATAACTAGTATTTACAATTGATATTTTGGAGTACCGGTAGGTAAGGAATGTCTTGACACCAAAACACAATAGATACTCTCTAAGAAACTGTTTATTGACACAGATACGCGAACACAAAGATAGGCACAGAAAGATTGTCCATTAGGTATGTATATCGAACGTGTATTTTCGGATCACTTGTGAATTACGAAAGATACGAGTTCGTACAATTAAGGTAAAAGTCATAAAACGTAGAATGCAGGAGACCGGCTGTAAAATCCCTCAAATGCGATTTTTTCTTCCATCACCCGCACGTGTCTCTACCCGTCATTCTCAACTTTCTATCTGACAGATCTACTGTCAGCGCCGCCGGTGCGTTCCGTTCCTACCTACGGAATTGAACGCCACATCACCCCCCTACGCAGAAAGAAAAGCCATACAAAAAAAAAAAAAAAAATGTAACAGAATAAATTTAAAAAACACAAAAAAAAAAAATATTAAATATAGTCGAGAAAATAAAAATTATTACAGGTCGAAAGGTCTCGCGAAATGGACTTTGCGACCCGACCGTGTGGTATACTCCGGTTCTTTTGTTTCCAATGGTTTTATTGTACGATTCTTGTTCGGAGGCGATTTAGTCCGAGGGGCAGACGACGACGGGCCTATTTCTACGGGTTGGGAAGAAGTTGGGGTTGCTGGTAAAATTTCTGATGAAGTAACATCTTTGTATTCTACGTGGGCGGGTTTGATGCGGTCTAGGCTAACGACTACATTCCTTCCCCTTATACTGAGCGTTATCGTCTTGTCCGTACGCTTGATGATCTCGTAGGGACCTGTGTAGGGAGATTGCAATGGTCTACGAACAGTGTCGTCTCGGAGAAAAACGTGTGTGGAAGTAGACAGTTCTTTGGAGATGAACATCTTGTGTTGTCCGTGGTAAGATCCGGGTGTAGGGCGTAATTTTGCCATTTTTATACGCAGTTGTTCAACGAAGTCTGCTATGTCTTCAGGATGTTCGGCTGAAATTGGGGCAACAATGAGTTCTCCTGGCAGCCGTAACGGTTCTCCATATAATAATTCCGCCGAAGATGATTTCAAATCTTCTTTAAGAGCGGTTCGCATGCCTAGAAGTACTATAGGCAATGCCCTGGACCATGTGTTCTCGTGGCACATTAGAGCGGCCTTAAGTTGGCGATGAAGCCTTTCCACCATGCCGTTGGCGCAAGGATGGTAGCTTGTTGTTCTGATTCTTGTAGTAGCACATTGCTGTAGAAGTCTTTGAAACAGATGGGATTCAAACTGCCGCCCTTGATCCGTTGTTATAGCGCTTGGAACCCCAAAACGCGAAATCCAGCCGATTGTGAAAGTTTGGGCGACTTCTTCTGCCGTTATACCAGTCATAGGCCAAACTTCCGGCCACCTGGTGAACCTATCAACGGCGGTGAGACAGTATTGGAACCCATTGCTCATTGGTAGCGGGCCAATAATATCAATATGTACATGTTTAAGTCGTCCCGTGGGGGTATTGAAATGTCCCAGTGGTGCGTTGGTATGCCTTGAAATTTTGTTTCGTTGGCAGGGTATGCAGGTTTGTGCCCAGAGTCGGCAATCTTTTCTTATCCCCGGCCACACGAAACGGTCTGTTATGAGTTTCAGCGTGGCTCTAATACCAGGATGGCTGAGATTATGGAGCTGGTCAAAAGTCGGACGACGAAAGGGGGGTGTTAAATATGGTCGAGGTTTCCCTGTAGACATGTCACAAATGAGTGAATTGTTGGTATCTGGAATTCTGATTTTCTTAAGACCCAATGAAGTTGCGTCGGAATTTAATAGCTGGCGTAGTTCGTTATCCACTGCTTGGGACTGTGCTAGGGGTTCGTAGCCTGCTTCGATAGTGATGGCTTCTATGCGAGACATTGTATCGGCTACTATGTTGTGTTCCCCTTTTATGTGCACAATGTCAGTTGTGTACTGTGAAATAAACGATAATTGGTTTAATTGAACTGGGGCAAGCTTCTCGCGACGCTGTTTGAAGGCGAATATTAACGGCTTGTGATCCGTGTATATTGTTATCCTTTGTCCTTCGAGGATGTGCCGGAAATGCTGGACACTTTCGTATACAGCCAGTAATTCCCGATGGTATGCTGGCCATTGGCTTTGTTGAGCGTCTAGTTTCTTACTGAAAAATGCAATAGGCTGCCAATCTTTATTGACTTGCTGTTGCAAGCACGAGCCAATTTGAGCGTTAGATGCATCGGTGAAAAGACCCAGCGGTGCATTATGGACAGGATGTACCAGTAAAGTGGCGTTAGCTAGGCTGTCCTTCAGAGTATGAAATCTTTGTTCAAGATCGGGAGTCCAGGGAACAGGTACAGCCCCTTTTCCTTTTATAGCCGTTATTGCGTTTATAAGTGGTGCTTGAACTTCAGCTGTGTGTGGTAGGAATCGGCGATAATAGTTGATCATTCCTAGAAAACGGCGAAGGCCGCCCACTGTTTTTGGAAGTGTGAATTCTCTGAGAGCCTTGACTTTTTCCGCAGGTGGTAATGTACCTTTTGCATTCACGGTGTAACCCAGGAACGTAACTTCTTCAACGCCTAAATGGCATTTTGATGGGTTTATTACAACCCCGTATTCATGTAGCCTTTGAAATAAGATGCGCAAGTGGTTGGCATGGTCCGCAGTATTGCGGGAGTACACTAGAATATCGTCGATGTATGCGAAACAAAAATCCAATCCATGCACAACCTCGTCTATGAAGCGTTGAAATGTTTGCCCTGCGTTTCTTAAACCGAAGGTCATATACGGGAACTCAAAAAGGCCGAAAGGCGTAATTATTGCAGTTTTACATATGTCATCTTCGTGTACAGGGATTTGCTGGTAGGCTTTGACGAGATCCAGCGTGCTGAAAATCATAGATCCCGCTAGATTATGGCTGAAGTCCCCTATGTGTCTCACTGGGTACCGATCTGGAATGGTACGCTGATTCAGAGCACGGTAATCGCCGCAAGGTCGCCACGTGTTGTCCCGCTTTTGAGCCAGATGTAATGGAGAAGACCATGGACTTTTAGAAGGTCTTGCGGTACCGCATTGTATCATATTGTCAAATTCTTTTTTTGCGATCATGAGTTTTTCGGGACCGAGGCGGCGTGGTCGACATGAAACTGGTTGCCCGTCAGAAGTTTTTATGTGGTGGACGGTGCAGTGTTTCACGGTTCGGGGAAGACCGGGAGGACGCGTGATGTTCGGAAAATCTTTTAGGATGTCGTCAAATTTTGAATTATTTTTGAACCCTACTGATTTGACACTAGTTTGTTGAATGGATGCAATAGTGGCGGGAGCTGAGAGGCCGGTTTTTCCATCAAGTAATCGCTTGTTTCTACAGTCAGGGAGCAAATGGTAATGAGCTAAAAAATCTGAACCGATAATCGCGGTGTCTACATCAGCGATAATAAAACGCCAATTGAAGGCGCGACGTAGGCCAAGGTTGAGTGAGAGTGAAGTGTCACCATAAGTATTTATTACACTACCATTAGCCGCATTTAGACTATAGCCAGCACACCTCAGCTTGTTTCGAATGAGTCGTCGGGGATAGCAACATACATCTGAACCAGTGTCAACGAGGAATTGACATTTGGAATTATTATCTGTGACGAATAGTCGGCGACTGATGGCGGGGCAGTCAGCTGTCGCCTCCGCTACTGACTGCCATGAGAGTTTTCCGTTCTATCCACCCAGCTACACGGTTTCGTACATTTAACAGCTTTGGTTTTGTAGATTCTATGGTACCAACATACTTGGGGTTCTTGCCCCCGAGAGTCTCTTGACGCTGATCGAGATCTGTTTGGCCTGTTGTAGCCTCTGTCTCCACGAGACATGGCCGCCACTATGCCAGAAAGTTCATCTATTCGCGTAGCTAATGCTAAGATGTCAGGTGATGTCTGTGGGGCGGTGATGGTTGCATAAACGTTGGGATTTATTGGAGCTGGAGTAACCTCTAAAATTTTGTCGGCCAAGTCCGCCAGTTTCTCCAAAGGCAGATCCGCTTGGGCAGTTATAATGGCCTGTATGTGGTTTGGCAAGCGACGAAGCCAGAGTTGCCTTAGTATTGACTGGTCTTGTAAAATTGATCCAGCCAGAGAGCGGAGATGTCTTAAGAATTGTGAAGGTTTCCTATCACCAATTTCTTCGTCTGATAAAAGTTTACGAATGCGTTGCTCCTCTGTGGATGATAGTCTTCTAATAAGTTCATCCTTGATTTTTTGGTACCTTTCAGTTTTTGGTGGCTGCGTAATAATATCCTCGATTTCTGCTGCATGGGCAGTATCGAGCTGAGCCACTACATAGTTGTACTTTGTGGTGTCTGCAGTTATTCCTGCTATCTCAAATTGAGCCTCTATTTGAGCAAACCACACGGCCGGACGGTCAGCCCAGAAAGGAGGGAGTTTGACAGACACCTTTGATACACTATGAATTTGGGGGGCGACGGTTGCATCGGCAGTTGCAGTTGGGTTGTTCAGATTCTGATTAAAGATTGCTAACTGTGCTTGGAGGGCAGCATTTTGTTCTTTAAGGTAACGTACTTGAGCCTCAATCTCCTCCATTCTTGTTTTTTTTTTTTTATTATAGCTTATATTAGTAAGGTACAAAAGTTTTGTTTATACTTAAATTTAAACGAGGATCAGAGCACAACAGCAGATTAAAAATAAAGCTAACTAGAAAAAAAAAAAAAAATTATATCATTGAAACTAGTTGAGTAAAAATAAAATATTGGTTAATGTTGCAACATTACAAGGATTGACAATGGTTACCTAAATCATTAGGTAAAAAAAAAAAAGAAACAGAAAACAAGAAAGTATGACAAAATAAAAGTATTAGGTTTGCATTTATGGTTAAGTTTAGTTTACATACAAGGGGTTAAAACTATACAACCTTCATTTATCAACTAAAAGGTATCAAGTACATAAACAAAGGATATTTAAATAATGATATTTGTGCAATTGTAATATTAAAATTAACATGTATGTACCTATCAACTAAGCGTTTGTCCTTGTTGTATAACAGGATGTTGAAAATTAGGGATATTATTATTATTTTCACCGGTAATGTTCACTCACTTCTTGTTCATATAATGTGGTCTGATAATGTGAAATGTTTCCGTAATGTAGCTGATGAAAAGGTACTGATCAATCACTTTGATTGAATAGATACCAGGGTCTGTTTACTAATAGCGGGGAAACAATTGAACAAATTTGAAGAAAAAAAACAAAAATAATATACAGTTTTTCATGAACGAAGTAAAATGGAACGCACTGACCAGTGGTGGCTGGTAACCTGTGTTGTACTGGTGGCACAGATTCAGCTTGGCGCCAGCTGCTGGTCAGGTTACTCGTGGCGCCTTCCTGGAGTTGCACGGAAGATGTAGGTAGCGTGGGGGAATTCCTAACGTTGTTGAGGTGGTGTCCACAACCTGCTCTTTCTTGAGGGTGGCGGCCGAGGGGCGAGGAGGTAGCTGCCGGCGCTGATGGCGAGATTGATTTTGGCATAGGCAGGGGAAAATCTTCGTCTGACGGGAGACAAGTGCAACTCGTTGATGGCGACTAGGCGTGTTCTTTCGCGTTTTGTGTTGTTTACGGGGTCACCACTTTGGAGTACCGGTAGGTAAGGAATGTCTTGACACCAAAACACAATAGATACTCTCTAAGAAACTGTTTATTGACACAGATACGCGAACACAAAGATAGGCACAGAAAGATTGTCCATTAGGTATGTATATCGAACGTGTATTTTCGGATCACTTGTGAATTACGAAAGATACGAGTTCGTACAATTAAGGTAAAAGTCATAAAACGTAGAATGCAGGAGACCGGCTGTAAAATCCCTCAAATGCGATTTTTTCTTCCATCACCCGCACGTGTCTCTACCCGTCATTCTCAACTTTCTATCTGACAGATCTACTGTCAGCGCCGCCGGTGCGTTCCGTTCCTACCTACGGAATTGAACGCCACAATATTATAGATATTTTTTATTATACATAGAACTAACAGAAAATCAAAAATATTAGGATAACAACTTCTTGTCGAAGTCCGGCGATCGTTCAGCATATATATTTGACTTTTATGAGCTAAACAATGAAAAAACCGGCACGCTGGATGAGATAGGAAGATTCTCGTATCTCTTTTTAGATTTTTATCTCTTTATCTCTTTTTGCAGCTTACGGCTAAAGCAGCCCGCTTATTCTACCTCGCGCGGGACTTAGCCAAATCGAAGGGATACAAGTTCTGCTGGACTGCTTATGGCCGGGTCTACACCAGGAAAGATGAAAACTCTCCGATACTACTAATACGATCGGAAGCACAGGTGCAGAGCCTTATGCAACACGAATGACTAGGCTTAACTTCTATTAAAATAGTTGTAATATTTTTAATTATTATTGCATTTTTTAGACAGATAAAAGTTATTATTAATATCATCAAATTAGCGCCCATAAACATTTTAATGATCAAACATAATATTCTCACGAACCTCATCCAAACAAATATTCCATCTTACACTGATAGCATCGGCAAGTAACAGTCCTTACAATCAATGCGTCTACTCTTGCCAATACTCTCTCATCAACTTTTGCATAGAAAAACCCACAATAGCTAACGCTTACCGTTTTTTATCATATTTCAAATATGGATAGCACACTTAACATGTTACAAGAAATAGACAATTTGGAAATAGCCCAAGTCTTTAGCTGTACTATTGGTGATTTTCAGAACCTAGTCAAAATAAAAAAATCTGATTTTACAATAATATCCCAAAATATTAGGAGTATTTATGCCAATTTCGACGATCTGCAATTAAATCTAGCAAAACTTAACTCAAACATAGACCTTATCATTCTCAGTGAATGCAGATTAAATTCAAATAAAAACATTCCTCAAATCAAAAATTACTCATCCTACCAGACAACTAATCATTTGAACCATGCTGACGGAGTAGTAGCATATGTTAAAAATACGCTTAAAGTTAAAGTTAGCGAAGTCAAACTCCAACATGCATCATGTTTACAGATAAAAGTGCTTCCGGGTATAATAATAATGGGTATTTATAGATCTCCATCAACACCAAACGCGGACGTATTTACTAATAGTCTAAGCCAACACCTTGCATCCATCTCTTTACAGTATAATATTATTATTACAGGTGATATTAATATAAATCTTATTTACAGACAAAATGAGAATATTATTGCGCGCTCAAATAGATTAAATTATCTAAACATGCTCGCGATGCATGGTATGTTGCCCGGACACATGCTTTCTACGAGGGCTAGTAACTTTTTAGACCACTTCTTTATTAAAATTAAACCAGAAGAAAATAAATTAACAACCATAGCAATTCTAGACTCTACCATCACCGACCATAATATGATATTCTTAAAACTATCTAGCAATTTAAACCTAAATAAAATCACTAAAACTAGAACGATATTTAATTTAGAAGGAGCTTTAAAATACTTACATGAAATTAACCTATCAGAACTTCTAAATATCAATTGTCCCACAAAACTCATTGAAACGCTTATTTCTATGTTACAAAAATGTATTACAATTAACAGTATAACTAAACCCATACCACAGAAACAAAGATTTATTAAACCTTGGATGACTGCTGGATTACTACGTTGCATGAGAAACCGAAATAAAATGCAAAAAAGCCTAAAACTAGATCCTTACAACAAAATATTAAAAATCAATTATAAACGCTACCGAAATTACTGTAATTGTATAATTAAAAAACAAAAACGCAAATATGATTATGATCTATTACAAAAAGCGAAGCACAATCCACACAAGGACTTATGAACTGTTAGACATAGATTTGACCCCGCAAAAGAGTATTGACAAAGTTAATAAATATTTCTGTTCTGTAGGTAAGCTCTTAGCAGACAATATAACTGCATCAAGCACTACTATAGCAAGTCAAAATCGAGTCATCGATCCCGATTTTAGGGAAACCATGGCTACGGCTTCTTTAGTACTTTTTAGCACTGATAATGATGAAGTAAGATCCGTCATTATGGGTTTAAAAGCAGACAGTGCCCCAGGTATTGATAAAATACCAACTATATTTATAAAAACATGTCAACAACAACTTGTCCCCGTAATTACTCATTTAGCAAATCTGTGCTTGGAACTTGGAGTTTTTCCTGCGGCCTTAAAGGAAGCTTTAGTAACGCCTGTGCACAAAGGTGGGATCGCATCTGATTTAGTTAATTATAGACCAATCTCAGTCCTGTCGTCTATCTCAAAAATTTTGGAAAAGCTGATAAATACGCGACTGATCCGTTTTCTCAATAAATTCAACATATTGTCTTCATCTCAGTACGACACATGTACGACAGGGCAAGTCCACAGAGAATGTTATTCTGGCACTTGCTTCCTCTATTACAGACCAGCTGGATAGCGGAAATAAGTGTCTCACTGTCTTTCTGGACCTACAAAAAGCCTTTGATACGGTGTCCGTTCCAATCCTTATGCATAAACTAGAAATAATCGGAGTACGTGGCACACCACTTTCACTATTCAAAGACTACCTATCTGGCGACGACGTTGTTCCTCATATTTATTAATAATCTAAGTAAAATGAACCTACATTAGGGACAAATTTTGACATACGCGGATGATACAGCTATAATATTCTCAGGGAAGACATAGGACTCTGTTCAAAAATCAGCTGAAACTGGCCTGATAAAGGTAGCAACATGGCTAGATATTAATTTCCTAACACTAAACGTATCTAAAACCAATTATATATGCTTCTCTATTTATGACTCTACTCAACCCTCCAATAATTTTCAACTTAAAATTCACAAATGTGATGAGGCGTCATCATCATCATCATCATCTTTAGTTTTACGCACGAACAGGCTGGACTGGAGAGTCCAGCCTGTTCGTGCGTAAAACTAAAGAGAGTAACAAAAACTATATATTTAGGTATCATACTCGACCAAAGACTATCTTGGCACATGCATACTGAACTGATTTTAAATAGAATCAGAAAACTGATATGGACTTTGAAAACACTGCGTCATATAGCATCTACTGATCTCCTCAGCCAAATTTACATCTCACTTGGTCAATCGGTCATAGGATATTGCTTGCCGATTTGGGGAGGGGCTACAAAAACTAAATTCTTAGAGCGAGAGAGAGAGCACAACGTTCATTGTTAAAAGTAATGTTTTTCAAGCCCTATAGGTACTCTACAGAAAGTCTCTACCTGGAATCAGGACTACTAACAGTAAGAAAGCTTTATATAACTACTTCAGTTAGTCCTCAAAACGCATAGATCACTGTTTTATAACAAAGAACTCGATAACACCAGTAGTCGTAGAAGGAAACACCCGGTACGCAGTGAAACGGCTAAAACTACATTTGCGATGAGACAATATAAATGGCAATCGTCATATATTTATAATTATCTCAATGCACAAATAGGAATATTTTCGATGTTATATTTTATATGTAAAAAAAACTGTAATTGAATGGCTGATGACGAAAACCTATGATGAAGTTGAGAATATTGTGCAGAGGATGAGGCTTTAACTCTAGTGACAGCTCTAGTATGTTGTATTTGTTAGTCCTGTTTAAAACTGCTGTCTACTTATTGTTATAAATTTAAACCAACATGTCTAAATAGTTTCTTTATAAATATTATAATCTTAGATTTTCCTTATTCATTTTTTATCTTAATTTTTTCTATAATTATCCTATTAGTTAATAAGTAAATTACTTAAATATTGTTGTTGTATAAATGGTTAGAGCGGGGTCTCCCAACACAAGCAAATTTTGCTTAAGGGGCGAGTCCAGAACCTGTGTGTATAGTTTTTTAAGTAATTGCAATAAACATTTCTTATTCTTTCTTATTCTTATACTTTTTTCCTCACGCTATAAGCATAAGTTGTTCTTTCTCTTGTGCGAATGAGATGGCAGGTGCGCTAGTTCTATACCCGCTTATTCTAAGACCTAAGGTGTGCGTTACTGGGGGGCGGGGCATGTTGACTCGACAGGCTGTTGATCGTCAGTCAGATATTTTATAGGCTTGACTTGACTTCTTCGCTGCGACAACCCAGTCGCAGAAGCCATCTGACAAGAAGAAGAAGAAGAAGACTTCTTCGCAAGCGGCGCCAAAAATAACCTTGGCACTAAGTGACTGGTTAGTCACTTTGCTGCAAGTGTCCAGTTCATGGAATTTTCATTATGTAGAGCTTGGAACCGATCTTATTAATTTTCAAGTTTATGACACTCCGTAGTGACACTGGCAGAGAGTACCGCCAATAGCATGTTGCGACCCAAATTGGGTCGCTTGCCTGGAGAGAGAACGTGCTGCAAAATAGGCCTATTGCCCCTTTACTGGCATCCTTTACCAGCCCCGGATTCAGGGATCCAGGACCATTTGAGGGCCCCCCTGCCTAACAATATTTCTATATTCACCCCCAATCAATGGTTCCTTTAATGGTCCCGATGGATGGTATGATTTTCTTTACTTTGACATCGTTCTTTTTGGCATTCTTAGGGTTTCGAGACCCTTATGGCCGCTTTTTTTGTCTTATTTTCCGTTTTAATATCTCAGCAACTACAGCAGCAATTAACTTATAATATAAAATAATAATACATACCTACAGGAAAATTGTGATGTCGAAACTTTAAAAGATACCTACAATGTCAAGTGGGGTATCAAATAAATGGTATCAGTTTGTACATTTCATTCACAGTTTTATATATTTTACAGGAAAAATATATTATGACAAAAAGGGGCCCTCACCGAGTAGTGTATCAAATAAAAGGTATCGGTTTGTACATCTCAAATCTTTGCAAGTTTGCAGAGCGATAAAATGTATGTAGCGTTTGTAGATATGGATCTTTCTTTTACACGAAATATATAAAAAGTTTGTAAGTATATCACTTTTTGAAAAATGGTCAATAAAGCGGGGAATAGTCGAGCATTATTTATTTATTTATACTTTTCGAAATATACTGAATAAAGTCGAAAATTTTACCATTACTATAGTCCGAAGTTTGCAAACCGATCCATCTGAAGTGTAGGTACCGTAAATTTTTTGGTATTCAATAAATAGCAAAGTCTAACCGGTACCTGAAGTACATATTGGTATACTTGACAAACGTTCGAAACCCTCGCCTCGGCGCGCACACTCGCACTTGATGGATCTTGTTATTTACATAATTACCTAATAATAATAATTGGAAAAATAAATGCAATTTTTTCGGGCAAGCCAGACTTTAGGGTTATGAATGTTCCGCCATGAGGGCCCCTAGGCTTTCAGGGCCCCTAGGCCCGGGCCTAGCGGCTAATCCGGACCTGTCTTTACTGTTTGGCATCCCAAACAGTATCCTTTACTGTTTAGTATGACAAACAGTATAGGACTTGGTGTAGTATTTTACCAGAAGCTCACCTTCCACAACCACATAAGCACGCTCACGGTCGGTAGTTTGTTTTAAGAGACTAGGGTTAAGTTTAAGTAAAGTACCTAAAGTTAAAAATTATTTATTTGGTCACATAAAATACACCGTACAACATTTAAAATAAAATGTGTGCTATTATGAGAGAGCGAATCATGCCGTAGCACTGGTCTTCCGTGGTGCCTGAGGTGGTTTCTCACTAGAAATTGTAACGAATTTACCAATATCACAACCAAACGAATCGTATACACAGCATTGGTGCGGTGCGGACTAAGTTGGAAAACAGCTCTTGTAAATGGAACCCACATGGGGTATGTTAGAAAAAGTACAGAAACGGTTCCTAGGACGAAGGCAATTATCTAGCCCCAAGCTAAGCAGAGCTTGTGTTATGGGTACTAGATGACTGATGAAACTGATGATTCCTACTTATCGCAATACACTACATTTAAAGATATTTTTTAATAAACATACATACAGAAATACCCAGAATAAATGCATTATCCTATTCAATTCCATGAATATTATAGTCTATGGTTTTACTGCCAACCTCAGATGGACTAAATTATTAGCATGCTACCAACATATGATGTACAATAATCTACATCCGCTGTATTTTTCGTTAAATATCTTTTTATTAATATTAATAATACAGCACTTAGAATACTGAACATAACAATAATTAAAAATATTAATATATATTAAAATAAGGTAACTTTAAACAAAACGTGATAAAATGGTGTAAATAGAACTAATGTATGAAAAAAGTTATCTGGTCGACTTGAACTGCTATGGCGTTTGGTTCGATAAACACAACGTCTATCGTTTATCTCATCTTATAATAACTAGCAAACAAGTTCAAATGCGTTCTATCTATCATGAAAGCACTTAAAACTCGTATCAGGAACTAATAATAACGCAGCGTTGATAATCTAGACAGTGAACAGATTTTAAGGTTATGTTTCCATCTTTATTGGTTCTAAAAAGCGAGTTTCAGCGATTTCTCAGTTTTCTCATAGTTAAGTGAAGTTCAAAGTGATGTCTGAATGAATTTCTCACAGTTTCTTACGGTTCAATCATGGTGGGAAGTGCCCAGTATTGCATATTTTTGTTCCCTGTTCAGGACTGCATTCAAGCTTCTGGATTTTGACATCGAAGTGAGTGAATACAATTTGCGTCGATAGTTTTTGATCTTGCATCGCCCAACATTGTAAGAGATTGGACATGATTCCAGGAATTAGAGGAAGCACTACTATCAGATGGCTTGGAAGAGTCTGCCAGTTCCCTCCTCACTGAACTGATTGTGCGCCTTCTAAATGGATGTTTGGGCAACAATGACATCTCTGCATTTAATTATCAGGTAAATGTATTTAATTTTTACTGATAAAACAGCAATTTTATAATTATAATTACTGCTGCAATTGTGAATTTATTTTCCAGATGTATTTGAGGCGAATATTTAGACAAAAATGTCAAGAAACAGGCCGCTACAATCCATTCAACACTGATATTGACTTTCAATTCTTACCATTACGCACCAAAGTTGAAATCTTATATGCACTATGTGACTTCCGATTGGATGCTGAGGATGTATTGGATCTGTTTAAAAACCTTGAGGCAGAAAGCCTGAGAGTAGAACCCCTGGGGTAAGTTCCTCAATATACTCATTCATCTACACTAGGTAAATAGATATAATGTTTATTTAGATAATTGGTTGTTTTGAAAAAACTAAAAACAGACTTCAAATCCCTTAGTTTTAAATGGGGTTTCTAAGTTTTGCAGGATAAATACTAATCCCTATTGAATCTATACAACTGCTAAAGAATTATGCAAATCGGTCCATAAATGATGGAGGTAAATGGACAGACACAAAAAAAAACTTACATACAGCTGAACATAGAACCTCCAGGATATTCAAATTCAGTAAAAAAGTTTACATAATGTTCATCAATGTTTCACCATTAAACTGCAATAGGTTTGTGTTGGTTTACTAGGGTTTGTTCCGTAGTTCTCGCTTCAGAGATCTACAGAACAAACCCAAACCTGTTTCAAATTCAAAAGTAGTATTATTATTATAGATAGGGGTTCATCTGTGGAACATAAAAGAAACCTACGTTATCCCATAATGGCATAGGTAGGCTGTGTGGAATGTTCTGCAAACAGAAGCTAGGTGAACCATTTTTTAGGATATTATTTGATTTTTTATAAATTAACCCAGTGTGAGGTTACATACTATAATAATAAAAAACCTCAGAAGCCAGGTTATAGAAAATTTCTTGAAAAATAAAAGAAATTTACTTTTTCTTACACAGCTTTGATGATGACTGCTCAGCATACTGGTATTTCTATGGAACGCGATTATATCGGGAAGATTTAAAGAAAAAAAAAGGGAAACACAAACAGAAAAAGAAAGGAAGGGGCAAGGTTTGGTTCTATGGTGATGACTATCTTGATGAAGAGCATGCAGAGCGAGTTTGGCAAGTGGTCTGTTTCACGGAAGAGGACTGGCTTCACCTGACAGAGAGATTCAGAAAAGCTACCAGCAAAGTTGAGAAAGAGTTATATCACTCCCTATCTCAGAACTTCTTGCCAGAAATACCGAGGCTCTTTCAAGAAAAAGAACGTCTGCAGCGCAAAAGGTAAGCTTAATCAGAATTCAATATCTTTGCACAAGTAGGTATGCAAAAAAATAATAAGCTGTGCCATAGGTACTGTGTTCATTGTTATTTAGTTCCCTTTGTCTATACCATACTCAATCTACAATATGTCTTGTACCATATCGTAGATTGAGTTTGCTCAAGGTACATCCATTGAGATGTGCGATGAGTTTCAAATAATTATTATTTAAAATACGTAGACTATCCTGCATGGCTTGTTGATTATTGTATTTGCTTTGCGATATATTTTTCTTATAGAAGTCGTCAATACTGAAGCTTGATGGTCATCCTCATAAACTTATCCAGGGTGCTAGTCTAAATAGGTCTTCTGCTTTCTTTAAACTATTAAAATAAATAAATAATGCTGGACCACTTACACACCATCATCTAGCTCCAAATTAGGCAGAGCTTGTGTTATGGGTAATAGATAACTGATTTACTTAATACACACAAAAAACACAGACTCCGAGCAAATATCCGAGATCATGCAAATATTTGTCCCGTGGCGGGAATTGAACCCGCAACTTTCTGCGTTGTAGACAGACCTTTGACCGCTGCGTCGCTGAGGATTTTATAGATGACTGAGCTTATTTTGTGTTGTGCATTTTTATAAATAAAATAATGCTGGACAATCCACACAGCATCATCTAGCCCCAAGCTAAGCAGAGGTTGTGTAATGGGTACTAGATGACTGATATACTAAATACAATAACTTACATAGGTAGATATTTTTAATTATACATAGAAAATACCCAGAACACCCGGAACAAATACTTGCAGATCATACAAAAATTTGTCCCAAGGCGGGAATCGAACCTGTGATCTTCTGCGTCGCAAGCGCACCTTCTCCCGCCGCGCCACTACTTTTGTCAAACATTTTTCATATAAAAAAGAAAGTTTTGCCGAATAAGCTATTTTAACAATTTTAAGCTACAAGCATTTTATGATACTTGCTCATGTCTTACTCAAAAAAAAAGCAATTATCGTTTTTAAAAGCCAAAACGTTATTTATTTGTGCAACATGCTTAGGACATTTTCACAATATACCTACGCTGTGATATTTAAGCTGCTAAGTCTTGCGACATTTGACGCTGGAGGCCTAGCCATTTCTATAAAGCTAACAGCTTGTGAAAGTAATATTCTTAAGAATACTTTTAACTTTAAAAGGGAAACACAAACAGAACACCGAACAGAGTCACTATTCTACCGTTATTAACGGTTTTTAAGATACAAATGTATGACAGAATAAGTTTCTTAAGATGCGTCCAGATTAAGTAGCAAAACATAGTTATACAGGGAGGCTTTTTGAGTATCTATTATTTTTTTATAAATTGAGCCCACAACTCCTTTCACGACTTTTCTTGAAATCTCATGGTTTCTGATTTGGCCATTCACTCCCATCTCAAAAAGCCACTCTGTGTAATCATGTGTTATCAGTGTGGACAATTCATATAACAAAATAAGTATGGTTGATTTAATAAATAACATTGTTATAAAACAAAGTTAAGTATACTATAACATGTTACATAATCTGGACGCACCTTAATAAACTAATCAGTATCAACAAAATACTTTACTTATGTCACTGCATAACAGTTGAGTACAAATACTGGCCAAACTCAAGATTCAATGTTTATAAACATTGCCCACATAATCACTTGACAAAACGCACTACTGGTCGATTTGTGTTTTTTCCTACAGTTATAATGTTGACAATTATTTCTCAAAATCTACGCCAAAAAGAGAAAATTAAATTTTTTGTACTAAGTTGTTTACAATCATTGAATCTTAAAGACAGGGTGTATGTACTAACTTTAGCTATAATTAGAACTTAAGCTACCTCATACTATCACATAATTTGCAATTAATAAATGAATCTGAATCTGAAGAGTGTATAATAATAAATATAATAGAATGGAATTGAGTTTAGACTACTATTATACGAATAGTCAGAATAATATGTGTTTCTTTATGAACCTATCATATTGAGAAGACTAAGAAAAATCAAGTTAAACAAAATAACACTAGAAGACGCTTTTTAATACTCTTTACTTTAATCTTTTAAAGCTAGTAAGGCTAACAGTAGTTTCTAGTATAATTAATCTATACTAATATTATAGAAGCAAAAATTATTCTGTCTGTCTGTTACCTTTTCCCGCCTAAACATCTGAACGGATCTTAATGAAATTTGGCAGTGAGGCTACTTTTTACCGCAGAAAAGCCCGTGCGAAGCCGCGGGCAGAAGCAGTGGTAACAAGTAAAAGCTTTATGAGTATGCTTTATATTATCATGAGTTGATAATAAGAAAACGCATTGCGAAAAGTGAACCAGATGTGCGCTTTCATTCGCGTGGACTTCAGGGGCCCAATTCTGCCAACCAATCGCTTTACTATGACAATGGTAATTGTAAATATAAGGTTTTTATTATGTTTGTGTATTTTTTAAGTGCAATAAAGTATTCATCTATCATCTATCTATCTATCTAATGGTAGCGTACCAGAATCGTCACGTAGAATCCTTAGATGGAAGAAACTCTTGATACTGCGTGCGGTGTTATTTGTTTAAGAGATAGATATAATAGTTTCAACTTGACGCGCGTACCTCCATCTGTATTTTCTTTCATCTAACGTATAATACCAAAATGTGTCATTCTGTGACGATACCATTGTCATAGTAAAGCGATTAGTTTAGCAGAATATGGCATTAGGTAGCCAGTTTATCAGATTAGAATTTGCATGCAAAATATCTAGTACTTTATTTAAAAAATTGTACATAGTTATGCCGTTATGAGCCATCTATAAATACGTCACACATTATGGGGAGGGAGTCAAGAAAGTGTGACATTGTGTAACCAGGGGGAGCGAGAAACCATAAGCTTTGTGACGTCACATGATTACTGCTGCTCGCTTTTTTGTCTTTGTACGTATGTACGCTTGGCTATATCAAAGTTACCAACTAATTAATATTATTCTATAATTGGCCGCTTAAACAAGACCTTTGTGTGCACTAACAAAATGCCATTGTCATTCATCCCTTTATTTTGTACGCATTTTTTTTAATGAAATATCTGACGTCCAGTCAAATCATAGCAAAAAAAATATTTAAACCTCAGGATTCCGAGACAACCAGCTGGAAACTCGTATACGCCTTCATTTAAGCGTTATTAACGTTGTTTTAAAAGCCGAATAAAATATTGTGTTGGATTCGTAAGTTATTCGAGGTAAAAAAAATTGTGCATAAAATTTGCGGGTTAACATATAAGTGCTCAACCGTTTTTGAGATAAAAAGCGGAGAGCGCACTGCGCTCAGTCATACTTATACAGTGTTATTAGGATTTCGTGTTCGGGTACGAAGCCCTTATGGTCTCGCTCTGTCTGTCCTTTTCCCCTCTTGAATATCACAGCAACTACCAAAGCTATTAACTTGAAATTTAAAATAATGAATATCGTGCGCCTGTATAGATAAAAAGAAAAAAGTTCATGTTTTTTTTTACTTTTGTGACAACGTTTATAACGTTAAAATGAAGGCGAGTACGAGCTTCCAGCTGGTTGTCAGTCTGACTGGACTATTACTTCACTTGTACTGTAGTAGTTGCATATAGTGAAGTTTATTTGGTACTTCCCACTTTTTTAGTTTCAGTGATTTCGCACATTGAAACTCATTGAACTGCCCCTAGTTTCACACGCGGTTGTCTGTGATAAAAAGTAGCATAATATTAGAATTATGCAAAATTTTAGTTTAATAAGCCAATTTTGAAACTAAATATTCTCAACTAAAATTTACCGCGTTGTACCAAAACTAACAAAACGTCCTTACATATAAACATATGGTTTAATTTGGAATTCGATTTGGTGTTCTAAGCCTCTTCGTCCTCTGTTTGTCACTGTTTTGTATTAAACTGTTGGTGAATATTTCAAGGTTGCTAGAAACAGCTCCGCGGCGGACTTCTAACCGCGTTCTGCAGAAGATCAAACAGAAAGGGGAGAGTAAACAAAGTACAGATGACAACAGAGAGGCCGAGGACGATCCGCAGCCCACGACGTCATCTGGCGCGCGGGCCAACCGAGCCAAGAGGCGCAATTTGATACGGTAAGTGAACGGATTTCATACAAATGAATACAAAATTCATTTGTACATTACAAGAAAAATTTGCTTACTCAGAATTCTGGTGATCTAAAGCTGAGAGTAAAAAGCTAGTCTCTCCTTATTGCTGCACTCTTGACAGAGTGGTCATCGTCGTCATATTTGCAGCGACGGCATGCCTCATAATTCGGCGCCATTCCTCTCGCACCGGTGCTTTTCTGATACATTCATATAAAGGACCTTCGAGCCCGAGCCGAGCTCTTGTGGCGTCAACGTTACTTTGGTAAATAAAGCTAGTAAGGACTGAATGTTTCGAAATAAAGCTTGTAAACAGCTGGCAATAGAAAACAATGTTTAACGGTTCATCATCTAATGATGTACTTTCTGTCATGTCAAAAAGAATAAGTTGTAGTAAACTAGTAGTACTATAGTCTATTCACCCGAGCAAAAGAAAGAACCTAAACAAAGAATTAATGGTTATCAAACTTTTTTTCGTAATATTGTATGCATTTTTGGATTTGCCTATTATCTTTTTATTAGCTAGAATGCATTATAATCATTACCTATTTAAAAATGTCTTCATTCACTGCATTTAAAACTCTATCAATTGTTGGCAACTCATTTTAAAAATAAAATCCATTTTTCATCTTATTGCACTCAAATTGAACTCATTCTCATCACACGTGAGGGTGGTGGCGACGCCAGGCCGCCTGTGCGTTTATGTTCCTGTATTATTTTGTACATACAGCTACGTGAAAGAAAAAAATTAAAAGCTAAATTAAAAGCATGTTTTATAATTAATTATTGTTAAACCTTATTCGCGATTTCGCTATTCGAGGGTAAAAAATCTGCGACTAGTTTCCTGTATTCGCGGATAAATATTTCGCGAAGTGAAACTTACTATGTTTTTAAACCTTTGTCTAAGCCAGATAACAATTAGTAGGCATAGAGCACATACCCAATAGAGAGGAAATGTCATTTATTTTGTTTAGACCACAACTCCGCTGCGTCAAAGTCACTGCGGCGACCACTACACTCCGATTGGCCGATTCAAAATCAAGCATCACACTCGAGTTGGGCAAGCAAATATTTTTATCGATATCGAGTCAATGTTTATTATAAACTATGAGCGTCGTGAAAATTATTTACGATGTCAATAATAGTTAATTTATGATTTTTAAAAAGCAAACCAAGCAAATACGTGTGCCATTGAGTTGAGTGTGCCATTGTTATATTAAATAGAAAGAACGAATTATAAAGGAAGTTACCATTAATAAGAATCGCGGGAGTACATAGGGCATCATTATTATCGCTATGAGCAATCACTTTCCACAAATAAAAACGAATGAATATTGTAAAAAAAAAAATATATATAGTTTATTTTTTTACTATATCGATGAAATAATATAAAAAATCCCGGAGGTTTTATAAAAGATACACTGCTTAACTTAATCAAATAGATACATTTTAATTACTTCTTGTTATATCGGGAGTATCGATACATTATTTTATTATGTCATCACAACACTAGTATAGCGAGCGAGAGTTGACTTATCAGTGAAAAAACAGTTCTTTCATCGTTCGTTCATTTTGAGTTCTTGGAACGTATCGCCTACATTGCTATACAAATTACCGTTCCGTATCCACGATTTCTGTATTCTCGGCATATTTACTATTATTTTAATAGGGTTATAAATGCAACGAAAGTTTGATTATCCTTGTATTTTTAGGTTATTTTTAGTGTTATGGTTGCATAGAGGCGGTGTGAATATAACACATTCTATAGAGTACTTCTGTCAGTCACCTTGGAGGAATGAAACCTAGACTAGGTTTCGTTCGTCCAAGGTGACTTGAAAGTTTGTTCTATAGAGAACCTTTTTTATGGTTTGTTTACGTTCTTTCTTTTGCTCGGGTGAATAGACTATAGTTGTAGTAAAATATTTTCACGCGAATGCGAGTATTGGAGGCTCACATTCGCGACTGCTAATATTGACTTATCAACCACTGGCAATGTGTAAAACCGGAAGAATCTATCTTGAGAGTTAAAAATTGCATGAACAAACACAATTCTCTTTTTCTGTGGGTGAATTAGTTTTCGAGTGAATCTGTAATTAACTCTGAAACTTAAACCTTATCCACTTCCCAGATAGGGTACTTGGTTGGAGGCAGCTATTAAGCGATGCGTTATAGCTATGAAGTGATTTCAATCAGAAATGCTAAAACGGTTGTAACCAAACCACATTTAAAAAGTGAACTAAATTATATATTAGAACATTTTAAGGCTATTCAGGAAGCAATAAAGAAGTTGGAGAAACATAATCTGTCCATTACTCAGTAAGTAGTGGACGTCTAAGAATGAATTAATAAATAAATTAGAAAAACTTATGGACAGAAATCCCGATTTTGATGTAATCCGAGATATGTGCGGAAAATCCACGGAAGTAAGTGACGCTAATCTTTACACTTTTGCACCACTTACTTCCGTAGACGTTGAAAGGTCGTTTTCAACATATAAAAGGGTTTTAAATGTCAAGAGAAATAGAATAAAAATTGAAAGTATGGAAAAAATTATGATTATTTATTTAAAGAGTGAAAAATGAACGAGTTCACTAATCTTTACTTAAAAAACGACCCTTGCTAATATTATGAAAATTTGGAACAAAATAACTTTTGTTTTGTTTTTCCTACGACGAGATTATAGACGCGAGAGAAAGAGAGATAAGCCCTCATATATCATGTAATTATAATCACGAGATCGTATTGTTTGCTGATGATACTTCATTAATTTTAAAGTGAAACGACAAAACACTAATTTCGACGATGTGGATAATGCAATCTCAAAAGTAGTCCATTGGTTTAGTGTCAATAACCTTTTGCTTAATGAAACCAAAACGAAATGTATAAGATTTATTCTACCTAATGTAAAACAAGTCAGGGTTGATGTAAACGTCAAAGGAGAAACGTTAGAAATTGTTAACAGTACCGTATTCTTAGGAATAACCTTAGATAGTTTACTTCAATGGGGCCTACACAGACAAGCAATCGAAGCTTCGATCAATTATGACAAGATGATGGGTCGGCGCACAAAATACGTCTCAGTAAATAAGAACGCACTTGAAACGTGAGCTCTTATTTTGTTTAGTACGATTGAAACACAGCCAACGCAAACACGTGTCACAATGCCGCAACGTGTATTCAAAAGTTGTAAAAAAAGTTCTTACTTTCGGTAAGTAGGTGTAGAATAAGTTATATTTTTAGCTTTATACTAACAAATAATATGAAATTTTGAATAAAATTACTAATTTTAAACCACTCCGCACCGCCACAAAGGTACGGAAAAAATACGGAAAAATACGCAAAAAATACACGCGTACACTTTTGTCTAACAGAACAGCAGATGCATGGAGTAGAATTGTATTGATGTGTTGTAATGTTGATTGTAATGTTGTTGTAGTTGAAAAATTTATTGACGTAACATTACATATGTAAAAAAGAAACGGGAGATATCAAAAACAAATCAAAACGACGATTGTACAACAAACTCAATTTATTTAAAGGAAATTAATTCAGGTACGTACCTACGCATAATTTAAAAATCTTCAATATGGAATTGTTAGTAAATATTTAGATTTTATTATTATTTATGTTTTATTTATCTGTTTTTGCATTACCATAACAGCGGGCAATTCAGCCAGCGTCTTGGGTACGCTTCCGACCGGTATTAATATGAGCAACAGTCTGCAGTTAGATTAATTATTTAAATTGTAAATACTAGTTCGAATCTGTTTCTATTATTTTATTATAATTTTATTTGTTAATAAAGTTTAGATTTTTGATTTAGGAATTGCACTGAATTGAACTACACATGTGTGTACTAAGTACCTACTTGTAATATGTTGAAGATTGTACAAATGAATATAACGATGTAGAAATTTTTGGTATTTTTATTTATAACGCTACATTAGGTACATACATTTGAAAAACAACAACGTTCTTACATTTTAGTGTGTGTACGACACATAAAAACACTGATAAAGTACAGAGTTCAACGCGGCTCCATATCTTCAGAGTAAAATTCTCGGAAGCAAACAAGAAACGAAACAAAACAATGAAGCTCGCAAGGCAATAACGGGAAAAAATACTATATTTGTTGCTGCATAAGGTTGATTTCACATTAGATGTTATTTAACCTAAGTCTTTTCAATTCTAAGTGACATGAGTAATTTATTGCTTTGCTCGCTTTTTGTGACGAATGATCGTAAGTATGCGATCATAAACTCGGCGTCACAAAAATCGCACCTCTCTGATGGATGTTTGAAGGTTCAGCACGTAGCGCATACATTTTATTCAACAAATATTAATATTATTTGAAAGATTATTCAATTACCCTTAAATAAATAAGCATTTTAATTTATACACAAAGGAGAATGCTTTGCTACAGAATGTTGAAAAAATTGTTCGGAAATTATTTGTTTAAGTAGTCATTAGTTGCACTATCTCAAAGGAGTATAAGGGCCGATCCAGGTAAAATGTCAGATGAATGTCAGATGGATAGTCACTGTCCAGACTTCAAAGTGAACACAAGCAAAAAAATACACTTCAAGATGGATACTACCGCTGAAGAAGCCGCTCAAGTGATAGCACTGTTGCAATCAGGGATGCGGCAGTGTGATGTTGCTCGGCAACTAAACTTGAGCCGTTTTTCCATTCGGCGAGTGTATCAACGGTTCCAAGAAACTGGTGGTTGTATCCGAAGACGTGGATCTGGTAGAAAACGCTGCACATCCGATAGAGACGATCGGTTCCTTGTAAGCACGTCTTTACGCAATCGCTATTCTAATGCTGTTGAATTGCAACAGCAGCTCCGATCAGCTCGTAGAACTTCAGTAAGCGTCTCTTCGGTTAGGGGAAGACTACGGGAGAAAAAAATCGCAGCCTATAGACCTGCTAAAGGACCAAAACTGTCTGCACAGCATCGTAGAGTCCGACTGCAGTTTGCTCGCGAACATCGCGATTGGTCACTCGATCAGTGGAGGAAAGTACTCTTCTCTGATGAAACTAGGGTGACTCTTTTTTGTAACGACAGTCGTAAAAGAGTATACAGAAGAAAAAGGGAGCGACTCGCACAAGCTTGCTTCGAAGAATACGTCGCATATGGGGGTGGATCGTGCATGTTCTGGGGCGGTATTTCTGTCGACGGGAAAACAAAACTTGTGTGCGTTTCCCGTGCTGGAGGTGGCGGACAAGAGTCGCTGACGGCTAGTCGGTACATAACGGAGATCTTAGAAGAGCATGTGGTTTTGTAAGAGATGGGTTCAAGTTAATGCATGATAACGCCCGTTGCCACACCACAATCATTGTACGGGATTACCTACAAGAGGTCGAGATCCCCGTTATGCAGTGGCCAGCTCGAAGTCCAGACCTAAACCCGATCGAGCACCTCTAGGATTATGTCAAACGGCGAGTACGAGCACGTGAACCGGCTCCTACCATTCTGCAAGAGCTCGAAGCTGCCGTCGTTGCGGAATGGGATAATGTTCCTCAAGAAAGCGTGATCACACTAATAAGATCAATGAAGGATCGCATGGAAGCCGTTATCAAGGCCAGGGGGGGAATACTAGATTTTAAGTACTTTTTATAAAAAAAATCACGTGAATAGAAATCATGCTTTTTCTTGTCTCACACAAACTTTGATTTTTATTTAAAACAAAAATATCTCAATGCTTTTATGTTATCTGAGAGTGACATAAATAACCTCTCTGATGGTACCCATAATCTAGTCCTGGTAATAACCAAATATGATTAAAAGTATTTTTAAGTAGGCTTTTTAGGAGGTGCGATTTTTGTGATGCCGAGTGTATTTTGAACATTTGTGACTTTATTACCAGGTGCCATGGTTGGAATTAGGTTGAACTTTAACTGTTTTAAAACGTTTGTCTCAGTTAGTAAACAAATGTAGCTGTATAAGTATACATTCACGCTTACAGCTTTTAGCTTTGGTTTTGTATGTGACCCTTCATCTTGTTATAATTGATCGAAGTATCGAAGTTCTGCAGCGTATGCAGGTAAAAAAAACCGTCATCTTACAGCCGTTGATACTTCTAGACTAGTCTATTTCAGCTACTTCCATAGTGTTATGTCTTATGTATGGCATACTGCTGTGTGGGAACGCTGCATATATTAACACCGTATTTGTGTTGCAGAAGAGGGCTGTTCGTGCAATCTTATAGTATGGGTCCCTGAGAATCCCTACGTGAAAAATTCAAAGAAATAAACATAATGGACAGTACCATGTCCATATATTTATGAAAACTTGCTGTACACTCATAGGAATATCAATCGGTTCCCTAAAAATAACGACATACATATTTAAATACTACAATTTACAATAAACTCGCTGTGCCCACTAGTAGGCTACACAATATTAATGTATATTTTAAAGGGCAATGACAAATACACATGCAAAATATACGCTTCTGCAACAAAATACCAAATGAGTTGAAAAATTACTTACCTATTCCATAATCAAGAGCATTGTTGTGACCCGTGTGTGCATAAAATGATCTGTATTTCTGAGATATAGACGGGACCAAAAGCGTGCCTTGGTTCGTGTACAGATACTAACTGCTATTGCGTTGCAAGTTTCTTTCCGAACTTGGCTGGACGCTCTATCGCGCGTCTCAATAAAAGATGATGTTTTCTTTGCATTAAGGGCAAAATCGCATGAATTCTTGGGAATGCAAATAGGAGTATTGAATATCCTGCGAATATTCGCGAATGCGTTACATTCCTAGTAAATTTAAGTGGAAGATTCACGCACAGAGTAATTTTCTGAGGCAGAATAGGTTTCTTGTGTAGACCACGACTTTTTTGCTGCCCTTATTCACTCATTACAGGCTCTTTTTTTATCAAGACCGCTTATAACTATTTTTACCCGTGACGGAACGGAGAAGGTATATACGTTTAAGGTGTGATGTTGTTTGTTTGTGTGTGTGTGCATTTGCACATGTTCCCAATTATCTACAAACGGCTCGACCGATTTAAATACGGGTTTCTGTACGTCTGGGTTCGTAATACGTTGACAATGGTTCTTAGCTGGGTGGTATAGTGGTCACTCGCTAGGGGGCGCTGTTGTGCGTGTATTTGGTGAAAACCAATGTTCTCATTTATCTCCAGAACGGTTTGATCGATTTAGACGCGGTTTTCTGTAGAAGGTATGGGGTTCATTGGCGATGGTTCTTAGCTAAGTTGTATGGTGTCTACTCAGCAGGGAGTGCTGCAATCAACGTTTTAATGTTCCCATTTATGTCAAGAACGGAATGGTGAATGATTAATAATTATTAATAATAATTACCTTACTTACCTCAAGTAACAAACGCATACATTTTATATCAACTTATGTAACGTTATTACAATTAGTTAAGTACATTGCCGTAAAACTGTTTGGTACATTCAGCCAGTTTCAGGGCAGACAATAGTTAATGTTTATTCCTAAGTACCTAAGGAGTAGGTACCTACATAATGTTCAGCTATTATATATTCATTATTGTAACTTTCTTATAATTAATACATCGTCGTTACAACTGTTAATTAAATACATTAAATTAATTACAGGCAGCCCCTACGGATTTTTTTCTCTTTGTAATAATAGGTAGGTGGAAAAAAATAGTTAACTATATTTGACTAAATATTAATTGTCATTGCTGTTTTATCCATTCCTCTTAGTCGGGGTTTTACTAAAATTATTAATTTCTTTTTCGGTTACAAAGTATCTGTCGTGGGTTTTACAAAATTTTTATTTTGTTGTTATCCTGTTATATTTAGATCCAACAAAAAACTTCTGTTGGCGATGGGACCTCCTTAAGATTTAAACACGAACAAGAAAGCGCATCGCAGCAGCAGAAAACAGCAGCAACATCGAAACTCTTACAGACGATTCTAACATCATCTGAAAGATTCATAGCAGAAATAAGCAGCAACGTTTTGAAAACTCTATCAGGTGATTTCAACAGGTGATAAAACACTAGTTTATTTTCAAAACTATAATTTTATTGCTTTTGGGATATATTATTATTATTATTTGATACTTATCAAATCTCGGTAGCCTTGATCATTAACTATTTCATGAAAACTAACTTATAAGTTAAAACGTTATAATTAGTTTATATATTAAATGCAATATGACGAATTTAAATTATTCAATGAATTTTTTCAACTTTACAAACAAAAACTACAAATTTTTGAGCAACTGGTGTGGAAGGTAATATATTTCGATCGTTAGTACATTTCCAATAAAAATAATAGTAATCTGATTTGATGAGTATGCGTTAATTTCTACTTAAGTAGAAATTATCGCATCAATTTGATTTGTTCCAATGAAAGAAAATAAACGTAGGACGTATAGTGTACAACCGCCCTTACCTTCTGTGAGGCTCGAAATAGATAAATCTGGATGTGTGTATCGAAGCTCGATTCCGTCGAAAGGTTCTACTCAACAGAAGGATGTGCGGGAGAGCACTGCCACTCATGCGCAGTATGCACCTGGGAGGTGAAGGGAAAGGCTGTATCGAGCCCAGTACTCTATCTCGACTGGCTCGCCGACAATCAAAACTTGTTGAAGAAGCTAGTTTTCCGGGATAATAAATAGAAGTGCGTTGAAGCTTTACCTGATTCTTTAAGAAGGGTGTTGTAAATAGGCTAATAATCCATTACATAATGAATTCGTCAAAATATTATAGTTTTTGTAGGCTAAGAATTTGTGTTTGTGGTGGCATACGCCCTGAAAGGTGAGTTTAGATTTAAAACAGGTTCGCACAAAATCTATAAGTAGAATCTTTAGTGCTGAATATTGGATGGCCTTTGATAATTACTTGACACATTGTCACATTGTCATCGATGCGGTTTCTGTGTGAATAATATGTGATTTCAATTAAACGCTACGTCGATTACCTAATTTTATTAGATTCATAGCCAAATGGCTATCCTATCGACGGATGTGGGCGGATAGGTGTGTGCTTTAGTAAAACAAAATATTTGGTAACTTTTACGGCAACTTTTTTAGAGTGAAGTTACCCTCTAAGCCTTAAAGAGATATTCTGTTTTATTTGATTACTATTATCAACGTCGTGTGATTGCCCGGTGTTGTTGTTGGTTTTGCGATTCATGTTTTGTTCAATAACTTCAAGAAAAATAAAACCGTCCAAGTGCTGGTTGGATTCGGGCACCAAAGGAAAAATGCACAAGTAAAGGAAAAAATGCGAAAACCGTAAATTTGTATTTAAATTACAAAAAATACTACCTACACGTTTATACGGAACTTATCCCCTCAGATATAATCATGTTTGCTGGAACTGGGTAATTTTACTAGGAACGGAAATTTTGCTAGGAATTTACATCAAAGCAGTGGAAAATACTAAGAATATTGAAAATATCTTACATATTTGCATATTGCTGTCAATATTGAACATTCCAAACAAAGGTTGGAAATAAAATCTGGATTCCACAAAGTGCGCCTTTGTAATGGTTTGACATCGATTGAACGCAGGAATGTTTGAGAGTATTCTTTATAATATACCTAGTCAACAAAATCGCTCTTCGGGTCTGTCTGTTTATCCGCTGACTCCTCTTAATTCACGTAACGGATTTTCACACGGTTATCGGTTTTGTTAATTGGCTAAAATATGACAATGACTGTTGAAGATGTCGGGAAAATCATGCGGACTGAGAGCTTTGCCACAATATTATTACAGAACTGCTTTCTGCTACACGTGCGAAGCTGGGGCAGGGGTTGCTGGTTTTTATATAGTGTTAGACGTATTGTTTTCCGTAACAAGGGAATAAAAAATTGTCGACCGAGACTTTAATAGCCTCCTAAACATTTCGTATGGAGTGACATGTTGTACGCTGTGTAAAGCCTCTCCTTGACAAACTCTGCTTGCGGCGATGGCTTGGATGGTTTAAATCGCTTGCAATTTGTAAACGAATACAACTGGCCGCCACCGCAGGCTGCGTCTTTCTGGGAGATGCTTAATTTAGCTCTTGAAGAAATAAACCAGGCACGTAGAGGCGAGACACGAAGTCTACCTAGTAGTCTAGATTGACATATCGTGTAATAATGGTGATTACTGATCTACATTATTTTTAATCTTATTTCAATTATCTTAACAGTTACTTTGTTACATTCTACAGGATAATAGTTTAGGTTAAGATGTAACTGTTATTTTATATATTTTTGTCTATTGCCAAATAATTAATTTGTATCTGTTGCTTGTACTCATATAATTTTTATTGAAAATGGTGCGGTATGCTGTCTGTAGAGACAATGGTTTCCATTCGGTTATTGCATAAACTAAACTTCACCAACCCTTATTTTCGTAAATACGTATAATGATACTAAACTTTGTTTTCCTTGTTACAGATCCAAATCTGAATCTTCGTCCAGCTCGGAGAGTTCGAGAGAAATGCCTCAAAAAGTACCCAAAAGGCGGACGAAGAGCCAGGATAAGCGGTCAAAAAACTCGTCGGCCACTCACAAGGGCGAACCACCACCCGGACCGCCAGTCAAAACAGGCCGTAAGACGAACAATTCCTTGGCGTCTGCCACCGGCCAAATTGTTATACCCGACAATGACGAGCCTGCCAGCAGTACACGGAAGAAGCTCAAGACGTCGCAGATGTAAGAGAAATTCTTTTAATTCAGATGGTGTAGGGACAGCAGACAATTTTATTATTATACATTCGATCTGATTTTTAATGAAAAGTGTGTTGTTTAAAACTATTTTTATCGCAATCCGTTATGCATTCAGTAGTAACAAACTTACCGCATATTTTATCTGAAATTCTTGTATCTTGTATTCTAACTACTTTTTTCTATTATAAGCTTAAGTTTATCTAAGACTCGTCTATCATTTCAGCTTCAGCCAATCGGAAGAAGACATCAAAACGGATATGTACAAAGTACTCGAGCAGATCACGGCTCATGACGACGCTTGGCCCTTCGTTGACCCAGTGGAGGAAGAATACGCGCCTAACTACTATGCGGTTATCAGGCGTCCCATGGATCTGAAGAAAATGGAGGATCGCCTTGACAATGGGGAATACAGGGACTTTGACGACTTTATAGGAGACTTTAAGCTTATAGTGAATAACTGCCGTTTATATAACGGTCAGGATAATGGTTAGTTCTTAGTTTTCTTCTGTCTAATGTGTAAGAGAAAACTTTTTTTTTTGGATCTATTTGTGACTCTGATGTTAATTTCTTCTTTTTCAGAATATACGGTAATGGTCGATAGCTTAGAGGCAGCATTCGATCGTTTAACAGATAAATACATGCATCGAATCTCATCTTCAGATGAAGAAATCGCTGTTGAATTTCCAGTTCCAACGCCTTCGCGCAAACACAAACTCAAGCGCAGCGATTCTCCATCAGCACCATTGAAGAAAAAGCGCAAATCTCATTCTGAATCAGGTAGATTTTAAATAAATTGGTTAACGTAACACTTATGTGTCGTGTCAATATGAACGATATATTTATAACTTCCTTTGTACGTTTTAATTTCAGAACCGAAATCCAGCTCATCAGATTTAGTGCCGGAGCGTGCTGAATCGTCTGACGCAGAGATGGAGGTCGAACTGCGTCTGAAAAAATCCAAGGACTCTCATAGGAGCAAGGACAAGGACGGAAAAAGCAAGAAGAAGCACAAGGGACACCACCGTCGCAGCAAGCACTCAAAGAAGCGGCGCGAATCCAAATCTGGCGAGGGAGAAGATCTAGAACGGGAGGATAGGAAGAGGAAGAAGCAGAAGAGCAAAAATAAGGAGAAAAAAGCGAAGCTGAAGAAGAAGAAGAGCAAGCATCTGTCGACCGAGGAGGTGGAGGAGAGGGTGCGGTCGCGCGCCTCGAGCCCCGCCTCGCCGGAGAGCTCGCACTGCAGCCGCAGCGCCAGCCCGCTGCCCTCCATCCGCTCGCACTCGCCTTCCCCGCTCCTCACCCCCACCTCCGCCTCTGCCTCGCCACCCCCCGACCCCGAGCCCGATACCTCCGACCAACTCTCCGATCCGCACTTCTTCAAGGACAAATACGACAAAATAAAAGAACGCCGCCGCGGCGCAGCGAAAGACGTCTGGGAATCTCTCTTCGACTACAAGCAGAGGTGTGCCCTCGAAAAACTCAAGAATCTCTCCGCCACCGACAAGAACAAACACTCGAAACTCCGCGAGACTATTAAAAAGCTGAAGGCAAAACACTCCGAGAAGTACAAAGATAAGATAAAGGTGAAACACGCTGAGAAATACAAAGATAAGGTAAAGGTGAAACACTCTGATAAGCAAGGCAAGAAAAAGTTGACAAAAGAAGTGGTGGCCCACGGCAAAATCAAGAAAAAGGAAAAGGATTTAAAATCTAAAGTTAAGCTACCTAAGTTAAAAAAATCAAAGGAAGAAAAATCTAAAAGGTCGAAGCCGAAAGAACCCAAGCCCCAAGAAAACAAATCAAAAGAGAAAGATGCAGCTGAAACAGACAACGCTGACAATTCGTCTGAAGACGATGAGCCAATAAAGAAACCGGCTAAAGCTAAGTCTACAGGCAAGAGAGGACCTAAGAAATGTACAGCTAAAAATGAATCAGCTACCGAAGCTTTAGAAGAAGCCGTTAAGGATATGACTAAATGGTTCGAAGATGGGCCTAAAGGCTCTACTGTGAGCTCACCGGACGACAGCCCAGCACCAACCGTGTCCACCGAGGAACAAGACAGCCGACAAGGTGATGAACTGTCGCAAAGCGAGAGATCATCATCTTCATACGGCAAGAAAGAGGCCTCGACGAGCCGCAAGAAACACGCCTCACGAGATAATAAGGTTGTGAAGAGGCGGGAGATTCAAAGGACCATAGATCGTCTTCAGCCTGGAAAGAGCAAGGGTAACTTGCTCACAAATGTCATGAAAAAAGAGGTAGAAAAGGAAAGAGACGAATCTTCATCACCTGGAGCAGTCACTAAAGTACGCGAAAACTCAAATCTCGAGGAGTCTAGTCCTAAATTGAGCCTAGGCTCGGTTCTACCGGCTGTGGACTTTACTCTCGGCAAAGAACACAAATTCGACAAGAAACAAGTTGAAAAAGAAAAAGAAGTAAAAGAAGAAGTACCCCCCACTACCAATGAGACTCATCCTGAAGAAGAAAAAAAATCGCCAGAGCCAGTCGAGACGAAGGAAGAAGCTGGCGAACAAGTTGATAAAAAAGAAAAAGAAATACTGGTTCCTGTCACCAAGAAAGATGCAGAAGTTGAAACAGAACCTTTAGCACCACCGGTCAAGCTTAACCAGGCAACTCCCAATCTAAGCGCATGGTTCAAAGCATTTGGAGCACCAAAAAGTACTCCACCAGGTGCTAAAAAGAAACCAGACGAGGCCGAGGACGAAAGGTCAACCACCGAGCCGGGGCCGCCCGAGGTTCGCACCAGTCCAAACAATCCGGATACGCCGAACCCCGAAGGCGGGGAAAGCCCCCTACCGAACCCAACAGCGACACCGCGTCAACGCAGAACTAGCACTGGTAGCTCAGTCTCCGAACGCTCTTCCTTCAGCCAAGACCTCGACTCGCCGCGACACCAGATGTCACTCACGTCGCCACTTCTACGTTCGCCGGCGTCACCGCGCGATGATTTCCAGAAAATTACCTACCCGATCATAAACGGTGGATCCGTTCGGGCTGGTTTCTACCAAGACACGACATCCATTCGAAGCAGTCCGGAAAAGAGTTGCAGCCCGCGCGAGGGTCCAACTTCTCCCTTCTCCCCGTACAACCAGCATGTATATGCTGGCAACAACATAGCGGGCTCGGCTACTCCCCAGTATTTTGCCGATCACAACAAGAGCCCTCTACCCACTTACTCGCAGAACCCTCCCCCGTATTACGACTCGGCTAAAGCGTCGGTGGCTAACAAACCTCGCGCGCATGAAGATTACACATCTTTAGGGCCAGATACCTTTCAACAGCCACAGCTCGCCAGTTCATACTCCCCGGTTTATTCTCCTTACACTCAAACGTCTTCCAATTATTCTCCAGTACCTAATACACTTCAATCCAATTCTTCCAACGCTACGTCTAATATAAATCCAGTCACCCAACCCGTAGAGACTAAGTCTTCGAGCTTCCCAATGAAAAAACGTATGTACAATGAACCGGAGGCTGTCATATTGCCGGCTAAATCGACTGAAAACAAAGAACCTATCGCAATACAAAATAAGAATGAATATACCAAACCAGTGCATAGCATTGCAACGGTGCCAACCTCTGTCGATGACATAGCTCTTGCTTTAAGTGAGAAGTCGGAACTAGCTAAACTGCGAGAAAATAATGCGACGACTAATGACGCCAATACTGAAAAACTCGTTGAAGGACAAGACACCGCTTCTACAAAGCGAGTTGAATTTAAGAATGAAAAAGATGCCAATACTAATGGTACCAAGCCTACCACAAATGACAGCATAGACATGGTCAACATGGGCTACATGAATCCAGATTATGACCGCAGGATTGGTAGCGAAACTCATGAGAATGATCTCGCTGCTATCCGAGAAAAATCCAAACCAAATGCTGCGCAGCATAAAGTATACGATATCGATACGATTGCCTTGAATCTTGGAATAAACAACCAACCTCTGCACAAGACATTGACGAAAAATGCTATGGGAGCGAATGTGCCATTAGCACATGGAATTTCCCAGGGTGCATCGCAAGGGCAGCTATCTCAACCCCACCATATGGAAACACCCACGCTACCGCAGATCCAATCGCAGCCTGCTCATAGTCAGGTTCCAAACAAAACTGCCGGACATTCTCAACTTCCAGCTCACTCCCAAGCTTCCGGTCAGTCTCAACAAATGGCTCACACGCAGCCCGCACACACGCAGCCTCCGGCTCACTCGCAACAGATGGCACATAGCCAGTTGTCAGCGCATTCGCAGCACCTAGCTCACTCCCAACATTTGAGCTTATCTCAACATTCAGCCCCTGCCCAACCCGCACATTCTCAGCCTGCCACTCATTCACAACACCCAGCTCTCTCCCAACCAGCTCACTCACAGAATCTGACTCACTCCCAGCATCCGGCGCATTCTCAGCCAGCCCATTCTCAGAATCTGAGTCATTCCCAGATGGCAGCGCATTCTCAGCCGGCCCATTCTCAGAACCTAACTCATTCTCAGCATGCAGCGCATTCTCAGCAAGCTCACTCTCAGAATCTGGCCCATTCCCAGCACCCGGCGCATTCTCAGAATATGAGTCATTCTCAACTTCCAGCGCATTCTCAACCAGCTCATTCACAGAATCTGGGCAACTCCCAACACCCGGCGCATTCCCATCATTCTTCCCAACACTTGGGGCACCCGCAGCCAGCGGCCCACGCCCGCTCGCAGACGCCGGCGCACATGCAGCCCTCGCTCGAGCGCGCCCACGCTGACATGAACGTCAACCAGCACGTAGCGCATTCGCATCATCTCAGCCACTACGACCATCTCTCCGGCGGACAGACCATCAGCAACTTCTCCATAAGCGATATCGAAATGGCCAACAAAAAGTTGTACTCCAGCAATACAACTCCTTCGACCGCCATCGATTACGGCAACTGGAAGCTGAGCCATATGAGGAAACAGGAAATGCTGACTCCGTCGGACTATTCCGCGGCCTACGCACATAGCGTAAACCAGTCCGAAAAACATAAGCAAGATATGCTTATGTCCTCAAATTATAACAAAAATTTGCAACAACAGTACAATATGTACAATGTACCGAGGGCTAACCCGCAAAGATCGCAGGAAATGCAACAATGTCTACCTGCAGAGTTGAGAATTCCTAATCCTCGCGGACACGCCAAAAACGATCACATGACACCTTCTTTGAACAATCCGGAGCACACGACGAAACATATCGATTCATCCAAAAGCCACAAACCGGAGAAGCTGGTACAGAACCATCCTCTGGTTACTTCAAGCCCGTACAAGACTCCATTTTCGAATCCCGCGCTACAACTTGACAGCTTACGAAACTTGCAAAATATTCCTCAGATGCTGGAACGTTACACTAGCGATGAGAGATTTTTATCGTCATTCGCTAGCAGCAGCTCTGCTCTTTACGACAAACAGTTTCAGATGGCTCAAATGTTCAATAAGAGCATGGTTTCAGAGTTGCCTACCTCTAGTACGTCCACTACCATTTATTCTCAACCAAGCAAAGACAGTTCAATTTACAAAATGTCTCACACTACCAATCCCCAGCCTGATCTCAAGCAAAAGCAGAAGAGAAAGAAAAGAACTTCAGAAAGCAAACCTAATACTCAGATCGCGACAAATCAGCCCTATCAAACCTCTCCAACTGCCGATATGCTTTCATCTGTGAAATCGGGGATGATGTCGACAGGATCGTTCAATTACGGAACATCGTCTAATATGGCGACTAACATGGCGCTCAGCAGTGGGATATACGGGGACAACGCTGGATTCGCCGCTAATCAGTTGATGGCAGCTAACTACATGGTGGCGGCGGTGGCGCACCAGCAGCGGAACAGTGCGGAGGCGAGCGCCGCTGCGGCCGCGGCGGACAAGCTGGCCAAGCCAGCGCACCAGGCCTCGAGCCACGCTGCGGCGCCCTTCCCCTTCCTGGGACATGGCCAGGTGCGCCCCGGCTACGGAGTCGTGGCCGGTGGCGTCGAGCCCGGCTCTCCCCTTTACCAACATTACCTACAACGCCAAGAAGAACTACTTCGGCAGACCGGCGCACAGATCATGGCCATCTACCCGTCTCCCTACCACACCTCTCTCGGCGTCTCACCACCATACGACTCGATAAACAGGCACTCGTGGCTCTGATATCTAGTCTATTGCCAAGAACATGGCATGCCCCCGTGAACTGATAATGCACAACAACCACTACAAAACCTAAATTGAAACAGTTAATGGACTCATATCTTAACTTTTTAACCCCAGTTCCGTATTCATGTTACAAAAAGGTTATTTATTTGCGTCATCGATGATTCAGTAGGTTATTAAAATAGTGATTCAATTAAATAGATAATTATAGTATTGCGTTAATTAAACTAAGTGACTATCACTAGTTTAATTTTTAATAACTTATTTAATATCGATCTTTCATTAGTTGTGTATAAAGTAAATATACTAATATCCTAATTTCCCATTACAATTACAATTTGCCTGATTTGTCCTACTGTTGGGCAAATACCTTTCCCTAATACCTCCACATATTCCTCACATATTGCCGTTAAAATAATTACACAATTTTTTTGTGTAATTATTGGTGTTCTTGATATTTCAGTAGTATCTTGATGTGTTAATTGAGCTAAGGAACCCCAAGTTGTGTTAAGTATACAGTGAAGAGCCCCGCAAGAATATTATAAATAAAAGGATAATAATATACGTGTCATCGATGTTACAGTAGATAATTTTAATATTGATGTTATCTTCATTAAGCTAAGCGCGCATATCTACCACTTTTTCAAACGATGTGAAAAGTTCGAAAATTCCGTGTTCATTCATATCCCAATTCCAATAAGTATAAACAAACAGGTACAATTATAAAACAAATGTATGATTTTAGTGTCATTGATGTTTCATAAGTACCTATATTTATCTGAACTATAAGAAGCATTACCTACTACCATTGTTTCCTAACTACTATTATACTTCAAAAATATTTAATAAAATATTATTTTTGACATAAATGTTGCAGTAGATTTAAAAATAGAAATATTTTTTTTTTATTACTGTGTTGATTAAACTAACTAGGTACTACTATTTCAATAGGTAGTTGTGTTTAAATATACGTAAACTCAATTAATCTTATTTATTGCGTGTCTTCATTGTTTCAGTTAACTAAGAAATGCATTCTACAACTGTTCAAATACAACTGTTCAAAATACATAACGTTAAAATATTACAAAAAATTTATTACATGTGTCATCGATGTAAGACACGATTTAACAAGTTTCAAATATCTATCGTCAAAATATTACAATAAAAACATAAATGGTGTTCTCGCTTTTTCAGTAATATATTAATGTGTTAACTAAGAAATGAATTCTACAACTGTTTCAAAAACCTATCATTGAAATATTACATAAAATAGATTACATGTGTCATCGATATTTTGTAGGTAATCGATGTTAATTATTATGAAATGAATTCTACAACAGTTTCAAATACCTATCGTCAAAATTTTACAGTAAAGTTCTCGGTTTTTCAGTAATTTATGTGTTAATTACGAAATGAACTCCATAACGGTTTCAAATACCTATTGTTAAAGTATCAGTAATTTATTGATGTGTTATCTAAGAAATGAATTCTACACCTGTTTCAAACTGTACCTATTGTTAAAATATAACATTAAATAGATTACATGTGTTCTCGATGTTTCTTTAATATATTGATATATTAACTATAAAACGAATTGTAAAACTTTTTTAAATATTAAAATATTACAAAGAAATATAATGGGTGTCCTCGATGTTACAGTAATGTATTGATGTGTTACCTAAGAAATGAATTTTACAACTTTAAATACCTATCATTATATATTATTTACAAAAAAATATATGTGTCATCGATTGTTCAGTAGTAAATTGATGTATTAATTAACTAAGTTATAAACACCGTTAATTATATTGCAATAACGAGAATGAGTGTCGTCGATTTTTCAGTAGGTAAATTGTATTAATTGAACAAAATAATATGTAGAATAAGTGAATGATTAAAATTATGTGAAATATGACTTATTTCTTAAAAATCAGGACAAGTTCGTGTTATTCTAATGATTTATTGATAGTTATTAGCTGTTGTGTTTACGAAGGTAGTACTTTTAGCCTGTGATTGTTGTAGTTTAGACTGCTTCTTACAGTTTACATCCGTTGAATTGTTGTGTTAAGTATCTAAATGAATGTGTAAATGTATATTTGCACTTCTAGTGCATACCTTGATTCCTTCACAGTTGAAAAATATTAAATAATTAAGTTATACTTGTTAAAAATTTATATTTTATTATGTAGCTTAAATAAATATGGTGTATTACTTACATACTAAATAGATAAATATACTACGTGATTTTTGTGAATTCTGTTTGTAGCCTACAGATTTTAGAGGCAGTCTTGCTATATCACTAGCTATTTACTTATTTAACGAAATAGTGTAACATACTCTAAATACTTATGATTATTATTTTTTGTTGACAATTTGCAAATTATTTCGCTGTTTAATTTTTTAGCTTTAATTTACTTAATTATACACTAATATACTTTTTTATTGCTTTTTCTGTATGTTTATATTTGTTATAAAATACATAGATAAAATTAATTTAAGTAAATATAATAATTTTATTATTACATAAATGAAATTATTTTTAAACTCATAATTTAGATGGTTGTGTAAATATCTTAGTACATATTATTATTTTACTATCAGTGTTTCTAGCATTTTTAAAGTTAAGATTTACTATTATTCGAATAGTATTATTAAGAAAGTTGCAAGAGATATTGAAAACAATTCTTTCTGTGTATAAATGAAAATAAAGATTTTCAAATAAACCCCATTTATTGTTTTTCATTTTCAAAGGTAGTCTAGTGGGGCTTTAGTTTTACCTTATCTATTCTCAGTCTACGAGTTTTACCATCCGTCATCACACATATGTCCTGTCCACGGCTGAACGTGAACATGCCTCCCTCAAACGAGGGGGGTTATTGCCATTATCACCGGCTTGGCCGGCGAATTGGTGAATATTATAGTTTTATATATAAATTTATATTTTAAAGCCTAATTACGTTTATAATTCTACCTTTTCCAGATCAGCCCAGGCTTCAAATGAGTGAGGCCTTCTCATAGTTAAGACAAACGCTAGACAGGGGATTATAGGTAGGGGGAGTCCGGGAGTCATGCTCCACAACGCATACATCCGTTTAAATTTCGTGCTCTTGGGTTCGTCGTCAGGTTGTCGCAGGTCTTAGACCATCTAACCCGCAGTTGCTGGTCTATTGACTATAAAACGATCCGTCAAATGCGAGTGTCACTCGCGCGCCAAGGGTTTCGAACGTTTGTTAAGTATACCATTATGTACAATAGGTTAGAGACTGCTATATAATGAATACCTAAAAATTGCAGGTACCTACATTTCAGGTGGATCAGTTTGCATACTTCGGAGTAGAGAAAAAGGATAATGGTTAAATTTTCGATATTTTTCGAAATATTTCAAAAACTGTTTTGAGATGTGCAAACCGATACCTTTTATTTGATATCCCACTCGGTGAGGTATCAAATGAAAGGCCCCCTTTTTTCTAATTATTCCCCCTCTATTAGACCATTTTAAAAAAGTTTATCTTTTTTTTCTGTAAAATATAGATCCATATAATACAAAAATATAAAATAATTTATTTAGAATAATAATTTTGTTTGTTTTAATACATAATATAGGTATGCAGTTAAATAGGTACGTAATAATAATTAAACAACTCTCAGAAAGTTCTGTGTATACGTATATGGCTATCGTAAGGAGTGTGTGTGAGTGGGGAGGAGAGCTAAGGATACCGGTCTCTTAAGAGTCCGGGCAACAGACGGCGCCTGTGTGGATCGCGTTTATGTATGTGTTCCTATAAGTGTATGTACGTGTGAGGAGCTCTTGAGAACACCGTTTTCATATGAGTCCGGCTATGGAAATTTCAGTACAATTGTAGGTATGGTATTCGCTCTGTGCAAAGGGTAGGCAGCGCCGCTCGTGGCAGTTTCGAGAATTTTTTGGCAGTTCGTGATGCCGGCCATTGCCTTCGTTTATATGGGGAATTGTTACATCGAGTAGAGAAAGTTGATTAATAAAATGAAATCGATGTTATAAATGTTATGATTAATGGAAAAAAAGAAGCTGAGGCTTTTACGATCAACGGTAAGTACTTTTTTTATTCTTAAAGTGCTGTGTAGGTACTTATATTTTTTTGGTATGGAAAATTGATTAATCATATAACCTCAACATGTCTGCAACGGTTTAGATATGGATATATGCATACGGACGGAGTTTCAAGCAGTGACACATTAAATCAATTTCAATCCCGAATCAATAAAAAAAGGTTACGGGCTCGCCACAACGCACGTGGTTCAAGTGGAAGAATGTTTTCTGAACGAAATACGTTTATCTGTATTAAGATGCAATGTAATTCGTCAGACTTCTGTTACTTCACCTCCATTTATGGTGCAATTAGAGGTAAAATGTTTTTTTACAAATGTCTGATTATTTAAAAAAATTGTGGTATTGGAAAATGTGATAACTAATGTTATTGGGTTATTGCTATGTACTTATGTATTCGCATTCCGTGAAGTAAAATGTATTCATGATTGGTTGAGTATTTTATATTTATAATACGCAGCGATTGTAAACACCCATTTATTTTCTAGATTGACGGCAATCGTAAAATAACGGCCGTGAAATGCGATTGCGTGTCAGGTACTGGGGAAAAATGCAAGCATATGTGCGCCCTAATAAGCTACATCAATACCGATCGAAGTGCAACACAAACAAGCGTAGACCAAAAATGGGGAAGGCCTTCACGGAATCAACTCTGAAAAGAAGTGTATGCGAAAGGAATTTTCATCACGGAACACTTTAAAAATAAAAGTGTCACACACCCAATAAATGATTACATAAAAATACGTACTTGGTGCGTTCAATAAGTTATTTTTGCAACCCACTACGCAACAATATTGATTAGGTTTATTTTTTGATGCCATCTCGCAAAGGTAAATAACGCACAACTGACAGCCAAAAGTTGCACGAAATGATCACCCCGAGCGCTGTGAGTCTTATTCCCCCACTTTGACGCCCCGATGCACAGAGCGAATTGATTTGGATCAGTTGAGCAACCTGTCGATAGTTTGCAGCAGTCTGCAGTTAGCATTAATTGTACATACTTTATCTAATTTGTTTTTATTATTGAATTGTAATTTTCTTTGTCATTAAAGAGTTTTATTATGTACAATTGTAATCTCGAAATTTTAAGAAACCTACAATGTCAAGTCAAATTAAAACAGTAAAAAAAAATAAAGGTAAATTTCAAAACAGTTTTTAAAATTACTTGTAGGTTTCATACTTTTTGAAATATTTAGAAAAAAGTAAAAATATAATGCATTCCCCCAATTCCCTTCCATCCCCTATCACCAAAGTATGTAGCGTTTATAGTTAAGGATCTATATTTTAATTTGTTGTTGACTGTACCTATTAAACTCAAATCTTACAACACATTCTTCAACATTTCAAGGTTTGGAACCATAAGAATTAGGAAATTCTCATGATTTTACAAGTTGATCTCATAAGTGGAACCAACAGTTTTAAATCCACATAATAATAAATGGTGCTGGACAATCCACACAGCAGCATTATGTTATTATAAAGATGGATATGCCAAAGGAGCCATAACTATGTATAGGTTTAAATAAAATAACCAATTAAAAAGCATAATTTTATTTGCTGGAAGATTAGTCTTAAAACATTACTAAATTGTTAGTACAGTTAGCTACCTGACATTAGAATGTCAGGTAGCTAACTGTACTAGTGTTAACCGTGTATTTAGAAATATTTAATTCTAATAATATTAAATAGGCGAAGTATGTGCCATTGTAAAGATGTTTGTGGGAAGACAATGTCAAAACTATTGGATGGATTGGGCTGAAACTTTGCACACAAAGATCTGGACCTGAAATAACACAGACTGTCGGAAGGCCAGGGTTGGATGTAACAAGTGTACAACCAGCTCATGCTGAGACAGAGACTGTTTTGTGACTAAGTGAGCTCAAGAATCACCATAATATATGGAAATAGAATTCATTTGGTGCATTTTGTCCTTCAATATTAGTATAGCAAAGTAAAATAAAATGCATTCCCGCTCATGTGGAGTAGAGCAGAGGCAAACAATCAGGAACCAGCAAGATGTTTATATCAACAATATGATAGCTTGATACTGCTCCACTCTATTTCAGCAGGAACAAATAATAATTAACAGAAACAATAATGTTAAGATGAGTAAAAACAAATGAATATGGGAAAATTAAATAAATATGAGAGTCAAGATGTTGCTGTACAACACTTGTGTACATGGCATAAGTTAAAGCCTGCAGCTGGTAGCCACTTATTGATAGGTTATCACTGAAAAGTTAGTCAACTTCAGCTTCAGATTGCTCTTTCCTAAGTTGCACCATTTCTCTAATGTTATCTTCACTTTCCTTCAGATTTTTCTCCAGATGTTCTTTGCTGTCTGTCAAATCTTTGATCAAGACATCCAAATCCACTTTTTGGTGGTCAAATCGCTTCCTTAGTGATTCTACATCCCTCTTGAGAAACATTCTACCAACAGTTTCGTAAGTTTTCGTATCTTCCGTCACGGAAGACATTCCAAGAGAATTTAATCGGACTTGTTCTAAAAGACGGATCAGGGTATACTTTTCTGAGTCGATTTCGTGGATCTTCTTGCGGGTTTCAACCACTTTTATGTGCAATTCTAAAAATGCTTTTTTGAGTTCGACATCAAATGGTTTAGACATTGTGAATGTAATTGTGATGCTTGTGGAAAAATGTGTTTATACGAAGGTGCTCTTGATCACCACACCAACCCAATGAAAATAATTTAGATCCACCAAACCAGCCGTCGTAAGTCGTTTCGTAAAGATGGCCCGTTAATTGCACAGTGTCCTAGAACAAGAATTTTTATAGGTTATGTCATAGACAAATGTCATATTGTCAATGTCAAGTTAGCATACCTTCTAAAAGAAAAAAAAATACTTTTAGGTCTTCGTTACTGGTTCCGTCGTTGACAGACTGCACAGACTGTATGAAAGTATGGGCATAAACCTAACCTAGGCTGGGGTGGCCATACCATTAAAAAGTGTGAGCCAGATTTTGTAAACTGAAATTATTGTTACCTACTAGGGAGGTGATAAGGATTTAGATCTAGACCGTAGTCAATAAATCCGAAAGTTGGGAGCTGGTATGGGTCTTAAACTTACTTGTACAAAACGTATTAAATAATTGCTATCTAAATGCTAATAAAAATATAATTACTGATAGTAGGTACTCAGAAACATGTCTCTCTGAATAGAAGCAGCTTATAAAGCTTGTTGAAGTCCTTCTGGGAAAGATACAAAATGGACTGATCGCGAACCATAATAAACGTGCTTTTTTCCATAAAAAAGACCTAATGATGATAGACGTGCAGTCAAACAATTTTTATTAAAAGGCTAGGCAAGTAACTGCCCGAACGGCGAAGGCGAACAGTCACCGCGTCGTCGTCCCCGAGCCGAGCGAGACTTGTGACGTCAGCGCATTATCCGGCCGGCCACCCGTCATACAATTTCAAATGGGAGAGAAAATCTCCTTAATATGTAAGTTCATGGAAAAATAAAAACACTAGGATTAATTGCAGGTATAGTGTGATTTACAAATAATAAAAATGAAAAAATTTAAACTCCTTATTACAGACCAAATTCAATAATTCCTGCAAAAAAATAAGTTGAAAAGAATATTCTTATGCTGCGTAGGTACACACCGGCCAAACGAACGCCATTGAATGGGTCTCACTGGCCTTTGTTGGTCCTTTCTGGATGGCTTAGCGAACTCAACGATTGTTCGTATTCCCAACTAACAACCCAATAATCTCAATCCTAAAGGATGATATTGCTCACCTTGTAGATTCTACTATTTTCCTAGGGTTAAATATTGATTCCTCCCTTCCATCGAGTCCGCAAATCGATGCTCTTTCAGGCAGCCTATGCAGTAATTATTAGTCCCTTTCTTCGATGGTATATCTTGGCAAAAAAAAGTAGAAACGGAAGCTTTAAATACGGATTGAGTAAGGCTGTTGGCAGCGGTATCGAAATGATTCTCAAGCTGGCGATAGCCCGTAGGTATTTGGCGGGATCGGGTCGAGCCCCTTTATAGTCCAATCTGTATGTTCCACAAGTTTATAATAGAAGTCAACATCATTGGACCTATAGTAACCTAGATAATTGCTAAAACAGATTTTATGACATTTGACCTTGAAATATTTACGAAGTTGAATACGAGTTTCCAGCTGGTTGTCTCGGAATTCTAGGTCAACCCTATTTTTTTGGCAAAAATTAGGTAGGTACTGGACTAGTACTCTAACAAGAACTTCTGAACCTTGTCGTTATCAGCGAGTGGATTGAGTCCAGCCGCTAAAAATGCATGCGTGAAAATGTGTAAACTTACCTTAAGTGGTGGTAATAATAAATAAATACAAATAAAAATCATTTATTTCAGACCTTGGTCCTTATAGCACAGTTACAACATTTTAGTACACAAATACAAACATATTTTTATTACTTAATTAGGAGTTATGTATATTATAATGGCGGTAAAGCTCGGTACACTGCAAAAATAATATCGCTGTCGACGAGTGAAGCGAGCAACGAAATATTTATGTTGTTGTCATTGTTTGTGTTGGTATTTTGTAGGTATGTACCTACCTACATTATTTGTGTTATTTATTTGCCCTACCACAATGTAGCATTTTACTACTTATTAATAATAGATAATACAAGTATATTCATTGTAACACATATAACGCTTAAATAAACACTTTATACCAAGGTATTTGTTTCGTCTTGATGACTTGAAAAATACAAACTTCCTCAACTTTGTTCCATACAATCGACCGCCACAATACTTACCTATAACTGATACCTTCACAGCTAGATATACTATTCAGATACCATAGACAAAGCTTCGACGAGCCATCGTTCTCTTTTTTTTTTCGCACCCCTACCTCCCGTATTGACTTTACTCTTTCTTGTGTGTCTTGAATGTGACATGGCGTCCATCAAGATAAATCACGGCCTTCTTTGAAACTGTTTTTCATGACAGTAGTCTTATTTGGCAATTTATTAGTGAAGCCGTTACAAATCGTATATTTGCATTGATGGTAATGCATGCAAGGAAACCTCTAAAGCGAATTAGCGATGGGTATGTTAAGGCTTCAGATACTTCGGCTTAGCAAGTTGGGCCGTACCTATGGCGGTCGCCGATTCGGTTTTTCTGTAATCACATTACCTACGTGAAATACAAATATCTTGTCTTATTTCAGGTACTTTGAGAAGCATCAAGCCCATCCGTATCAGGTAAGAACATACTGTTAAATTCATTTCAAAGTCAAACTGGAATAATGTATTCTCAATGAATATTGGTAACTGTGCCTTGAATAAGGTACATCTCTACGTAATTACTCTACAAGACCATACTTTTCCTGGTTCCAATAACTCTGCGCCACACATTGCACTATTTGTATTTTTGGCAAGTATAAAATAATAGCCTGAATTATTTAGATTATAATCAAAACACTGACTACAGAACACAGAAGCCCCTTTCAGCATTTACCTAGATTAGAAGATGTCTTAGACACATAAAGCTTGTTCTTCAGTACAATCTTAATGATGAAATGAAACATCTGGACAAGTATAAAGTATTTACATTTTGTGAAGCATTAATTTGATTATCTCAAAAAATATATGCATATATTAATACCTTCCTATATTGAAAGTAAACATATGTGTAAACATGTATTTCTGTAAACAGAAATATAATTCCAAAAGTGATAGAAGAACCACCAACAATTATGGGTCTTCGGACAGCCGCTACATTCCGTTACGCTCACCAAATGGAAATGTGTCATCACATGGGCATGGCCCAATCACAGGGCAGTCCAGCCATAGCCACCACCATTATGGCCACATGGCTGATGAACGAGGATATGCTGCTGCAAGGAATTCCTATCCACAAAAAAGTTCTGAAAAGGAGAGAGATAGAGACTATAAATCCTCTAGAAATAAGTACACAGGTGAGTATTCTTTTGTCTAGCTAAATGTTTTTTATTTCTCAGTAAACAAAGAGCAAAGTCAACAAATAATTGACATAGAGGCCTTTTTTATCAACTCCATTAAATTAAACATTTTGTTAAAATAAATAAATAAATTCAGTCATAAGATTAAAACTCTCATAAATTGCCATTCACATGCCTGAAAAGTGTGTAAAACAAATTGAAAATTATGTATTGATCTGGCATTTTTCGCTGTTCAACACTTGAAAAATACCCAAAGCAAGCTTATTATTTTTGTGATTGTATTATTCAATATAACTGTTATGATTCCATTGTTGAAACACTTTGACCTTGAAAGAAAGATGCACTATTAATAATTAACAATGCTAAACATTTTGCATTTTGTTTGGCCCCTTGGTTATCAAAGTTATAGCAATATGAGAACTGATATTATGTATGTAACTATTTTTATAAAATTTAATAGAAGACATGCAAAAATAAATATATATATCATTTATTTTTATTCATAGTACTTTCGATTAAAATAATATGAAGTTTGAGTCAGTTACACTTGATATTTCAATGTTTGGTAGGCTTCAGAAGTAATTTTTGGTTGGTGTATGAAACTGAATTAGATATTTTAGTTTTTATTATGTAATACTTACCTACTATACATATTATACCTAATTAATAAGTGCTAATATATTAATAATAATGTGTTTATAGAAAAAAGTATAGGCTTATGTTATAAAAAGTATTAACTTAGTATGTAACAGATTTCGTTTTAAGCAGAAAAGTTTTATTTGAATTCAGTTGTTTAACAATTCAATAAAATAATTGCAGAAAGTGCCCGTTCACCAAAAGAACGTACCAAGGAAATTGAACGTGAACGCAGCAACCATGAACGAAATGAGAGCCAAGAGAAAAAAGGCAATAGGAATAGTGGCATGAACCCGAGTGCAAGTAGGAGTAATAAGTATGACAAGTGGAGCGTACCTGGGACCAGTGCCGTACCACCTGGCCACGAGTGGTCTGAGCACATCAGCTCACATGGCAAAGTATACTATTACAACTGCTTAACTGAAGTCTCACAATGGGACAAACCAAGAGATTTTGATTCAAGGAGGATCTCATCCAAAGATACATCATATTCATCCAGAAGCAGTAAGTTTTTTTCTGAATTTACATAGTTTTTTATTTTGAGTACCTTTTCTTTTTAGAAATTGACATTAATCATACTATAATAAATTATAGCGAGAGTTATTTAACAAGAGAACCCATTTTTAAATATGGATATTATATGTGACTATTTAATAATCATGGTCACATCCACATCCAATGAAGGGACAATATTTTAATTTAGATCGCGAGAAGAGATCAAGATCACGCACTGATAGACGGGAGGCGGAGAAGTCTAGTAAACGGGCCAATAATACATCAGACAGATATTGGAACAGTCGCGATGACGAAACACACGACAGAACCAGACCAAAACACACCGCTAGTACACACGATGGAAGAGGTAGGCGAAGTATGTAGACATTTTTTGGTTTTCATATTTACCCTACTAAAATTGTTAAGCTTTCACATTTTATTGCTAAGTGTCCATAAAATATGCATGTTTAGTTTGCTAATTGTTCTAAAACAACTGAAACCTAAAACAGTTTCCCAATAATACTAACTTAAAAAATCAGAACTAGCAAAATGCATAATCCTAAGTACTCAAAAACATCTGCCGAATAGAGAAGCCTCTTCTATTTCTTTTTTATCGGTTGAAAATATGTATATTTTCAGAAGGCCAGTCAACGCAAGACATGGATATATCGCCGGACCGGAGTACGCCTATCTCCGAGAAGTCCTACGGCACACGGGAGGCCAGTGCAGCCGCCGCGCGGAACGCGGAAAGCAGCGGAGTACCGCCCGTCGTCGTGCTCGATAACTCCAATCAACCTGTAAGTCTTGCGTCCTTCTTTCTTACAAATCATTTTGGCCCTCAGGACAGACACTTAACGAGAACCGTATCACCGAATCGCATCCAATTTTGAGAGATCCATACTATCCATACTAATATTGTAAATTCGAACATATAATAGAAAGGAGATCGTATTCCGGAAAAGTTCAAAGAATACTTCAATCGAGGAAAACGCATCCAAGCCGCGGCAGAACCTAATATGTTATAAATGTGCTGCTCAATCAATCTTAGTGACATTAGGTAAGGACGTTGTACTTTGAGGAAAGTTGTTATAAAGGTCATGTATTTATTCTAAGGTTAGGAACGCACCAAGTCTAGAAAATTTTAAGAATAAGCTTAAAAACTGACTCGTAGAGAAGACGTTCTATACCTGCAACGAATTTTTAAATTTTCAATAATTTTAATTAATTTTATTATTATTATTTTATGTGAAACCAAATTGTGACGTATAATTTGACAAATTATAAATTAAATGTTTATCTGTTTATCTACAGAGTGGGTCACTGCTAGCCGCCGCACTACCGCGCATAGCCTCACTGACGCCGGTGACTGGCATGCCAAACGCCAACAACGGCGGCGCCACGCCGACGCTGGCCGAAGCCCCGGATGGCGACCCGCACCGCGATAACGGCCCGCCGACGCCGACGCACTCCGAGAATACAGACCCGCATGCGCCGCCATTGCATCTCGACGCAGCGCTGCCCCGCAAGAGTAACTATAATTTTCTTATAGCATTATATTCTGGCACCTCTGGTTTACTTTACACCCTGAGATTCCTACACTCTCAGACCACCATTTGCTTCATACACAATCAACCATCGAAATTCACACATTTTTCTACAAGTCTCCTGCTGTTTCCTGATTGGTAAATTCTGCTCTGTTCACTTGAATGAGATCCAGTTGTACACACTCAGACCTCTTGTGAACACTTTCATATCCCTTGTTTGCATAAGGGTGTGTTCCCATAAAGCCAGAACGGAGCAGACGCTGGCACTTTTTTTATTACACTCTCAGACCTCATCTTTGCGTCACATTTTACGCCTCATCTTTATTATGACATTCCTAGAACACTTGTTGCTTTACACTCTCAGACCTTTAAAGAAGACTTCTTCTTTGCGTCACGTTCTCAAGCCACTTCATAACATTATACTTTTAGACCACATTTTTGTTGCATTACATTTGCAGACCTCTTGTTTGCATTACATTGTCAGATCTCTTCTGTTTTTACACTCTCAGACTTCTTTGCGTCACATTGTCAGGCCTCTTCTAAATATAACACGTTTAGACCAATTGTTGCATTCATTTGCAGAGTGCTTGTTTCCGTTACTTTATTAGACCTCTTCTTTGCGTCACATTATAAGAACTCTTCTTTGCGTCACATTTTAGACTTTTCTTAATATTACACTGTTAGACTACTTGTTGCATTACACTTGCAGAGTTAACAAGAGTGTTTGAATTACACTCTTCTGGCCTCTTGCATTATACTCTTATACCTCTTATTTGCATTACACTTACACCTGTTTAAATTACACTCTCAGACCTGTTTGCATTACATGGGCAGACCACTTGTTTGTATAAAAATTTTGTATGGGACTTGTGTAGTTCCATGTCCGCACAGTAGAGGCGCTGTAACGGTGAAAGTCCGCCCGCGACACATGAGGTTACGGGTTCGATTCTCGCCTTGGGACAAATGTTTGTAGGATCTACGGATATTTGTTTCGGGTGTCCTGGGTGTTTTCTATGTATGCTAAAAATATCTGTCTTTGTATGTATAATGTATTACCTATAAGTAAATCAGTTATCTAGTGCCCACACTAGCTCTCCTTATTTTGGGGCTAGATGATGCGGTGTGGATTGTCCAGCATCATTTATTTATTTAAGTAACCTAATTCGGGGCTCTGAAGCGTATGGTTAATGTGATTTTAGATATAAAACCCTTTTTTTCACACGAGGATTTAATATTTTCTAGGTTTTACAAATAATTTAGATAACAGATAAGTAGTTTTGCGCACATTGTAAGCCATTTGCTATGAATCTTTGCCAAAACAAAACAAAAAATCAATTGTTGTTTTGGAGTCTTATCAACATAATGTTGATTTTAGTAATAAATCTCTTATTGTCATTAGTCTCCAAAACGACAATTGATTCGTAGTTTGTTTCGGCATGAGTTCATAGCAAATGGCTTAAAATGTGCGCAAAACTTCTAATTTACTATCTAAATCACTTGTAGAACCTAGAAAATAGTAATACAACCCGATTGTTTTTTCACGCCTGACCAACCACCTTAATAAATGTTATGTATTCCAGTGGAATGCCTTGGGAGCTACTCGTCGGTCGTGGGCGGAACCCTCCAACACGCGGCGCCAATGCTGACGCCTTCGCTGCAGAACTACGTGCGCAGCGACTTGATCTCGCATGTCACTGGCTGGCCCGCTGATATTTTAGAGAAACAGGTATGTATGTTTACAGCATATAATTAGTATTTAGGATTCTTAGCTCTATGATGTGCTTTTTCGACAAAAGTCAGGAGGCGCGTGTTAGTATTTTGCTGTCCTTTAAAATGTTTTTTTTAACCTTAGATTTGACCTATTGAGTACACGCCAAATCGAAGACTAAAAAAATAAAAATTGGGTGAAGTTCAGTTGCGGTTGGTGGTAATGATGTGTTAGGATTCTTTTGGAGTGTACACGCCGCCGCCGGCCCGCCGTCTTAGCATGGCGGCTTTGTTGTCACTTTGAACACAGGTTATTTATAACAAGTATTAAATCTTTATCAGTGGCCCACATAACAAATGCTGCTGACACCAACTGGGTCAGCGTGTTGGTTGGTGTCCTTGCATTGGTGTGAAACTTGATACTCCAGCCGCCATCAAACCTCGAACTAAGCTAGTCATAAATAACGTTACACGTAAATGAGGAGGTAAACGAAGTGTGACATTGTGTGACAAAGATGAGGGAAGACTCATAATTATATAAAGTAATTAAAAAAGTTGGACTTTATGAACTGCTGTTTTAATTTGATAACTTCAAGATCTAAAACTGCAAAATATGTAACGTCACACTAGGGCCATGGGAGGCAGGGGCTCTCAGAAATGTGACCAACTGTAACAAGGACGGGAAGGGGACCAAAATGAATTTCATATGAGGTTAAGCAAAGCTTGAGCTCAGGAAATCAGTTAAACTAAGGACATAAAATAATTAATACTTTGTGTTCCCTTCTAGGCTAACAAATTCACAGAGGAGGCGTACCAGCTGGGATGCCTTCAATGCACGCGGGTGTCTTCCGAGCTGAAGTGTTTGCGATCTGTCGTGCGGCAGAGGGAGGTACAAGCCACACTGCAGGAGCAAAAGTACGTAGAAAAAAAACATATCTTATAACCAGGGCTACACTGCTACACAACTTTACCATATAAGATAGTAGAATGTACATATCCAAAACGATGGATAGATTGAACATTGGAAGTGTAAAGGTACAATCCGCGTCGCACCCATAGACCCGCGAGTTAGATTTTGCGCTCTCATTTATTCATTTTGGTGTAGTAAATAAGATATTGTATGGCTGTATCGAAAGAGCGCGCCACGGCGCGGCGCAACATGTCGCGCAGGACACTAGCAGGTCGATTCAGATGTATTCTTGAATGTATCTTACTATTTTGAACGCTCATTGATTTTACTTTTGTTTTTTATTCATAATCAAAGTGCAGCCAACGAACGGCGAAAATAGTATGAGTAAATCTCACGAATAAATCTGAATCGACCAGAATGTTGCATAATGCTGTAAGGCCCCATTGAAAAACTTTATCTGTAATTGTCTTTTTCTGTTCTGTATTTTTGTTTCTTGGTGTGCTTATGTATTTGTATTGATTTGTATTGCTACACTTCTTCTCTGACGGATTCTTTTGCTACACATTGCCACACAGCATAGTCAATGACAAATATCATGGAACATACCAATTTTCAAAAACGCGTACTAATACACCATGTTTACACCCAAAGTAGGCTTTTGGAAATGTTGACTCTAATAACCGATTTTGGGCGTGGATTGTGTACACAGTATTCTAGTCAGACAAAATTTAACTATGGTTTTTGTACAACCACGATAACTAGGAAATTACCAAAATTGAAACAACATTCAAGTTTTAATTTAAGTTCATTCATGTTTAGATGGTGTGTAAAATGTCCAGCATTATTAAAAATAATTGGTCACTCTATTGATTGCTCGACGCTTCCTATAATCACAAATTACTTGATAGAACTACACGTCATTCTATTCGTCTGTAGCCATTATGCTCTATGGATTTAATTTAAGGCATTGCACGGCATAGTACTGAATGCGTTATGTTTTATAATTAAGTGCATGTTGTATTTTAGATAGCAGTACCTAAATGTGTGTTCATTTGTTAGACAGGCTGTGCTTTTTGTACTTTTAGGTAGGATCCCCCGATGTAAAATTTTGTACGCAGGTTGTTGCCGGTTCGATTCCCGCCTTGGGACAAATGTTTGTCCTATCTGCAAATATTGGTTCTGGTTTCTGGGTATTTTCTATGTATAATAAAAAAAATCTATATAAGTAATGCATTGTATTAAGTATATCAGTCATCTAGTACCCATAACACAAGCTCTGCTTAGCTTGGGGCTAGGTGATTCTGTGTGGATTGTCCATTAATATTTATTTAATACCTTTCACTTTGGTGAATGCAAATGTAAATGCATGAACTATGTACACTTATGTGTTGGTATTAGAAATTACTAGTGCTTGCGTAAAAATCAAGTGACCATCCGAACAGTAAATTTCCATTTGAAAGTATTCTTTGTCTTAAATGTATACTTTAAAGTCCGTATTATGAAAGCTTGCGCATTCATTGATCTATGCTTGAGTAACGCTTTTCAATGGCACAAACGTCACCCAAGCATAGATCGCTGACTGAGCAAGCTTTCATAATACGGGCCTTAGAGTATTGGCAGGACGCCCTTGTCGCCTTCCAAGATATTGTTTGGACAGTGCGCGTGATTGTACCGCGAGGAAGCATTGGGGGAGCCCTTTGTCAGTAGCGATGAAAAAATGTGGAAGAAAAAAAGAAAAACTGCACGGCTTTCTAATCTATTATGAGTTTTATGTAATTTTTTCATAAGATAATGAAATAAGTCTATACCTCATTTATGCAAATATTGAATTCTAGTAATATTAGGTATTTTTTAGTTTCTAGATAATTTGGCACATGCAAGTTGCCACAGAACAGTTATGTCGAAAGAATATTATTACGACTCCCACGAAGGTCAACTTTAGTTTTGCAGTTATTTTAAATTTTGTGGCACAATAACTGTTTTCGTAATCAGCCTGGGTAGTTATAATATAACTAAATATTTTCTGCCTGCTCGCTCATTTGGTACTTGAATACACCATAGCCAAGCGCTCAGAAATAATGGAATGAAGCTACCTTATCATCGATGTATAATTTAAAATTTTACCATTACCTTGACAAAATATATAAACTCGTACTTTACAAACTTTCGAATGCCTTCAGTTAGATATGCAACACTGTTACTCACTGATAACAATATAATGTTAAAGCCTTGTTGTGAACACCTAATGAAATCGTCGACTTTTTATTAAATGAGATGGCTAACCGACGTTCAGCTATCTTGTTGAATATTGATTAAAACATTCGGTCACCGATCGACCTAGGACCCATACAAACGTACTTTCCGATTCATTTGGAAACTACATCCCGGATTTCAATGAAATTGTGCATACATAAATCGATAAAAAAATTGCTATGATTGCAGCCTTATAGTTTTTCAAAAACTAATTATCATTAAATGAGAGCGAAACTAATTTGCCATATTTTCACCACAAAATCGTCATTTTCAGGCGATTTTTTTTTATGTTTACAGATTTATATGTGAGAGAGAGAAAATCTGTCGCACTGCAAACATTGTAAATATGTTCAACATTAGAAATAAATAAATATTTTTGAGAAAACAATCGTTCAGAATAAATCGGAAAGCACGAAAAATATTTAAATAAAAACTCGTTCTAGTACTGAGTACACACAGGATTCACTACCTACACACACAGCCACAGCTTTGTATTTGATGGATAGACGCGCTTTCTCACTTATAACGCGCTCGATTTCATTCAACGTGAAACAGCAACATTTATATGTATGAGCCGGTCGCTAAGATTTGGGAGATGTCTTCTTAAGTGATATCTTTCTGCGGCTGTATACTCTATCTGCTTAAACATATTTTAGATTGTAGCTCCGACGCAATAAAGATAATTTCAGCTCGAGTACTAGTCCTCCGAGACGGGCAAGGCATGGTTGGCGGTATTCAAGCTGGAATGAACTTTATTGCGTTGGAATCTAACATAGTTTAAAGTTAACTTGGCAGTACACTGCCGGCAGAGTTGGCAGATAGGTCTAAATAGCGCATTAGTTAACTCCCTAGATGTTCAATTAACGGGCTGGTGTAGCCATGCAGCAGCTACATATTTTTGAAAGTGGCAGCAAGCAGCCAAGCACTTTTATCTACGAAAATGCTCGGCTGACTCCCGGCCAAAATGATGCCACTTAAATCATCTTTCGAAGATGAAAATAGGCTAATGATGAGCATCAACAGTGTGCTTCATGTTTCAGGATAATGTACCTGCGGCAGCAGATAACGCGCCTAGAGGAGCTGAAGTCCCAGAATTCATTCATGTCGGACGAATAAGATTTGTCTTGGGGGGTGGGGCGGTCAGAGCGCCCTGCCCCCCGCGCGCCGCCCGCGCAGTCCCCTGCATCGCCCGCGCAGTCCCCCGCCTCGCCCGCCAACCCAAGAGACATCTACCCTACCCAACTGCCCTTCAACCATCCCCCAAACTATATACATTTTGAGGAACTACCCGACTTCTATACGTTTTAATCGATCACTGTTGTAATTTGTGTGACTGTGAATTTATGTTTATATAATAAGATAATATGTGAAAGAGAGTATCTGTGCAAGAACGGCCGTGGGTGAGACGCCGAGTGAAGGTGCAAGAGACAGGTCCGGTCTCGACATGGCTACTCTGGGATCAGTCCATACTAATTCCCACTAATTTCCTGATTATTGAACCTTTTAACCGCAGAAGTCTTGGAGTAGCGAACGGCGGTTAAAAGTTTTTCCGCACTCATAATTGGAACTCGCCTCGTTAATATGTTGTATTTAAATGTGTATCAAGCTGTGTATTGGATGTAACTGCGTGAAAATATCGTCATGTAAGTACCTATTATAGTGTACGCGACACAGATTACCCCCAATAGATTCCGCATGAAAGACGACGACCGCGCACAACACATCGATGCAAATGCATAGATTCAGACCCGTGAGCTCCTTTACGTTTTTGTTTTCTAACGCTAGTGAAAATTGGTTTTGTGTTAGCAAAAATGATAAAAATACTACATGTGCAGTGAAATGGTGTGGAAAGTCATCTAGAAATTCAGAATTTCAAACTACCAAAAGGACGGAATAACACTTCATCGGTAAGTAAAATAATTACAATTTTACCAATTAAAGAAGATGTCAGCTTATAATGGTTGGTGGTACGTAACGACGGTCACTCGTTGTTCGGTGTTTCTTTTCCTCATTGCTGTTATTGCACTCGTTGTCCCTTTTCGGCGGAAGCACGTGTTACGCTAGTGTTGTGAATTTTACTATTTTGTTGTCGATATCGATATAAATGTTGGATGACGTAGATAAGTGGAACTCTCGCAATTTTTGTAAGGAAAGCACAAAAATAAATTAGTTATCCATAAACATGATGAAATTGCCTATAATATTGGATTAATCGTATACAAGGAAACAAAAAAAATTGCTGTTGATAAATGACTACCTATGTGGCGCGGCGGGCGATGGTCTGCCTGCGACGCAGGAGGTTGCGGGTTCGATTCCCACCTCGGGACAAATGTCTGTACAATCTGCAGATATCTGTTCAGGGTGTTCTATGTAGTGTATTGTATTAAATATATCAGTTATCTAGTACCCTGTGTGAATTAGACAACAGTAGGTATATATTAGGTCCTTACATATGAAATTGGCGTTTTGTATGGGAGGAACAAAAAGTCGAATATTTTTTAATATAATATATTTAATTAATCAAAGTATGAACCATTATTTTCTATGCACTTTTGCCATCTTATAGGTAGTTCATTGATTCCTTTACTAAAAAAACCAGTCGGACGGGAATCAATAAAATCTTTGAAGGCGATTTGGACTGCCCCATCGGAGTTGAATTTTTTCCCTTGCAAGAAGTTATCCAAATTTCGAAAAAAATGGTAATCTGTTGGAGCAAGGTCCGGGGAGTACGGAGGATGTCTTAGACTTTCCAATTGAAGCTCTTCTAATTTAGTAGCCGTCTGTTGCGCAGTGTGTGGTCTAGCGTTGTCGTGAAGCAGCAGTGGCGTGGAGCGATTGACCAGCCTAGGTTGTTTATCCGCTAGCTTTTCCATCATGGTTTGCAATTGCTGACAATAGACATCAGCCGTAATAGTCTGGCCAGATTTGAGAAAACTGTAATGAACAATACCGGCACTAGTCCACCAAACGCTTACAAGTAACTTTTTTGGGGTTAATTTTCGCTTGGGGCAGGATTTGGCTGGCTGGCCAGGATCCAACCATTGCGCTGAGCGCTTCCGATTATCGTAAAGAACCCATTTTTCATCACAGGTAATGATTCGGTTTAAAATACCTTCATTATTGTGCCGGTTTAGTAATGTAACGCAGCAGTCGACGCGCGTTTGCCGGTTTGCTTCAGTCAATTCGTGAGGTACCCACCTTTCAAGCTTTTTAATCTTCCCAATTTGCTTCAAGTGAATTAAAACAGTTTTATCACTAACATCGCAGCCTGCAGCTAACTCGGACGTGGTTTGCGATGGATCCGCTTCCACAATAGCCTTCAACTCTTCATTATCAACTTGAGTCTCAGGCCGTCCACGGGGCTTGTTCTGCAGGTCAAAATTTCCAGAACGAAAACGTTGGAACCAAAAACGAACTGTGTTTTCTTTTGCAACACGACCGCCATACACATCATTCACCCTTCGAGTTGTTTCCGCAGCACTAGTGCCACGGCGGAACTCGTACTCGTAAATAATGCGATATTTTAAGTTTTCCATTTTGTAAAATTAGTGACGCAAACAGAAAAAAAACAGAAGAAAAAAAACAAATGAATGACGATCATCGAAGCACAAATACATGAGTCTATAGCTGTACAAATTTGAATTTGGAATTCCTTACCAAAGAGGAGAAATTTGTGATTAAAGTGGCCAGTACGAAAAACGCCAATTTCATATGTAAGGACCTAATATTTTTTATTTAACATCAAAATGGAAAAGGCCAGTGGAGGGGAAGGGGGTTATGGTGACAAATACAAAATAATAAATAGAAATATATAAATGTTGTTAAAAGGTGGTTATTTTAAGGTGTTTTTTTTACAGTTTTAACCCTGTAGGGTATCATGTTTAAGGTTTCCTACTTGCACCGAAAGGAAAAAAAAATGGATCGACGCAACCAGACGCAACGGATGGTTCCTACCAATAAAAGTGTATAATTTGCTCAAGATATTTCACCGAAGATAGTTTTCACATAATAAAAATCGCCAACATGTCATGAACTCTGCTATGCCACATTATACTTACCGATTTTGGTATGTTTGCAAATAATGCAATTAATTATTTCTTTTTTATAATACAAAAGTTATTTAATAATTGTATTATGATTTCAGGCATCCACTCCAATAACTAAACAAAAGGATGATGAAAATTTCGTCAAAATAACGAAAACTCAATTACCGAGCTCACCGTGTACGGAATTGGTATGTTTTCTCAATTAAATAATTTTTGAGTAGGTATTCATTTAAAAAATAAATGCTAGTAATTTCTACTACTACTTGTCCGTATATTATGTATTTTGTTTGTGTTAATCAAACATGCATCTAATTTGTTGTTTTGTGATTTTAGATTCCTTTATATCTCCGTTTACAAGACACTGAGTTGCCGTCGACATCCGAAAATACTCTTAGTGACACGCCTGTGAAAAGAGGAAAACGATCTCTTCCTCCAATAGCTGGCACGCCTTCCGTATATGATACCCCGGTGAAAAAACGTCTATGTAGAAGAATAATTGAAATAGACAATATTGTGAAGACAAAAAACTAAAAGTCCGCGACTGTAACAGAAGATAACAAAAAAAATATTCTCATTAAAGTAATTATTGGCAGATGGAAAAAATAATTAATTTTAGCAGAAAACAAGCATGTACTAGATTATCAATAAATAAGTTCAAAGAAATTTTCAAAACCTTGCTGTGTAGGCTTTTATAAAATATTAGATGACTAGAGGATAAAAAAGCTTGGGGACGTGTGTTGCTCCAACTCAAATAATAATAATAATAATGCTGGACAATTCAAACAGCATCATCTAGTTCCAAGAAAAGCAGAGCTTGTGTTATGGGTACTAGATATACATTATAAAATACATAACAAAGATAGATATTTTTTATTATACATAGAAAATACCCAGAGCACCTGGAAACAGCTAACAGGCTAAAGGTTTCTTCGTCGATTCTTTACTTTAGTCTACGTACCGAAGCGTAGCGCGTATGTACTACGCTGCTATTATGCTGTGTGAAATCAAAAATATCTTTGATTTGACTTGACTATTGCAAACAATGTACCGGTAGCTCAACATAGGTAATCTTCCATCATTATTGTGTATTATATTAAAAAAAAATCAATGGTTATTTCCTTACATCTACCTACCGTAATCTTCCATCATTATTGTGTACCTACTATAGAAAAAAAAATAAAAAATGGTTATTTCCTTACATCTACCTACCTTTAACATGATTAAATAAATAGATAGTTACTACTTATAATTGATGAAAGGGTGTAAATTTTTTTTTATTGTTTTCAATACGAAATTTACAACTTAACGTTTTTAATATAAAGAATTAAGGCCGCATTAGAAAACATTTAAATATTCACGTCCTTTTTTAGCAACATGGTATCGAAATTAATTATCGGCAAAATTTATTTTGTTTTTCAACTTTCCTAACCCTAGGTTGAGTATACTCTTAGTTCATTATTAGTGCGACCTTTAAATAGCCAACCACAACGCCTTTATTCCAGTCCCCTCAAACCGCGCCTTCCGCCAATTTTGGTGCGCTAGGATCCGAACAAAAGTCCCTTAATGTGGAATCTATTGAGGGTAATCTGTGGTACGCGATAACGAGACTGCGCGCGGTTCACGCCTTTAATGAACATTTTACATACCTATAATGTAGATTCCACTGGATGTCGATATCTTTTGTGCTTCCGTGTAAGACAATTGATTACTATAACATTAACAGAAATGTGAGTCAATTTATGTTTATTTTTCTGAACGTAAGGCAGTGTTTTGTAATGTGTTTATTGTAAAGTAATGGTAATTATCACACATCTCTAGCAAATTTAGTTGCATAGTTTTAAGTGATTCCGTAGATTAGTAAATTGTAAAGATGCGCCGACGGACGGTCGTCTTGTTACTGATCAATCGTTGTATGTATAAACTTTGTTAACGCGCAGATTTTTTCTTTAAATGTAACTAGCCTGGAATTCATGTTATAGTGTTACTCAGGTAACTAGTTGAGTCTCTAAATGGTTAATAAATGGTATAAACTGTAAAGTAATCTAGCTTTGTAATGCCAAGATTATAAGTGTTAATTCAAGAGAACTGTTTTCTGTTTAGAATATAATTACATTGGCGATCATTACCTAGACAGGCAATGAAGACTGGATACAGTCCTTATATAATCTTCACTTTATAATGATGGTGATAGGTTGTTTATTATACGACGCGACGGCAATAACAGCAGGGGCAAAGTAGCCTCATAGATTGTATAGGTTCTTTGTCTTTGTGAATTTCATATTTTGAATTTGGTAGAGTAATCTGTCTTGTAGAGTACTTGTTCAGCCACTGCAATCTTACATATTGAAGTACATATGTACATTACTACAATAAATATGAAATTAAATTTTCTTTGAACGCAGGGCTAAATTGGTGAATCAAACGTATTTTTAAGTGGCAACTGGTTTCAAGAAATAAATAGTACTACTAGTACCATGAATACGAAAGTAGGATTTGTTTGTTAATTCCGATTAATGCTGATATAATATTACGGCTGACTCTTAGCCAGACTGATGCCACTTAAATAAACATTCGTAGATGTTAAATAGGCCAAAAGATTAACTAAATATGTAATAACAAAATTGCCATTGTTGGTCGGGCCTAAGAGCGGTACAGCGGACAGAAACTAGTAACAATAGTATTTGCTTCACAGTGTTTAATATCCATAGGTAAACAATTTCGTCGCTGCAACTAAGGAACGAAAGTTTAACGTTCTTAGTGTATAAATAAACTAACTACAGAAATACTGTGATATTCATTCAATTTCTCAAATATTTTTCATACAGCTCTGTGTGGAGTTTATATAATTAGGAGTACTTGCTGTGCATGGTTATTTAATATTGTGGTGTTAGGTGTTGCACTGGGATACAGATCCGCGGGCTGTTCGTGTTTGTATGTCTCTGAGGGTTATTCGCATTGAGCAATAAAGCCTCATTCGAGACTATTCTATTGTATGTGTGCTCCTGCGACGCTCGTCATAGGGCGCGTTCCCACTGCGTCGTTGGACGACTATCGTCTCTAGTTGTTCCCAATGGATCATTTTACGGTTCACGGCAGTGAGGATGAGATCGTCACGTGCTAGATGGTTCCATTATAATGACAATCTATCGTCAGAACAAAAATAAGTTGTGGACGACAGTTAATCGTGCAGTCCACCTCCATTTAAATATACAAGCCACGATGCTTTAAATTGCACGACTTTCTGTCGTCGTGACACAGTGGGAACGTGCTCTTAAACCTAGCATAAAAGCATGATTTGTGATCATACGTCATCTCCACTCAGGGCTTATACATTTCCAGTGTTCAGATTGTTAAAATAACTCAATATTTTGTGTTACTTGGTTTTACTAACTTATCTATAAATAAATCTGTTGATAATCAATAGTAGTACTTATCTGTGGACCTGAAATTTTGTTTTTTAAGTATGTATAACACAGATGGCATTGTTCATAGCAATAACTTTAATTTATTATAGAAATAAAACCACAAAGTTGATGTCTAAAACAACATTTTGATTTAGTTACTGAATTATAAGTACCTATTCAAATACAGTTTCCTGGTGGTCTTACATTGGTCATATCTGTATGGCCGATGAAGAATAATCAGGATAAAATGTAAGAAATTGAGAGCTTAAGGGCAACCGGTATCACGCAACTTTCGGTTTGTTCTTAAAAAATCAATGATATACACACTACACTGATAGGTTCTGAAGTACGCACAAAAGCTAAATTTGGAAAATTTTAAATGGCTGCCTTTCAGTGAGGAATACGTTCTGACCATAGATATTGATCTAGTTTGATCAGGTATTTGCCGCCTCCTCCGCGAATACCTGATTCATGAGTTGTGCACCCACCCATTTTGGAGAATGTAGATATTTAATACGTCGGGGACACTGTATATAAATTATCACGGTTGGACTTATGCCCAACCGTTCTTGGCGAGGCTGTGTATTGTAACGTCAAAATAGCAACCACAGTGAATGACCTAAATATTTCCTGAAATACAAGAGTAGGTATTAATTTCTGTGCATAAGGCTTAGTGACGCATGAAAAAAAGGTTGTTTAGGTTCTACTAGTAATTTATATAGCAGATAAGAAGTTTTGCGCAAATTGTAAGCCATTTGCTAAAAAAATCTTTGAATCAATTGTAGTTTTGGAGTCTTATCTACTTAAAGTAGATTTTATAAAAAAATCTCTAAATGTGAATAAACTCCAAAACGACAATTGATTCGTAGATTGTTTTAGCGTGGACTCATAGCAAATGGCATAGCATGTGCGCAAAACTTCTTATCTGCTTTCTAAATTACTTGTGGACCTACCTGTACTTGTAGAAAATAGTAAAAATAAGATTTTTTTTCGAGCGTGGAAAGGCACCGTTTCTTTGTGCGTATAGTGTGAGGGCCCGGGTCATAAAAATCTTTGCAATATGTATTGCCTAATTTTCAGTGAACATTCCAAAACATTTCTGAAAGTTAGAATCAGTTTTTATGCTAGTTATGAGCTGAAGAAACACATTAGTACAGTTTGTACATGAAAATGTAGTCGATTTTGGGTAATAATAATAATAAATAATACTGGACAATCTACACAGCATCGCCTAGCCCTAAGCTAAGCAGAACTTGTGTTATGGGTACTAGATGGCTGATATACGTTTTATATTAGGAATTATTTCCTAACAATTCTATTTAAAAATAAATAATACCCTATTGTTTCTAATATTTTTTTACAAAACCGAATACTTTATTTTAGGCGTACTATTCATACTTTATGTGTAGTAAAAATATAGTTAGCTAAAACCCGACTACGTAAAAGTCTAGCGTTCACCGATAGTGTTTTAGATAGTCTGATACTTTTGTTCTTAGTTCCTACTTGTACCCTAGGGTACAAGTCTCAGACGTTAGAAAATGATGACGTTAGAAAATGATTATGTTAGAAAATGTACCTCAAGGGTACATTTTCTAACATATACATACCTATGTTAGAAAATGGGACAATCGGTGAACGCTTGTTTTCTTCAGAATATTAAAATCAATTAAGCTTACCTACATAGTCGGGTTTTAGTTATTTTTTTTCCATTTAGTTGCTGATTGCTTGAGAATAGTAAATCATAAATACTTATGCGAATGTGAGGATGGATAGAGGGCCCGTTATGTACAAAGATAAACAAAATATGAAACCGTTTAGCGATAATATCTAACTTCCACAAGTTTTGTTTAGGATTAACTTAAATTTATTTTGTAAGATTATGGTAATGTGTAGTTTGTCTGGTATAGGCGGGCCCTAGAGCCCAAGTTATCAGCTCATAAATCGCTTAGATGATTTCACAAAATCTGATTCAGCTTTCACAATTATAATAGATTGTTCACTGAAAGTTAAGCATATTTTCAAAGACTTATATGATACAGGCCCTCAGACCAAAACACACCCCATTTGTGTCACAGTTAATTGACATAGTTAACACTACCAAATACTAAGGTAAGGACCGACAAGACGCCAAAATTTTTCGATACCTACATCAAAAATTGCGGTGCGTCTGTCGCTCAGCTACTCGTAGGTTATGGAATGATGCTGAGTAGTGAATAGGATATAAATAAGTATATGTTCATCGTGATTTTTTTAACTGGGACAGTATACCCATAACCAGAGGAGGTAGGTACAGGGAATCTTTCTAAGGAAACATCTCTTTTTTTTTTAAAGGAAACTATTATGCCTTTGTTAGTCAAGTGTAGTAGGTAGTTCTATTTTTTTTTTTCTATTATTTGATTGTTATTTTATCTACGTTAAAAAAGGCAATAGCCATAAAAAAATGTGTAAGTACTTAAGTAGCGCCTCAAAATTAGTGAATTTGATTAATCAATTTTGCCGACTCAGTTTCATGTAAGGATCATTTCATTATAGGTACACAAACCCTCCACAGCCTTCAGTTGAGCGGAAGACCAGTGAATCAGAAAGTACGAGTAAGTACCTACAAATAATGATCTACAATACCTATTTATTCTAAAATAGGTATGTACCTGTTATGAAAATCAAATCCCAAAATAACTTCAGGAGACAAGAGACCGATAGAAATCTTCAAACCTATGTCACGTCCCGGACACTCGATCAGTTCTCCATAAATTTCTCCATACAAAAGCCGCGTCTCGGCACATAGGTACATGCCAACTGTGTTGCGCTACACGTGCAACTGTGTGTGACGTCCAGGGTGACTTCATGAAGCCTAGATTCTCTGTCTACGTCACGCTAAGGTAAGGTATTATATTCTCTTGGAGAGGTAGTATGATCTAGTCTACATAATTGATCTCTTAGAGGTCATGAACATATCGTGCGAGTGAAATAGTTGCAAATTTTTTTTTTATTTTCCTCATAAAAGGTGAAATTCTACGGTAAAATCAAACCTAAAAACAAGAAATTGCGTATGTCCATGAGCAAATCTTTGGCTCTGCATCATGGTTTGACACAATTCTGCCAATGTCAGTTTCCAATTGCGCATAACAAAAACATCGAACACGATCGGCTTCGTCTGTCAAAATCTTTACATGCCATCTGCACTCACGGACGTGAGTGTGCCGTAGGAACATGCCGTGCATTTGGGAGGCAATCCGAACTCGACGAGGGGCCGGCGGGGTGAGGAAGCTCGGTCAGGTAGATGGCGAGGAGTGGCCATTCTATACGTTATTATTATATTATTATTAAACATTATATTCTCTGCCTATGTGCCTGACTACATACAATTATCAAAACTAAAGAATAACTAAAATAAAATAATAAGAATATATAGGTACGTACCTATAATATCTTTATTAATTTATTAACCAGGGCTTAGACAAACCTAACATAGGCTTTAGGCATTGCTAACCAATTTTGTTGAATAAATCAAAGTCAAAGTCAAAAACTCTTTATTTCCTTTTAAACAATAAATGTACACTTAGAAAAGGTCAAATTCTTAATAATTAAACACTGACACGGAAATAAAGTGATATTTTTGATTTCAGTCGCTTTGGTATGTAGACTAAAATAAAGACGCGACGAAGAAACCTAGCCTGTTAGTTGTTATTTTTCGAGTTGGAGCAAATCCCGTCCCAAGCTTTTTTATCCTCTAGATAATCTGATATTTTATAGTAGGCATTTTTACACAAGAGGGTTTTGACAATTTGTTTGAATTTATTTACTGATAATTTTGGCAACTCACTAGGAGTTTTGTTGTAGAAGCGTTTACATTGCCCTTTTAAGATACATTAATTTTGTGTAGTCTAGTTGTGGGTACAGCGAGTTTATGTTTATTTCTTGTATTCAAATTATGTAGGTAGGTACATCGCTATTTTTAGGGAAGCGATTTATATTTCTATGAGTTACAATAGGTTTTCATAAATATATTGACATGGTACTGTCCTGTTTATTTCCGTGAATTTATCACGTAGGCTTTCTCTGGGACCCGTATTATAGATTGCACGAACAGCCCTCTTCTGCAGCACAAATACGGTGTAATGCTCTTTCTATATAGCTATCTATCTATCCGTTATCGTATTATAAGTATACATATAGTCATCGCCAAAAAGCGCTGAACTTACCTGTGTAGCTTAGCTATTTTATAGTAGGAATGTACCTACAAGCTAAATAACTAAAAATTAAATAAATAATGCTGGACGATTCTTACAGCATTATCGACCCCAAGCTTAGAGCATTAATTTAATGCTCTAAGACCCCAAGCTAAGCAGAGCTCTGGTAACCTTGGTAACCTTCGATTAGGGAGTAGTGTGATTTCGTCCGTCCAAGTTGGAAATCAACTGGATGGAGATTAAAGATAAAGCTTATTAAAGAATCTACATTGCTATGACTCTACGTTGCCTAGGTAGCAACAATGTTTTTCTTTAAGTCGTTATGACACGAAGGTGGTGTAAAAATATGGCATTAGTGTTAAAACCTAGTCAATCACATTTAACTAGGTTTTTCAGATAGATTTTGTGACAGTTAGTTTTTATTTTCGGGAGTTGTTTTGCTTTGGATTTAGCGAGTTTCGTGGAGTTCATTCCTTTTTAATATATACAAAATATCTCGCCGCGAAGTCAAGCATTGACAGTTTTGTGATGTTTTAGTTTGTAAACCAAATCATGATGAGTAGCATGAAGCGCCGAAGATTATCAACTACGCTGCCAGCGATTGATATTTTACAACGAAATGTAGAGAAAGCACCAACCTATTATTCAAGGTCGGTATCTACCTAGCTGCTTGTTACTATCATGCGACTAGACAATTAGTTGATACCTTATCATAGTTTACCATGGTTGTAAAGAAAACAAATATAAATAAAGTAGGTATGTACCTACCAACTACATACCGCCGCCGCTGTGGCGGTCGTGGCGTAATAATCGACCCCTCATACTCCGCCCGTGGATGTAGGACGAGTCGGCTAAGGAAACATACCAGAGGAAGGGCAGCAGCTTCCTTCTGTGTATTTTTAACATCTCCACTGCGTTTACCAATCCGCATGCCAAGCGTGGTGATAAGATAAAATCCACCCTTGTTTGGGAAAGGCATGTTTAGCAATGGACGAAATTGTGCTGACCAGGCAGGATGTCTCTACATTAAAAAAATAGTGTACAGGTACAGTCAATAAAAAAATGCTGAACATTGAGAACGAGCGGGTCGACCAATTAAATCTTGCCGTTTCATTATTTTGGTTTCCCCAGAAAGCCACGTGATATCCCGTTTCACCTACCACACAAAAAGCTATTGGAAAAAATTGAATATGTGAAACCGGAACCGGAACCATTGGTTTGTAGCTTTTATATCTCTTTTTACTACCTATAAGCTTCGAGCAAAAGATTAAAAAAAATATTTTTTGGACCTGAATTACTATAAAAATACTTAATAGTCATTGCATCGAGGTAATTTTATTGCCACTTATTTATATTTTTACTACCTATTTCAGTGTGAGATTAGAAAGTGGTTTTCTTCACCTTCAGAAGAGTCACACTAGGTAGGTACTGTAAATGCGAAAGTTTGGGTGTTTCGATCGACGTGAAGAAGTAACAAACATAATTGTTACTTCTTCACGTCAAAACTACTAAACGAATCGGTCTAAAATTTCGTAAATGAAGGTCTATAATTATATATGATATAACATATGAGATAAGTACTTTATTTCCTATAAATCAGTTCCCATATAATAATAAACCTCCAAGTGCGAGTCGACTCACACAAAGGGCTCTGTACCGTAAAAATCAGGCAACTTTTCAAAGAACATCAAATTTACACTTGTTCGGAGACCCTTAATTTTCAACTGTAGTACATTTTTAGTATTTGCTGTTATTACAATTGAAGTGTTACTTATTTGTTGAAAGTTTCTTGTGTCTAATTATGTAAGCCACGCTCCAGGGTGGGTGGCTTTAAAAAAAAAGACTTTAATATTTAACCCTAATTTATTAGCCAAAATTACAGAGTTGAGACTCGTTCGAAGTGTGAATCGAGAATGTACTTTTCCTTATAATCTAGGTAAAGAAAAAAAAAATCGCTAGCGGGCGGCAACCCAGCTTTTTCTGGTTTCTTGTGTCATATTCTATCAGCTAATGCTTGATTTTTTGAATAACACATGCGTAAAGTTGATCAAAAAAATAACTTAGTATTTATATTATTTAATAGCTTCTGTACGCGATTTGGCTAGGCAACCTATGTGCGATATATTAATTAGTAGATTATCTACCCCTGAAAGCCTAGTCATTATCAAATAACAGATGGGTGAGGAAATTTCTTAAGCCGTATCCCCCACTATTCCATTTAATAGGTATATATTAATGAACCTTAAAGCTACATAATGACGTCCGACTCAGCATATTATAAAACTTTTATTATTATAGTGCGTAAGCCCTCATTCTCGGGGTAATTTATAAGAAATCAAATAATATCCCACAAATACTATGTTATCAGCATATTATGTTGTAATAACCGTTGGCTACCACAACGCTGATCTTCCGTCGAAACCACGGGATCTAAAACTATGTTTATTTACCAATAAACAAAATATAAAATAATTCTCTCTCAATTCTAGTATTATATCTTTGTTGACATAGAACAACGTACATATAGGCTGTTTATTATCCCTGAAACAACGAGTGCAAAGCCGCGGACAGAAGCTAGTGTAAAATTATAGCAAAAAGCTCAGCGAGCGAAACTGTTCGCCTTTAGACCTAGGTATTGCAAAGTCCTACTGGGCAAACCAGGGGCAATATGTAGTTCGTTCTTAGAATCGATAGATCTACGAGTAATTTGATTCGCCTGTAGGCCGATTGGTAGAACTACCGACAAAAAATTATGCCATTGGATCGACCAGTAGGACTTCGTAATAGGACCATAGGCAACAAAGGAGAAAAACGACTACCGAATAGGTTAGGTAGGTACAGTCACCGCCTAAGAGACCTATACTGCAAAAGACTTTAGAACCACGTGTTCACACAAACCCTCAGAAACCGCTTAACCACACCATTCTAAAGCCACCAAACCTGCTCGACTCCAGAAGTCGCTGAACTTTCTATGCTAAATTCCCTAAACGAGTAATGACTGAATGGTTAAGAGGAGAGTGCGATCGCTTACATTCAGACGTTCTTAGGTTCTTATTTTGATTCATAACAGTCTTTGCTTTTTTATTTACGTCGTATCTGTTCAGCACTTTATAGAGTCAAGCGGGTTTAGCAGCTTTAGTAGTTTCATCATCATCATACGAAGCGTTGGGTCAGGTCAACAATTCAACTTTTCATTTAGGTAGTAGAAGTGTGGTTTAGCAGTTTATGTCGTTTTGTGTGTTACGGGGCTTGGAATCTTCTGTTCAACTCTGTTAGGCAGTGACTGTACCTGGAACTTCCGAAAGAAAATTAATACCCAGCATTGATGCAACGTAAATGCAAATTTACACTGGCGAATAACTCAGGGTTATTCGCCAACGCCATGCTTAACTATCTGGTCGTTTTGAACAGCCTTTGGCACAAAATTTTCAAATGCCCATCAGTGAATGGTCATTGCATTTCAGACTGGATTTAATGAAGCCCAAGCAACAAGGGTCAGAAATTGGAAAAAGCCGAAGTTGGAGCCAATTGTAGTTGAAGAGGGTGAGGAAGTAATTATTATTCAGATTGCATCATTCAGGTCCTGCGCTTGCTACGATAGGTGCTACGATTTCTACGATAGATGCTACACTTACTACGCTAGGTGCTACGCAGAATGCTCGATTTGTGTACTACAAATTCCGGAATCTTTTGTTAGATGGACTTGTCTAGGTATAAACTTTATTTTACTTTGCCTTTACCCTTTTATCATACGTCATAGGCTGCGTCCAGATTGGGCAAGCACCGCGAGAGGCAGCCGGACGTGGCTACGCCGAGCTGCTATAATTTACAGGTTGCCTAGCGAGGCTGACTCACCCAGTCTGGACCCGGCTATAGAGGAAACACTTTTGAGCCTTACGCACCGTTTCAGTGGTTCAAAAAAGGAGAATCAAGATCCGCGAGACAAGTGAATTGCAGTTACCAGTCGACTATGGTCTCGGGGATCCGTTAAAAGTTAAACCGGAAGTTGCGTCTCAGAAGGAAGTTATTGATACCGTGAGAAATGACCCGTCCCACGGATTTCTCTACATGGTCTACGCTGTACCACCTGATAATGTTTATTTTACTCCATACTATCTTAAGTAAGTATGTTTTTGTGTATGATTTAACAAGATCCTTATACTCGGGTCTAGAATAATTTTTTTGTAAATTAAGTCATTTATGTTTGAAAGTCTAAATGTAAAAGTTGAGAGTCAACAAAAACTTGACAACACATAACACGCGCAGCGAATAAGGAGCACATTTGAATTCGGTAAAGGACGAAAAATTAATGAAATGATGAATGAAAGCAGTCAAAACTAAACATTGTCACGAACTTCTGCGATTTGCTCCGATGGTACTAGTCTTAAAATGATTTCTACCAATATTTCTATGGTTTTATGACGAAAAATATCTTGAACTCTAGATCCGACTATAGGTAAATTTAATATAAGTATAATATATAGGTTCAATTTAATATGTTTTCTTTAAATTTCCAGAGTAATTCCATATGAACGAATTGATAAGAAGAACTATCTTACAATCAGCCTTTGTGGTGTGACACATTACACGCATGAAATGGTTTTTACAAAACTGTCTGCATGGGAGCGGGAATACACAATTTTCGTAAAACTGACTGATGTATATCTTTTGATTTATTATAGTAGTGTTTTTAGAATTAATCAGAATTTATTTATTATGATAGATATATATATAGATAATACTTTATTGTACCACACAAAGACAGAAAACAATACAGAAATAAATGCTAAGAGTAGACGAAGCACAAAGGCGGCCTTATCGCTATGAGCGATCTCTTCCAGGCAACCTTGCTGCTGGTTTCTATTTCGGTCAACGAATTATCATTGCTATTCAACGAGGCAATTAAGCCAGCATTCGAGGCACTCTGCCTTCTTAATTTTTTGGGATATTGAATATGTAGGTAGGTACGTGTAAATACAAGTGGTAATTTGTATTTAGTTGCAATTTTATCATTTAGTAATATATTTTTTCATGACAGAGACTACGTAAAAAAGTACCGTTACTTAGTTACCTAAATTATTAATTAAAGTTACTAATCGGGCCATTCTACTTTTTGATGCTTAATTTTTCTCTTTTTGTATTAAATTTAATTAAATTTTTTTTATTTTTAATGTTAATAGAGTTTAGTTTATATTATACAAACATCTGCAGCAATATTTTGAATGATTTTCTTATATTTATATCAATTTATTGTTAATTTATACTGTTACACTAAGCGGTCGCAAATTAAACAACAGCGTTACTATACTACAAATTTAAGTTTTATTATTAAATTTGAACAATTAAGATCACTTTCATGGCAGTTATGTTGTACTTCTAATATTAATCTACCATAAAGTTCAATCACCGATATAATAATTATTATGAATTTTAAATAGTTTAGATCGCTGCGTTATCAAAGGCTTGTTTTATAACTTATTATTGATTTCTAATTATGCTAAAAAAAACAAAATAAAATACAAATTAGCGCAATAGATAGCTTCAACTTAACAATAGGTATGTATGAAGTTACGACATTTTGTACTATCGGAATCTTATAAATATTATTGATTTGCTGTAAATACTATAAAAAAAACTGGGAACAACAGGTACTCAAAAGTATAAAAGTATATAACGACCATATCGCGACAATGCTTTTTTCTGCGAGTGTCAAAAGCCAGTCGGTGTAGAAGGTCTTTCTGAAACAAAAAGAAGCAATATATTTAGGTTTTAAAAATGTATGTTTACCTAAAAATAAACTTAAAACTACTGCGTTATCAATGCAACAACTGTATTACTTAAGAGTAACGCTGTGTAGCGGAAACGCAGTTGTTAATATTTGATTATATCGTAATTTGCACTAAATGTAAAAACAAAATGCAAATATTTTGTCATTGTCAACACTAATACTTAAATAACTGGTGTTTATGAATAATAATAATGCAATTATCGCCAATGTTTACCATTAGACGGCGGTAAATCAGCGGCTGCGCAACAAATACACGCACCTCTCCCAACGGCTGTGAAGCGATTCATTCGGCTAGCGCCCTCCCCTGCATCAATGGTTTTAAGAGTTACAACAAGTCGAACAAAATGGGATACATTAAATTTTAAAACACGTTATGGCTTATTTTCATATAGTAACGCATGGTAATTAGAATTACATTCTTTGTTGGGGATACAGAGCAAATTATATTTTTTTTTTTTTTTTTTTAAGTAAATTTGATCTATTGGAATTGTAATAAGATAAACTTATAACCTTGATAATGATATTCAAGGACAACGCCATCTAGGAGATATTATTAGATATTGCTTATTTTGTCATGAGACTCGTGCAGTAATCTTTTGTAAGAAGAACAACTGCGTTACTACGAAAGACAATGTTGTTACCGTAATTTAATTGGCTAATAATTAGTATATAGTTATGGAATATAATTATTGTAATTTGCGAATATATAATATAATTATTTTGTTACTTGCTATGCTTATAAATTATCTTCTTTTCTCACAAATTAGTACTGTTTCCCTAAAACAAGTCAAATTCATCAGAAGAGACCGATTATTAGGCATCAAAAAGTAGAATGGCCCACTTAAAAAAAATATAGTTAATTTGTAACTTTTATTAACATTTAATGTTAATGGCATGGCATGATATGTTTCAGATAAAATTTTTCAGAGTTTATAGATATTGGAAAGCGTTTTACGTTTGGCGGAAGTCCATAATATTTAGGAAATACAGTAAGCTTCGGACGAAACTAGCCAAAAATCTGTTTATCCTAACCCCAGTTCTGGGCAGAGCTTTGCTGGACGTTCAAGCGATGTGCTGCGAAATGTACACGAAGAGCTTCGCTGACATTTCTAGGGATATGGATACGGCTTTTTTCTACTTTTATGAAATACAGGTGAGCTTGTCATTTATTTTTGTTACTTGGTAATTGGATGAACGAATGAATCGGTAGGTACTGTTTGGTACTAGCGATGGTTATGCAAACAAGATCCGTCAAGTGCAAATGTGATTCGCACGCAGAGTTTCAAACATTGTAAATTTAACAAAAAGTATGTCGAGTAATATCAAGTAAATAGGATCATCTTTTCAGGCTGGTCTAAATATTTTCCATTTATTTAATTAGAGAAAATGGTGTAAATTAAGATGTTGCCAAACTAAACATCTATGGCGGCACGAATCTTTTCAATGGGAATCCGTTTCGATTCTTTAATAAGGGCTCGCTTGAGAGAATCCAGGTTTGGGTGAGACTTTCTGCATGCCCTCAGCTCCAATTCCGTCCATAAAGAATAATCCAAAGGATTCAAGTCAGGGCTTGACGAGGGCCAATCTTCGCTCCGAATGAAGCCTGGCAAATTGGCCTCCAGCCAACGTTGGGTAGTCTTAGCTTTATGGGAGGGAGCAGAGTCATGTTAGAAAACCCAGTATTTTCCAGCGAATAGCGTATCATTTAATGGTTTAACCACCGCTTCCAATATGTCGGTTTGGTAATTTTGTGCCTTCACCTTGACGCCTTGCTGGCAAAAATGAAGCGAAGTGACCCCCTCGTAGGAAACACCCCACCAAACCATCACACTTGCTGGATGATGAGTGCGCTGGACATTGCGTACAGATGGCTGGACGTCCTTTGAACTTCTGGCGTAAACCTTATTGTTCTGCCGGTTAAACTTTTCTTCCACCGTGAAGATCTTTTCATTCTTTTGCCAAACTTCATTCAGTGCAAATGTGATTCGCACGCAGAGTTTCAAACATTGTAAATTAAACAAAAAGTATGTCGAGTAATATCAAGTAAATAGGATCATCTTTTCAGGCTGGTCTAAATATTTTCCATTTATTTAATTAGAGAAAATGGTGTAAATTAAGATGTTGCCAAACTAAACTTAACTAATTTGACAGCACTTAAAATTATGCAATCCTTATTATTTCGTATAATTTTATTAGCAACAGCAACATTTTTAGTCCTGTAAAATTAGTTTAGTTTTGTTTGTCGACATCTGAATTGACAAAAATATCTCACCTAAAGTGTGTTATTTTTTCTTGGTCTTCTAGAGTCAGAACGAATTCGCGTAAATGTTTGATGGAATTTTTGCCCACCCCGCATATTAATCCTGTTTAAGTATTTTCATAAAAAGACTATCGCATATGGCCTCGTTGCGGCTACGCTGCCCAAAAGAGTACCTACACTAGAGGTTAATTGTTTTTTTTTGATCCCAAAGCTTTTGTGTTTTAAAGTCTATTAAGTAGGTAGGTAGGCATTAAAAAAAAAAAATAATTTACTATCGATTTCGTAGCGTATGCGCTCGAGGCCAGTTTAACTGATATAATTCCGTCCCAGCTGCGCCTGCCAACGCCACTGTAAGCAAATTTGTCACAGTTGTCAGGGCAGTGAAGTTGAACGGCTGATTCCTGAAACGTTATATCCTATTCCGTAAATACTTTGAGCCAAAAGACCGACAATTTGAACAAATTTTGTATTATCAATTAATTTAGAAGAACAAAACATAAAAAAGTATCTTCTTAATCACACAACTGACAACAACACTGACAAGTATCTCTAATTCTAATTGGTTTTTATTATTTGATTGTAATTTTCTTTCATAATAAAGACTGTTACGAAAAAAAAGGATCTCTTAGTTTGCCTTTAAATAATTTCTTACGTCATGTAGCATATTGTTGGAAAGGAAAATAGATGAAAAAGCTTTTAAATGAAAATTTAATTCAATACTGCTTTTAGTTTTTTTTTAATGAATTTAAAAGTAATTGCTATTTATAACTTTTACACAGGTTGACTTTGAATTGTGTCAATTAATAATTTATTTAGATACATTGAAGAATACAGCAAAAGTTACTTTGTGGCATTACAACCACAAACAAAAATGAAATGTTAATTTAAATAAGAGATTTCGGGTTTCAAAAAAACTTAAAACTATCATATCCGTGATACTACCGGATAAAGGTAACCCATGACCATTCCAACACCCAAATAAATTATGTCGGTCCCAATACCAAACACCCTGTATATTTACTACCCTTCTAATAATTTCTAGCATTTAAATTCACAAACATGTTGTTATTAGATGCAACAAATTGAAGTCATGAGGGATAAACTACTAGAGTTTCGTACAGTGATGATGGAAATTATTACCACCGCATGCCACACCGCTTTGTACCATCAAGGTTTCGTGTACGACGATAGAAACATACCGCCATTATTATTTGTACGGGGCAAGCCTACAGGCGGGATGTCATATACCCAGAAAGCAAATAAAAGGAAATACTGCGAAAGATTAGCCAGGTAAATATTACTATAATAATGTTTACTATACTCGGTTATAGAACCCTAGATATTTTTTGTAAACAAAGGATTACAAAATCAAAGAAAATAATATGGAAAATATTTTAGGATACTGGTATCATCGGTGTAAATCCTAGAAGTTCGACACAATTTTTAGTTTTGAATGCTTTCATTTATAATTTAATTCGTCTGTTGTCAGTTTTCGAACTCAAATTTTAACCAAAATCACTGTTTTGAACTTAATGTTTTTAGTGATAACCATGCTGTTCATCTTCTTTTTTCTTTACTGTTATCAGTTTTTGTGTAGATTTCATTTATAAGCCTAGCTATTATCTTCGAATAAATAATAAGTCTATTTATTCGTAGCCTTTGATGACTTAAAATGGATTCTAGAACCGAGTATAGTATAAAATTATGTGCGAAACCGAGTATAAAAGTTGCGAAACATATTGGTGACAAGTTGAAGTTTAGATTAATTAATTCAATAAGATTTATAAGTGATTGTAAACGCATTGTAAACATACTAATAATAAAAATGCGTTTGGTCCTAAACTCACCTGAAGGTAAATGAATTATCCAGCTGTGTGAATTGACCAGCATTATTTATTTATATTAATTTAATAATGTTATCTGAATCTAATTATTATGAAATTCTTGAATTAATATTCTAGAAATTGTATTTTTTTTCACTTTATTTTCTTCTGGGAAGGCGTGCTCCATCCATAGGCCACATCTTCACTTACTTATGTGGGATCACGGTATAGATGTGGGATGATGGACTAACGCTTGACTAATAAAAACAATTATGAGAGTGTTTTTCCACCAGGCCCATCCACCGCAATATCATCATCCACAGAAATATATCTAGAAAGAACCAGAAAGTTTATTTACCTCGCGTGCCAAAAAGAGGGGCCTCTTTGCCCGCCGTGAAATTCAGTTCGCTCCCGACCGCTTTCCACGAGAGACGTCAGGTTATAACAACAAAATGCTTTGTTGTTTAATAATTGAAGAAAGAAAGAAAGAAAATGTATTTATTAGTTCACTACAATAAAAATTACATAGTTCTAAATAATAGCAACAAGTGTTTCTATGCAGCGAACCAAAAGGTTCTGTCTCAGCATAATGTTGCTAGATGTAGAGTAACCAGCGTTACTCTACTTTCTGTCGAAGGTCCGTTGGCGCGTGTCAACACGGGTGGCAGACCATAGACAAAAATATAACAAAATTTATGATACTTACAACCTTAGATACGACAACACATTATCAAAATATAAAATAGGGACTATTTGTTATAAAATATACAATGTTTGAGCTACCTGTTCAACACGGGATCTCGATCTCAACTCAGAACGACCACACACCAGCCCAACCAGACCAACGAGCCAATACATGATTTCCACACATGCAGACTGTCTGCAGCAATTAACAATTCAAACACCACTAAAAAAGGTAAATGTGTAATTTACATCACTAAATTACACACGTGATGTCAAAGTAGGTAGGAGTTTCAATACAAATGGGAGAACTCTGTTTCTATCGCGATATATTCGTAAAGTGTGCAATTAAGAATTTTCTATCTACCTCTATATATCTATCCATATTTCTGTCTCCTCATCTCATTTATTTAGCACCATGCTCATTATACTACACATAAATTAGCGGCTTTGCTAGACACGACAAAGAAGACACCTTCCTTATCTATTAATACTCATCGACATATCTTGTTAATTACACTTATATTAGGTCCTTACATATGAAATTGGCGTTTTTCGTACTGGCCACTTTAATCACAAATTTCTCCTCTTTGGTAAGGAATTCCAAATTCAAATTTGTACAGCTATAGACTCATGTATTTGTGCTTCGATGATCGTCATTCATTTGTTTTTTTTCTTCTGTTTTTTTCTGTTTGCGTCACTCATTTTACAAAATGGAAAACTTAAAATATCGCATTATTTACGAGTACGAGTTCCGCCGTGGCACTAGTGCTGCGGAAACAACTCGAAGGGTGAATGATGTGTATGGCGGTCGTGTTGCAAAAGAAAACACAGTTCGTTTTTGGTTCCAACGTTTTCGTTCTGGAAATTTTGACCTGCAGAACAAGCCCCGTGGACGGCCTGAGACTCAAGTTGATAATGAAGAGTTGAAGGCTATTGTGGAAGCGGATCCATCGCAAACCACGTCCGAGTTAGCTGCAGGCTGCGATGTTAGTGATAAAACTGTTTTAATTCACTTGAAGCAAATTGGGAAGATTAAAAAGCTTGAAAGGTGGGTACCTCACGAATTGACTGAAGCAAACCGGCAAACGCGCGTCGACTGCTGCGTTACATTACTAAACCGGCACAATAATGAAGGTATTTTAAACCGAATCATTACCTGTGATGAAAAATGGGTTCTTTACGATAATCGGAAGCGCTCAGCGCAATGGTTGGATCCTGGCCAGCCAGCCAAATCCTGCCCCAAGCGAAAATTAACCCCAAAAAAGTTACTTGTAAGCGTTTGGTGGACTAGTGCCGGTATTGTTCATTACAGTTTTCTCAAATCTGGCCAGACTATTACGGCTGATGTCTATTGTCAGCAATTGCAAACCATGATGGAAAAGCTAGCGGCTAAACAACCTAGGCTGGTCAATCGCTCCACGCCACTGCTGCTTCACGACAACGCTAGACCACACACTGCGCAACAGACGGCTACTAAATTAGAAGAGCTTCAATTGGAAAGTCTAAGACATCCTCCGTACTCCCCGGACCTTGCTCCAACAGATTACCATTTTTTTCGAAATTTGGATAACTTCTTGCAAGGGAAAAAATTCAACTCCGATGGGGCAGTCCAAATCGCCTTCAAAGATTTTATTGATTCCCGTCCGACTGGTTTTTTTAGTAAAGGGATCAATGAACTACCTATAAGATGGCAAAAGTGCATAGAAAATAATGGTTCATACTTTGATTAATTAAATATATTATATTAAAAAATATTCGACTTTTTGTTCCTCCCATACAAAACGCCAATTTCATATGTAAGGACCTAATATATACACATTTCTAATGGTAATGGCTCTGACCACTTTTTATTTCCAGTTATATAAAACTAAATGACTACATGTCCAACTATATGCTCTATCGTCTAACAATGAAATCAAACTATATGATGGCTGGGATGCTTAGGACTCACGTGAGCTTCACGCCTGATACGGAGTTATTACTTGGAACAGAGGTCGATGAGGTCTTGGAGAAGATTCCTAGGGGTACACCTACGTGCAAGGTAAGTTCGGCTGGCGTTGGAGCATATTCTATTTTATTATAGTCTTCAGACTTCTTTTCAACGTAATATGTTTTATTTACCTACTGTTGTCCCACTGCTGGGCAAAGGTCTACCACAAACTTTTCCATGATTCACGTTCGGCATCTAAGTTATGTAAATTGAGTTTTATTTTCGCGCCCTTTCGTGTATTGGCGGGTTCTACCTTTATATATTGTCTACTTATTAAATACTAATTTTATTTTATAAATCCTTACAGTGGGCACTCTTTCAAGTGGATGCATACGTACTACCAAGTGGGCAAGTGGAACTGAATCCAAGCCAGAAAATTATATCAAGCTACTTAGAGAATGTCACAGACTATTGGGACGAATACGTTCGTACTTTCCACAATTACCTCAACGACGAGACACTGCAAGTATTCGTACAGCCAACGATAATGGGCAAGAAGGTAGACTGGTCAGCTGGAGCGTCCCCTAATCTTTACTTCCTGATGAATCAGGATAAGACAATGTTAGAAAATATCGCCTATATACCGAAGTCGATAGAGATCGCCTACGAAAGCGTCTGGCTGTTTCTCGAACGTATGAAAGGTTTCATGGAGCACTTCAAAGAAGCTTGCGATATAGATATCAATATTATTAAGGAGGAGCGGGACTATGTGGTGTTTAAACAGCTGTGTGAGAAATTTATGAAGCAGATTGAAGAAATCGAAGAGGTTGTTCCCTATCAGCCGCTAGGCCTGGTTTTTCTGTGCCTGAGTCCGTTCCAGGAGCTGTTTAGGCCTCAGCCCAGGCGGCTGTTTGATGTGATTTTGACTACTACGCCTATGTAACTATATACATTTTAAAACATTAATGATATTTTAGATCAGGGCCGTCTTAACTATGTCGGGCGCCAGGGCACGAGAATCGGCCTGCCCCCCTTGCTAACAAAATAAAAACTAAATTTTGATATAATTTTAAATTAATACTGGCTACAATGAATAAGATACATTTTCATAAATCTAACTAAATCAGTTTCTCTGTCTATTAAGATCTCAAACTTTTATAATAGGTATCGTCTATTTGGATATCTAGTACCTACATACCTCTAAGTACTTTGATATGAAGTAATATTAAAATTACCAAATGTACCAAAAGTACTTAAAGTACCATTGAATCGAAGTTTGTAATATCATGATTTAATAGAAAATTAGTTTAACATTTGCGGCAAATTACTGTTACTAAATTTTGTATTCTATTAAAAACTTACTTAACGCAGCAAAAAAATTAAAACCGCAAGAAAAGTACAATTTTGCGAGAAGTTCATAGAGAATTTAAGGCGAGCGACGCGAGCCGCGTAATTTTCATTAGCTTTTGAGTGGTATGCAAAACAGTAAATAATTTTACGAGCCGAGCCCGTCAAAAGATCATTTGCGTGGAATTCAGCAAACAGTAGCAAACCAAAACGTAGTTACGGCGAGGGAAGAAAGTCGCTTTTTGCTTCAATCGGGACCTTAAGTGAAATAAATAAACTGGCCTTTTCACTGAAACCCATTGAAATGATGTGTTTTTCAATTGAAACGCTATTGATACCAATTAACCGATAAAATTATCGGTGAGCGAAGCGAGCCACGTAAATTTTCATATGATTTGTCACGAACCACAAACTGAAAATGAGCAGCCACAGTTTACCTGCATATGTTGTATTTCAAATCGATTTTGTAATAAGGATGATGCTTAACAGTTACATTATACAACTTAAACAAATACGCAAAAGAGATAATAAATATATCTCCGATATTTATTTAGTTAAGATCCGATATTTATCAATTCAAAATATTCTAAATTTCAAAAGAAGAAGCAAAAACGGCAAGTGAAGAGAGGCGCGATTTTATTCTAATAACAAACATGTCCTAATTATTCAACTTTCATAACCTGTCCTAGATTTGGAAAGAACGCCTAAAAATAAAAAATGGTCACTTTCATGAGATTTAATAAAGCAGCGCCCCGAAAGACCCGGCGGCGCGACGCCCAGGCGCCCCGAACCCCTTGCACCCCCGGGTTGTGACGGCCCTGTAATGTGTAGTTAGTACTAGGTAAACCAATCAGATATGAAAATGCAAAGTACAGGCTAATATTTTACTTGTGCAAAATACAGTCGGGCAGAAATATAAATCTTTGTCACTGTTATATCGATAGTGATATTGTAACGCGACAAGTCGAGCCCGTGTTAAACATCCTTTCGCTGGGAGCCGTTGTGGCCTGCCTAAAACAGTGTTCATTGGTTCAAATGATCATTTATTCTGAATATCTCTTTAAAATTAAGATGCCCGTTGATATATTTTGTATAGATCTTCTTGAATAGTTCAACTGACCCTTAATCAACGTCTGTAAACTGACCTTAGTAACCTAAGGGGTGAACCTAACGGGCTTGGTTGTCAAACTAGGCCTTGATGTCAGTACTCACGGTATCGCCGTGATAAAATTCTAGAATTAGCTAAATAAGCATCAAATTTTTTCTTTGGTTCCTGGAATGTGAAAACGCGATTGATAAAAAAATACGATAAAGAAAAATCATGCAAGTGCACTGTTTCGCACATAATTTGGTCGAGATCTCAGGAATCTTGCGCTCTATTGAAATGATTATTTTATGTTTTGATTTGTAGACGTTCGATACTAATTATTTGGTTCCTTGAACCAGTTTCTTCATAAGTTGTGTAGTTTTCTTGTAAATAAGCAAAAACTGGATGTTTGCGCTTACGCCGCGCCAAAAACGCATGCTCTGTCACGCTCCTATGAAAACCAAATCCTAAGCCTATCCTTTTCACAAAATGGCGCGCATTGCGCCCTCCTAAATTTTACTCCAAAAACTATCGTAGTTTGTCGAATTTATTATGAATGTAACAAGGTTGTTAGTTAACCCGCTTACATTCACAACTTTCTAGCTGTTTCTATGAAACGTATTTTGCAGCATCGGTCGAGCATGTATCGACGAGATTGTGGAGGGAATAGAGGCATTAACGGAGGATATAACCAAAGAGCCTGAGACCGCGGCTGAATTGGTTGATTTCAACAGCATGTTGAACGGTCTCGAGGCGCGAGTTGGCTACCTTGAGGAGCGACTGGACTATCTGAGAGAATTGTACGATGTCATGGGAGAATTCAATATTCCTATATCGCCGGATGATATTTCAGATTATTTGGGTAAGTTGAAACCTACGGTTGGCAATCACTTATTGTAATGATCATGTGCTCCTACTTGCATTTTTAGGCATATTTATCCATAGGCAACTGGTATGCTAGAGAGGTAGAGCAACATCAAAATTAAACGACGAAACTTGACAAAAACTTTACCTCCATCTCATTTTTAACCGACTTCAAAAAGGATGAGGTTCTCAGTTCGTCTGTATGTGTTATTTGATATGTTCGCCTATGGTTAACCGATTTTACTGATTATTTCACTATTGTATAGAGAACATATAGAGAATGATCCCGAGGTGGTCCCATAAAAAGAGTATTCCCGAGGGATTAGTATTTATCCCGTTAAACTTTAAAAGCAACATAATATTTTTGAAGAGTCCTGACTACCTACAACAGTTTTGGTGATATCTGCGGCAATAGATTTAAACGTTTTTTATTAAAATTTATTTTAAGGTGGTTCCCTATAAGTTAGATTCTCGAGGAATTGCGAATGTGCGCTATAAAACGTAGGTTTGTAATAATTCATCACAATATGATATTTTTACTATCACCTAATGGTTTCCATAGCAACGGGCGTCGTTTCATCCATGTGTCATCAAACTAAATTAGACTTGAATTAGAATTTATAACTAGATGTTGCCAGTGTAAACTCAATTTTTTGCACGTGAACATTCGGTCAGGGAAAGTAAGGGAGGGGTGATTTCGTTCGTCCGAGTCATAGATGAATATTATCTACCGGAGTTTGAAGTCGGTTTATCGTTTAATAAAACACGCCAAATTATTTTATATAAGGCCTGCAAAATTTAACTGAAATGTCTCCTTTCTCGCTTTTAGGACTAAGCGTAGCTTTAGGCACTCTACGGACCAACATCGACTCGAGACTTGAGACGCGCAGTATGTTGGCCGGTCAGTTCGCGAGCGTGATCGGCAAGAACATAATGGAACTCATGTTAGACGTCAATAAACTAAGGGACGAAGTTGTTGTAAGTACATTGAATAAAGTGTCTTTACGACTCATGATCATGACCAATCCTCTCAATAGACTAAGATGTGCTACGTACATCTTAGTCTATTGAGAGGATCGGTCGAAGGTAGATGGATGAAGGCGGCTCAGGACTGCTATTTGTGGCGCCATATACGGCGCCCGCCATAACGCCTCCCGCAAATATGCGGGAGGCCCATAGGTCTTCCCCATACGGCCTATCCACATAAACCTACAGCACCCACACACACGCACACACACTTAGACATATCCAGCAGAAGACGTTTATAGGCTAACATGATGAGAGGCTGGCTTATGCGACGAATTTCGGGTATTTGCTGGCAGAGAATATATAATTATAATACTAACGTATAGTACGGACACTCTTCGCCACCCACCTGACGAAGCTTCCTCAGCCCGCCGCCGGACCCTTGTCGTGTTTTATTCCGGTTCAGATGCAAGGGACGTATGGTGCACGGATGGGACGCAGATGGCATTGCTAATAATTTTAACAGACGACGCCGATGGTGTTCGATATTTTTTTTGATCAAATTTGATCTCTATACTTTCGTATGTCGAAATAAGGAGGGTAACATCGGCTACCACACATATTTTTTCAAAATCGCCGCTCACAACGAAAATTATATATTTGGATAGAGTACACTAATACAAAAAAAATCCTATATCATAATGTCCTAAAGCGTCAGGATTCTGAGATATTCACAGATGAAAATACCTATTGCTCAATTTATTTTAAATTATTGTATGTCTCAGAAGCATAATGCTTTAGGGCATAATGTTATGGATTTTTTTATTTGTATAAGTGTCCTCTATCCAAATAAACAACTTTTCGTGTAAGGCGATTTTAAAAAAATGAAACAATTTGCTGACCGATGTTAGTGCCAAAATCTTCAAACCCCTTTCTTTTTTTTGAGTTTTGATTTCACATTTAGAGAGAGAAAAAAAGAGTTATGACTTATTTCGCAACTATCTTACTCGCACAATATTTTCATGATGTGACCATAGACGTCACACACTGTTCGTTACGTGTCGTGCATGTATGTGGCGACCGATGTTGCGCGTTGGGCAAAGGTCCACCTGCGACGCAGGAGGTTGCGGGTTCAATTCCCGCCTTGAGACAAATGTTTGTACGATCTGCAAATTTTTTTGGGTTTTCTGGGTTTTAATAAAAACATATATATATCTATGTTATATATTGTATTTAATATAAAAGTCATCTAGTACCCATAACACAAGCTCTGCTTAGCTTGGGGCTAGATGATGCTGTGTTGATTGTCCAGCATTATACGTGAATTTTGTATGGAGAAATGGTAGAGTGTCCGGGGTGTACCTATAGGTACTGCGCGTTCCGTGTTTCTTGCAAATTTTCATACCATGGATCGTTATAGCTCGTTGATTTATAAAATAGCTTGAAGTTGGTGAGATACCTACATGTACATGTGACATGTAGTAGGTGTCTTTTCGGACTTTATAAATAAAATAAATATATTTTCCTTAAAGCTGCCATTCTTGTACGACGAGAAGTCTGATATCGAAAAGGTTATGGAAACACTTGAAGATCTAACGGAAAGACTTATGGAGTGTTCCACAAGAGACAAGCAAATTAGGGAATGGCAGAAAATATTCAAGGTATATAAAACATTTTTAACTTTCCTAGTTATTGTTTTAGGTACATATAGCAACGAAAGTCGCTATTTCGATGAGGACTAAGTCTATTATGGTCGTGTGATGCCGGCTTAGAATTTACACCACCCCATCTCTTCCCGCGAGTGTCGTAAGAGGCGACTAAGGGATATCCATCGCGGGGGCGGGCAGCAGCGCTTTCTGTATAACAATTCTACCACTGAACTGCGCATCCCATGCGCCACCCATCCCATGCGGGTTGGGGGCCCAGTGTGGGGATTATGAGGCTCTTATCAGGCCTGCGTCCAGCAGTGGATCGGTATAGACTGTAGTGTAAGTGTTTTCAGCAGTTATGGAATAGGTAAGTGTTTGGTGACTTTTGGAACATACAGAAGTAAAAATAATGTTGTACGTAGTCCCACATTATTTTTTGTTGCTGACTGTACGCTTCTCGTATTTTGGCTTTAATGAAAGTTACCACCACGGAACCCTGAAGTGTCCAACACGTTTTATTTACCTGCCACAGATACCACCAGCAAGACTAGAACAACTGGACGAAGCCATAAACGATGTAAAACTCAGGCAAATGATGTGGAAAAGCTCCAAAGAGTGGAATGATTTCTATGCGTCATGGTTGGTAATTTATTTTTAGCTACATACTGCCAGCTACGGTCGCGGTAGCACCGAAAGAATCGACCCCTCCAACTCTGGGACTCAGTGGAGGTCGTAAGAGCCGACTAAGGAAACCTGCCAGATGAAGACCAGTGGCTTCCTTCTGTGTATTTTAAACATCTCCACTGCTATCTCCAATTCGGCGGTCAAGCATGATGATTGTCGTAAAACTCCTTTTGCTTGGGGACGCTAGTTCAGCAGTACATAGATGTGCTGATAAGAACTCTCGGCCGCACTACTGCTGCTGACCGTTGATAGTAGGATCGGCTGGATGTTAGCCGCGCAAAACCAATCATTGTGGCGTTCTTTGGGAAGGCCTATGTCCAACATTGAAAATATATCACCTGATATGATGATGATGCAGACTCGACCGCCGCGTTCTGTCTATAAGCGTTCTTTAGTATGACATGGTACTAAAGCGTTATCCTCTAGAATATCCGACTGTACCTGGGAATCTAGTAAGGTTGAGCTGATATTATGTACGCGTGTATTTTTACCTAGAATAACTAGACTTAAGCTACTTCTTATGAATGAAAAACAAGCTGCGGGAATTAGCTAGTCAATAATAATGTCAAGTTAGTTTCTTTTAAGTAATAAATAACCATAAATTTTTATAGATTTCTCAATCTTTTTACCATAGCTACGAAAGTCCGTTCAACACATTGGACCCAGATGAAATTCAAACAACCACAATAAACTTTGGGAAGATTTTCAACCAACTCGAGAAAGGTCTGCCGCCGAACAAGATCGTACCTAAATGCAAGGCGACCATTGATATTATCAAAGAAAAGGTAATTTTGATAGCTACTTTAGCTTTTTCACGGAATAAGTTGTTAAATTCTGGTACCAAAGTCATTACAGAGCTTATATCTACCTCATTCTGTTGAATAATTATCTGCCTAATAATTTATACAATCCCAAAAACTTACGGCACTGGTGGGACTTGAACCCGATACATTGTACTCTGTGCGGGTATGTGTGTTCTCGATTCCACTGTGTCAACCTGACCTATCGGAAATCTTTGAGACGTTTTTACGACGTTTTTAGGTTTTTGTGTTCGAGTACCAAGCTGAGTTCCAGGTTTTTAAGTCGGACTACTTACTAACAACTGTTTAAAAAATTATATTATTTGAATAAAGAAATTTTGTGACTTAATATCTACTATTTACTTCCTGTTTTATCTGTTTCTGTTAACTAGTACCTGTGTAGCATCTCTTTTTTTTGTGGGTTGTGTTATTAAATAATTTTCTTTGTAATGCAGCTACCAGTAATAGGGTACCTTCGAAACCCGGCTCTAAAGCCTCGTCACTGGGTGAAAATAGAAGAGGTCCTGAAGACCCGCTTCACTCCTGATATGGTGCTTACTTTGAAGATGTTGGAAGACTTGCACGCTTTCCAGCACGCTGAGGAGCTAATGGAAATAGCCGGGCAAGCCAGCTCTGAGTTTGGACTGGAAGGTTTGCTCAAGAAGGTAAGAGTCTAGGTACATTGAAAGGTGAATAGTCCAGGAGCCACCGCCTGTTTTTTTCAGTGATTAATAACAGGCTCAATTTTTGTGAGTAGGTTCCGTTCGACGAGACGCCCAAGTTTTTCCTCTGTGAAAATTCTCGATAGAGGTAGCTAATAAAGTGCGCAGCTGTTAAACATGTCGATTTGGTGGAGTGTCGAAATTGTTTGACTAACAGTTAATTTTTTATTGCAATGTTTAAATAATTGTATTATAAACTGGGAGGAATAATTGTCCTACAAAATCGATGGTTTGTTTGAGAGCGTCCTCCACTCCGAATATGTTGAAACGACGCGGCCATAAAAATTATTAATAACAAGCTGATTTTTTGTATGCAGCTTTGTAAATATTGTTAGAATGGAATGACCGTATGGTCCTACAAATTTAGTGGTAGGATTTCTCAGTCCGACACTTGGAAGTTGTGTCTTTTTTCTCAGTTTCTCAGTCCGACACTTGTGGCTCCTGGACTAGAACGAAGCGATATTTTTCAGATTTTGTCCGGATATTGAACCATCCTGCCTTACGTTCAGGTACTACGGTATAATGTCTTATCAAAATCGTCTAAAATTCCCTTCGATTCCATTCCTAAGTGCCTTAATTCTAAAAGCTAGAGAAACAATACACGCAGTAAACATATAGCAATCGTTTAACATTAGACAGTTATTAATTAGCCTTCAGCTTCATTATCTAATAATAACTTTAATTATTATCAGCCTTTGTAAACGCATGACTGAGCTTAAGTCTCTCTCCATGATTGCCATTCGCACCTGTCCAGCGCCCCGGTTTGTGTTAGGTGCAACCCACGTTTTTGCGGATGTCATCAAAAGTGCACAACTGGGATTGACAAGCTCGTAATACTTAAAAAATAATTAACTGAATAGTCTTAGTAATAGCTTCATCTTCTACCCACTGCTGGGCAGAAAATATTCGAAATTATATAATAAAATAAAAAATATTCGAAATTCAAAAAATCGGCCTTCACGAGTGGATCTTTCGGGATCCAGAATCACCCCCTTTCGGCTTAATACACATGTTACGCGGCACCCAGTTTAAAATACGCTATACAGGATGGCTTTTTGAGATGGGAGTAGATGGCTAAATCCACAAACATGAGAGCTAGAGAAAAGTCGTGAAAGGAGTCATTATCTAAAATTTAAAAAACAAAAACTGCATATTACATACACACATTTCTAACTGAAAACCAGCGCACTATTGGGCAAATGCCTAATACTGCAAAAATGCTGAGGTAGGGACCCATTTTACCCTTCCCATTAATGTACCTATACACTTATTTTGTTATCTTGTGTTTTTTTGGGTTTATCTTTACGTATCTATACATATATATATATATATACTGTATAGATTTTTTTACTTTTGCTGTAAACTTAAGAGCACGATTAAAAAAAAATTTGACACTCAGTATTTATGCATTAACGGATTCGGTTAATGATAATCAATCTTTGTAAAGAAATGTATTATTGAAAATGGAAGGATTTGGCATTTTTTTACATTTTAGCTTGAATACTCACTACCAAGCATCAATGTGAAAATTTTATATACACATTTCGAAGAATTGGTGTACTTGCCGCTAGCGAGGATACTTAGCATGTTTTTAATAGTGTTTATCCATAATAAACATCTATTAGTTATGAACTTTGCAAACTTAAATGAAAAAACCCGCAATAAAAAAACAAGAAAGTACCTATGCAGTTTTTATTTTATGAAAAATTAACGGCTTTTCTCTAACTCTCATGGTTGTCTCTCATGATTTGGCCAACCACCCCCACCTTAAAAAGCTCCCCTGTATTCTTGTTCGGTATGTGTACAACATTTTTTGTATTTTATATTGTATTCAGGTGGAAGAGATCTGGGTTTCGCTCGAGTTTCCAGTGATCCCACACAAGGACGCAAAAGATGTGTTCGTTCTTGGAGGCTTGGACGAGATAATGGCCGCTTTGGACGAAAGCAACATTCACGTCAGCACTATTCTCAGCTCTAGGAACTGCGGTCCGATCAAGGGCAGGGTGGAAGAGTGGAATAAGAACCTCGACTTGTTCTCTAAGACTATTGTAAGAAGTTTTTTAATTGAATTTATCTCATCATCAGCCTATACTAGTCCACTGCTCTCTTAATGCCATCCAGCATCTGCCTGTAGTATTTCGCAGGACGTCTTCCCACCTGACTGGAGGGCACCCTACAATATGTTTGCTGAGTCGTGGTTTCCACTCAAGAACATGTTTACCCCAGCGCTGCAGTGGTTGTCGGTTCTGCGGGAGATATGGCCGGCCCACTGCCACTTCAGCTTGCTCATTCTTAGAGCTTTGTTGCTAACTTTGGTTCTCTGCCTTGAATTTAACTCTTATTGTTTATTATTATGCAACTGCATCATAAACCTGAAAGTTGTCGTTTGGACTGCCATATCAAGTCAAGGAATTATCAGCTCTTACTTTTTTGAAGATGGTTGTGGCCGCGCTCAGACCTTTAATTCCGATCGGTATTGCACTATAGAATATAAATTATAATTATATAAATTAGATTGGCTACATACAGCCGCAACTCATTTTTCTAACAAGATGGCGCCACTTCCCATGTTACAAATGACTAACCATGACTGTTTAGTATTGACTACAACAGCTATGTGACTACACTTATTACCTACATACCTATTTGTCGCCCGAAATAAAAGAATTTTACTAATTTTATTATTAATTAGAATAAACCAAATGAATTTAAATATGTTAAGTACTAGGTAACGGTATGATTTTCAAATTGTTCCTATAAAAACAGCGTTTGTTTTTTTGCAGTATCCTTTCATATAATTAAAATAAAATAAATTCGACTCCACTAATCTCTTGTTCCGTATTCACAGAACTTGTCACGGCTCTGCGCAAACTGTCTGCTTCAAAACAAGTCGTATACAATTTCGATTGTCATTTTTGTAAGGTTCTAGGAGGCGGTGATACCTGTTCGAAGATGTCTTATTTATAAGTGGGATATTTGTTACAGATAGGTAATAGGTAAGCATAGACAGGAAAGTTTCAAATTATCTGGAGCGTGGAACCCTATGTGAAGAAAGAAGTTAGGTGCCAGCCCTCGCATACCGTTTAACAGCAGAAATGGACTAGCGCGCTGTTGCTACGCTTGTGACTGTCACACCACATAATCTGCTGCTTTTAAATGAAAACAATAATTAAGTAGCTTTCCTATGTTTATTATGACAGGATGAATGGTTTGCGTGCCAACAAACGTGGATATATCTCGAAGTCATATTTTCGGCGCCTGACATCCAAAGACAGCTGCCCAACGAAACCAGACTCTTTACTTTGGTCGACAAGTCGTGGAAAGACATCATGAGGAAATTGGCTAAGGTACAAATACAGAGTTCTTTGCATTGTGGACCCGCCCTACCAGCGGACCTACCCCTGAAGGTAGGCTGGGACAAAATCATACCCCCAATATAACAATAACAATTCATTTATAAAAGTCACAGACAGCAACATACATAAAAGATAAGAGTAGGTAGCTTAATTACATAATTTATTATAGTACACTTAGTCGGTGTGCCTGTATTAGGACGTAATTCAACTGAAAAGTATTAAAATATAATTTTAGTTAGGTTACTTATTTAAATAAAAAGGGTGGATTTTTGAGACGGGACAGTAAGGGCAGGTACCTTAACCGTTCTAGTTATAGGAAAGCGTTCCTAGGAGACCATCCATTACTTTTTAACATATTCAGCAAGAAAATGGTAATTTTACACAAAAACTTTTTTTTGATGCCAATCGATTCTGTTTCTTATAAGGATCAAAAGTCTCTACCGGACTGACTGAGGTTTGAGTACTAGAAATGTCAGAAATCGCGAAAAACTTTTTTCATACATTTCGGTACGAGAGTCAAACTTCTTTATTAACGAGCCAAACTTTTTGTTTTGGGTGGATCCGCTGTAAAGAATACTGGCTGGAAAAATGTAGACAAAAACAAGTTATAACCAAGTTATAAGTTATAGTTATATTATTATATTACCAAGTTGTTAACAAGTTATAAGTTATAGTTATATTATCTGACGCAGCGCATCAGCATTGCCGGGGCAATGCAGCCAGCGTCTTGGGGACGCTTCCGACTGTTATTGATATGGATCAGCTGAGCTACCTGTAGATTTTTTGCAACAGTCTGCAGTTAGCTTAATTGTTTCAATTGTAAATACTAGTTCTAATTTGTTTTTATTATTGAATTGTAATTTTCTTTGTCAATAAAGAGTTATATTATAACCTTCAAACTTCGAATTCGATTCGAATATCTTTAGGTCATTTTTATGTTTGCGCTGTAGAAATTCTAGATTGTTAGTTGCAATTTATGAACTCCTTGTTAAATAATGTCTTAAAATCAAATAAAAATTATTTTATTTTATTTGTTTTTTTTCTAATTGTTGTAGAAGATTATCGATGCAACTATGATTAAGGTAGGCACTTTTGCTTGTGGGTACAGTTCCTATGCCGCGAGGCCGGCTTAACAAAAACTGTAATATTTATGTTATGTGCCCTGCATACGTGTAAACCCGGTCTTGCGACTTACCGTAGTTTCTATTCTCAAACTTCAGTTGGCCTCAAAGAGTCTTGATTACAGTAAGAAATAGGATTGTTGGGCAACAAAATATATTTCGAGTTGGTAAATCGTTTTTCTGTACAAAATGTATGGAAAAAGTTTTACGCGGTTTCGGGCATTCCTAGTAATCAAACCTCAGTCAAGAACTCAGTAGCGACTCTTGATCCTTATAAGAAGCTGGATCGTTTGGCTTCAAAAAAGTTTCCACCATTTTCTTGCTGACTGTACATTTTTTCAAAAATTTGTGAATGCAGTTCAAAATCTCTCAAAAAGTTATGGATGGTCTCGTAGGAACGTTTTCCTGTAACTAAAACGGTTAAGGTTCCTGCCCTTGCTGCCCCGTCTCAAAAACCCACTTGAAAATCCCAATTAACCCCAGAAGTGTCAAAATTGATCTCAGAAAGTGTTGTATTAACCCCCAAAAGCCACTCTTAACCCAAAATTGCCACTCACCTACAACGGGCTATGACACTCTTGGGCAAGTGGTCCCTGTGCGTGTTGTCAAACAAGTTGTACAACAAGGTATGTGTCTTCTCACTACTCCGACAGAACAGGTGGGTAGGTTAACAATTTTGGCTACAGACTTTACACTTGTATAATTCCTGTGTCGTAAAGTTTCCATTTAGATTTATTTCTACAAACTTTGTAATTCTGGAAACTTAAGAGCGTTTACGCCTTCCATGCGAAGTTTGGCTCAAAAACAGTACTTTTCAAACCCGTTAATAACATGAACCACTTATCTTACACTATATGTTAATTTATATTAATTTTAGGAAATTTTGTTTTCCAAATAGTTAGTTAAGAAAATATTTCAATTAATATAGTATGTACGCGTTCTATCAAGATAACTTGTTAGAGGTTTTCTAAATTTCCCTTATAGCCTCAGTTTCGAAGATCAAAATATTATGAAAATACTGATATATCTAATGAACAAACAATAATAATCAATCAATAAGATCCTTGGAAAAATAGTTAGTTAAAAAGATGTTTGGTTTTGGTATCTAACTACGAGACATTAAAATTCAAAAAATGTGAATTATTACGAATTTTAAATGATTTTTTCACCGATATACCTTATTTAATTTAATATAACATTTTTGCTCCCTTTGGGGTCGAGACCCTAGGTCCGTGGGGTACCGAGGCTCTCCGGGTTTTTAAAAAGTTATCTGAGCGTCTGGTCGACGCGACGCGTGACCCGAGAGCTGGCGGATATCTGGCGCAGCGCATCAGCATTGCCATACAGCGGGGCAATGCAGCCAGCGTCTTGGGGACGCTTCCGACTGGTATTGATATGGATCAGTTGAGCTACCTGTAGAGATAACAATCTGCAGTTAGCTTAATTGTTTCAATTGTAAATACTAGTTCTAATTTGTTTTTATTATTGAATTGTAATTTTCTTTGTCAATAAAGAGATTAAAAAAAAAATATAACAATAGCTTACCAATAAAGAAGAGCATCTTCTTTAAAATCAAACATTTAAAATTGTAATTAATTTGTTGTTATTATATTTCTGTAAATATTTTAAAACTACTTTAAAACGCTGCGCGCAAATCATTTCAAGTCAGTCCCATACACATCGCGCGCTAGGCGTAAACGCTCTTTACAAAGTAGGTTAATTAAAATAGGTAAGTACTTCTTCTAGTTATAGGCTAAGTAGGTGAATTTATATAAATCCTTTCGTCTGTGTTCGACTTAGAAAGTAATTTTTTGCATTTACTATAACGTGCCTACGTGTAGGTATTAATAGATACTTAATTAATAAGTTGATATAAGATTATTTCTATAGAATTTACACTAGGATAATTCCTGTGTCGTAAAGTTTAATTTGTTTTAATTTGGACCACTATCTAATGGGAATAATATAGGTCGTGTATAAAGCTTTGAACGTAGATTAATAAATGGGTGTACTAGGTTGATTAATTTGGTCATAATTAGAGGTAGATAGTTTGGCAAGTTACAGTTAGTTGAGTTAGTTAGTGGTTTAGTAAAAGTTAGGTTATAGGAACTCACATCTACGGTTAGCTTTGTGGTTGTTTCATGTTACGGTTTCGGTCAGAAAGTAACAGCTGCAATGATGAGTGTGTAGGTAGGTATACATATAGTGCTGCCCTACTGCCATTTTCCGTAAAAATTAAGGAAGTAGGTACATTTATTTTTCCAGTGAATAATACAAAGTAATATAAATACTTAACTTAATTATTAATTATTTATCGGGTATTTATCGCGTACCTTTTGTTATTATTTTCCCTACGTTTCTATCGCTTCACATTATTAATTATTCCCCGAAAAAGGGACAGATATAACGAAATCATTCATACGCCAATAGTAAGAACTCCTATTTGTGGTGAGTTGGCGACCAATTTAATAAACTCTACAAGCAAATCAATCTGGACCACTTCTGTTCCAGCGTTAACTCCGTGAGAAGGCGGTTGAGCTCTGACTTTTTCTCACCATCCGGCGAGGATGATGAGGATGACTCGATCTTGGCATGCGAGTAATGTTGTGCGGATTGTCTATTGTTATTGATCAATATTTTTATTGCTAATAGGTAATATTATAATTAGTTTTTTGTTCTCTCATTTATTAAGTTTTTTCTTCTATGTAAGTTGATTGTAATCTTGTAGGTGATCTGCTTACTTTGCTTGTTCTTCTCACATTTTATGTATCTACTATTCTTCTTACTCGTGAAAACCTTTTAATAACCCTCTGTTTCTATTTCATTAATTCAAAATTTTTGTATGTGCTGCTGGTTTTCCATTAATGAATAAATTACGTTAACAAATCGCGAATGTTGAAAGATAAAAATTTATTAACTTTTAAATAACTTAATTTCTGCTCTTCTGGTACTACGTGGTATGGTTTCGTCCTAGCCTACCCCCAGAGGTAAGCCTGGTGTTGGGTGGTCCGCAGTATGTTCTTTCTAACATGAGTGGTCTTTTACGAATGGTCGTGATGGACCTCCCATGTTAATTCCAGTCCATTTTCTGAGTACAAAAATATTGTAGGTTACAAACAGCCGATTTTTTTATATTTTAATGTCTCTTCTTAGGTGCCTTTGGCAATGCCAGCCGCCACAGCACCAAATCTGTATGAAGAGTTCGTTAAGAATAATTCAATGCTGGATCAAATCATGAAATGCCTTGAGGCTTATTTGGAGACGAAGCGTGTGGCCTTTCCAAGATTCTTCTTCTTGTCTAACGATGAACTGTTGGAAATTTTGGCTCAGGTAAAGAACTGAAACTCAGTTAATTAATATAAAAATAGGTACATAGGTTTCTACGTATTGTATTGTATTTTTTACACCTAAAGCTCAGTACCTAGGTAATCTGGTGACTTAAATGGCGCAGCGAGCAAAGGTTGCGGGTTCGTTTCACGCCGCAAAGCAATGTTTGTATGATCTGCATGTACCTATTTGTTCCGGGTCTCGTTGAATGGTATATTTATTACTAGCTGTTGCCGGTGACTTCGACCGCCAGTGGTTCGGTTTGACTATACCTACCCACTTAATCGAATTTTGTGAGTGCAGTTTGAAAAACCTACATTGCAATATTTCGGAAATTATTTTGGAAATACCTTTGTTTGCCACCGTTTGGTTCCGATTGGATCATTAATCCGTCATCTTGTTTTGTCCCCTAGAGGAACGTTTGGCGACGGCACGGTAATGATATCGACGGGGTGACTTTTGTCACTCTATATGTGCCAGGAATACTGTTGACCTTACTTTAGTAACTATAATACTTCATTGCTTTTGACACGATTCTTGCCCAACCGTCATCATACGGGTTCAGAGTAAAATGATGGTTGATAAAGTTAATAGTTATAATAATCTTTAATTTCAATCACGCATCTCGGTCCAGTGGAGGGACCAATGGGAAGCCTTTTCCCGACAGTTGGCCACACACGAAGTTTTCTTTATATGAATAATAATTTGACCAGACGGAACAGAGGGCGTTTTTTTACGTGGCTAATTTAAGGTGGCATAGACCGTGCTTAATTGGACATGACATCCCATTCACATCCTCCGAGTTCTTCCCCGCTGAAAGATACGCGCCGTCTATTAGTTCTAAGGTAAATAGGGGTTTCTCTTTTTTGGAAAACGCCTCATTTATTGTAATTTTATTCAGACACGAAACCCACACGCTGTCCAACCACATCTGCGAAAATGCTTCGATGCGATCGCGAAGTTGGAATTTGGCGTGAAATTTCCCGAGAGTGAGATGGAGATCACAGAAGAGGGCGCGTTAGTGGAGCGAGAGATGTCCTTTCAGACTAGGGATATGCTGCAGGCGAAACTAGCAAAAACTGCGAAACCCGAGGATCTTACCACTGACATAGTTGCTATGCTGTCGCCTGAAGGGGAAAGGGTCAATTTAGGCAAGGTACGAATAAAGAATCATTTGCCTAGGCACCTACTCGATGTTTTTACCATCAGAAAATAGGTAGTAAGCGTAAACGAAAATAAAACACGATTCGCCAAGTGCTAGTGTGACTCGCATGCCAAGGGTTCAGGCTTTTCTTAATTAAACAAATCCCTAAAACAAAATCTTATAACCTGGAGATGACCTCGTCTATGCTGCTCATGCTCTCGGTGTCAACACCTGTAGTTCCTACATGCTGGAAGCATAATGAAAATCGTAGATATCTAGAAGTTTAACAACTTCAACTAAGAACAGAACCAGCGGTTGTCTTAGCGTTAGGCTCTTGCATTTTGTAAGTAGTAGTTATAGACTAAACCGCGAAAGTGAAGTGAAGTGTCTAAAAGATAATATTGTGTTCAAGAGCCGCGGGTGATCTACCATCCAATACACTAAACTTAAGTGTTCTTGTAGTTCAACAAACAAGTTGGTTCAGTTCTTCTATAAACTAATTTCTGCCCGCGGCTGAGTAAGAAGTAAGAAGAATGCCCTTATACCGTCTATCTTCTTACTTTAAATAATCCGTTTGAAAAGAAGCAGACAAAAAGAGTTACTTTCTTTTTTGAATGGCATTTATGTATTTATTGATAATATTTTCGTCTATAGGGACTCAAAGCTCGAGGTAATGTTGAAGACTGGCTTGGTAAAGTAGAGGAGGCTATGTTTGCATCTGTCAAACGGTGCATGAAAAACTCACTCAAAGACTTCATGGCGCGACTAAGAGTGGAATGGGTGGAGCTGCATCCTAATCAAGTGAGTTATAGAATTTTTTTCGTGTGCTCGTGTAATCCTTTCTGTAGATACATATGACCCATTTTTGCGTTAAAAGTAAACGGTGTGAATTGGCATTCCTAAGGTGAGCATTTACTTGTAACAGAACATCGAGAATTCGCTGTTTTTAAATGTAAACGAACCCACTTTGAACAAACCGCTCGATGTTATGTTACATCATGATATAAATTTTGATTACAAACCAACGACCGTTTTGGATTTTATCGAGGAAAACCACGAGTGGCGGGTAACAAGGGACGGCGGGGAGTGAGGTGCGTGGGCCGAGGGACAATGTATGCAATGTATAAATGTTACAGAAGGCCTATATGAAAAAAAATTGCGCGTCTATACCCGGTGCCGGTGGTGGCGAAAGACTTTATAGCCAAGCCACTTCCAATTCAAACAATTCCATCAATTTAAACAGAAATAAAACTTCCTTAGTTATAAGCAAAACAATTTACGAATTAACGGTAAAGACAATTTTTTAACAAAGAAAGTTACAACTAGATCTATGTATATATATTTATAAAAAACAAATTGGAACTAGTATGTACAATAAGGTATTTAACACGGAATGAGTAAACATCTAAAAATATATTATTGAGATAGATTAGGCAAATCGGAAAATGTTAGTTGTTCATAAAATAACAAAACAAATTTTAAAAAGCAATTCAAAGTTATCAGTTTTTTAAAACCATGCCGCCATGTTATTACGTCATACGGCTGCGTAAACCAAAAAGTGTCCTATATAGCATCGGAAAATATCGCAGCTGTTCGCAAAAATGTTTGGTGTTCATCATTTTATGCTTCTCATTTTTGAACTCAAATTTGCACCACACTCTGCGCGTGTATGCGTGTGTACGCTGTGAGCTGCGTGTGGTGTTTAGTGGTGAAAGTATGGGATTGAGAATGTCGTCACTCTCATTTCCATTCTATAGGTATGCAGGTTATACCTTGTTGTCACCTTGTTAATTCCTGTTATAAGTATCAGTTTTTGGTTTTATTGCCGTCTATCGAGCTAATTGGAACTATTTTTTTAATGAAAATCGTACACTCCTCAATAATATCGGAACCTCAGCAACCTCGTACTTAAGATTAGTTAGCGTATTCATACAACGATATTTTTTCAGGTTATTCTAACGGTTTCACAAATAATGTGGGCCAAAGAGGTCCATAGCGTTTTCGACTTAGAAATACCACTTCGAATAGACACAGCCTTACTGGAATTCGAAAAAAAAGGCATAGCAGACCTGAATGATTTAGCTGCATTGACAAGGAAAAATCTGACGTCGCTATTCAGAAAAGTACTCTGTGCACTTATAACTATTGACGTTCACGCGAGGGATACTATTTCGCATATGGTGGAGAAACATGTTCAGAAAGCGTAAGCTGTTTTACCTGTTTTACTAGCTACCTTATCTGTTTTGTTGCGCCACCCACCTCGGGTGTTTTTACATTATCGGTAGATAACCTATGTATAATCTATGCATAATCTAGCCCTAACATAATGTATGTTTATATGTTTGTAGCCGTTTTTATGTTTCCATGAGGTATCGATTAATTTGTCTCGCGACCCGTGCTTTTCCATTCCCCCAGGATGCCCCCTATGCCGTGTTGCGAGCGAACCTGGTGGTTCTAAGGTCAATTTCGTCTGACGTCAGATGAAATTGAGGTCTAACGAGATTGCGGGGTCCATGTGTGGGTAGAAAATCTAAAACCACGGATTACGTAAAAGTCATAAACAAACGTTCACCGATTGTCTCTTAATATTTTCTTTTGATACTTAGGTAGTCGGGGTCCTTGGGTTATTAATTCATTATTTAAACACGAGTGGACCTTTTTAAGTCGCTTGTAAATAGTATACAACGTTTCCAAACTACATAGCTGCGGTAGAGACTGTAAAATACAAAAAGTATTCAAAACCGAAAGATATTTTGATTATACCTCCACTCGCAAAGCAAACCGCCTTTAAACGTTTTGCAGTTATTCACTTTGTAAAATTACAGCATACTACTTTTACTTAAATGAAATTGCAAACTATGGTAGAAGTTATGATGTGATTTACGCATTTATTTGAAAAAAGGAAAACTTTTATAGAATTTTAAACGTACTCGAAACAAAGATTGAATAAAAATCGAAATCCTTGACACATGTACGACACACAAATCGAATGAACTTTTTTTGGCAATATGCTTTCAGAACTGACTTCGAGTGGTTGAAAATGATTCGCTACTACTGGGAAGAAGATATAGACAACTGTGTAGCTAAAATGTCTAGTGCATTGTATGTTTACGGACACGAATATTTGGGAGCTGCAGGTAAGTTTATAAATAAATAACCATCCCCAAACTAAGCAGAGTTTGTGTTATGGGTACTTACTTGATAACTGATAGTTCATTACATTACATAGATAATATTTTTGTTTTTTTTTTTTAATTTTACTTTACTTTTATAAGTACAGAAAAATTAAAAAAAAATTACACCTAGAACACCAGGAACAAATATCCCGCAACTTGCCCGCTAGGCCACAGATGTATACCTGTAGTAGTTATAATAGCTGTTACATATTTTCAAATCCAATTCATACTAATATTACATGGAAAGTTTGTAAGTTTGTGAAATAACTAATTCCGTTTTTTAAAACAATATGTATTTATTAACCAACAAGGGGATATATATACCATTAGATTCATTGATAATAAATAAAAATGTTGAGCGTAATTGAGGAACTTTTGACTCCGGAGGACGTCACATCGGACGCTTGCATCGTTACCAATACCTCAGAATTGATTTGACAGATTAGATGCTCCATTCCACTCTGATCCACTTTGCAGATCCACTAATGGATCAGTTTTCACTTCGTTATCCACTCTGATCCATAGCCAGGGTGGATCAGTTTCCACTGCTTGAATCTATTCCACTCTGATTATATTTTCACAATTACACAATAAACTAGTTTTTTCAGTAATTTAATAAAAATAGGTAAAAAATAAACAAATAAAAATTCTATGCATATTTCTTATCGCTGCTTATAAAGAGGAGCCATAAAAAAATCAATGAATTACTCAGAAAATCGACGAAAGTTAAAATTTTGTCAAAAATTGGTTAAAGAATAAATTAAGAGACGTAAAAGATAAATCAATAAAAACAAATATAATTCATATTGTTTTTTTGCTTTCTCCTTCTGAAATGGTCAGACGCGGTATACAAATTCATATTTCAACACAAAACAAATGAGACCAGAGAGTGTGTTGCCTCTTCAAGCCAAAACTACTGAATATACAGGGCTGAAATTTTGCATAAATATAGTTTTAGACCTTGATTAAAATTATAGGGTTTTTTATCCCGAAAAAAACGCGTGTGAAGCTGCAGTCAGAAGCCAGTCACACTAGTTTGGATGTATGTATGGATGGATTGATGGATGTTTGTTACTTTTTCATCCCGAACCTACTGAATATATTGAGCTGAAACTTGCATATGTGTAGCTCTAAACCTGAAATCAAACATTGATTTTTTTTATGTCATAGTACGGTTTAAAATAAATAAACGCGTGCGAAGAGGCGGGCAGAAACTAGTTAAACATTAATTGCATAAAAATCATACTGACAGGTGTTTTGGTGATAACGCCGTTAACCGATCGTTGTTACCTCTGCCTAATGGGAGCTCTACAGTTGGACCTCGGAGGCGCCCCGGCTGGCCCAGCCGGGACTGGCAAGACCGAAACCACAAAGGACTTGGCTAAATCACTCGCTATACAGTGCGTTGTGTTCAACTGCTCAGAAGGTACTCGTGCCAATTTGGCTTACTGAATAAAAATCTGTCAAAAAACGTATCTAAGATCCGTATTATACATAAGCAGTCATTAAGTAATCCCTTCTCAAGCGTAGAATCTCTACTCACGTACCTAGGTCTTTATTATAGAACGTAATTAAGACGTCATTCTGGATGCACTTGCAAAATCTCTGCTTGAGTAAATAAGGTCTTGTCTATGGTCTGCTTTGAAATAACCACCAAACGTACATTTACCTACTTTAAAAATCTTACTTTCTCTATTGACGTTTTTTTGTTACATCGTATATTGGTATTTTGTGCAAATCGAAACGCAAGAAACAAAATAAAACAAGAAATGGGAAATGGTAAATTTTTCGACTTTTTAAAATATTTTAAAAAGTACGAACCCTTAAAAAAATTCAGAATACTGTTTTGAAATGTACAAACCCTTCATTTGATACCTGACTTGACGTTGTAGGTCTCTTTTAAAATTTCGACATAACAATTAGTACTAAATATTTTATTTTTTTTCTTTAATTTTGTACAGGCGCTTAAACGTATTATTATTTTAAATTTAATGTTAATAGCGCGGTAGTTGCTGAGATATAAAAGAGCGAAAAAAGAACAGACAGAGCGAGACCATATGGGAGGGGTTTAGAGATCGACTTCGAAACCATAAAAAATAAAACAGCGCGAAAATGATAACAAAACTTTTTGTAGTTTTCCCACGTCCCTACCCTTTGTAGGTCAACCTACGTTTCAGCTGGTCAACTGATGCCTGAATCAGTCAATATTAGGGTTACTACTGGCCGGAAATTTACTAGATTTTTATGTTAAATTTCAGTTTTATGGCGTTTTCACTGTTTGACTGTAGGTTACTATGTATGAAAAGTAAAATATTTTTTGGCATTTAAGTAGAAGAAAGGTCCATTTCATATCTAGTTAGGTTAGAGCTCTGCCAAAGAGATACTGTAAACAAACAAGATCCGTCAAGTGCGAGTGTGGCGCGCCGAGAGTTTCGAACGGTTGTCAAGTATACCAATATAGGTACTGGTTAGAGACTTTGCTATTTGATGAATACCAAAAAATTAAAGGTACCTACATTTCAGATGCATCGGTTTGCAAACTTCGGAGTACAGAGCGTAACAGTAAAATTAACGAGCTTTTTCAAAATATTTCAATAAGTATGTAACCTACAGAAATTAACTCAATTAATTAATTTTCATTTATTTTTCTTTTTATCTGTACAGGCGCATGAAATGTATTATTATTTTAAGTTTCATATTATATGCTGCTGTAGTTGCTGAGATATTAAAAGGACGGAAAAAAGGACAGAAAAAGCGATGCCATAAGGGTTTCGAAACCGATCTCCAATCTTCGAAACCCTAAAAAAGTCAACATCGAAGCGGAAAAGTCGGATATTGCGTCCTTTTGCTTTTATTGAAAACAAAATTATTTAAAATCGTTCATTTGTGACACAATAAAATGTTTACAATAAAATAATGAGTCCGCAGGATCCCGAACTAGCCTAAGCTGTATTACAGGACCCAAGCCTTCACCTTATAAATAACAATATTGTGTTTTATTAGACAATTTAAAAATTAAATGGTTTCGTTGATTTTCAATATTCGTATTATTTTATTCTTCGTATTGTAATATTTATCTACAATCAATCTCAAATCTTCATCATAATTTATAGGTAATGACGGTCAGAAATTGTAGAAATCTCTGACCAAGCGTGGTGCTTACCTTACGGCACTAGAGTAATCAGAGTTCAACGAGTCACCATCACCAAGCAGAGATTTGACAGTTTAAAATCGTTGTATTTAAGCAATTTCTCAAGTAATGCTAGGTAACCGTTCAATAATACGTATAAACAGTTACTTGAAGGCGTGGACGCAGGAAATCACGCTATTGAAGGCTACTTAATAATAATAATACTTCAATTATACACATTTATTTGCTTTATGAGTGTGTAGTATGAATGTGTCTGTGTGCTAGTTAGTTCTTCTGAGGCACCAGTCTCATGAGAGTCTAGGCAACCGGAGACCTGATGATACTGTCAAATGTTATTTGACAGTATCATCATAACACAAACAACGACAAAAATTATTTCTCAGAACTGGATTACAAAATGATGGGCAGATTTTTCTCCGGACTCGCTACGTCTGGCGCCTGGTGTTGCTTCGACGAATTCAACCGTATCGACATTGAAGTATTGTCTGTAATAGCACAGCAGCTCATTACCATTAGAAATGCTAAAGTCGCAAGGCAATCTAGGTAAGCTGAAAGTTTTTCGATTTTCTTTTTGAGTTCTCCAAAAAACCCACGCGCTTCACAATAATATAACACAATGCTTATGTACTTCTCTCGTATGGGTACCGTGCAGTAAAGACGTGTTCAAAAATATTTTTAACATAAATTCAAATAGATATCAGTGCTATCTCTTAGAGGATAAGTTCATAGAGTTATTTTTTGGACTTAAATTTAAAATATCAATAATAATTAGGTTAGTTTATTTGTTAAATCCATGTTTTTGTTTGGTAGAGCAGAATATCCTGGCACAAGTATAGATATATATAAAGGATGGCTCACCTGTTTAGCATGTAGAGTAACATAAATATTATTTTATACAAATAAATAATTTATATTTTAAATATTTTATCAAAAAGCTTTTATCTACGCTCAGACTTAAGACCCAGTGAACTTTAGGCATTAGTTTTGGTGCGACAGTGCGTTTTGTAAGTAAACGTTGAAGCGAGTGCGATTCAAGCGAGATTATCACCATATAAATTATTTAAAAAGTGTAACGACATCAAATGTATCATGTGTACCTACGGTGGAAAAAATAAATAAAATAAAAAAGCAAAACTGCAACTAAACAAAACGTTTCATGAGTGCAACGCAACTACCCTCTAGAAGTGGCCTAGGTATGAAGCGCAGTGATTCACAACCTGATCTCGCGACCAAAAGCTTGCTCTCGGAAGCTGATCGAATTCCACTTCGCAACAAACGCAAGCAGGCAAGCGATTTTAGTGGAATTATCTGAAATGAGTACACATATGTCCTAGATGATGATGACGATGACTGTACTCAACAGTAACCAAAAATAATGTATGGATAATAACTCCAAGGACATAACTTACTCGTATATCAAAGAAAATATAACTTGGAAGAGATTGAAGTGGTAAAAATTATCTGATGGTCCAGAGCCTGTAAAAACCATTTGCTTCGGGAAGTTTAGTCCTAAGAAGTCTCGAACCGTTAAGGTCTAATTTAAGACACAGGATGCAGCTAAATCATTTCTACGTAAGCGTGATCACGTAAAAAATTACACCATCAAGATTTTCTCCGATGAAATTCTTTAACAACATAATTGCTAAAAACTTTCAAGAGAAAAATTAAAACGACGCATGGCCAGTGGTTAAAACAACGTTGCTATAAAATAAGTAAAAAAAAACAATATGGACGTTAAACAAAATGCATACCTACCTGACATCGATACATACCTAGATTGTTATAGCGTTTAATATATTGTTACCTACTATGTTTTAAACTTACGTATAATTTTTTTTAGATATGGTAACATTTATTGTTATTAAAACCTGTAAAACACCAAAGTGTATACAGGACGATGCCTTTGCCACTTCTAGAAACGCTCAATCCTTGTAACTTGCCAGCCAATGTTCGTAGACTTTTTTTACAACTTTGGTGTGAAGTCAGTGAAGTTTAAGTGAACTACCGGTATTTTATAATTTTTATTAATATTTTCTTTGTTTATTGTACGATAAGCCCAACAAAATTATTTACATGTTATTTGAAGATTTCTCTTTAAGTGAATGCTAATTCTTAAGAGAAATAAGTGATAAAACATGAAACCTGAAAACCTGATTTGTAATATTATGGATGTGAAAGAAACTCGGTCTCTATGTATGTCTTCTTCGAATGAATTCGAATGAAATTCGGAGATTCGCTTATCTTCCATTTTGTCCTGGAATGCGCGTGAGAATCCGTGGGCAGAAGCTATTACAAGAAAATATTAATATTTTTGTTTGGATCTTATCAATCAGACAAGGTTTTACGCGCAAATGTTATTAAATAATGTGCATCATCCTAATATATCGCAACATATTTCCGCAAAGTAACGCCTGAATCTATTATTATCTGAAGCTACACTTGCGAGCTATAAACTGGAATCACTTCATCGCTGGTTTCTGCAGACCATATTTTACAGTTTCCATGGAATAAACTGCAGATTGGTGTATACCATTTGAAAAGAAATTTTGTTAGCTTTCGAATGGTATAAAATTTATTTAAATTTAATTAAGTTTCCTACCTTCATTTAGTGAATTGTTACAATAGGTGGTTGTGGATATTTAAATTAATAAGAAGTTATATGAAAATATCAAATTTTTATTTAAAATCTTTGTTATTTCCCGCTTAATATTTTGTATTGCCCCCCCTGGCCTTAATGACTGCTTGTAAACGGTTTTTCATTGACCTAATGAGTTTCCTGATGGAATCCTGTGGAATTTCCTGCCACTCTTCGATAAGAGCAGTTATTAGGTTTTCTATTGACGCCGGAGCTGGAGATCTTCCTCGTACCCGCCTTTTCAGCTCGTCCCACAGGTGTTCGATAGGGTTCATGTCAGGGCTGACGGCTGGCCAGTCTATTGTGGGAATCCCGACTTCTTCCAGGTACTGTCTAGTCGCACGAGCGGTGTGGCAGCGGGCATTGTCGTGCATTAGCAGGAAATTTTCGCCAATAAACCCGGCGTAAGGGAGTACATGGCTCAGCAGAATGTCGTTGATATACCTTTCTGCGGTTAGTCCTCCTCCCCGACCTCCACCGGGTACGAATACCAGCTCAGTTTTAGCTTCAATTGAAATCCCCGCCCACATCATACAAGACCCACCCCCATATGCCACTGTTTCCGCTATATAGCATTGTGCGTATCGCTCTCCGGTCTCCTGTAGACTCTCCGTCGACGGTCGCTACCATGCAGGCACATCCTAGTCTCGTCCGCGAACAAAACTCGGCTCCATTGCTGTATATCCCAATCTAAGTGATCACGAGCAAACTGAAGTCGGGCTTGTCGGTGGGCTGTAGACAATTTGGGTCCCGTTGCTGGCCTTTTTGGGGTCAAGTTAGCTTCTTTGAGTCTTCGCCTCACTGTCCACTCGCTGACAGTTCTCCCTCGAACTTCTCCGAGCTCCCGCTGGACGTCAACGCCGGTTAGATGTCGATTTCGGAGAGAAGTGCTGACAATAAATCTGTCATCTCTCGCCGAAGTGCATCGCTGTCGTCCAGATCCTGGTCTTCGGACTAAGTTTCCAGTCTCTCTAAACCTCTCGTATACTTTGGAGACACAGGACTGGCTCAGATGAAGCTGTCGAGCGATAGTACGCTGAGAGAACCCTTGCTAGATTAGGGTGACGTTTGAGCGGCTTCTATTGGTGTGGTTTCCATTTTCTTGTAATTCCAGTATTTTGAGTGACGTGATATATTGGACTGATGACAAAATTGCATAAATTCCCAGTTTTTATAGGGATTCAGAAGTTTGAAAAAATTGATGTTTCGTTCCAAAAATTTATGTCTTTTGTTTTCACGTTCCATGACATATGATGAACATTTTTTTCGCTATGATATCGAAAGAGTTTGAAAGCTAATAAAATTATCTTTAAAATAATATACCACAACCTACAGTTTATTGCATGGAAACTGTAAAATATGGTCTGCAAAAACCAGCGATGAAGTGATTCCAGTTTATAGCTCGCAAGTGTAGTTATTTCAATAAAACATTTCACGCTAACCTTCGAACACTCAAACGCAACTGAGATTTGAGCACGTCTCAAGTCGCGATTTTTGACAGTTTTCAATGTAAATCTGTCAAAAATTCCTGACTTGACACTGAGTTGCGTTTGTGTATTCGGGCGTTGGAATAGCTTGAAGACATTTAACTATCCGTAGTCCAGCGTTTATTGTTAGAGGCATTTTTGATTGCTAGTATTATAAATACTTGTGGCTTTCATATAAACTTTAGGCCCCTGGCATTAATTTTATTTTATTTATTTATTTCCAAATAGAAGATTACAATTCAATAATAAAAATAAATTAGAACTAGTATTTACAATTGAAACAATTAACCTAACTGCAGACTGTTGCAAACAATCTACAGGTAGCTCAACTGATCCATATCAATACCAGTCGAAAGCGTCCCCAAGACGCTGGCTGCATTGCCCCGCTGTATGGCAATGCTGATGCGCTCCGCCAGATATTCGCCAGCTCTTGGGTCACGCGTCGCGTTGACCAGACGAAAATTTCAAAAATTTCCAAATTAAAGTACATTTCTATAAAAAGTTTCTGCCAAACTGTACAACAGTTTGTCGGCAGTAGCTCTCGTGGACACAATAAAGTCTTAAACTTTAAATGCACCTAACTACTTAAACTAATTACTAATCACATGTCCTACCTTCATTGATACTTATGTATATACATACCTACGTAAGAAATTTCCATACTAATACTACAAATGCAAAATACAAAATAAAGTAAAATAAAGTATATTTGCTACTAATATTGTAGATATAGCTTTCAAATACGCATTGTTTGTGTTTCATCTTTAGCTAAGAAATATTACTACCGTTACCGAGTTCGCTTTTCCTGCTTCATTTATCGCGGTTTATAACTTCGGCCCGGAAAGTCTTGGCCCGTATTATGTAAGCTTGCTAAGTGTTCTAACTATGCTTGAGTAACGTTAGCGTGATTAACATTACTCAAGCATAGATCGATGACTGAGTAAGCTTTCATAATACAAGCCTTAGAATTTTATGGAGACACATACCTACACAAATTATGCTTTTCAGGTTCATGTTTGAAGGCAGAGAAATAAAGTTAGTGCGGTCTTGCGCTGCGTTTATTACTATGAATCCCGGGTACGCCGGGAGAACTGAATTGCCTGACAACTTAAAAGCTCTGTTTCGACCTATTTCTATGATGGTGCCGGATTATGGTAAGCTAAGGTGTTAAGAAGTTGTTTTATTAAACGATGAACTTATATTACTTGTAGTGGAAAAATATGGAAGTGAAGACAAAACCGAATGGCGGTGATTCTGGACCCCGAGGAGGCCAAATTCTGTTCAACTATTTCTTAAAAAAGTTTTAATATATTGCATTATCGGTGGGTCCAGAATCATCACATTTTGGGATGGGACAGCCATTACGTGGCACACAGTGGTGACAGGGCTAGCTCAAAATAAAATATATATATTTTTTTAATTTAAATTAACTTAGTACTAAAAGGGCAACAAAGAGTAAATATTCTTATATTTTTATCTTTATTTTTCAAACAAAGAATGTGCTGACAACAAACAAAATGATAAAATCCAATAGACCCTTTAAATATTTATTATAAAAGCGATGCATACTTTAAAATTACTTATGCTAACTAGGGCTTTAAATTGTGGCCTACTTTTAACAGTAAAAAAAAAATCTGTCTTCGTATGATTTTATTGTAGATTATTTCAAATATTTTTGTAACCACTATTCATATAATATATTATTAATATAATATAAAGAAAATTACAATTCAAAAATAAAAACAAATTAGAACTAGTATTTACAATTGAAATAATTAAGCTAACTGCAGACTGTTGCAAACAATCTACAGGGAGCTCAACTGATCCATATTAATACCAGTCGGAAGCGTCCCCAAGACGCTGGCTGCATTGCCCCGCTGTATGGCAATGCTGATACGCTGCGCCAGATATCCGCCAGCTCTCGGGTCACGCGTCGCGTCGACCAGACGCTCAGATAACTTTTTGAAAACCCGGAGAGCCTCGGTACCCTACGGACCGATATGATTTATATAATATTAATATTAAATAAATCAAGGATTTATTTCTATTATGAGATAACCATGTCCCTACTGGGAAAACGCCTCCCTAACCCGAAAAAACATAATTACTTATATAAAGTAAGTTTGGCTGTTTAAGAGGAGAGAGAGACCCTCGGGCTGAATATTGATGATGATTTACTTATTTGTGATGAGATACGAATTAATGCTTTATTTATTTGCTATGTACATATTTATTTCATTTCTAGCATTGATTGCGGAAGTCATTCTATATTCAGAAGGATTTGAATCTTCAAAAGGCTTAGCGAAGAAGATGGTGCAAATGTACAAACTTGCTAGCGAGCAGCTGTCAAAGCAAGATCATTACGACTTTGGCATGAGAGCGGTGAAGAGTGTGTTGGTAAATATCTCATCTATACTCACGCCCCACTTGAGATACAATGTTGTAAACACCCCATACTAGACCAATAAATAACTTTCATGTAGTTGCGTTTGTGACAGAATTTGTACTACCTGTCGATTTGAGCTCTCCCCATCAAATACGACGAGTTTCAAAAATAATTGGCATTGGCGGAAACTCGACGTATTCGGGATTGTTCTGTTGTGAATTGCATGCAAACATTAATTCTTCTAAAAGGTCTGAGTGTAGTTTTTAAACATAACGTAGTACTGAATAGTTATGTGTACGACTGACGACAAGATTGCTTGAAAAAAGTTTAGCTAATTACTTTTTACCTAAATAGTCATGCCGTAAGGCCTCTTACCATCGTCACGCAACAGACCATTCGGTTCGAGAATAGCTGGTACGTTAGCGGTGACAAAGGCCCCCCGGATGACGTCGTTAAGGCTGGCATGGCGAGATATCTGACCGGCGGCCCTAGTTCACGATAATCCGTGATAGCCAAGCTGTTCGACAGCAGTACCGCACTGGCATTGATAATTGTTTATTAGGTTATATTGATTACAAACTCTGGTAGGAGGAATTCGTAGGCCAAGATTTTATCTTGATCGGGGTGTGCTAAAAATATTGTGTATGGGTTGTCACAGTGTCAAGGCACAGGGATGGCGCCGCAGGAAGACACGCCTGCGCCATCGATATCGTATTTTATTTCACAGTTCACGCAGAACATGAACTCTCTCTTAGGCAAGGTTTTCTTAAATTTCTTACAGGCCTTCCATAATAGGTAGCATATTAGGTGCCTAATAATAGCTATGTTATGGAATATTATTTCAGAGGTGATAATTAAGAAACGCAGAAGTTATTAGTAGTCCGTAGTTAAAACTCAAGCACCCCAAGGCGTAAGGTTTTGGTAGGCAAAAGGCTTTTTAGGCCATTCAAAACGCAAAGGGGTGACGAGAGTTGAAAACGCCACACCACACCATAGATGACCAAATAGGTACCTAACTTAAGCGATGTTCCGCGAGCAAATGTCCAAGGTCACGTGGCCGGCGTAAAATTATAACACTATAAAACTTTTGTCTGATTATTTATCACTGAAACTAATTGGTTTGAAGAAAAATCGTATTTATGGTAGAGTTTACTAAAATAAGATTTCACGGGGTAAGCACTGAATTAAAAGTTTAAAGTATTTTTGGTTATTTACATATTCACAAGGAGCTCGCACAGCTGCTGGTCGTCCCGTGGTGCGGGAGGAGGCGTAATTGACTGTAACCAAAGATGACAGACTCTCAAAGATATGTACTATGTGCACAAGTGCTACGAAATTTGCTACGAAGCTACGCCGTAGCAGGATAATACGCTAGTGCTACGAGATTTGCTACGAAGCTACGCCGTAGCTCTCTCGCTATATTCATGCTAACATAATAAAATAATATTACACGCTAGGCTTGAGTTATGTTTTACGGGTGTTTATATGGCTGGCGGTCACTCTTTATTACCTCTAAGCATTAAGAAGGCTAAAGTGATTTTGAACAATAAAGTATCAAAATACTCATCTAGTTGGTCCCCTATAAGACCCTTAGGTACATTCCTATACGGAATAATAAGTATATTATGTTATTCCAGGTCCATAACTTTATGCGCGCATAAAGTTTTGGACCTGGAATAACATATAGGCTACTTTTTATTCCCAGATCTTTATGCGTGCATAAGTGGAATAGCAATCGAAATTTTAGATCGATCTATTCATTAATTTTGGCGCTGTCTTTGACCAAACATCAAATTCAAATTCAAATCATTTATTTACCACAAATTCGCAAGGAACACTTGGTCAAGTTAATTGCTACAAAATATAATACATCTTCAAACACAACAGCACCAACTTTCTATATCATAATATTACTAGGGTTAAGATAGTAAGATATTAAAACCGCAACAATAACGTATGGTTATAGGTAATGGCAGGTGCCTTAAAGCGAGCAAGTCCCGACCAGGCCGAGGAGATGACCTTAATGTGCGCACTGAACGACAGCAACTTGCCGAAGTTCTTGGCAGCTGATGCTATCCTGTTCGCTGGTATCTTGTCAGATCTCTTCCCGGGCGTTGAACTGCCTTTCAGAGATTACGGGGTAATGGAAGAGATTATAAGTAAGTGTTATATATCATCATTACCATTCTAGCCATAGATACATATATCACTGCATGTACTCGTAAAATAAAAAGCAACTTACTGATATTATACATATAAAATATATATTAGAGCAGTGGTAAGTAACAATTTTTTTGTATTTATGCGTTCTACGAGCGTGAAACACGGAAACTCTGGATTTCCCGCCACGCGCGAAACGTAGTACCTTAATGTTTTGTTCTAAATTCGAAAAAGGTTACTACGCGTAGTAATGCGTGGTTACCTTTTTATTAGTAAATAATAAAAGCTTTTTGTATTCCAACTAGTGACTTGATTGATACAATTGTTATGAATTACCAATGCTGTTCCTATGTGATTTCATAGATCTCAATATACTGTGAACATTTTCTTGACAGCGGAAGTTTTACTTGAGAAGAAGATGCAGGTCGAAGCCTGTCAAATGAAGAAAGTGATCCAGCTGCATGAAACTATGATTGTCAGATGGGGAGTTATGCTGGTCGGTCCCACTGGAGGAGGGAAGACTGTTGTCTTACATGTGAGTTTATTTCCATTCTCCATTCTGTAGTTTTGGCGGTGTCTTCCCACAAACATCTTCACAACGGTACAATCTTTCGCCTTCATAATATTAGTTGATTATGACCTCTATTATATTTAATATATTATAGGTGCTTGGCGGTACATACACAAGTCTCTATGAGAAAGGGATTCCAGGGCCTCAGAATCAGTTAGTGCATAAGTACATAATGAATCCAAAGAGTTTGACCATCGGAGAGTTGTACGGGGAGGTGAATCTGCAGACGCTGGAGTGGCACGACGGGATCCTGCCGCTCAGTTTGAGAACCGCTGTCCAAGTATGTAGCCATTGCCTCAACTACCGTTCTATTCGAAAGTTTGAATTATTTTAGGAAACCCAAGGTCATACACGGACTCCTTTCGATAGAATGGAACTTGAAATTTCATCGTCTTGGAAGTTCGTATTGTAGGCATTAATGTAATTTTGAGATCTATCCTATCGAATAGAACGGTTCAGCCCTATGCAATAAAATCGATACTTTTTGGGCTTTGTTACGGAACATTAGTGCCTAGGCTTCGATCAGGTATCCGCCGCCTAGCGCCTCCTCCGTAGATACCTAGAACCTAACACAAACGACCAGAGCAACCTAGTCTTTTAAAAACGGAAAAACACATAAAATAAAAATCAATAAACAAACAATTGCGTCTCTATTCATGAATTAAGAAGAAAGTGAAAATCGTAACATAGGCAAACAAAAAATAATTTCAACGCTGAAGAGTTACACATTATTGTGGTAAAAAATGCATTAAAATTTTACTGAAAATAGAAAATCTCGACCTTTTTCGTGTCTTGGACGTATGATTTTTGCTTGCTAGATATGCTTCCTGTCCGAGAGCTATAACGATACTAGTTGAAATCGTATACCAAGATGTCAAATGCAGGGATCTCTTTTGATACAGACGGTATCAGGGTGCGGATTGTGATTCTATTGGGGACCGGCGGATACCTTGATCGATGTATCTAGGTCACTAATTCTTCAATCTTACTCAATCATAATCTTATAGAGAACTGTAGTTATACTGTACCTACGCTAGATACAATTAAATTATTCTCAAATGGAACGTAATAAGTGCAAATTCAAATGCACTGATTCCCAAAGGATAGGCTTTTTAAGCTTTATGCTTTATGTTTGCTCAGTATAGGATAGTATATCTATGTATAAATAAATTTATACTTTTACTGATTATCATAACTTTCAAACTCATCTAGTGTGAGGAGCCAGACCACCAGTGGCTGATTTGCGACGGCCCCGTGGACGCCGTGTGGATCGAGAATATGAACACGGTCCTTGATGATAACAAGATGTTGTGCCTATCAAACTCCGAGAGAATTAAATTAACTCCATACGTCCATATGCTGTTTGAGGTGAGAGGCACCTTGACTTTAGAGTGCACTTGTATTTTCTTAGCAGACCTTAGCTTCGCATAGCAAAGCCGTATAATAGATCTCTTTAAATGGAATGATTCCATGATAAATTGTTTTCTTAAAACTCTTGGAATTGGTTTACCTGGCGCACTTCAGCATAGCTGCCAATCATCGTCATATTTCAGCCAATTTAGATATTAAACAATCGTCTCGAACTCTAGATTGTTTGCAACAGTCTGCAGTTAGCTTAACTGTTTCATTGTAAATACTAGTTGTAATTTGTTTTTATTACTTTATTGTAATTTTCTTTGAAGAAAATTACGGCATAACTAAACTAAACATGGTATCCGTTTTTTTTTCGTAGTGACGTTCGAAAAAAAACGGGTTTATACTATTTGCTAGGTTCTACAAGTAATTAAGATAGCACATAAGAAGGTTTGTGCACATTGTAAATCATTTGCTATGAATCTTTACTAAAATAAACTTTGAATCAATTGTGGTTTTGGAGTCTATCGACATAATATTGATTTATGTAAAAATTATCTTAATGTCAATAGACTCCAAAATGTCAATTGATTCGTAGATTGTTTTATAGAAAATGGCTTACAATGTGCGCAAAGCTTCTTATCTCTATCTAAATTACTTGTAGAATCTAGAAACTAGTAAAAACCGTTTTTTTACCTTAAGATAAATATGTAACCCAAGCTTTTAAATTCAGGTGGCAGACTTAGCCCAAGCCTCCCCCGCCACGGTATCACGCTGCGGCATGGTGTACATAGACCCTGATGAGATGGGTTACTTGCCATACGTTCGCTCGTGGATAGAGGATGGAGTGGAAAAGAATACTTTCACTCAGGAAAATGGAGATTTTATTTACGAATTGTTCCAAATGCTCAAAACTGGTATCCAACATGTTGATACTAAGTGCTTCGTGGGTATTGAACAGGTTAGTCACTGTTTTACTGATGGCCCTTTTAAACCCATACTCATACCTGCCTATTTATTTTCCGTAGGTGCACAAAGCACACTTTGATACGTTAATTTACAGTTCACAACAAAACCATCGTGGTTATATTGTGAACTGTAAATTAACTACAAATGAAACCTACTAAAGGAGTTAAGACGGGATAGGTATCTATTGCGGTTTTTTGTTTTGTGCCAAAATTTAGAAAAACTCGAAAAACCACGAATCATATTAAATTTACGGGATATTTAATTGGTGGTCTTTCGTGTAAAAGCGCTTTTAGTATTTTACTAATTAATAAAATCCTTAAACCGGCCTTCCACCGCGAGCGGAGAGGATCCATTCTAACTCGCAAGAGTCAAACTGCATACTTGTATTTCCGTCCACGAAAGTTATAGTTAAATCGAGCGGAAGGGACTTAGCGAGTAGAAAGCGTTAAAATTAACTCCGCACACTCAACTCTCATTTCCCGGTCATAAGGTACAGACTCGACCAAAACAGAGATGTTCTGTGATGTCCGAATCGGAGACGAGAAGAGACGTTTATCAAATAGGGTGTCTGCACTGAAGCTGTGTGGAGATGCGTACTGGCTAGACTGGAGCGGAGATGTGTGCTGGCTAAAGTCGAGGTGTGTGCTGGCTAAAGCGGCTGAGCTGCGTGCGGTGAGCGTCGGCTGTTTGTTAAGATGAATGCACAAGCGGCGCCGCTCACTGCACGCCGCTTACATCTCTTCTCGTCTCAGCTGCATGACGTCGCTAGACGGCGAGGCACAGCTCACATCTCCGCTTCGATCTTTCTTCGCATAAAAATATGATACAAATCCGCTCGGTGGTATCCACTGAACCGGAGCGGAGACGAAATGTGTGAATAACGACGTTCTATTAGTTGTTTAAAACACATCTCTTCCCCGCTCGTCTCGTCTCAGTTTTGGTAGAGTCCCTTTCGCGGTGGAAACCCGTAATTTTGATAAACTAAAATGTATCTACATTCCATTACATTGAATGTTTTATAAGGGTATATGCGATAAAGCATTATCTATCTTTTTAAATTCCAGGTAAATATCAGCAAAGTTAATGCCATTTGTAACTTGATGAGTGCTTTGCTATCGGAGCCAGGGGACCGATTCGCTGATAAGTCAGCGATAAAAACATATATTGCCCACTGCTTCATATTCTGTTACGTTTGGAATATTGGTGGGAACATATATGAAGCCAACAGGAATGGTTTTGAAGAGGTCGTCAAACGACAGTTTGAAGAGTATGAAGAGGCAGAATAGTAAGTTCCTTAAAAATATTTATTTGTCTAAAACATGTGTATAGATGATAACAAATAATAATATGAAACAACATGCTCTGTAATGGTGTGTAAGGGAGAGAGATGGCATGTAACATTTAGTAACTTCAATTTAAGTAATTGTTATTATACTATTGTTATCAAATATTTATTTGTTTCTTATTAATATGTATGTAATCTGGTTGGTAGTTATGGAAAAACTTGAGTACATACATAAGCTTGGTAGGTTCATTTATTTTTTCTTTACCAAACACCCAACAATAAATAATAACTACCCTGAACTTTCTACTAATGTTTATAGGTTCCTGTAAGTTGCGTAGGTAAATATTGTGATTGAAAATGTCATGCTGTCCCGCTTAGATCGTATTTGTCAAATCTAAAGCCGGGTTTCCACCGCGAAAGAGTAATAAGCGGGAAATGAGAGATGGGTGGAGCGTAGTTAATTTCAAATATTTCTGCTCGATCAGTCCTTTCCGCTCGACTATTTGTTGTTGGAAATACAAGTATGCAGTTTACTCTTGCGAGTTGAACGGACTCCTGAATGAGTCCGCTCCGCTCGCGGTGGAAAACCAGCTTAAGCGGAACAGCGTGACTTTTTCAATCTTACGACTAATACTGTATTTTATACAAAACTTATTTTTCCACCAGCTTTCCACACGGTTTTAACTTCTTCGATATGTTTATGGATACAAAATTCAGAAAGCTAAGAACGTGGGCAGACATAATACCTGAATTTATTTACGACTGCGACAGGCCGTTTTTTGAAACTTTGGTACCTACTATTGATACTGTGCGCTACGGTTATCTATTTGAAAAGCTTCTTAGTTATGGGAAACCTGTTATGTTTACTGGGAACACTGGTATGTATTGTTTGTCCTTGTACAGTTAGCGACAGATAGATCTAAGCGACCAGCGTTTGCAAAAAAATATAGATATGATCACTTAACTCTCATTTCTCTTAGTTAAAGAGGTCAATAGTGAAAACCGTTACTTTCTAGAAATAAAGTTGAATTGACAGAGCTTTAAGTGTCTAGTTATGGTCGTTAATCGGATAGCGTGTATAAAGTTGGACTATTGAAAGTTGTATAGTTTTGGCTAGTCTGAACGCTAAGATCTATATAGCTGACTGTACCTAAGCATTTAATTCTTTGTTCCTGTTATACTTTGTTCCTGTTATACAGCTAGATATTTAAAGTTCGGAACCATTCAAATTAAGATATTTTTCAATGCTTTTTTCAGTTTCTATTTTAAGGTAGAGTTGAGCATTATTTGTTTTTTACAATACCTCCTATTAAAAAAAAACACAGTTGAGTTATTAATTTTTATTTAATTTGTTTTATATAAGCTACATAGTTAGCCTATAAAACTTGATTACGATTTCGGAAGTTGGGATGTTTGGGGCACACATCCCTTCTGGGGCATCAATCCGGACTTTAAATTGTACACTTTTTGTTTCAGGCGTGGGTAAAACTTGTATAGCGGCTGCAATATTGAACTCTATGTCTAAGGGTGGCAAATTCATTCCAGTCATAATGAATTTTTCCGCGCAAACCAGTTCAACACGAACTCAGGTATTGTTTTGATCTCGCTGACTTTTATCTACCTTCCTCCGACATCCTAACATTACTCCAACATTAATAACACTCGTTCGATATTCTTTGTCCGCCATTATAATTAATCTCTGAAAGAAATAACTATAGCACGTCAATTATTCATATTCCTCGCTTGACACTAGCTAATGTCAAAACAAGTTTTTGTGTTGCCATGCATACCCAGACTAGTACTTGAAGCTGTTGATTGATTAAGAGAGTGATTTTATTAACGTTAACGACAAACTGTAATTCTTGCTAATTATGCCGGTAATTAAGTTTTAGGTAGATAATTATTTTTGCGCATATACAATACAATACAAATACGAAAATTCTTTATTGTACACAAAAAAGACAACATTAAAGAGATACATTATATAAGATAAGTACAATGGGCGGCCTTATCGCCTAGAAGCGATCTCTTCCAGGCAACCTTTGGATGGAAATAATTGTAAATTTAAGAAAGGCGAGGTCTGTACCAATTATAAATAAAATAAAACAATAAAATTTGTTTATTTCAGATAACATCATAATTTGTTAGTAGCAAAAATCTCTTAAATTAAATGTTAGTACTCTTAGTGTTACCTACAACAAAGTTAATAAAATTAAATATACAAGTTGAAATTAAATTTAATTATATAAAATTAAATTAAAAACAAATTACTTATTATAAAAATTAATCAAATTACTTAAAGGAAATCAAATACAATTAAATTAAAGCATAAAATTAATATTAATCAGAATAATGTATCACAAATAAATAAACGAATTGAACTGAATTGAATAATTGTTTAACAAATGAAATTGATTATGTACATATTTATTTATATAACTGTTCGCACAAAGTGCTGCCATATCGGCGAGGCAATTCTGCCGGCTACAGTTTGTAGGATGCTGTTGGGGCTATCCCGCACTCTGCGCATCAGGGATGCCGTCTTTTTCCGGAGGATGGCAGCAAACCCATCCGTCTCATACTCAGCAAACATCCCTGATGCACTGCAGAAACGAGGCAGTCCCAACATCAACCTAAACATATTATTATATTGCACACGCAGGGCCTCCAGCGGTCGTTTGGTGTAGCCTACCCATAGGTTCCCGGTGTAGAAGCTTTGACAGTACGCTTTAAACAGCGTTAGTTTTACTTCTTCTGTACACCGGGAAAACCTACGTATAAGCATATTACCTCTTACCGCTAGAGCCCTACGCTCTCTTTCTATGTCAGCATTGTCCCTAAGGTCGTCGGTAATAAAATGTCCGAGATATTTGAACGAAGTTACTTTTCTAATGCTCATGCCGTTTAGGGTTACTTCTGGAAATTATGATCTAAAATAAATATTAACATTACGTTATAAATACCTAATAACAATGGATAGATAAATATAATCAATAGGTATCTAATGAAATATATAAACGTATAAAAATATACTACTTAGATACATAATAAAAAAATAAATAGTAAGTAAAGTACCATTATTCACTTTTCTGATAGGAATAATTCTTTGACACGAGATTTGAAAACTGGCAAGGATAGTACTTTTCTAAAGGATTCGCATATTGTCAACTATTTTCTAAAAACCCATGCTACCTATGATAAATATCGATTTTAATGTCATGGGCATGGACAGAATTTTGAATTTCCCGCCTGGCCGTGACGTACACCTTAGTGATACACTTTTTGCTTATATCTACCTACATAAGCTTGGATATATTGGTAATAAAAAAAAATCAACTGATTTAAATTTGTTAACTTAAAACGAAATATAAATCAGTTTTTTTTCACTTTACCATTTATTTTTCGCCGAAAAGTGGTAACCCGCTATCTGTCACGTGTGGAAATTGATTATTTGTGCACACTGTGTCAATTCAGCAGTTTTAGCTACATATGAATGGACGCCATTGTTCATTCATTTTTATTTACAAAGTCCACATAACATGCGTCTAAAAACTTGGGTGTCTATACTCCGTCCACGCGATTACTTTCTTTTTGACACAAGCACGCCTCTTAATTTCCCTCATTGTTGACAGATGAGTGATTGAAGACTGAATGAAAGAAAGCAATATATCATAGACTCTGTTTCTATTTAAAAATAGTGATGTGAATCTGTTACCTCTAAAAATATCGGAACTAACAATAGTTATCAAGCCGACAGATTACGATACGAAGATTATTCTAGTTGATTTTTTATGAAAAAGTATTGAAAACAAATGAATGTGAAATGCTGCGGGCAGAAACAAGTAGCAAATAAAACAACAATACTACTATTTTAATCTATTGAATATTCAGATACAAAAAATTAAGTCATTTAGACGCCTGAGTATGAGCATGTCTGTAAAATAAGACAAAATGTTGAACAAACATAACAAAATCGATTACAACTTACTACATAAACATAATCGATTGTAACAAAAAATCTAATAGCACTAGGACATGACTAATTGATTGTCACTCGAGCTGTCAAAAAGATAATAAATGCGTGGACTGAGTATAAAATGTATAGACTAAGTTATTTATGAAACTAGAGGTAGAAGTTCGCCGTAGTTGCAATTTGCTGTCTTGCAAGAAAATAAGCAAATGAAAAAGGCAGTTTCCATTACTGTGCACCTTGCATAACGATTTGTAGGAACAACGATATGTTTTTATTTATTTCGTGGCTTTTATGTACGATGCCAGTCTTAGTTAATAGTTACAAGCTCTACTTTATAGAGAACCAACAGGAAGAGTACACTTACTTATCTGGGCCTTTGTTATATATATAATTCTCGTGTGGGACGCTACATGCGTCGACACACTTGCGCCTTCCCATCATCCGAGTACATCCGTGAGGGCTGCTGCGGCGGCAGATTTGGCTGAGGATCTCAAGAGACGCAAATATGCAGGTCTCGACAGAGCCTACACATTTGCTCCCTTTGGGGTCAAGACCCTAGGTCCGTGGGGTACCAATGCTCTCCGGGTTTTTTTAAAGTTATCTGAGCGTCTGGTCGACGCGACGCGTGACCCGAGAGCTGGTGGGTACCTGGCGCAGCGCATCAACATTGCCATACAGCGGGGCAATGCAGCCAGCTTCTTGGGGACGCTTCCGACTGGTATTGATCAGTTGAGCTATTGTATGCAACAGTCTGCAGTTAGCTTCATTGTTTCAATTGTAAATACTAGTTCTAATTGGTTTATATTGAATGTTTGTATTGAGTGTTTTGGTATGTATTAAACTGTAATTTTCTTTGTCAATAAACTATTATACCTCATTCGTAATATAATGCTTTCTATTTCATACAATGAAGATGGCAAAGAGTTTTTGAAATTGATACTAATTTATTAAATAATTTATATAAAAACTATTATCACTTGTTATATTTACCATAATTATTCCGTGATCATAGCGCATGCTACTTTGTCGAAATAAACATAAGCTCTGCTTAGCTTGGGGATATATGATACTGCGTGAATTGTTCAGCATTATCATTATTGTGTGCTTCTCATTTCCATGATATTGGGCCATATAGTGACCCAGTCCTTTGGGAGGCATTTGTGGGGCTAAAGCCAACAGCACAGAGGCCCTTTATGAGGTTTAATCTAAAGGCGAGGGTTAAACATAGCGGGGAACATCCTCGGGTGGATGATATCATTATTATTAAACAGATAGGAAAACTCTAAACGCGACAAATCATAGTAGGTAAATATCCCGTTAATTAAGCTTTTAAGAATTATATTTTTTTTATAGGAAGTGATCGAGTTGCGTATGGATAAACGGCCGCGGAGAGCAATAGGTGCTCCGCTGGGGAAGAAAATTATCATTTTCATCGATGATGTGAATATGCCGCGTCTGGATGCTTACGGAGCGCAGCCTACCATTGAGTTGCTCAGGTGATAATATATTTTTCACTTCATTTCAGTTCTCTCAAACAATAAATTGTTGTGTCGGAATCTTCGATCAGGTGTCTGTTGCCTCCTCCGTAGATACCTAGAACCTCACAAAAATTACACTCGAAATTATTGTCTACGAGTTTTTTGACGTAGACTGCTTGCGCAGAGCCGTGACAACTTCTGTAAACACGAAAGAAGAGATTAGCGGAGTCGTTTTTATTTTATTTTAATTATAAGTACCTGAAAATTAATAAACGCTGTTTTATTATAGGAACAATCCGAAAATCATACCGTTACCTAGTACATAACACAATTTAATTTCATTTGGCACCTTCTAATTAATAATAAAATTATTAAAAATCGTTTATTTCGGACAACATATAGTTAGGTATGTAGGTAGTTAGCGTAGTCACAGAACTTTTTCTGTGTAATCCATATTAAACAAAATTTGTTTAATATGGACTACACAGAAAAAAAATGTTTCTTGTTGCATATATGTATAATATGCAACAAGGAAACAAACCTGCAATCGTATAATAAAAAAAAAAACGCATGAACATATACAATTATAATAAATAAAAAGAATAGCTTCTCGATTCATGAATTTAGAACAAAGTCAATCGTAACTTAGGCAAACTAAAAAAAAAATTTCAAAGCTGATTTCTTGAGGATATACAATAGCACATTACAGTGGCAAAAATGCATTAAATTTTACTGAAAATACGAAATTCCGTCTTGGAGGTGTGATTTTTGCAATTTTGCTGGTCATGCAGGCAGCCTCGATAAATATCAACACTTCTAATAAGAACTGTTTCAGCTGTCTTACATTTATCTTCTTTAGTTACTTGCTTCTGTTGCCTAGAATGCATCTCGACTACACTAAGAGAAGTGAAGCGGCAGTAGGTAGGTACCTTTCCCTTCTAATTATACTTCACCCTTATAACTGAATTAAGCAGAAGCAGATCTTTTCCTGATTTTTATCCTAGATTTTGATGAACGTTTTGCATTCTATTGATTCGATTACTTGAGCTCTCAGTTATAAACCTAATTCAAAGAAACTTTCCTTCTTTCTTAATATTTACAAATAGGGTTATAAGGGTAATTTAACTCATCCTCAACTACATCATGGGAGGAGATGGTACCGTCGCCGTTTCAATTCGGGGAATGAACTTTACTAACTAAAATATTATTGAACAGGCAATTACTGGACTTTGGAGGTCTATACGACAGAGACAAGCTGTACTGGAAGGATATCCTAGACGTGGTCTTGTCTTGTGGTTGCGCCCCGCCCGGCGGTGGTCGCAATCAACTGACAGGCAGATTTGTGAGACATTTCGCCATGTTCTACATTTCAGCACCCAATTCCGAAGCTATGAAAACTATTTTCAAGGTAAATGTTGTCAGAGCAATTTTACCGAGTGGTCTTACTAGGTACTGTCCTGTTACTAGGTAGCTACCAGTTGCTCAAGCGTATTCAATTTGCGGGGTACCTGATGCATAACTGCTTTGTATACTGAATTTGCGGTCGTACTTCGTACCTACCTGGTCACAGGTTTAATAGGATTAAAGAGCGCTGCAACGCCTTTTTTATCGGAAACTTTTTTTAAACAATCACAAGATTTTATTTTCAGCTATACAGAATTTGAGCTCAACCCGTAAAGTAGTCTTGTGGTGAAGAAGGAATCAACATAAAAATTAACTACACCCAATCTTGTGCATTTGTAAGTGATACGTTTTTTAGTTGTATTATTTTTCCCAACCAGGCAATATTAAAAGGTCACATGGAGGACTTCGTGTCCGAGGTGTCATGTCTCGCCGACAGCATAGTGAACGCAGCCGTCGATGTTTACCTCAAGATTTGCGCCGAATTATTACCGACTCCTGCCAAGTCTCATTACGTCTTTAACTTACGAGACCTGTCCAAGTCTATGCAAGGCGTGCTGCAAGCTGACGCGGGTTATATGCGATCACCGCAAGCCATGCTCAGGTAACTTCAGATTACTGAATGCTCCCAACGTATTCCTATCTTCACATCTGTTGACCGCAAATCACCAATCTATCTCTTATCTGTGTATACATATCCGATGACCACAAATAACCAATCTATGTTCCATCTAGAGATCAATATAGGGTTATAGGAAATTCATCTTCGTTAACGACAGGTAATCTCCGTTATGCGTGACGAACACATTTGTGAGATTGCATGACAGTACAGTGATGTATAAAGACAGGTATCCCTAGATTAAGTTTGAAGTCAATTTATATTTATTCAGAAATATTTAAAAACTAGCATCTTTCTGTATAATAACTCTTTTTTATTTAGTTCTTTATTTATTTACTCCAGCGGTTGTCGGTTCTTCGCGAGTTATGGCCAACCCACTGCCACTTCTGCTAGCTTTGAGCTATGTCGATAACGTTGGCTCTCTGTCGGATGAATTCGTTAAGAATCCTATCTTTTAGAGAAACTTCGACCATAGCTCTTTCCATAGCTCGCTGAGCGACTTTGAACTCGCAAACCAACCCTACCGCGAGTGTCCACGTCTCGCGAAAGTAGAGAAAATGGGCCGAGTCTAAGGTTACGGTGTCCTCCCCCTCTCAACGGACTTCACATAACCCCAGAACATGCCATTTAATGTTCTCTAAGTACACTTCCAACGGCGCTAGATAATGGTCAAGCCTCAGATTGCGTCCGTTGAACGTAGCCAGGGTCAATTTTTTAAGTAATGAACGAAAGCCTAATTTAGCCCGGGGATTCCTAGCTCCCCCTATTATTATACCAAAACTAATGTAATTACGAGACTTGGAACCTATCTATGAAAGTCACTGTACCTTTATGTTTTTGTAGTAGTTAGTTACGCCTGAATATTGCGTACGTAACAAGAAAACATCTAATTCAGCTATTCCTAAGCCTAAGCTCCTTATTTTAGTGACGAAAAAATTTCAGCTTACTTAATATTTAGGAAAAAATAAACCAAATAATGCCTAATATGGTGGAATTACCATATTTGGCATTATTTGGTTTATTTTTTTCGCCTGACTTCTGTCTTGTTGTAGATTATTTTACCACGAATGCCTTCGTGTATTCCACGACCGACTTATTAATATTGAAGACAAGAGCTACTTCCTCCATTTGATGAGCACAGTTTGTACGAAGAACTTCCAAAACGCTATCCTGGAAGTCCCTGATGTTGCAGTGATCGAGCATCCACCGGTTCTGCTTTTCGGAGATTTTATAAACTCTGCGACACCAAAAGAAAATAGGATGTATGCTGAGATGCCGGACATGAATAAGTTAATGATTGTTTTGAAGGTAAGTAGGTACCTAATTGATTTATGGAAATACCTCAGACACAAAGTCTTATACAATTAGGATTTAAAATCGCTAACCGGCCCGATCGTTCCTCTTGACGCTTGACGATCATGGACGGGACGACTTGAAGGACCGATGAGACCCGTACTTCATAGGTTAATAAATAATGCGATCTCGAAATATTTGTACTCCCATCAGTGTCTAGTCTACCTACTAAAGACTAATAAACTACAGTAAATGTTATTATTTTAAACGAAATCTCTTTTATTACCAGATGTTCTAAGAGCACCGTTTAAACGATCCAGAAAATTGTTTAATGATTTGCGGATTTGCCGCAAATTACTTTGCCGCTAGTTACGATTTCTCGTAGAATGCAGAAAAATGTAAATTGCAAAAATTTAAATCTCGCGCTCAGCGGCTAATTCATTTGCATTTATACCACTGAGCTCTATCTTATACACAAGTAGGTACGCCGGTGTTCGCATTATCGATTAAGGCCATTTGATTTTCGCCATTTTAACGCTGAGGGTGTGCGTGAGCCACGTGACCGTCCTTGGAACTGGCTTCCATGGAGCTCAGTGATTGAAACATACATAATTATTGTAACGTTGAGTTTTTACAATAATTGTAAAACTATTGGGTATATATACTCAACAATTATTGTTGTGTATACCTAATCGTTTTTAGGGTTCCGTACCCAAAAGGTGAAAACGGAACCCTAAAAGCTCCGTTCTTCTGTCACAGGGACCGTAAGTATCTCATGAACCGAAAGAGGTAGACAGTTGAAATTTTCAGATAATGTGTATTTCTTTTGCCGCTATGATAATAAATAATAAAAATAAAATAGATAACAAAATTTAAAAGAGGCTTCCATATAAAAAACGTGTTTTTATTTGGCTATTTTTGGTCTTCGTTTGTCATGCTGTATCTCTTGAACACATTTAACTTTCTATAAATTGTAATAACAACAAATACTATAAATATAACAAGGTTGCAATTTAAAGGGGTCTCTGAACAAGTGAAAATTTGGTGTTCTTTGAAAAAGTTGCCTGACTTTAACGGTACGGAACCCTTCGTGTGCGAGTCAATTCGCGCTTGGCGGTTTATTTCCGTACATACATATGATTACTAACACGTTACTGTCTCTACCGATTCCTTTTCTTGTAATATGTTTTTCTGTTTAAATGGATTTGGGACCACTTTAGAATATAAAATACTAGCTGCAGCCCGCGGCTTCGCACGCTTTTTTCCGGAATAAAAGGTAGCCTATGCCATCTACCTCGCTGCCAAATTTCACCGAGATCCGTTCAGCCGTTCTTGAGTTATAAATGGTGTAACTAACACGACATTCGTTTATATATACAGATAGATGATGAGGCTTTTAAAGAGCGGTTAAAAATGCGTCCATACTCGTCCTAACGACCCAATTTATTTACCAACAGGGAGTGGAAAGAAAATTGATTTTGGGGGGTTGCATGCATGCATGTTTATTTCGCATCGAATGCACGAATAATTTTCCTTATCCTAGAAAGTTTCTACGACTATTCGTTTTTTTTTATATGACTGTTTTCAAAGTAACCCACTTTCAGAACAGTAAACAAATATAAAAAAAAATGTGCTTACCATTAAGACCTAAAAATACCGCTGCTTGGAACACCCGTAGGTACACCCCATTTGCTTGATCCAGTAAGATATTACTACATATAGTATTATAAAATCTGTGGTATTACCATGTAGGTTCAATTTCATTAAAACTTCATGGCCCAAGACGCAGATGGCATCCTCCGGTCAATCCTAAAGTTCTCTGGAAGAGATCACTCATCGATTCCCGACATTTCCTCTAAGTTATTGTTTTCTATCCACTTGTTGCTAGGAATATTTGGAAGAGTACAACTCAATCGCGCGAGCTGAGATGCACTTAGTGTTGTTTCAAGACTGTGTGGAGCATGTAGTGCGTACAGCGAGGGTGCTGAGAGCCGAGCGCGGCCACAGTCTCATGGTGGGACCAGGCGGCTCTGGGCGCAGGAGCGTCGCCACACTCGCTGGACATGTCAACGAGTGCAAGTGAGTACACACTTGTTGCTAGGAATAGGTGCTATTCCAAGACAGTGCGGAGCATGTAGTGCGTACAGCGAGTTTGCTGAGAGTTGAGCGCGGTCACAGTCTCATGGTGGGGCCAGGTGGCTCGGGGCGCAGGAGCGTCGCCACACTCGCCGGATATGTCAACGAGTACAAGAGAGTACACACTTGTGGCTAGGAATAGGTGCTATTCCAAGACTGTGCGGAGCATGTAGTGCGTACAGCGAGGATGCTGAGCGCCGAGCGCGCTCACAGTCTTATGGTGGGGCTAGGTGGCTCGGGGCGCAGGAGCGTTGCCACACTCGCCGGACAAGTCAACGAGTACAAGTGAGTACACACTTGTGGCTAGGAATAAATGCTATTCCAAGACTGTGCGGAGCATGCAGTGCGTACAGCGAGGGTGCTGAGAGTCGAGCTTGGCCTCAGTCTCATGGTGGACCCAGGTGGCTCGTGACGCAGGAGCGTCGCCAGACTCGCTGGGCATGTCAACGAGTGCAAGTGTGTACTCAACACACTTGCTGCTAGGTATAGGTGCTATTCCAAGGCTGTATGGAGAATGTAGTGCATGCTGCGAGGGTGCTGAGAGCCGAGCGATCACACAATCACAAACCATCACTTCGTCCTGCGATTCTAGTTGATTTTTATACGCTGATGAATAAGAGGATTTCTATTTGTTGTTTATATTATTTTAAAATTGTATTGCCTTATTCAATTAATTCCATTAATTATTAATTACAATTAATTTATTTGATAGTATTTTAAACGTGTACAATTATTTTCATTTTATTTTATATAATTATTAATCTTAAGTAACTACTGTAATTGATTTCTTTTAATCCTGTTAGTTACTTAATATAAATAATAAACAAATAAATAGTAGGTATACTGAATAATATATTTTTTGTCTTGGAGTATCTTAGAACTGAACTAAAAGTAATCCACTCTGTATAAACATAATATGCCAATAAAGTAAACAAAACCAGCCAACTGCAAGCAAGCTTTCCTTACCTAGAACGCGGACGCGTTCTCAAATTTGCTCTAACTTATCATAACTTCTCCGCTGCCTGCAGTTTATGTATTATTTTCTAAGTCATAAACATCCTTATAAGTTTCTACTCTCTTTGAAAGGTGTATGGGCATGGAATTAAAACGCAACTATGACACGAGCGAATTTCACGAGGACTTGATAAAGATGTACATGCGAGCTGGTGTCAGTAACGAGGATACTGTTTTTCTCTTCACTGATACACAAATAACGAAAGAACTCTTTTTGGAGGACATCAACAATATGCTGAATTCAGGTTTGTACTTTTGAATAAATTTTATCCTAATAATAGAGTGCAAGTTTATGAAGATGTTTGTGTACATGTAACATAAGATTTCCACAACAAATTAAAAGAGAGCAGTGAATCTTGGCGTACCTCTAGACTAGAACATTATATTAAAGGTAACGCGTGAAAAAAAAAAACCGGGAATTTTCTAGATTCTACAATTAATTTAGATAATAAGTTCTGCACATTGCAAGCCATTTGCTAAGAATCTTTGCTAAAACAAACTTTGAATCAATAATAATTGTCGTTTTTGTGTTTTGGTTCGTTGTGCTAAAATTTAGTAGTCAGCAATTTTGGCGTTGTCTTCCCCAAAAATATTCACAACGGCACAAATTTTCGTCTTTATAATATTATTAGGATCTAACAAGGTAATTCTTCAATTGAAAACATTCTCTCAGGTGAGGTCCCAAACCTTTTCGAAGGCGATGCCTATGAACAAATGCAGACGGGCTGTCGGCCTGACGCGGCCAAAAGCGGAGTGAACCCTGCTGACAGGGACGGAGTCTACGCCTTCTTTATCAACCGAGTCCGGGCAAAACTGCATTTGTGCATTTGTATGAGTCCTGTAGGAGAAGCGTTCAGGTTAGTTTCATACAGTTTATTAGATACCTCTTAAAACATCGTGGTTACTTATCACTATTAACCGAGGGCATAAAGCAATGTCATGTGGTACTTACGTGTGTGTACGTCATGAACGCTCATTTAATTCCAGCCACAACTTTATTGCGTTTGTAACTCACGAGCGGAGCGTGGAAACACACGCAAGAGGAAACACGCTCGCTATGATCGTAGGCTTTCATATTGTTCTTAGGAGTTTCATGGAATGTTGGTACCGACGTTCGTCTGTTATTATGGCTCCGTAGTCAAACTTTCGTCACTCTCACATAACATTTAAGTTATCATTGTGTTGGACTCCTTTGCTCAAAACTAGCACATTCACATATGGTAAATTACTGAGAGTTGGTAAGGTCGCCTTTTGTTTTTCGTTTACTGGAAGTCATTATGAAATTTCGTTTAGTTTCGTTCAATCGGTACTCAAATCGAACGAAATTTCGCATGAAGTTGTGCTGCCGTTTCATTTTGGAACGATGATAGTATATTTTTCATTATACTTGACACTGAAATTACGGTCTGGAATGTTTATATGTATGTATGTACCTAAAACTGTATTAAAAAGCCAGAGTCATAAAATTCATCCGGAAACGGCCCTTTCGCAAGTAAGCGATGTTTTTTTGTAACATTTGACCTTGAATAACTTTCGAATTAAACACGATATTTTATTTGACTTATGAGACAACGTTTATGACGCCATAATGAAGGCGTATACCAGTTTCCCGCTGGCTGTCTCGGAAATGCCAGGTTGACCCTATATTTTAGGCTAAGATTACTGGACTGTCGTTGAATTTTGTGTTCTGACATTGTACAGAGTTTAAATTGCCTTTTGCTATTTCAGACGACGTTGCCGCATGTTTCCTTCGCTGGTGAACTGTTGTACTATCGACTGGTTTACAAAATGGCCACAAGAAGCTTTGCTTTCAGTCGCCCAGCAATGCTTATACCCACTCGGAAATAAAGAAATTATTAATAAATTATCACCGTTATGTGTAACTATGCATGAAGTAAGTAATCGAATTGTTATCTTTGACTCCCTTTGAAATAAGTTTCAAGCCTAGTAATAGATAAGACAAAAGAATTAAAACACAGGGTAATTCTAGGAATGGGTTGATTGAGCATCGATTTATCTTCCAAGATCCGACGTACAGTTAATAATATTTTAATAATTATTTAGAGTGTCATGTAGAGTTGAGATAATCTCATTTATAGGGATGGTTTAATGTTTATACAAAATAAGTAAGCTGTAAAAATATTGGGTAAGTAGGTAATAGTGGTATTGGCCCTGTTTGTTTTATACGAATTTGTGGCACCAGTAGATCGTCCCCTTACAATATTATGCGCTAATCTCACCGATCAACGTATCCGCCGTGGGCGCCCCATATATTCACAATGGTCACCCTGAAACCGTCTGTTTCACAAGAGACACACATTTGACATGTTGGGTTACCTTTTCATTTAATGTAATTTTATCGCACGGACAGAGCAAATTGCAAAAATCTCATGTCCAAGACACAAAAAAGGACGGGATTTACTATTTTCAGTAAAACTTCAATGTATTTTTACCACTGTAATGTGCTCTTAGTACTTCCTAAAGAAATCAGCGTTGAAAATTATGTTTTGATTTGCCTATGATATGATATTGGCTTTGTTCTAAACTCATGAATAGAGAGTCCAATGTTTTTTAATTGATCTTTATTTAATGAGTTAATGCGTATTATTTTTATTATGAATTGTCTAGTTTGCAATAAAATATAACAATAGAATAAATACAACCATAGAATAAAATAATAACAATAGTTATTTTTCTTTTGATAAATGTTATTTTTCTTGTTGCATTATATTTGTGGTATATAACCTAACCTAACAATTTTTTGTCTGAAATTTAGTTAGAAGATACCAAATGAAATAAATGTGATACGAAGTAACGGTAAGATTTTCCGATTGTTCCCATAAAAAAATGGTGTAATTCACTTACAACTGACAAACAATTAAACTGGAACTTACAAGTTGCAGAACGCACTCAGTAACGCACTCAGTAAGTATGCAAGGTCAAGATACACTAAAAACGGTTTATTACAGCTACGTCTCCTCTAAATGGCACTATGGCATTATGTTTTGGGGAAACTGTACTTAAAGGGAAAAAATCTTTAAGTCGCAGCTACAGCTAATAGAACATTGCTAAAAAAAAGTTTTTGTGGCATGGCGCCAAAAATCTTCAATTAATTGCCTAACAATGTAAAATTACTACCATTGGCCGTGTTTAAATAAAACTTTATAAATTTTTAACGGGAAAATGCTATTAGTTATTAATTTTTATTAGACAAGGAAATATTTTATTTTATTTAATATTTTTTCTCTCTCGTGAGTCACTACTTTTAAAGTTTTAAATGTTTGTATTAAGTAATATAATGTATGATTAGATGCTGACATGATGTTTATTATTTATTTTTTATGAGTGTTTTTTAAGTTATAAATCTACTATGTTATTAAGTTAAAATCTATAGTGACCCTAGAAAAACTAATTTGCATGCCTAGACTAACGTAATACATGTACCTACCTATTCTATTACCACGACCATTGTGACCCATGTGTGCAAATAAATGATCTGTATTCTGTATAAGTCCTACTATTTTCAGGAAGGTACATTAAATTACAACAAAACAAATTCGACTCCACTAATCTCTCGTTCTGTATTCACAGAACTTGTAACGGCTCTGCGCAAACTGTCTGCGTTAAAACAAGTCGTAGACAAATTCGATTGTTATTTTTGTAAGGTTCTATGTAGGTATCAACGGAGGAGGCGGCGGATCGAAGGCTAATTTGGATATAACATGTAGATTTTAATATAATGTTTGGCTTTTGTTAAGGACGTTGATTCTATGACTGATCGTCTATACAACGAAATGAGACGATATTTCTACACAACGCCGAGCAGTTACCTGGACCTACTTAAACTGTATTTACAGCTGTTGGACAAGAAACAGCAGCAAATAATAAGAGGAAGAGACAGGATATCATGTGGATTGACTGTGAGTGTTACCGACCTAATCTTGACACTATCGATAGATAGATAACATCTTCGTTATTTATAAAGAGTAAATACTTTAAGGCTGCGAACGCAAAACATGCGGCTTGCTTAGTGCCTATAGCCTTACGGGCCTTTCGACGACTAGCGAAGGCGCCAAGCGTGGCTCTAGGCGCTAAACAAGCCGCCTGTCAGTGCGTTTGGACCTAACAGTTACCTATGCTTATGTGATAACTATGCTTATTGGGCTTCATTAGTGATTAATGAGACATCATCTCGTTATTAAATTATTTTATAAGTTTTGGTACACATTAAAATGTTATTTTGCTTATCGGCGGCCTTATTGCTGGAACTGAACTGTGTATGTATGTGTAGACTCTCTCTGGACGAGGCCCGAAATAGATGTAAATATTTCATCATTGCATAATAATTCAAGGTAAATAAATCTTAACGTAGAGCTTATCTATTGTATTTCTCATTGAGTTGAAACAATCTGCTGTATTCCAGAAATTGTACGAAACATATGAAGTGGTCGGCGTGATGGAGCAACAAGTACGAGAAATGGAGCCGATTCTAGCTACGAAAGCAGAAGAGGGCATCGCGCTCGTCAATCGACTGAAAGTCGAACAGAAATCCGCTGATCTAGTGAAGCAAGCTGTTATGAAGGATGAGGCTGAGGCTAAGGTATAACTGTGAATAAGTTTACCTATTTGTTTATAATATCACTATCTAGGGTAACAATAACCACTCGTGAACCCTTATAATATGACTTTAAGTTCCAAGATTGTGGGCTCAAAGCAGGTTTATAATAGCGTTACAGTACGCTATAACAACTTAACTGTTTAAAATTCTCTTTATCAGCTCATGTAGCATTTGCTGTCCGGCTTAGTACACTTTGTTAGGTGGCACCTTGTATTGTATTGTGTTGATGAGATTTTTCTTATTTGAAAGAAGTCAAATAAGAAAAATCTCAATCATTCAGGTAAAAGCGCAAGAAGTGAAGACCATCGCAGAAGAGGCGAAGGCCGACCTCGCCCTAGCTATGCCAGCGATGGACGCTGCTCAAAACGCGCTTAAAGCGCTGAACAAGGCAGACATCAACGAGCTAAAGGCCTTCCAGAAGCCTCCTACGTTGGTGCGCTTCGTCATGGAACCTATATGTATACTCTTCAACCAAAAGTCAGTATCCCGTTCAATTAACCTAGCTCTACATCTATTATCTATGCTAGGTAAAATTGACGTAAACTTTTAAAGCCTAAAGCTTTGGTCTCTAGATCACCACGCAATATGCTGCGTACTGCCCCTGGTCAACGGTAGCTGACGCAGACTTCGACGGAATAAAAGACCACTCTAGACGTTTTTCATACGATTATGAGTCCGGCACCGCATAGCGCATAATGCAGCGTACTGCGTAGTGATCAAGAGACCAAGGCTTATGGTCTTATAAAATCGGATTATGAAAGTGAGGAAGTAGAGAGTGCACCTGGGGCTGAATTTTGCTAACCAATCGCTTTCCTATGACAGGAGTATCGTTGCAAAATATTCCATAGATGAAAGAAACTCTAGCGTGCGTTCACACCCCGGACACTAGCTCATTACGCCATACAAAAGTGTGGTTTTCACAAAAACATGCGCAACTATTTATATATTTTGAGAGATCGTATTCGACATTCATTTGCGAGGCAAAACGATTGTTCCATCGCTTACCTATTTCCCTTAAACACGGTTAATAATATTATTATATAAAATGTAGTTAAACAATATGTAGTTATAATCTTTTATACATACCAGAGGTTAGTTGAAATATTGTAAAACCTAGATTAATTTGTTCTTATGTATCTTATTATAAGTAAACCCTATGTTTGAATAAGAATGAAGTTCTTTAATCCTAAATATACCAATACAAGTTATTTATGCATTTCGGGAGTATCATTTAGGTACCATTGTGCCTGGACCGGAGTTGTAGTTTTGTACTCACTAAGAACTTTTTAAAACGGTGGTGTATCAGCCATATCAATGCTTAAAACTTAGTGAACGTACTGAAAATCCAGGCAAAATAATGATGTCTTATTATTTCAGATTTTGAATGAATTTCTATTAGAAATATAACTCTGAGTCAATCCGCTCTATAGTTTTGGCGTTGTGTTTTGACCCCAACATCTTCAGATTTTGCAAGGTTACCGTTTTTGCACAGACCCGATTGGGACTCCACAAAGAAGCTTCTGGGGGACGTCAATTTCATTGGAAAGTTGGCAGATTATGACAAAGATCACATACCCGACTCCGTCTTGAAGAAACTGAAGGTCTACCTCAGTCACAAGGATTTCAACCCAGATACTGTTGTTAAAGTGTCCAAGGTACATTATAAACTTAATTGTTAAAATTATATGTGATGATTTAGATAAAACCGAGTATCAGGGCTTGCAATATCTATATTACGATAGTTATGTACTGATGTATTATATGTATTTTATATATATATTTATACTTAAGTACTGATCAATCACTATTGTGATATGCCAGGCAACATTGGAGGACACATAATTGCCTCACGATCTTGTACAGGATACATTTCGGAGAACGCTCGCAGGAACTTAAAATTATATATATGAAATATAACTTTTTCCTTTAACAATAATGTGACGTAGGTTATCCCTATCTTTCTTTCTTTTCTAGGTATGTCGTTCTATGGTTCTGTGGGTACAAGCAATTGACATGTACGCCAAAGTCTTCAGAGTGGTGGAGCCTAAAATAATAGCGTAAGTTATTATATTACATTATGCTTTTATAAAGCTTATTTGAATGTTTGTCCTAGGTTTTACATTTAGCAACGTTTTTTTTTTATTATTTTTTTTTCATTATATTTGCTCGTGACCAAAATAAGGGGTGTTAATATTTTTAGGCATGACACTGAAAATTTCGAGGTATTTCAAGCACCACGAAGTTAGCACAGGTCTTTCGAAGTTGGATACTTGGTTTTACACTATTGGTATCTATTCTAACAATATCCCAAAAAATCAGAACCTTGCATTTATTGCGACCTAACGCGATTTTTGTGTCTACTGTGACTGGCCTATTAGCTGTTTTTTTTCATTTTGAGGGGCAAACATAAATCCTTTAAGTATTAAAACTTTTAAAGACTGCATCAAGATTTTTCTCTAGGTACAAAAACTTAAAAAACGTCAAAATCGGTTAACAATTGTTAACAATTTACAAAAACACATATAAAATTTAAAATACAACCGCTTACAGAACATCCCCTTTTTCGTTTAAACGTTTGTTGATCACGGTTCTATTGATGCCTATTTTTGTACAATGGGCTTGTATGTTTTAAACTTAATTAACAACGACAGGCATAAAGAAGCAGCTGCTATATTGAAGAGTGTAATGGCGGTGCTGAGGGCGAAGCAGAAAGAAGTAGAAGCCATTGAGGCCCAGCTAGCGAAAATGATGGATGAATTGAGGGTAAGTTCGTATTTGAGACGTCACGACCCGTCTAGCCAGTGACGTTGCGTTTGACATTTATTGTCAATAGGGCGTATTATAATTATAAAAAGTTTCTGCTCGTTGCTTTTTTCCAAGAGAAAAATTACCTATTCTTGGCTCTTTATTCCAAAACACACAAGAACTGTAAAAATTTCTCTATGTTCTGGAAGAATATTAAAAAGCTGGATCCGAAACAGGGTCTGCCCTCGAGTGTGGCAGCTGTCTCAGATCCTAAACAGATAGCTAACTTGTTCAAAGACCAATTTAATGTTAGATCTACTTTAGGACCAGTAGCCGGGCCGCGGGTGAGCGAGACTCATTCTTGTCATCTTTCTAATATTATGACGTGATTTACTGGTAAAGAAGTACGATAAACTCTTTAATGTATGAGTGGAGGTAAATCACCAGGACATGACGGGCTGAGTGTTGAGCACCTGCGGCACGCGGGCGTGCAACTGCCCGGGGTTCTTGCCATGTTTTATTCACTGTGTTAGTCACTCGTACTTACCATCTGATTGTATAAAAACCATTGTCGTGCCAATAGTCAAAAACAGAACCGGTGATATAGCAGACAAAAGTAATTATAGGCCAATTTCGCTTGCAACTATAATTGCTAAAGTGCTGGACCGGCTGTTGGATAATCGCTTGGACCAGCACCTCCAGCTGCACGATGGACAGTTCGGGTTCAGGGCTGGTCTGTCCACCGAGAGTGCTATACTCAGCCTTAAGCACACGGTCCACTACTATGTGAAAAGACAAACGCCGGTCTTCGCGTGCTTCCTCGACCTGTCAAAAGCTTTTGACACAGTATGTTATGACATGCTGTGGAAAATGCTTAGAGACACAAAATTACCCGAGGACTTATGTTCTGTGTTTGAATATTGGTATGCACATCAGGTGAACTATGTCAAGTGGGCTGGGGCCGTTTCAGACGCCTATGGCTTGGAGTGCGGTGTGAGACAGGGCGGCATAACCTCTCCAAAGCTATTTAATCTGTACTTGAATGGCCTGATAGAGGGTCTCAGCAGCTTACCAGTCGGATGCACAATCGACGGCATCACGGTCAACAACTTATGCTACGCAGACGACATGGTACTGCTGAATAGAAGTTGATTGGATTGGCTAAAAAGCACTGGCTTTACTTATAAGTTAAAACATGTAATAGAGATGTATTTCTTATACAGTATTGTGTATGAGTTTTATTTATAGTTTTTGATCCTATAGACTTTCATTAGGTATTTATTTAAATATAAGTGCAGGCAAAATACCTAGATAATGTTAAAACGATTTATTATTTAATTTTGGCTAATTTTTATAATTCTACATGTACACTGTGTAATAATGTGTGGTATGGACATAATTGTCTGAAAGAAAAAATATTAATATAATAATAATATAATATATTCTTTATTTCCAGACACGAGATCCATATACTATGGATCTCGTGTCTGGAAATAAAAATACAATTCTACTTTAACTAATTAAAAACTAATACACGAACAAAAAAAAAAACAGATCAGAAAGAGCCGAAGTTAGAAGAAAAAAAAATTAAATATATTCTAGGTGGCAATAGCCACCCACTTTTTGTACATGTCACAACATCAAACGATCTGCCATACTCCTTATAATAGCGTTTCTACACATGTTAACTCTGGACATAAACGAGGCTATTCTCTTTCTCTGGATGGCATATTGATTTACTCGTTGATTTACTCGTTCATTTATCATGTCAGGTGGTAGAGGAGGAGCGTCTGATATTGCAAGCGGAATGCGACCTGGCGGCAGCACGGCTGTACCGCGCGGGGAAACTCACGCAGGCCTTGGCAGACGAGCAGACGCGTTGGGAAGACAGCGTCAAGGTATACTTCTACAACAAAACTCAAAGTCAGATATGTTTCTAAATGCCGTATAGTTAAAAATTTACCTATACGGCATTTAGAAACAGTCTTTTGAGTCGTAGCTGCTACGGCGTAGCTATTTTGTAGCAGGTCTATGGTGTAGCTGTTTTGTAGCAGGTCTACGGCGTAGAGCTCGTAGACCTCGTTAGTAATCCTATCCGAATAGAGAAAGTCGCAATGTGACTGCACCGAAAGGAGGTAAAACTGGACATCAAGGTCAACGTTTGTTCTAAGATTTTTTTTATTTTTATATGGAAGTTTATTTTTTATAAGTTTTAACTTCATATTCGAGTTCTTTCATGCGTATTCTTACATTATTATTATTGTTTTGAAACTTCAAAGGATTTACATAATTTGTTTAATAATTTCATAACAAAACACTGGTTTTGCTAAAAAACAAGCAAAAAGCATTTGTATAATATTTTGTAAAGTTAAATATTGCAAGAGTGCCTGTAAAAAACACGAAAAAGAAATAATACCTAAACTTTCCAAAAAAAAAAAACTCAAACAATCCTTATTCACAAGTTGATCCCCTCGGATGGAAGCCTCTTATGGATTTAAAACGCACGAAACAAAAAAACATTTAGTCATTTCGCACCTTCAGTCTCCGCTGAGACTGGCCGCCGCCGTGGTCTTTATTCGGGTATGAGGACATTATCATCATCATGATGTCACGATCCAACTCAAGAATGGTTAGAACGTGTTTTGTGTCTATTCAGATGTCACCAAAGCTAGACTAAACCAATTTTACAGCAGTAAAAATGATGCCATTACTTTTATTCTGATCGTTTTAGCACATGGTTGTCTGGTAGAGATCGCTCTTGAGCGATAAGACCGCCAATTGTTGCTTAGTTTTTAATTTGTTCATTTTAGATTTTAGTGTGCGATAAAGTATATTCTATATTCTATCTATCGTTATGAAAGAGACGGCGACATTTTTAGTCCTGTCAAATTGGTTTAGTTAGCTATCAAAAGTAGATTTAAATATTTGTGCCCGTGCGGCTGACCGTTGTGAAGCATAAAAGCTTAAATATTGACTTTAATATTTACTACATTCATACAAGTGCATAATTATAATTTTAAACATTTATTTATTATACATTCAAGTACTATACTTTTCATACTAGACCGCGCGGATCTTACATCACTGATTAGAACATACGGTCTGACTCTACATGGAATCCACCGAGTCTGATCTAGTCCTTAGCTGAGTATTTATTTATAGAAAGTAATAAAATACCAAAATAACGGTGTGAGCCGTATAAAACTGAGTTTTTTCTAAACAGAACGCAACCCACGCCCTATATTGCACGACTGGCGATGTGATAGTCGCCTCTGGCTGCATCGCATACTTCGGAGCTTTCCCGTCGACTTACCGACGCGAGCTCGAAGTTAAATGGCTTGCGGAATGCTCGCATCTTGAAATACCTTCCTCGGACAGCTTTGAGTAAGTAATATTTTTACTTGACTATCAACGGAAGAGGGTATGAGGTTAGCACTCTATGTAAGTAGGCGCTGAAACTACAAGTCCGGTTTTAACAAATGGGGTATCCATTGATTCGTCTCAATACCTCGGTGGTTATGTGACGTCAGACGAAGGGGTGGGGGTCTAACGAGATAGCGGGGTCTAAGAAAGGATCTAAAATTTCAATGTTAGTAAATATGCTCATGTATTCGAATTGCAATTTCTCGAGTTGTTAGCTATGCAGAGCTTCGACTACAATAAGCCCACGCGATGACGAGCAATGTTGGACAGATGCGTTGCTTCCTTTCTAAAAGTATACGTCCCAGATTGGTACGTTGTATCTACATATAACCAGTCTAGAGGGATAGATTAGGCATCTATTAACCAACGCTTTCCACGACGTTTTGCGTTGACGAAAGTAGCCTTTCAGAAATGTGCCGACTACTTGAAGCTGGGTACTGACCGGTGTTACGGGACCATTCGCAGCGAGCATAATACGTTACGCCGTGTGCTAAAATTCGCCTCAGTGCTCGTTGCGAGCACCGAGATTTCCCCTGTACTGACTGCACGAACGCTCTCTGTGTGACAAGTTACATTACGCCCCGCTGGTAGGTTGTCAAAGTACGCCAAGATTTAAGTACTCACGTGGTACAAAACTCAAATTAAACAAAATTCAACATTTTTTAGAGGAGAAAAAATGTTGCAAAATCTATTGCGTAAAAAAATTACAAAAAAAAACACAAAAGTGCACTGTTTCGACACAATTTTGTCGAGATCTTAGGAACCCTGCGGTCTATTGAAATGATTTATGTTTTAATTTGTAGGTTATTCCTAATTATTTGGTTCCTTGAACCAGTTCCTTCATCCTTCCACAAGTTGTGTAGGTTTCTTGTAAATAAGCAAAAACTAGATTTTTGCGCTAACGTCTCTCCAAAAACGTATGCTCTGTCCCGCTGCTATGAACGCGAAACCCTATCGTTTTCACAAAATGGCTCGGATTGCGCCCTCTTGTCAAATTTCAAGAGGCTTGCTCAGGGTGTAGGTAACAATCATGTTCACATCGTAGTCGTAGCGGTCAAGGAGTAAATATCAACCCACCAACTCATTCTGTGGATGACGTATGAGCCGACTACCTACCCGCGGAAGGACAGTAGCTTCCTTCTACCTCTATGTCCTTCTTTGTTCTTTGTCCTTCTATGTATATTCCTGTATTATTTAATCTACCTTCCAAGCGTGGTTATTATGGCAAAACCTCCCTTGTTTGGGGGAGGCACGTTCAACAGTGAACATGAGTATCTACTGATGAGGCATCTTCACATCTTCACAAACTTTCACCTCGATTGCGTCTACTAGCTTCTGCCCGCGGCTTCGCACGCGATTTTTCGGAATAAAAAATTGCCTTTATGTTATTCCCAACACAGAACTTTATAAAAAAATCAGCTTGATCCATTCAGTTGTTATGGCGTTGTCTTTGCCTAAACATCTCCACAACTGCACAAATTTTCGGTTTTAGGGTTCCGTACCCCAAAGGTGTTAACGGAACCCTATTGTCTAAGCCTCCGCTGTCCGTCTGTCCGTCCGTCCGTCTGTCACGTGGCTATATCTCGTGAACCGTAAAGGTAGACAGTTGAAATTTTAAGATAATGTGTATTTCTCTTGCCGCTATAACAACATATAATAAAAATAAAATAAATATCAAAATTAAAGAAGTTCCCATACAACAAATGAATTTTTCGGCTATATTTCCTCTCAAATATTTGTCAAGGCGGTATCTCTTGAATTACAATAGGTAGAACCTGAAACTGAACATGAAACATTCTTTAATGAAGTAATAGTTCAACTGTAATAACAACAAATACTAAAAATATAATATAGTTGAAAATTTAAAAGGGTCTCCAAACAAGTGAAAATTTGATGTTCTTTGAAAAACTTGCCTGATTTTTACGGTACGGAACCCTTCGTGTGCGAGTCGACTCGCACTTGGTAGTTTATTATTATAATATCAGTAGGATATTAGAGAGATTATTTGTGATGAATGTAGATGAGATGTTTGTTTAAACCTATCAATAAATCAATAAACTTTTGTGTACAGTTTAATAACAATAATGGCAGACTCGTTCACCGTTCGTATGTGGAACTCGCAAGGTCTGCCGCGCGACTCCATCTCCACGGAGAACGGTATCCTGGTGACGAGGGCAGGACGGTGGCCACTCACCATCGATCCACAGGAACAGGTACAATCAATTCCAATAATAACCTGCCCACTCAAAAATTGCTGAAAGAACTGGCGGCTATGTAGTTTGCCGCAAATCGTAAACCATTTCTATGAGCTCATGTTAAAACAAACTTTGATTCAATGGAACGATTTAAGCATTTTGTACTTTACCTACTAATACTAATCTATTTCTACTACTGTACTATTTTTTGTGCTACTACTACTGTAATATTCACGCCAACGTTAATCAATGTTAACATCAAATTACTCCAACTTAACAGACTCTTTAAGTCAGAACTGTCTTATTTCATTTCTGGCCTGTCACAATCGGGCCTTAGGAGCCATCAACCGAGTTTTTAAGCACCAATAGACCTTTGTTTGACCACAATCTCACATAATGGTAAATGACGATGTGTCTGTCGATGTATCCCGAAGAGCTAGCCTCGCCGGGTGTATACTGCCGGCATTAGATCAAACAAGACTACAACCAAATATCCAATGAGTACAGCAACCTGGTGACAAAAGCGGGACGAAGCCGCACACAATTGGATCACATGAAGAGCACTGATTTCGATTACAAGATAGTAGATACAAGATAGTCGTTATCATGACTTATTAACTTTCCCTATTTAGGATTCCGAAGGGAGACTACGGAACACTATTACTAAGCCTCCGCTGTCCGTTCGTCTATCCGGCCGTCTGTCACGTGGCTATATCTCATGAACCGTAAAAGATAGAGAGTTGAAATTTTTAGATAATGTTTATATCCCTTGACGCTATAACAAAAAATAATAAATATGAAATAAACATTAAAATAAAATCACGTTTGTACGTGATTTTTTGGCTATTTTTGCGCCTAATTTCAAGGCTCAAGGCTGTATCTCTTGAACTACAATAGTTAGACACATGAAACTTTCCATAATTAAGTAACACTTCAACTGTAATAATAACAAACACTATAAAGAAAATAAAGTAGAAAATTTAAAGGGGTCTCCAAACAAGTGAAAATTTGATGTTCTTTGAAAAAGTTGCCTGATTTTTACGGTACGGAACCCTTCGTGTGCGAGTCGACTCGCACTTTGCGGTTTATTTGTAGATATACACGATCGCGATGTGGGACAAGATTATGCCCGCGGCTTCACACGTATTTTTCCGCTTCTCTTTCAGCTTCATCTTACCCGCTTTTTATCTTTTTATCCCGGAAAAATACGTGCTAAACAGAGCGCAGAAGGTAGAAAGCCGCTTTAAAAAGAAGTACGCTTTTACGTTCCGTAGTGTTTGTGATTCTGTAAATATCTATCAAAAGCTGGTGTTATCATCACCATCCCCCCCACTATATGTATTTGGCCTACCATTGCTGGACCTAGGCCGAAAGCTGAAAATGACAAAAGTTGATGTAATTCCAGGCGAATAGATGGATTAAAAACATGGAGCGCGAGAATGGCCTGCAGATAACGAAGCTGAGTAAAAGCAACTACCTTAGGGTGTTGGAGAACTGCATTCGCCTTGGATGGCCGATGCTGATCGAGGACCTTGGCGAGTCGCTCGAAGCTACGCTAGCACCCGTGTTACTGAAACAAACCTTCGTGCAGGTTCGTGAACATGAAATGTATTGTCTACGAAATTTTTAGGTTTACTTATTAAAAAATATCAATTTATTGTATTATAGTATGTTGTTACCGAGTCCCCTACCAACTAATAATTGAAGACCGATGTAGCGTGGCGACCGATGGTGCGATCTTCAGATATTGTTCTGGGTGCTCTGTGTGTTTTCTATGTGTATTAGAAATTTATTTTTATGTATGTGATGTACATATAATAGAATAGATAAAATATTTAATAAGTACTAGCTGTACCCGCGACTTCGTTCGCGATTGCCATACCTGCTGACTAATTTTTCATATTTGACCACAGTGTATCTCATATTAAAAAACGCTGAATAAATACATTGTGTTGTGTGCCCTTGTTTATCTACTATACAAAACAGTCATTGGTTTGTTAAAGAGCGTTTTTTTTACCTGCTTACCGCGCGCGCCGCGCGGTAATGTAAGTGGGTACAAACTAAGCGCTTCACTATGACAAGGATATCACGGAATACCCGTTTTGGTATTCTACCTTAGCTGAAAGAAACTACAGACATGTGGAGGGACGCACGTCAAATGTTTAATTTTAAATAAATAAATAATTTTGGACAATCCACACAGCATCATCTAGCCCCAAGGTAAGCAGAACTTGTGTTATGGGTACTAGATGATTGATATACTTAATGCAATACATAAAAATAATGTTTGAAACCATCCTATCAATCTCTCCGCGCAATAGCACCTTACGCACTATCTACAGTTCCTTTCATCTGAGGATTCTACGTCACGATTTTGCGACGATACCATTGTCATAGTAAAGCGATTGGTTAGCAGAATTGGGCTTGATGTATCTGAAGATACGGGTGCACGTAATATCAAGGGAGCGGATGAATGCCATCATTGAAAATTGAAACACACACACTCTGTTAAATTAACTACTTAAATCCGAATCGCGGGAACTGTTGTGGGACATAAAAACGTGCAGATTGATACATATTGGCTTTATTCTTCAATCTACTGATTTTATACTCGACATCCTACTAATTTAGTGAAATCGGTCATGCAACACGTTTTCTAACAAAAAAAGAATGATTTAAATCGGACACCGCGTTTATTAATGAATTACAATTAATTGTACTTAAGTACACATTTTGACTTTCATTCCCTCTCCCAAAGGAACCGTGCTGAATGTAATTGTAAATTTTGACGTATTTGTATGTTTTGACAACAAGCTAATCGTATAAATTTTGTAAGCTTAATCACAAGGGATCCTTATCCTAGTGTAGGAATTATTTCTGCTTTTGAGACCTATACCCTGCCGTGGGTAAATCCAGCTGCGATAGATTATAAAGACCGTTGAATTTGCTTCCACTCGACAAACTCCTTGTAAATGTTATTAAAGATTTCTATTCTATTCAAATAAGTTCCTTCGTTCGATTTGTATGTTTGCCTACACCTATTTTTAAAATTAAGGTCTATATTAACTTTATTATTCTGTCAGGCTGGTCGTCTCCTCATACATCTCGGCGACAGTGATATAGAATACGACACGAACTTCCGTTTGTATCTGACCACGAAAATAGCCAACCCACACTACTTGCCCGAGATTTGCATCCAAGTTACCCTTGTGAACTTCACTGTCACGCTGTCGGGACTCGAGGACCAACTACTGGCGTGAGTCGTTATTTTTACACTTCTATATCACTATATTCGGTTTTAAAATTTTAGATATTTTTTGTAAACATAGGGTTTACAAAACCAAAGAAATACTGGTCGAAATATATCACGACACTAGTATCATCGAAGCACATTACAGAAGTTCGAAACAATTTTTGGTTTTGACGGTTTAAATTCATAATTTTATTCTCAGTTTGTCTGTATGTTTTTTTTAAGTTAAAAAAACATACAGACTAACTGAGAACCACTTTCATTTTGAAGTCGGTTAAAAATACCTTTAGAAGTAAGAAACTAACCTGACATAGAAATATTATTATTTGTAAAAATAAAAACTAATTGAATAGGAGTTAATAAACAATCGACGAATGTTTGGCTAATACCTAAGATAAAAACATATTTTTACCCGTAAAATAGTTTAGTTTAGTGTAGTTTTTAGATGTAAAATAGTAAAAAAAAACTGTTTGAGTTACGTGAGTACACGTAAGTATCAAAAGATAAATAAAAAATCAATAATAATTGCACCTTTGATATCAGGGACGTCGTGAGACTGGAACGGCCGGATCTGGAAATTCAACGAACGGAACTCATTTTACGTATAAACGCAGACAAAGCGACTCTGCTTGAAATAGAAGACAAGATATTGAGGCTTTTATATGCATCTTCCGGTAATATTCTAGATGACGAAGAACTAATAGAAACTCTTAATGAAAGTAAGGTAAGAACACAAATGTAGTTTAGAATAGAATAGAATCATTTATTCACAGAAAATGACAAATATTACAAAGCTGTTGTTGTATCAGTGGAATCAATGTACTACCAGTATTTATTGACTGGTGTGCGAATATTAATAAACTTACCTACTTACATAATAATAATGATTAAGAATTAAATTAAAAATGTCATCTTTAAAATTGAAATATTCTTCTACGCTATAAAAACAATAAGTCAGTAACCATTTATTGAGTCTATTTTTAAATAATGTCATTGGAAAGTACTTAAATTCCTTAATTGCCATGCAAAACGAATTTCTGAGGAAAAGCGTAGAATGTTATTTGGCATAAAAATGTTATTTATAGGTCTGGTATACCTAGATAAAACTTGTTCCTTAATTTTGAAATAATATGGGTATTGTCTTACGAATATGCAGATTTCTCAAGGGAAGTTAGTAGGTACAAAAAATAGTTCACCGGGTACGATCGGGTATATTGGGATCTGGCCAACGAACGCGGTTCCTGGAAGAATTTGGGAGAGACCTTTGCCCAGCTGTGGGATAATATAGGTTAGGAAAAAGCACAAAAAATCGCCATGTCTTGCGACTGAGTAGATACATAGAAAATCATTTTTTTTGTTCATTGTCAAGGTTTAACTTCCTACCTAGCTTCTTTAGAACTCTACCTTTATAACATCCTTTATAAGAAAACCTACTGTTTTCTGTCGGCATATTGAAAAGTCTTTTTCCTGGTTAAAATAGGCATAATGTGATTTCATCTTTAGAACTACTTTTGTTAAAAATACAATCCATTTCAGTACTTCTGACATGAAGTACCAAACATCCATCCAACCTTTAGTATTTTTATTCGTGTGAATTATAAACGCATTTTTGTTTTTAATAGGAAACGTCAGAGATAATAAATGCTCGCCTAGAAGAGACTGAGGCGACTGAAATCAGCATATCTGCCGCGCGAGAAAAATACAGGACTGTTGCCACTCGAGGGGCAGTCCTTTATTTTGCTGTGGCCCAGTTAGCTGATATCGATCCTATGTACCAATTCTCACTCAAGTATTTTAACCAGGTAATAATTTATCAAGCTTCAAGTTTTTCAATCTAAACTATGTAGGATTGTTTAGATGCACAGTTTTTGGTTTCGCGATGAAAACATTATTGCATGAACAGTACAACTTCAACATCGGTTTGCATTAAAATAATCGTTTTTTTTCTCCAGGTATTTAATCAAGTAATAGAGAGAAGCGAAAAGTGTGCTATACTCGAAACGCGATTGGAGATTTTGCATCGAGAAATAACTTTATCCGTGTACCAAAACGTGTCGCGTGGGCTTTTTGAGAGGCATAAGCTAGTGTTTAGCTTTTTGTTGAATATGGCTATTTATTTGGACGCCGGTCTAGTGACGCCAGAACAGTGGAATTTCATACTGAGAGGCCCAGCCGGCACTTCTGTGGTGAGTTTGATAGATAGATAGATAGATTATCACTTTATTGCATCATCAATACACTTATAAAACAAGAACTTAATACTAATTATATATAATGTGGCACAATCGGCGGCCTTATCGCTAACAGCGATCTCTTCCAGGCAACCTTTGGATGGATAGGATCAGTACGTTTGACTCGGTATCGATTCCTAGGTAACGCAGGTACTGACCATATAGGTCAGTACCTGCCTTGAGGTAAGGCCTTGGGGCCTTGGGCCTTGGGGTACGGCAATAATTTGTTTGAAATTTACGGTGGGGTCAAGGTAAAGGTCAAATAATAACACCGTTATACAACGCAATGATAAATACTCGTATTTGAAGCTCCTACTTGTTGATCGATTAGTATGTAGGTGCTGGCTGACATCAGTGGTGCAGCAAGCGTAGGTCCGCATGCGACGGGGGTTTCGGGTTCAATTCTCGCCTCGGGACAAATTTTTGTACGATTAGCAGAAATTTGTTCCGGGTCGTTTGGGTGTTTTCTATGTAAAATATCTTTCTATATAATTTAAGGGTGATGATGATGATGAGGGGTACCACCCTTTTTCCGGCGCATTAGAGCTGCTGTTCTGTTGCGATTGATGTATATCAGTTATCTACATATAATACGCGCTGTGCTTTGTTTGGGGCTTAGATAATGCTATGTGGACTGTCCACCATTATCAATTCCAAGACACAGGTGGATCCCAGTTTGGGGATCAACGATGTAATAATTTTATGTCTTAAATCTTTTTCAATAAACGTTATTATTATTATTAATTTGGTCAAATCAATTGGCACTAAAATTATAATGGTTTATTATCATCATTAAAAAGTTATCTGAGCGTCTGGTCAACGCGACGCGTGACCCGGTAGCTGGTGGGTATCTGGCGCAGCGCATCAGCATTGCCATACAGCGGGGCAATGCAGCCAGCGTCTTGGGGACGCTTCCGACTGGTATTGATATGGATCAGTTGAGCTACCTTTAGATTGTTTGCAACAGTCTGCAGTAAGCTTAATTGTTTCAATTATTATTGTAAATACTAGTTCTAATTTGTTTTTGTTATTGAATTGTAAATTAAATTGTAAATAAAGATATTTAAAAAAATAAAATAAAAAAATTGGCTTTATGTTTGATGAAAATCAGTTTAGCTTAATGGCTATGAGTTCGCTCCATTCTACTCTGATCCATTGAGCTAATCCATTAATGGACTATTTTCTACTTTATTTCCACTACGATGTTCAAAGTAAACGACATAGTAATTTAGATTTTTTGTAATATTCAGTTTGTTGAATGTTTTCTAATCACTCTAATATTATAAAAGTGAAAGTTTGGGTGTTTAGATGGATGTTTGTTAGTTCTGCACGCCAAAAAGGGTCGGGCTGAAACTTTTCTTATGGGTAATTCTAATACTGGAATCAAGCATAGGCTACTTTTTATCCCATAAATACTGATTTAGGGGATGATAAGTAGTCTATGCTACGCTATGCCATATTGCATCATCTTTTGCCCATTGGAACTGTCCAATGGGATAGAAATCACGTTCAAACGTTTTCATAGGAAGAACGCGTGCGAAGCCGCGGGCAGACTAGTAGTTTGTATGACGACTGATGTGGCGCGGCCGGCGAAGGTCCGCCTGCGACGCAGGAGGTTGTTGGGACAAATGCCTGTAAGATCTGCCGATATTTGTTCCGAATGTTCTGGGTATTTTCTAAGTATAGGGTGACGCTATAATAGAACGTGCATATTGCATCATCTTTTTTTGCGGGGTAGAAAGGGCGCGAGCGGGGAACCTACATTATAATAAAAAAATATCTATTTATGTAGTGTATTGTATTAAGTATATCAGTCATTTAGTACCCATAACACAAGCTCTGCGTAGCTTGGGGCTAGATGATGCTATGTGGATTGTCAAGCTTTGTTTATTTATTTATATTTCATGTGTTATTCTTTTGTATAGATACCACCAAAAAAACCGCTAATAGAATCAGTTACTGAAGCAATTTGGCTAGCGGCGAACCATCTCAACGAGATGGATCCTAGCTTCGAAGGTCTCGTACATGATTGTATGAGCTTTATACCCATCAAGCTCGGCTCCTTCAATGTGGTACGCAATCATGTAGCCTTAACTAGCTTTAGAATATTAGAATGGACATTTATTTAGAAAAAATACAAAAGAAAACGTTAAAACAATTCGTTTGTTTGTTTTATACGTTTTCTTTTGTCACAGATTTGTTTAGGTACAGAAACAGCAACATGGAGAGGCAAGTGTCACAAAAAAGGTTGCAAAAATTAGGCTCCTAATGACCCTGCGCCCTGCTTTCAAATACAAACCAAAATAGTAATGATTTTCCGCACGCACCCGTGCGCGAAACATCAATATTAGGTACTAGCTTATGTGCGCGGCTTCGCACGCGCTTTTCCGGGTTAAAAAGTAGCTATTTCCTTCCCTGGATAGCCTGTCCCCGCCAAATTTCATTAAATCCTTTTCAGCCGCTTAGGCATGAAAAGATAACAGACAGACAGAATGACTTTCACTTTAATAATAATAATATTTTAATAATAGTCTAATAGGGAGTACCATGCAGACCACCAGAATTTGACTTCAGGTAGTTTAAACTTTCACTTTTTAAAGTGTTGAAGAAAATTGACAATAGGGTCTGTAAACTTGCGCAAAAGACATTTGCGTGAGGGACACATGAGCGAAGGAAATTTGAGTCCGGCGTAGCATCGTATAGATAAATTTTTAAAAGCTGGCGCGATTATTTATCTTTTTTCCCATGCATTTCTCCACACTGATGTCACAACTCCAGGCCTCCAGTATAGGAAAAATAAAAGAGAACGCGCCAGTGTGAAATAATTATCTATAGTAGCAAAGGTAACGAAGTTCCACAAAAAAATATGGCTTATTCCCATTACATCCAAACCCATTGTTATCGGAAAAGAAAACTTTCATACAATTAGTTCCCAACCACATCAACGAGCATTTTAATAATAATTTTTATGGCTATGTAGGTCTTTATGGTGGATGACTCATCTACTACCTTACTACCATTCTTAGTAATCTTGATGGTGCAATTATAATTCAGTTGTATTGAAAAAAAAATATGTCAGTATACTTTTCTCAAATGGCATGATAAAAGTAACTTAACAAAAATAAAAGTATATATTCTCCTTTGTCTGTGGCTTGTCAAATAAGAAATTCTTTGTTATTAGAAATATTATAATTTATCAGCACAGCACAGATGTTTATAGAAAGAGTGCGGAAAAAACAACGTACTTTAGTCAGAAAACTGCCTCAGCATGGGTTTGTCTGCAAACCTGCAAATATCTACTGCCTACTCATGCGTTTTAAGCATTTTTTCCAAACACCCTTGTTAATTATCGATTAAATTATCCCCGTGTTTTAGATGGTACCTACACGTAACTAAAATGTATACGGCGGGAACTGACTACCACTAGAGTAGGCACGTGGCTAGTTTTAACAAGCTACGGACCTACAACAACAAAAAGGGAACTTTACCTACTGTTACGGTTAAACAACGATTACTAATCAATAACAATAATATAAATGCAAAAGTAATTATGTATGTTACCTTTAAACACCTAAACTGCTGAATGAAATTTGGCAAGGAGGTAGATGGGATTACGGGGAAGGACATTCTACTTTTTATCTCGGATAAACACATACGAAGCTGCGTGCAGAAGCCAGTCTCCAATATTCATAATATTCTAGGAACTCCACGTGAATAAAGCTGAAAAAACTCCGGCTGCTATCGACTGGAACTCGAAGCTTACGCCTTTCGAAAAACTGATGATTGTAAAGTGTCTGCGGGAAGAGAAACTAGTGTTTGCGATTGCACAATACGTCAGCACTAGTCTAGGCCCTATGTTTATTGAGAGCCCCACTATCCAACTCAACACATTGTAAGTACCTACCGTGCCGTGTGCTTAGACAAACCTAACATAGGAACATAGAAGAAAGAAAGAAAATTATTTTATTAGATACTACACACAAACAAACTTAGGTACATAAAGAAAAGATTATATCTATGTGGTTGACGGACGATATTACCTCAAAGCACGAAAACGGCTAAAGCGATTTTGGTAAAAGAGGTAAACACTCGTCTTAATTTCGGGAGTATTAGGCACATTTTGATCACCTATGCATTATTCGAAAAAAGTGAAAAAGCTAGGACCGATTTGTGATTTTTTATAGTTTGAAATTAATTTCTTGATTCGATTCTGTGTTTATAAACAATTATCGCCGTACACTATTTAGCATGTTGCGATTTCAGGTACGCAGATACAACATCGATAATTCCTCTCGTGTTCGTGCTAAGCACTGGGTCGGATCCTTTCGGCGCGTTCCAGAGGTTTGCCACAGAAATGGGCGTCAGGGATCGAGTGCGTTCCATATCTTTGGGCCAGGGCCAAGGACCGGTGGCAGAAAAAATGATCAACACTGCCAAAATGAAAGGAGATTGGGTCTTCTTACAGGTTAGGGAATCTTCGATAAAAATTATGATATTTGTATTTTTTAAGTTTTTTTGTTTATTTTTGTATTTGTATTTTTAATTGAATAGTCACGCTCGGGTCGGTTACGCTGAATCCGGTATACTCGTACTCGACTCCAGTCTGCTACTTTATAAGTTTAAAGTTTTTACTTCGTACGTATCGTACGGTCTTAGATAAGAATTCACCCCTTTTTTAGGGATTTTTGATTCTCGTTTTCTTTTTCAGAACTGCCATTTAGCGGCGTCTTGGATGCTTAGCCTTGAAATTATAGTGGCCAATCTGGGGTCCGATATAGGCCCCCAAACACACCCAGACTTTCGCCTCTACCTAAGCTCCATGCCGACTCCCAAATTCCCAGTGTCAGTACTGCAAAATGCAGTTAAAGTGACCAACGAACCGCCCAAAGGACTCAAAGCAAATGTCAAGAGGGCGCTCATTGAAATGGAAGAGGACTTTTTTGAATGCCACGGTGCGGTTGTATTTTAATTCACAATAGTTTTATTATCCAGGGCTACTCATCGATGAATTATGATTAGCATACGAATTATGATCGTTTTAGAGGGTTCCGTTTTCACCCTTCGGGTGCTGAACGCTACTACTAAGCCGCCCTATTACTAAGCCGTCCGTCCTTCCGTCCGTCTGTCACAGGGATCTATCTCATGAACCACAAGAGGCTGTTGAAATTTTCAGAGAATGCGTATTTCTCCTGCCGCTATAACAACAAATAATAAAAATAAAATAAATTACCAAATTAAAGGGGGCTTCTATAAATAAGTAACACTTCAACTTTATTAACAACAAATACTAAAAATATAATAAAAGTGAAAATTAAAAGTGTCTCCGAACAAGTGAAATTTTGATGTGCTTTGATAAAGTTGCTTGATTTTTACGGTACGGAACCCTTCGTGTGCGATTCGCACTTGGCGGTTTATTTGTAGATATCCATGATCGCTAGCTTGCACACACATTTTAATTAAATAGGGGTAAAGTTTGTGTTTGCAAGTCCTATGGATGTAGGAGGTGTAATCTCCGGAACTGGATTGATTCTAAAGATTCTTTACTTATCCTGTGAAAACCCCAACACATTCAACATAAATATTAAAAAAAATAAGAACCTAATACATATATTAAAATCATAGGAAGCCTATGCCCAGCAGTGGGCAACTTAAAGGCTGCTATGATGATGATGATGAATTGATTGACATTATCTCTGAGGTACGTTAAATCAGGTATCACGTGAGTGAGGTAAGTTTAGAAAAGAGTTATTTTTATTAATCTACAAATACCAATAAAAAAAATATATTCTCGTTTTACCTAGTTTTGGGACAAGATTGGCGCACAATGCTGTTCGGAATTTGTATGTTCCATGCGATAATTCAGGAGCGCAAGAAGTTTGGTCCTCTAGGTTGGAATATTACGTACGAGTTTAATAATAGCGACCGGGAGTGTGCGATGTCCAATCTACAGATGTTCTGCGAATGTGGGAAGATTCCTTGGGACGCGTTGGAGTATATCACAAGTTTGTATAAACCCTTTTTTGTGTCTATGCCATCAACAACTCGGCCTTTTCCGAGATGTTACTGTAAATGCCTTAAAAGTCCTATGTTGAGGTTGAAATCCAAGATAACAGGAAAACCCGTGAAAACCATCAAGAACCAATTTTTTAAGGTTCAAGATTCGTCAAATTACGATAGTTTTTATGGCTTGTACATTGTTGATAAAAAAAATAAGTTAGTAACCTTTTTTTCCCAACATGCAGATGTCATTGAAACAATCTAAAGTAGCTCAATACTAGGTATTTGATGCTGTACCTTCTTTTGTATGAAATAACAAGGCTTGATTTTTTTATGTAATAATTGGCATTATGGCCCTTATACTATTAAAATATTAATGATGTTGGCCTCGCCCGGGACGCGGTATACCGCGTCCCGGGCGAACGGTACGAACGCCACGGTATAGGTATATTTTTGAAAGCTGGCTTTATCTCTTTTTGTTTTTCGTATATTGGAGGCCTGAATTTGTCACGTCAGCGTGAATAATTGTATAAAAAAACAACACACATACATGCAAGCTTTTAAAAAAACACAACAGTATCTTATAAAATGTTCGTGAAGTTTTGAATCCGAGCCTCGCTCGGGCTCGGCTCGCGCCCGCTACGGCCTACCATAATTCATCCTTTAATCTACGAAGCTGATAGCTGTCCCATTATCTTTATACCACTCGCCTGAATTAGTTATAAGCAGACCCCGTTATCTACGTAGCAGTTTGGTGGCAGACAGTCGTTAGTGATGTGACAATGTTTTCCATATATTATTCAATCCTTTGTAATCGATGTCCTATGGACTAATACATTTTATCGAGTATGTGTATGTGTATATTTATTCATGCCCGTTTTATGCATAACTAGCTTTTGCTGGCGGCTGCGCTAGAGTTTTCTCGGATAAAAGCTTATGTGTAAAATTCTGATTGGATCTTTTTTTTCATTGCCATTACTTAAAAAATATATTTACTATTATATAAAAGAAAGTCCTGTTATTTACACTATTTATAACTCAAGAACGGCTGAACGGATCTCGGTGAAATTTGGCAGCGAGGTAGGTGATATCCCGGGGCCGGACATAGGCTACCTTTTATTCCGGAAAAAAGCGTGCGAAGGCGCGGGCTGCAGCTAGTTACTTATAAAAGAGATATCTTAGATATCTAAGCAAGACATTAAATTAGTTGGTTCTATAAAAAAATAGGGCACCTTCTCGCTCTTTTTCCCCAATCCTATTTTAAAAATCGTCATTCGAATATTATACACAATTTCCATTTTGCTTAATTTCTGTAGGGTAGCGGTATTTTCTACATTATACAGAATAAATAATTTATTCGTACTTAATACCTTCATTACATATCGTTCACTAAATATAAAAATATAAAATTATAAATTATAATAATGGCAAATTCATTGATGTCATATAATACTATACAAAGAGCCACTTTCTTAGTTTTTTCTTAAAAATATGTGTGGAAGCTGCATCACGGATCCAGTCGGGCAGCCGATTGTAAGCCGAAGGACCCAGTATATAAACGGACCTCCTTTCTGTAGCTTATGCTCAGGCACGTACCGATGGGTACGTGCTCGATGTGCTCAGGTGTGACCAGGCGGGGGAACGGAAGGCCGTTGAGACTGAAACTAATGAGGCAGGTTTGGTCCCTGTTTAGCGCGAGACAGTTCGATCTAAACCATGATTCAAGTTGCCGGATAACCATGATCAGTCTGCGCTCCAACTCACCTACCGTAGGTCCAGGTACTACCGCGGCTACATCGTCCGCATACATGTAGATCTCGGCGTTATAGATGGTGCTAGGCAGGTCGTTGAGGAGCAGGCTGAACAGGGTGTTCGACCAACAGGACCCCTGAGGAACACCCAGGGGGGGCCCACCCACCCATTATAATCCTTATTAAGAATAAAAAAATACTTTTCGAACATAGGAAACTATCGCCATTGCCTTTAAATACTATTATATATATGTCATATTACAATAAAAATTTGTATACGAAAATTTTATTGTTTGTTTTATTTATAAGTAATAGCCAGAAACATTGACAGTACTTTATTGATCTTAAAAAAAGGTCCAATACAGAATAACACGCTTTTATGCGAGAAAACTCGAGCGAAGCCGCTATAAGCTATTTTAGTTATGCATAAAACGAACATGAATAAATATTGTAAGATACGGGAATAACTTACTAGGACTACTTTTTATTTTAATACTAGTGTATGTGTACCTACTTCTTTAGTGTTTTAATGATTTTTATTAGTCTGTTTTGGTTTAATTATATTATTGTAAATGATTTATTCGTAACGCCAATAAGTGGCTCTGGCTTCCGACCAGCGTTGGATGCTAGCTTGCTTGTCATTTAACTCATGCTGAGTCAGAATCAATTTTGTAACCAGACTACGAGTATGTACACATTTTTTTTCCACTTAAATTAAGTTTTGTTTATAAGTATTATTTATTATGTAAGTACCTGAGTTCTGTTTATAAAATAATATTTTTTATTTAATTATTTATTTAGTAAATTGTTTTTTCCGTGTTACCGATAACAAAGGATTGAATATTATGTGGAAAACATTGTCACATCACTAACGACCGTCTGCAACCAAACTGCTACGTACGAGTAGATAACGGGGTCTGGTTATAAGTTAGTTTTATTTAGGTTTTTTAGCCTCTTGTAATGCTATTTCCAACAGGTTCCATAACTTACGGTGGCAGGGTAACAGACATGTGGGACCAAAGGTGCCTGACAACAATTCTAAAGCGGTTTTTCTCTCCACCAACACTTGAAGAGGGCTATGCTTATTCCCAATCAGGGAAATACTACTGCCCCAGGGCAGACAAACTGGCGGTTTACAGAGATTATATGGAGACTCTGCCGGTTATTGAAGATCCCGAAGTATTTGGCATGCATGAAAATGCCAATATTGCTTTTGAGGTAGGTTAATAATCACACTAATATTATAAATGCGAAAGGATGTTTCAATGTATAGATGTTTGTTACTTCTTCACGCCCAAACTACTGAACTTAACGGGCTGAAATTTAGCTTAGATGTATCTAGGCGTGGAATAAACCATAGGCTACGTTTTATTCTGTAAATCTGTTTCCAAGGGTTAGAAACAACTTTTGTTTCTTTTCTACTTTTCTTTTCTACTAGTAGTATATAATTCATGTGTTATTCTTTTGCATAAATACCACCAAAAAAAAAACGGTTACTGAAGCAGTTTGGCTAGCGGTGAACCATCGACCAAGTTTTTAACACATTATCTTTTTACAATCAAATAATAGTAGATTGTCTCACAAGGCAACAAAATAACGTATTTAGGGCGAGAGCGATTTTTTTAATCCAGATCGATGTGAAGGATTTTAAAGTACGTCGCTCGAGGTTAAATAATTTCGATACCGTGTGGCACACTCTGCATTTCATCATACGAGAAAAATAAATAAGAGGTGCTTTTAGTAGTGATGAATATTTATATTTAGGTACGTACATAACCAAATCACAAATGTATTTCTGGTGTTAATATTTCACTTTCACTGCTAGAACTCATCTTTTATTCAACTTGTGAATCAAATTAAAATTAAAATAAATTAATAGTAAGAACAAAACGAATAAAAAAGTCTTGCGGATTTTTTTTTTTTAGTTTTGGAGGCCATGCCGCTTCTCCACGCGCAATTTTTTTAGTACTGGCCAGGACTTTATTGAAGCTAATTGCGTTCAAACTTTTAAATTAAATAGTGTTAAATTCAAAAGTAATTTCATCTTTGTTATTAAGTGCGCTGGAATGACCCACTTTGTTCGCACTTATCGAGGAATCCTTTGCCTTTTTTCGAATAGATGGGATGAAAAATGATTTTGTACATTCGTTTGACAAAAACACAAACTCAGAAGATAGTTGTTTGTCATTCATAATAAGGCACAAAGTGTAGCTTTGAAAAACAGATGTCCAAAATATTATCCACACAGCATCATCTAGCCCCAAGATAATATAGTTATATAAACAATAAATACGGTACTTATACGGTTTAATCATTTATTTTCTCAGAATAAATTAAAAGGCAGTGGTGTAATGAAAGTTTACGAAACTGAATTGGTGCAACTAACTTGCATAGATATGATAATAAGGAAATTATTAGTAGTACCGTAATTATTATCTATATATCTATATTATCTTGGGGCTAGATGATGCTGTGTGGATTGTCCAGCATTATTATTATTATATTATTAACTTAATAAAATCAAGACCTGGACTAACTTGGTGCCGTTTGTGGTTGAAACCCTTTGTGCTTGGGGTCCTGGAGCACACTCTATTTATAATGATCTGAACAAACTTCTCATAGTCCACAGGTGATCGGAATGCTTTCTTCAATTTCGGTTAACGAATTAGCATTGCCATTCAACGTGGCAATGCTGCCAGCATTCTGGGCACTCTGCCTTCTAGTGACGGCTTAGATTTTTAAGAAATAGATATACGTTTAAATAGTATATAGTTGTAATTGTTTTATTCTGTTATTGTAATGTATCATATTTTGTCTATGGACCAACTTAGAAATTGTATTGAGTACTTATTGAATAGTTTAGTTTAGTAACTGGTCCTAGTTTATGGATAGTAGGCACAGATTTAAGCATCATAAAAAATCTAAAAATGCAAACCACTATGTCAGTATCTTATTTTTTATTTGCCTCGGTGATGTCTGTAGGTAATATTGGTCGGTAAGCAGTATTTTTTTTATTTTGTGAGCATGTCTACGATAAGCCCAAAATAAAGTCAAGAAAAAGCTGATTTTAGGGTTGATGCCTTAGTTAAAAATCAGCTGACCGGGTAAAAAGTAAATAGTAATTTTAAACTTTAAACCCATCAGAATAAAGAAACGAATACGGTAATCCAAACAATTGTGGACGTGCAACCACGCACCAGCGGCGGCGGCGGCGGCGACACACCCGACCAGATCGTTTGGCGAATCTGCGACCAGACTAGGTGGGATATCTTTTTAATAACACAGTGCCGATAACCTTTTCTTAATCATTATTTGTTTTTGTATTAGGAATAGAGAAAAAAGCGGTTAACACTCGTACAGATTCCCTTGTAGCGAATGGCACTTCGAATTTGAAAATTTAGTTTAGCAAAATCTTATGATTTGGTTTGGTAAAAATGTCCCTGGTGGGAATAGGGTCGTTAAGATTGTGACGTGATTTGTCTGTTCTGTGATTGAGACCAACTTGTTTTTTTTTACAAATGTAGTTTTCCAGGCTTGCTGTTATTTTTTTTAACATATAGTTTCCTAAGAGCAAAAACTAAAATCAAAAGAAAATACTGCTCTCAGGGTTGTTAAATCTTGCCCCACTCTGTTTAACTAGTACCATTTGAAATATCTTCCAAAGGAGTGTAATGCCTCCCAAAATCGACCGCGACGCGATAAATCCGGCGCTAATGGTGGTTGATGACATGGGCCAGCTAAACTCTCTTACCACGGTACTGCTGCACGAGTCGGAGAGATTCAACAGACTGCTTGGAGTCATAAAGAACACGCTTACTGAACTACAGAAGGCTATCAAGGTTAGTGTCTTGACGAAAGTCGATCCATTTTATAGTTTATTTGCAAGTTCGTCGTATTTCACCAAATGGTGTCAATCCAGATATAACATATTTGTTTTATATTAAAAAAATATGTTTTACAGGGTATAGTCGTAATGTCGGAGGAGTTCGAAGATGTTTACACAGCTTTCATCAATAACAAAGTGCCCCAAATGTGGCACAAGCGCGGTTACAACTCTTTGAAGTCTCTCGGCAGTTGGGTCCACGATTTAATTCTGCGCGTCGATTATGTGCAGGTTTATTAATTTGTCTACTTTTCTAATAAGATAAGGTTGAATAATTCGATCATAGAATAACTAGGTAGAGTCACGTAGGTACATTTCTAATTTATCGACAGCGCGCGGCTTTATTGCTTGTGTGCTTGTTTTAAAGCTCGTGATAAATTAAACACCCCACTCTGATAGAGTACACCTTATCTTTGATTAAAAGTATTGTTCAATTTTTGTGTTCTTGCAGTGGAAGAACATTTTAATGATCATTTCAAAAATAAGTATTTTGCAGGTCATTATCATCTTCGCATAATATGACTTATGAATTTATTCGAGGAGCCCTAGACAGCAGTAACAGGCCGCTGATTAAGCAGTTTGTTACATGAACGAATAGTTATATAGGTGGACTTTTGACATAAAAGTTTACGAAAAGTCTCAAAATTATTCTTTCTCACCAACATACAACTACCCTTTATTAACAAAGACTATTTTGAAATGAACAAACTGATATCTTCAAGTGCTGCGGTAGATGCTGAGATATTAAAGATGGAAAAATGGACTGACAGAGCGAGACCTCAAGGGTTTCGAAACCGATCCTAATCTAAAAAGTAGAAGTTGAGATGCGTATAAACAACCGACTGTTGAGCAGTCGGTAAGCTCAAAACACCACATTGTGACGTGTTGTGTCGTGCGTGCTCGTCAATTTTATATCTATCGGACTATCGGTTTTACACGTTTAGTACCACACAAAACATATTAGTAGGTACTGTGTTGTGCTGCTGTAATAATGTGTTTCTAACCTCACTGTATGAAACCGGTATGCTTATGAAGCGCCACGCACGACAAAACACGTCACAATAATGTATTTCTACTCGACAACTCAGCACGTTTGTCCACCGCCCGCGCCGTCGCCGTCAACGAAACATCAACGATATTACTTCAGGCCGAGTTCAAGATGACGCATGACGTGACGTCGTCAATCGTTTGTCATCACTACCACCGGGACGTTACCGATAACGATATTATTTTAATGTTGAGTTCAAGTTGGCGTGACAGCGATCGAGTGTGTCCAAGGCGACGATCTCGATGGTTCAGATTATTGTAGCTGTAGTTCGTGGTAGCCGCGTTTGAAGAATGGCTAGGTTGATCCTGCTACAGTTGCTTCTGCTCTTGTACGTTCAAAGAGTACGACGATGTATATAAATTAATTCATCCGCTAATACGTGACGATGTATCGTCCCAGGAGTGTTTTATGTCCTTCACGACAAGTTGCGGCAGCATGACGAGAAGTGTCGATGCTTGCACGATGACCGTGACGACTACCTTGCCGATGACAGACGAATAACGATCATCGCCGATGATAGTGAAGGGCTTAAAACAAAAAATCGGTACGTCACAGTCTTAGTGCGAGTTCTAGCGGTTACGCCGAACTACTCATATCTTCGGCGGCCGGATGACGGGGCGCTCGGGTGATGGGCGTACCTACGATGTACAGGCAGCCATAGTAAATGCACTTAAGTGTAGGTACCTATCGCAATTTCGTCACCGTTGTCATCTCGTTATCGGTGACGTTTCGTTGACGGCAGCGGTGCATAAACGGCGTTACGCATACAAAATACTATAATATTGTTGACAGACATGGCTACTGAACGGCATTCAGCCAAGCAGCTGGGTGTCTGGCCTATTCTTCCCGCAAGGTCTACTTACCGGCTCGCTGCAGTCTTACGCACGTCGGTACAGGGTCCCGATAGACGCGCTTATGTTCGATTTTGAGCCTAAGTCAATCTTCATTAATCAAGAAGACATCTACAAGTATAACAAGAAGAAGAATAAGGTATTTTTACAGGTGTTCTTATTAATCTTGTTAAATCTAGAAAGTATCTGGTTATACAGGAATTTCACGAAAGCACAATTCAATTTAAGATAGATATTCTCTGATTTTTCTATATAGGCACTTTATAATTAACCAATTTGGCACGGCCGGTGAGAAAAATTCATAATTTAAAGTAGGTACCTAACTGCAAATTAGAGTTCAAAAGTTTTTTTTAAAGGTAGGTCGAGGATAAGTGCTTAAAGTTAGATAGATAGATAATAATTTTATTCACCGCCTTCTAAAACAGTTAGTACTTAGTTAAACATATTATAGGGAACAGCAATGGAACTGGCGGCCTTATCGCTTAAAGCGATTTCTTCCAGGCAACTAAAACGATTGTGAGAATAATAAAGGATGGTGGTACTTTACAATATAAATTCAAACTAATACACATTATACCTACTAAAATAATACACTAATACGACTTATTCGTCAACTCGCGGTCGTGAAGCTCGCGAGTGCCCGCGAGTTGGCACCTTCCTATTTTACCTATTTTTTTTTTCGTCAACTCGCACATGATAAACGGAGCTTTGTACATTCAGATAAATAAACTAAAACTGCCAAGATGACAATATTATTGTAGCAGAGTTCATCCAAAGTATCAGGTCATCATAACTATAACAGAGTGTACCTATGTGACTAAAATTGAACGTAAAAATTTCCATTGATCGATTTCTAAGATTAATTTACAATGCCTCCAGAGTACCAGGAGAGTAGAAGTGTATTGGAGATAAAATTATATAATTATGTAGGTAAGCAAGAAGAGTACTCCATCAAAGAATAGGACAGACATCAGCTATTCTATTATGCATGTTAGACGGTTCTACTGAGTTTAGATTTAGAGGTACGGAATGACCCCTAATACCTGCTATCTCTTATGACGTTACTTGTGCGCAAGCCCTTGTGCTTTCATAACGCTGTCTCTTTCTAATTCATTTTGCAAACCTGTTAAGGGTCGAACCTAACGGGTTTGGTTGTCAAACAAGGCCTAGATCTCAGTACCTACTCACGGGAAAGTGCACTGCTTTGCACATCATTTGGTCGAGATCTCAGGAAGCCTGCGGTCTATTGAAATGAATTATGTTTCGATTCGTAGGTACTAATCATTTGGTTCCTTGAATTAGTTTCTTCATAAGTTGTGTAGTTTTCTTATATACAAGCAAAAACTTGATTTTTGCGCTTACGCCGTTTAAAAACGTCGCGCTCTGCCACGCTCCTATGATCGTGAAATCCTATGCCTATTCTTTTCACAAAATGGTGCGCATTGCGCCCTCTTAAGACGTCATTGTGTTAGTGACGTTAGTTTAAGTTGTGCTAAGCTGCCGTCCACAGCGCATTATATTGCTCATGGTTTAATGAAACAAATATAAAACAAGATCCGTCAAGTGCGAGTGTGACTCTCGTGCCGAGGGTTTCGAACGGTTGTCAAGTATACCAATATTTAAAAGGTTAGAGACTATGCTATTTGAAGAATACCAAAAAATTAACGGTACCTACATTTCAGATGTACCGGTTTGTAAACTTCGGAGTAGGTAATAGTAAAATAATCGTCTTTTTTCAAAATATTTCTAAAAGTATAGAACGTACAGAATTTTTTAAAATTATCTCTTCCTTTTTTTACCATTTTTCAAAAAGTGTTATACTTACATACCTCTATATTTTGCCAGTAAAATATAGATCCATATCTACAAACGCTACATACATTTCAGATGGATCGCTCTGTAAACTTCGGAGATAGCGGGGCGGGAATGGGTAAATTTTCGCCTGTTTTGCAAAATATTTCAAAAAGTATGAAACCTACAGGAATATCAAAAACTGTTTTGAGATGGACAAACCAATACCTTTCATTTGATACCCATTCAATGAGGTAGCCCCCCTCTTTTGAAAATAATACCCCTCCCCCCTTATTGTCCATTTTTTTTAAATTGGTCTACTTATAGACTTCTCTATATTTTTCCTGTAAAACATAGTTCTATATCTACAAACGCTACATACATTTCCGATGAATCGCTCTGCAAACTTCGGAGATAGGGGGGAATGGATAATTTTCGACTATTTTCAAAATATTTCAAAAAGTATGAAACCTACAGAAATTTTAAACCCGGTTTTGAAATGTACAAACTGATACCTTTCATTTGATACCCCACTTGACATAGTACGTCTCTTTCAAAATTTCGACATAACAATTTGTACTGAAAATTTACATTTTTTTTTATTTTAATGTGTACAGGCGCACGAAAAGTATTATTATTTTAAATTTCACGTTAATTGATGCTGTAGTTGCTGAGATATTAAAGACGGAAAAAAGGACAGGAAAAGCGAGACCATAAGGGTTTCGAAACCGATCTCCGATCTTCGAAACCCTAAAAATGTGGAAGTGGTTAGTAATTTTGTTGTATAATATTGTGGGGGTAAGTTTACAATGATGTACCTTTTTTGCTTAGTTAAAGATCAGTAGGTACAGGTACGTATTATTAACATATTTTATATCAGTGTTACTCTATAAATACCACCTGCATTTTTTCCGTATTTATTTATTTCCAAATTAAAAGTACATTACATTGTAAAGTTTCTGCCAAACTGTACAACTGTTTGTCAACATTTTGAATAAGGGTTTTTTGTTTGAAAATAGATGAAAAAATTATGATGTGTGGTTAAGAAATGTAGGTGTTTAAAAAATTACATCTTTAATAAACTTTCTTACGGTTTGTTTACAATTTGTCTCACGGTCAAGTAAATACAATATACTTAGATAGGTATTTTCTTTAGAGAAATGTCTATTTATTTTCTATTAATTTAGCACTTATCATATTTTAAAATACCTACTCGCTGTATGGTGCGTTACCAAGTATCACACTATCAACTATATTATTGATTCTCCAAAAGTATTAACTTGCTTTTAAAGTATAGCGAGATAAATATACTAATCCCTCAGGAATAACATTTTTATGGCACTACCTCGAGATTCAACCATAGGCGGAGATACCAAGTAACATACATACACACAAAAAAACATACAGACGAACTGAGAACTTCCTCCTTTTTGAAGTCGGTCAAAAAATACGTAAAATTGCAAGAAGCCAACTCGCGGGCACTCGCGAGCTTCACGCCCGCGAGTTGACGAATAAGTCACTATACCTCTACATACAACAAAATAATTATACTTAGTACCTAACGCTAAGGGACATTTTGCTTGCAAGTTTGGCCAGTAAACTATGAATAGTACCTACTTAGCGACTAGCAGTTTTTTTATTGATTTGCGTTGAAATTCTTGCTATTTTTCTATTAAGTTAGGTAATCATAAAATATAATAATAATTACATCCTAAAAGAAGGTATGATACAAATTCAAATGTACTTACAATGACACTCAATATTGTGGAAGAGACAAGCTTATCATCGTCGTCATGAAATGTACAAATACATAAATAAAACCCAGAAGCCGTACTAAAATTATGTGGATCGAGTGGAAATATTTTCTTTTATTTACTAAATGCTGTTGGATGTGTTTGGGAATCTTTTTTGGATGTGATGGGAATAAGCCAAATAAAATGTGGCATGAAATTTAAATAGTAATTAAAGACTTTCCTTTTGAAAGCGTGATAATGTGGCTTTCTTAATATCCACTGGCAAAGACGTAGAATTTACTTGGGTTTCTCAGAACTTTGTGTCATCGTAGGATTGGTAGGCACACCTACCTCAAAGCAGAACAGACACACCATCGTACTGCGATCGCCAACCCACCAAGCATAATGCCTATGGGCAAAGCCAGACCTTGACTTTTGAGGCCTGTTTCCAGCAGTAGATGTTGATATTATGTATGTATGTATGTAGGAGGCAGATGAGGAAAAGTTGGTGTATGGTGGGCTGCAGCGGCCGGAAGACGGCGTCAACATCCACGGGCTATTCATAGACGCGGGCCGCTGGGACAGAGGGGCTAAGATGCTCGTCGACCCCCTGCCAGGTGACCCTTTCTTCTTAAGCACAAGTTGGTTTCTGGGCCAAGAGTCGAGGCGGCACGTCTAGGCGCGGGCGCTCATAGAGTCGTGTCACGCACGGGCGACGTGAAAATGCAACGAAGACGAAGTGAAGGCGCGGCGGCGTTGTCGATGTGGAGTCGAGGCGGGGGCATTTTCCCAGCCCGCGTTGCGATCGCGAGTCTCTGCTGCCATTTTGAAGGAATTTGTATGAAGCAAGCATAGCCGCCCGCGGCCCGACTCTACATAGATCACGCCTCGATCGCGCCTCAACTTACCAGTAAGTGACGCACATTTTGGTAAAAAAAAAACACACCGACTTGCCATTACGAAAACGTTTAGTTTTCGAAAAGCGCGATTACAGGCGGACGCAAGACTACGCGCGAGCCTATCCATTTTTCCAGTCATGCAACCAATAGCTAACCAATAGCTAATATTTAACACTGAAACTGCTCGCCCCGCTCTGCCTTCCCGGCCGCTGCTATTTTGGTACGGTTTCGTCCAAGCCCACCCCCAGGGACTATGAGGGGGAGTCCCGGTGGTGAGTCCGCAATGTGTTTTTATCAGTCTGTACCCAGCATTAGCTATGAAAAATGTCCATCATTTTGTTTAGTAGGTAGTTTTGGCGTAAAGAAACATCCACGACCCTACCTACCCAACAAAACTTTCTCATTTAGGTAATTATAAATTACAATAATGTAAGGAAGACTTTCTTAATGAGAACTAAAAAACGTTCTCTTAAAAAAAACAAATAACGTAGGTACCTACGTGCTATCACGTTATAGGTTCTTCAAAGCTTCTTACTCGATGTTTTATATTTTATATTCTCCCCACAGGTCAAATGAACCCGCCTCTGCCTGTGTTCTGGTTCAAACCAGTTCTGGAGCTACCGAAGCCCGATCCACGGTACGACGCGCCTCTGTACAAGACGTCGGAACGCGCCGGCACTCTGTCTACCACGGGACATAGTACCAACTTCGTGCTACCCGTACTCCTGCCAGCCAATCAACCGCCACCATTTTGGATTATACGAGGCACGGCGTTGCTTACCATGATCACTGACTAGGCTACCACAGATTTAAGTTCCATTATCGTTGATAGGTGCTTACTATTTTGACATTATGTACGTTATCATCTTAATCAAATGTGTCAGCTTTAATAAGTTCACTACACGCTACCCAATAACGTCGCATAGGTAGACCTCACATAAAGTGATTTACTAAATAATGTTATGAGATTTTTCGTGTTTTCTTGCAAGTCTACAGCACTGTAGATATTAAATTTTTTACTCGTGCCTACTTAGATATATAGATACTTGACTCTTTATTGTACCTACCACACAAACACAAAAAATAATACAGAAGAAAATGTTGAGAAGGAAGTACAAAGGGCGGCCTTATTGCTTTGAGCGATCTCTTCCAGGCAACCTTGGGACATAGATTTCTTATTAGGACGCATTGAGCGAGTATGTGCTCGATGTTAGAACGATTCATAACTTGTAGATAGAGGTATATTTTCGATCGATAGGTAGGTACACATATAATATAGGGTTAGGTATACTTAACTACTACTTATCGTTCAGATCAATTAACGCGCTACCCCGACCCAGAACAGCGCCGCCACCTAGTTTATCTTATTATTACGTTAACCAAAGGAATTTTCTAATATCCATTGGGCAGTTTGTGATATCTATTATAAGCTTTTTTTAATGCCTCTTTAATAGTTTTATGCAAAGATGCGAAGTTGCTCTTGGTGGCCACCAAACTCTGTTTTCGCATCTCTGTCTAAACTATACAAAATAAAACTATTACAGAGGCATTAAAAAAAAGCTTATGATAGGTATCACAAACTGCCCAATGGATTTTAAAAATTGGTTTTGTTTAACGTAATCTATATAATAAGATAAAATACATAAGTGGCGTCGCTATTGTGGGTCGGGGTAGCGCCATAAACAGTGTTCACAGTTACCTAAGTTTAGATACCTAGGTAGATACTTGACTTGTTCTCATATTATTTGTCCTTTTACCTGCCTACCTAGAGGGTCATATTGGTTGAAATCAAAATTATTTCAAACGTTTAGTACCTAGGCACATTAATGTAAAAAATATCTCAACCACAGTGCTGCAGTCTAGAAAATGTAGGTACCTAATGCTAATTTCACATGGTTTTGTAACACTATGTAACTAATAGCTTATTATAAGTACCTACTAAATAAATTCAAAATTATGTTTCTTGAATTATTTTATTGAATTTTCTGTGGGTATTTTTAAAGTTGACCTACTTATACATGTAACAGGAAATTAACATTACGTGTCCTACCCTATATATACCTAATAAATAAGGTTCAACAGTTCAAGTGCGTGCGGCCGAGATATTAATCTAAGTGTTGTTCTATATGTATGAGTAATCGACACCGTTACGTTACCCTCATAAAGATATAAAAATAAACAGGGAAAAGTTATCTACTATATAAACATAAGTCGGGTTTTCCTTCCTGACGCTATAACTCCAGAACGCACGAACCGATTTCCACGGTTTTGCATTCGTTGGAAAGGTCTCGGGCTCCGTGAGGTTTATATCAAAGAAAATTCAGGAAAAATTTAAAAAGAAAAGCGGGAAAATCTTTTTTCACATACAGCGTCATCTCTGATACATAGCATGTACTACAATCTGGTGTTGGGTTTGCTAGTTACCTATATATACCTAAGTACTAGGTAGGTAAGGTACAAATGTGTTCTACCACTACCCTCCTACATGCCTACAGAATTTGGCACTCAAGGTTACAGCAAAAACGGAGGAAAAGGGAGCTTGAGATCAGATTGTCTAAGTTACTTAGTAGTAACTTACCAATTATGCGAATATTGAAATTGACCAGGATACCAGGATAGTATACAAAATTATTGCATTAAAAAAAAAAGTAAATAAGGAAAATGCTACAAAAAAATAGTGTACCTACATTTGTTGCTTGACATTGCTGAGTTTGAGGGAAAATAAAACAAGAGCTTTGGTTAGTATAAAATATTTACTTAAAACATTAGAAAAGCACCACAAAGTACTTAAATTACACAACTATGATAAAGAAATATATTTTTCTAAGTTAATTAAAATAATTATTTGGGTTTTAATATGTTAAAACTATGGTTTTACGTAGATATTGCAGATAGTTTTAGTATTTTAGTAGATTTTTACTGCAATGGGTTTCAATTATTCAAGGCATACTTTTGTATTTCGTGAATAGGTTGTAAAGCACTCGCAGTGTTGACTTCAGATCGAGATTGACAATATCTGGAAAAAAGTAACAATTATCTCAGCTGCCTACTCTTTATCTGTGAGGAATATAATTTTCACAATCATGTAGTGTTTACACGTTTACAGTTTACTTTACAGATTGAATAGTTTAAATCGGTGTGTGGCAAGATATACTAACCTTCTGGTCGAGCTTTTGGTTTAGCGAGACCCACATCCTGCATAAGCTCAAAGGCGAAAGCCACATTATGAACCTTTTGGTCGAAGTCCTCTGGAGTAAGATGGAAATCGTACAAAGGCACAAAGAATCCTTCAAGCAAACCCATCAGGAGCACCAAATAAACACCATCATGGAACTGTGAATCCAAATCAAGCACCTCTAGGTTCACTTTACTCAAGTGCTTATTCACAAATGTGATCAGTGACTTCTTCACAACTTGAAGCTTTTCCGGGGCATGATCAAAAAGAGCATCGAACGCATCTCTCTCACATTTCATACCCAAGTCGTCATAGGTAGTTGTGATGCTTTCAATAAATGTTCTGAAAATAACCAAACTAATTAATCAATTTAGCCTGCACAACAGGAAAATGTTTTTTTATGAGGTTGACTCTTCTGAATTTATTTAAATATTTTAACTTACATTTTTATCACAAATAAAACCTACCTGTGAGAAAGATGGTTAGGAGTGTCCTTCTTTACTACAACAACATTAACAGTTACATTCTCTGGCAGACGAACAGGGGCTCTGAAGTGACGAGCCAGTGCAACTAACAGATGCAGGATAGAGACAACGTTTTTTGAATGAATTGAGTCCACACTCCATTTTGGTACGGGTTTTGATGTTCCGTAGAGCACCTAAAATAAATAAAAGTAGTACATACACCAGAAAATACAATATTTGTGTTACATGGGAGACAAAAGGTATGTCTTACTTTGTTCACAGCACGTAGAACAATAGCAAGCTTTTGGCGCTGCCCTTCCTCAGACTGAGTGACTTCAGGCACATCCAATTTCTTCTCAGTCAATATTTCTAAAAGCTTTTGAAGAACTTGGCCATCATAAAGATCCTCGCTGATGTCCTGCACTATAATCCTTTGTGATGCAAGCTCATCATTGATCCACTCAATAAGCACTTGAATAAGATCTTTCACCCTTGGGTCTTCAAGAGATCTTGGTTCAATAATAGCTCTTTCTTCGTTATCATCTGAAATCAGTTTGTTTTAACTACATACAATATAGCAAAGCAGCCATAATACTAGGCCCAACAATGGCCTAATTTGGTAGATTAGTATATACCGATTACCATAAATTATATTTAGTTTAGAATAAGTAGGTCTGAATGAAACACTGTAATAACAAGGTATATACTTACGCAAACTATATTCTTCCGGTGGTATCTCTGGGGCATTTGGACTTCCCGGTGAGTCAATTGCATACTTGCCTTCAGCTTGAACATCTTGCACTAAAATTTAAACAGAAGCTATCATTTCCACTGACCATCGAACTACACTAATTTGAGGGATGGATAATGTAGGTCTGATGAGGTAATAGTTTCCTTGTTCCACCCACTCAAATTAAAAATACAATCTGCTAAGATTTTAACTGAGCACAATATCATTACCTTCCTTTATGCGCTTTTTGCGACCGATTGTGCCAATTTTATCCCAAAATGATTCTTCTTTATCCTCCTTTTTGGGCAAAACTGGGGTACGGGGGGACTTAGGGCGTGGTGACGACATCTTCCTGAACAGCTAACTGAAAACAAGGTCTTGAATGAATCACCAGCAACAGTGGAGTCACAAATTCTAGCCTGCTAAGGTACACCAGTTACATCAGATAATGTTTTTTGCGAGGTGAACGTAGGCTTAGCAAATAGGAAAATACCTACTAAAACTTGAAAACAGCTCACTCCTTCCTTTCGACAGTTTCGACTGTGTTTATTTATTTTTAGTTCCGAAGTCCGAACTTCCGTCCGATCTGACTGACATAAGAATTATTGTGTCAAACCATGGTACAGAGTGAGCCAAAGATAAAAGAAAAAGAAAAAAACATACAGCAAAGCGATTACGGTAAAATCTCCCATACAATATTTGACATTTGGAAGCCGACGAATGCAAGCCCCAGCCGAAATACTACCTTTTTATAACGATGGGCCAGCAGAACATTTCCCTTTTCCAAATGTCAATTTGAAGAAGGAAGGATAGCCAGCAAGCAAATTAGCAAAGTTATTACAATACTACTAGGTATTGTAAAATATTTGTATTTCGCGCAAATCTGTGTCTGTGTAGCGGAGAGTTTGAATCTGGGTTTGAATAGCCCTGCCGCATGCCGCCGTCCCCCCGTCCATCCCGCCGCGCCGCCGCGCCGTTCTCGGATGAACAGCCAGTCTAACTAAATTAACCTCGGACGAAGGAAATCACAATCACCTTTGTAGGGTCACATAACGTACCTGCCTGAGATTGAAGAAATTAACTGAAAACCATAGAGTATAGTATAGTTACAAAAAAAAGTTTCTATTGCGGCTAGCTATTGTAGCTAGACCCACAGCACAAGCGTTTTCTTTTTTCATTGGGTAGACGTTTTTCCGTCGTGGGCAGGTAGGCAATTCTCGTCAAAATCACTCAGTTCAGTTCAGTTCAGTTCTTGTTTCATGGCTCGCTGTGTCTGTTCTGCCACAACTCTGCCAGTGTCCATGTCAAAAGAGTCATAAACTTTAGTAGGAAATTAACACAAAATAAATTTAAACAAAAAACTCATTTTGAATAGTACCAATTGATTTGTATCTGAAAGACAACACAAAGTTAGTAGGATGCATGAAACAACAACACAAAGGGTTAATAAGGAACTGTACAACTTTGGGAATAAGGTTCTACTATTTACAGTTAAAATCACTCGTTATATATGGCAAAAACTGTCAAAATTGACAGTTTTTATACAGAAGAACTGTCAGATTTGACAGTTCTTTTGATATTTAACGAATGATATATCGGCGAGAATTGCCTTCCAGGAAGCCAATTCTCGCCAATTTATCACTCGATATAATATCACAGTTCTTTTGATATGATATCAAAATAACTGTCAAATTTGACAGATTTTTTGATGTTTATCGAGTGTTAAATTGGCGAGAATTGCCTTCCTGCCAATTCTCGCCAATATGTCACTCGATAAATATCAAAAGAGCTGTCAAATTTGACAGCTATTTCATAAAAAAAAACTAAAATTTGACAGTGTCTGTTGACTTCTACAACTTGTGTTACTACCTACATTGTTTTAGTGTGAGCACAGAATAACTATATTGGTGTGAGTTCATAGAAACCAATATATTTTTTGCATATTTGAGCGTTATACTGCATCTGTGAGCTATACGTGTTTACTTTACCTCCCGTTAGAAAATTGGAGGGGGTGTTCGTGGTATATTTTGTATAGCGGTTCCCTCAATTATGTTCGAAGACTTGCATTGCAACGCAACCTTTCACTCCACCCACGCGCTATTCGTGGAGAACTTACACACTAGAATGACAAGGTCATGCTTAGGTCATCGTTATCGACTGTACAGAAGGCAAGATGTTTTACATTTCGCAGCATAGACAAGAGGACTCCGTTTGTTGTTTTACTCTATGGAAATTCATTGTCTTTGGCCCCGCGCCGTATCATCTTTCTGTCTGTCTGTAGAACGAAACGAAACTACAGCCACTGAGGACAGATCAAAATAAAAATACATAATTCTTTCGTGCATGTTTCGCGCTGTGTATTTAGCGAAATTGATTTGGATATCGAAATCTAAACTGATCTAAAATAAAAAGTGATTATTGTGATTCAACTTCTAGATGTAATTTCCCCCTGCTCAACGCTCAACACTTTGTCATAACGTTACATGGTTCTACAGATGAGGTAGGTAACTAGAGATTTACCTTCCATTTTCTTGAGAATACATTAAATACTACGAACCGTGGGCTTTCAATGGCAGACAACTTTCACCTTTCCTGCTGTAAACACTGTCTATAAACTGTATAATATACTTCAAGCATACAAGTGCACTTGTACCTACACCATAAACCTCCCACAGATGCCCATTTACTTTTTGAGTATGAAAAAACAAATACTGTCCTGCCTTCAGCATCACCCAGCTCAAGTTACTCCTGTAAAAAGTTACTTTTATGATTCCTGATTAGCGCTTCTTTACATTAAACAAATATACATTATTTTCCATCGATCTGAGTACAAAAGGGGAGTGAGGTACTAGCTTCTAAAAAGTGGATCAAATTAGGTGCATTTAGGTCCACCTACCTCAGTCATAGTCAGATCTTTCACAGTGCAGATAGTATCGCTCATGCTTCAATTATCGGTCTACTTGTCTAATCTAATATAATCAATCAAACTTGCAGATATTCCAATGGAATTCTTGACTTAACGTTGCTGGCCTCAACAGCTTAGTGTTTCCATTGAGGAATTGAATGGCTATGTATTACTACGCAAGTAAGCTGAACGAGGCTTCATGTAGTGGATGCAACATAAAAGTGCCCCCGGCACCCACAGAGCCGGCACCAGCACCCCCACCCCCCTCTGAACATGCCCCCTTACACCCCGATGCGTCTCTACTGCATGGCACAGGACTTTCCTACTATGATGTAAGTCTCACTACCTTGCAATAAAAGCTTAGTTCATGTTAATTAAGAATGTGATGTTGATTGAGCCTGACTGAGTTTGCATTTTTGAATACCTACAAGGTGTAACAAACAAAATGAGTGTTTTATTCCAAAAACAGGATGCCCTAAAGTTGCTGGGTCATCACAACACATCATCAACTTTGATTGTAAGATTAAATACCCCCATTTTGTGGCAACTTAAATAGAAGTGTTAAATAACAAACTAGGTATTCAAAATCATGTCATATTTCAACTTAGATATATCTTTATTTTACTCTACTAAATGTTATAAGAAATAGCATGACAGTGACCTTAACAAACCAAAATATTTTTTGGTTCATACCTCTGCCAAATTTTGTACAAACTTATTGTAATTTGATTATACTAGATACTTTAAAAGGTGTTAGCTATGATACATTGTATGCCTCACAATTGAATTTGACAGACAAAGAGCCACACCAAATATATAAAGAATCTTGTTCCTACCAAAATTACCTGTTGTTAAATGACCAACCATTGACCATACATGTTGGAACTTAGAGATGTGTTTTGTTGTCAGAATGATGATTACTTCTCCATGGTGAGAGGAAACAAATTCATGTCGGAGAGTGCATGCAAACATATTGTAATGAATGGAGGTATCAACTATATGTCCAATCAAAAATCAGAGCCACCACAGGTAACATTTTTATGTATACAACCTTTACATTTACTAGCTTCTCCATGCTTCTTCAGTCATGTGGTACAGTTAGTGTCAGAAAAATCTGGGGCCCGTATTATGAAAGCTTGCTCAGTCATATATCTCAACTTGAGTGTTGTTTATGCTATAGAAAAGCGTTACAAGCATAGATTGATGACTGAGCAAGCTTTCATGATAAAGGCCAGGCAAGCCAAAAGTTTATATCTTCCTAAAGCTCAATTTTATTGCTATCAGAGTAACCTAAGAATTCATAGTGGTCAATAGTGTGCACCATATATTTCAAGTAATAAAGATTATTTTACAGTGCACACTAGGTTACTCTGACAGCATAGTATAAAATTACTACAAGTTCTTTATTGGCTAGGCGGAATGCTTAGGACTATCTGACGCTTACTGTACCATGATAAACAAGCCTATGGGATAATAAAGCTACCCATCAGTAAAGCATCTATTGTTTAGCTTAAATGTTAACATTCGTTTCCAGCTAACAGCAGTTATCACACCTGGGGGGAAAGCCACAGCAGCGCTGCCATACACTAACTCAGACAGAACTGATGTTGAGTACCAAGATGGTCAAATAGTGAGTGCTTCCCTCGAAGCTCTGGTGGATATGCTCCGACCGGGTGCTCACAAAACATTTACATTCACATTCCTGCTGTGCTCTCGCTTATTCGTCAAGCCTCATGAGCTGCTTAACAAACTTTGCAAAAGATACTTTAAGACTTATGATAAAATTGTAAGTTAAAAAATTACTTAACTTATATTATAATAAGAAACCAAAAAATATCCCAAAAATTTTTCGACTTAAACCCGCCTCCTTCCCTAAGTACGGGAATTCTCTAACCAAAATACACCACAAGGTCAAGTGACGTAGGAGTCGAAAAACTTTGGGACTACAGGGTTCACCTACAGGGGTAACATTGAAGTTTATCCAATCCTATTCAAAGACCCTGTGAAAGTTACATTTAGTTTGTTTGGACGAGAGGTGTCGTGTTGCTAAATTCTAAGATTTTTGTTATAATAGTGCGTAAGCCCTCACACTCAGGATAATTTCTAGGAAACCAAATAATATCCATGGATCAAGGTATCCACCGACCCCCATAAGATTCACAATGCGCACCCTGAAACCGTCTGTATCAAAAGAGAAACCATTTGACATGCTAGGCTACCATTTCAAACAGTGTCATCTTAGAACTGGAACAGGAAGCATGCCCATGAAAATAGCATTAATCACACTTCCAAGACACAAAAAAGGATGGGATTTCCTATTTTCAGTAGGTAGTTTTAATGGTTACCATTAAAATAAAAAAATTGTTTACCACTGTAATGAGCTATTAGCCCTATCCTCACAAATCAGCCTAGAAAATGATTTTTTGGTTTGCCTATGTTACGATTTAGACTTAGTTCTTAATTCATTATTTATTTTACATTTATTATTACATTATTTATTCTTGCGTTTATTTTTTTTTATTATTAAATTACTAGTTTGCAATTATTACCTACTGGTTCAAACATTTATAAAGTAAAAGCAATTGTTATTTTGCTTTCGACAAGTTTCCTTTTTTGGTTTCATTAAATTTGTTAAGTATTGACTACAAAGAAACTGTACTGTGACTACACTAACTACCTACATACCTAACTATATGCTGTCCGAACTAAAATATTTTTCTTAATTTTGTTGTTAATTAGAAGGAAGCAAATTAACTTAAATATCATAAGTACTAGGTAACGGTATGATGTTCAGATTGTTCCTATAAAAAACAGTGTTTATTATTTTAAAGTACCTACTTATAATTTAAATAAAATAATATCGACTCCACCGATTTCTTCTTCCGTATGCACAGAACTTGTCACACCTCTGCGCAAACTGTCTGCGTCAAACAATTTCGTAGACAATTTCGAGTGTCATTTTTGTAAGGTTCTAGTTATTTACGGGGAAGGCGGCGGATAACTTGATGGATGATAATATCACAAAAATTTTTTGTCTTCGACGGGGCTTGAACCAGAGTCCATCCTCAGTACGGGAATGCGCTAACCAATAATTACAACACGAGGTCAAGTGACGTAGGAGTCGAAAAACTTTAAGACTCCCTTCGGACTTATTTGATTTCATAGAAATTACCCTGAGTGGATGGCATACACACTATAATAAAAAAAACTTATATTATACTGTTATTAATAATTAGGAAATCTATGCCTTATTATAAATGAATCTCAATATAATGAGAACCCTCTCTCAATTGCTAGCAATGGCCAACAAAAGAAAACATAAATCTTAAGCTGTAACCACACTAATTGTGGTTTGATGTGTCATTACGAGCCAGAAGCTAATGAATTACTTGTTGTTGAATCTATTATTCACTAAATTTTTTACTTTTAGGGTAAAGCAGAGGTAAAGGATTTGATTGACAAGGAGCTCAATGACATGACTGCTTTGGTCCGAGTGCTGAATCAATGGACGAGCATGTTCCCGTATGACTTTCGTGATGACCGAGTCATGGCCCTCGTACGCAGTATTACCCAAAGGTAGAAACAAGTTTGTAAACCATATTCTTATTTTCAAGGCGAAACGAAATGTAAGAGCCGGTTTCTTGTAATTTATGCGATAAGAAGTTTTGCGCACATTGTAAGCCATTCCCTATGAACCCAAGCTAAAACAAACTTCCTAACAGGGTGGAACGTCACGCGCAAAATAAAAAAAAACGGGATTTTAGTATTTTGTAGGTGCATGTTAAATTATCGTTTTGGAGTCTATCGACATTATGTTGATTTATTACATCAAGCCTAGAAGCTGATTTTTCCACTTTAAAGCTTTATTCATACACTTTTTTTCGCCGTGAAAGTCTACGGTTAATTCGCTATAGAAAGGCACGGTCGTCAGTGTTGTATGGCGCTTGCTATGGCTATGGAAGCTTGTTCACATACGCGGCGGCGGCGCTACGGCACGGCGACGCCGCCTCGCCGCCGCCGTATGTATCGTGTTTGCTCCTCGGCGCGCCGCGTCTACGCCGCCGGACGTTTTCTATGGCGGCAATTAAGCATTTGCCATAAAAAAAAAGCCCGTTGACTTTTTCGCTAGTTTTGCCGTGTCATATACAAGCTCGCACAATTTCTTAACCGTACGACGTGCTAGTCTGGTCCCCTTGTTCACGATACGTATTCTTAGTCGTACCTTCTAGAAACCGTATCGTGTGCAAGAGCTCTTATTCCTCAAAACTTTTTAGCATTGGTTTCTGCTGTTCCATTTAACGAAACAAATGTACATATGCTAAAATAATATTGATTTGTATTCATAACACAAGCTCGGCTTAGTTTGGGACCAGATGATGCTGTGTGGAGTGGATTGTCCAGCATTATTTATTTATTAACAGGTGCGCCGCAGAACACATGTCGCTGGTGAGGGTAGAAATGTCATCAACTCTGGAAAAACTGCTTGATAAACTGACAGCACTTGAACAATACGAGGAAACGTTGGTGGAGGTACCGCAAGTAGCGGCTACGGACCAATTACCGCAGGTTAGTCATTGTTGATCATCAATTATAGTGTGCCGCACCATCGTCATCATCAGCTTATGGTAGTCTACTGCTGGACAAAGGCTCCCTCATTGATTAATCTAGCATTATCCATTTATTATTTCGTTTGGTGGTAGTGGTACTTTAGTTTCTAAAGCATGTATTGATTATTGTTATATGATGATCTTTGATCAACCTATAATATAATATGATTTACCTTACAGGGCGACATCCTTACACTAGGCCTGACGCCCGTCGAGCTAGCAAACCAGCTCACAATAGTTGAGTTACAACGCCTATCGTTTGTTGGACCAGAGGAGTTGGTCCAGACGTTCGCTCCCACGCAAGCACCTCAAGCCACTGCAGGAAGCAAAGGCTCTATAAACTTGCACCATATCGAGACGAAATGCACTCGGAACTTGGAGGCGTACGCGGATTGGTTCAACCGGCTGAGTTACTTAGTAGCTACTGATATTGTTAAGGTATGCTTTTATCAAGCGAATTTTATAGTCAAAGTATAAAACTGGAGTCGTTTTCTTAATGTCCAAAAATAGTTCGAACAAACTGAAGAGAGCGCATATTTACGTGGGGCCGCCATATTAAAGTGCTTAAAGCATATACCGTGCTTATTTGGATATTACATCCTATTAGCAACCTAGCTCCTTTCCGTCCGTTAAAAATCTAACCATTAGTTCTAAGGTAAGAAGGGTTTTATTCTTTTATGGAAAACGTGATCTCAGTTTTTTATGTTGGGAAACTGAGATCTGCACTGACAACTCGCATAGGAGTGTTTTGGGCATCATTCCCAAAAATCTGGCATTTCTGTTGGTGTGGACGAGTTCACCGCGTCCGTTGTGGCTCAATTAATATAAAAAAAAACATATTTTTCGAGCACACCCAACTCATAGAAAAGTATTAGCAAGGCACTTAAAAAACTAATTGGATTGTCAATGACACTGACGATCTACGGTGGAGGTCAGTGAAAATTTTTCATCAGAAATAGCTACGAACAATAAAAAAATCAAGTCACCTTTCAAACAAAAAAAACTAAATTAATATAGATTCATCCGTTTGGGAGCTACAATGCCACACACAGATACACTCATGTTAAGCTTATAGCGCTCTTTTTTTTGTCGGGGTTTGAGAGTACTCGAAATAAATAAAAGTTATGGAAATCCACTGTATTATGTGCTGGCTAGTCTCCGTTGGGACTGGCCGCTATGGCCGAAATTCGGCTGGGATCCATCCCTAGTTTTATTCTTATCGAAAATATTCTGACTCCGATATCTAACTTGATAAACAACTTTCAGCCCGCGAAAAGCAAGTACAGAGCGCGCGTGGTAGAACAATGGGTGATGACGGCTAGAGAATGCTTCAACCTCGGGAATTTCAATTCCCTGATGGCGATCATCAGTGCGCTAAATATGGCCCCGGTTTCTAGGCTAAAGAAGACGGTAAGTAAGCTAATGACACTAGCTTTCGCCCGAGGCTTAGCACGCCTTTTTTTTAGGTTAAAAATTAGCACTACAATCTCACCTGCCGGTCTCTTCAAGAGAAGAGTGAAAAGGTGTCTTCTTGACCTCAGTGATCATCGGCCACATTGTCACTTACCATCAGGTGAGATTGTGATCAAACGAAGGACTGTTCACGATAAAAAAAAGCCTATATGGGTAATGTAATGACACTGTTGTAGGTCTAGTCATCAGTGTCAATTTCAGCCCGATCTGTTTAGTCGTTTTGGCGTGAAGAGGTGATGAGTATGAGCATATTATCAATGTTAAAGATCCAAGCTTTAGCATTGATAATATTAGTGAGATGCGAATGTTTAAATAAGTGGATGGATGAATGTTTCGTACTTCTTCACGCCAAAAGTACTGAACGTATCGGGATGAGATTTTGCATAGATACATCTAGATCTTCAGATCTATACGGAAAATAACACATACATAGGCTACTTATTAGGTATACTGTAAATCGGTTCCCATAACATAGAGATAACCTAAATAATACGTTTCCATATAACAATAATGACCTAGATCTTTATTGACTTAAAAAAATGTATCTATAGGCTAATACCGTTTGTAACGAAAACAACAAGTGCGAAGCCGCAAGCAGAAAATAGTTGGTTTATAAAATTTACTTCAAGATAGGTACTAATATCATTAAGCATGTTCAGCTCACATTCACGACCGGAATCCACCAAAACGGAAATGTGTGGAGATCTTGGAAGCGGAGACGAGAGGAGATGTTTTTCATCTAGGGTGTATCCACCAAAGCTGTGCGTAGTAACTAGACTGGAGCAGAGATGTGTGCTGGCTACAGTAGAGACGTGTTTTGGCTAGAGCGGAACTGAGCTGCGTACGGCGAGCGTTGGATGTGTGTTGTAAGCGGCGCCGCTCACTGCACGCCGCTCACATCTCTTCTCGTCTCCGCTGCGTGCTGTCGCCAGCTTGCGAGGCACAGCTCACATCTCCGATTCGATCGCGCCCTACCAATATGATAAATCTCCCCTCGGTGGTATCCGCTGAAGCTGAGCGGAGAAGATATATGTAAATAACGACGTTCTATTGGTTGTTTAAAACACATCACTCCGCTCGTCTCGTGAGAGCTTTGGTGGAATCCGGCCCTCATAATGTATTCGTCAACCTACACAGCTGGATCGTAAAATACTGACTTATGTATTTTTCAACGCAGTGGAGTAGAACTTCAGGCGTTTGCGGACAACAGCTAAGACAGCTAGAGTTATGTGTGGAGCCTAGCGGAAACCATGCAAGGTAACCAACATGAAAAAGTATTTTTATGACCAGCTGCACAACACTGGACAGCCTAGGCGAGCCTCGAATTCGGCTCGAAAGGAATTATAAACTTTATATCCATACTCGATTCTAAAAATCTTGATATTTTTGTAAACAAAGGAGTTAGAAAACCAAAGAAATATTTTTAGAAATTATTTTCGTCACTGGTATCATTAGAGCGATTCGCAGAAGTTCGAAACAATGATTATTTGAAATTTTTTAAACATAACCTGCGTCCGGGGCCATGAAAGAGTTAGTATATAGAATATCATTTCTCTTCACTCCGTTTTCGAACATAATTTTAAAAGTTTTTCGCTGCGCGTGTGCTCATATGCGTTGTTGAAGTTTGTATTTTTGTTATTTTAGTGATTACATGGTTACCTTGTTGTTTTTGTTATTGTTATCAGTTTCTGTTAAGTTTTCATTTGTCTTTGTTGTCATAAAATATCTTGGATTCTAGAACCGAGCACAAATAAAGTAGAATAGAAAAAAAAATATTTTGCATAAATTCATGATAAAAGAAAACTATAATTATGGTTTATGGAAAGGCCTTAAGTAGTAAAGGAACCAATTTTTTCATGGCAAGTCTATCCATGTTTTGCCGTGAGTTTTCTCGTTCGTTCGCTCGTCAGTGTTCAGTATCAGTACCTTTTAGTGCATAAAATATTGTTCAAATTCGATATAATTTTAGTCTATTCCTATTCTACCCTAGACAATGCCTTGTCTAGGCTGTCCATGCTTAACCTACTGTTTCACCTAACACTTCTTCATTTTGTTGTTCTAATTGGAGTTGAAAAACGCTGCAATTTTTTGTTCTATTTGTAAAAGATTATTATAATTTTCAGATACCGGGCAGCTTTGGCGGCGGCGCCCACTGAGACAGCAGTTGCTTTGCTTTCTGTAACCTGTCGGGATTTGCACTTTGCTAATCAAGGATCACCTTCAAAGTAAGTACCTCATCCATCAGCAAATATACGTCCACTGCTGTGCTGAACATACCTCCCTCAAACAAGAGGCGGTTACAAGCAAAGTTAAGAATTTGACTGGTTACCTATTTGAGCCGTTGGGGGTTGAAACCTTGCTCCTGGTCCTGGGACACACAACATTTATAAATATCTTTCTAAACATCTCATAGATTCTACAGATGATAGGAATGCTGGCTTCTATTTCTGTCAATGAATTAGCATTGCCAAACAACGTGGCGGTGCTGCCAGCATTCTGGGCACTGCCTTCTGGTGACGGCTTAAATTTTTAAGAAATAGATGTAAGTCTAATACTGTAAATACTAGTTGTAATTTTTTTATTATGTTATTATGATTTTCTAAAATATAAATAAATAAATCATAAGAATTTCACCATTGAATGTGGTGCATTAGTTTTGGCACTAAGAAAACCAAAAACTTGATTTTTTACAAAAACTAGACCGCCTGTTACTGTCAGATTATTTATAGTTTTTTTTTTAAGTTTTACGGGACTAATAGTAATCTATATTAGGGCCAACCTCCATACAAAAATCTTCAAACCCCCAAAGTTAAATAATATATATAAAATCCTTCTGCAAGCGGGGCTTGGGCTTGAAACTTATGATAGATAGCCCTCTATTAGTCACTGTTCAAAACAAACTTTACTTTATACATTCCTCGTTTATGTCACTAGTTAAAAATCATTATTCTTACATAATTTTTTCTCCTTATTAAATCCTGCGTACTTAAAGAATGGGATTAAGAATGACGTCATCTCGTCATCATGCTGACCTGCTCGGCTTGAATTCAAAATGACCTAGAGAGCATGAGAGATGGCGTAATTTTTAAGTAAGCGGTTTATAATGAATATTATGGGCAGACGACAGTGTTTTGTCAAGTTATTAGCGGCACGCCGACTTTGGTGTGTAGACTTCACTAAGCGACCGCTATGGTGATTTCAGACTGGCAGGCAACCGCGTGAACTTCGAGAAGTGTTCCCTCCTGGCGCGGCATGTTAGCAACCAGCTGGCGGCGCGGCGGCTGACGAGCGACGAGCCTCCAGTGGCCGGCCCGCAGACCCCGCACCACGGCGTGTGGCAGTACCTCAACGACCGGCCCACGCTGACTGAATTAGGTGACTACTAGGGTGCCTTCAAGTGTTCCCTACTAGCGCGGCATGTTAGCAAACAACGTAGCTAATTTCTCGTCCTTTGATGGAATCGAACACCTTTTGCCATGGATTACAGCTTAGTGATTCATTAGTTTGCTGTTAATTTTTACCACCTATTGACCTGGCAATGTTGTGAACGCCCTTGGTAATGAGTATAAGTGAGCTGGCAACCTCGTCTACTTAGAAGATATGTCTTAGTTGTGATATAATCCATATTAGCAAGCAGAATCAGTAAAAACGGCCGTGGCGATCGCGGCGTAAGAATCGACCCCTTTAACTCAGCCCATGGATGTTTTAATAGGCGAGGCTAAGGGAACTACTAGAGGAAGGGTAGCAGCTTCCTTCTGTGTATTTTTAATACCTCCACTGCGATCATCAAGCCGCGTGCCAAACTTGGTGATTATGGCAAAACCTCGTTTGGGGGAGGCATGTTCTGCAGTGGACGGATGTGTGCTGGCGAGGAAGGAAGCTAGATAAACATTATTTATCCTAATAATATTATGAAGGCGAAAGTTTGTGCCGTAGATATTTGGCCAAAGACAACGCCAAAACTACTGAATGAATCAAGTTGATACTACAGAAATAAAGGACCTGGACCTGGAATAACATATTAGGCTTGTTGTTAATGAGTTCCTCTAAGCTAACTTCTTCATCTTCTTAAAGGGGTTGGTCTACCCCCTACGTGCCTAGAATTATTTTTAGCATGAATGAATGTATTCTTTACACATGAAAAATAATAGATAAATCTTATAAACTAAGGTAAATCTAGTACAAAAAGGCGGCCTAGTTAAAGGAACCCTAAAATTTAGTCAGCAAAATGGCCGGCTTTACGTGTTTTTGCGTTAGTGATAGGGTTGTCATTTTTCTAAGCGTGTGAGTAAAGCTATTTTTTACTACGAAAACTTAAAAAAAACGTATTTCTTAAAATTATCCATACGTCTCAGTTGGGTATAGGGTGCACAACAACCCCCTTTCGGCTTAGTACACCAATAACGTGGCACCTTGTATAGTATTATTTATTATTGTCAGGTTTGGAGCTCAGTTCCTTCGAGCGGGAACCACCGGCGGACCAACTAGAGAAAGAACGGCTGAAACGTCTACGAGGTTCGAGTTAAGATCTTCACTACGTGAGTCTTTTAAGTCTTTTAAATTCCTTAAACCAGTAACTATACATTTTTCCAGTTCGGCTGGGCCACTGGTATGCGTTTTTGTCACGTTTACATGATTCCAATATGTATACTAATTTACAATTTTTTTACATGATTTTTACCTATTGACCTGTGTGCCATGTCTTATTTTTGGTATATTTGCTTCATACCAGTGGTTTTGATGTTTGTTGTTTCGTTTTTTGTGCACGGGAAATATTTTGCAAGACCTTTTTCAAGAAAAATATTTGAGCTAGACATTTGCACACAATTGATAGAGAAAAACGAACATACTAAATGTTGTATTTCATCGTTGTAGTATTAAGGTAAAATGAGTGAATATTTATTGATTATTAAATATTATGGATTAGAATACTTAGTATTAGCAAGTTCTTTTTATACCACATTTTCCCGTTACCATCTTAGATCACCCCTTTTATAAATGTTAAAATTTTAAATCAAATATCGTCAAAATTAATAAAAAAAATGTAATTTATTGTAATTTGCGAATTCTAAATGTAACTATAAAATTTACTGTGTATGTTATAGGTAGTAATTATTAAAGTACTTATTTATTTCATACTTATTATAATCGGAAAATATATTGACGAGGTCATCTTAATCCAAGTTCCTTACACCCCAGTATTTGCATGTTTAAATGTATCGCCATTTTAATGTATCTCTTAAAATTAATATAGTGATGTATTACGATATTACTTAAAAATATTTGTACTCAAAAATGATCTCATTTATGTGGTTTAAATTTTATTTCATCATATGAGTTGTGTTCATGTAGAATGTGGAAAAATAACGTTATTTACAAGTTAATATAAATAATGGGCTGTAGTTTACGTGTCATTGTTACATTAAAAGTCATTATTCAAATTACTATTGAACGTTAAGAGTCGTGGTACATATTAATTTATAAGATATCTAGCTAACAATGGTCTTAAATACAGAAAAAGTATTATAAAACTAAGTTATTCTTAAAATAATATAGCTCTTCATTTTAAAATGCCCGACTTAGCTAGTTCCCCTCAAAGATTCCGCCTCGCTATTTGAGCTCAAATTTTCCATTCGTTGCATATTAGACGTACGTTATACATAGAATAACAGCTCAACGGTGTACCTACCCTTAATAATTTTACTATTTGAATCTCTCGAGTAACAAACGTGTACTTAATTAGCCTTATGTCTTTATTTTATAAGTTTACTGACTTCGGATCACTGTCTGTAGTGAGTTTGTGTTACATTTGTAACATGTTTTGATTGCCATGTAATTTATACATTATTCTTGTTAGTTTTGTATGCCACAGATGAGCAAATGGAACGATGAGCACCGTAGTTAACCACCTCTATACTCACAAAAATAGACAATAAACAAAAATAGCTAAATAATAATAGTAATGTAGAAACTAAAGTTGAAGTTATTCGTAGACGCTCAACTGTTTTGAGCGACTACAACTTTTCCAAAGTGACCTTTGTAATAAATTTATTTTTGCTCATTGTTCCTTGAATTTAATTTGTATGAAAGCCATAGTATGTTGCTAGGTATTAAATGTAAGGGGTATTGTCCTTGCTCAATAGAGCAGCTATTTATTATGTGTTACCTAGTGTTACATTCCAATTCTACTTATCAGACTGATTCATGTACGTATTTCGACATGATTATTTATTGTGTTAATAGCTATTGTATTTTAATTTAGCACCAAAACAGTATTGGTTTCTGCTTTAATTATTTAATTACTATTTCGTCACGATTAGTGACACATACATATAAATTACTAACGTAAACAATGGACCCTAAATGCTAATAGGCTAGAACCAGAGCTATTTATTGGCGGTAGAAAGTATATTGGCATCTTATAAACTAAAATTAAAAGGAACGGATATACTATTTGTAAGTAGAAGTAGAAAAATTTGGGTTCTCAGTTCTCAATTGTCTTCTCATCAAAAATGCTACAGGTTTAACTAGAGTTCTACCAGTTTTTTGTAAGCTATGAACTGACACGTTTTTTTGTTTCTTCGCCTACAGCTTGTCTTTGAGTTGTACTGTTGCAGTTAGATCTATTTCGATGTGGACAACACGAGATGTAAACAAGTGCAATCACATATAGTTATGGTTTTAAGATTGAGCAGGTTATAACACCTACCTATTCGTTTTGACCATTTGTGTTATGGACCATGTTTGATAGACCACAAATCAACATTTATTGTAAATATAAGCAGTTCTGTGTTAAATCATAAAATACTTACGGTCTCTATTCCGTCTAAAAAGCTCACTCAGACCAAAAGTTTAAATACTCTTTTTTCTAAAAAAAATATATGTACAACCGATTAAATAAGCTCGTCCTTTTTTTGAAGTCGGTTAAAAGGTTCTAATTTCGAACATGACTTGCCAGTCTTGAGCCGTAAGTTTGTTTTCTCCATCCTTAGTATCGAGATGTCGTCATCGAAACGTTCCATTTCTGAAAATGATTTGCGTAGTTTCATGTTGGGCTCTTTATCAAATTCCATACAAAAAGGAACGTCCAGCTAAATATTGTCGATGAACCAAAGTCAAGACTTTGTTTCGACTTACATTTTCATTTCAAAATTTCTATCAATCAAAGACTCAAGGTGATGTACTTGCTTCAGTAACTTACTTGGTAAAAAAACCTGGGTCGCGCTGCGCGGAGTCCCATAAAGTTTCAGTGTGAAACTTAAGATAAGAGAGGGAGGCAAGTTATACATAGGTACTGCTTTCTCGAGTGAGCTTCCTGAATAGTTTTAAGTATTTAATGAAAACACAGAATAGCTAAGACTTTTCTAATATCCCTTTTAAATAGTTTTATCTAAATGTGACTATGAAATTATTTATTTTAAACTATGAGTTGCAATGTGTTCAAATAAAAAATATAACATGATGATCATTGAAACTTGCAAAAAAATATCCGACATAATAAATTGTCATTGTAATACAATATTATGTTTGTTTTACTTTATCTAACCTTCCGTCACCCATACTAATTCTGACCCGTATTATGAAGGCTTGCTCAGTCATCGATCTATGATTGAGTAACGCTTTTCTATGGCACAAACGTCACTCAAGCATAGATCTATGACTGAGCAGGCTTTCATAATACGGACCTCAGTGCTCCGTCACTCGCATTCAGTCTTGAGTTATTTACCTACAGTTTTCTTACCCGCCGCCCGGGGCAGTCCTTCCTAGGGTAGCCGCAAGCCGAACAAATGAACGATGCGTTTCGTTCCGCTCGGACCATCGCAGAGATTATCTACGCGCGGGTTTGTTTTTTTGTAGACTATAAAATGACTGAAAGGAGTTTAAAATTATACCTACCATAGAGAATTTTCTACTGACACGACCTTTCTTATGAGACAATAATATTTCAGTAACTTCCTGTGAACTGATGAGACCACAAATTGTCTGGATGTACCTTCATATTTAATTTATCGAATTGCATAGGTAGGTAGGTATGTACCTAACCTACAATGATTTCTAATACTTAAAATATATTTGTATGTACATTTGTTTTTGTTACTTTTAGTTACTTATTAAATAGGTAGGTACGTATGTTCGTACGTGCATGAGATTGCATGAGAGAGTTGGATAGGTATGTATAATATCCGATCTTTGTTAAAAACTAGGGTCAACCCTACCGATTCCGTAGCGTGAGCCAAGGGGATAATTACCCTATACACTAGCCAAACTCGATGTGGAATGTTTATAAACAAAACACGACATAAAAACTAAAACTCACTTGCATGGCGTCTAGTTTCAGGTATAATTAAGCAATATTTATTGAAGGAAGGATTTCAAATCGACAAATAATGTTAATTCTGTACAAAAAGATCGCAACTGAGTGAATTTTAGTTTAAGTATGGGTAGTTTGTTTACAAAAAATCTAATTCAAGCTTGGCTAATGTATAATATTATGAATTCGAAAGTAAATCTTTACCTTTTTTCACGCCTAAACGAATTAACGGATCTTAATGAAATTTGGCAGTAAAGTAAATGGTACCGGGGACGGACATAGGCTACTTGGAAAGCGCGTGCGAAGCCGCGAGCAGCAGCTAGTAATATTATACAAGCGAAAGTTCGGTAATCTCTGTCTGTTACCCTTTCACGGCTGTACGGATCTTAATTAAATTTTGCACGGTAGTCACGGTATCCCGGAGACGGATAAGCTACATACTTTATACCTGAAAAGAGTGAGCGAAGCCGCGTGCTGGAGCTTGTTTAAACTAGAAAACGATCCATTACATTTTTTGATCTAGGAAATTTGCTGAAAAAATTAAGAAAGGAAGATTCAACTATTTCATTTCTTTATTTTAAAACCTACTGTAATTAGGTACCTACCAAAAATTTCATTATTCGTAAAACTTTCAATTTAAGAAAATAGTTTCTAGTATATAAGCATAGAATAACAATGTACTAAGTAACCTAAGCTTAACCTAAAAGATACCACTTAGCAGTTCTATGTTATGTTTTTTTATAATATCTATTTCTCTTTTATAATTAAAAATATGCTGAAATTAGAATACTAAAATTACAAATACTTTAAGTATTTAAAGCGGACTCGTAAGTATCATCTTAAACCAAAGTACCACCACCGTCGACCTAGTTTGTTAAACTCAAATAGTGATTTTCTAGCACCTCATAGGGCTGCCATCAGGATTTGTAGGTATTTTGGGCTTGCAAACCTTCTTTCTTCCGTCGGACCCACTCACCATAGTACACGTAAACGTGAAATACCCGCAAGAAGATGATTTTGTGTAATACGTGTGAGAATATTGTTTCCTTATGTTATTTTGATCGTCCAGAGATCTCGTCACTGACTTTGATACTGATACATATCTGTTGTCATCAGGCTTAGGGCTGTAAAGAGATCTTAAATCTTTCGGGTTTACAGTTCTACTATTATATGATGGATTAGTATATCTTATTTTTCCTGTGCCTGGTGTTAATGAAACCGTTTGGGCTTGGGACGGTGAGTTTTTGGATCCGACAACGTATGTCTGGTCTTTCGATGCAATAGATTTCACGCTTCCTGTAAACCCAATGGGTATAGTGTAACCACCTGTCCCCGGAACACGTTCTCCAGGCTGGTAAGTTCTCTTTTCATCAGGTCGTTCTGAATTCTCTTGAGTTATTTCAGCGTCTTGTTCGTGAAGTGATCCAAGTAAAATGTGCTGCGTATTGCCACCCGTGGTTTGCCTGACCTCTACTCCTTTCCGTCTTGGGCTATTCAAGGATTGATGTGTAGCTGAGTTGGGAGATATTTTATTATTACTGTTGTATTCCACTTTTTCGGCTTCCGGAGCGTCATTTCCTTCCGTGCCATAGCCATCATCTATGTCATATTCCTCGGGTAAGTTATCATCTTTCCCGGCGTTGTAATCATAATCGGCGCTGTTTGTATTATAATTTGGTTGGAATGAACGTCTATTTTCCTCGGAAGGATTACGATTTGAATTGATTGGTTCTGTTTCAATTCTGTGGTGATCTGAATGAGGATGAGGATCATCTTGATCGAGAGGTATCCTGCTTGTTTCTAAAACTCTTTCTGTGGTTACTGTCTCACTGAACGGTATATCAGTGGATGGAATAACGTTGGTGAATGATGCTTCGCTATCTGATATTTCTGGTAATGGTTCAGGTGGAGCTGACTTCAAAAGATCAACATTTATATTTTTATTACTCTCATCGTATACATCTATTTTATCAAAAGGAAGTCTATTTGGAAACACTGCGTCTTTGTCAATACTTGCTCCTGCCTGAGCAGCACCATTGTATGTTATTCCGTATTTGAATGTGCCGCGTAGCTGTGATTGTGACATTCCAGTTCGACCACTTGACTGGGCTGATGAAGTGCCTCCACCAACGAATGGATTAGTTTGTAATTCGTGGGTCTTATCGCCCTCTTTATATGGAGTAAACCCTATTTGTGCTTGAGATGAGGTGCTGCCTGGGCCTCTGGCTTGCGCATCGGCCATGCCTCCTTTGACACTACCTTGTACTTGTGTATTAGAAGAATGCATTTCGCCGTCACTCTGAGAACCGGTTAATATTGAACCAGTTTCTGATCCTAATTTAACACTGGCTTGTGATTTATTGTTTCTGCCACTTCCCTGAGCGTTACTTGATGCTCCTTTCTTGTCTCCCGTCACTTCGCTGTTGGCTGCTTTATGCTCTCCTGTGATCTCGGCTTGGGCTGAGAATGAGCCGCTGCCAGTATAAGCGCCTTGAACTTGAGTTTGTGCACGACCCTTTTCGTTTCCGCCTTTTGAAGAAGCAATAGCTATTGTGCCATTACCGGCTTGCGAGACACTAGCTTCGGCCTGAGAATCATCTCCATCTGCGTCACTTGTTACAGAATTAGGGTCAATCACGTTTTGCGGGACACCTGAAATAACATCACAACTATAAAAACTGAAAATAATGTTTAGTTCTGCTAAATAAGGCGCTGCTACAGTTCGTTGCTGCAGTTCGTTCTTGATAGTAACTTATAAAATATCCATTTGAATAGTAGTTATAGTATGCGCAAATCTTTATGAATTCTCGGGATAAGTGCTGTTACTGTTATTTGTTTTGTTACTTATTTTCTTTATTGTTGTTATCTCTTCGTTAATCATGCAATAATTTGTTGGCTAATATTAGTTTTATTAAGTATACTAGCTTGTGCCCGCGGCTTCGCACGCGTTTGTTCAAGATAAAAAGTAGGCGATTATTTATTACAGGTCTCATCAATGCAAAATTTCAACTCAAAAGGTTAAGTAGTATTGGCGTTAAGCGGTAACAAACATGTAAACATATTCAGAAACTTTCGCCTTTATATTATTTTTTTTATAATATAAGTGTGATGATATTAATATAGAATATGTTAATATTATTATTATAGCTATTTAAAACCATTACATGGGTAGATATGTAGGTCCATTAAAATTTCATCTCTTACAGTAATGATTATGCACTCAACTGTACCATGCGCAGTTTCGGTTTCGTGGCTATGTTCACAGAATTCATAAAGATTTGCGCGAACTATACCTATATAAAACTCATATTTTCAGACAAGGTCAGAAAACACTGCATGTGTGGTAAATACTGAATGATAATTTTCTAGAAATATTAGGTCCTTACATATGAAATTGGCGTTTTGTATGGGAGGAACAAAAAGTCGAATATTTTTTAATATAATATATTTAATTAATCAAAGTATGAACCATTATTTTCTATGCACTTTTGCCATCTTATAGGTAGTTCATTGATCCCTTTACTAAAAAAACCAGTCGGACGGAATCAATAAAATCTTTGAAGGCGATTTGGACTGCCCCATCGGAGTTGAATTTTTTCCCTTGCAAGAAGTTATCCAAATTTCGAAAAAAATGGTAATCTGTTGGAGCAAGGTCCGGGGAGTACGGAGGATGTCTTAGACTTTCCAATTGAAGCTCTTCTAATTTAGTAGCCGTCTGTTGCGCAGTGTGTGGTCTAGCGTTGTCGTGAAGCAGCAGTGGCGTGGAGCGATTGACCAGCCTAGGTTGTTTAGCCGCTAGCTTTTCCATCATGGTTTGCAATTGCTGACAATAGACATCAGCCGTAATAGTCTGGCCAGATTTGAGAAAACTGTAATGAACAATACCGGCACTAGTCCACCAAACGCTTACAAGTAACTTTTTTGGGGTTAATTTTCGCTTGGGGCAGGATTTGGCTGGCTGGCCAGGATCCAACCATTGCGCTGAGCGCTTCCGATTATCGTAAAGAACCCATTTTTCATCACAGGTAATGATTCGGTTTAAAATACCTTCATTATTGTGCCGGTTTAGTAATGTAACGCAGCAGTCGACGCGCGTTTGCCGGTTTGCTTCAGTCAATTCGTGAGGTACCCACCTTTCAAGCTTTTTAATCTTCCCAATTTGCTTCAAGTGAATTAAAACAGTTTTATCACTAACATCGCAGCCTGCAGCTAACTCGGACGTGGTTTGCGATGGATCCGCTTCCACAATAGCCTTCAACTCTTCATTATCAACTTGAGTCTCAGGCCGTCCACGGGGCTTGTTCTGCAGGTCAAAATTTCCAGAACGAAAACGTTGGAACCAAAAACGAACTGTGTTTTCTTTTGCAACACGACCGCCATACACATCATTCACCCTTCGAGTTGTTTCCGCAGCACTAGTGCCACGGCGGAACTCGTACTCGTAAATAATGCGATATTTTAAGTTTTCCATTTTGTAAAATGAGTGACGCAAACAGAAAAAAACAGAAGAAAAAAAACAAATGTATGACGATCATCGAAGCACAAATACATGAGTCTATAGCTGTACAAATTTGAATTTGGAATTCCTTACCAAAGAGGAGAAATTTGTGATTAAAGTGGCCAGTACGAAAAACGCCAATTTCATATGTAAGGACCTAATATTACTAAAAGAAGAATGATGTGATGAGTGTTAATTTACCTGAGTTATCGCCTTTTGTTCCGGGAGTCTGTGAAAATAAAGAAACATTGTAATATAAAAAAAAAAACATAAATGTCGGCGACCGGTATTCATAAATGTACATTAATTCGGTTAAGACAGTTTTAAGATTTTATTTCTACGCATTGTCAGTCGAACATTCTAGAGCTTTCGAGAGACGTGAAGAAATGCGTAGCAAGCTGAGATTCGGAAACTTACAAGAAACTTATGGAAGCCTATGGGAAAGTTATGGAATGTAGAACATTCTAGAAAACCATGGAAGGATTTAGAACCTTGTGAAATGTTCTAGAATCTGAAGTGATCTAATAAGGAAAAGTACACAAGTTCTGATCTGCTCTCAAGGCCCGAGCCTGAGGAAAAGTGTTCCTAATCTTGTGTGTATTCCTGAAGGTTTCATTAGTGTTTCAGTGCTTATAGTGTTTAGTGTGTGTAAGTAGTTGTAATTGCTGTAAGAATAAGTCCGATATACTAAGTGCTTTTGTGCTAAGTGTTTGTGTGCGGAAATAAACGCATATCATAGGAAAGTTGTACTTTCACGGCATCATCAAGGATTCCTTATAGTACCCCGGTAGCGAGGTTCGATTCCAATACAGCGCTGGGTGGCTGGTTAATCAGCTGCTTGTTAGTCATCTACTTCACGTCCCTCGACCGCGTCACCGGACAACAGACGCAGACCCGGATTGCCGAGTGTCACGAGTAGAGCACTGAGTTAAAGCTTTGAGCTCGCACCCCGCGAAAGAGGCATTGCCTGCACTGACCCTTTGGCCCGACTATTGAGTGCAGAAGGTAGTATCTTGAACCGATTGCACTCGCCGCAACAATAATGATTCGCAATTGTGTTCATAAAATGAATACTTAGTACGTAGTTGTTACTTATTGAAATATCTGACGGGTTCATGTGTCCTATAAAGTCTCACTAAGAAAATAAATCACTTTGAATTTTTAATTGAATACTGGCAAATTCTTACCCATTGATTGATGCCGTAGCCGCCATTGCCGTTTGGCCCATTGTTCGGCCCACCTGCAGTTCCTGCAGGGCCATAACCTCCATTTGGTCCTCCAACCGGACCATATCCTCCGTTTATTCCTCCTGTTGTTCCAGTCGGGCCATATTCTCCATTTGGGCCACCTGCAGTTCCAGCCGGGCCATATCCACCGTTTGGCCCTCCTGTTGTTCCAGTTGGGCCATATCCTCCATTTGGCCCTCCTGCTGTTCCTGTTGGTTTAAATCCACCGTTTGGCCCACCAGCTGTTCCGGTCGGGCCATATCCACCATTTGGTCCTCCTGCTGTTACAGTTGGGCCATATCCTCCATTTGGCCCTCCTGCTGTTCCTTCTCCATTTGCGCCACCTGCAGTTCCAGCCGGGCCATATCCACCGTTTAGCCCTCCTGTTGTTCCAGTTGGTCCATATCCTCCATTTGGCCCTCCTGCTGTTCCTGTTGGTTTAAATCCACCGTTTGGCCCACCAGCTGTTCCGGTCGGGCCATATCCACCATTTGGTCCTCCTGCTGTTACAGTTGGGCCATATCCTCCATTTGGCCCTCCTGCTGTTCCTGTTGGGTTAAATCCACCGTTTGGCCCGCCAGCTGTTCCGGCTGGGCCATATCCACCATTTGGCCCTCCTGCTGTTCCAGTCGGGCCATATCCTCCATTTGGCCCTCCTGCTGTTCCTGTTGGTTTAAATCCACTGTTTGGCCCACCAGCAGTTCCGGCTGGGCCATATCCTCCGTTTGGCCCTCCTACTGTTCCTGTTGGGCCATACCCACCATTTGGTCCTCCGATTGATCCGCCATTTGGACCTCCTGTTGATCCTGCGTTTGGCCCACCTGCGGTTCCAGCCGGGCCATACCCTCCGTTTGGCCCTCCTGCTGTTCCTGTTGGGCCATACCCACCATTTGGTCTTCCGGTTGATCCTCCATTTGGTCCTCCTGCGATTCCGGTCGGGCCATATGCACCGTTTGGCACTCCTGAAGTTCCAGTAGGGCCATATCCCCCATTTGGTCCGCTCGCGGTCCCTGCCGGGCCATACCCTCTACTTGGACCTCCTGTTGATCCTGCGTTTGGCACACCTGCGATTCCAGCCGGGCTATATCCACCGTTAGGCCCTCCTGATGATCCTGTTGGGTCATACCCACCATTTGGCCCTCCGATTGATCCTCCAATTGGACCTCCTGTTGATCCTGCGTTTGGCACACCTGCGATTCCAGCCGGGCTATATCCACCGTTAGGCCCTCCTGATGATCCTGTTGGGTCATACCCACCATTTGGCCCTCCGATTGATCCTCCAATTGGACCTCCTGTTGATCCTGCGTTTGGCCCACCTGCGATTCCAACCGCGCCATATCCTCCGTTTGGCCCTCCTGCTGTTCCTGTTGGGCTATACCCACCATTTGGTCCTCCGATTGATCCTCCATTTGGACCTCCTGTTGATCCTGCGTTTGGCCCACTTGCGGTTCTAGCCGGGCCATACCCTCCGTTTGGCCCTCCTGCTGTTCCTGTTGGGCCATACCCACCATTTGGTCCTCCGGTTGATCCTCCAATTGGTCCTCCTGCGATTCCGATCGGGCCATATGCACCGTTTGTTACTCCTGAAGTTCCAGTAGGGCCATATCCCCCATTTGGTCCGCCTGCGGTCCCTGATGGGCTAAACCCTTCGTTTGGTCCACCAGCTGTTCCGGTCTGGCCATATCTTCCGTTGGGTCCGCCTGTGATACCTGCCGGCTCAAATCCACCGTTGGTCGCTGTCGGACCATACCCATCAATTGGCCCTACTGCTGTTCCAGTCCGACTATATCCACCGTTTGGTCCACCTGTGGTTCCAGACGGGCCATATCCACTGTTAGGTCCTCCTGCCGTCCCAATAGGGTTGTATCCCCCACCAGGCGTACCGGTTTGGCCTTGAGGTTCACGTGAGCCGAAAGGTCCATTTCCGTATTGCCCTGTTGAGCCTCCCGTACTTGCAGGTCCATATTGCCCGCCGGGTCCGTTTGTTCCTCCGGTGTTACCTGTTCCAAAAGGTACGTTTGGACCATTTAAATTGCCACCACCAAACCCAAAATATTGTGGGTTTCTGTTAGGATCGACCACACAACAAATGTACTGAAGCCCTCCGGGGCCTTGAAAAGGCCCAGATGTACCTGGAATCATCCCCTGGTACACTGAATTTCCGATAGGGTTTCCAGACGCGCTGCCTGGATGATAGGTTCCTCCACCAGTTTGCAACTCACTTCCCCTGGGTCCTACACTTCCATTTGATCCAGATCCAAATACACCGTGTCCTCCCGTTCCGCCTGTTTGACCAGGACCATATTCGGCTTTTCTTTCATTTCCCGTTTGTCCCGGCTCATAACCGTTGTGTCCTCCAGGGCCACCTGTTTGCCCAGGACCATAGCCATTATTTCCTCCCTGACCTCCTGTTTGCCCAGGCTCATATCCGGCACTTCCTCCATTCCCAGTTTGGCCAGGTCCATATCCATTGTTTACTCCTGTACCACCTATTTGCCCAGGACCATAGCCATTATTTGCTCCCTGACCTCCTGTTTGCCCAGGTCCATATCCATTATTTCCGCCTGAACCACTTGTTTGCCCCGGCCCATATCCGTTGTTTCCTCCAGGACCACTTGATTGCCCAGAACCACCTGTTTGCCCAGGACCATAGCCATTATTTCCTCCCTGGCTTGGTATTTTCACAGGCCCATATCCGCCACTTCCTCCTGTCCCCGTTTGTCCCGGCCCATAACCGCTGTGTCCTCCAGGGCCACCTGTTTGCCCAGGACCATAGCCATTATTTCCTCCCGGGCCTCCTGTTTGCCCAGGCCTAAATCCGCTACTTCCGCCAGTCCCCGTTTGTGGCGGCCCATACCCGATGTGTCCTCCAGGGCCACCTGTTTGCCCATGGCCGTAGCCATTATTTCCTTCCTGACCTCCTGTTTGCCCAGGCACATATCCACCACTTCCTCCTGTTCCAGTTTGACCAGGTCCATATCCGTTGTGTCCTCCAGGGCCACCTGTTTGTCCAGGACCATAGCCATTATTTCCTCCCGGACCAGTTTGCCCAGGCCCATATCCGCCACTTCCTCCTGTCCCAGTTTGACCAGGTCCATATCCGTTGTGTCCTCCAGGTCCACCTGTTTGTCCAGGACCATAGCCATTATTTCCTCTCTGACCTGTTTGCCCAGGCCCGTATCCGCCACTTCCTCCTGTCCCAGTTTCACCAGGTACATATCCATTATTTCCTCCAGTACCACTGTTTTGTCCAGGACCATATCCTCCTGTCCCTGATTCACCAGGCCCGTATCCACCCGTTCCAGTTTCTCGTGGTGAGTATCCACCACTTCCTCCCGGACCTGTTTGCCCAGGATATCCACCATTTGTTCCCGCTCCTAGTCCACCAGTTTGCCTAGGCCCATTGGGTTCACCATTAACGTTTCCGCCCTGCGAGCCTTGGCCTGGTGTAAACGCTCCGCTTACCCCTTGGTGAAGTCCGTATCCCATCCCAGATCCACCTTGATTTGATCCATGGGAACCTAGTCCGAATCTAGAATAAAAGCCAAATCACTGTAAATTGTAATATGTTTTTATGTATGTCTTGGAAGTAATTTTCATGCTGCTAGGTAAGTACTGACTGTGTTCCTGTTTCGCCTTGCGTAGGTGTTCTTAAACTTTCTGGCCCTAACTCGGAACGACCATTACATTCGTCACAACTGGGATCATAAACAGACTGACTTTGCGCTTGGCCCATCCCACCATTTCCACCTGAAACTGACATTATAATAATGATTTCTTTTAAAATAAACAAGTCTCGTTCTTGGTGCTTCATAATCTGAAAAGTACTCACTAACGCTTGCCCTTGAAGAATCGGCGTCGGAATGTGCTTCGGCCTTTCCGTCATCTTTTCCGCTGCCACGGTCTATTGCCAAATATTGTGATTGAGTCTGGCCTCTGAAGCTACCCCTGGCCCCGTACCCTACTTGTCGCCGAGCTCTACCTTTATGTCCTCGGAGCCGCGGATTATTTTTAAAGTAATTTCCATCTGCTAGGGTTATATCCGTCACTTTGTAGAAGACTTCTTTAGAAGACTCCTTTTCATTGAATGTTTTTACCTGTTTCAACACAGTCATATAGTTAGAACAATGGAAATAAATAAAGAAGTACCCTGCACTGATATTACAACGCAATGATTGACTAACAATAAGGTTACCTTGACACATTATAATGCCATTTATGATAATGATTTGTTCCATTTATGATAATGAAAAACTGGTGAAACATGGGCCAAGGAAGCTTAGCTAACCTTGATAAAAGAAGTTAGTTATCTTTAAATTAGAGATAACTCGTGTAAGTTAAACTATCGCGTGTTGTTAGAATTTCAATAAAGTTTATGTCAGTACTGAAACCATCATGTTTTTAGATGAAACTTTATGTCATGAAAGTATACAACACAACATTGACAAATAGATACAGTTGCCTGATATAATAAGTACCTGTATAGTTTGGCAAAAAAAGCTAGAAACGGAACTAAAATTAAATAGAACTAGCAACTCTTTTCAATTCAATTAACTCATTGCCATTAGGCGTCAAACACATTCAAGTACCTACTTGTAACGTCTGTCTATTTATTTTATGTTACTGATTGAAATTACTGAGTTTGAGAAAACTGGTAAAAATGAACAAAACAATCAAAAGCAGTGCTAGAATAGTGATTTCTAAAGTTTGTTGTTTGCTTAGATCTCCCGCGCTACGCAAAAAGATCAACATTAACCAAGAAAACAAGTTCAAAGCCGTGGGCAGTAGCTAGACTAATATTATAAACGCGAAAGTTTGGATACTTAGATGGATGAACTGGATGGATGTTCCACTTCTTCCCGCCAAAAGAGATCGAGCTAAAATTTTGCATAGATGAAGTTCTAGGCCTGGAATAAAAAATAGATTACGTTTTATCCGATAAATCAGTTCCCATCGGATAGAAATAACTTTTAAACGTTTGGAATAAGAATAGAAATAACGCGTGCGAAGCCACGGTCAGGAGTCCTGTATAATGTTTATAATACTTGTCGCGAAAACGGTCTCTAATTACCTACCTACCCATTGTATAGCATAGACGACTTCAATATAAAGTCTTGAATCAATGATTGATAAATTACTATAAAGCCTAGTTGACTTTGATTACGCTATAAATAATACTTAATAGAAGTTAGAAGTAGAAGTAGTAAGATACTTAGTACAGGCTTTACATTGCGGAAATCCATTGCAATCTAAAGGTGAATATAGACTAGAGCATTTGCAAGTGTAATGTAACGTTCTAAAATCTAATTTTAAAGTGTAATGTAACGTTCTTACGAATAGTACAATAGAGACAAATATTCAGTTTCCTAGAGCATTTCCATGTAATGTTGTTCCATGTAATGATGTTGTCCACTAGTTAGTTGTAGATACACACTGACACAGGCCAGTTGTTGAGTAAGCGCTGGAGAACGTACCTTATCTACTAAGATCTATGCTTAGACCTCCTAATTTTTATTTATTTTTTACACATTCTTTACTTTGCACGACAATTACCAAGAAACGAAAACTAAATTGAATTATTAACTATTCATCCATCGGCCTTTAAAGGGCTGCTTAACACATGACGGGAGGCTTCTGTTTCAATCACGTTTACTAATATTTAGCCAGGCGGATTAATTTATTTTGTAAAATAAAAATCCGACATGTTATTGACTCTGTACCTACATTTTGCTTGAGTAGGTACAACTATGTTTTGTTTTGTTGATTTTTTGTCAGTTCCAAAGGACTGTTGAATGTACATAATGTCAATGTCAATTATTATTCGCTGCCACGCAGAGCTGCCACGACGACAGCGACTAGGCAGAGGGTGGGTTCTTTTTACGCTGCGTTCACAAATGCTTTGTTTTTAGTTAGTACGTAGTAGTAGTTAGTTTATAGATTGTTTCAAAATTTTTTTATACATCAGTTTGCTTTTTTATTTCTCTCTGTTTATTATTTTCTGTCTAAAGTAGCCATTGTACATAATTGTTTTTATTTTCGGTTTGGCTAGGTACCTACCTGAAGTTAGTAAAGTACTAGGACTGGACACATTATCTTTTGTTTTAGCACTGGGCAGTCTTGAGGTCACCTCAAACAGGTTCCATCTGAAAACCAGCGCTACCTTGCATTAAGTAAGGTAGCATTAGCTAAGGTGGAACCCTTTGACCTGCGTAACGTTGGACAGCGCGGAGCACACACCGGTAGCTCACCTACCTAATAATATTGCTGTACCTGCTCTTTGGTGCTGTGCTTGGTGGGTTGTTCATAAGGTCTAATCCAACTACCACCACCGTCGATTTGACACCTCTATGTACCTACCTGCTAGGTACTGCATTGAATACATAGTGAATACATAGGCACCTTTGCAAATTAAGTTGTCAATTATTTTGTTCATATCCTGTTGTGTCTTTCTTTCTTTTTAAGGTCCGTTCGTTTAGCCCCCTTGTGTAGGTGGGTGGGTAGGTACATGCCTACTCTCTTCTTAATTTGCTTTTTTTTTCTCATTTAGGTATTTTTGTGTTGTATGTTTAATTTATTGTTTGTAAGTTATGTACTATTTCTGTTCTGTGCTGTATCAGGGTTGTGTTCGTTAATAAATGTTTCTCTCTCTCTCTCTCTCTCTATCTCGTAACATTAATGCGAACGCTCGACGCTGTGTTCGACGTAATGCTCACGGCGGGTTTGTATTTACCTGTAACATTTTGTACCTTGCGTACATTTTCCCTCGACCCGCGCACCTCATGCCCCGCCGTCCCATTTCACCCGCGCTGGTGCCATTGCTCGATAAAATGTTATAAAAAACTTGTTGGTTTTTAAAATCGATGTTTGATGTTTCATGATAAATCGATGGTAACAATCGATGTTTTGTACCTGTAGTAGTTCGAATTGTGGTTCGAGTAAATTTAAAAAGAGCGAATGCTCGGTTTTCTGTTACAAGTAAATGCTCTAGTTGTAATCTGTGGATAATGAGATTGGTTGTACATTTAAAACTCATTTAATAAGCACATTAAATAACAAGTCTGCATTGGACAATTGTTTTTTGTCCTAAATAAAGAAAACTAAAATTTAAAATAGTCTATCTATACTCACCTTTATATTTTGGATTACCTACGCGATTATTGTTAGATGCTGGGTACCTATCGTACCTACGATTGATCAATTAAGTTAACGTGGATGAATGAAGTTTTCTACAAAGCTCAGCAAAATACACAGATTGGGAAAAGTTGAAGATGAGTTGAAGATAAATGTAAAAATGTAGCAAAGGAAAACTTAAATGACACTAACTTCAGGTAGCTTCTTCATCTACCAACTATTATCAGGTAGGTATATTTACAGTGACAACATTGCAAAAAAAAAGCGCACAGCAAATAATGTTCATGCATTATATTGCTCCTTATTTATAGGGAGAAGTATTATGAGAATCATCGCTAAGCACCCTAAAACTTATACCAGTTACACACAGATGAGGTAACCTAAATACTGACAATACCGATTTACACATAGACCTATGAAATGATTTACCTAGTTAGAGCTTACCTTAACGAATTTCAGAAGCGGCGGAACTGTTTCTAAGTCGCTGACTCCACAGTGACGTGCTAAATGCGATCCAGGATACACATCATGCTCCAAAGTCTTTGTTTCATTTGAATCCAACGGCCAGGCGGAAACTTTTAAAACGTCGCGGTCGTCTGGTTGTTGGCACACGAGATATAGCTGAAATCAATAAAGAACTAGAGGCTCACTTTGTATGCACTCTAACAGACAGTGATTACCTACCTAGTGACCTATTTATGTCTCCCTATAACCATCTGTAGGATATATCCAAATGTGGGTCAGGTCAGCTTACAGTATAACCTAGGGTTTATACTGTAAGTAGGTCAGCATACAGCAGCTGTTAGTTAACCTACCTTTACAGACCACAACCTATTCTGTGCCCTACTGCCCTAGTCAGGCCAAGTAAAAAATGAATGATAATAATATGGTGAAAATAAAAAAAAAAACTTTTTTTTGTATTGGTTGGAACGCAGGTAAAGTCAAGCCAAGGCATTAAGCCCACCATTAGACATAGATTAATAATTTGGTTTATTAAAAAATACTATAAACGGACTTCGGATCATTTAGTTTTTAACTGTTTTTAAGTTTTGCGGGATAAATACAAATCCATCGGGAATATTTTATTTTATTCTAATAAACAATAGCAAAATAAATTACAAATTCGGTTTATACTTGACGGAGAAAATGACTAACGTACATTAAAAAAACCATACATACAGCCGAATATAAAACCTCCACCTTTTTCATAGTCGGTGAAAAATTCAAAAAGTTTCAAAAAACTTGACTGAAAAATTACTTACTCTTTTCGGTGACACTGCCTGAACAGCAGTCAAAAGAATTGCAGCAGCGAAGATGATAAGATGCAGTTGCAAGGGCGACGGCTTAAGGCACGCCGGGGCCTGCGACGGTCGACGCATTTCGATGCGGTGTGGCTGGTGCGCGGCGACGATCTGCCGCGCTGGCTTCGGCACGGCGGACGGGCGCGCCGCCCGCACTCTGACCCGGCCCCGCTCTAACCCAAGATGAACTCGCATCTCATTTAAGTTCACCCACCTAATTTTACTGATAACTAACCGATTTGCCACAATTCGACTTAGAATTGAGGAAGTAGGTACCTATATGTCTCGAGCTGAGATAATGCTATCGATAGCCGTGCTGGAAGTGTTCTGAAATTATAATTGGCATAATACGAATCTACACATAGACCCAAGCCCCGCTCAGAGGGGTTTGAAGATTTTAGTATGGAGGGTGGCCCTGTGGCTACCACTCTGTTTTTGTTTTCTATATCGCCGCGCACAATGAAAGTTTATATATACTAAGTTTGGATAAAGGACACTTATACAAATAAAAAATTTCCTATATCATATTGTCCTAAAGCGTCGGGTTTGTAAGGTACCCACAGAAGAAAATACCTATTGCTCTATTTTGTTTAATGTATGAATATCTTTTATTGTAGAGGTGTCCTCTATCCAAAATATAATGCAAAAGGGGCGATTTTGTCACAGGATAATCCTTACCGTTCTGCTGAAAAATCAAAAAAACCTATGTTTGCGAACTTTAACTATGAAGAAAAAAATTTGCACACGTGGGATCGTCGGGAACTTTCACATATTGTTTATTATAGAGTTACTAAAATTCGTACCGATTTTTAGTTTTATGCGAATTTATGTAAGCTCCTAATTTTGGGTTAAATTGACAGGGACTATACAGGGCGTTCGGCAGACCGTGTAACTGCGGGTAGGTGGTATTTGTTCAGAGTGTTCTGGACGTTTCTATGTATAATAAAAAATATCTATCTATGTAGTGTAATCAGTTATCTAGTACCCATAACATAAGCTCTGCTTAGCTTGGGGTTAGATGATGCTGTGTGCATTGTCCAGCATAATTAATTAGTAGGAATTTATGTACCTAAATATAAATATTCGTCACTACTAAAAGCATCTCTTATTTATATTTCTCGTATGATGAATTTTTCTCACAGTTTAGGATGAAAGCAGAGTGTGCCACACGGAACCAAAATTATTTAACCTCGAGCGACGTACTTTGAATCCCTCGCTACGCTTAGGATTCTACTCTAGAATCTAGAATATTTCGCATCGCTCTGGATTAAAAAAATCGCTCTTGTCTTAATTACATTATTTTGTTCCCTTGTGATACAATCTATTATTTTCTTACAGTAAAGCGTAAAGCATTTGACCGCAATCACATTTAAGAAAGTGAAGGTGTGGCCTTGGAGATGGAGCAAGCTTTCCCAGAAGGAACTTATTAAATCTGTATTCACGTGAGTTTGATAATATTATTGATTTGTTTGTTAATTGACGTATTTGTATTACGTAACTGTGCGTCAATAAACTAACACCACAAGTTAATTAAAATATTGGAAAAAGGGTTGTTTAGTGTTAAAAGGGCCATCATACTTATTGCACTTGGTTTAACATACCCCACAAACCGTTTGGTAGAAGTTCTACCGAACGAAACATGCTTACAACACCATGAGGAGATAATAGTTAGTAATTCTCAGGGTATTCAAAATGGCAGGCTTATTGAATAAACGCTTATTTTGTTATGAATTTTCTGTAGTTTTTACACATGTGGCTTACCGTTGGAATGGTCCTGAACTAGAGAAATTTCTGTGAAATGGAAGATCAGAGACACACTTAGTATTTTAAATTCAATCCATAGTTGAACTCTACGTTTTTAACTTAGCTTTTCAACACTTTGCATGCCTTAACTGCTTTATTTACCTAGCTCGCACATAAATAGTTTCTCATAGTACGAACTAACATGCCAGATGTAATAAAATAAATTGTATACCACGTTATTTCGTACAAAAAAGTTACAGCACTAAATATGTACACCCTAAATACGAACACCCTGTATATTCTCCGTAACGACACATATTCTGTCGTAGAACTTCGAGCGTGCTACGATAAACCGCGTAGCAAACGAAAGATATCAACGCGCACCCGGTTTTCTACAGCTAACCGAATTCCTCAGATAGATACCTACATGAAACGTTATAAGACTTTTATCAGCATAAAAGTGCATTGTTCTTTATTTTCTAAATTTTTCTTACTTTAACGAATATATGTATATGTATAATAATATACTTTAACAAACTTCTTACGCTATTTTTACAAACACAAATTCATACTTACAAGCACAGTTTTAGATAAATATTAAATAATTTAATGCGTTATTTATGATACTTTTCCTACGCACTAAATTAAATGAAGAAAAAAATAATAAATTCTGATAGAAACCTATTACTTAAACACACACAAAGTCCAACATCTATGCCTAGTTTTCTGAACTTCGTAGAACGTGCTACGACGCTACGCCCCCATGCGCGCTGATCCTTTTATACAGGGGTGTTCTGCGAAACGCAAATCCCGCATCACCTTTATGTAAGCTTGGGGCTAGATGATGATGCGTGGTTTGTCCAGCATTATTTATTTATTTAATTAGAGGCTGTGTCTTTTAGTTTCATGTATATAGGCTCTGGATTCCTTAAATTATGGTGTTGGTCTCAATGATACCTACTCATGTGTTGCTCTGTAAATAGATATTTTTTTATTTTATTTCCTAATCTAGTTACAATTTCTAATCGCATCTTATCTCTAGGATATATACCTGTAAATAGAGAAACGACATTTAAGTTTTGATTCCAATCTTCTTGAGTATTCACAATAATTTTCCACGTTGGTGCAATCTTTCCCTCGTAATTTTCTCCTAGACATCCCTTCACAAAATGCTGAAAACTGCAACTCTACGACCTAACTACGTTTTAGCAATGATTCTAGGAGTTCCAAAGTTTAGGAATTTTAAATGTTGTGTATAAATGTTCAAATGTTTTTGTACCTTTCATTAACTCTATATAGTAAGAGGCCCGACGGCATGACACTATTCCCATGGGAGTTGGGGAGGCCCATTGTGTGGGACGCTACATGCGTCGACACTCTTGCGCCTTTCCATCTTCGAGGATATCCGTAAGGGCTGGTGCGGCGGCAGATTTGGCCGAGGATCTCAAGACGCAAATATGCAGGTTTCGACAGAGCCTACACATTTGCTCTCTTTGGAGGGTCGAGACCCTAGGTACGTGGGGTACAGAAGCTCTCCGGGTTTTTAAAAAGTTATCTGAGCGTCTGGTCGACGCGACGCGTGACCCGAGAGCTGGCGGATATCTGGCGCAGCGCATCAGCATTGCCATACAGCGGGGCAATGCAGCCAGCGTCTTGGGGACGCTTCCGACTGGTATTGATATGGATCAGTTGAGCTACCTGTAGATTGTTTGCAACAGTCTGCAGTTAGCTTAATTGTTTCAATTGTAAATACTAGTTCTAATTTGTTTTTGTTATTGAATTGTAATTTTCGTTGTCAGTAAAGACTGAAAAAAAATAAAAAAATGTAGTAGGTACGCGACCTAATAACAAATAATATTACATAAATAGTTATTCTGGTGTGTAAGTGGCATTAGTAAGTGTTGAATTAAGAGATCAAATAAAACAAGAGTGAAGAATGTATTTTTATATTTCAACAACATATTTCTAATGCGAATGACTGCTTATTTAGAGTAAATATCATACCAAATAAAGGCAAATAAGCTACGTATAAAATTTAAAGCAAATACATACCACGAAGTGATGATTACTATGTAGCAAAAGTTGTATGAAAGTATGAAATCTCTAACTACCTAGATAACATTTATTAGGCCTACTCTTTGACGTGGAGCATAAGTTAAATGAATCGCGAATTCTAGTTATTATGAATTTCATCAGCCTGTACAAATCCACTGCTGGACATCAGCCTGTACAAATCCCCTTTAAGGCTGGCCTTCTTACATTCAAATATTTGTCAAAGTATTTTATGAAAATGGTACGTTTCACGAATAAAACAAATTATTTATACGGCTACAGATAATTATTTTGTTTTCTCAAGGCCGTTGGGGCATACAACAGCCTTAAGAGCGCCGCCGAATTGCTCTGTTGTTAGTAACAGGGCGCTATGGCGCTCATTACGGGGTAATGACTCACAACCAATTACAACCTTGTTATTTCTGAGCTAACGTTGGAATCTTTTTTCTTGTACGCATGTGTGGGGTAAATAAAGTGTTGAGTGTAATAGGCATTGGCGTGAGATTCTGCGGGGCTCTTACTGCTGGTCACCCTGCGATAGTACTCGACGGACTCACTAGCACAGTCGCAAGCCAGTCGACTCTCAGATCCGCTGCTTTCAAGCTGGTACTTAGGAACCATCATCAAACTCTCCGTCGATTTGGTTGGCGCGCAATGACTGTGACTCCTGGTATACACCGAGTAATGGTTATGAGAAACGGCGTTCTGACGGTGAGAATATTTCTCCTGGTGATGCTGCTGATACTCGTGATGATTTTGAGAAGAACGGCTATGGTTGCGACTGTGACTTTTGGATCGGTTGGCGTGTTTGCCTGTTGTATCCAAGTACCCATATCCAAAACCGTACCCTCCGAACGCTTTCGTTGTTAAATTATCCCACGACTTTGGCTTTACTTGTTGATGTGAGCTCTGGTATTGTATCTTAGGCGATGATTTGGCCTCGGAACGATCGTTGTCCCAGAACAAAGTGTCGCTGCTCAAAGAAGTGCTGTAACTCGAAGCTGAGTTGTCGCATTGCACTGTTGCGTTGCTTGTTGCGTAGGACTGAAGACTACATTGGCTAGTTTGGGTCGACTCAGTCGTCAGGTAGCGATATCTTCCAGAGCAGTGTCCAGTCGGACACACCTTCTTAGTCCTCGGAGCAGGCCCACTGTCTGGTTTTTGTGTCGATTTATCAACTTGTTGGCCCTTATCTTTGCGTTTGTGTTCCTTTGAGCACTCTTTTTTCCTTCGTGTTTTTTTCCTACCGTTCGGTACGCAATGCGGATCGCAGCAAGGGCTTGCAAGATCATAAGCTTCTAGGCTGTTGGCGTCCTGATTGTTGTACGTTGCCATGCAAGGAGCGCAATTATGACTGTGTCCCCGATGGCTCTTGCTGCTTTTTGTATTCGTTGCCTTGTATGTCTCGGTAGCACGATGGCATTCCCCTTGCTGAGTCTTTACTACGTAATGATGACACTCACGTCTATTTCTCGGCGAACCTACGGTTATAACGAAACTACCGGTGCGTAAGTTCGGCTGTATGAGACAAGTACCATAACGTGGATCTAAATACTGATACATAAATACGTTAGACTGAGGTGGTTTCGCTGCTGTTACATTTTCGCTGGACAAGGTGGGCCGGCAGTATGTACTGCTAATATTTTCGCCATTAACATTATCCTCCGAATCAGAGGTGACATCCGTCGGGGAAGATTTCTTTTTCTGCGATGGGAGGCTGTGTGTTTTCCAATTGGAGTCAAAGAGTTGTCTCTCGCGAATGGTGAGCTGTTCCAGTTCTCGCATCTTGTTCTGGATAGTTCGTTGGATGGTGATATACTTGAGATGTAACTCTACTTTCCGTACGCAATCTTCGAAGATGACGACCATGCGCATTCGGGAGTCGCAGCTGTTGATGGCGTCAACGATGGCAGCGTGCTCGGCGCGTTCCACGTCCATGCCGTTGATGGAAAGGATGACGTCACCCTCCCGCATGCCCGCTGCCGCCGCCGGGCCTTCATCTTCCACGTGGTCCACGTAAGTGATGACCTCTATCTCTTGCTCCTGAAACACAGTTTTTAAGACAACTCAGTCATAATGATAATAATAATAATAATGCTGGACAATCCACACAGCATCATCTAGTTCCAAGCTAAGCTGAGCTTGTGTTATGGGTAATAGATGACTGATATTCGTAATACAATACATAAAATAAATAGATTTTTTTTTGTACATAGAAAATACCCAGAGCACCCGGAACAAATATTTGCAGATCGTACAAACATTTGTCCCAAGGCGGGAATAGAACCCGCAACCTCCTGCGTTGCAGGCGGACCTTCGTTCGCCGCGCCACATCGGTCGTCAAAATGATAAACACAATGCTTTCCAAAATCCAATGAGCCTTTAGTAACAAATGTTTCAATCATACAAAATATTCGTTTAATAAATATAAATGAATAATTGAAACCTTCAAAATTCTATCGCACGCCTTCAACCTGCCTGAAATACACAAAATTTATACCCCGAAGGTGCCACTAAAATCAGCTAGAGGTAGTAGAGTAGTAGTAGTAGTAAAGTACCAGAGTAACTCGTACATCATCTAACACTAATATTGCTCATTACTTCCATTAACAGAGTAGTGCACAATTGGAATTGGTTTCCTGAATACGTTGTATCTGCTCCCTCTGTGAACAACTTCAAAAACAGACTCGACCACTGGTTACGAACGCACAATCTGATCACTACGAGTAGGTATAAGAGACAAACTAGCGTAGTAAAAAACGTTACAAGCACTGTGATGTAGACATATCAGCTTTCAGCTGCTCGTCTTTATTTGCACTAATCTATCTATCTATATATATAAAAGAAAGTCGTGTTAGTTACACTATTTATAACTCAAAAACGGCTGAATAGATCTCGGTGAAATTTGGCAGCGAGGTAGATGGTATCCCGGGGCCGGACATAGGCTACCTTTTATTCCGGAAAAAAACGTGTGAAGCCGCGGGCTGCAGCTAGTAAAATAATAATTATACATTATTTATTGAGGTAGTAAGTACCTTTTTATAATGTATGCCGTAGCTTTGAAGTGTGAAACCATAGCTGCCGTTCTTCTTTTCGACTATAATGGTGCGTCTTCGCCAATCCTCCTCGTTCTTGCCTGGTCTATCAGATTTTATTGATTCACGCAACTGTAAATATTTATTTATTTAGAACTCCGAACAGAGGATACAAAATTGCATACACATCAAATAATATATTATAGTAATTGGGGCATAAGTAGAGTACATTTAGTTTTATTCAGTAAAGATATTTAATATTTATCTTCGTAGATAGGTATGGCATAAACTTAATTTCATAACTGCTCATATGTGCCGAAAGTTTAAAGAATTCTAAATTACAGATTAAGGAATAATTAATAGTTACCCACAGAATTATCTAATGAATCCTCCTTAGAATCGTTGCTCAGCAATTTCTTGCCGTTGCTCATCGTACTCTGGCATCTTTCACTTAATTTTGGGGAACTCATTTATAATAATGGCAATGTTATATTCGTTGTTATGATTCATTAGCACTTATTTTCTTCTGCGTTTTACTAAAGCATTTTATAGATATTCATTTTCACTTTGGTTGAATATTAAACATGTGGATTCGCGAGGGTGACTGACCAAAATTGTTGGTGGGGTGTGATCGTTCCTTGCGCGCATGCGTAGGGTTTTCCTTGCTTGCTGGCGCACACGTGGTAAACGCGGGCCTATGCATATGATTAAAGCAAGCTGAAAGGTAATCCATATCTGGCCTCACGTTGATATCGGATAATGCGACTTCGTTAGGATTGTAAATGTTACGAACGCTACGCGACGGAATCAGTGTCAATAAGCATCAGTAGAATCAAATATAATATAGGATACAATTTGAAAATTGGGGGAATAGCTATAGCTATTCCCCCAAAATTGTATCCTAAAATATGTTCAACTGTTTTTATTGTATACATACTAGTGCTAATTTGTTTTATTCTTTAATTTTTCATTAGTAATCTGTATTTATTTTAAAAAACAGTGAATCTTACTATTCTAGATATAACATCCTACATTATTATTTATTATTATTTTAAGTCTAAGTTCTCTAAATTTTAAGCTATGAAGTACTACTGTCTCAAAAGTAAGATTTTAAGGTGCACGCACTAGAGTGTTAACTTTTGCGTAATTCACGACAGCAGTGTTAGGTATCGGAACCGGTATTTCCGAAAGCCTATTGTTTAGAGATAGCAGGGGTGGTAGACTGATGGATTGGAGACCCACTGATAGGGGTATCATTGCCGACCCCTTCACTATTTTGACAGGTGTAGTGCTGTTTATGTCTCGCTTGAAAAGTTTTTTGAGAAATCTTGTTGAATCATCTGACGCCACTTTCTGTTCACTGTTGATTTTATCTGTAAAATACAAAAATTAAAGCACTGATACAAATAACTTTCTACTATAACACAAAAAACATTTTTTTTGGGGGAAGGCGGAAATCATTTCCCGTAGAAGTAAAAATAATTTTGGGATAATATTATAATTATTTGTTTTATTCTGTTATTGTAATTGTCTAATTGTCTATGTGCTAAATAAACATACGTATAAACTCGAAGTAGATAATCCCGTCTCTCTTTTTCTCTGTTAATTCTTCACGCATAGGCGCCTAAATGTAACATAGTGTTTACTAAGGATATAATGTATAATAATTAATAAGTAATGCTGAAAAATTCACAAAGCATTATCTAGCTTCAAGTTAAGCAGTTGTGTTAAGGTTACTAGATAACTGATATACTAAGGCACGTATTATGAAAGCTTGCTCAGTCATCGATCTATGCTTGAGTTTTCTATGGAATAAAAGTCACTCAAGCATAGATCGATGACTAAACAAGTTTTCATAATACGGGCTTTAATAACGTTACAAAAAGCTTGTGAAGCCGCGGGTGACAGCTAGGAGTAACATAAAGGGTTAAATTAACTACATTGAAAACACATTTTTTAACACTTTAACCACAGAATAACTACATAGTTCTACGCTTTGACTATTATTCTATTCTATTCTATTCCAATACTAACCAGTTTGAGCCATAGGCTTAGCTGGCAAAGCCGCCAACTGATTCAGCGAGGTGTCCCAGATCCCAGATGTAACGTTACCCACGGGTGCCACTCCAACCATACTCTGCGCTGTCACATTTGTGAGCAATGGCTTCGGAATACCGCCTAGGTCGATCTGACTGCCATTGGTCTGGTAGAAGGTCACTGATTCTTGAGTTCCTCTGATGAAAATAGTTGAAATAATGCAACGGTTTTATTCATAACAAGTATCATGTTTTAGATGCAGGTTAGTAAGAACATATGTACATACGTACTACTTACAGATCTAAAACAATTAAAAAGTTTAAATGTGAAAATAATCTTGCGATTTCATGACTCAATTTCGAACGGATCTTAGTAAAACTAGGCAAAGGAATAGATTATATGTTGGGAAAGACGGTTTCAAAAATTTCCTTGTCGAAGTAAAAAAAGCAAGCAAAGTCACAGGCATTAAAACGAAATAGCATGTTCATTTCAGACGACCGATGTGGCGCGGCGGGCGAAGGTCCGCCTGCGACGCAGAAGGTTGCGGGTTCGATTCCCGCCTTGGGACAAATGTTTGTGCGATCTGCAAATATTTGTTCCGGGTGTTCTGGGTATTTTCTATATATAATAAAAAATATCTATCTATGTTATGTATTGTATTAAGTTTATCAGTCATCTAGTACCCATAACACAAGCTCTGCTTACTTTGGGGCTAGTTGATGCTGTGTGGATTGTCCAGCATTATTTATTATTTATTTATTTTGCTGTGCAATCTCTACAACTGAAACGGAAAAACAACTTACGCCGCGTTTAACTTGCTGGTTCTGTTGTCGGTTTTGTTCGTCAGTATACCAACTTCGTATACTGTTGCATGAATAACGTATCTGAAACGTACCGAAAAGTTACATACAAGTACGCCTGTTCACAAGTTTTATTCAGAATTAATTTACATGAGCGAAAATAGCTATAGTAGTTGCACATATCCAGTTACTAATGTACGGAATCTAAATAAAGCGCGATCCATTGAGAATAAAGATACTTTTAAAGAGTTAAAAAGACAACTTAAAAGTTTTTAATCTGGAGTCAACTTTGAATAATTTTTATCTCGATTCAGTTTTAAAGAGTCAGCGAGTTCAATTGAAGGACTTCGCCAATATCTCAGTGTTAGAAATGTCGGTGCTTATTGCGATCAGGTACTGTGAGCTAATTTCTACCTATAGAAGAAAAAAATAACACATGCATATCTTTATCTGGACGAGATGAATTTCCCATTTTCGTTGTGTGTATTGTTTCACCACTACTGTCCATGATCAAGCCCGCAGACGCCATGAACGCTATAAGCTGATAAAAAAATGGGTATAACCAAATAGATCTGACGACCTCGGTGGCACAGAAGGCGAAGGTCCGCCTGCGACGCAGGAGGTTGCGTGTTCGATTCCCGCCTCGGGACAATACCGGGTAATGTATTGTATTAAGTTTATCAGTTCTAGTACCCATAACACAATCTCTACTTTGCTTGGGGCTAGATAATGCTGTATGATTTATGAAATAGAAAAAAAGGCCGTTACGATGAATCAGTAAAATAAATAATCGGCCCGTATATTTAAACTGTCAAAAACATGTGAAACTCATTGCTAATCAGATTAAGGTTGTGTTGATAATGATGATAACTTAAGGGCAACCGTCAACTTATTTACATAGGAAGGTACCATATCATCAACCAACCTAGCATTTCTGAAACCTAGGAACCACGCTTCACAATCCTGGCCATTTGCATTGCCAGGAATGTGAAGCGTGTCAGCACCCCTGATAATGATAACCACGGCCACACTGTCAAGAGTGCAGTGACTAAAAATAAGAAGAAAGCCTTGGTACTGTAGGCTAAGCACACGCATTGTTGTCTAGGATAGATATTTAGATAGAGAAAAAATACGCTACGGCTATCGATTGTATTAAATATTAGAAATTTAATCCTGCGATCCTCCTCCATTTGATCCTCGATGTGATATCATTTTTGGCTAATCTACCCTAAAAACAATCCCTGTGCTTGGCCTTCAGTACCTTAGTTTTCCACATTTTCTTAGTCGCTACACTCTTGACAGAGTGGCCGTAGTCGTCATTATCAGCGACACGCCTCACAATCCTGGCCATTCCTTGGTTCTTAGGTTTCAGAAATGCTAGATTAGTTATCATACTGATAGTTATTCCTTGCTACTTGTCATCATCGTCACCATCCACAGCCCGACTTGATCCACTGTCTTCACTGACACTGCCCTAAGCTGGACCTCTTTTGAATTATGGACACTTAAACTTACCAAGCAGTAGTTCATAGTAAGGTTGCCACGAAGGTAGTTTTTCTTTTACTTAATTAATTCTCAATCAAATAAATATACCTGTCTTGTTCTATTTATCTTTAAAATCCACTTGTTTATGGTTAAAGTCGCAGTTTCTCTTTATATACCCTTGGCTCTTTATAATTAACGCTACAGTGGCAGTCTGTGAAGGTGCTAATCTTTTAATTAGTAAAGACTTCATTATAGAGGTACATATCATTAGTCAGTCGTAATACTTACTAACATTAAGTTATGTACGTAACTGAGTCTTCATCACGTGTAGGTACATACACGGTATGCTATTAACGAACCCTTAAAAAACTCATGTAGGGCATCTAGTTTATCCAAGTTTTGTAACCGTCGTCGCGTCGTCGATATCGAAGGTTTCTTTTTTATACCTAATAACTAGTTACAGTCTTAGATATATACATAGACAATACAATACAAAATTCTTTATTGTACACCACAAAACTAAATAAAAACAGATCATTTATTTGCAACTCCAACACCTCACATAACACAGTAAGTACAAAACACATATAAAAATACAATAGAAAAAAGAACAAAAAAAGTGGACTTATTTATCTTATATTTTATAACGACTAAAGACCATTACACAAAAATATTTTCAATAAAGTAGACTGTGCTGAGTGTTACAGCAGCCAAAAGGTTTCGGCTCAGCATAAATGTCTTACCACTCAAGAGTAGATAGGTTAATATTATACTCACTAGACCCTGTGAGGCTATGGCTTTTCTTATAATTAATAAAAAATTTTTCTTCAGACCATTCACCGAAATGAATCTAAAAGAACTTTATTAACTGACCTGACGCTATTTATTACTTCTCCCGGGAAATTAAAGTTCAATTTGAAACTTCCGTCGACGAGGTTTGTACAGTCGCCTGCACTACACTGAAACAATTTTATTTTCCTTCTCACTGAACTGTGAGTAAACTGTTGGAAGAAACATCTTCATAATATCTACCTGTAATTGAAATGCGAAAATAACATCATAAATCTTTTGTTACCTTTTTACGACTTAACATTTAATGCTAGCTAGACGATTGTATCCTGTTCAATTCAAAGACAATGCTATGTATCGGACTCAAGGTTCAGCAGCTACCTAAGGGCCTTCGTTCACACACTTTATTTCACCGTAAACATTCTCGGCGAATTCGCCTTGCGTAGGCACGGTTGTCAGTATTGTATGAATCACTATGGAAGCTTGTTGACACATCGGGTTTTTCGTCGTAAAAACCTAAGGTTAATTCGCCCGGCGGCTTCAACAAGCTTCCATAGTGATTCATACAACACTGAAACCGTGCCTACACACGGCGAGTTCATCGTCATCAACCTATCTTAATCCACTGCTGCAGCGCTGGACATAGGCTTCCCCCAATGAGCGCCATAGCGCCCTGTGTTCAGCTTGCCGTGCAGTATCTGCCTGCAGTCTTTCGCAGATCGTCATTACACCTTGCCGGAGGGCAATACACTACGTTTGCCGAGTCGCGGTCTCCACTCGAGAACACGTTTACCCCAGCGGTTTTCGGTTCTTTGCGAGATATGGCCAGCCTACTGCCACTTCAGCTTGCTGATTCTCTGAGCTATGTCGATAACTTTGGTTCTCTGTCGTATGTATTCGTTACGAATCCTATCCTTCAGAGAAACTTCTAGCATAGCTCTTTCCATAGCTCGCTGAGCGACTTTGAACTGGTGGACCAGCCCTACCGTGAGTGTCCACGTCTCACGCCGAATTAACCGTAGATTTTTACGACTAAAAAAACTAGTATGTATGGCTCTAATTGTAGGTAGCAAAAATGCCATTAACAAACTCTGACTGAACCACAGAATTACTATATAGTAAACTGAACCTAACATCTTTATTTACCAAAAATATGTAAGATATTTGAAATTTTTACGTCAGTACATTATCAGGACAGCCGATTTTTCTCAAGTGCCGAAACGTCTTCGGTATCTAGTATCTATGTTATCAGGAAAGGTGCAGTTAGTGTGATGCTGGTAGTTAGAGTAGGTACAGGTGATGTGTTGTTAGGGCCAAAGTGTGACACTCAATTTTCTCATAAAAATGACCGTCAATAGGGCTATGGTTTTCGCTGGAGTCACCACTCTGGTAAGTTATCTACATATAATGTACCTGCACTCAATGCCAAAATGCCTGAACTACGACTGGTGATCTAAAAATCGATTGGATTTGGACACAAATTAAACATCAGAAACGTTCATAAACGAAGGTTTTGAAAGATTTAGCCGTTGCATTTAGGTCTTCTTATCTACTTCGGCTTCGTAGTTATACATAATATATTGACTCTCACAGCGAAGCGAATTTGTTCCTATATTGTTTTGTGTCTTAGTTTGCGAAAAGAGATACCTTATTAAACTAGTATAAATGAACTCATATTATGTAAATTCCGTTCTAAAGAACTTCCAGCATTTTCTTGCAGTTCATTAGAAGTGCTTTATTTCCTTTTGATCTTACAGGACTTCGAGACGTCGGAAATAATACTAGAAAATTAAGTAAAGCGACGAAATAAAGTGGTTACTTAGATTTAAGCTTATTTCAAAAAACTTCAATTTAATTTCAGAAATCAATCTCATTTCCATTTAGTTTAATAAAATTCCACTAAATCTGTTCCCAAATATGCCCGTATTTATTTAAATAATCATAATAGCCTTTGTATTATTTTCTGAGGTTTCAGGGATAACCCTGAAACCTCGGAAAATATTACAAAGGCAATAAAGTAAATTCATATAAGGTTGTTATCCGAACTGTTCAACTTTGATTTTAACCCCTCTACAGATCAATACTTAGAGGTATATGACGTAATAGGTCCTATTCTTATATAGGTGCCGTGACCCTTTAGCTAAATTTAGAGCTAGTGAGAAAAGTCAGTCCTGTTATATATAGCTTTACCTATTTAGCAGCATAGTTTTGCTTATGTACATATGTCAACATCCTATGGGTATATCTTTACAAGTTTAAAAATCTAACGGTGATGATAAGTAACCTAAATAATCGTAAAAGGGGACATTGGTCTACGTTCCTAGTAATAGATACTTCTATCGTAGAGAAATATGATAGTAGAATTTATCTGTGCTTATTTTATCAGTTGAGAAATATTTAAACTGATAACGATGAGTTTACTCTTTGGCGTTACGCTTTCCTTTTCGCTAAAACGATTGTAATTCCAATAAGTACTATAGTTTGAATTTGATATGGTTAATGTTATCTTGGTAGGTGGAAATTAATTTCTTATCTTACCACAAACTTTATTTACAATACCTAACAAACTAATCCGTGTGACTAAGGATAATATGTATGTCCCACCAAAAACGTAAATGTGAAAATGAAGAGCCAAGTTCAGTAGCCGTTTCTCTCAATAAAAGAGTTGAAATCTTAAATGGGTGCCAAATTATATAGCAGTTCCATAAATCATAGATAGGAATATACAAAGCTATTCAATCGATTTAAAAAAAAAATTCGTTCAATGCTATTTAATTAAGATGCATGTAGTTTCGAATAAACTGAAATACGTCTGTGGGTAATAATCACTACTTTTTGGTAGGGTTTGGTGAAGAACTTCTATGGCTTTTTGTTCAATATGGAATTTAAGATTCCTACTCTATTCATGGATCTAAACATGCAAACTTACAAGTCTACATTTTATTATGAACTCTTCGACTTGGAATTTGGTAGCCACCACGAATAATTCCACATCTTTGTTAGGTGATGGCACTAGTTTTGCTACGTACAACAATAAATACATTTTATTTATCTTACCAACAAGCAAAGAAATATTATAGTTACTAATAATATTAATCTCATTGCCCACAATACACGTACGAGTCGCTGAGATATAGAGGTAGACGGGATCAAAAGCGTGCCCAATAGTTCGTGTAAATATACTCACTGCTATAGCGTCGTAAGTATCTTTCAGAGCTTGGCTGGACGCTCTATCGCGCGTCTCAATTTACTTCCGCACATTGTTTACCCATATCTTATCTAATAAACTATCCAGAATGACTTACCGATAATGTTTATTACAAAATAGCCAAATGTCCCATTGTCCATAAGTTATATTAATGTCAGCTGGTTAATTCAGATGATAGTGTCTCACATACCTACTACTTTCGCCGCTCATTGGCAGCACTTTGATTACGATTAATAATTTGATTGTTTTGAAAAAACTAAAAACCTTTACTACTTTGAATCCTGTAATTTTATACTGTTCTAGTTCAAGTTTCTCGGGATAAATACTAATTCCTCGAGAATAATACTTTTATTTTTTCTTTTATATTTTACCTCGGTATCATTTTCTATACAATAGTAAAATAGTTTTCAAAAACGGTCAATAATTTACGGGGGAATTGACGAACATATATTAATAAAGTACATACATACAGCCTTAGAATATTTGCTAAATATTCTATAAGAAGGAGGATCCTCCTTCTTTTTTCGAAGTCGGTTCAAAAACAAAGATAGATAGATATCGTTTATTGTCAGGGATTACTTATTTTTGGTTAATAGTGTCATAAATCTTAGGATTTAAGACACTATTAACCAAGGGTCTAGATAAACCTAACTTAGATTAGGTTTATCTAGACCCTAAGGTTCTCTAAAAATAGTAATAATATAGTTAGATTTATAAACACCGTAGGCAGTTACGCACACAAACACAGCGCGGAGTCACTGTCCTGTTTTCGTGTAGCTGTAAGGCGCTGTGTGAAGTTGTACACAAGTGATCCACCAATCACGCCAGCAACTAGTGAGTGACAACGCTGCGCTTGAGCTTAGCTATAGGATGGAATGATGAGGAAAGAAAATAAACCAATGAGCGACGAAAATACTACGAGATACTTACCGTTACGGATACAGGTGGATGGAACCACCTGCAACAACAAGCCATGCTTGATTCCTAAAAATAAATTGTGTTGTCGTATTGTTTGTACATTGCACAAGAATCGACACCATCTGTGTTATGGGCCAGATGCAGAATGCAAACCTCGCGTTTTATTATTGACCACTGTGGTGCAGCGGGCGAATGTCCGCCTGCGATGCAGGAAGTTGCGGAAAATATGTATCTATACAGGGTTATTGGTGATTCACTGACACTGCAGGTTCTGCCCATCATCATGAGCACGTTCGTGAAGACTTCGAAGTCTTGATTCTTGAAATTGATATTGGTATTTATCCATTCAATAATCGTTCATTAGGGGGCATTATTTGGAACTACACTTAAAAACGGCTCTGCCCTGATTTAAAAGGGGATATGGAAGTCTGAGATCGGTCTTTAAATGCATTGGGTTCTGGACAAACGTGTTTTAACATTTCGTATAAGAGGTGTTTTACAAAATAACTTACATGCCCATTCATCACGAATGTGTTTGTTCGTGATGAATGGGCAGAACCTGCTGTTCACGCAGTGTCAGTGAATTACCAGTAACCCTGTATAGTATAATGTATTAAGTATATCAGTAATCTAGTATCCTGGACACAAGCCCTGCTTATCCTTGGGGTTAGATGATGCAGTGTGAATTGTCCAGCATTATTATTATTATATTAATATTATTATTAACTTTCTGATCTAGTCTAGATCGTGCAGATCATGCATCATCAGGTATTGGGATACTTGCCGCTTCCGATTCTGCACTCAGTAATGATTTGCATATTAAAAGCTGGCACGATTGTCCTTTTCTTTTATCATACAATTGTCCAAGCTGACGTCAGATATCCAGGCCTCCATTATACGTAAAAAAGGTGATCGCGCCATCTTTCAAACATGAACTGTATTATTTTTAAAGTCTTGTATTACTAAGTAGCAAAAAATGACAAGTAAGTATATGCATTGGCACACTGGATTAGACTAGACGGCACAGCGGTCAGAACAATAAGTATAAATCATCGATCAGGTATTCGCCTCCTCCACGAATACCAGGAGGCTAATTCTGCGTTCAAGTGATGTTTTATCGAGTGATATACATATGCAGTACTCAAGGGATATAAATAACACAAATATATCGAGTCCCGCCAAAAAATGCATTTTCGTGCGACTTATGGAAGAAAAGCCCTCGATAATACATCGGATTGCAGATTTTGAGAATACACATGTTTGCTACGAAGCAATCACTCGATATTTTGACAGTTCTTGCCATATTTAACGAGTCTATATTGCCAAAATTGCCCTACTCATCGATAGTATAAACCTATTATTCTGGTCAGTCGAGAATGTATTAGGTTCTAAATACCCAAAACAGCTATTGCTGCTGGATGATCGCTTATTCCTTGATGATAGTTTGAAACCATACCTATCAATCAGCACGCACGTCCTTTGCTGATTAGAACATGCCTCCCCCAAACGAGGGGGGTTTTGCCATAATCACCGAAGTAGAGGTGTTAATAATACATGGGAGGAAGCTACTACCCTTCTGGTAGGTTCTCTTAGGCGCCTCTTACGACATCTATAGGGCTGAGTTGGAGAGGACACCGCGACTGCCACGGCGCGTATGAAGCATATTGACCTGAAACATTATCTATTCAAGGTCCAAGCCGTTGGTCAGATGGTCTTCACTTCACTGGGTATAGCCCAGCACTTTTGCATCATAGACTTCCTCAAGGAGTTGCCGCTTCTCATCTACATTAGAATATTATATTTTCACAGTAAGTTCTACAATTCTGTAATTTAGGTTCACATGAATATAGTAGGTATAGCAGCGTAAAACACCTTCACTGCTGACACCAATTCACCTGCCAAGCCCTAGTGTGCTTAAGCCTTGGTCTCTTGATCACTACGCAGTACGCTGCGTACTGCGTATTTTAATGCGCTTGCCCCTTCCGCTGACGCTGACTTCGACGGAACAAAATACCACTCTTTTTACGTTCTTTTGACGTTTTCCATTTCATTCAACACAACTTACTGTGTAGTGATCAAGACCCTAAGAAATTAAGTGTTAGTAGCCAGCATCAAATCTGGAAGGACGGTGCCTTCGTCAAGTCGTCGAGGGCAAAAACTCACTTTACCTTACTTGGGGTACCATCTACCTCCTTACCAAATATCACTAAGATCCGTGCCGCCGTCAAATGGCGTCTAACAGAGAGACAGAGTTACTTTCGCTTTTATGTAGTAATAGTTTTTGCGCGCGGCTTCGCACGATTTGTTCCTATGGAAACGTTTAAAGGCCATTTACGAGTATATCCCACGGGAACTGTTTTATAGGATAAATGTAGCCTATGTTTAAATCCAGGCTTAAAGCTACATTTATGCATAAATCTATGTAAATGTCAGCCTGATCGGTTCAATCGTTATGGCGTAATAAACATCAAAATTTTCGCATTTATAATATTAGTGTGATGGATTAGTAGTTAATAATATTAATATTATATTCGGGCAGCCGCGGTGGGTTTGTGGAAGTATAGCGTCCCCACGTTCCCTCCATAAGCGGCAGAGGCGGAAACACCCTGAGGGTTTTAGTGGTGTTGGAGTCCCATATAATTGTCACCCTGTGGCAGTAGGTACGATATGCGTGCGCATTTCCCTCAGGATAATAAAAAAACAAGGTGAGAATATTAAAAGTTGAAGTGTTTTCAGACCCTGACAGCTGCGGGTCCAATATCAGCATCGGGCAGGCCATCGACGAAGTGGCGGCTCAGGCGTTTGTGCTGCTGCTGAATGAACCCTTCACTGCCTTCCGGACCCTGGTCATCAACTGCGTCAGTCTGGGCCTCAGCGTGCTGTGGATCGTAGCCAGTGTAGTTATACTGAGTGAGTGAATTCTTCATCGTCAAGCTATAACTTAGCCCACTGCTGGACATAGGCCTTCCCTAATGATAGATAGATGGTTTATTTGGTTATCGAGCGCCATAGCGCCCTGTCTTCAGCTTGCCGCTTCCAGCATCTGCCTGCAGTCTTTCACAGATCGTCATCCTACCAGGCCTGAAGGCGTCCTACACTACGTTTGTTGAGTCGCGGTCTCCACTCAAGAACGCGTTTACCCTAGCGGTTGTCGGTTCTTCGCGAGATACGGCCGGCCCACTGCCACTTCAGCTTGCTAATTCTTTGAGCTATGTCGATAACTTTGGTTCTCTGTCGGATGTATTCGTTACGAATTCTATCCTTCACAGAAATTCCGAGCATAGCTCTTTCCATAGCTCACTGAGCGACTACCAACCCTACCTAGAGTGTCTACATCTCAACACCGTAGGTCATGCATGACGCACTGGTTGAAAACTTACGTTTTCAAGCATTGCGGTATGGATGACGAGAAGAGTGAATTACTCTATACTAAAATACAAAATAATAATTTATTCTTAACTAGTTTATGCCCGCGGCTTCGTACGAGTTGTTTCTATGGAAACGTTTAATAGTACATTATGGTACAAGTGTGTAATGTTGGTGATTACCGCTGAGGCGCCTAGGCGAGGGTCTTAAGAGAGCCGAGGACGGTAATCATCAATACACACGTGTATCATACGACGTTTTTCAACACACTTGTGAATAAAATAACAATAAAAACTAATTTTATTTAGTAGATAATAGATATTTTTCCTTGGAGTTTTCAGGTAGTAAACTTTCCACAACGTTAAGGGCTTCACATCTTATATCGGGCGTTGTACAACATAAATATTTTTCTTCGTAACTAGATACTTGTAGACATTTTAATTAAAAAATAACTATAATTTCAACAGTGAAAACGAGTTGTGAAAAATGTTTCGCAAAATTAATCAGTTTTACTATGCGCGCGCATAGGATAACTGATACAGCAAAAACACGTACGAGTTAAAATTATATATTTAAATAAGAAGTTGGAAAAGGAACATTAATTTATTTGTTCTATTGTAACGTATTTAGCGTCCTACGTTACACTATTGTACACGATCTTTTTTTTGAATAAAAACTTGTTAAGAACAAAGCACCTCAACCAATAAAATTTAAAAAACACTAGTGAGTTATAGCAATGAAAAAGTCACAGTTAGATAACAGGTGTAATTATGTACCTAATTGCGGTGAAATTAGAGCCACTTTATGAGCAAGTGTGTTGAAAATGTTATTTCTATCCCAAGGAACTGATATATGGGATAAAGCGTATGTGTTCTTCCAGGCCTAGAACTATATCTATGCAAAATTTCGGCCCGATCCGTTCAGTAGTTTTGGCGTGAAAAGGTAACAAACATCCATCCAAACATCCAAACTTTCACATGATATATATTATAATATACATATATAATATATATATATTAGTATGATTAGCTTAACTAACGACAAAGTTAGAAAGTAACACCATGTTTCATGTACCTACAAATTAACACCTAATTATCTGTCATAGTATTAACACGGGTCATTAAGGCTGATAGAAAGACGAATTTCGAATATATTTGTTTATTCTAAATTTATATATTCTTATATTTCTTCTAAACCCTATTGAGTTAGAGTATTTTTCTTTCACCGAAATATTTGTCAAAATACTTTACACAAATTGAGCATTTCACGAAAAAAACAAATTATTTATACGGCTACAGATAATTAGTTTGTGTTTTCAGAGCCGTTGGGGCATAGACCAGAAGAACACCAGAGTCTGCTTGCAAATCTGATATTAACATAGTTTTAGTCTAGCTCTGTTAAGGTGGAACGTGACGCTAATTTAAGGTCTTCTGTGATTTCTCCTTGCTACTAGTTATTTAGCTTGCAGACAAGTGGTCTTGCCACCATTGTAAGCCATTTGCTATAAACGCATTACTTTGATTATATATTTTTTTGCATAGGTTCATAGCAAATAGTTTTAACAAAGTGCGAAAAACTTACCTATCTGATAGCTTAGAAACTTGCATAGAAAATATTGAAACCTGATTGTTTATTTCACGTGGGAAGTGAACCTTTAAAGAAAAGTATGTGCACTATGCCCAGTTATAATGATAGATGATAAGATATAATGTTTGAAAACACTGCCTAAATTACATAATCTGAACGGCACTTTCTTGTGGTTGTCTTTTGACAGCATTTGCACTTCTTGTCGATTTAAGCTACTTCTACGACTATATTTTTTAACACGACACCATAAACAGAATGTTCTATTATAGTTATGTGAGTTGTTTACAAAAATTGTACCTTGAGAATGGCTCAAGTATAGTGACGCTCGTTGTTTACAGTGGGTGGTGCAAGGAATAAGCAAACAAAACACACGCGATGGCCGTGGATTGTCGTAACCGTTTGCGTGTGTATGCTGGATCTTGTAGCCGCCGTCACATACGCAAATGACTCTTTCCATACTAGGGTTAGTACCTTATAAACTACAATTATTTATTACTAGTTCTGCCCGCGGCTTCACACGCGTTGTTTCTATAGAAATGTTTAAAGGTTATTTCTATCTCATGGGTACAGATTTATGAGATACAAAGCAGCTTATGTTGTATTCCAGGCCTAGAACTATCTGTATGCAGTTAATTTCAGTTAATATTAGCCCGATCTGTTTAGTAGTTTTGGCGTGAAGAGGTACAAACATTAAAAACATTCGCATTTTTAATATTAGTGTGATTACTAGCTAGCTTCTGCCCGCGGTTTCGCACGAGCTTTTCCAGGATAAAAATGCAGTCTATGACCTTTTCCGGGATACCGTCTGACTCCCTGCCAAAGGAAAAAAGTAACAGACCGACAAAGAGTCAGACTTACTTTCACATTTTTATTATTAGTACTACCTCTATAGTGTGGATAAGTCTGAAGCGAATTCCTGCAAAGGTTTTATTTTCTTTGTTCCCTATTCGACAAATCGAACTCATCTCAGCATCTACAAATAAATAAATTACTGCCTGATAATTTCTTTAACTAAATGAAAGTTATAGTTACATAAATTACAATTAACAAGTCAAAATGAGTAAATTCACCCTTGTGATGCAAAGAGCATGCTGCGCGGATTTTCAATCGAGTAGATTCGTCTTATGACCACCTACCCTAGCGTAGGTGGTCATAGGGTTCCCAATCCTAGTATATTATATGTATAGTAACGTAAGATTTGAGCTCACCTTCTATATTTATGAAAAAAAAAATATATGGTAGCCGAAACTACTATATTTTGGTGGCCCCAAAGGAATATGTCATGCATGAATTATTTTTTGCGTTAAACGGAACGCACTCTCCATATTTTGAAGGAATCCTTGGCTTGAGTAGATGTCAATGTCAATAATTTGACTTGACTTGACTTCTTTGTTATTGGCAATATGTGTCTGGTTTGTGAATGCTACATATATTTTAATAATTGTGTCAAACCATGATGCAGATTCAACAAAAGAAGAAGAAGAAGTGAATGCGGGCTGGAATGAGATGGATGAGGAACAAATTTTGAAACAGAACCTTCATTTAATTTTTTCTGTTCAAACTTTATTTTTACGAGCAAGATCCCCAAACCTATAATCGAACCAAAATAAGTTGCCAACCCTAGTGGTCACCGAGGGAGCATAAGAGATCGGACAATCTAACATTTCTACTTGGGCTTTCCACGAGGCTGTCTAATTTTAAATTGACCAATCAAAAAAGCACCTACCTACATATATTTGTGTAGTGTAATAGAAATGTAGGTATTTTTCTTGCAGTGGGACAACACATACTGAATATTCTAATGACTATGATTAGCAGTATTAAAAATGCTCGTGGCAGCAATTATCATCAAATCTTAAAGACACTTTTGCAAGACCATGCTTTATTAAACAACAATGAACATTGCTGCTTCTCACAGTTTATCCTTAAATTGCAATTACCTTGTTGCCCAATTGAGATCGTCATTAAGATCCCAAACAAAAGCTGTTGGTCTATTATGGAAAATGAGAAAACGAATCCCATACAACTCTCATAACCTGATTTGTAAAATGTGTATGTTTGTATTCAATATATTGTTAACCTACTTCGTGTTGTTCCCAAGAGTAAATTTTTATAGTTGGTAGGTAACGGTCAGTTGTGCTTGCTCTAGTAGCTCAACTGACCCTTATTCTTATTTTGATGGATAATAATAATATATATCTAGATCTTAACAAACTTCTTATAGAGTCGACAGGTGATCGGAATGCTGGCTTCTATTTCGGTCAACGAATTAGCATTGCCATTCAACGTGGCAATGCTGCCAGCATTCTGGGCACTCTGCCTTCTGGTGACGGCTTAGATTTTTAAGAAATAGATATTAAGTGTATATACTAGTTGTAATTGTTTTATTCTGTTATTGTAATCTATGTGCGTATGTGTTATTGTAAAACATGAATCTCTACGCAATGTACTTTTGTATTACATGTCCATGTTTGTTGTTGAAGTTTGTGGTGTAAAATAAAGAGTTATGTGTTGTATTGTAATGTAGGTATTTAAGTAAATCAGTTTTCTAGTTCCCATAATACAAACCCTGCTTAGTTTGGTGCTAGGCTAGATGATGCTGTGCGAATTGTCCGGCATTATATATTTATTTACAGACGCTATCAGACGTAATGGACTACGTCGGCGGCACAGCGAGCGGCCTCAATAACGCTGAGCTCAACACCGCCTGGGCCGCTTGGACCATGACAATGCTGTACTCTCGATTTGTCATCTTTTTCGTGATGAATTTATTACTTGTCATTACAATGGTGGTGGAGTGTAACGTCAAAAGGAGTCCTGATAACATTGGTGTAAGTCAAATATCAAAGTGCTTTATTTCCTGTAGACCTTACAGAACTCTTGGACACGTCACAAAATTCAAATAACATTAGTAAAACTAGGAAATAAAGTGATTACGTTGATTTTTTGATCACTTCAATCTTTCTAAGGTAAAGTAAAGAAGCGAACAAGAAACCTTTACCTTGTTAGATTGTTCGTTTTCGAGTTGGAGCAAAATAAGTATACGACTGATTGGCGTTGCCAAAGGGGGCAGACGGGCACCTGCCCCCCCCCCCCTCCTAGAGATAAAAAAAAAATTCGTTCCTTCATATACTACATATGTATATGGTCCAGAGATCAACCCTGGCTAAGGTTCACTTTGCCATATCTCCAAAAAAAATATGAGAATCTAACGGAAAATACCGCGGATTGCTACGCTCGGAGACAGTATTTTTGTCTTCTGCCTGTAGGGCGTCGTTTGAGGTCAGTATGCAAAACAATGCAAAAAAATCTAACGCAACCACACAATTTTCGCGGCTGGCTACGCTCGCCGATAATAATTGTCTTTCTGAATATGGGCCAGTGCTCGACCCCCGTTAACAGTTACTTTGCCCATCACCGCAAAGAATTTATAGAAATGCAACGTGGCTCACTCCGCTCGCCGATGACAAATATTCCTTTTTCCGTACTCACGAGCTTGACCCATTTAAGACCGCCTTACCTATCATCAATTACACCAAAACTAGGAAAAACATTTATTATTCGCGGCCGATAACGTTTTGCCTAAGGTCTTCCTCACGCCGGCTCCCTCTCCGAAAATAATTAGTTTAATTTATTTATCTCTAGCAAGTGGAAGCTCCAACCCCAGCGCCAGTACCAATTCGTGTAAGACACGAAGTAGGCACCGATACAGTGGAGCTTGAAGAGATGGATGAAACTGCGAGTATGCCAAGCATCCTCACAGAGGAGAGAATACCACGGCCCGGCCTCAGCCAGTCTTTCAGGAAGATGAAGACGATACTGTTCAGGAGAGAGACCTCGCCAGATCAGTCCAGCTTTCCTGAATCGGACCCGCCTGGACGGTAAGTAACCTAGGTTTCGGAGGTCACAATGAAGCGTTTTCTTAACGACTTCAATTATTGGAACAAAATGGAAAGAGTGTAATTCGTGCGCCGAGATTTTGGAACGATTGCCAATTATACAAATATGTACTATAGGTACCGGTTAGAGACTTCGCGCTATTTAATAAATACCTAAAAATAGTACGTAGATTCAGATGGATCGCTCTGCAGGGTAAAGGTAAATTTATCGACTTTTTTCAAAATATTTCAGAAACAGTTTAAGATGTACAAACTGATACACAAGCTTTAAAAGAGTGGTCCGAGAGCTGTCTGTCATCTGATGCCGTCAATATAAAATTCATCTAAATGTTACGAGTATTTTTACTTGCCGCTGGTATTCATACTTGCCGCTAGCGAGGATAAGTATTTGACCTGTATTTTAATGAGGTCTTCATATGAGGTCTCATATAACATCTTTAAATTATGAATTTTGTAAACTTTAATGAAAAAATCCGCAAAAATGATACAATATAGTTTTTGTTTTCTCAAAAATTGAGCCCACGAACTTTCTCTAATTCTCATTACATCAATCATTTACACAACTAGGTGCTAGAATCTGAAGGAAGTCTCAAAGTTTTTCGACCCTATCACTTTACCTCGTGGCGTAATGGGTTAGCGCATAACCTGGTTCACGTCCCGTCGAAGTCGACTTTTTTTTTTAGGATATTTTTAATTACTTATCTAAACAACTGTTTGTTTGTGATGCAATTTACCTACCTCACTTTGAAAATTCTTCATTTTTTTCCTTAAATCAATTCATCCATATTTACAGAGCAACCGACCAGTCCACTAGTCGAATCCCCCGAGCCGGGCTGACGAATTCCTTTCGCAGAATGAAGACGTTTTTGTTCAGAACAACGGGCCCCCCTGAACCCAGCAAGTTCTATGTTGACTCTTTAGACGATTCTTCTGATAGGTAAGGTAACATTCACCACAATTTTATGCTGATAACTAAATCTTACTGTAAGCACCAAAAATCGAGCCAAAGTATAGAGAAAAAGACCAAAGTCATAACTTGCTATTCGATCGCTAACTCAACTATTGGTCAAACAAAAAGTAGCTCGGCATTCATAAGACTTGATCAAACTTAAGAGGACCAATATATTTTTCTACCAACAGGTCACCTCCAGCGCAACGCGTCGACAAAAACGATCAAAAGCGAACAGTCAACTTCGAGAATATGTCCCTACCGCATCGCCTAGAGAACTTGATAGCGGAGCAACAAAGGCGCCTCGACAGCTCTATCATAGACACGTCCGGTCGACAATCCCCCCCGCGCGCCTCACAGTCGCTGCCTCACCTGGACTCTACCGTCATCCCAGGGTAGGTATCTCTCTTGCAACAAAAGCGCCGCGACAGCTCTTTCATAGACACGTCCGGACGACATTCCCCCTCGTGCGCCTCGCACTCGCTATGTCACCTGTTAGTACTCTACCGTCACCCCAGGGTAGGTATCCCTCCAGCAACAAAGGCGCCGCGACAGCTCTATCAACTCCACTGTCACCCCAGAGTAGGTATCTCTCAAAGGCGCCTCGACAGCTCTATCAACTCCACTGTCACCCCAGGGTAGGCATCTCTCAAAGGCGCCTCGACAGCTCTATCAACTCCACCGTCACCCTAGGGTGGGTATTTCTCAAAGGCGCCTCGACAGCTCTATGATAATAAATTAATACGAGGAATGTAAAGGATTAAAAAATTAACTTTAGAATTAGTTCATTTGTCTTTATTACCTAAACGAAACGATTTACTAACACAACACAACGTAAGAGTCCTACCACAAACTAGACGGTCATTGGCCATACTTATCATTAATTCTACATTCGTTCATCAAAAAACAATAGGTATAAAAGTAGATAAGTAGGGAGATTATTTTTACAGGTAGTGTAATTAGAAATTATAGGTAGGCGACGAAAAAAGTAGCGAGGGTTTTTACAAGCAGTAGGTGTATTTTTTACTAGTGCAGGCCACATCGCTTCGTATTTTTGTGTTTGCTTTTGTAAATGCTCCTTAATAAAGACATTTTAATTTTACTTTAAAAATGTATGATAATTTCCGCAACATGCAAGCTTTTTCGAAATTCGAACAAAATAAAAATTTTATTATTATATTGCGTAAGCCTCACACTGGGTTAATTCATAAGAAATCAAATAATACCCCAAAAATGTTTCGACTTCGACGGGACTTGAGCCCGCTAACGGCGCTATAGTCCGATGGAAGTCCCAGAGTTTTTTGACTCCTAAATCACTTGACCTCGTTGTGTAGTTGGTTAGCACATTCCCGTACTGAGGGAAGGACGCGGGTTCAAGTCCTGTCGAAGTCGAAAAATTTTTGGGATATTAATTGTTTAGACAAAAGGTCTATGATGATCACATTTCGCTTTCGGTTAGGTTTATATGACGTACAATGTAACATTGTGAAAAAGTAATTTTGTGTGTGCATAGTACATGTAAATTTATAAATTGATACTGATTATTTCGTATACACCAAGAAAACCAAAATAGGTACTAATACCTACCTAACCTAACTGCATAAGTATTGCCTAATCAAATATAGACTTATACACACTATTATGAGAATTTTCTAAACGGAATGCTATAAAATTAAACGTCCGTACGTGCGTATGCACTCAATATTACGAATGAATGGCACATGGCCTATTCCAACCCGGAACGCTCAGTAAGCGCCTTCAATGTTTCTAGTGGCGACATCTAGTTAGCGTTGTAGCAATTTAAACTTGATTCGTTGAAATGTTTTTTGATCGCTTTGCTTGCGGGTTGGACCGTTGATTATTTATTTATTCTTCTGTTAAATAAACTCTGTAAACCACCGGTTACGCGACGCAATTTGCATCGCGGTCGCCACTCGAGAACCTTTATCTACTCATATTATAAGTAATCGATCTTTGACTGAGCAAGCTTTCATAATACGGGTGGTTTCAAAAGCTTTCCAGCGTGTCAAGGTGCACAAGAGGCTTTTGCATCCGTTTTTTCGGGTTTACTTTTATTAATTTTAGAAAGGATACCTAAAGGCGGAATATGCCCATAAAAATAAACGAAGATCTTCCTTACTCTGGCCACATGTATCTCGACTACTACTATTCAAACAAGGCCGTGAAAATAGAGTATACCAATGTAGAATAGGTACCTATATTTTACCGCACTTGAAGTTTATGTGCATCTAGCTTCTGTCCGCGGCTCCACACGCGTATTTATGGTATTATAAGCAGCAGATTATCTAAGTTAGGCTATATGCTAAATGTACTTCAAATTTCATCTTGATCAGTTCAGTAGTTTTTTTTATCTAAGAAGGTAAAAAATAAAATTCACAAACATTCGGCTTTATAATCTTTGTAGGATTATACTCGTATGTTGGATGACCATCCACACGCCGGACTAACGACATTGTAGCGGTCGCAAAGAGTCGATGAATGGTGACTCAGTCCTATAATTATAATAATAATATTTTATTCAAAATAACTTAGGACGAAAGTATAACAAAGTTCATCTAAAATTCTAATGGAATTAAATAATGCGTGTGTCTGAACTAGGTAAAAACCTGTTTTTCAGGCAAAAAGAGTTCTTACATCAAATAAAATAATGAAATAGAAGTTATTAACTATACAAGGCGAAGGTGCATGCTTTAAAATAATTACTTATGCTAGCTACACTGAACTAGTTTTATTAATAGAGGTGCTTTGAAAAATGTTTTGGTCTACTTTAAAACACTCAATAAATTTTCTGTGTCATCATAATGACATACATTGCAATGTATCTATAACTGTTTTCTTACAACTATTATAATTTAAAGGATAAAAAATTGGCTAACACTTTGTCCAGCAGTAGACGAGTTTGGGCTGATATGATGATGATGGTTTTATGTCAGGCGACGTGGAACGACAGCAGGTATGCAAGATCAAATGCCGTGGGCCTACATTCCTGCCTCAGCGCATCGTATGCGGGACCAATTGCCTGACGACGAGGACCTGCCTCCCGTCCCTTTGCCGGACTACTCAGCTATACCGTCCTTTAGGAAAGCTTGTGAGTATTCTATTAACATCTTCTTCATTCTATCAGCACGAAATAGATAAAGACCTTTCAAAAGTTAATTTCTATAACAAAGATATAGTAGCCAACTTTTGTAGAAATACCTACACCTGAAGCAACTGTAATACTATTGACCTATGCTGTCAGAGTAAGCTATCTAAGCCAGATCTAAGCATTCAAAGATTGTCAATAATTAGCATTGTAAATTCAAAATCTCTAAATCATCGATCTATTAGATAGTCCAAAGGCATATTATGACATCATTGAAATGGCCTTTATTAACAAAGAAAATTACAATGAAATAATAAAAACAAATTAGAACTAGTATTTACAATTGAAATAATTAACGCCAGGTTGCAAACAATCTACAGGTAGCCCAACTGATCTATCGAAACTAATCTTTCATTTCAGCGGTGCATCGGGCTGCTTCGAGTTTAAGCTCATTAACACATAAAAAAGACTACGCATCGCGAACTACACTACGTAAGTATATTTGTATATATTTTTTATCTATGAAATGAATATAAATCGATTTCTTCAGCACTTGTGTTGACATTTCGAAATTCAATAATAGATACAAATATATATCTAATAATATATATATATTAATAGAATGGACCTACCCGGACAGCACGCTGACCACTCATTTGAAGCTTGTGGGCAACCATTTTGTCACTATAAAATGTATCTAAAGATAACGAGTTTAAGCCCATATTTGAATTGGATTAATGAGCGCAAAGCTTTACCTTTATAGCTTTAGTATAGTGTCAATCAAACGGGGCTGCCAGCTCACGGGTTGTTTAGTTTTAGCTTTTGTTTACTGCCTTCCCTCAGTCCAGGATAGGAATACATTTATTCTTATCCTGGACCGCGGGAAGGGCTTGTGATTTATTAATCGCAAGATGGTTATAATACATAGGCGGGTTTTATACATATCGAAGTTATTCAATAAGACAAAACTAATCTCATACCGTACCTACATAATATACCTAAGCATTTTATTGTCATCAATATCGGAGGTCGTCTTACGCATTTCATACTCTTCGTTACTCATTCATCAATGCGTATTTAACATACAAGTGAACCGCCCTGGGTTCTCTTACACTTAAACTTTTCTGTCAAAATTGTGTTTAACTATTTGTAGTGTCAATTATTCGTAATTCTCAGATTTTATCTAATTCGTTACGTTTGTCTTGGAAGCTTTATCTAGCAAACATGCGTCATTACTAATCGCGCGTTTATCATTTATTTCGACACATAATTTAGGGCACACAATTAGATATGATTGGTACTCAGTTATTACAGTAGCTTGAGTAAGATGGGAAGACACAATCATATCAACTCTATTCCACTAATACTATAAATGCGCAAGTTTGAAAAATTTTATACATATAGTTTATCACCACCACATACATAGGTGTGTCCTGAGCAACTTCGACTGAAACTTTGCATGCATGCATTCCGCTGAAACTTTGCATGCATGTGACGTTCTGTTCCTACCTCATCATCACACAAACTCCACAGCTGAACATGCCTCCCCAAACAAGGACGTTGACATAATCAACACGCTTGGCAAGCGGTTCGGTGAACGCAGTGTTCAGGGGTTCAAAATACACAGCAAGAAGCTTCTGTTCTTCCTCTGGTTTCCTTAGGTCCAAAATCACTGTTTGCTGCCAAAACTAGGATCTACAAAACTAAGTTCAGCTTGATCGAGATTAAATTCGTAATATCTTGTGTGACATGACAGCTCTTGAACTCGGTTTAGCGCTTGAATCGGATCAACTATCTATCTATTTTCTATTTTCTTTTACAATATCCATAACTCCACTGTTGCTGTTGGTTTCAGGTCCCATAACTAATTCTGATGTGTTGTATTAGAACCGGGCACATAGCTTGAATCTAAAGAAGAATAATATGAAGTCACGACTTTTAATTGACCTAACTAACTTTTGTAGAAAAGAAAGTGATTAGGTAAGTTGGAACCCTAGTAGATATTCAAATGAAAAACACGAAGTGTCGCCCATTGTTTACGTCAAGTGTAACAGGCATACATATTGTAATTTAATGTATGTACGTACCTACCAAAGCGCACTTCCTTCTTAAACTTATTCTCATTACGGATGTAAGCGGGTTAACTACGAACCCTATTTGTGTTGGAAGAACACCAACATTTCATGCCTTAAGGCGTTACCTCGGCTCACACTAGCGCCACCACCTATTTTACCTTGTTAAAAATCCATTGGTCAGTTTGTGATACCTATCATAAGATTTTTTAATGCCTTTGTAATAGTTTTATTTTGTATAGTTTAGACAGAGATGCTAAAACATAGTTTGGTGGCTACCAGAGCAACTTCGCATCTGTGCCTAAACTATACAAAATAAAACATTACAGAGTCGTGGATACTGCCGTCAATTCTTGGCTGTAACTCCGAGTACATCCAGTCGCCCCGTGACCACGATCGCTGCAACGCGATGAAAACGTAGGGGAAAATAAAACAAAAGGTACGCGATAAATACCCGACAAATAATCTTTAATATGTTAAATCGAAATTTTAAAAAGTTTTGTGACAGCCTATATCTGCCAACCTATTGTCGCTGTAAAATGTATCTAAAGATAACGAGTTTAAGCCCATATTTGAATGCTTATTTTTGTGTAGCGGTGATGGGCTGAGCACATGCAGTGCTCAGGCCTATATCCGACCTCAATAATAGTCATATTGTTTTCCCGGGTATAGCACGTTCGGAGACGCGGACAGAAGCAAGTGTTCTATAAAACTGCGAACTATGTACAGGGTTATTGGTAATTCACTGCCACTGCGTAAACTGCAGGTTCTGCCCATCATCACGAACACGTTTGTGAAGACGCCGTGACTTAGAAAATTCTTAAAATTTTATGAAAATCACCTCCCATACAAAATAATGTCTGAAACCCAATGAAACAGTAAATACCGACCATTCAATCCCATTTATAGAGGGAATTACCAATAATTCTGTATAACCCTGCAGGTTCGATAAGCTAAGTACATAAGTAGAAACTACAGAGGTGTGTGTCAAAGTTATAGTTTTTTTTTTATTTTTATTAATAGTTAATAAATTATCAACCTTGATAATTACACATCAAGATTTTGTAAATAGTAGGGTAATTTTGATAATAGTAGAGTGAATGACATGAACTATGAATTCAATTCTAAATTACGTTTGAATATTTTTAAATAAGTTCGTCATCCCGTACTTGACGACCTTTGTGGCGCAGCGGGCGAAGGTCTGCCTGCACGCAGACCAGACGCAGAAGGTCGCGGGTTCGATTCCCGACTCGGGACAAATGTTTGTATGACCTGCAGATATTTGTTCAAGGTGTTCTGGGTTATGTAGATTATAAAATATCTATCTATGTAGTATAATGTATAAACTATATCAGTTATCTAGTACCCATAACACAAGCTGTGCTTAGCTTGGGGCTAGATGACGCTGTGTGTATTGTAGCAATAATTATTATTTATTATACTGTGGCATCCAGTGGACTGATAAGATAAGATCCCAAACCAAAATATGCAAAGTTTTGCAGACGAAGTGTTTTTTTGTTGTGATTTTTAATCTATATTTACTTTTAATTTTATTAATTACTTCGATATAATTAGTAGGTAGGTATTCAACTATTTCAACATGTAAAATGGTTATATGAATACTAAATAGTATTAACATACTTCTACAATAGGTATACAGTACAGTGTGTCCCACCCAAGGGCATTCTTACGCTTGACCCGTCAATCAAGCTTTATTCCGATTGAAGGATTGCCCGAGACGCTTATGATTGAAAAATGACCTTGGGTTGGGGCACAAACTGTATATTGTAGGTAGGATCCTACAGGTGTTCCAATTTTTGAGGGTAGACAGTGTTTGTTCGTGCAAAATCAGTGTTTTAGGTAACCTAATTTTTAAAATACTGGGGTACGCATTTTGCACGATCAAATTAGAATACAGACTGTTTTCTTGTCTCATCTAGTAGTGAGATTATGTTAAACTATGTCTCGAAATTACTTGTTAATAGGAATCTTAAAACTATTATTCTCTGTAAAACTTTGTTTGTGTAAATAAATAAAATGCAACAGTAATAAAGTTATTTATTTTATTTTTGTAGAAAGGTATTGCTTATGTTACATTTTTATCACTGATAATTGTAAGTGTTTAACAAGGACATGTAAGTTATTTCTACAAAAATTTGTTAGTATTATCTTTTAACTACAAAAAGTGAAATAATTAGTCTTATTCTGGTATTTCAATCCACATCCATAGAGGTCAAACCCTACTTCAGTTCACACCATATCATGTACAAAGCATGGAAAGGAAAGTAAATCTTTAAGGCATCTTAAATGAGCAACGATGCATTTGAGGTGCTTAGGCTCAACCTAATGGACCATAATGACCAATGTTCACCATTCTATCATAATACTTTAATGTTTTTGTCATTTTGGCCACTGAATATAAAACATAATACATAAAATTCGTCAGCAAAAATGCTTATAAGGCACTTAAGTTCATAATAACCTCTGAACATTTGGACCATAATAACCAAATTCAACATTCTAACATTATATTTTAATGTTTTTGTCATTTTGGCCAATGGAGACAGTGGTCGTATTCCAGTCCAATCAACACTCACATCACTGTAGTCGAATTCCCCTTCAATACAAACTGTTCACGGAAGTTGTATTCCACTTTGACCGACATATATCATGGTGGTCGTATTCTGGTACAATATGCAGTCATCACGGTGGTCGTATTTCTACTCCAATACACACTCATAGTGGTGTTTATATTTCACTCCAATCCAAACTTGATGAGTGTGTATATACGGTGGTCGTATTATGTTCCAGTCTGCACTCATCACAGACACTCATTGCAGTGGTTCTATTCTAGCCCAATCGACACTCATCATGTACACAGTTTCAATCATAACAAACACGATTATAAAACAAATTAAGGTGGTCACTCTGATGCTGTCAAGGATTCCCCCTACATAGTGATGGAGAAAGTAGTAAGTTTTGATTTGCGAAGGAATGCTGATGATCCTATTTACGAGGCTGATTCTCGGAAACTCATCTCGTGGAACGAGGAGTAAGGCCCAGGAGCTTGAGCTCAGCAGCGTTGTTAGGCCTAACTTGAGGACGACGCTAGCAGCGGACGGTGTGAGTTTCTCCGCAATCGAGTTGCTCAAGGTCAAAATGCTTGTGATCCGCCATAACCAAGTAGCATAAATAACTACACTTATCAACGTTTCAGGATCGGACATAACATCCTTTTCATCCATGTATTAAAGAATACTACGTCAATGAAATAGAGAAATACCCTTTAGACTATAAATCAGTGTGCCACATTGGGTCATTTACTTTGATAGTTCGTTCCATAGAATTATTAGGCTCAGCGAGATTTTGTTCTATGGTAGTTTCACTTCACAATTTAATTTTTGTGACCATGACGGTCTCGAAATTTTTGTTGTTCTTTAGATTTTTAACAAAACTGCGGTGTTCATGGTTTATTAATATGCTGAAGGCATGTTGTAGAAAATAATCAAAGCTTTAGTTAACTTTTTGATTGTTTTGATAATTTTTGGTATTGTTGTGGTCATAGAAAATTATGGCAGATAGAAAAGAAGATTTGTACATTATGTCAATAAGGTTGCAATACCTACTTAAGGCCGATCACAAAGAATTTAATTAGCTTTTATCACGCAGGTGACTTGGCGACTTTTAATTCCACTTTCTACACTTAACTTCTCTTATCATCACTTAGAGGATTTTAGTGTAGTAATAGGCAGAGTTTGTTCAATGACTGCATACTACCTGTTCGGTTCTATTGAAAAAAACTCTATTTGACTTAGGGGCTAACGGCCTTATGCGTAATGATTATGGATTTAGCGGACCACTACACGCGGCATATTACCGCATTGTTAAAAAAACAAGATAGGTATTTTTCGACTTTTTTCAATTTATTCTAAATGTATAAAAACTATTTTTTTTTCTGGTTATCTGTACAGGCTCACGAAATGTATTACTATTTTAAATTTCACGTTATTTGCTGCTGTATTTGCTGAGATGTTATAGACGGAAAAAAGGATAGAAAAAGCGAGACCATAAGGGTTTCGAAACTGATCTCAGATCTACGAAACCCTAAAAAAACATTTACATTGCAAACGCTTGCGGCGACCAGCTGGTTAGCAAACCCTGACCCTATCTTTACGTGAGCTAGAGCTAAGTGACCGCTAAAATTGCCGACTTCAAACACCTGTACATATGTTTTGTTGTATTGTTTTGTACCTACCCTTGCTTATCACTGAATATAAAGTTAAGTTACCGACTAGAATATAAAATATTATTGCATTTATTAATTACTACTACATTCGCGACCTCATTATGTATGAGGTCTTTAAATAAAAAAAGTTAGAAATGGTTGCCCTAACTTAGTGAACATTTTATGTTATTCAATGATAAACCTGCGATAGCGATTCGTTACTTATGCATAAGGCCGTAATTACCTAGCTTTTTGGATATAATATAATACAGCGCCAAGATTTTCGTATGAAAAGTTTCGACTTTTCAGGTCAACTTTAAAACCCGAAACGTGCACTTGCGGATGACGGATCGTGCATTACCTACTTAAGAGGTAGTATAGCTTATCACGAAGTGCTCCGCATCCGAAGAACAGATCTACGTTCGACAATTTGACACTCGTTCTTTCTTATACCTTACCGCGAAATCCATTTTGACATATTCTTCTTCGTTGCGTGACACCGCTTAGTATGTAGATTAACCTATAAACTCGTTTGGATGTCTAGAACAAGATCTTTGCGGGAATGCTCTAAACAGCTGTTAAATAACCTTCATCACTCGGCAGCTTTTAGAGGCAGTTTCCGGTACGCTGCAGCAAAGTGCTGGATCAACATCCCACCACCTATACGGGACCTTCAGTGTTTCCAAAATTTCAGGACAAAACTTAGAATTTTTATATTTGACCACCAGAAAAATACTGAAGTTCTCCGTAATGAAATCTCTTTTTTTTAGTCGCCATAGGTAAACTGTTGTTGTTTCGGTCCTTGAAATCATTTTGTGCTCAGTAGCCTTCGACCTAGAACTTTAGCTGTAACAAAAATTACACTCGAAATTGTCTACGGCTTGTTTTGACGCAGACGCAGAGATGATATTAATTTGTCATGCTTCCTGTCATTCGGTAAGGGAAAGTAGGTAGAAGTGCATTCACAGTTATTTTACCTCTAGCTGTTAGGTTGGCAATCTGAGCGTTATATTGTCATATATAACTTCTATGACTCCCTTAAACGAAGTGTAAAAAACAGTATTGCTAATATTACCTAACTATGCCATTTAGTATTACACTTTGTGTGATAATGGTACATATAATACGATGTTTTTTAAATATTTAATCAGGTATTTTGGAAGTATAATGTTTTTTATAAAATATTTATCTCCATACAAAATCAGTACAGTTGTACCAATATTCGAATAACATAATATGTAAGTACCAATAATATTATATCAATCAATAATAAACAACAGATCAACATTCTAGTTTCCAGTTTAATTGGGTAAAATGTTTATGACGGGTAACCCTTTTTTACATATCTGTAAGCTCTTCAAGACGACTCGACAGTTATACCAACACTCAGAAAACATCTGTCAGAGGTAAACTAACTGTGAATGCACTATAGTGAGGGTGATTTCTTTCGTCTGAGTTCCTATCCGAGCGTTAAAATGACACTAGTTGAATTGGCCACCCAACATGACGAATGTGTTCTCTTTTGAAACAGACGGTTTCAGGGTGTGCATTATAAATAAGTCCATAAACCATACTGAGAGCCTAGCGCGGGCGCGACGACGGCGCGAGCGCGAGATATAAAACATATGAAACCGCCGCCGTTTGCGTTCATACTAAAGTGACTAAGGCTGGCGCCTAGCGTGACAGTCCCACACACACCATCGAACACGACAACAAGGAAGTCGAACGTCTGCTAAATTTTAACATTCATCGTGGCAGTAATTTTTAGCACCGTTTTTAGCTGTAAAAACTTTTATTAAAATATTAATACAAATCATATTTTCATTGGTTTCATAAAAGCTTTCCTAAAGCAAAAATAAGAATATAAGAAGGTAAATTATATTACCTACCAAATAGTAGGTACCAATTAGCAGAATACTACATGTGAAATGTGAAGATTGTAACCTTATACACGAAAGTGAGCAACAATTTAGGTACATAACGAAGCAATTTTGCATGAAAACTTTAAAAAACAACCGACATACCGTATCAAAACAATATAAGATTACCAAATGAAAAGACAAAAAAGAAAATCATCCATTCATCCATCACAATCACTTCGCGTTATTCTTACCTACTTCGTGTATTTATTTAAGGGAGATCGTTTTACTTTCTCCAGGAGATAAAAATTGTTTTCTGCAAGGCATGAGAGGAGCGGAAAAGTCATTTACCGCAAATCATAAATACAGTCGTAATTGCCGGTGCCAAACAACTGGTCCTGTGACGGGCAGCGAGAGTGGGAAATTTGCGCAGGTATACTCACACATATAATTCATATGCCGCCGACAACGCAGCAGGCTAAAGATATAGGTACAGCTTCGCTAGCTCTGTCTCGCTCTTTCGTTGTTTGAAACAAAAACTACAGTGAATAATCGACGCGACTGCCCAGAAGGTAACCGCCCACCAATTTGCCCTAAGAGTGGTTTTCTGCGCATTCTTTCACGTGGTTCGCCAGAGGACAAGAAATCTGAAGATGATTATACCTAGTAAAAACAGTCAGATTAAAGTTTCATGCAAGCTTTAGAAATCTGCTGGATTTGACGGGAAAACAATAAAGCTAGCAGCATTTCATTTGACCTGTAATCTTATTTTTCACCTACTAAAAATAATCGGCAAGTTACGGGTAATTTATAAGTGTAGCTCATTATCCGTCACTAGACATTCATCCGTTTGATCTTCTTTGGATCCGAAACTTTGACGACGACGCGTCCGAAAGAACTTCACGGTAAGGTGAACCTGACGAGCCTGAAGTACGGCAACCTTTCGTTTCGACCCGTTCTTCGTTACTTCGAATTTCAAAGTTGACTTCCAGGTTCTAGTTCCTAAATAAGAAGAGAAGCTGTAAAGTCCTAAATTTTTAAAAGCTAGAGCGAACCTCTTTTTTTTTCCTATATTGGAATTTTCCAAGTACCCGCAATTTGGGTATAAATTTTTGTTTTCCCTAATGTTTTTGCAGTGACCGCAGCTAGCCGCTAGCTAATTCTATCACCCACTCATCCAGATAGTGTTGATTATTACCGATAACAATTATCAAGGCGCGATTAACGCACGATATCTCGATCAGTCCCTTCTCATATGAACGGTAGAACGACATGACGTGTTGCACACACGTGAATAAACCTTTTGAAAATGTCGTACAAAACTGAAGATAGGAAAGTGCCACCGAATCTTGCATTGACGGCGCTACTGTCGAGTGGTATCACAATAGTAAGTATCTGTGTTACTTTACCAAAGCCAATTAGTACCGCCGATTTTAGTTGGTGAAGTTCGTAAAGAAACGGGAAACGCAATATGACAATATGGTAAAACTGTAATTGTGACTAAACCAGAACATGACCAAGGGTAAAACCAACATGACTAAAACCGACATCCATCCAACAACCCGTACTGTGTAGGTTATTAATTGTGACCCCCCTTATTAAACTATACACTAGCCAATTTCGATGTGGAATGTTTGTTAACAAACCGCCCATACTTAACCTAAAAATCACTCTGTTGCCGCATATTTTTGTACACAATTTACACTTAAGTAACTACTTGTCGATTTAAGATCCTTCCTCCAATAAATATTAATTACAATTATATTTAAAAATCGACGGCAAGCAAGTGTGTAAAACACACGTTTTTTGTGTCGTGGTTTGTTTACATACTTTCCACATATGTATATGTACGACAACCTATAACCGAAATTGGTCACATTCTTGTAAAATATCTTTAGAAAATCTATCAAAAATATTATTTTATCAATTTAACCCTTAGTATACATTTTAATTCTCTTAATATTTCTATTATGTAATAGAAATAATTCTTTACCTATTGACAAATAAAATTACAATTTAATAATAAAAACAAATTATAACTAGTATTTACAATTGAAACAATTAAGATAACTGCACACAATCAACAGGTAACTCAACTGATAGATAGATGAGATAGATTGTTTGCAACAGTCTGCAGTTAGCTTAATTGTTGCAATTGTAAATACTAGTTTTCTAATTTGTTTTTGTTATTGAATTGTAATTTTCTTTATCAATAAAGATTTATCAAATGATCGATATCAATACCAGTCGGAAGCGTCCCCAAGACGCTGGTTGCATTGCCCCGCATTATGGCACTGCTGATGCGCTAATTAATAGATAGACATACATTTTAATTAGATACAAGCAATAATTTACAGGCAATAAATTTTTTATAATGGCTAAGGAATAAAAGGCATTTTTATTAATGTAATTGATAATCTTCGTATCGTTTAGGCGTTAAAATGTAACAGACATTCTGACAGAATTACTTTCGAATTTATATTAATAGTATGGATATGCTAGAAAACACCAATAGGCACGTTTAATCGTCAACAAGTATACATATCTACTTACTCAGGTATTTTGTTATCAAAAGCAATGAGTAATAAAATAAATATAGCTAATCGTTTGTTTTCCAGACATCCTCATTAAGCTACGTAGTTCTGTGTTTAGTTGCTCTGGTATATCGGTACAACTGCGATGTGCCTGGAGAAGAAGTACCAGCTCACTCTAAGACTTGGTGGCTCTTGGTATACCATGTTTACTTTCAAAGTAAGTTCGAAATTATCATTTTTATCTTCATAAACGAAATGAAGGTGGCCGGGCGTGGCGGTCGCGGCTGAATATGGATGAAATCTTAAGAGGGCGCAATGCGTGCCATTTTGTGAAAAGTATAGGCATAGGATTTCGCGTTCATAGGAGCGGGACAGAGCATACGTTTTTGGAACGACGCGGCGTGAACGCAGACTCTAGTCTATAGTTTTTGGTTGGTTTGTAGGTAGAATGTTAAACACTCTTCTGTCAGCAGCTTCGCGCGCGTTTAGGTAGATAAAAGGTAGCTTAAGAGATATTCCAGGTCTACTACATCTACATATCTACCTCTATGCAAAATTTTGCATTATTGGTTGAGTAGGTTCAGCGTAAAGATAAAAAAACAAACATACATCCAAACTTGAGGTACGTATAAATATTAGTGTGATGTGATATCTTCAATCATCATCATCATCACTTAAGAAAGTACCCACTACCTCAGGTAGGTAATAATAATTTATCTATTTAATCCATACATACTACCTATAATCAATTATTAGAAACTTTGTGTCTGCATGAAGGTTAGTTTTAGCAGAAATGGAGAGGTATACTCTTATAAGGGTATACCAGAAGATTAAGCAATTATAAAAAACCTATTTTGAAGATTCTTTTCAGTTCGGGCTAATCTCCGAAACGAACTACTGAACAGTTTTGCATAAGGTTTTGAAAAATAGGTCTGGCAATATCCTTAGCAACATATGGACGTTGTTTTATCATTAAATATTTATAAATGTTCTAATTTAATATTATAGATGAAGTTTGCGTGTCGTCTCTAGCGGTAACCAACGTGACTCAGCCTCAGACAGTATTCGTGCTGCTACTTGTCATCTTAGCATTGTCCACCCTGACGTTGATTACCAGCATTTTTTTGATCGTTGGTGAGTAAAATACTCTTTTAGGAGCCCTATTCCACTCTGATCCACCGATGGATTAAGACCAATCACTACGAAATCTAACGCGAATTTTATTCATGCAGATTCTATTTGTGTTAGATTTAAATATTCATTTATTAGCGTAATTTTATGTGCTTTCTATTCGCGGTGCGGTCTGACACTGCGAATTACGCATTTTTTTGCATGTTCATGTTGCTAGTAAGTTTTCGATTTCAGGTGTGAAAAACCAAGAACTACTGAAGAAATTAAACGCAATCGTGATCTTGTACGTCATAGGTTGGTTCGGTTCTCTGGCGGTCGACCTCACTCTAGCTGTTCACTTCGGCATGGATTACGGTTACTTGACGGAAGAGCTGGTAAGTTACGTCGTACGTACGAAAGGAGGAGATTCTGGACATCAAGGGGGTCAGCGTTTGTTCTACGATTTTTTGAAAACCAGATTTTTTTTTAAATTAAATTAGATACTTACTTACTTTTTCTGATCATATTCGTGTTCTTTTACGTGTGTTGTTACATAATTTTTATTGTTTTGGGAAAATAAGGAAATAAAGGATTTGCAATATTTTTTGTAATAATTTCACAACAAAACACTGGTTTTGCTGAAAAAACAAGAAATAAACATTTGTGAAATATTTTGTAGTATTAAATAATGCAAGATTGCGAGTAAGAACAAAAAAAATTGTTGGAAAAATACATAAGTATTCAAAATTCAAAAAAATCGATATTCACAGGTTGATCGCCTCGGGGTCCAGAATCCCCGCCCCGCCCCGCCTCGGGGTCCAGCCCTTTCGGCTTAGTACACCGTATCCGTGGCACTCTGTAGAAACCAGGGCCAGCAATTGTGCAAAACAAGGCTTCTGGTACCCTGTGTTCTGAGTCTATACCATAGATTTCCAGGTGGATCAATAACATGGACCATTGATTGTATGGTATAACCGTTCCTTCGCCGCCTACCAAAGGCATAGAGTTAGTTGCTGTGTGGATTTTCCACCATTATCATTATCAACATTAAAATTTATTTTCCTATTAAGTATATTATACATGTGTATATAATATTCAGGGTGGATTTTAGAGACGGGACAGTAAGAGCAGGTACCATAACCGTTATAGTTACAGGAAAACGTAACAAAGGAGACCATCCAAAACTTTTTGAGATAGACTGTACTGCATTCACAGTTATTGGAAAAAATGTACAGTCAGCAAGAACATGGTAATTTAACACAGAAACTTTTTTGATGCCAATCGATCCTGTTTCTTTTATGGATCAAAAGTCTCTACTGAACCGACTGAGGTTTGAGTACTAGAAATGTCAGACATCGCGAAAAACTTTTTCCATCAGCACACATGTGCTGAGGAGGGAGGTGACTATGGTTACACGTCCCTCCTCAGCACAATGTGTGCTGTTATGGTGTTATGGTACTCTTGAACCTAGGTTCTATCTTATCCAAATCCAAGTTAGGTACTAGAATAGACAATATAAACTCTAAGGTGGATGGTAATCTAAAAGCTCTGCGCTCATTAATCCAATACCGCTACAACACAGCACAAAAACATGCATTAAAATATGGACTTAAACTCGTTATCTTTAGATACATTTTACAGTGACAAATGGCGTCCCATGAGTGGTCCGTCCGAGAGTTAAAGCCCATATTTGGATGGATCTTTGTGATGTGCTGCAGCGGTGCTTTTCAGGTGTGTGACAAGCTTAAGTCACCCTTCACGTTCCACGTCAGAGGGTTAATCTGCAGGGTTCTGTCCGATTCGCTACTAAAGTGTTAGAATAGTTTGTACCTACCTATCTATACTATTCAAACTTTATGCCTCTTACCTCCGTGGAAGTAGGTAGTATCTTCAAGCCCCTCCCCGCTTTCTTGTCTTATTTTTCCCTCGCACATCTCCTCTCCTGAACGGCTGATTGCGGTATAGCGCATCCGCATGGGGATTATGGTACTATCCTCAATTATTAATATTTAATTATTTATTTATTCAGCAACTAACCAGATTAAAAGAAACCAATTACAGTAGCTACTTAAGATTAAAAATTATATAAATTAAAATGAAAATAATTGTACACGTATAGAAGATTAAGGAAATAAGCGAATAAGCACTAAGGCGCTTATTAGCCTCTATGCGGGCAAGCCACAATGTCATGCAATGCACAATGCTTGTCAAAATGTATGGAAGTCTGGCAAGCAGCCAAGCCACAGTGTGGCCGATCGATTCGAATAAAAATCGAGATCTTTAAAAAACTGCAGTTTTAATCGGACTTCCATTCAATCCATATAATAAAGACAACCTTTAACCCAAGCCAAGCGAATAATCCGACTAAGTTTAGAAGAAATGTTATTTATTAGGCAGTACAATTCAAAATCGGTTAGGGGAGGCCTTAGTCCAGCAGACAGCACAAGTTAGGTCTCACAAAAAAGGGATAAGAATAGAAGCATAGTGTTATATGTTTCATAACACAACATTACATATTTTGCTTACAGGATAAAATTCCTGAGTATCCCATGGCGATAGATCAACTGAGGTACGGGGCTTTGATTCTTATGTCAGTCGCCCTGAAGGGATATATTGCGCTGGTATTAAATGCGGTGATGATATGCCTGCTTATCATCTACTTGTACAAGTTCAATGATGCTTTAAGCAAGGAACAGGTAAGCAAAACATCATTGTTAATTTTTTTAACCGACGATTGGGCAAGAATGAGAGTTTTTATTTTATGTAAGTCAAGCTTCTGACGCGGCTTCGCACGTCTTTTAACTGGATTAAGGGTGTAGGTTAGATAGCTTAGACCTCTTCAGACATACGCTACGTGGTATTCGCTACCAAGAGCAGCAGTGATAAATTTTGCTGAGATTTGCGCGTCATCCCGGCATATTGTATGTACCGCATACGCTCTCGGCTTTCGCTACCCGGAGCCTAAAAAAGGCCCATTTCAGGTCGGAAATAACAGGCCGGAAATACAGGTTTATCCGCCTGTTATTTCAAGCATACGGCCTGTTATTTTAAGCATATGTCGTTAGATACCTAATACTTATCATGCAAATTTAATTGCACTGCGTCCAGTGGTTTTAGCGTAATGAAGTTAAAATCGAGTTTTCAAACTTACGCGATTTGAATCACTTCACCTATTTATCGCGTTTGTTTTCAATTTTTCCCATTGTTGCACACCTAACGGCTAACAGCCGTGGTCACGGGATGACTATCTCATCCATTCGTAGGTCAATTAACGTGATAGGTAAACCCTGAGAATAGTTTTTTATAAAGTTACTATAATCAGTGCATCCAAACTTTCGCATTTAGGTATACTAATTTCTAAATCCGTAAGTATTCCTGAAATTTGACTGAAAGATAAATTGTACTCTGAAGATGGACGTAGGCAATAATCCAGCAAAGCGTGCGGGAAGCCTCGAGCAGAAGCAAGTTTATAAAATGTATTAGTGTGATAAACTTTGGTCTATTTACAGCACTCTATACACAAGGTGGGAGCTCTGAATGCGTTTGAGTGAGTACATCTTCATAGCCTATTTCAAATCATACAAGTATCCTAAATATTTATATGTCACAAGCTTCTAGGTATTTTAGTAAATATCTTGTAACCGAGTTTGAAGTCTTTTGATTTTGCTTGACAAGTAAGTATTTGATCCTAGATGATAAGAAATCTGGTCCCAAGTGATAAAAAAGCTTGTTCTAAACATACGTTTTAACTAAGTCCTGTGTTTCATTATACCATTTTAACCCACAGCCACAGAAGGCCGGAGGACAACTGGCCTCAGAACGAGTACGCTACGCCTTTCAACCAAGGGTATGTTTCTAAACAAAGACCTAATACAAAGAATAAAGACCAAGAGGTGGATTCAGACCAATCGGCTTCAAAATATATCACTATGGAACGACATTGTAACGGCCGCAGGCGCTGTGACCTATATTTTGATGATTCTTTCGCTTATTTGTAGAGTATGATCGCGAGGTGGTTAAAACACACAGACAAACATTTAGGAATTTGATATCTGTTAAATATTTAGGGTTATTAGGTACTAACCGGTGGTTATAGCCATTTTACTTTTCACAGGAGGTCGAACAACGCTTTCGTAAATGACGATAATCATCACAGAAGCCTTCCTCACAGCAATTTATACCCCACGTAAGAACTTACCTATTTGTAAGACTTCAGAGAAAAAAATTAGACAAACACTATACAGGATGAGAGATACGTTACAAGCACCTGGTGGACCAGTAATAGACTATTGATTGGAAACGCGGTGGATACTCTATCTTTTTGTTTAACTTTTTGGTCTAGCAAGTCATGGTATAAGAAAGCATAAGAAGACATTTTATCAAGATTTTAGGTATAATATGCAACTACCGATGAAAATGGTCTAAATGTGCATATAAACCGGTCTCTAGGCTTAAATAAAAAAAAAATCATTTATTTCGGACAACAAAGGGATCCAAAATTTGTTAGTAAATTTATACAAGCTTATAATTAGGGTTTGTCATTTGACATAATACTAAACTATACTAAACATTTAGTAAATCGCTCAAACATTACATAAAACAAAAACAGTATGTAAACAAACAAAACTAGTAGGAAAACAACAACGGGCTTAATATACTTCGATATTCCAGGTCAAGGCAACAAGTGTTCAACCGGTCTGAATCATGGCAGCACCACCCCAAAAGTAACGACTTGCGTCCGTTTTCCTACACCGAGGAAGGAATGCTCACAGCCAAGCCGTCATCATCACCAGCATCGCCGGCCGTGTCGCAGGAGGCATGGCGTCGAGACCCGTGGAACCATGGTCCGCCGGTGCCCGAGCCTGACTACAGCCCTCATAGCCCGAGGAGGTTGAAGTCCGCACTCAAACCAGCGGGTTATATGTAATCAGTAACCTTTCCTTTCGTACGTACTGTTCGGCCAGCAAGAGTAGAAAATAAATGAGGGCGCCACTATTGTTTACATGGTATCACCCGGCACCACTACGGCAGAACGTTTTGATACTTTATATTTTTTAATATATATTTTTAAAACACATAGCAGTTTTTATTTTTTCACTTTTATGCTCATCACATAAATGTTTGTCTTGGATAAGAATCAAACAATCAAGGAACTTTCCTAACTGAATAAAAACGATGAATTTTTTGTCTGATAGCATAGCACTAATATCAAAATCATCCAGCGCTTTCTTAGGTCGACGTTTTCTGTGCTTCGCGGGAGTACCAAATTTTCAGCAATTTTTTGTGCTTTTATCAGCAATCCTTGTCCAACCTTAAACAACCAAACCTAAGTATTAAAAATAAAGGGTTGCACTACGAAATACGATTCAATGGGAAATTGCAATGTTGCCGCTAGCGGAAAAATATTCTGGTAACTCCAACCAATAAAAACTGCAAGATTTTAAGAAATTATGTTTACACGTTTGTTTTTTAAATTCTGTATAAGTATTATATTGTTATGAAAATAAATCTACATATTTTCTATAAGAAACTTTTAGCGGGCAGTAATGAGTTTTCAATCCTCTTTTTATGTGCGCCGCAATTGGAATTAATTTGGAACATCTTAGTGTTCAGCGCCAAAGAAATCGAACGCAAATATTGTTTGAATAAAGACTGGCTGCTACAACGGCCTTTAGTCGCGCCGCCGCGCGCCGGCTGAATAAAAAAAATATAAATCAAATTAAAAACGCGCGAACCCCCCCGCACCCCCCTCGCGCCCGCGTGCCCGCGTTTTTGTCAATTTTCACGGATTGTTAAAAATTCATGGTTTTGTTTTGAAAAATGAGTTCTTCAAGTGACAGTGAAAGTATTGAATTAACTCCTGCAAGTATTAGAACTGACGCAAGAAATGTGATGAATAATCTATTACCTGCAAAATCCCGGGAGAAATATATGAAAGCCTATGGTAATTTTGTTGAATGGAGAAATACAAGAGGCGCCAAGAATTTTTCCTAATCTGGGTTTTTGGCCTACTTCCAGTACTTAGCCAAAACTAAACAACCTTCCATTCTTTGGAGTACCTACTCAATGCTAAAATCAACAGTCAGTTCTAATAACGATGTAAAAAGGGACACATATTCGAAATTAATAGCGTATCTGAAGAGGATGTCTGATGGATTTAAATCTAAAAAATCCAAAGTGGTCTAAGTCAAAAACGTGGAGACTTTCCTTAATGTACTGAGGCACCCGACAAACTCTTTCTTGCCGTAAAAGTAAGTATATATGGTGGATAAGTAAAGTATAACCATAGTGTTTTAAAATGCGCATTTTATTGTAACCTGTACTTCGATAGATACTTGTCTTTTTCACATTCGGTTTTGTTACAGGTGGCTTTAATTTTCGGAGTACATGGAGCTTGTCGTGACAGTGAACTTTTAAAAATAACTGTAGATGATGTATAAAATCACTCGGATGATTTACTCTTAGTAAAGCTGGCAGGCAAAAAAACAAAAATTGACCGATCCTTCGTAATCCGAGGAGAATACAAAACTATTGTACAAAAATACCTGGACCAGCGTCCTGCTGATTTGAAGACCAATCGGTTTTACATCCGTTATCAAAATGGTCTCTAACTTGACATTTTTGACGTGCGTACATCTGTGGTTTTTTTTCATTAATGACGTACATGTGTAATGTCTTTCATCTAAGGTAGAACACCCAAACGTATCATTCCGACGATGACATTGTCGTAGTGAAGCGATTAGTTTAGCAGAACAGGGCTCCTGGGGCCAAATTCCACTAAACTAATCGTTTCACCATAAAAATGGTATCAAATGACCCATTTTGCCATTTTACATTTGATGAAAGAATTTACTGCGTGTCAATAGTGTCAAGGTTAAACCATTGCATCAATCTCTCCGTGCATTTAACAACGCACTTCTTTTTCTGCGACGATATCATTGTCATAGTTAAGCGATCGGTTAGCAGAATTTAGCTCATGGACGCAGTCAATGGGATTCACGATGTTAACGATCTTATCATGTCGTACGTACGACTGTTTGACGACATCGTAAAACATGGACGTAATCCATCCCAGTAGCAACCTACTTAAACATTTCTTTGTCGTAAAAGTCTATTCTCTTACAATAAAGGCATAATGTATTAAACAAAAAGTCAGAATTTGTAGAATAATAAATATTTATTTAAAATTGTTGTGCTTACTAGTTATTTTTTCTTCAATAACCTACTTTTTTTAAAAGCCAACAAAACTTATACTTATACCTATACTTCAGCCTAACTCAAGATACAATATTTGATAACAGAACCGCGTTACTTAACCCAACAATCACTTTATTGTCCATGATTTTTGACAAAATTTGCATATTTCTCGATTTGATTTTCCTACTTATAATGATGACAATTATTTATCAAAGTCTACGCCAAAAGGAGCCTTTTAGATGTCTGTGTTGTGGCTTGATTAAAAACATTGTGTTTTGACAATGGCTGCAGTATAGGTAGGCTATGTAAAAAAGAAGTATCAAGTGTATTTACATAGATTGGTATTATACAAGTAAGACTTTGAACACATTTAAAGGTTTACAGGGTGGATTTTTAAGATGGGACTGTATGGCCAAATCTGAAAGTATGAGAATGTAGCTTTTGCCCAAGCCTGCGCACGCTCCCGTATAAAAACTATTCTATTATTTAAGTAGGATTACGTTCTACACGTACGTCAAATTTTATCTTGAGCTGTTTAGTAGTTTGGAGATTCACGATGAGTGTGAGAGGGATAAATAAGTTACTTGTTTATGTGAATTTAAGAAAGGTGTTCAAATAATAATCTAAAATAAAAATGCATACATTATTTTTATTCAATCTGTGACTTGTGTGTGCGAAATGCGCAACGATCCTGGTTTATTACACTACACGGATTTTGTTGTTATTAAGCAAACATTTTTCAATAAAATTTATTGTTGAAAATGAAAGGAAAGTGCTAATTATTGCACTTTTACTTTGAATACTGCAGCTACCAAGTATCTGACGGAAATATACTGGAAATTTTCAATGATACTTGAACAGCTGGAGGAATTACCGTTAGCTAGAATTCAAAGCCAAGAATTTATTTATGGATTTGGACATTATAATCCCATCTGAAAAATACAGCCTGTTTATTGGATGATTTTTATCCATTTATTTTATAGCATGGATTTTTGAGTTGGGGTGTGGATAGCCAAAACCGAAACTATGAGAGTTAGAGAAAAGTCGTGAAATCAGTCATGGGCTCAATATATGAGAAAATAAAAACTGCATATTTTTTTACTGAATTTTTAATTAATGTTTACGAAAATCATTAGGAATAGAAGTTTTATTGAGGATAAACCCCATTAAAATACAGACTAAGTGTCCTGGCTAGCCGCAAACACACCAGTGGTTCACCACCACCACTTGTTTAGGAGGAGGAGTATTCAAACTAAAATTTTACAAAATAGCCATTTCCTTTCATTTTCAATAATGCAATTAATCCTTATCAGCAGCTGTATTCGTTAGTAAAAAAAATATCGGTTCGCAATCCTACAAAAGTAAAGATTATACAAGAACTAAATTGCAGTTTTTGTTTTCTTATAAATCGAGGTCATGACTCCTTTTATGACTTTTCTCTCACCCTTCTGATTTGTTTCTGATTTGGCCATCCACTCCTATCTCAAAAAGCGGTCATGTATACCTAGCCTTAGAACTTTAACAATATGTACATTATTATTTAATAATATTCATAAACAAATATATTTTTTATATGATAGTAAAATAATGATTCCAAGTAGGTAATTATTAATAATTTTATTAACTACACTACACAATATTTACTAAGGTGTTGCAGGCAAATCATAAAAAAATGGAATTGGTTAAAAAACGGATTATTGTTCAATTCAATGAAATAAGTTCAACATCAAAATCCAGTTTCACATTAATCAGTTATTCAACATACGTGTCGATTCTGTTGGTTCATAAACCAAAGTAATTTGACAGCAAAAATGTTGCCATCCCTTCAAATTAATTACATCAATATTTTTTACTGCTTTCACAGCAAATTAGTTTAGCTTTTGGATAGACACCATTGACTGCAACACCTAGACATTTGTTTGTATAATTTAATTAACCCTAATAGTTATATATACATATGTGTAACAATCAATTAAACTATTATGAAAAATTACTTACAGATTAGGAATGGAGTTTATTAAATTGTCGAAGGCACGAGTTGAGTTTCATTTCAATTAAGTATTACACTACTTATGTACTAATCATGACATAAAAATAAGTATAATTATTTCTAGGCAACTTGGAAGTAGTCTTTGTGTTCTTGGTACTGAATAAAGAAGAATAAATACGTAAAATCTACCAATAAATAAATAATGCTAAAAAATTCACACAGCATCATCTAGCCCCAAACTAAGCAAAGATTGTCAGGTAGTCATTTTACTGATACAATGGTAATTGGTAAAGTATTATTTACAAGTCAAGAAATTAATGTTGAGGTTCATGCGCAAATTAAATTAAATTTTAAAATAATTATAAAATTGTTAATGTAGTACCCAATATGGAAAAATAAATTCAATTCAATAAACAGTAAAATAATATGCAATACAATAAGTAATCAATTATTCACAATCATTTATATCAAAGTAAACATGACATCACAATTTTTTGTCGAGAAAATCCTCGACTGTTGTACGCCCTCTCGATGAGCTATATCTTAAGTTTGTTTATGAAAGAAGCTAAGCTGGGTGCGGTAATAACATGCTGCGGTAGCTGGTGTGGTGTAATAGCATAGTTTCTTAAGATAATCTGCATTCGTTATTCATTCACTTGCCATAATTAAGTTTCAACACCTATGTGTTGAAAATTAATAATGGCAAGTGGCGAAAAGGACTTCTTAATAACTATATTATTTCTTCTAGAGCTATAAATATTTCTAAGCTTACGCGATCTGAACACATTACTATTAGTACTATTTAACGGGTATTTATCTCGTTTATTTTTCGCGATGTTTCTAGAGGGCTACACTCTGTCGTGGTCACGGCATGACTGGAGTACTGGAGCTACCGCCTCTGCGGAACGGGGGCAGCCCGTTAAATAGTACTAATAATAATGTATTAGAACCTTATCACAATTGCGATTTGCTAGAGATTTCAAAACGAGGCGAGTGCGTAGCGAGCTTGCCGCGAGTTCGCAGCGAGACCGCCGCGACAAAGCCGCGAGCTCGCCGCGATTATCGCCGTCGACGCCCGTGCTCAAAACACGGATCGTACGCCACGCTTTGAACACTGGCTCGCTGCGCGCCCGCGGCGAATCGTCCCGGCGTGCTCGCTGCGCTCGCAAATCGCCAGTGTGACAAGGCTCTTATTTTTATAGCTCTGACTCTAGTGTGACACAATTCTGTGTCAGTTTGAAGATAGGATCGTAAGCTTGAAGGATAGAGTGCGAATTTATGAACTTAGCAATATTTACAAAAAATATATTATGTATTTAAATTTTACTATCCCCTTTTCGTTGTTTAGTTTCTAACGAATATTAGATGGGCTAGAGTATAATGAAATAAAACAGAAATATTTGGTGTCAATTCTGTTGTTACATAAACTAAACTAATTTGACAGCACAAAAAATTACGGCATCCCTTTCTTTACAATCAAAATAAAATTAACTACTACATTTAAAATTCTTAAAAATACGACATTCATAATAATCTGTTTAATTAAAACAGTGGCTAAGCAGTGTAATTTCTCACTCGATAGAATAGAAGAACTCAGAGTGAGAAGTAACAATACTTAGGAACTGTTTTAAGTTTACAGATTATTATGTTTAAGGTGTATAGTGTTGCCAAATTAGCTTGGTTTAAGCTACTACAGAAACGACCCCATTATTGGTTGTATTTACGCATTTCCACCTCGCTCAATGGATACACACCCTAAATGTATTCAGACATAAGTACAATAGCATTTGATTCTATGGATTATAAATATTATTATTTTGTTTTATATAAGTATTATATTATAACCTTAGGTTTATTTATAACCTAACGTATATTTTATTGCTCTTTTCTGCGTTTGGTAAGATTAGCACGGTAATTGTTATTACATAGATTGTACTTAAATGCGATCATGTCACCTTATTTTTAGACACTCAACAACAAAAACTAACATGTCATAATTTTTATGGACAAAATAACAACAAAAGACAGGGCGAGGCACACGTTTCGGTTCTTTATGGCAGCTTTTTGGATTTATTTTGTTTGAACTTTTTGGCCAAAGAAGACCATAGGTATTTAACCAAAAAAAAGCGCATATTATTGTTATATTAAAAGAGCCCTATTATACATACTTTGAGCAACAACTTTAAAATACAATTCAAATAAAGATATCTGCGATAGTGGTACGAAAACATTGCCTCGCACTTTATGTAATTTTCAAAGAAAGAGAAATCTGTTCAAACGGATAACATCAAAACACACATAAGATGGAACGTTAAGATATCTGAAACCAGCGTTCGGGACTGATAATGACGTCATCTCTCATGCTATCCCGCTCAGACTGTATTCAAACTGAGCAGTACAGCAGATGACATCATTCTCAATCCCATTCTATAGATACAAGAACATGTAATGACGATGAGATCATAACAAACTTGTATAAACACCAAAACGTTTACGACACTTACATAATTAACTACCATCTATTATATCGTCTATATTTTGTGTTTTTACATATCTTACTAAGTTACTTCTAATTTCTTCAAGTGTCTGTTCAGCCAATTGTAATTTAACATTTGGCTGATGTACACCATCGGTAAGCCTTCGTCAGGCCTCATCAAAGGTTGTATCTGCCTCCATCGTCGCGCTGTCTTTTTCCAAGAGAGTTAAAATGGGTGCGCTTTTGATGGCACACACTTTAGACTTTTGAATAGGGTCCTCTTCACCATTCGCGTTGATAATTTTGCGCTGGGAGAGGTATGCGTCTGGAGCCGTTTCTTCGCAGGTATTGTCTTTTTCTTGTATTTGGTGTTTATCGCCTAGCTCGAACTGGGCTACTAATTGACTGAGCACTTTTTTCAGATGCACGAATGATTCCTTATCAGCGGGCGATTCGGTGCTAGTTTCCACTACAGCATCGCATTTCGTGCCGTCACAGTCATTTTCAAACTCGCGCTTCATCGATTTCAGCTCTCCGACGGTGACAGTTATCTTTTCATGCGCTTTCCACAGCTCGAATAGATAGAAACTTTCCTTGGAGAAGAGAAACACTGCCGGTATTGTTATATCGTCTTTACCGTCGCCGGACATGGCGAAAGTGGCTGTATTTTCCGATGAAGAATCTTCGATGTTGTCTAAAATGATGGCTAGTTCAACGCCCGCGGCTTGCATGTTTCTGACTTTTTGTGCAAAGGTACATTGACCTCTTTGAGCGATGCCGAACATTCCTTTGACTATGTCCCCGTTAGTGATTGTCGAGCATGCATCATAGGGTGTGACTACCGCGAGTTGTCCATTGAACCTCACATCTCCGATGAGTTCTGTGCCGAAATGCGCTGGTCCTGCGACTAGGACCTTATGCCCCGCTAGTACCCCACCCGGCATTACGCCATTTTCTTGGTCGCTGAGGACATTCCACTTGGACATTTCCCGCATGAATGTGAGACCTTCTGCGGCGTCTTTGGCAGATTTCGCCTGGAATTTTAATTGGTTTAGAGATAACTGAGATAAATTTTATTAGCGAGATGTTTTGAAATGACACATGCAACGCGCTAATGGGCGCTAATTCTCTAACGAATCCAAAGGCTAGCTGTATTGAGATGATTTACTCGTGTTCAAATACAGATGAAAACATAACAACAAGTGAAGATACGTTGATGACGATAATGGTGGCTTTCACGACGACGTATCCGTCGACTACATACATCCATTTTTGCATGTACATAATACAATGTATGTAATGTAAATAAAGTTTGTACATTACACTGGAATGTATAAAGAACAGAGATAGATAAAGAAGTTACTAGGTTTTCTTCAATAAGTAATTTAAATCATTACTAAATCTAGTTACCTGATAATACCGGTGTTAGCAGAGAGAACCCCATCGATTACAACTACGTTGTAATAAATACGACAGTAACTTACCATAAAACTGAATCTAAGAACACTTGCCGCTAATATTAACACCGGCACCGATGACGTCACATGGGTTTTGGGTATAATTAACTCAAACTTTGAGACTTATCACACTGGCGATTTGCGAGCGATTTCAAAGCGAGGCGAGTGTGGAGCGAGCACGCCGCGATGACGCCGCGGGCACGCAGTGAGTTCGCCGCGATTAGCAATCGCAGCTGGCTGTGTACTCGCCTTGAAATAGATTGCAAATCGCAGGTGTAAGGCTCTTAGACCTTCATAGTAAGCACGTGCTACTTTTGAGGACCCAAAGTGTTACGTAAGTTCTGACTACAATAACTATGGAGAATACAAGTGTGGAAACTTACCATGAAAACGGTATTTAAGTTGTCTACACGTACCGTTGAAGTGGTATACAAAAGTTGTACGCGTCCATCTGGTAGTGTTATCACAGATATGCCCATGTCTGCTAGGGCATTGATTTGTCGCGGATCGTTGATTGGTCGGAGGCGGGCCAATGGGCGCGCGGCGCTTGCTCCTATCAGCTCTCTCATTGGCTGGCGAACCTTCTCCGCTACAAGCGAGGCAGTGTTCGGACATGTCCTGTAAAGCCAGTTTAAGGATATCATTACTATTCAGTACAACAAAGTAGAGATAAAATGGCAAACCTGACATACTGGTGTTAGTAAGGACTTTTGTTTCATACAAGCAAAACTATGAAAATACTTACTTCCCATATTTGTCCTCATTATCATCATCGAGCTTCAGCTGATAGTACGTAGAATTCGTATTATGCGTGGCTAACCAAAGCGGCAGAAAATGCGCTTCAGTCGTCAACACATAGTCCTCTAACTTGATCGGTAGATCAGCATCTTCACTGAACAACATATAGAGATACTTGAAAGTCTCAGCGAGTACGAAAGAGTCCATTCTGTCTTCGTGCTGTCTCGTTCTAACGTCGTTGACAGCTGCGAAGCCGCAAGGTACTTTGGTGTGTTGTTGGAGGGCTTTCATAACGGTTTTTCCTACTTGTAGATAGTGATCGTCTTCCGTCGCTCGGTGTAAGAAGTAAGTTGATTCTAGGAATTCGGGGCGAAGCGGGTGCTGGCCCCAGTGCACCTGCGAAGATGCACTTTAAAATCAAAACGTCAATAATTTTTGACAATCACGTTAGTACTCTCTTAATAAGCAAGACATACAAGACCTTTTAAATGTGTTCATAGTTTTGAGACGAAAATGCTTGCATATAGTAATATGCAATTAAATTTAAATAGCCATGTTAATTATGTAGTAACATAATTAACATGGATATTTAGATTTAATTTAATTGTATTGACCGAGCGAGCGAAGCAAGCATAGTGTCTCTGCTTCAAGCCTGGCTATATTTGATTTCCTCTGTTTGGTACTCCTCAGATCGTATTTTACAACCGATCTGGACAAAACTTGGTGTACAGGATTAAAGTGTTTATAGAATTTTATTGCCGTCGGGTATTTTTGTTAAAAGGGGTAGTTCCTCAAAAAAGGGGCAAAACGGGGCTAGAGCAGAATACCTCCTCAGATTATCTGTTTGTTAGTCATCCTCCACAGGTCGTATTTTACAACCAATCTGGGCGAAACTTGATACTAGTTATACGGCTCCAAAGTTTTATTTCCCTCGGGGTTTTTTTATTAAAAGGGGGAATAAGGGGGAAAAAGGAGGCCACAAAAAGGGGTATATCTCCGCCTTATTAGATCCGATTTCGATAGATTTATTTTTTATTTGTAAAGTAGTATCTTTAAGTTTGTGCTCGCAAGGTATGATGTTCGCAGAACTAAAGTATATCAGTTATCTAGTACTCATAACACAAGCTCTGCTTACTTTGGGGCTAGATGATGCTGTGTGGATTGTCCAGCATTATTTATACATATATCTGACTGGGAGAGATAGCTTTTAGCGATAAGGCAGCCGATTGTGACACACTAGATACAATTAGTATTTACTTCCTGTTAAATTATTTAACAAGCTTATGATAGTGCAATAAAGCTGTAGTATATATAACTCACCTGAAAATCCGAAGTGAACGCTTCCGGCAAGAAGGTGTGTCTCTGCATAACTTGGAACAGCATCTCGTGCGTTTCCACCGCCGGCCTGACGTCGCCGAGCAACACTTGCAGGCCGGGCCAGAACGCGAGGAGAGCGTCCATAAAGTTACGGGATTGCAGATGCGGCCTGAAATGGGATGAGGGCGCTGTTAGACATAGATATAGCCCGCGTGCTTCAATAATGGGACCGAATTCGAACCGACGTCATCTCTCATGCTGTCCCGCTCAGCTGTGCGATTTATAGGTAGGTTTCCAGGCTGGGCAGCGTAAGGAAAACTACGTCGAGTCTTCGCGCCATTCACATAGCAATGCTTGAAAACGAAAGTTTTCAATCAGTGCGTCCTACCCATCGTGGTCTAAGGAGCTGAGACGTGGACATGGTAGGGTTGGTCCACCAGTTCAAGGTCGCTCAGCGGGCTAAGGAAATAACTATGCTCGGAGTTTATGTGAAGGATAGGATTCATAACGAACACATCCGAAAGAGAACTAAAGTTATCGACATAGCTCAAAAAATTAGCAAGCTGATGTTTCAGCAGGCCGGCCATATCTCGCGAAGAACCGCTAGGGTAAACGTGTTTTTCAGTGGAGACCGCGACTCGGCAAACGTAGTGTGGGACGCCCTCCGGCCAGGTGGGATGACGACCTGCAAAAGACTGCAGGCAGATGCTGGCGCTCACTAGGGGAGGCCTATGTCCAGCAGCGAACTAATATAGATTGATGATGACGATCAAATGATATGTATCGGTTTGTACATTTCAAAATATATACTAATATTATAAATTCGAAAGTAGCTCTGTCTGTCTGTCTGTTACCTTTTCACGCCTAAACGGCTGAACGGATCTCAATGTAATTTGGCAAGGAGGTAAATGGTATCCCGGGGACGGATATAGGCTACTTAAAAACGCGTGCGAAGGCGCGGGCAGCAGCTAATACTACAAAACTTTTTCTAGGTTTCATACATTTTGAAATATTATGAAAACAGTCGCAAAATTGGACGGTAAATTTTTCCTATCTCTGAAGTTTGCAGAGTAATGTATCTAAAATGTATGTACCTACTGTTATTTAATGTTATGTTGTTTAATGTTGTTTTAATGTTATTTATAGATGTTCATTTGATAGCGAAGTTTCTAACTGGTATTTGTATAATTGACAGAAGTTCGAAACCATAGGCGCGCGAGTCGCACTTGACGGATCTTGTTTATTTATTGCATTCTATTTACCCTCAATCTTACGCTCGCTAGCAATACTTTTTTATTTGTACCTAGGTACTAGGAGTAAAAAATCTCTACTAAGTATTACAATCTGTGTTATCTATTACGCATGTAGCGCTGGACATCGACACAATATTCTATTTTGCAATTAATCTCAATCCTACGCTCGCTAGCAATACTTTTTTATTTGTACCTAGGTACTAGGAGTAAAAAATCTCTACTAAGTATTACAATCTGTGTTATCTATTACGCATGTAGCGCTGGACATCGACACAATATTCTATTTTGCAATTACTCTCAATCCTACGCTCGCTAGCAATACTTTTTTATTTGTACCTAGGTACTAGGAGTAAAAAATCTCTACTAAGTATTACAATCTGTGTTATCTATTACGCATGTAGCGCTGGACATCGACACAATATTCTATTTTGCAATTACTCTCAATCCTACGCTCGCTAGCAATACTTTTTTATTTGTACCTAGGTACTAGGAGTAAAAAATCTCTACTAAGTATTACAATCTGTGTTATCTATTACGCATGTAGCGCTGGACATCGACACAATATTCTATTTTGCAATTACTCTCAATCCTACGCTCGCTAGCAATACTTTTTTATTTGTACCTAGGTACTAGGAGTAAAAAATCTCTACTAAGTATTACAATCTGTGTTATCTATTACGCATGTAGCGCTGGACATCGACACAATATTCTATTTTGCAATTACTCTCAATCCTACGCTCGCTAGCAATACTTTTTTATTTGTACCTAGGTACTAGGAGTAAAAAATCTCTACTAAGTATTACAATCTGTGTTATCTATTACGCATGTAGCGCTGGACATCGACACAATATTCTATTTTGCAATTACTCTCAATCCTACGCTCGCTAGCAATACTTTTTCATTCGTATTTATGTACTAAGAGTAGAAATTCACTTCTAAGTATTTCAATTTGTGTTACCAATTATTACGCATGTAGTGCTAGACATCGATACAGCATTTTTTTTTTGCCAATACCCTTAATCTTACGCTCGCTAGCAACGCTTTTTGATTTGTACCTAAGTACTCAGAGTAAAATATCACCACTAAGGACACTAAGTAAGTTTTGACCAGCATTATTTATTATTATTACATTTTTGATCTCCACAGCCTATATTAGTCCACTGTACACCCAGGCCTCCCCCTGATAAGCACCTTGTTGTGATATTATCTCACGGGGGGTAATGCCCATAATCCCCACGCTGTGCATGCGGGTTGGGGATATTCTTTGAAAATTTGCGAAATTATTATACAGTCTATAAGTTATTCCAGATCTAGATAACATATTTACAAATATTGAGTTGGGCCGCAACTAATAATTCCCTGTGCAATTGTGCATCCGTTTCTGTCTTGGGATTATTGGAATAAGCCATTTAAGTCTGAACTAATTGTTCAGTATTTTTGGCGTGAAGGACTAACAAGCTTACACAAGTTAACACTTTCGCATTTTATAATTAGTTGGTTAAGGGATAATTCGTTATAATTAGTTGGTTAGTGTGATAAGAATATCAAACTTCTATGTCAATGCAGTCAAAAGTTTGAGAAAGTTATAATTAGTCCAGTCAGCATAAGCAAAGGAAAAAATCTGAAAACCGTAAATTTTAATTAAGATACAAAAAAAAAAAACATTTTTGATTATCGCTATAGCATATAGGTTTTACGTGTATGGTACTTCCCGTTGATCTAGAATCATGAAATTTGCCAAGAAGCACAGCACAAGCAAAGGGAAAATCCGAAAATAGTAAATTTGTAGTTGTAACACACAAAAAAACTCGCTTTGGACCAACACCTATAAGGTACTTCCCGTTCACCTAGAATCATAAAATTTGCCAAGAAGCAAAGCACAAGTAAAGGGAAAAATCCGAAAATCGTAAATATGTAGTTGTAACACACAAAAAAACTCGCTTTGGACCAAAACCTATAGGGTACTTTCCGTTAACCTAGAATCATAAAATTTGCCAAGAAACAAGGTCTTATAGCACAAAAGAAGCAAGGTCTTATAGCACAAGTAAAGGGAAAAATCAAATAAGCGTAAATTTGTAGTTGTATATACAAAAAATACTCGCATTGGACTTAACTAAAGCCTATAGGGTAGGTACTTCCCGTTGACCTAGAATTATATAATATGGTAAGAAGCAAGGTATTATAATTATACGGAACCTTCGGTGCACGAATTCGACACTTAAAGTTATATATTTATACCTCTTTTGTCAATGCTTGATTTTGATGCTTCGAAATAATAATCAGTTACAAGTAGATTGGTATTGATATGGATCAGCTGAGCTTTCTCTAGATTGTTTGCAACAGTTACCTCAACTGTTCCAATTAGAAGTATTAGTTCTAATTTCGTTTCTATCCTTTAATTGTAATTTTCTTTATCAATAAATTAAAATACTGTGAACAGGTACACCTGATATCCAACCAAATTCATAATATAATTAGGCGAAAAAGATAAGCATCGCGGGCTCAAACAACCCTCCTACTAATAAACGTCAAAATACTCAAAAGCAAATTGTATTTGAGCAACAAAACCACGAAGGTTTTAAGTAAAGGAGTATGTATACATCTTTGGGTACCTGTGCATATGAACGTCCAGCATAACAGGGCCTCTGCTGATATACTTCATAACGGCGTTGTAGTGTCTGTTGAATCTGGCCAGGTATTTCTCATCGCCCAATAGTATGTAAGCCTTGAGACAGTATTCGTAGTAGGAGTCTATGCCTGCGCCAACGCCAGAGTCTTTGCGAACCCAATCACCCGAGTGGATGTTTATCACTGTTCCCATGAGGTCTGATGTCCTGGAAATCATAATATTTTGCGCTTTAGAACCATAGTAATACAAAATAATTTAGTTTAAAAAAAACTAAATGACCGACATCAAATTCCTTAACATTTACTTTGTTTTTAAAGTTTTGCGGGACTAAAACTAATTGTTTTTATTATTATAGTGCGTAAGCCCACTCGGGGTAATTTATAAAATATCAAGTAATGTAGTTGTATTTTATTTTTCGACTGCTACGTCACTTGACCTCGTGGTGTAGTTGGTTAGCACATTCCCGAACTGAAGTAAGGATGCGGGTTCAAGTCCCGTCGAAGTAGAAATATTTTAGGGATATTATTTGATATCTAATACTAATACCTCGGGAATAATAAATATATGGGACCATTTTCTTTACAATAGCAAAATAATCATCAAATCGGTTCACAACTGACAGAGTAATCGACGAACATACATAAAATTCCTGAATCCTGAAAAAAAAAACATTACATACAGTCATACATAACATAGACTCGTCAATTTTAATAGAAATTATACAAGTTTATGCAAATATATGTACAATAACAATGTGCAACACGTTAAGACGCACGTGTGAAAAACCTTGATAACTATGCGAATGATTTTTAGAGTTTTTAATCACATAATATTATAAACTTAACAATAGATAGCAGAAACTTCGAATCACCCTAGTTGTCCAGTCAATGAAAGCTCAAAAGAGGTACACTACATACCTTATAAAAAAATTGTTTTACTCCCCCCTCTGGGTTGGATGGAAAAGTCGTGCTAGTAAAGTGCTTCTGACCTTCCATCCATAATCCTTCGCTGACTGGACTATTGGGGAAACCGACAATATTGTATACAATGTGTATTGTCGAACCTAGTAAAACAATTTCTTTTTTGCAATTTGAAAAGTATCGGTTTGTTCATCTCAAAACGGTTTTTGAAATTTCTGTAGGTTTCATACTTTTTGAAATATAATGAAAGATTACCAATTCACCCCCCCCCCCTCCCATTCCCCTATCTCCGAAGTTTGCAAACTGACCCATCTCGAATGAAGGTACCTTAAATTTTTAGGTATTCATTTAATAGCAAACTCTCTAACCGCTACCTACACTACATATTGGTACCACCCTCGGCGCTCGAGTCACACTCGCACTTGACGGATCTTGTTTTATGTGTGTGTATTCGCTGATTTCTCTGTCAATTGTGGACCGATTTTATTGATATTTCACTATTGTAATGTAATGTGTGCAAATCGTGCATCGTTGAAGCTTTTGTTCGTGTTTTTAGTGTGCTCCTAGTTGTTTTAGTTAATTGTTATCAGTTATTGTTAAGTATTCATACATAAATGCTAACTTTACAAATAAAATTCTGTATAATGTAATGTAACTTGGGGAACGACATGGCCTTCTTTTTATCCGAGAACAGCACGTGCGAAGCTGTGGGCAGAAGCAAGTACGTCATATCGCTTCAAACATACCTGTGCCTAATCTTCCAAAGCCTGTCCATAGCTTTATGTGCCTTTTGCTCGTATACATGGTTTCGTGTAAGGCGTGAGAGAGCCGCCAGTTCTAGGATCATCGTGCCAGCACACGCTGTGCAAGTCTCTCGGGAAACCATCCCTTTCATACCGTGGCGCAGGTTTATCTAGAAAAAAAAAATAAACTTACTGCCGAATACTGAAACGCTAATCAGAGCCTTGAGTTCGGTGAGTCGATAGTATATCTTCTCGACGACGAGAAGTTTCTTTTTTGTAAGGGATTTGGTAGAGCGCCTCTTCCGTGCGGAAATGGAACTACAAGATACAAAAGTGGAACAATTTGTCTTCGAGACGATATTATCGACTCACTGAAATCAGGGCTCTGGTGTAAGTTGTGCGTCCACCGGATCGGAACCGTGGCGGGAAGCGAGCCCGCAACTGCGTCTCAAGCCGAAACTTTGCTAACTGCGCCAAAGAGGTCGTCAATAAGTGTTAGAAAATAACAATGGAACTCCGTGATCAGAATTAGACGTGTGCGTCGATATAAAATTTGCCGGCGGCGGCGCGCCGTCCCCCACGGTCGGCATGGCTTGAATTTTTTTATCTCTTAAGTACAAAATACTGTTAAAGGCTTTCTGCCTATGGTGTTGTCAACACGACAACGCTTTAAAGACATTAGTGTAATGTAAACCAGGGATTCGTAACTTGTAGTAATGACTGATGGATGAGGGACCATATGACAAAATTTCTGGTTAACACGGACCACTAATTGTTTGGAGATAATAGTAATTTATTGGGGGAGGGGGATCCCCGCCAAGGCCTGGAGCCCTAAACTTTAACGACGAGTGGAGCGAGCCGCGACAAATTTAATGAAGTCTACGCACTAAAGTCGGCGACACAGCCCGGCGGGTTGGTTGGTGCAACATGTTATTGAAGGTAGCCAAAGTATTTTGTCAACTTGTCGGCAGCCAGGCGACATTAGTTTGTAGACACCGTATGCCAGACCCTAGCCTAAAACAAGAATAAAATACCACAAAACATCGGCGAGTGGATAACTTTGATAGATTTTCGGTGGGTTACCTAAAATAGCTCTGGCCTAAATCAAAAACAGAATAAATTTTACGCGAGACTAGACTAGCTCTGGACCATAGCTAACATGATGAAGTTCAGACCAAAGTCTGTCGCTTGTCTCCGATATCCAAATATCGGAGAGTAGAGCAAGCCTCGGAAAAAATCTGTTTTTGCAAGGTTTTTGCAAAATTTGATAGTAACACATCGAAAAGAACTGGGTCACAAAAATAACTTGTGGCTTTCGGGCTGAATTGAATACAATAACTAGGTATGTACTCAAAATATATAGTAGATATAGCTAGGCAATAACAGCGAACGGAGCGAGCGCAATTTTTTTAACGCGGTCGGAGACCATCCGCCTGCCTAGCTGCGCCGCCTCGTGTCTGTCAGTCGGCGCGCCGACCAGCGACTAGACGAGAGAATCTGTTTTATCTGGTCGCTTGTCGGCGCGCCGACTGATAGAGATGGCGGCGGTGGCGCGGGCGAACAGCGGAGCCGCACGACGGCGGCGCCGTCTAATCAAAATACAGTGGTTTAACATTACCCTGCCATGTGGTATTCCAGTTGAGGTATTGAATGCCGGCAGAAGTCTCTTGCCAATATCCTCTGCCATTTCAAGCAGCTCGCCTTTATACCACTGCAGTATCGGCACTTCAGGCATCAGCGATGTTGTTAAAACATGGGCGGACAGTAGGCCACTGAAAAGATAAAATTAAATAAAACTAGACTTTTTTACACTGTAGCTTCATTTGGCCCCATTAAGTAAGCAGAGTTATGCATAAATATTATTTATTTTATTTATTTTGGTTTATTCGGAGAACAAACTGTTGTACTCGCTTTATAAATAAACTTACATAATAACTCATAACCATTTATGTGTCACACATAGAAGCTAAAAAACTTCTACTTGCTTGCATTAAATGGACCAATTGATTGTATATCAATCAGTTACTACATTAAATGTACCAATTGATTACTATATGATATCTACATTATATACCCAAACTCGCAACATACATCTGCAGGTCACACAATAAGTTCAGTCCCGCTGCGGGACTCGAACCCGCAAATTCCCGGGTCGCAGCCTCCCACTGCACCACTGAGCTGGTCTAACTAACAACAAAACAAATCAAGATAATAATAAGATTTTTGCAACTGTGTTAATTGATAACTGACCAGATTAAGCTGAGCTTTTGGTCAAAGTGTTGCAGTACTTATCAAGGATAGAAAGCAGGTAATTAGGCGAATATTTCAGATTCTTTATGGTAGTTTTGTAACAGGCTGCTGTCAGCTATAAAAGTCTATCTTTCAACTACAACATAACACTCAAGGAAACTTCCACAATTGTTAGGTTACAATTACAAGGGTAGACATTGTTTGTTATCAGTAACCATGAACTTATTATGCATAAATTATATTTGAATAATTACCCAAGTATTCGTATATTGGTTTCAAAGACTGACACAATTATGTCGTGATCAAATGTGACATCTTTTATAATCAGTTTTATGGCTTTGTTGAATTCTGAGAAGTCTCCCATCACAACTAGGGTGTCCAAACTGTCCACTAGAGTTAGTGAGAAGCTGAAAAAAATAGAACATTATATATACATTTATATGCTGTTGTCAATTCAGATGTCACCAAAACCATACCAATTAGACAGCATTAAAAATATTGCCGCCACAATCATAACAAATGTTTCATAATGATTAAAGGGATGGCATAATTTTAAGTGCTATTAATGTAGTTAATTTTGGTTTTGGTGTCATCCTGAACTGACACCAATCAATTTGTATCTCAATGAATTTAAGTTTGCCAATCTCAGTATTTGTAGGTTTTTTATAATATTTGAACTGTAGTTTATCTGTAATCTGACCTTTCTCTATAAATAAGGACTGGTTACTGCTAGCAGGTTTATGGACACTTAAAATATGCTGATTCTATAGATGTCTTCTTAAGGTTTTTAAGACGTCTATCAAAGCAGAATATCTTAGTACATTTTAGATGATGAAATGGACTTACTTTCCAAGTGCATCATCCATATCTCCTCTGCTCGGAGTGATCCCTTTCCAGCGCCCTTTGCAGCTCAGAGGCATCAGCTCGTCAGCTGGATAGGCATTATCCATGTATGCATGATATGCATGGTAGAACATATGCCGAGCTTCTTCCCTGCACAAAAAATTTATAGTAAGAACAGATCCAGTTCTAGACAAATACCAAATTCGAACAATACCTGACTTAAATGCAAAACTAAAGAAAATAATTATGACAAGGATAAGGCGGTACTTTTGTTCAAAAATGTATAATTAAGTAGCTTTTGCCCGCGGCTTCGCATGCGTTTTTTGGAATAAAAAGAAGCCTATGTGTTAATTTAAGTCCATATCTTTGAGTGTGCTAAATTTCAGCCTGATCCATTCAGTAGTTTTGGCGTTGTCTTCGACCAAACCTCTTCACAACAGCACAAACTTTCACCTTTATATTATTAGTAGGATTTTATGACTATAAAAGGTAACCAAAGGGGTTGTTTTGGTGCATTTGTAAACCTGGTGATATGATAACTTACTTCAATCTTTGTCTCTCCAGCTTTGTCATTTTAGTTGCAATACCCTCCTCCTCGGTCCTAACTGATGTTATAGCTAAAACTAACAATAATAGTACACTATAAGCCATTACTATCACCAAAATCACAATATTATATCATTCAGGACTAGAATTCTCAGTCAAAAAACTGATTGCGTGTCGTTTGTGTGATAAGATAAACTACATATCATTAGTAAAATTTGGTACATAAACATTTAATGATGATGTCTTTGATAATCTGATTTGAACCAAATTTTGAGATTGTGTTCTGAATTAGCTTGAATTCTGTGATATCCGTGATAGGTGATGTGACCAACAAATCAAAATCAAACGAAGTCAACGTCAATTTTCAGTTCTCAACTGTCATGTGTCAAATGAACACAAAATACAGCTTAGCGGGCAAGCTCAGAGCAAGTATCTGCTCTGAGCGGGCAAGCGACCATGGGTCGATCAATTTACCATCAAGTGGTCAAGTCAACTGACAAGCGACCATAACATGGCGGCTACATCATCATATTCATGGCGGTAAAAAACAGATTAAAAATATATAAAATTTGACATAAATTTTAAAAATTTGGTTTGTTATTTTATGAACAACTAACGTTTCCCGACTGCTTTTGGTCTATGCTATCTCAATAATAAATTTTATGATTTTTACAGTAAAATACCCCCTTGCCGCGGGACTTCTTGCGTGAAAATAGCATGCGCTTTTTTCTTTGACGGATCGGTCGTCGTCGGTGGTCGGTCTGTCTGTCGATCGATCATCGCGAAATTATCATGCAAGCCGAGTAAGCCGACGCACGCCATATTGGATTTTTCACACAAGCAAGACGAGACGAGAGGGGAAGACCGAAGCGCTTTTGCACAACTACTTTTTTTGATTAATTGAATGTTGTGTTATTTAAAGACCAATTCTTAGATAACAGAAAACAGTGCTCGTTAATTGTGAAATTGCGAGATTTGTGAATAGTCATTGTAAGACAGTCAGTTGGATCTTCCATTGAAGTAGGTACCTACCTATCCAAGTGGCAGTAGTACCTACCATTGAAGTTTATGAAAAGATTTTGGGACAGCGCTGGCTGAAGTCTTGATAAAATCTATCTAGAAATCTACTGCAGTAAGTACTTGATTGAAACAGTGGTTGTTATTGTTGTGCTAAAACGTGTGCCGGTATCGAATTGTTTACAAACGATTGTTAAGGTCTTTAGCCGGATACAAACATCTCGGAACTGATAATGATGGCGTAAAAAAACTAACATAAGCCTGAAAATGATTAGTGGCTTGTCTCATCTCTAAATAAAAACTAAAAACCTAAAATTGGAGCGAATCCTGGGACACGTACGGTAATGCTGTCTTATTTGGACAATGCATTGTTAATATAGACCCCAAAAGGTCTAAAACATTAGTGTAAGATCTTAATACTCATAGGACCTACATGTATACGTAAAATACGGCTACATAAAACCATGGCACCGCCATTTTGCGTGTGTAGTACCTTTTCTTTGCCAGAGGGGCAAGGAGGGGTGGGGAGGGGCGCCGGCCGTTCACTAGAATAAGTACCTACTTGGTACTTACAAAAATAATAAAAATGTGATACTTTGTATTCTCAATTCCTAATCAGCATCATCATTGATAACTAAAGTAAGCTAGCTGGTATAGGTGCTTGTATCTACAATTGAATTATTATTCACACAGGTATACCTACACTCCCTATGACATGAATGGAGACACAATGGATGAATCTACTGACTTTGAGATACAACAAAATGAAAATCAAATATCAAACCCTATGGAGATATCAGATACCGAAATTGAGAAAGAACAAAACACTCCTGATCCAGAGATAGAACAAAATGTAAAAAAGCAGGGATGTGAAAATATACCTGCTATTACAGCTCTCCTGCTTCAGCACAGCATTGGTGATAAGTCAGAACTTAAAGAAAGTAAAGAATTTTCTAATGAAACCAATGCTGATAAAAATGAGAATACCATTGAATCTGACCCGGAGATCCTATCAGAAGCTCCTACCAATGGTTTACCAATAGATCAGGATGAGGAAATAGAAACAATGAAATGGTCTCCGCTACCAGATTCAGAGTTAGAGAATAGTAATAGCTGCCAAGAAAAGATTTTAAGCAATAGTAAGGACTCAAGCATGCTGTCCACAACCGACACACAAGATGAAATTGAAAATGTGGACCAATTCATGAACCATTTAGATAACCAAGCGGATATAGCTGCTCAAAGCAATAATATGGCTAAGCAAGAGGTATGGTACAACTCTATCAGTCAAGTATCTCTTAGTATGACCACCTTATAAATAATTTCTTATACCATGTAGCCTATCGTTGGAAAGGGTAATAAATAAAATCTTTTTTAACAAAATTTTAATTTAATATGACTTAGTTGTTTTTAAAATGAATTTAGAAGAAAATTTTTATAACTTACAAATATGACTGATGATGAGACTTTGACAAACTATAGACAAAAAAGATATAAAATTAAAAAAGCAACATTTTGGTATTAAAAAAAAAATGTTGTCACCATACTTATTTTTACAAGTCTATTTGGAATTTGGAATTATGGTCGTTAACAGGATGATTACCCGAGGTAATCTCTACATTATTATCTTTTTATTAAGATTCACTTCCTCATTCCATAAGAGGTAACTTTTTTACCATTTTACAGTTGCTGGACATGGATTCTGAAGATTCCTTAGATGTGATGTTGGGGTTTGATCCTCAGACAGCAGAAACCTTCAGCATTGTATCAGGCAGTGAATATGATGAAGTCTCACAAGGCAGTATTCAAGAAAAACATATTGATAACCCTGTACGGGACATTGATAAGCCTAAAGAAAATGGAAATGAAAATCCCAAACTACTTGAAATTGAAATCGAAATCGAAAAAAATAAAAAAGTAGATAACAATGATTGTATAACAATTGAAGAAAATAAAAAAGCTAAAAACAAAAAAAATGGAAACTGTGAAAAATCGGAACTTCGCCGAAGCAGCAGAACTGTAAAGCTAAGAATATATAGCTACGACGAGCACAATGTTGATGACGATTCTGAAGAAGAAGGTGACTTAGAAGATACACACAGAACATCTAGACCCATTATGATAAATGATACAAAGTCTTTAGTAGAGATAGCTGCCAGGCAAGCTGCGCGATCCACTGCCTCTGATAGACGGGAGCCGCAATTAGTACTGATCGGGTCTAAACCAAAGCAGGCGGTAAGGGGGCCCACACCTAAAAATAATAGCACTAGTATTCATTCAAGTTTGTATCAAAGCATAGTTGCGCGCGGCACTACGGTCACGCCCGTGCCTAGCAAGCCGGCGCCAACCACCATCTCGCAAGCTGTACAGACATCACCCACTCCCACGCCTGTCTTACTGCCGTCCCTAACCGACGACATGTTCGTTGTGGAGGCCCCTTCTTTCATTGTCCCTTATGTCTACGAAAAACCTTCCGTTAAGCCATTCAAAGAGTTTGTTACCAAATTGGGCGAGGATATTGAAGAACAAAGAGCTAAAACTGAGAAGGAGCTACTCATTAAGAAAAAGGAGGAAAAATTGATACGGCAAAACAAAAGGCAAGAGAGGATAGACAAAGGTGAAGAGGTCACAGACTTAGAGGAGGAAGCAATACGTGAACCGGAGGCAAAAAAGCGCAAAATTGCTAAAAAAGGTATGTTTCATACTTTGAAATACATAGGAATAGAGTATATATTCATTATATTTAGTCATAAAGCTTTCGGTACGACATGAGCGCGCTCGGTATACGCGGTACCGAAAGCTTACATTCTTACCGAAACCTGCATTCATAAGGCCCTTTTTACATTCATACGGTTGCCGTCTGCAAACGGTGCGCGCAGTGCCGTACTGTGCAATTGTTGTGCGATTTCACATGTACACTGTGTAAGCACGGACGCCCGACGGCGGCGTTCGCAGTATTATCGAAGTACATTTCGGAAGTCACGTCGGTCGTTTTTATTATTAAATGGAACGAAAAAAGTATATAGCCTTACTTCTATTGCTAAGAATAATAAATATACAGGCTGTTCGGCAGACCGTGTGCCATATTATGGTAACTGGGGGTACGTGGAACCAAGTGCAACAGTTTGGCGGCGTTTTTAACCCTGAAAAGCCACGGCTATTTTCAGATTATTTTAATATAAAATCCATATAAAAATCTCAAGAAACAAGTGATGCGGTTGAGGGTTAAAATGGTTACCATACTATTGCACTAGGTTTTACCTACCCCTACTTATCTTTTGGCACAAGTTCTACCATACGAATCATGCTTGCAACACGATTAGGAGACGAAAGTTAGTAATTTTCAGGGTATTCAAAACGACAATTTTTTAAATAAAATAATATAATATTTTACGTAGTTTTGACACCTATGGCATACCGTTGGAATGGCTATGAACAAGAGAAGTTTTCAGTGAAATAGAAGATCAGAGACACACTTAGTTTTTTTTTAATTCAGTCCAATATTAACTCTCAGTTTTTTAATTTTCAATTTTCTACACTTTGCATGCCTATAGCGGCTTTATTTACCTAGATCTCACGGAACTAACACCTTACAGCTAAATAGTTAACATTACAAAAAAAAAAATAATAAATATATCTTAAAAATAGCCGATAGCCTTTTCAGGGTTAAAAAAGCTGCCAAACTATTGCACTTAGTTCCACCTACCCGCAGTTACCATATGGCACACGGTCTGCCGAACACCCAGAAATTTAATAAAGGATATAGCCTATTTCCTTGAAAGGCATTTCCCGCGCCGTGTTGCGCTCGTGTTCATGTGAAAGAGTTAAGTATAATATAAGTCAATACACAGTTGCCGCGTCAAAACCGTGTTTATTGTGGATAAAGACGAGCGTATACATGTGCATATGCCGTATACATGTGAAAAGGGCCGTAGACGACATTATTTCACGACATCACAAGCAGCTCTGCAAAATTTTCTGCAGACATGTGCGAACGTGGAGGCGGCGCGGTATGCTTTCGACATCCGAGCTTACTGATGTCATACCGAAAGCTTACCGACTACAAATCAGAAAACGGCCCAGCATCATCAAGCCCCAAAATAAGCAGAATTTGTGTTACTAAATTATTGTTACTGTTTTTAGAAAAAAGACGGCAAGGACAAGAAGAAGATGAATCATCATGGGATGGCTGGGATTCAACAGACTCTGAAGATTTAGAAATCACTGGTGTTAACAGCAAGACACTCATCATCGACGGCAAAGATGAATCACTGGAGGATATAAAAAAAACTGAAAGTTTACCTGCTTCATCATCTAATTCAAATAGCTATTTTGATGGTTCCTTGGGAAAGTTTTTTATGAATATCGGCATGGGCGTTGTTGAAGAATACGTGCAACGCGATCTCCTCAAAACACAACAGCGAAAGTTGCAAAGGGAGAAAAAAGCTGGCCACAGCACAAAACAAAGAGAACTTGTAAATTCAATAAGTCTGCTCACGAAAAACTACGAGATTAGCAAGCATAACAATGAATCTTTGAAATGTGTTCAAATTAAATGCGAACATTGCACTTTTAAAACAGAATCTGAAATAGTTCTCGCTCAGCATATGGAAACTCCTCATATGAAGAACAATATGTATAAATGTAATTTCTGTGAATTCGAAATTCGTAGTCCTCATGACATTTTGTTTCACATGAAGGCAGAGCACAATGTCCGTGGTAGACTAGAGCGGGCTCCAGCTTACCATCAGTGTGTGAACTGCCCCTTCGAAGATAACGGGAAGGGCAAACTGGCGCGCCATATCATAGCTTGTGCTAAGAAATTCAAGCCAGAACATAATCTCAGACCACCAGTGGATTGGGAACCTCCAGCTAAAATACCGAAGGTAACCTTATGGCATCTCTGTTAAATCAAAGACTTAATGTACAAAGCTTTAATGTAGATGGTCTTACAAAAAGTCTACGTTCCTATTCTTATTAATATCTCTCTTACAGTGTCGATCAAGTTAAGAGTTAGGCCAATCATTTGCACCAAACCTGCAGTAGGTATCCTACTATCTATAGGGACTTGAGTTTTACAACCCACCTTCTTCTTCCAGATAGCTAAAGGTCGCCAAACGATGCTGGGACATCAGATTCCGTCACTCAGGCCGTCAGCCCCCATGTCAGTTCCATTCGGTCGGCCACAGCCGTCTATGAATCCCTTCGGCCGGCCACCGATATCCACTATGCTGCCTAGCACGAGTATCTCTAGCTACCGACCGCGCGCACGTGTCCCAGGCTCGATCACGTCGCGACCTCCTCTAGCCGGCGGCTCTATCATTCGAGGGTCGAGTATTCTACAGCAGACCGCCGCTGCGCAAGCGGCAGCGCAAGCAGCAGCGGCAAGGCAAGCGGCAGCGCAAGCGGCAGCGGCAGCGACAGCGGCAGCGGTGAGTTTACTTCTATTCCCGTCGTCATCACCATCATTTCTGCTCACATACGTCTACTGCAGTAGGTCGATTCAGATGTATTCGTGAGTCACATAATTTTCGCCGCTCATTTGCTGCATGTTAATTAATATGAATAAAATACAAGTAAATGGACCAATGAGCGGTGAAAATAGTATCAGTGATACGCTCTCGAACACATCTGAATCGACCTCCTGAACATAAGACTCCGCCAAAAGACGCCAGAGATAGCGATCCCGAGCTGCCTCTATGCATCGCAACTCCCCGCGACCACTACAATGTCGTCGATCCATCACGTGGGAAGTTTAACTACATTTCGTTTCGGATATATCTTTTCGATTACTGTACACTACGTGTGTACGTGTAAATTACAACTAATTTGGGGAAGTTAAACTTTTAAAAGAAATTTTGAGTACCGCAGGTTGTAAAAGATATTAACCGATGGAAGGTTGGCTGACTTTAATTGGCGATTTTCATAAAGTCCAACAGTTCCCTGAAAAATAAGTATGCCCTTCAATTATTCTGTGGATTCATATCTGGTGACCAAAGATTTAAGGGCTACAAATAGATTTAGTTGGCTTGTTACGCCATTAGAAATGAAGTTTGAATATTTTTTTTTATTTAAATTAATTAATTATATAAGTAGCCTGATTCATACAGCTTTCGTTTTAATATTATTGCTGATTTACAGATTACTAAAAAGAACCATCCTTCAATCTCGATAACGGCGGTGCCTCCTCGCGCCGCACTACCCGCATTGCCGCTTCACGAGTCCGCAACAGCTACGTTTGTCATCTGCGAAATTTGCGACGGGTACATCAAGGATCTCGAACAGTTGCGAAACCATATGCAATGGATTCACAGGGTGAAAATACATCCTAAGATGATCTATAATAGACCTCCGCTCAATTGCCAGAAATGCCAATTCCGGTAAGTAATTTCTCCTAAATACTCAAGCGTGAATCAGATGAGAGCAGGGCCTGTACTCGTAAAAACGAAAATCGAAGTTTCTGGTTTGTGTCCGTGTAAATACTATATCTTATGTAGGTGTCATGAGGTTTTTCACGAAAACGAATCAGGATTTTTAGGAAGGTTTGTCTTTACAGATTTTCATTAAAAAGTATCAAAAATAGCGACTTGGAATCAGCTCAAATCCAATTTACGTTTGAATATTAGAGATTGTCTTCTAATATCCTCCTAAACCTCTGAAATCAACATGATATAAATCAAAAGGTTTTCCAAAAGTTACAATCCGGATAGTCTTCAACTATTTTATATAATATTTTTCTATTGCCGCCAATTCTGTTACGTTCTGTAGCATACTGTTTTAGATATAAGTTTCTGTGAATAGCATTATCTATCTATCTATTTTCTTCTTTCTTTTCAGATTCTTCACGGATTTGGGTTTGGAGCGTCATCTGCTAGGCTCACACGGCCTCGTCACCAGCTCTATGCAAGACGCTGCCAATAAGCATAAAGATGCCGGCCGGTGCCCTGTTTGCGGCAAGGTCAGTTCACCATTCGTTAAAATTGCTGAAACATTGTTCTTTACATAACTTATTGACTCGATAGTTACTAGAATCTATAATAATAACTGCTAGTGACCGGATGCTGATACAGACAATTGTCTGGCATAAACAGTGTCTAGTGACATAATATTAGTAGAGTTTGTAGATAAATAAATAAAATTAACAACTCCAGCCAAATTCAATGTGAAGTGTTTGTAAACAAATTACAACTGAAAAGAGAATACACCTTGCCATGCTTGGCGTCGAGTGTCAGATATAACTGTTGGCATATTTATTAAAGGATAGATCTCAAATCGACAGAATGCAAATAGCGTAAAAATACACGGCAACAGAATAAATTTTAGGTTAAGTATGGGTGGTTGGTCTACTGACATTTTACATCGGATTTGGCTGGAATACAGATGGAAGGTTTTCTGTATACACACTATCTAATAAACAGACGAACGATGTTGCGCAGCGGGCGAAGATCCGCCTGCGACGCAGGAGGTTGCTGGTTCGATTCCTGCCTCGGGACAAATATTAGTACGATCTACAGTTCTACAGATATTTGTTCCGGGTGTTTTCTATGTATAATAAAAAAAATATCTATTTATGTATGTAATGTATTAAGTATGTATATCAGTTAACTAGTACCCATAACACAAGCTCTGCTTACGTTGAAGCATAATGATGCTATGTGGATTGTCCAGCATTATAAATATTATTTTTAACTGACGTTTGATGTTTCTAATTCCAGGTGTTTCAGTGGAAATTGCTCAATCACATGGCAAGAGACCATAACAAGACACTGAAACCGGCGCACCTTTCCTACAAATGCACCGTTTGCTCCGCCACATTCGAAATGTACAAACTATTTGAGAACCACGTGTATTCTGCACACAGCGTCGTCGCTAAACGCGTTATGGATAAAGTACCAGACAAGGGAAAAAGTAATAATATCCCTAAAGGACTGAAAATTAACGATGAGATTACCGTAACCGCGCAGCCGGCTAGACCATCTAAGAACAAATAAGGTAAATAAGGCAAATAAGGTAATAAGGCAAATAAGGTAATAAGGCAAATAAGGTAATAAGGTCCTTCTTATGCCGTCACTACACTATATTTTTACTAAGGAGAGTTAGGTTTTTCGCGCGTTCCTACATCCTGAAGCATTTTTGTCACACTTGACAAACTTCAAGCTAGTTTTTTGATATCTCACTAGATATCAAAAAACTAGCCTGAATGCTGGCTGTCTTAGGCTACATTTTGGAGATCTTTTTCATGTGCGAAAATATCGTAAATATTTTCCAAAATTAGCATCTCTATTCTTACTGCTATTGTCCAGGTAGAATTGAAGATTCTTGAGGCATAATATTAGTGCTCAGCCCATTATGCGCCTTCAAAGTACTTGCTCGAAGAATGCAATCGTGAGAATCATGTGAGAAAGCTATGTAGCTAGCTATTATAGCGTCTAGCGAAATCAGATGACAGCGCGTGTACGCCAAGCTACGCTTGCGCATTGTCTCTGTCACATAAAAGGTGTAAGACGCCATTTTGTTGAACATCCTAACGCGTCTCTTAACATCCTGTCCTATTTCTATACAACAGTATCTAGTTTTTAACACACATTTGAGTCCAAAATGCTTCAGTTCTACTCATAGTATAAAATGTATGTATGCCTAGCATATTTCGTGCTACTACTGAACTTCAATATAGTTAAATAAATGCAAACGTCGACAGATAAGTTAAGTGAAGAAGAGTTAAGTATCTTTTCACGGCTAAACGGCTGAGCAGATCGTAATGCAATGTGCCCAGAAGATTGATTACATCCTGCTGGGAAAGGACATATACTTTTTATCCAGGAAATGGCGTGCGAAGGCGCGGCCATAACTGGTAGAGTTATAAAAACATAAGTATTCCTCATTATAACGCCACTATCGACACCTGCGTAATGTATTGCTGAGAGTAGTTTGATGTATGTGCATACAGCTTGTTTACATTTTAATTGTTACCATTTTGCCTAGAGTTGTCACTGCCTTAGCCAAAGTTGTTTATGCATTATAGTGGTAAAAGCGTCTGACCGGTGTTTGCCTCCGAGGACCCAGCAGGGGATGAAGCAAATGATGATAATGACGACAATGGTCCTCATAAAAACAATCTTCCCTTATTTTCCGGACCACATTAATGTTTTCGAAAATAAGAATGAAATCAAAAATTTCACATCGATTTTGGCTGGAAAATAGAGTGTGGGACAAGGCTGCCCTTGACCCAGCAGTGGGTGAAGTCAGGCTGTATATTATTTTGACGAGCTAGTGTAGTTGCACGTCGCGTGCGCCATTTATTAGCTTCGTTTTGCCACACAAATATCTAAAGGTTTTAGCGTCTAGTATTTTTAGCAATTTCGTTTGAAATGTGTTTTAAAGGCGCGCCGCGCGTGCCTTAAAAACCCAGGCACACAAGGGTATCGCAACACGCGCCGCTTGGTTAGCCGAGTGGTTAAAGTTTATACATAATTTACAATAATAAATAGTTTAGTATAAATTCAAATTAATTATAAAACAGCCAAAAAACACGTTTGTTGTATGGGAGCTTCTTTAATTTTGATATTTTTTATTTTTATTATTTTTTTATTATAACGGCAAGAGAAATACACATTATATGAACATTTCAACAGTCTACCTCTTACGGTTCATGAGATAGAGCCATGTGACAGACGGGTGGACGGACGGACGGACAGCGGAGGCTTAGTAATAGGGTTCCGTTTTCACCGTTCGGGTACGGGACCCTAAAAAATACTCAAAATCGCGTATAAGCGTAGTATAACTTACTATTATAAGAAAATTATGTTAATTGCTGAGTGGTATGAGGAGGTTTGCCTTGGCTATTTTGGAAATTGTATTTTTGTGTAATTCAGACATTAGCTAACTAAATATATTATTGCATTTATTTCTACCCATGTCAATGAAAATGAATTAACGAAAATGAGACGTGGCATTTGCAATGCAGAGAGCATTGCAAATGGCCCTCTTATTTTCGTCTATTCACATAATTTTAGGACTGACCCAGATATGCTTTAAATAATCTAGTAGAGTAGTTATTCATTGACTTTGATTTTTTATTCTATTACCAACAGGATAATATTTTTTTTTACTAAAGTGTATAGAAAAATATATTTTCTAAATCTGGTGCCGGACATAAACACACATTAATATGTTCTTACTTTTTATTACATTACCGCTTATTGTATTTATGTGTTATAAGTATTTAGCGAACTTTATTTTTAGTTCCTATATTAGATGCATGTGGCAAATTTTATTTGAATAAGATCCTTACTATAAATTTAGCAAGAATTAGCTTCTGCCCGCGGCTTAGTTCACTCGGTTTCTAGGTAAAACTAAAACGTAATTCCCGTAGATAACGTAGCTATCTATCAATGAAAGATTCTTCAAAATCAAACCTGTACTTTCAGAGATTTCCCCCTTATTCATAATGGTAATTTGACTCTCTGACTTATGTCAATAGAAGAAGACGTGAGTGTGAGATAGCAATGCTCTAAGTTAGCAGACTATTATGAATAAGAGGGTTAGTCTTTCATCCAAACTTTGACACAGTGTGGGCCAATGGGGCCCAGGGGGGTCAAGACCGAGACGCGGAGGGACCAGGGACCGGTGACTAGCAGTGGGACACTAATGTCTAATTGTAATATATAGAGAAATAAAGTGGTACTAGACACGACTTTCGCAAGTCCAGCGACTTCAAAGAGCACTATAAAGTGGAGCCTACCCAACGCTAGCAGACAACGTTGAAGGCCCAGGATGAGCTGGTGTGGCAAGCTTGACGTACATCACGTGGCCTGTTGCTCCGTTAAATCACGAGAAGTAAAAAGAGAAAAGGGAAGCTTTTGCCCAGTGTGGGACAGCAGGCACAAAATAATAATAAAAATATAGATATTTCAGGATATAACTTTTACTTTATTTCAAGCTTTTTTGTTGTTCCAGAATGCTGTTGGAATCATATAAACACACCGCTAAGTTCAGTGGCCACCTTACGTAGTGTACATTCCAAACACACGGACATGTTAGTATAAGGCTTTCTAGTTATTTATATCCGCGTAACTTACTACTTTATAGTGAAGTGTCTTTGCACTCTCAAACGACTATTTAGAGTCATATCCTTGTTCCCTACGAACAACACCACTGCCCAGGCCGACAAAGCCAGTGATATAGCAGTAGTAATTTTCGATTGTAATTTAATTAATACCTTAGCAAACAGGGAATATAATACAACGCTAAAAAACAATATTTATCTGTAATTTAATTCTGTTTGATTGTAATTTAATTCTATTTGATTGTAATTTAATTAATATTTTAGCAATGCTAAACTGCAATTATTAGAAAATTATAACAGTAGGTTGTATACGTATTACTTCCGAGATTTATTATATAAGAAAATGAACGAATTACTTACCATAGGAAGAAACAGATTATTGAACAGTATTTGTAAATGAGCATTTAGCCCCGCTTGCCCAAGGGTTTTAAAAATACTGGGTGGAGTTTTCGGACGGGGTGGTAAGGAGAGTTACATTGATCTTCGCAGCTTTGTAACTATAGGAAAACGGTCGTAGGAGACTATTCAATATTTATCGATAAATATTCATCCCCATTAACAGATATAAATAAAAACAAAGTTAAAAAAGAAAAGTTTTTTGCGTTTTCTTACTTTTTAGTACTCCAAGCTTAGTTGGTACAATAAAAGTCTGATTAGTATAAGAAACAAGATCGACTGGCATCAAAGAAAGTTAATGTGTAAAAAGCACATTTTCTTACTAACTGTATTTTATTTTTAAATCTATGATGAATATTAATCGAATAAAAATAGATAGTCTCCTGAGACAATATTCCTGTAGTTGCAACGGTTTAGGGGCCTCCCGTTAATGAAACGCCCAAAATATCCACCTTGTACTTAAATATGACGTAGTTTTAAGTTTTAAGCCTGCTAAATCACCTTCTGCAAGCGGCCCTAAGCCATTTACGACGAGATAACTTTAGAACTAACAATTCTTCACTAGATTGCCCAAATAATCACATTGGGGTAATAAAAATAATAGGTTACTCAAAGTTAAGTAATAAACTATAGTATAAGTCGATAGTATTGTATGATTGTTTGAAACAAAATGATTCATGGTTTTTTACATTTTGCTATTTAAACTTAGTTTACATTTAGCGAACTTACTGATTTAAAAAATGCCGTTTTTTGTAAACGAAGTTATTCATTGGTTTATTACATTTTGCTACTGAAGCTTAGTTTACATGTAGCGAGCTTAATGATTATTAACTGGTTTTTTACATTTTGCTATTTGAGCTTAATTTACATGTAGCGAGCTTAATGATTTAAAATTGCAGTTTTTTTTAAACAAAATTATTAATTGGTTTTTACATTTTGCTACTTAAGCGTAATTTACATGTAGCGAGCTTAATGATCTAAAAACGCAGTTTTTTTTTTGGTAGAATATAAAGTATCACTTACACTACTGCAAAATATTAAAAAAAACCAATTAATAATTTTGTTTAAAAAAAATGCATTTAAGTGTAGGGCTGTATAGTAATCGAAACGTTTCAGTACATTGTAATTTTTGTGTCCCATTAATGACATAGTCGATAAGTCTACTGGCTTTCTAACCAAAATATTAATTACATGCTAGAATCCATTATTTACTCATAGAATATAGTTAGTGCTTCCTTCGACTAAAACTAAAATTCCTTCCGCAAAGATAAGCATTATTCTATGTGCCACTGTAAAAGTTGGTTGTCATGTGTACACATGTCCTATAATGTGAACGCACATGAGCTACTTTAAGGGTAGGTAAACATAAGTGTAATTGTCAGTTTTAGTTGTGAATGAAAGTTTAACAGAGTTAGTACATAAATTAGTTAGTTGTAGTCGTGTGTTACCTTGGTGCTTTTCAGCATCTAACATATCGAGGGTTTACTGCGAAAACCAATTAAATGCAGAGAGTGACATGAGTTTTGAGATATTCGATTTCTAAAGTTTGTGCCTATGTCACGTACTAATCCATCAATAGCTTTAGTATTGTATTACTTATATGTAACAATACATCTATTAGGATTAATTTTTGTATAGTTTCAGTAATCATTATGAGCCAGAATTCCTTATATTAGGAAAATTATGAACGAGGTCGTGCAGCTAGCAAGTTTTACCAGTTAACTTATAAAATGCTGTTTTAGCGAAATTATTAGTATATGAGATGATTTATTAAAGAAAACATATCGTTAATGAAAAAAAACCTGCATTTTATGTCTGAGTAAAGTAATTGATTTATCCATCGACAAAAAATATCTTGCAGGTTTTGCCTGCTACTGTTTAAAATTATAAACCAACTATAATTTTAACAAGCTTTTCTTCCTTTTTGTCTAACCATATCGTAAATTCTTGAACAAAATATTGTATTTTTTACCGATTGTTAACAATAACAAAATGTCGTTTAGTTGTTTTTTTTTCTTCTAAATATGTCTCTTAATATAGGTCATAACTTATTCTAATTTGCATCTGAGAACAGTCTTGTGATAACTCCTCAGCTAATTAAATAATTGTCAATATTATTTAAATCAAATCTAGGCAAAAAAGCTTCCATTGAGAAGAGAACGGTTATCGGTTGGATAATCTATCAATGTCTCTCATCTTAAACTCCTTTCTTAGGTGTTACGAAAGAATTGAACTCCTGCATCAATTTTTTTTCTCATTATAAGATTCATGGAGGTCACAACAGTTGACAACATTACATCTGCTTGTCTGTTGCACACATCTGTCAAAAACTGAGTTACCTCTTTTTCTGTCATCTTACTAGCATTATGAGATGCTCCTCTGTAATTCTTAAATGTTGGCCTCATAAAAGCAGCAACTGCATAAACAGCATCTATAACCAATGGGAATTTTTCTCTGTGCATCACCATAGTTTGTTGAGCTGTATACAATAGCTTTATAAAAAGTCGGTCTGCAACAGGTATGTTGGAAATGAATTTCAACTCCTTTAGGAAATTCTCGGTATTCTCGCCCTGTAATATTCTACACTGCAACAACTCCACATAATCGCAGATTATATATTCAAATATGATCTGTATGTGTCCCATCTCAGTATAGCTTAACATCCCCAAAGCAATTATTGCTAGAACAGAGATCCTATCATTTCCAGAACTAAATTTCTGAATCATCCTGAACAAATTCTTGCGCACTTCATGCGATACTTATTATGCTGTAGATAGATTTCACCACTTGCAATGATGGTTAAGGGATAATAGGGATGTTGATTTTACCTAAAGCTGCACAAAAGCTCTGAACTCTCTTTTGAAACCATAATTGTACGGAGTTCTCAACCAAATTCTTCCCCATGAGCAATACGACCGCATACAACAGTCCTTCCAAAAAGGTTCTGTCTGCAGTGATCCCTTCCAGCCCTTTTTAAGTAACTCCTTTGTTATGTTGTTGTCTGTAAAATACTTTTTTCTATAGAAATATACAATAGTCTCCAAATATATTTTCAGAGTTTGATGAGAGGTGATGTCTTTTGGTTTTTTTAAATCAATGTTTGATGATGCATTTTTGACGTATTTTGAAAAAAGCTACAAAACAAGATAACTCAAAAATGGTTCACATTTGCATAATGCATATAAGGGATAAAATTATCGCAAATTGTCACCCCTATCACCTACGGGAAAACGTCGAATTACCAATAACCCTGTATAGTACCTTTACTATACATATTAAAGCAATTTTAGTGATAGAGTATTGGTCCATTTGCTTCATTTAGTCGGTTTTACCATTGAATAACTCCTATTTGACTTGTCGCAGCGCTTAGCAGGTGGTACCAGCCGAAAGAGCGCGAAAAATTATGTATCACTGTGTCATTAACCAATTTTTAGTAAAATTGTCACTTAGTCGGTTTTTGCAGTAAACCCTCGATATATATCGCCAGCTGTCGCGAAATTTTGGTAAGCTACATTGTGCATGAACGTAAATACTGCTATCGTAACGCACAGTCTACACTTAAATGTTCACTAGTTAAATCATAAGTCATGTAATTTATTTTTCTTGCCAAGTAGATATTTACCGCTAGGGTAAAAAAACCATTATAATTATGAAATATTTATGTAGTCTATCATTGGGTTGACATAGATATGTGTAGTACGATAGAATTCTAATAATAGTCATATCTAAAATAAATGCTGGAATCTCTCACACAGCGTCTAGCCATATAGTAAGCAGAGCTTGTGTTTGGAAATGACTGATATGATATCCAACTAAATCCTTGTAAATACATACATAATATTGAATTCGGGAACACCCAGATCAGGAACAAATATTGTCAGATTTAATCAATATTTGTCCGGAATTTAACTCGATACCTTCTGCGTCACAAGCGAGCAATCACCCGAGCAATATGGTTCGTCAGATATTTTTTGGTTGATTTTTTGTCATAAGACCTAATTAGTACCTAATTAGTAGTGGTGTAGTGTTTAGCTATTATGAGAAGTTATTTATTTGCTTATAACGGGTATCCGGCTACTTTCTCAGCAATTATTATGAGTTACAAGTACACAATATATATTCATTACCTTACCTACTTTTAAATTAATAAAGTGATAATCTAATCTAATCTAATCTAAATTCCACCATATAACTATAGTAGTTGTATAAAACGTTAATAATGAAAATAATTTACCATTATCTATGATTTGTTATTTAATTATTGTATTTAGTGAAGCATTATAACAATTGTCACTACTTGATGTTTACTATAATAATATATTCTCTGTAGAAATTAAATGTTTTTTCTTTCGTCAACAGGCTTTTGGAGCACATAGTTTCCCCATATCTTACCCACTAAGCAGTAACTATTTATGTCTACATTAATCGGTATTTATGTAGATATTATATTCGACTCTTTAGGTAACTCTATGGAAACGAATGTGCCCCGTGCTGTTATAGTTTCCACCGTTATAATTTCTTAGGTATCAAAAAGAAACAAATCAAACGGGGTATTAAATCATACATGTCAGCGACATCATTAACCGCGCTACTTGCTTTTACAACATGCACTGGTAAGGAAGTAAAGTAATAGCCAGGTAATTAGGCAAGCAAGTGTATGTGCGTGCACTGCGAAGACATGTCATCTGTGGTGGGGTGCCAGCGCTGCGACGCTGAAGACATCGCCAGTAGTGCAAAGATGAGGCTGTGGGTGGTGCTGTGGCGGATCGCCAGCATTCTGCTAGTGTCAGGGACATTGGACTTCAACTTCTTTTCGCAGAACAGGAAATATGTACCAACATCACAGGTAATATGTTGTTCGTTGTTTTGCTGCGCGAAGTTTTTGTTTTCTTCGTATTAGATAATTTTTCTGTAGATCTACTATATTTTCCTGTATAGAACTTTTTAACGACGACGAAATACTCAATATTTTGTTTTTCATTTGAGATCACGCTAGTTAAATACCTAGAGCTAATAATGAATATCCACTTCAAAAAAGGAGTACTTACCCATACATATGTATATAAAAAGTCGATTGTAAGTTTTTTTATGTATGTTTGCCGATTTCTGTTTGCTATTGTGAATAGAGAATGAATTCGAGATGGTCCCATAGTAAAGTATTCCCGAGGGATAAGGAGGTATTTGCTCCGCAAAACTTAAAAAAATTGTGGAAATATTATGGAATTTGAAGTCTGCATTTAGTTTTTCAAAACAATAGAATTATTCTACCATAGAGTTAAGATAGTACAGCTTCTTCTGAGTATTCTACATACCGATTTCTCACTCCGTCGGTAGTGTCTCTACGTGTTGCGTATGTAGGCTTATGATGTGGGTCAGATTAGCCCTTAGTCGGAATCAGAACGAAAAGTTGGTGTTAAAGTTATTTTTGGCAAAACCAAAGTGTTTTGCCGTGTACCTAGCCTATCTATGGTATGTGTTCTTTTTGCAGCAGTCGAATGCTAAAATCGGGCTAAAGACATGGGCTATTAGTAGATACCTAAAAACTTCTGTCAAAAACCTCAATTAAAATGTTATCGTCTGATCTTTCTGTTTAATATTTACATATGTTTCACCGTAGCGCCTAAACTTCGTATACCCACTTATAGTTTAGACTTTGAGTTTGAGTATCTACTCATCCGATTCTTATCCGAATTCAAAAAAAGGAGGAGGTTCTATGTTCAGCTTTATTTATGTTTTTATGTACTATGTTTGCCGTCGTGGACCGATTTTCATGATTATTTTGCTATTGTATAGAAAATTATCCCAAGACGGTCTCTTAAAATTTGTATCCCGAGGGATTAGTAGGTATATGTCCCACAAAACATAAAAATCAGTGTTAATATTGAGGAGTTTTAGTAGTTTTTTTTATTTTCCATGGTCAAAAACGCAATTTTACTCTAAAACGGGGAACCAGATAATTAGACAGCTCTGCGGAAGTTATGAACATGTCTATTAGGATTTCTGTTTCTATGTTTTGTTTTCATTGCAATAACGAATTAAAGATTTTAATAATGTTGTTAGTTAGTACAATGCCAATAAATCAATTAAAGCTTGTATAAACTCAATGCGTGAAGTTTTCATGCTTCGTTAGGTATTCTAGATAGAGTGATTTCTTTACAAGTCCAATTTAAGGGTTCCTGAACCGAATGGCAAAAACGGAACGCTTTTAATTTTGTGTGATTGAAAACTTCCATCTTCAGGGGTAAGTATTTACTGTAGTAGCTTAGGGGTAGTTCCCATCTGATCACGCTGCTCACGGCAAACGGCGCCAAACTGTTGCATCCGATCACTCTATACAAATAGTGTCTTACTTTTTTATTTATGTTTTTAAGCATAATAAATAGATTTTCGCTATTAAATACTTGTTATCCGTACTGTATGTTTATTATGATTCAGTAGTTTGAGAATAGAAAAGGTGAGAAGGTGAAAAATTAAACATTATGGTATATGATCAGTTTCTAGGTATCTCCGTTTTCAAAATCAGTCTTATTTTTACAAAACCATTTAAACGAGTATGAATATAGGTAACATGTATTTTTAAAATGTACTTTGCAGTTAATAACTGATAATTATTTTGTGACTCTTTCTTTCTTTGTGATGTTTTCGCAGTCTTGCTTTATAGGCAAAAGCTTGTAAACGCATCTATCTTAGAAAAATTAAGGAATTAGTTTTTAGGTCATAATAAAGATACACTACGAATAACATTCGTAACATTCTATTTATTTTGCTTAAAAACGTAAATAAAAAAGTAAGGCACTAATTGTATGGCGTGATCGGATGAAACTGTTTGGCGCCGTTTGCCGTGATCGTATGCAACGTGATCGGTTCCAGCGTGATCAGATGGGATCTTCCCTCATTCAAGGAAATGTATCAGAAAGGCTATCGGAAAATGCAACGGAACCCGTTACTGTGCGTGGTCCAACACGCACGTACCGGTTTTATTGTTAATTACATTGACAAGCGCAATGACTGAGCGTTGTCCATGCTACTTAACTTTATGATCCATGTTACGAGCAAATGTATATGTTAGGCATTTGGCAATTTTCAGGAATTTGAGCTGAGCAACACACCAACACAATAAATAGGAGTGAAGTTTTCTAATGCCTTTATTTTATTCCATTCTAGCGAAGGCATGTTTCACCATAAATATGGCTAGGGGAAAATCATGCGGTAAAATAAGCATTTTTGAAATAGACTTAACGCATTCAGTGCCCAGCCTTGGCGGTGCGACACAAACGGGCACGCCGCGGCGCTGCGCTCAGCGTAGCGGCGCGCCGGAGATGGGCAATGAAAGTGCTAATTTGTCTATAAAATGTTTTAAAATAGTGGTAGCTCTGTTCGCGATTCTTGTGCTGAAATATTATTTATATCTACCGCGTGATGACTATGATTAAAACCCAAGGGTTGACTTGGTGGCCAAAAAATTAAGCCATCACTTTCCCATAAACATGTAAGTAACATAATGGAAAAAAAACTATCACAAACAGTTTTGATTAGGCGTGATATAGTAGTTTGTGAACTTCATACTAGGTATTAATGGCCTGAGAAAATTGATGACAGTCCTTGTTTTCCCGTTATACAAAAGTAATTTGGGGTCCTTCTTTACTTTAATAAATGAAGCGGTTTGGAACTTTATGTAGTTAGTACCTAGTTAAGTAGGAGATTTATTATGCCCGAATACTCAAACGCAACTTACATTTGAGCACGTCTCAAGTCGTGATGTTTTAAATTTTTAATGAAAATCTGGCAAAAAAGTAATCTTAATATACGAGTACCATCTTAATATATAAAAGAACAAGTGATTTTCTGGGGACAACGCCCAGCCGAAACCGCTGAAGCTAGAAAACTAAAAGTTGAAAAGCAGGCACCTGTTACTACACAACTTCCCGCCAAGGAGGGATTTTTTGGAAATTCCACCCTTAAGGGGGTTAAAAAAGCGGGTTGAAGTTTTTTGGTGTTTATTGTAACTCTTTAACTAGTAGCCCAATTAGCTTGAAACTTACAAAGAATACTAAAAACATAAAACTATTGAACACGTGTTTCAGAAAAAAAAAACATGAAATAAGGTTGTTAAAGTTTGTGATTCGTAATTTGCTCCGTACTGAAATGTCTGTAACTTTTTAATGCATAATGCTACTGATCTAAAATTTTCTGTATACATCAAAATGATAATAAATTAAAAATGTATCTCAGGAATTTTCAAAAAATCCCTTAGAAAAGAGTAAAATGAGGGTTGAAGTTATAGAGGTTTTTTTGTAACTCTGTAACCAGTGACCTAATTAGCTTGAAACTTACAGAGAATACTAAGAATACAAAACTATTGAACATAGTCTTTATTGACAAAGAAAATTACAATTCAATAATAAAAACAAATTGGAACTAGTACTTACAATATTGAACATATATTTCAGAATTTTGCAATATTTTCTTGAAAATAAGGTAAATAGCTTTCGATTCGTAAAATAAATAATGATACAAGTATTTTTATTTTTACAAAACTACCCCTAGGAGGTGTGCAATAAATTTTCACGCGGGCAAACCTGCGGGCGCAGCTAGTAATAATATATTAATAATATATAATATATTTCAAATTATCTACGCTACAATTTCTGCGCCCTTATTGCTAAACTGTCAAAAAGTTTGTGAAAAACTTGTATATTGACAAGTAGTGCTCTGCCTTTGTTATTTACAACTTTGTACTCATAACGGAGGGCAGTACTTACAGTTAAGTTAATGAATTAGGTACTCTATAAAATAAAATGTTTAAAATAAATAGGAATTAAAAAAATTGCTCACATGAGACGTGCTTAAATCTAAGTTGCGTTTGAGTAAAGGTAAATTATTAAGAGCTGGAATGTTCACAGTACTTATGCTAATGCAATTTCACTAAACTGCATGTTTTAAATTTGTGATTAGTAGTTATCCTCCTCTAGTTTTTGTAAGGTTGCGTGTTCTAATCAAAATCGCTGATTTGATCTTCTAACTCACTTTTCACTGACTTACATAACAAACACTAGGATATTCCGATTATCCCACTCTAACTTTCATCGCTCGAAGAATTTGATGTTTCGCTGTTGTGAATTTTTATAGCAAGGAGATCTAGATTTTCGAAATTCGATCTAACCTAACGAAGTTGACTGATTGATGACGTCGCTCGCCAGAAACGAACTACCTTACTTAATTGCTTCGGGCGCGTCACCAACTGACACCTATTGTTTCGGATCTCATATGAAATAAATGTCATTGGTGTTTATCAAAATTTACCGCTCATATTATTATTTAAACCCGCCTCCATTCCATGACTATGAAATTTCCATGAACTGGACACTGGCTGAAAAGTGACAAACCAGTCACTTATTGCCAAATACAAAGAAGTCAAGTCAAGCGAAAAGCAAGCGGTGCCAAAAATAAAGAAGTTGAAGTCGAAATAAATGTCAGAATCATTTCAAAAGTAAGGTCATCGAAAGAACGATCGGCCATCCTTCGTTTTGTGCGATCAGATGTCATCCGTCAACTTCGTTCGATTTTCAATTAGACCTTCCGTTCAGAATGATGAATGGTTTTATTTGCCTACCTAGATTTTCTTTTTATTTTCTCGCAGAAAGTGTGATAAGCAGATTATTATCTCAGTAAATACTGACTTCTCTTTAAGCAAAAACGCATGTCAAGTGACGCGTTATTGCCGTTTTAAAGTAGCAAAAGCAAAACATTGACCGCCTCTTTCACATTCATACGCTTGACCGCGTGCTAGAGAGACGGACAGACTTTTCATGATGCGCATCAGTGCGATTATTCACAGACACTACACATGTGTCAATGTGTTGAAGGTACCAGCTCTTACTAACCAAGCTATATTCGGGGAAGATTCATTCACTAGCACGTAGGTATGCTGGCTGGCAAAAGTTTCTGAAAAACCAAAAGAGGAATAAAATTGCCAAAAAATAAATACGCCAGCAACAGCTACTCGGTTATTTATTTTACAAAACAAAACACAAATACCTAGGTATAATTATTTTTAAAAAGAAGATTAATTGGTTACTACTCCACATGTGTACAATAGAATAGATCATGCCATAGTGGTGTACCGGCGTGACCTAGTCTCCTCATATATATCATAATATGAGGAGACTAGGTAGTAGGTATAACACAAATGCCTATCTACTTAGTTTTTATCCGGAACCGCCACGTGTTTTGTCGTAAAGTGCACGTACCACTGCATGCGAAAAGGTAGAACATTTTTATACCTTGCTTTACTTTAGCTGGTATTTACATATGTTCCTTATTTACGAATACTTACAGTCAATAAAGATAACAGATTACAATCAAGCGAACGAGTACCTACTCGAGCAAATATACCTGCATCGTAGGTACAGTTGACCGCGCCCCTGTTAATGTAATCTTCTGGCTTAAATTTTAACCTACTACTGCCCCGCCCGCCGCCGTTCTTATTTTTCAAATGTATCTCTAAATTTGCTTAGTATGTAGTTACATTTTCATAATTTTGGTTTACAAAATGTGTCAAATTTAAACTGTAGTTACACAAAAGGATGAACTAGAATCTAGATATTTATTAGCAATAATTTTAAATATCATTGTGTTTTCTAAGTACCTACCTAAAATAAAACAATTATCTATCTATGTAATGTATAGTATTAAATATATCAGTTATAGTCATCCATTAGTTATAATCAGTAATGTCTAGTACCAAGCTCAAGCTCTGCTTAGCTTGGGGCTAGATAGATGATGCTTATTTAATTGTCACCCTGAAGATTGACAACTTACCAAAGTGTACGTAGGCTATCTGAGCAGGAAGTGGTATTAGACCGAAAGCTAAGCTATTAGGTAGATTTTGGTTTAGCGTGCAGTCACACATCTTACGCAGTTTTTCTTTCATGTGTGCAGACTGCTAGCTATGCAAACTAAGCTATCTGCCATGAAAAAGTGCGGCAGCTATGCCATCTAAGCTAATTTAGCATTGCTTTCGGTCTGCAACCAGGTTTAGATAGGCATATACTAGCGATGCCAACTGTACCTACTTATTACCTACTTCATTCATACACGCCTCAAACGAGTTAATGAACTTTGTTATTGTATTGTTGCTAATGCGTCTTTCTACTGTGTCCATTCCATTGTGATACAGTTTATACCCGGCCTTATGAGCATGTGTTTAGATTTCCTTTTTTTGTTTGCAGATAAACTGTTACGAATATAATACCAATGCAAAGTTTAGTGCGGAAAGGTTGGGCCGCGCCTTAAATGGTAAGAGATTTTTTCTAACTCTAAGTGAAATTACAGACGTTTTTATTAGAAATCGTAAAGATGCCTCCACACTGAAGTTAGAAGTAGAGCAAGGTTTGAAGTGTTATATCAACAAATAATTTTAAAAAGTGTTCATGTAGCAAATTCTCACTGTGGTCTGGATGCACTTTTACGACCTTTATGCCATAAGAGGAAAATGTGAAATGTTTCATTCTTATAGACTGGCGTACCCATAATACAGCATTACGAAAAATAATGACTGGATCCTACTCATCATCACCCACCAACCAAGGAAGTTCCAATTCTAAACTTATGTCAAAGCGATCCATCGACAATCTGTTGCCGTACAAACATGACATCTTCAAGGAGCATGCGAAGCTGGTGCAGGATATCAACAGTCTGAAGCAGGTGGTCTTCGTGCCGCCGCTGGTCGATGACAATAAAGACTACGACGAATCTATTTTTCACGAGACTATAGAAACATTTCATACAACATTCAGACCTACCATAACAAATTCAAACAGACCGACAAAAAAGAGCTCCATTCCCGTCATTTTGGTAGGCGGTGCGAGCTCGAACAAATTAGTAAAGAGCCAGCCGTTCTCTTACCCTAAGTCTACAATAAGCTTAGTGGGTACCACGGGGTCTCCTCTCCTCAAACATCCGTATCCGTTCGTGGTGGAAGAACCGCAGAAGCCCCTTCGGGTTTGCATGCCAACTATGGCTCTGTCCACCACTACGCATAAGCCCTCGCTATGGGAGAGGCTAATAAAAAGTCTAATTCCTAGATAAAAGTTTTAGTACTTCGTTAAGAAAGAATTACTAAAAGTGATTTAAGTAAGATGTCAATTTAAGATAGTAAATACTTCGTTTAAACAATCATCTTACAATGTAGACATGAGTTTGATGTTACCTTCATAGCTGCTTATGAACAAATATTGTAGATACCTTTTGTAATAGGTAAGCTTAGGATTTGCTTTTCCGCAATAAACACGCTAAAAATAATTTGTGGTTTAAATATTATTTAATAAATGTCAGCCATCTTGTACTTTGGGAGTAATCGTGTAGATTTACGATTTATTCTATTGCTCTATTTATTTCACAACAGAGACACAAAAGCAAAATTTACTGAAGTCCCTGCAAGATATGAAGGCGCTATGGTATCTATTTATTTACACACATGCCATCCCAAACTAAGGCCGACGACGTCTTCCAGGAGTCAAAGTCATACTTCTCCGTAGGTATTATATTCTCTTGGGTCATACTGTCAGGTCATTTACCAGCATCATCGATGGTAGCTGCCACACTAACGCTGGTAAAAGCCCGACTGATGATGTCGCCCTCTAATATAGTTGGTCGAAAATATACCAATCTAAGTGGCGGGCGATCTTGTATTTCATAAATCATAACACCATACTGGTACCGTTCCTACGCGATTCGCGATACGCGTTTCGATGGCTTCGCTCGCCACCCAATAACTTTTACTCGTATATTGATCTTTATCACGCGTAAATAGGTAGGTACTGATTTTTTTTGTCGTGTTTTTATAGTCGCTTCATATACAAAGTTTGTCTTTCGCGTGAACACCATTCTTTTACAGAACAAAATAGCAATGATTTATACCATTGTAAATAGTATGAAAATCTCCTCTCAATTATATTCGATTGCGGGAAATGAGCCTTTATTTAAAAATCTTTTTGTATACATTTACTGAATTTATTTTATCGTGTATTTTTACGCAGGAGTCGCTTCAGGCCTTCACACCGAAATCCAAAGTTTGTCTTTCGCGCGAACATCCATATCGTTTCACTTAGCACATATCAGCATATAGTTGTACCATATTTGACATTGCCTACTGACGATTGGGGGGAAAATACGACTTCCATACTGTTTTCCTAATTACCCTGCGTCATTCCCCTACCTACCAATACGCCAATCAACTAAATATGGACGTAGTGTGTACCTCATCATCAACCTATATTAGTCGACTGCTCGACAAAGGCCTCCCCTAAAGAGCGCCATAGTGCCGAAACATAGTCATAGTCAGAGAAACTCTGAGCTCTGAACTGTGAACTCTGAACTCTTTCCATAGCGACGAGCGACTTTGCACTGGTGGACCAACCCTACTAAGAATGTCCACGTCTCAGCTCCGTATGTCATGACAGGTAGGACGCACTGATTAAAAACGTGCGTTATGACGAGAAGACTTGACATAGTTTTCCGAACTCCGCCCAGCCTGGCTGGGTCCTGGCTGGCTTCCGTCTCGAAATTATTTTACCCAACTGCAGAATCTGCCCAAGATAAGTGTACTCGGAAACAATTTCGAGAAGGTGGCCATGTACGACCACCGGTTTTGGACCAATGTGGCCCTTGATCATGACTTTGAAATTCATGCCAAGATCGATAAATTGGGATACTAAAGTTAGGCCGTTTAACATAGGGTTCAGCTCCTCTAGCGACTCCGCCATTAAGACTATTTCATCAGCGAATCGCAGGTGTGAGATGTAGCCGTCGTTTATGTTATTGCCTCAATCTTTCCAGTCTTGTATTTTAAACATGTCTTACAACGCCCTCGTGAACAGTTTCAGGGCTATGACATGCCCGTCTCACTCCTCTGCACAATTGGATGGGTGTAGACTGCCGTTTGACACACACTGATGTGATGACGCTGATGAGACCCTACACAATTTGGTCAAAACGTTAAGAGAGACGAGGGCATTAAGTTCTGCCAAAAGCAGCATACTGGCAAGAAGTCCAAACTCTTGGATGAGACTCTTGGGCTGATGACAAAAAGACGGGAAACCCGGAATCGAATCGAATTGCAAATATGGTACGGCGCGACCTTCGCAGTTCTAACACGCGCCTCATGGAAGATATAGAGCGAAACCTAGGGTCCGAAGTATCAAAATCGCCGTGACCACGGCGATTTTTGACTACTGTAATTTAATAGCAAAATCGGTTCGTTTTGCAGTTTAATTCTGACACATTTTTAAGCATGCTAGAAATGTATTAATGCATTAAGCAAATGTGTTTGAACACGGCACGAGACAAGTTGAAATTAAATAGTTCCCACCAGGTAGCACGCCGTAACTCGTAAATCACGTAACTCATCGATCTACCTTCGCAAAGTAGAGGAGACATATTATATGCTAGTATTAATGACTCCGTTCGCGTGTGCTGCCTCTAATTACTGTGACGGTTATGTATTGTCTTTTGTTTTTACACTTTTACGCGTCGGAATGGAAAAGTTGAACGGCTTTGGTATGATGAAATAATTGATAATTTTCTTTGTGGCTTATGTCATGTGGGCCTTGTTATTCTCACGAAGCAAGTGCATGGCCTTAAAAAAATGTCGCTGTAACCATTTGGGCACACCTGGGGAATATTTACTCATAAGGTAACTTTGTTGGCATCATCATCATTGGCCGTTGAACTTCTTTTAGGAAAAGATGATTTCTGAAGAATCCGTTGGTGGAATGGGATTTAACATCCTGTAGTAGTAAGAATATTGGCATTTGGTTAGTGGTCGCAATCTCGGGTGATCCGTGATCGAAGTGATCTTCTGAATTATGATTTACGTCTCAAATAATTCACTCGAAAAAAAAAACCATATTAATGTTTACAGATTTAAATTCGTGGCACCCACTACGCTCCTAGCGTCTGAAAAATGTGTTTTCGGTAAGTATCTTATTTAATTAGACAAATTTTTCAACTACATGTATTACAATAAATCGTAAGGTGTAGGTCAAGAATTAGGTAGATTACTAGTAGTAGAGGTACTTATGATACAGTTCGGTAAAATGGTTAACATCTTTGCAAATTCGGTCAGGTTAGACGATTCGGCGATAAATTGTGATATAAATACATTCAAGTATGATAATAAAATGTATCTGAAAGTATTTTATAAATTTTCGGTCGTGATAAATAAAAATTTTGCAAAATTTTTATTTATCCCGTACTACACGGAAGTATCATGGGCGACCATTCCGTCTGCTATGCTTACTGCCACAAAGTCACGGTCTTCAGCCTCGCTGACCCAGCTAGTCTGCTTGTTGACCTACGACCCCTAAAAGTCTATTTCCAACATACTCTCTACTGGAAAAAACGTACCTATTCGTTGTTAGGAGCTCATCAAAATCTCAAGCTCTATCTAAAAACTGAATTGCAAACTGAGTCCCTTGTGGCAAGACTTTCAATCTAGGACAAAGAGGTACCAGGTAAAACCAGAACAAAGATGCCCATAATGCTGTGGAAAAAACGCCGTATTTGCTCCTATTTTTAGCTGACGGTTTTGCGTCGCGTTTCACCACCCCCAGCGTAGATGTATGCATCTCTCAACCCAGGTCAGACGAAGGACGAAGGGGGTCTGAATCTGGCTGGATCAATATTAAAAAGAGTTAGCTGCATGTCAGGCTGTCTCAGATGCACCCCGCGCCCTGCAACGGACCCGTTGCCACGGCTACGACTCGGGCTCGAGGAACACCAGTGCCAGTAGGTTAATTTATTTATCCCTAAATTGGAAAGGCTATTTCCTTCGCCTGATTTATGATTACGTTAGGTTGCTTCAGTCGACTCGAAAATTCGAAAATTACTGTATCTAAATTACATTACTATATCTCGAAAATTTACTGTAGTCCGACGTAAACTGCTGTAAATCCATCTAGTAAATTTAACACAATATATGGTAATAATTGTTAACCTACCAGTAATACACTTATTAATATTATACCTACAGCTAGTAAGATCAGGCGAACTTCGAGCTTTAAAAAAGCTATTGTTGCTCTGAACATGCACAAAGGTCAAATGTTTAGCTTATGTAGCTTGCATCTATTCAATTAGCCCTAAGTTGTTTAGAATCAATTATTATTATTATTAAAGTCCCTTTTCTCTAAATAATACCAGATTGGCAAAACCCATTAGCTAAGTGCTAATGGGTTTAAGTGCTGCCTTGATAGATTTGATAGGTCTTGATAGGTGACTACATACTCCTTTGTCTGCTAATTTGTCTAGAAATAAAATATAAATGGATTAGCTCTGTCTTGGTAGCGAAAATTATTTATTATTATTTTTATAAATTTTTATGGAGTGACATCTAATTAATTTTTACTATTCTTATGATTTGATTACTTATTAGATTTTTCTGATTTGGAATGAATTTATTGTTTGTAAATATTCCGGCACAAGTTTACTTGTTTGTGAATTAATTAAACTGAAACTGAGTTGGTTACTACCTTTCTTTTGTTTGAGGGTACCTGTAGCTGATGTACCAACCTACCTAATAAATAACACTGAATTAGCAAGACTAACTAGATAGAATACATATAAACTAGCCAGTAAGATCAGCACAGGTCATGAATGAACTCAATCGGTCGTTCTCATACAGAAGGCACTCAATGGATCTGCTTTTAAACGAATTTAAACTATGCCGTACGTAGTGGACATCCCATTCCTAATTAAATTTCGTCTTAATGTGATTTTACTGCGCATTTCCGTAGAGCCGTAAGCAATTTTAGAGAATAACACTATGCAGAGTATAGACATGACATAACAAAAGTAGGTGCATGTCGTGTGTTCGGTGCACTACACTCATCTAATCACAACGAAGTAGAGAAAGTTAGTTTTTGCTGGAAACGCGCTCCATCTCGATCGCTATTCAACATTGTATTTCATAATAGGTATCTGCTAATAGTAATAGTAGATACCTAAGACTTTATTCCCTGAAGCAGTGAAAATCTCTTTGAAATCCTACCGTTCATGTTATTGTTATGTCTACAAGGCAAAAGGAAAAATGCTCTCACGGAAATAAAATAAACTTGTGTTTTATGTATTTTTATTGATTATGAGTACATTTTACTTTTATAAGTAATTCTATGCTTAATTAAGTACATACTTATTTAAATTCGAGTCTAACACATTATATTTCTACTCACTGCCCACTACTAACACCTTATCATTGTCGTAACGATAATACGTCTTTACGTTATGCTTCTTCTGTTCTTATTTTCGTTGGTCATTATCATATTATAACGCAAATTCTTAAAGTTAAATCCGAAAACAAAAGCGTAGAACACCTAAGTTGGTACACCTAGGATGTCTTAAACAGAATATATAACCATATCGATCGCCCTTGCAACCTTTAAATTAAACATGACCTGAGTGCTAGGTTAAAAATAATGTAGTTAAAAGAATTGTAGGTTAGTGAGTAAGAAAATATCTTTCATTGCTTGAAAATAACAATAATGAATTTACTATGTTAACAATCGCCAAAACAATTTAATTATCGCAAAAATTTCGTCAATGGTTTTAGCATTATTAAGTTTTTCTAGCTTAAGAATTTATAATCTATGATGGGATATGCCTTAGCGTCTTTTCCCCGATCATGTTTCATAGAGGGCCGTACCTCACGTATGCCGTCCAACAGGATAAATATAAATAGATAATTAACTTTCTGTCAGTACCTACATAGATGACTCCTGCAGTATAAAACACAAGTACTGAACAAAAAAAAATTTGAAAAAGAAACCATATTGAACTATTATCACCCTAATTATCTCACTGTAACCAACCTTAACCAATCTAATTATTAACTGTGACGTAATATGTTTGTTTAAAACCTTCAATGGGGACAGACGGGTAAGTTAACGACAAAGAAGACGTTGAGTTCTATAAGAGCCGCTAGAGATAGGTAGCCGATGTAGACAAGGGAGCACGTCACACCTATCTTCCAGTCCAGTTGGAACCGGTTTAGAGCCAAGCAGCCATACAGAGTGAAGAGGGTGGATAGCAGGGATATCGCGCTGTAGGAAAGACCACTGGAGTTGATGGTTACCTGCAAAGTAGAGATAAATAAAGTACCCATAATACAAGCTCTGCCTATTAAGGGCTGGGTGATGCTGTGTGAATTTATGATGTAGATCATAGAATATCAGCTTCTGCCCGCGGCTTCGCGCGTGCTTTTCCGGTATAAAAGTAGCCTATGTCCTATGTGATTTGATTACCTTTATCATTAAACAAAACATGTGTAAGAATTCAGTACGTTAACACAGTACCTACCAAACTTCTTATGAGCCACGTGGGGCGTGGGTACACAATAACAAAGTAAGGATAGTCATACGAGCAAATAAAGTTTACGCACCCAATGGTTGCCAGGCGACGAAGGGTAAAACAGGCCTTTTACTAGCCATGGTAGACCCAAGCACAAGAGAATGTCAAACGTGTTCGAACCTATCGAATTGCTGATGCCCATTGTTCCGTGACCTGGAAAAACACGAAAACAGAATTTAGGTATGTACCTACTATTTAATTGTGTTGCTTGTGCCTATAGATTTGGAACGAGCGCAACAACGGCTTTGTGTACCTACTTAGGTAGGTATCTATACAATAAGTGTAGGTAGGTTTACCTATAGATTACAGCCACAGATTAGGTAATGTTAGTAAGTATGTACTTAGCTACTGCGGTTTTGAAACTAGGGAGTGCTATTTAAGGTCGAGTTTGACTATGTGTAGAGGCCATATTCAGCTCTACAACCGACTGCGATGTTTAATAGTCAGTTGTTGCCTAAGAACTTCGTCATTTATTGACTAATTCCTGTGAATTTTTGAAAAATACATATTTTCAGGTTGGTTCGTTTTTTGGGGTAACTAAGATACGTTGCTGGGATTCATGGCGGAACGACGATAAAAATAACAAATAATAAATAATAATGTACCTATTCCTCAGATAGTTAGGAATAAACATTAACTATTGTCTGCCCTGAACCTTGCTGAATGCACAAAACAGTTTTATGGCAATGTACTTAACTAAATAATAAGGTAGGGGAGAGCAGGTAGCATTCATTCACCAGGAGCTTTCTGCACAGCATACAGGGGTCATATTTTCTATACTAAACACGTCAAAGCGTTTGTATGTGGGTGCTCGAACCACACCCATATGCATGCACAGGTTAGCCGCGGCGGCGAGTCTTTAGGACAAGTCGTAATAGGTTTTCGCTCCTTGTGATTTATTTTTAGTTTCTCATTGCCCTGGGTTTTGTAGGTTTTTATCTAAATTTTTATTATTATTTATTTTAGTGTTTGACAATATCCTAGCTAGTTTATCATGTTAACATTCGTTTTAGTTTAAGTTCAACAAGTATTTTTATTTTAATAGAGTTTGATGAAATTATGTGTTAGGGTACATTTATTCAGATAAAAGTAGGGTACGTTCGTGCAGCACAAAATGTACAGTAGAAAGCAAAAAATACTTAAAAGACTTGAAATAGGATCAGGAACATTTTAGGATTTAGGATGTTTGCTAACGGCTATAGGGCTTGAATTAGGCGGCGGCGTGTAGGTGATTAGGAATATTTTCCATACAATTATCAAAGTTTGCACATTTCATTAATTGAAATCAGTTCCCAAGGTTTGTTCTTATTTACATTATTATTACTCTTTGTACATAATGATTTTATTCTATAGTCGCCATACCAGCAAGCAACAAGTAACAAGATTAATATAAGGGGAATGCATACGCTTCTACAACAAAACTCCAAGTGAGTTGCAAAAATTATCAATAAATAAATTCATACAAATTGCACGTTCAGCAGTGGACGTATATATATATATATATATATATATATATATATGCAGCATATATATATATATATATATATATATATATATGCTGATGAGTAGGAGAAAGTCAAAGTCAAAGTCAAATCAAAACTACACATACCTTTATCATAGTGCTCGCCAGACGTTTGCAAAGGTATTAAGAATCCCTACCAATCTTGGTTTAGGGTAAGTTGGACTTACCTACTGGGATCTTAGAGTCTCGGTGTCGTAACCAAACTCTTTATGATTACCAAATGTTTTTTTTTATTTTCTAAGTCTCATGTTAAAGAGGAAGCCTTGGATCCTGCAATACAACTTGGGCTACGGGTTCAATCTATAATATATAGTCTAATCATAGGTACCTCACCTCAACTGCCTATATTGGTCCACTGCTGGACGCAGGCCTCCTCCTGTTAAGAGCCTAATTGGCTTTCATTATATGGGGTAGTGCCCATAATCCAGACGCAGGGCATGCGGATTGGGGAATAGGTACCTCGGTAAATATTGTAATGTGTGTGTCAAAATAAATAATATTTGTAGGATAATGAAACTTACCTTGCCTGGTAACTAAGACACTGGAAACTGCCTCTGGCAGGCTGGTACCCGCCGCCAAGACCGTGAGACCGGTGATGCTGTCAGGCAGGCTGAGAGTGTCTCCTGATAAAATTATGTAACAAAAACAAAATTATGAAAAATCATCACATACACTTATCCTGTATTAAAAACAGAATATTATGTATACAACCTAAACTTTTTAACGGACAATAAAAACCAAAGATGACTACAATAGAAGAAAAACAAAATTTAATCATTGCATGACATGTAAGGTCTCTACCCCAAAGAGAGCAAATGTGTAAGCTCTGTCTGTCGAGACCTGTATATTTGCGGCTCTTGAGGTCCTCGGCCAAATCTGCCGCCGCACCAGCCCTCACGGATGTCCTCGTAAGATGGGAAGGTGCAAGTGTGTTGAAGCATGTAGTGTCACACACAATGGGCATCCCAAGTCTCATGGGACTAGTGTCATGCCGTCGGGCCTCTTACCAAACTGTTCGACAGCAGTACCACACTGGCACTGATGGGGCGCGCAACACCTTGCACCCAAACGAAGACATGTTGCGATACGGAAAGATACGGAATCCAATAAAGTGCCAGTGTTGAATGAAGGAAATGCTTGCAACCAATGTCCTGACTCCCATTTAGAAATGGCCAGGAAACGGTCACGATTCGCAGAGCTGGAGCACGTTTGTAACAAACAATTCCGTGTCACCTCACACAGAGGCCCGTCCCATTGCCGTTGGGACAAAATAGATTTTGAGTGAGCAGCATTGGGACAAGCACTATGCCAAGCCGTTCGAGCTTGGTCTAAATATGAAATTTTGAATGAAATTCCAGGTGGGACCAATAGAGATGGCTTTACATTTTTTTCAACTAAAGAACTAATGCTGTAAACGGAAGACAGGAACGCTGGAAGCGCTACACTTGACATTTTGTGTATACTTAACCCTCCCAATATGACAGGCAGGGATCTCCGTAGGTATTATATTCTCTATTTAGATCGAGAATAGATACTCTCAGTCTACGATTCTTAGTCTCAACCCATCGGCAATTTTATTTTATGGTAGTAAGGTACCTACTTAGTTATTTTGCTGCTTTGCAAGATTATGATGTCCTCTTAGCCGAGTTTCGACCAACGGAGACTAGCCAGGTGCGCAGGACATATTATAGTGCACAAGTGTGTGCGCAAGCAAACACAGGTGCACTATCTATTCCCTCACTCTCATAAGGATAGGTATATAGAGTTATATCATAAATTCTTATGTGTCATGGTCTCAGTAAATCGCACGTTCGTCACTTCCTAACAATGTATGTGTTTTCTAGTTTTTAAGAGGTATTGTTTCGCCTGATATATGTGGTTATGTATCATCTATTCTAGAAAGTTTGCTCATGAGAATGATCATGCTTACATAACACCTCCCAAGAAATACCCTAATAAAGAATTAAAAAAAAAACGGAATTTGATTTTTCTTCTAAACACTGTTGTGTTTGAGTATTTTTCTTTCACACAAATTGAAAGAACACATTGCCCAACAAGCTAACATTATTATGAAAAAACTTTGGATGTGTGGATGGACGTTTGAAAGCAACTTCTTCAGCCAAGACAACCTGATTTTGTAATGTACGAATACATTTCAATAGTGAACATTCTTAGTTCAACTCAAATAATAAGAGGAGCCGCTACTATACACCTAATATTATTTACTAGGAACCGCTAGAAAAGACAGAAGTGACCTATCTTCCACGTAGAGTATCATTTATTACTTCCTACTTCGCATTCACCGGTCACTCAATAAAGTAGGTACCTACCACGAGTGTATCAAAGGTTAAGGAACTTCGACTCAATCTACGCCTACATTTAAATCTCACACGTTTTGAAGAATATATTAGAATATTTTTTTTTGTATTGTAATTTACATTGTTCGGGTGAAAAGATCTCATATAAAAATTCCGTGTTTGATTTGATTCTTAACGAAAGATTGCCTCATCTCATGATGGGTTCTTCTAGGCTAGAATGATGTCTTATCGAGATAGATCTATTGCATGTTATAGATAGGGCATTTATTTATTAAAAGGTTTACCAACCACATGTATGTGTGTTATTATTAGGAAATGGATCTTATGAAAGAAAAAATTAAGAAAGTTGCGGGGAAAATAAGAATATTTAAGAAAACTTAACGACCTTAATATCAATTCGAATTCAATAAGTATTCATAGTTAAGACGACCGAGAACGACGTCTGTCGGGTCAGCTAGTATATAATATAATGGAAATAAACTATCTGAGATTTACACACAAATATTAAATTATAAGTAGGCAAAATTATATTATTCAGTGGAAATACTGTGTACGCAGTCTTCTAAGTCAGAACATCATAAGGATTTCATTATCTTTCTACACCTTCGTGAATCTATGAAAATGGCGGCAAATCCATATAGGTAAGACATTATGCTTCCATTGGTATGATTCCTCTGAGGGTTCATCACTTACCGAGAATAGTAATAATCCAAGCAACTAGATAGGACACACCACCAATCCAAGCGATACACATGAAGAACGTCAGAGGATACAGCTTCGGCCGCCGTCGGCAGTCAGGGATGGTCAACCACAGCAGAAGGCTGCTCGACCAGGTCACCAGCCAAAACACCTTCGCTAAGAATGAAGACTTCTCGCCCGGCCACGACCAGAGGGAACTCGTGCTGGTATCTGAAAATTTGGTACTTTGGTAGTATTTGACGCAAAGCAGACGAGCTGCTCAAGTCGACGTGCCTTTTATATTCGGAAAAGTCATTACCTACATTACCGTAATATAAAACTAGCTTCAACCCGCAGTTTCGCTTTCCCTTCAGTGTTACCTAGCTACAAGGCTATTCAAGACTCTTCGTTAAATATTTAATTTCTTGCAAAAACAGAAAATATACAAAACCACGTAAAATATTTGAATTTCGCGCGAAGCTGTGTCAGATTCCGTGTCGATGACTCGGTAACGATGAGTCTGCATAGCCCTGCTGTAGGTACTTCTAGTACAAAACGTAGCATTAGTAACGTAGGATTATTACCAGCACTCACTCAACATTAAAGAATGCTATTCTACAACTATTCTACACCGCACAGCAATGTGTAAAAGTCTTTTTGTTTTTATGTAGCTCTGTATTTAATATTTTTTTGAGAAACTAACGGCTAGTAATTAGCATAGGTACAGAAGCTTATAAAGGCTAAACAACTTAAAAAAACAAGTAAACTTAGTTAGAGCGAGGTGTCAATAACTCTTACAAGTATAGGTACCCATAGTACTTTGTATATTGTATATTCTACCTTCTACCTGTACCATTTTGTAAATAAATATCTTATTATTATATTATAACTAAAGACGAAAACTTAAACGTTTTTTTTATTTTTTTTGTTTTTTAAGATCAAAGCTTTTAATATTTTTTTTATAGGTAATGTATAAATAATTATAAATAAGAAAATGCTTTGTTTCAGCCGCATCATTGTACACATGTAAAATACACAGATACTCAGTATTTTATTATTTTTAGCTGTTACTGTTGGGCAACGATAGAGACTAGCTAAATACAATTAAAAGCTTGTTTTACCTGAACTAGTGGAGTCGTGTCGAGGCGACATCTCCAGGCCTTGCTCGGGGTCATTTCTTATCGCACTCCGGCTGACTCTGCGTGGCGCTTCTGATACAGGTACTTTTTCTATGAATAACATACAAAATATGATATATTTCTAGCTCTTGCCCGCGGCGTTACTCACGCTGCACCCTGATAAAACGAAGCTTAGATTATAGAATCGGACATTTCGAACTTAAAACCTAATGAATTACTAATTGTTTAAGGTGTTAAATTATTAATAATGTTAACTATTAGAAATGATTCCCAGAGAACTTTAAAACAGGTGCAGTGAAATAGGTGCTTCAAGCCGTTTCTTATATTCGATTATCCTCTCAACGGCCCTGTGGCGCAACGGATAACGCGTCTGACTACGGATCAGAAGATTCCAGGTTCGAATCCTGGCAGGGTCGGAACTATTTTTGTCAAGACTTTGATCACTTTTTGAGGTAGGTACTTTTTTACAGTAAAATTACCAAGTGAAGTCTGCTTGCTCAGTAGTGGTGAGATTTCCGTGTATGCCTTAGGCTTATTGAAATAACAGCAGCCACTCCTTACGAATCTGCCCAGGCTCCCGTTGAACACCATAGCTGTAAGAAAAGTTGTGTAAAAATTGACCGGATAATAATATATATTGCAGTGTACGCCACTACCCTAGCGGGGCCCCATATCAAACAGGTCAATAAGCCCATCTTCTTGTGACAAGCCTGATGCGAGGGAATATTGTTTAACCCAAGGTTGCTCAGCTGGTCAATTCAGATGTATTTGTGAGTGTATAGTGTATAAATAGTATGGGTGATACACTCACGCATACACCTGAATTGACCAGCAGTTATGCAATGTCGGTGATCTACAAGGCGGAACCAGAATTTATTTACTGCGCGGAATTTCTCGTCAGTAATACACAGGGCCTGCCTTGGCCAGGAATTCATCTCGGTTGAAGACCCTACCGAAAACACCTAAACGTTATTGGCGAGCGGAACGAGCCGCAAAAATAGGTGTTTTGCTAGTTGTGGTGTAATTTTTTTTGTGATTGTTATATTAAATTGGTCAAGCTTGGGATAGGAATGGGCCCTATCCCATTCCTCAGATAGGAAAAGGAGCGTTTGTCATAGCAAACAATGCAAATCGCAATAAAAAAAATTCGGCGAGCGGAGCCGCGAACCTTTTGTAGTCTTAGATTTTTTCACACTGACCACAAACAAGGGCAGAGGCCAAAGACAAGTAAATATAGAGTTAAAAAACAATTATTGGTTTTCGTTAGATGTTATTTTGTTAGCAAATGTAACATAGTGACCTAAAGCATGGTTTCGGCGAGCGGATCGAATCGCGCAAATTTAGTAGTTACGTTAGTTTTTTTTTTGCGGTGGTTGGCAAAGTGACCTCGCAGATTATTTTTGTATTTTGTTACATTATATACATATTTGTTGCGGTGGTTGGATTGATAGAAACTGACTGAAGCAGAAACCAGGCCACTTAAAATAGATGTAGCTTTTGCGCTGAATTATGCCCAGAATATCAGTAATATCGGCGACCGAAGCAAGCCGCGATTTTTTTCTCCCGCAGTAGTGGTAACCAAAATCATAGTGATACTTGTAAGTTAAATATGTACCTAATAGGAGCCAACTGAATTGTTTTAAGGTTAAGGGTATATAGGTTTCGGGTTCAAGTATGGGTCGTAAATTTTTGGGATATTAGGTTGTTCTTAGGAGTTTGTTGATTAGCAATGAACTAATTCGTAGATGGAACAATCTTACATGGTGTATCCTCCACACATGATCCATGCCTACCTAAATTACCTATAGTAGACTGTGTTATTGCTTGGATTTTTCATTTGGTAGAGAAAACAGTAGCAGAAACATAGTTTTTAAGAATTCTTACCTTTACATGAGTATCTAAAGAAATATCCACTTAATATCCTGTGACCACCTACCTAGCGCCCTTGATCGATGACTGAGCTCTATTATACAACAACTGTATAATAGAGCTTAATGTGGACACCCTTACTTATTTTGGAAAGTAGATCGAATTGATATTTTTCTTAATGTAGACTGTCTATGTTAATTAAATAGGTACCCTTATGCATGAGGGTCTCTTTGTGATGCGCGTGGTCGGCTGCAGCGTCAGGTTATTTCGGTAATTTTTATGTACAGTCATCAGTTGTGCGATTACGCAAAAACTACACATTCATAAATGATATTTGAAAGCCATTTCGTGATGTTCGTAATTTGAAATTTTATGGATAGGATGCGCGAAGGCTTTTAAATATCAATTATAGGATGGGTGGTTTTTGCGTAATCGCTCAGCTGAACGGAATAAGATCCTAAAGAAAATTTCAAAGTCGTAAGTTGAGGAGAAGCTTTTCTTTCGCTTGCATGATTTGACCTAAACATGCGTGAAGAATATGTATTGTATTGTTTGTAATATAAAATTATATCAACTTCTGACGCTCGAGGGATAGAAAGCAATACTTACGAAAAGTATCAAAATAATGCCAAAAACACCAAAAAAATAATAATAATTTAACAAGTAAAATAATCTAACATAGCGTGCTTCTTAATTTTGGCCAAAGATCGTATTATCAGAATAAAAAGGATTTTCGTCCAATGCCGGCATTGTCTAAAGAAACTCAGTAAGTTAGTTTTTAAAGTTTATATTAAAATAGTTTGATTAAGTTTATAATCTAAAATTGAGATCTACTATTGAATCGGGGTCGGGTGAACGAATACTTCGACTTCTATGAATGCTTCGGCCAAAGCTGGTCGAAAGCTTGCAAAAAAGCTAAAGTTTGAATGCGGAAAAGTTATAAGCTAAAATTAATTAAAGATTGGATATATTTGTGTGGTTAAATAAGTAGGGTTAACTAAGTAGGTTAGCATTGCGTGCTTACATCATCACCCGAGACAGCGATTAACCTAGGGTAGAATTACAGATAAATCATGAAGATAAATTAGTCGTGGCCGTCGAGGCGTAAGAATCGACCACTTCAACTCAGCCCGTGGATATCGTAAGAGCCGACTAAGACAGGAAGGCTTCCGGCCTTTCTTTACCTTTCCCCTTCATTGAACTCTGCTTATTATATTCTGACTCTTGTTGTTGGTTATCCTTATCAGACCAACTATTTTACTTTTGCTCTATTTTAATTGTTGTAAATTGTTTGATTATTCTGATACAAAATATTACACTGTTTTTTTAATAATTGTATTTTATATTATTTTTCTGTGATACATCAGTGTTCAGTGTCATTTGACCTAGTAATTTTTATTTATTATTGGTATTGTAATAGGTACATGTATACATTTGTTTTTTTGTTTAGATACATGCTTCAATTTAAAAAGACAATATGGTAGCTATAATGATAAAGTATTTTAAAATCAATATTATCTTTCATTGAAATTAGCTTTTTGTACTCTGACTATAACCTGAAAATGAATTCCTAGAATGGGCAGGAACTTCCTTCTGTGTATTTTTAACATCTCCATTGCGTTTACCAATGCGTCTACCAATCGACGATTGGCAAAACCTTGTTTGAGAATGATATTATGTTGACTAGTAGACGTATTGTGTGCTGAGGACTTCAGATTTCAGATTTCAATAACTTTATTTCTTTAGGCTTATCTACTAAATAATCACTAAGACAAGTACATTTTTTATAATCTATTTTTTTTTGGAGATTATATAGATTTTTAGAATTACATTCTTTTTAGGCTGGTATTTTAACACGCTGTTTCTATCTCAAAGATATAAGAAAAAACATCCACGTGCGGGGTTTGAACCCGCAACTAGCGGTAACCAGCCGCACGCTCTGCCAACTGTACTGACCTATCGTAGGCACTCGTAAGCGTTCGTAGGTTCTAGGTAACAGTTGTGGCGGTTATCCCTTTTTATTTTGGTTTTAATCGCCTAAATAACAACAAAATAACAACAATAGTTGTCATGAAAGGAGTTCGTAACAGTTTATATTAATAAATTAACAGCATCTCTAACCATTACACCAGTTAATGAAGTACCTATCATACCATTTATGGCAGCACAGTTTACGTCAGCAATTAAATATACAAGTTTACAATTAAATTCAACAAAAATCAATCAAACAATATTAAAAAATGTAATAATTTTCTGTTACCTGAGTAGCCTTCAAGACAATAGGATGTTTTCGCTCCATGTTTTGTTTCAAATTTGTAGTTTATGTTTGTATTATTTGCATTTTGCTTTGGCATTATTGTTTTACTTTACGAAATACTTTCGCCAGGCGCTTTTAGCAGTATTAGCGTTAGAAGACATTTTTATTTTATTGCTATGCTATCAATCGTCACTTTTCAAAAAAAGAAAACTGTTGTAAAATTATGAAACTGTTTAACCGACGAAACAGAAATGTCCTTTATTTTGTACTGCTTTACCGACGTTATTTACGCCTAGCTATTTCAAACATACATACAGACGGGGCGCCGCCGCCGCCGGCCGTCCGTTCAATTTGTTCCCAATCAATTAACTTCGTGTTCTTCCATCTAGGGCATAGATGGTGCTGTTTACAAAAATCGATTATAAGATTTATAATTTAAAAAATCTTATGTAAAAACAATATTTTTAGAATTAAATAATCGATTAATATTAAAATCGATTATTCTTTCCCCTTTCTTAGGTCCATGTACCGACTTACTAATTTCATTTACGATAATAAATAAATAATCACAAACATACCCAGAATATAAAACGTGTACATGAGCACAAGAATCAGGGCCTCATGCCAGTACACCTTATCGTCTAGCAGGGTTAAGATGAGAGCCACCACTGCCACCGCGTACATCATGCAGTCTCGGGAGACTGACCACCAGTCCAGTTCTATAGCCTGTTGAGGGAAGAACATACCTACTCAAAAATATAATAATCACCTGTGGTAGAAATATTATGTGGTTAGAAAACATGATAACGTATTTCCATCAAGAATAAAGGTAAACTGTTTCTGCTTAATAGCACACGTTTTTCCTGGATAAATGGAAATTAGGTCCTCAGGATGCAATTTATCTGCATGCCAGCTTACATTTAGATCCGTTCAGGGGTGAAGTTTAAAAAGTTTGCAGCAAAAGGTTGGCCCGCGCTCAGTTTTGATCCGAATTTGTTCGCACGTAAACGTATGAAGACTGTCCGTACGAATTGAGTGCGCACACTGAATGCGTTTTTCTTCATCAAAGAGGCAGTAACCCAGTGATATTGCGTTCGTGAAGTCATCTTTGTTGCGATGAATAATCTGTATCTTCAAGATTCTACAACGGAGATTGCGACGGCATCGTCGTTACCGTAGAACTGAATGGGTCCGCAAAATATTTTTAAATGGGATATTTCACGCCATGCCACGCTGAAGGGTATGGCGCTACGCTGACGCCAAGTTCGAATTGAATTTGGCCGTCGTAACTAAACTGGGTTATTAGATCCTGTTTGGTGTAAAAATAATAGGTGAATAATTGTTATTATTAAAATAATAAAATAATAAAAGGTAATAAAAAATGAAAGGTATAAAAACAAACGCTCGTATACATACGCACGCAGTCGGCGCACTCCCATGTACTTGGAAGGTCGGGATCATTCGTGCGTATTCGTACGTTTACGCACGAATCAAATTTGGACGTAAACGTGTACAAAGCGAGCGCAGTCTTAGGCTTACCCTGCACTGCGTAATCTCACAGCGCGATTTTTTCCGCAGAATTTTACAACATTATTATGATGAGATTTCGCTGTGCGAGATAAGCCTTAGATGTCGGACCAAATAAGGAATATAGTAAAAGAATGCAAAAGTTGGTCTGTCTAAGGCTTACCCCGCACGTGTCCAGCAATGGACTAAAGTAGGTTGATGATGATGATGATGACACGGATTATATAAAACACGAGTAAAAAAATCACGCGGTGAGATTCCGCTGTGCGGGGTAGGTAAGCCACAAAAATTGCGAAGAGTTTGGTTCGCCCGTGCGTGCGTGTAAGATAAGACTCAGTACGCGGATTATAAATCGCGCGGCGAGATTCCGCTGTGCGGGGTAAGCGTACCTGAACGGAAACCTATTACGCTTTAAAGTGATAATGATGAAGTAGCATCTGTGTTGGCACTCATACTTGTGCACTATATTATGCTAGGATGACATTTTTTATCAGATTCTATGTAGGAAGGTACCATGTTAGCAAAGAGTGCGCAGCAAGCTGGCACTGCGAGAACATTGAACACCGCAGAGCCGACCACGGCTCCCACGCCCAAGTCTCCCTCCGTCACGAAGGTCCCCACACAGTTAATGAACAGCTCTGGACTAGAGCTGGCTGCTGCCATGAATGTGGCCCCGGCGATATCGGCTTCCATGTTCAAACCTATAGCAACAAAATACTGTCGAAATCCAATATAGGTAAAGTATCCACTAAAAAAGTAAGTGTTGTTTTTGTTCTTCTCTTTTAGAAGGTTCTTGTAGAAGATCCTCTCCCTATAGAATAAAATACACAATAGGTGGGTAGTGGATACTAATGGTTGTTTTTGTTTCTGCTAGAACATATACTGTAGTTTTTTTAAATACCTAACAAATTAGGAAGTCAATTTATTTATTTAATTAACACGATTATGTTCACCAATTACATTAATTATGAGTAAACAAAATTACAAATAGATGCATTTGCAGAGAATTTACCGTCGCAGGCACGGCACGGAACGGTCTGTTTTGTTTTACTGTCACAGTAACATAGGATTGCATAACGTTAGTATTCGTGACGGTAGGAATACGGTTTATAAATAACGTGTCTTGCGACAGTAAAATAATAATCGTCCTGGATAAATATTGAATCAAAAGATTACATACAAAATAATCGTAGAATTGAAATTATGCAATCATCAACACAATCATTTGTACTTTTGTAGGTAATATTTTAACAATGACAACTTCACCGATAGTATTGTTTATCTACTTACGTTCGCATATCATTTCAATGGCTGGCACGAAGTAGTGCTCGCATACTGTTCCAAGTAAGAGGAAACAGTATATTGCCACTAGGCAGTGTATTGCGATGAATCCCTGCGAAGAAATAAAAAACACAATCACAACAAAGAACATCATGGGAGTTGGGTAGGCCCATTGTGTGGGACGTTACATGCACTTGCGCCTTCCTATCTTCCGAGAACATCCGTGAGGGCAGGTGCGGCGGCAGACTTAGCCGAGGATCTCAAGAGGCGCAAATATGCAGGTCTCGACAGAGCCTACATATTTGCTCTCCTTGGGGTCGAGACAAAGGCGTACCAAGGCTTTCCGGGGTTTCAAAATAATATCTGAGCGTCTGGTCGAAGCGACGCGTGACCCGTGAGCTGGTGAGTATCTGGCGCAGCCACAGAAATCTGAATAATTATTATTCAGATTTCTGTGGGCGCAGCGCATCAGCATTTCCATACAGCAGGGCAATACTGCCAGCGTCTTGTGGATGCTCCCGACTGGTATTGATCAGTTGAGCTACCTGTAGATTGTTTGCAACAGTTCTGCAGTTAACTCAATTGTTTCAATTGTAAATACTAGTTATAATTTGTTTGTTTGATTCGAAATATTTCACGGAGCCCCAGTGACAGATTGATACATTCCATGAGCGTAGGCTGAAATATTTTACAACCCAAAATTGTTAATTTGTGGCATTTGGCAAATTAACGTTATGAGCATCTTAACATGAGTATATCAGGGGTTTGTAAACAGAAATTGATATCAGCACTGAAAATTACTCAAAATACTTTTGTATTTACGTCAATACGACACAGCACAAAAACCGTAATAACGATGAGCCGCGTTTTTTTTAACTTAATAAACACAAAAACTTGGTACACACTACACGCTACGCACTGTCCAAATCAAGCAGTAATAACGGCTAGCGGTGCAAGCGTCCATTTATTGGATTGCGATGAAATAAATATTAGCTTTTAAGGGGGCTGGAAGAAATATATAGTGTCAGAACCTCAGCGGACAAAAATCAGTAATCGGCGAGTGAAGCGAGCCGCGATTTTTTTGTATTGCGGCAAAACAGGAAAGTCGGCAGGTAGGGCCAGTAACTGAATCAACACTAATTTCAATAAATAACTGGATCTCATAACATAGTTATGAGATTCAAGTTATTCGAAAATACCGTTATTGCAGTTAGAGGCCGACTCTTCAGAGTTGCAAAACCGAACCGACCCGAATCTTTCCCTCGCAACCCTCACATGAGCGACGGCTGTGCACATAAAGTCCAAATTATCCAATGCCTATCGTTAGGTATTTAATTTATTGCAATAAGAAAAGTCTGACTTATAGTATCTTAAAGCTTCGTGATAATACCAATATTATCGTTTCAAATTCAAGTGTCATCAATTTACAATAAACACACCTAAACCCTCTTGAAAACTTATTTATTATCAGCCCTCACAAGTTACAGATAGCAAAAGCTTTTAGCATTGGATTTCAATAAAAATGCCATACATCTGGTTATTCCATTACCATAGATTAACAACAACTAGTAATTATTTTATATTTGCGACAACTGGTCAGGTTATGGACTGGACTGTTACAGTATTAGACTGTTATGTGTGTAGATGTAGATACATGGAATAACACTAAATAGTATCGTTTGAATCTTTCCTAGAATCTAGTGATATTATTTTTTAAACTTTTGACTTGCCTCCTGCCTTTGCTGCTTTGTGAGGCCATCGGTGGGAAACTCAAGGATCGCAGCCGGCGTGCAGTTCCTTACTACTTGTTTCTCGACTAGAGCCAACAAATGTCGACCTGGGAATTCTGTTGACAAATTTATCATGAATAATAACGTTTAACTGGAAAAAAATGTAATACCTATGGTATAAGTGTTTATAATCCTATAATCCACGCGTTAATTTTCTTTATGACAGCTTGAGTGCAATCAGTCATTCAGTCATCATGGCCGATGTGGCGCGGTGGGCGAAGTTCCGCCTGCAACGCAGGAGGTTGCGGGTTCGATTCCCGCCCTGGGGCAAATACTTGTACGATTTCGACTCTGAAAACAGAGTTTGGTGGACAAAAACAGTAACTTCGCATCTTTGCATAAACTATCTAAAATAAAACTATTACAGAGGCATTAAAAAAGCTTATAATAGGTATAACAAATTGCCCAATTCAGAAAATTCCTTTGTTTAACGTAATAATAAGATAAACTAGGCGGCGGCGCTATTCTGGGCCGGGGAAGCGCCTTAACTTTTGTTATTATTCTAAAGTCAGGCATCCAAATGATTTTTTTTTATCTGAGCGTCTGGTCAAAGCGACGCGTGACCCGAGAGCTGGTGGGTATCTAGCGCAGCGCATCAGCATTGCTATACAGCGAGGCAATGCAGCCAGCGTCTTGGGGACGCTTCCGACTGGTATTGATATGGATCAGTTGAGCTATCTGTAGATTGTTTGCAACAGTTTGCAGTTAGTTCTAATTTGTTTTTATTATTTGATTGTAATTTTCTTATTTAGAATAAACTAACTACTTGCTTCTGCCCGCTTAATACATGCGTTTTTCATATAGAAAAAATACGACATGAGTTACTATAATTTTTATACTATTTTCAATACTTTTTAATGAAAAAATCAACTTGGCTCGATAAATATCGATGCTCTTGTTACTCCCGACTTTTTTCGAGTCAACAGAATCTCTATAAAATGTATTGTTCTTGCTAAAAGCCATCTCTATGTATCTCTATGTCAGCTGCGCTATAACTTTATCAATAGCTTTGTGTGTATTTTGACTCTTGTTTCTGCTGGTCCATTTCTTTAACTCCCCTAAAAGTTAGTAAGATACTTAAATCCAGAAAATCATAGTAAGCTGTGAACTGTAAATACTAGTTGTAATTGTATTTTATTAGTATCTATGACAAAAACGTGTAATATCCGTTCACTGATCTATGATAAGTGTGGTAGTGACCGCAAGTTGTGGAAATAAAACCTTTGCCCAGTAGTGGAACACGTTATAGCATTTAAAAAAATTATAAGTAATTATAGTATATTTTTTTAATAATATAATAATAGGAATATTATATTAAAAAAAATAGTAATTTATCTGTGTATTTAGCGATATTTTTATCAGCTTAAGCTTAGATGAAGGTTTTTTGTTGATTATAAATTTATTTATTCCATCATCAAAACTTCACACTAATATTATAAATAGAATAAGTTTTCAAACATCCTATAAAGGTCACTTAAGCTTGGATAAAGGTAGCTTAATTTACCTTAAGGAAATGTATGTAAAGATATTTTAGCACGTAAAATTATCTTCTCTAGCATTTACAAAAAAATCTAAATTTTGATTATATTTTAAAACTGCAGCTTTTGTTTTTCTTTACTAAAACGTGCTTTTTATACGCGCTCATACAATGCTAGTGTTAGCACTTTATTTTGTAAGTGTCACTTACATTGTATGAGCTACAGAAACACGACAATAACTCTATGCAAACATGAAGCTACCTACCTAAGATATTATTTACTAACCTCTTTCCTCAATCGGCATATCAAGATCTTTGTCAGCAGCGCCAATCACCATAAGGTAAACTGAAGGTATCGCGAAAAACAAAAACACCCGCACGTACACAGCTAATCTATATTTACTAGTCCATATCAACATTTTGCTGGCCATTAGAATAAAAAAAATTATTAACAATTGACTAGATTTTTGATTTAAAAGTAAACACAAGTAAGTTATTGAAAGTTTTAGCTAATATCAAATGAAGAAATCAAACAAATTGCTGAACGCACAGCCTAATAGCATTTGAAACGAAAAGAAAAAGGGACGAACATCAGTTATCAAACACTTGTTCAGGGCACGAAAGACTGAAAGCTACTGTAAATGAAGATCTCTATCGTCGAGGCAAGAAATATCGTTATCTAGAAATTATTAGATATTATACGACGCAAATAGATCTATCGACGTTATCGGATGTAAGCTGGTTTAGGTAAATAGTAGGTGTTTGATCAGAGTGCTTAGTATGGGTTGTGCGCATTATCTTACGAATAGTTTCCACGTTTTCGGGTTCTACCTATACATTAGTGCCTTGCAGTGCCCCTACTTGACCAAGAGGCATTACTTTTCGTAGTATGACAACGATCCAATAGGAGACATAAACAAGATGTAGCCAAAAAAATCGACTAATACGTCACATTTTAGTTTTCATGTTTGTGCGCTCGTGTGCGTGAAAGCACTGAAGTTCTATGCTTGTCAACTCGCACATAGATTCGTTTTTGGCTTCAAATGTTGAGTGACACTATTCCTCCGTTGTGACAGCAGCGTGTTTTACCTCTATGATTGACGTGTTTGGGTTATACTTGGTACGCTCATAGATAGCAAAGGAATAACTTGTTGTTGACTCGATGTTACTACCATACCATACCTACATTGAAAATTGAAACACACCGATTGGTTGTACGTCCATTGGTTAGCATATTAAACGTAAAAAGTATAAAATATTTTTTACAAGAATTTAAGCTGTACTAACGAGTGAAACTTTTACGTGTGTTCTTATTTTTCTTAAAACACCAATTGAACGCATTTCTATAAATGTTTCTGTCAGTTTTATTTTTGTTATGATTGGTGACGGCTTGTGTCCGAGGCGACAACGACGTTCCGTGCGAGTAAGTGAGTCCCTGGACTTAGTTCAGTCTGACCTAGCGCTGTTGTTAGCTACTATCATTCGAAGACGTCAATGGTACTCGAAAACTTTTATCGTAATTTTATTGTGTCCACTGGTACTATGCACTCCATACTCCGAAGGGGCGGCAGGAGTTCACCGAGCATCAATAACTTGCCAGAACGCGGCTTTTTATCGATACAGTGTTTGTTAGATCTCCTGCACTTTGGTAGTATCTCATAAGTGGTGTTTTTATCTGGTGAGAACAATGTAATCTCTCATGACACCAATGGTTTTCGTGTAAAATATGCTCAGTTTTTCGTTTCATTGTCTTCATTTAACATATATCCTTTTTCCGTCGGCATAAATAAGGCCACTTTATCAATATTTTCGTATTCGTTCAATTAATTGAGCAACTATACCAGTTGGAAAGCCAATAAACCAGCTGGTATTGGAAACCTGATAAATAACTAATGACAATAGAAAACAAATTCACCGCATGGAAGCTCTTAAAAATAGGTTAGAATGCGAATACCATTAAGACGTCCATCCTTAGGTGCCACTACTCTAGCATTATCCTAGATAACGCACAACTCAATTCCTAAATTACAATACTTTTTAGATTTAACATACTATTATCTTGTAGTCTACAGTGTAATTGCTAGATAAGGACATTCTATTACGATAAGATGAGTGTCATTGATTGTGAGTTGGTACCCAAGATCCAGAACTCCATAAATGCAAAATTTCAGCCCAATCTGTTCGGTAGCTTTGGCGTTGTCTCGTCGTCGTGACAAAACGCAATCATCTTATATATTAACCGACTTCGAAAAAAGGTACTATGTTCGATTGTATGTATGTTGTTTTTTATGTATATTCGTCTATTTCTCCATCAATTATAGACTGATTTTGAAAATTATTTCGCTATTGTATAGATAATGCTCCCGAGGTGATCTCATAAAATTTGTTTCCCATGGGATTAGTACCTATTTGAACCTATTGCACGCAAAACTTAATAACTGGAAATTAGGAGATTCGAGTTGGTTTATAGTTTTTTCAAAACAATTATTTATATATGTAAACCACCTACGCTACGCGTGTTACACATCTATACAAATTACATTAAGGAATCCCATCATAGGTTATCGCATTCACTGCCCAGACTTTGGCGTGCCCCTTCGGGTCACATCACAGGACGAGGAAGAGGGATACGTCAATGTACGTTATGGGCAGTGAAAGTGTTAAGCGTGTTGTCAAACATTAGCTTTCGCCTGTAAACCATTAGTAGGTTAGGATTGGCACCCGTTTAATAACAATATAGTCTTGTAAACAAGCTTAATCTTCATTCAGGGATATAGATTTGAAATATTCCACTTAGGTGTCCTTAATCTTAGATAATCCACTCATCGGGGTAGTAACTTTCCACTGTGTAGCAAGCAGGTGAGTAAGTACGATACGATTATCAAAAACAAACAAATATTATACTTTATATCATTGCTTGCATGTTTGATAGTTCCACAAGTGGATATTTACTATGCTCCGAACATTTTCACAAGCCATTTATTGCATTGCCACGTTGAATGGCAATGCTAATTCGTTAACCGAAATAAAAGCCTGCATTCCGATCACCTGTGGACTCAATGAAAAGTTTGGTAAGATCTTTAATGGTGTCAATTCAGATGTCGCTAAAACTAAACTAAACTAATTTGACAGCTATAAAAATGATGCCACCGTTTTTATGCTGTATAATGTTATATAAAAACGGTGGCATCCCGTTTTTATTTCGATCGTTGTGAAAGGGACGTTAGTTGTTTAGTTTTAATTTAGTTAAGAGACACAAATATGCAGGTCTCGACAGAGCCACACATTTGCTCCCTTTGGGGTCGAGACCTAGGTCCGTGGGGTACCGAGGCTCTCCGGGTTTAAAAAAAGTTATCTGAGCGTCTGGTCGAAGCGACGCGTGACCCGAGAGCTGGTGGGTATCTGGCGCAGCGCATCAGCATTGCCATACAGCGGGGTAATGCAGCCAGTGTCTTGGGGACGCTTCCGACTGGTATTGATATGGATCAGTTGAGCTACCTGTAGATTGTCTGCAGTTAGCTTAATTGTTTCAATTGTAAATACTAGTTCTAATTTGTTTTTATTATTTGATTGTAGTTTTCTTTGTCAATAATGTTTTAGTGTAGTTTAGTTTTAGCGACATCTGAATATGTCAATTCAGAGTAACTAAAACTAAACTGAACTAATTTTACTGCACTAAAAATTATGCCATCGTTTTTATTTCAATCGCTGAAAGGGAAGTTAGTTGTTTAGTTTTAGTTTAGTTATAGCGACATCTGAATATGTCGATTCAGAGTCGCTAAAACTAAACTAAACTTATTTGACAGGACTAAAAATGATGCCATCGTATTTATTTGGATCGTTGTGAAAGGGAAGTTAGTTGTTTAGTTTTAGTTTAGTTTAGTTTTAGCGACATCTGAATGTGTCAATTCTGATGTCGCTAAAACTAAACTAAACTAACCGTTTTTATTTCGATCGTTGTGAAAGGGACGGCGTTATTTTTAGTGCTGTCAAATTATTTTAGTTTCGTTTAGTTTTGGCGACATCTGATTTGAGACCAATGAAGATCATACCAAACTTCTCAATGGTCTGAATTGACACCATCTAAGTACCTAAGTGGTCTTAATTTTAAAACTAAAACGATGACACTACTTACTTGTGACAATTGTGACTCAATTACTGATTTTAAAAGGGTTATCTATTAAGCCGGCTGGTGTTTCAGAAGCCATCTTAGCTGAGTATGACACAAGCCCTCCCTCCGTGTTAATTGACGCCAAGGTTACTTCATGACGTAGGTCTTTTATGATCAATAGAGTTCCTTGAAAGGGGGCTATGTTTATGTTCGGTTCTAGACCCTAAAAATGTTTTGTCAACAAAGGTGTTACAAAACCAAAGAATGAATTTAGCCTGCTGCCTGATTTAGCGAAACATGTATTTGAGTTGGTTACAAAGTGATTGGCGCCATAGTGACTTGAGTTCATATATTAGTTTAGGTGCTATGCAGACAGAGCAACTTTAGTTGAAGGAACTGCCTGTGCCTTAAAATAAATAAATATTGCTGGACATGACAACCACACAATCTATATCCATATTTAGATACTTACAAAAAATTAAAAAAACGAAAGTCCCTAAATTTGTCTGTCTGTTTCCTTTTCACGCCTATACGGCTGAACGAATCTTAACGAAATTTGGACGATCCCGGGGACGGACATAGGCTACTTGAAAAGCTCTATATTAGCTATATATTTTATACAGTGTGTCCCTCGAATATCTGCAATCCCCAAAATCGATGAATCTAGATCAAAAATGATCGCCGAATATGTTTGAAAAACTGGAATAGCAGATATTTGGAAGTTTGCTATTTACGTGCTTGTACCTAATTCGTTATATTATCTCTTAGTTCCAATAGTGCTCAAGTTATTTTATTTCACTCTTGGAAATATTAAGGTCTCTACTCGCCAGCCTAACCCGCCGGCTTTACCCGGCGAAGGCCACAGAAATCTGAATAATAAGAAATTCTGGAGGCTATAAGCTTGAGCAGCTTATTTAGCTAATCTACAGTGAGGTCCGGATAGCAGGCGTCGGCGTTGCCAAGGAGATGGGGAGCAAACATCTTCGATCAGGGAGTATATGGATCTTAGAGCATTAAATGGTTTAATGCTCTAAGATATGGATACGCTATGTGGGCTTATTTACTTTTATAAACAAACAGGCGTCCGTTTTTATGTGAGTGTTTGACCCACATTTAATTTTTCATAGTTGTCGATGTCATAATGAGGTATCGATTGATTCGTCTCAATACCCCGGAGCCTTTAAGTGCGGAGGTTTTAAGTAAGGGTCGAAAATTACAATGTTGGTAAATATGCTCGTGTGGGGCATTATTGCGAAGGCTTTTGTTTGTACTTTCATAAGGGTTACTATTACTACTGGTTGCTTGACAAGCAATCAGTAGTAAGAAAATAGCAAACAAAAAAGTAGTCGAAGGCATCGATATATAGGTATGTAACATAACTCAATGGTCGAAGGCGATTTTTCGACCCTAGTATATGAGAGGTGATTATGGGCATTACCCCCCGTCAGATAAAAGCCAACAAGGCCCTTATCAGGGGGAGGCCTGGGTACATCAGGCTATGCTCCCTCACATATATATGTTGTACTGTGGAGCCTATATTGGTCCATTTAGGCTCCACAGCTTATATGGAACAATATAAGCTGTGGAGATGTAGATGGAGATGGAGATATGAGTGGTGCCTCCGACAACCTAAGTATCAAAAGAATTGTTGAGGACAATCGGCGATCGCTTGAATATAAATGTTATGTAATAACATTGTAATAATTTCTTACGGAGGGTTGATTTCGTTTGTCATGTTAGAACTCTTTACATTCATAAGGAACAAAAAACGTCAGATTTTTTAAACATTAAAGTGTCACTGTCAGGTTTTGTATCCTATTGTTGGCCTTGTACGTTTGCCAATAACAAAGGAGTCAAGTCAAGTGTACTATAATAATATTCTCAGTATATAGCGTTTTCTATACTCTGGTATATTTCAATGGGTCTCCCATACTGTTATTTTGATTCTATGATCCCCTCGGTTTCCCGGTGCTTTAGCCTAGCCTGTGAAAACAATTACCTTTTATAGTCACATCAATTCGTGATTGAAATACGGATAGGTAGTAGTAGATAAATAACCAAACTAGCTGAAAGTTTATAGTAAAATGGGACCAATTCGTGTTGGGTAGTTCCATCTGAAAGACCCCAAGGTGAGCAAGTATTCATAACAATTCTCTAGTAGACTCTAGGTTGCTCATTGAAGATGGGGCGTGGCGCTAGAGGCTCGCGCCAACTCGCCGTCTCGTCGGTGCAGTTCCACCGATCTTTGTAGCCTGGATTGGGTGTTAAGTAGGCAACGTGACCTATCTGTGGCTTAGTCTGGTACTCAACGGGTATGGTTGTTTCGGTGAGTATTTGAATAGGGTCGGACGTGAACAGGCACCGCAATGCCACCACTGTGGATTCGAACAAAATTCTGCACAGCACACGCTGCAGGAATGCCCGGCGTGGAGCTCCAAAAGGCGGCTTCTGGTCTGCAGTTTGGGCAAGACCTCTCTATAGAGCCGCTACTATAGTAGCGGCTATGCTGGCAATTGAGATAATTTAGTTGGCTTCTTTCTGTGGTTCCCGCAGTTAAGCATATGTGAGCAGATTCCCCTAGCTAACTAATGAAAAAATATCCGTCCTTGAGATAAAAGTGTGATGATTATGGTAAACACCAATCGAAACATTCCCCATAAATGATAAATGCATCGCTCTATTCGTCATATCGTATGTATGGTATACCTTCACAAGGTCTGGATCTGGCATGTACCTAGATTTTCGCAAAATGTTAATGCTAGGTTAGGTATACAACGTGAGTCACTGCAATTTATTTCTTGCTTAAATCCTTTTCAACGAAGTGTAATTGCGGGTCGCGTGCGGCGCGGCAAGAAGGGCCTGTAAATTGACACTTGACCTCACGGATTATTTAAATCAGTGCTCTCGGGAACTCTTTCAATTACGCGGTCAACTACATAGTAACTTGCGTCAGAGATCCTACCAAAGATCCGGTTCAGTCAATTTCTGGACTTCTCAAACTGGCTGGGATTATCCAATCGATTATGGTATGCGACCAACTGATTAGTGAACTCTCGAACTGATTATTTCATTTAGGTCTTACATTTTACATATAGTATATAGTATAGTATACCTACTAATAATATTGCGCATAATTATTATGTGTTTTGGACCTTATTCACCATTTGGTTCAACTCCTCGCTCTAACTAAGTTTATTAAACTTGTGATGTAGACGCGAGGGATCTCTACCTCTCGCCAATAGCTTACAGGTAACTTTTAATGCAATGTTAAAGATTGCGATAATTCTTTTGAAATTGTTGTTGGTTTATATTAGGTAGCATTAATTTTATTAGTAGGCTCCTATGTATTTTCAGTACTGAAGTATAAAAAAAGATGAGCGCAACAGCACGCACGTAATTTGTATTTTTTTTGTTAGGAGTATCGAAGAAGGAGCGAGTACAATTATTAGTTATGGAGCGGGCGTGGTGTGGTCGGTGCGGCCGGATGGTGCGGCAGGATCACTCTCGCATTGCGCCCGAGCGCTGAACGACGTTAGCTACAATAGCCGAATAAATCATTGGGCCGAGTCTTTTGACGAGCTCTCCGGCGGGTCCATTATGCTCGCTTGAGTGCTAGTGTCGACATTCGGAGGGCAGTGGTGACGTCTCCGGTCGCCTGCGTCGCGATTCCACTCGACAAGATGAACGCCTCCGATCGAGGTACGGTCGCATGTCTTACACCTCCAAGGCTCCCCTCCCCAATGTCAATTTCATCCTGTTTTAAAATGGTCCTACGATCAAATGGAGGCTGCTGAAGCAAGGTTACTCAGGAGGTCGCAAGTGCGTCCAATTTTCGGTATACAGCCAGGCGCACTACTGTAAATTAATGAAATGAAGGCTAGAAGATCACACGAGCGTGCTGAGTGCGACTTATTGATAGTGAATGAAGTGTCCATCGGGGTCCCGGCGTGGCCGTCGCCCGTCGCGCGACGCTTGCCGGCGCCGCCAGTCGTAAGTAACGGACATGAGCTGACCCATCATGGATCCCAATACTACAGGTAAGATACCACTTTGTGTTAATTTATTCGGTTGGCAGTATTTGTAATAAACCGAATCCAATGGAATGCTGCCTTCGATTCTTTTTTTTTAGTGAGTATGTATAATGTGCACGTACTCAATCGGTTACAATTGACGAAGTTAACAAAAAACGGGCGTGGCTGTTAATGCCTCTCCGATGGCTATTATGGACTCGCTATAAACGAATTAGTGCAGATTATTGAATAGAATAACAATTGTATTACCGTACGTACAACTGCACCAGATACATAAAAACCGTACCGGAACAAACTAATAAAAGTACCCTGACCTACCGCAGTAGCTTAGATCATTAGATAATACAACCAGTATTTCTGCATTTATTTCATTAATATATTGCTAATAAAGCTCATTGAAATAATTATGAACATAATCCATCTCTACAAATCCATAAAAATAAACAAATAAATACGCGTTTGATGCATTCAAAGTCAATTGCTTGGAATGCCAAAAATTTGGTTTTCAAGGTACCTAATTCGTTCGGTTATCTCAATAATCGGTGACCTGCCCAGAGAGGTACATACCCATAGCGTCAATGGACAATAACTACCTTCTTGTATTATTGTTGCTAGTACATGTATGACAGAACAGCGTTTTAAAACGCGTAGGTATACAGCGTGCCTTTTTGTCAGCTCTCACTGTCCAAGTCAATTGCCTACGATATGATTAGGCAGAGTGAAGACATCAGCATTCAAGAGATGATCTGTTTAAGTAAATGACTGTTAAAGCGGTTTGGCGTCATTCAGGGGACGACGTTCCTAAAGTTAGAAGGGGGAGGTATGAGTGCTCGGCGCCTCATCCGGTCGCTCCTCGCGCAAATTGTCAATTGGCCGTCGTTGACTCAGGGCTGTCGCCGCGCAAGGTTGATCCACGTCTTCACGTGACCTACTGGTGCCATTGCCAAAGTCTTTGCACGCCCACCACGCTTAAACAATTTGCTAAAACACCTATAAGTGTGTAAGTAACTGCCCTTTAGGTCATTGAATCACAGCACAGTAATATCGCTGTACAAAGGACAGAGGGCCCGGCGTAGATCGAAAGATGACTGGCGGGACGTTAATGTGGACTTCCTGCCCTCTTTGATCCGTCAATTTCCTTGATAATGCACTCAATGATGTGCGAGTGTCTCAACGAGAAGAAACACGCACAATTTAGCGGACAATCGTCCATGTCAGGGGATTATACACACAAGTGCCGCTGTGACATTGTCCGCGACACGTCGCATTCTGAAATCAGTTAATCCGGTTAAGTAAATTAGTGCGCGGTCATTTGAGACAATTTACCCAAGATTGTCTTGTTGACTTTGCTATTTGCTGGAGTAGGGCTGCAAAGCAGAAAACTCATCTTGTGAAATCAACATGTCGCTTCGCATTCACAGTAAGTTTCTAGGTACAGTCAGTTGCAAATGGAATACGGTGTATAAATACTTAAAGCATCTTGTCTTAGTAAAGATCATTTATCGGCAGAATTATATCACGGTCATCAAGTCAGTCCAACTTTAAGGAGACATAAAACTAAAGTGCATCATTGTGCAGCCTACAGTACCATTAGGTTTAGACCTCAGTCTAGACAGATTGCGGAAAAAAAACACTTTATTTGTAGAGAATGGAGATAATTTTATTAAACTCTAAACATTTGACAAACGAATGAACAAATGATGTTGCTTTATCAGTCAGTATATTGCTAAATTAGGATAATTGTATACAAGCTTCTGTCACGGACAGGACATAACTGTCAACATTTTAATAAAAGCATGTAGAAAACATACAAAATCCTAAAAGTTCTGTTGAAATTGGGTTTTTAATTTATATTAAAATAATAAAAATATAGATGGCCATGGCGTCGCCTTGCCTATTTGGAGCCAAAGGTAGATTTATACGAATAGAAAACTCATTAAGTAGGTCTAAGTAGGTCCTACTTAGGTAGGTAGCCCGAGTCACTGCGCAAGCACATCTCCTGATTCAAATAACGAGGGTGCTAAACGAATCAACTGTTCAAAGTTCGTCCTCCATCTTTTTAATATTTTAAAGTGGTATTATTTGTAATTTACTTTGTAGGGGGTAGTCTCCGTAACCACATGTTCAATTAACGTTTATGGTATGGGCATCTCCTCCTCTCCTCCTCAGCACACATACGTCCGCTACTGAACGTGCCTCCTCCAAAAAAGGGACTTCGCCATAATCACCACGTTTGGCAGGTGGATTGGTGAGTGCAGATGAGGTGTTATAATTTAAATTATATTTAAATTCGATAAGGTATCGATCGCCTAGGGTCTAGCGCAGGGCTCCCCCAGCTCCTTCTGTAATTGCTTGTCTCTGGCTTTTGTCATCTTGTTCGGGCCAGCTCTCTACAGAAAAATATCTTGTCATCTCTTATCCGGTCGACTCATAGATCCATATCTATACATAATGTCATATTTTGACTATTATGTGTGTCTTTGGGCAACATGTAATGTAGCTTTACCTTTAATAGCAAATACTCCAATCAATGGATAGCCCAATCAATGGAAAATCTCTGAACTTCCTTTGCTCGCAATCTTAAGGTGGCCATTTGCTTGTTCCAATATAATTAATCAGATTCTCAAGAAGCTTGGAAATTTAAGCCTCGCTTAAAACTAACGTTTCACTAGGTTAGTGGTATATGTTCAGTTTCTTGCATTGAAGAATAATAAACAAGGTATTTCGTATTGCTTTTGAAACCGAACTGAAGCCTAAATTGTTGATATTGGTTGAAGATACAAGATGCTGTTCAACCAATTCCCACAATTTAGGCTAAAAAACGTATTTTTTTCTAGTTTCCGCCTGCGGCTTAGCATGCATTGTTTCCGGGATATGTTATTTGACCAATATCTAATTGTTGTTTTATGAAAACGTTTGTAGGTTGTTTTAATCCATGGGAACTGATCTATGGGGTATAATGGTAGTTGATCGAAGTGAGCGAAGCGAACGAAGATCTCAGTAGCAGCTAGGGTGATTAGCCGAAGATGAAGCGCAGGTATGGTGAAATAGTTACTTCGAGCATAACTGTCCAACCTTTGAGATTTGCGTGAAATTTGATAGGTGTACTAACACAGGGATTGTCACTTTTGAAATGTGCTGATAAGTTAGTTAGGCCAAATCTGGCTAGGGGTTTTTGAGAAAAGGGAAAGGGGTTAAAATCAATTAATTAAATCAAGCGGCCTCTCATAAGAATGGTATACTTGAGAACATTTCGAAATGTTCTTTTTTTCAAGCTTGTTTAGTTTTTTAATAATTACCGTTAGTACTATACTAGTTGTTCTGTGTAATTAATTACGAACCATCTCACAAGACTTCTCATTTGGAAGATATTCGTAGTAAATTTTTCAATAGCGGGGGCTTTTTTATTTTTGAGAAACATTACTAACTGCTCTCATTTGTTTTGTTCTGAAATACGAAATCGTATATAGACCTATAATAGGTTATGTTCGGCTGAACGTATGGTTTTTTTATATGTACATATGAATGAAAAATGAATGAATGAAAAATATTTTATTTACCTTAAAACTACTATACACAATTAGCCTTAATTCTATGCCAATTTATACGATCTAAGTTACAAAATAAAATTACCTTGTGCGTAGCAGTGTTTAAGGAAATATGGTCTTCACTCAGCATTATGCTGGGTGCACACTGGTGTGTCCACCCAGCGCTGGTTTTCAGTGAAGACCAGAGGGATCGGGTCACGTTACGATCGCCAGGTACGTGTTGTAGACATGATAACAAAAAAAAGAAAAATATTAAAATAGAAAAACAAATACAAACAAACCCATGAAAGCACCCAAATATTAGAGTATAATACAATTTTAAAAATTATAAAATAATATTGCAATACCATTGTTGCCGGTCGGTCGGGAGGCTGTGGCTGGATCAGTCAGGCCGAACAAACTACGCCGTTTAGAGGTATACAAACAACGCGACGATGCAACGACAAACTATAGACAGAAACCGCGAATGACTGTGCAATTTAGTCCGATATTAAAGCACATATTATTTAAAGCACATAAAATAAATAAGATAATTCAGATAACAGATCTATCGTTATCTTTAAGACTTTCATCCTCCTTCTGAGCGCGGAGGAGGAACTGTTTTAATTTAAGTTTAAACGCATTTATATGTTTTAGGTCCTTGATTGGTGGTGGAATATTATTCCAGCATTTTGTAGCTGCGTAACGAAAACTACCCCTGAAAGCTGCAGAAGAACCTTGGGGCCTTGCTAGAATAGGGCAACATTTTCTCCTCGTTTCCTCTTTCTTAAACCAAATAAGCTTATCATAGAGATAAGGGGGCGCACCAAACTTGACGACACCGAAAAGAAGAGTAGCTAAATGGAGTTTTCTGCGTGACTTCATTCTAAGGATGTAGTGTTGGTTTAGAAATGGCGTAACATGTTCTCGTGGTGGTATAGCAAAGCAAAACCTAGCGCAAGCATTCTGAACTCTCTGGATAAGACGCTGAGTACGCTTTAAAAGACGGGGACCAAAAACTGTATCAGAGTAGTTGAATTTTGATAGGACTAATGACTCTACAAGCTGGATTCGAAGTTCTACGCTCAGATGTGATCTAATTCCATACAAAACTTTTAAACGATAGAAGCAGCTTTGAACTGAATCCGTGACTTGTTTTTCGAATCTGAGGTCAGCATCGACTGTCAGCCCTAAATTTTGTGCCTCATAAACACGCACAATAGGCTCACCCATGAGGAAAATATTTACATGCTGCGGTATTTGCGTAAGTTTGTGTTTCGAGCCGAAGATGAGGTATTTAGTTTTCAAAGGGTTCAGAATAAGGCTGTTTTTGTTTGACCATGAGACAATGTTATTAAGATCTTCTGTCAAATCTCTAATTGCGGTGTCAATTTCGTCGGGTTTAAAAGATATATATATTTGTACGTCATCTGCATATATGTGATATTGACAGAATTTTAAACAGTTTGTGATATCTATCTGCACAGTATAGGATGAACAAAATTGGGCCTAGTATGGATCCTTGTGGTACTCCTCTGCGAACAGGTGTGATCTGCGAAACTAATGAGGAACCATTACTATTTCTGAGTTCTACGAATTGAAAACGGTTACTTAGATAACTACTGAACCAATTTTGAGCAGATTGATCAAATCCGTAATAGTTTAATTTGGACATTAGTAACTCTACATTTATAGAGTCGAATGCTCTAGAAAAATCAAGTAAGACCAATAGCGTACAGAGACCTTTATCCTGAGCGCACAACAAATTATCCGTGACATCTAATAAAGCAGTGGCTGTACTCTTGCTCTTACGAAAACCTGACTGCACATCGGGAAGGATGTTATTGCTTTCAAGATATTCGGTCAATTGTATGCAGACAGCTTTTTCAACAAGTTTAGAAATACAAGGCAGAATGCTTATTGGTCTTAGATCTTTAACCCCTTGAGGATTATTGTTCTTAGGCAGAGGTCGAACGACCGCTACCTTCCAAACGTCGGGAAATGTTGAGGTATTAATTGAGCTATTTACGATATGTGTTAATGTCTCTAAGGATTGTGGTAACGTAGAAAGAAGCATTGTCAATGTTATACCATCGTGGCCTTCAGCGTTGCTTTTTAACCGTTTAATAATTTTTACGACATCTTTGACATCTACGGTATTAATTTTAAAAGTAGAGTCGCTAAATTTATGAAATAAATAATACGTCAGCAAAGATATTTCAACGTCAGTACTACCGGGCACATTTAAAAAGTGTGAGTTAATTTTATCAGGATCCGTAAAATGCTGTGGTAATTCATTTCGATTTTCAAATGGCAATAACTCTGATTTTAAATTTTTCCACAATTGCTTGGGATCATGTATTTTGTTATTTATATTAAATTTAAAATAAGCTGATTTCTCATAAAAAAGTGATTTATTGACTAATGCTTTTAGGCTAAGGTAGTAATCTTTTTTACTAAGGGTCTTGTATTTTCGATAATCGAAGAGAGCAGCGTCCCGTTCGCGCATCATAATTTTAACAGTATCAGTTATCCACGGAGGGGACCGTTTTTTAAAAATTACAGTTTTCACCGGCGCATGTAAATCAAATAATAAGTTAACGCAGTCATTGAAAAGGTTTACAATTTCGTTAGTGTCGTTCTTTGACAAGAAGTGCTCCCAACTGATACTGTTTAAGTCATTATTGAAAAATTCAGGTAAAATATCTTTCATGGGACGGTATGTAATTATATTAGGGCAAACTTTTTCATTTTTTACGTCAAGTTCGCAAGTTATAAAGGAATGGCCATTTATGTTGCCCGCCGGCTCAACAATGATATTTCTCGATTTTAAATTAGTACAAACCACGTCTATAAGTGTTTGGCTTTTGTCAGTATAATGAGTCGGGGTAGAGACTAATTGGGCAAGACTTAGACAGGTAATAAAAGTATTTAACTTTTTTGATTTTCCGTCGCAATCATCAAGAAGGTTTATATTGAAATCACCCAATAATATCACCTTATCACAGTGAGGCGTAGAGTTAACGGTATCTGTCAACGCATCAAAAAATAAATCCACATCCATCCATGGTGGACGGTAGGCGGTACCTATAGCTAACTTTTTGCCGTTAACAGACAAAGTCAGCCACATCTGCTCTACTGATCGGTTACGAGGATCTACTGGATGTTGCCATATACGTGCCCTTAAGCCTGACTTTATGTAAAAACCGACACCACCGCCGCGACCGCCGCGCACGAAGGCAGGCCGCGGGATGTGCCGGAGCCGGTACCCAGGGACGACGGGGGCGCGACCGTCCTCACCCGGCCTAAGCCACGTCTCATTAATAGCCATTATATCTACACCATGGCCATCCATTTATTTTCATATATCCATATTTTCATATATGGAGGTCGTTTTTATCCATATTTTCATATATGGAGGTCGTTGAATTTCTCCGTCAATTAAGGATAAATAACCGATTTGGATGATTGCTTTGCTATTGTATATAGGATAATTCCGACATGATACATGATAACTAGTATTTTCCCGAAGGATTCGTATTTGTCCCGCAAAACGTTAAAAAAACAGTTGAAAATTTAGGGATTCAAAGTCAGCTATTTGTTTGTTCAGAACAATCAAACCATCATTATTATTATTATTATTATTTTACTCTTTGATACTTTTGCGTCATCATGACGTTTCATAAAATTCTATAGGTTCTCTTTGCACCAAAATACTTTTTATCTAGCTAATAATTTCTGACGAACTTTACTTTTCTAAAATCGTGAGTTTTCTTCTAAAACCTATATTTTTTTTATAAAGCCAAATTGTTTGTATCTTACATTGAATATTGTCATTGATTTTCATATATTTTTAGGATAAACTGGATAAAACTTACGACGATATTTTTATACTAACTACTATGACGTCTATGTGTTATTCCAAGTCTAGAGCTACATTTATTCAAAATTTCGGGCTAATCAGTTTAGTAGTTTTGGCGTGAAAAAGTAACAAACATCAAAGTGTGATTCATATTTGTTATTAAATTCTGTTGGTAATTGTATTGGATACCGCGACAGCAGCATTGATCCATATTACTATAAAAAAACTGAGTTCCATTTCATTTTTTTTTTCAATCAATTTACATTGTGTCGGAAATTACACATTGATACACAGATAATACAAAACGGAGAATTATAGTACAGTTACAATATTAAATAAATGTTATACATAGACAAGGAGCAAAAAAAAAACAAAATACAAACAATAATACTGCTTAATTAAAATATTACTCAAATGTCCAAACAATTAATAATCAAGAATGTCAGATTTAAAATAAAAATGTTAAAATAGCAAAATAAAAAATAAAAATTTGGTAGCCAAACTAATACAAATTTATCTTTCAAAGATCTACGAGTAGCTTTCATTTCTGGATAACATCTGATAAGTAAATTATTGAATTATGGAAAGGGATGCCAAGGTGAGAAGTATATCAATTACGAGATCAATTAGGGATCATGACCTTTACTCCTCTCAATGAATAATCGAATCAGTTCTGCAGCCACTTGATATGTACCTCGAAAGATTCTTTATTCCCTTAGATACAATAGATGTGATGTACACTTACAAAAATTAATATTCTGAAAATTAAATAGTCATGTAAATAAAGTGATATTATTGATTTTCGGGTCTTCGATATGAAGAAACCTTTAGCCTGTTGGTTGTTTTTTTTGCGAGTTTTAATTAGTTTTAATTTTGGCTTAGTAAAATCATAATAACTTTGCATAGAAATAAACTTTCTTTGTAGACTACGCTTCTAGTGCGTTTGCCCTGATATGTTTGGCTGTGTCACAGGCGACCAGCTTCTACCCCCGAATTTGCACATGGTATTCCAGGATAAACAGGAGCCTAAATATTTAAGCATGTAAAGTTGCGGCCTGATCCGTTCCGTAGCTTTTAGGATTATTGTATTTAACAAACATGTTCACATAATTTCGCCTATTTAATATTAGTAGGATGGTTAGACCCACCTATCAGGTGGACCATCGGCTTGCCGTCATAATAATCGGCCCAGTTTAGTAAAATAACACCGGAGTGACCGGAGTTACATAATGACATTTTTAAAATATATGTAGACCTACCATGTAGACACATAATACGCTATTGGATGGTCGACCCTGTTCATCTTATTTTGTGGACTGTAGTACCTCCAAACCTGTTGGCAGTAATATTTCCGTTCTGAGCTCAGGACTAATAAACTGACGATTTGCGAACGAGAATTTGAGCGGGCAACGTGTCAACAATGAGATATTTGTCGTTCCGTAGGACCTCGCGAGGGCATACGCGCCTGTGTTGATATTTTTTGCTCAAATTCATCCAATTATTATATAGCATTATTTATTATACATTCGATGTTCTTACTATTGGCCTATTGGGGGGACTATTGGGTTAAATTTGGCAGGCATTTGGCAGGTAGACGAGGTATGGGATACCATATCTAGTGGCATAGGCTACTTTTATCCCGGTAAAGATTGTGCGAATCTGAGGGCAGGTGTATGTAGAGCAAACTATGATTTGAAATGTAATTAAAATCACAGGTTAGTACAACAGATTTCAACGCGCTCCTATCATATAAATATGAAATTCAACAAAAATTCATACGAAATATTTCCCTTGCTTCCATCCAACCTTTTACCTACCTTAAGCCATTCAAATGTGTGTTTAGCATTCCTTCATTATGATCATCATCATCATCAGATTCTACTAGTGCATTGGTACATAATCCCCCACCAGTACTACTACTTAGTATAACGGGTGAGTTTTTCCACGGCCCAAAGAGGCTGGGAAAAGGAGGAAACTGTACTTAAGGAAAAAAGTTTTAAGAAGTTGGACTCGGTTTTAAAAAAAAATAAGTTCAAGAACTGGTAATTTTACAAGAATTCAAAAACCAACGACCATCTTTTTCCTTTGAACCATTACTACATTAGAGTGGTTGCACCGAGTATCATAAAAACACTTTCAATGAAGACAAATCTCATAACTTCTTTTTAAAACATAATGATCCTTAAGTCTCCCTTCCTTAAATCGGCTTTTGCGACGACTGGCTGAGTTGGAGGAGCACTTCTTACACCGCGTGCGCCAAGCCATAAAAATAAAATAAGGTTTTAACTGCAATCCTTATTTCCAGACGCGTTAATGCGCAACTGCACACCGCCCGCCATCGATGACTTCCCAGCGGGATTTTTCACGGAGCTGCAGAGACAGCACGGAGCCATCGTTATCCATGTCTTCATCTCGCTATACCTGTTCGTGGCACTCGCCGTCGTCTGCGATAAGTTCTTTGTACCGGCCGTAGACAAAATATGTCAAGGTTTGTAGCCTCTGATCACAGGTAGCCACTTACAAGCTCACATGTATTGGCAGTAGTGTATCCAAAAGTGCCGTATTAAATTACTTTTTTCTACACGCCTTTCCTAGTTAAGGCAGACCTATTCGTACAGAGTATTGCAATCTTAAAAAATCGAACAAAGTACGGTCTTAATGGGGGCTTCATTAGTGTAAATGAAGATCCCCCATCAAGACCGTACTTTGTTCCATGAATGTTCTGCGGCTCTGTCAAAATAATTAACATATCAATGACTTAATCAAAAGTCCTCAAGCATACATCACGATTTTACTTTTTTGATCCTTTAACATTTAAAAACCTTCGATGGAAATTGAAATGATCATTTCGTTTGATTTATTCCTTTCAGATGTAATAAAACTTTTGGAGAGAATTACATCTTAAACGAATTCTATACGTGTACTCTGCCCAACCTAACCTAACCAAACTAGCCCAACTCCCTGAAGTACAGATTGTAGGTCATTGACAGCTACGTTTTAGCATCTCATCTCAGCATATTATCAGCAGGTGTTAACGAAGTGATTGCCTCTACAAGACCTGCCGTTATCATTATTTCTATCTTTCTCAGCCTTGAACATGACGAATGACGTCGCAGGCGCCACCTTCATGGCAGCCGCGACCTCAGCGCCTGAGCTTTTTGTCAATGTCATCGGGACCTTCATCACGGAGGGCGACATTGGGGTGGGCACCATTGTGGGGTCTGCAGTATTCAATATACTAGCCGTGGCAGCTTGCTGTGGCATCGGAGCGGGAATGGTGCGTATTACGGTCTTAAACTCAAAAATATATTTATATCCAAAGACCAAAGTATAAAATTATTTATCTTTAAGTTAAATCTTGTCCTGAGAACTCACGGTAGTCCTTCGGACAGGATTTAGTATAACGCTGACATAGAAACGATAAATATTTTAAGAGGGAATAAAGTGCAATTTTTAATTCGTTTCATTGAATCTTTTAAACTACATTATTGAAGGTTTATATAACACATTCACTGTTCAACCTCGGCAGTGCGACCCGGAGGATCAACCTTCCGCTACATGTAGCTCTAGATGAGCAAGTGCGGAATGGGCAATGAAAGTGCTAGTTTAAAAAAACTTGCAAACTTAGGTCTACGCGTCTGTCTTATCAGACTCATTTATTCATTAACTTGTTTGGTGTGTACAATTTTTTCAGTCTGTTCTGAAATTAGTTTAAAATAAATTTTGTAACAATGTGTTTAATAATGTGACTTTCTAGGTGGTTCCTCTAGACTGGTGGCCGCTGACCCGGGATTGCCTCGCCTACGGTATAACTGTCTCCATACTTATCTGCATAATGCATGATGAGTACGTCCAGTGGTACGAAGCTCTGCTTCTTGTGATGTTGTACGGAGTCTACATCGCCATCATGTACTACGATAAGTCAATACAAAACTTTGCTAAAGGTTAGTTTAGTTTGATTTTTACCAAGCTCCTCTTCTATTATAAATGAATTGTTTTGAAAAACTAAACACCTACTTCAAATCCATTAATATTACATGGTTATTAAGTTTTGCGGGACAAATACTGATCCCTTGGAAAACAATTTTTATGATACCACTTCGGGATCATTCTCTATACAAAAGCAAAATAATTTTTAAAATCGGTCTATAAAATTAATGGAGAAAAAGACGAACATAGATAAAAAAAACAATATACATACAGATGAACATGGATCATCGTCCTATTTTCAAAATCGATTAAAAATTATGTGGTCTGCTTTGTGTAATAAACCATTTTCAAAATATATTACAGGTAGCTGGCAATGCGTGTCAGACAAGTTGAAGCACGGAAAAAATGACGGCGGTGAGAGACCTTTTGATTATCGAGTATACATAAATACATGAAAACACACACACACACACACACCTTAGTAAGGAATTAGAATTAGAAAGGATAAGTTCATGAATTACTTATCTTTTCAGAACCTAAAGATGGCAAATCGCCGATATCACCTGCGAGAAATAACGAATTAGAAGTACCCCAGCTCAACGGTAGCATTAAGAGCACTAACGCATCACCTAACCACTCGGAGGTCACGTTGACCTGCGCCTCTCCGGTGGACAAATCTCCTGAGGGCGATCGTCCTAAGAACACCAACGTTGAAATGGAAGCAAAGAGCAATGAACTGGAAGTTACTGACATTGTTGAAACAGCGCCTGTTGCGGGGCCAGAACCATATACGCATTCTCTCCTCAAATGGCCCAGTGGAAGGACTTGGGTCACAAAGGTAAACTTTTACATCTTACATATTTCCTTAAACCAATTTTTGTATGAATTGGTTAGTAAACAATTTATATATTTTTTCAGACAACATGGATAGTGACTTGGCCAATCCATCTCGTATTTCTTTTCACGATACCAGATTGCCAGAAACCACGGTTCAGAAACTGGTTTCCCGTTACATTTATGATGTGCATCGTTTGGATCGGATCTCTGTCTTACGTGGTAGCTTGGATGATCACTATTATTGGTAAGGTTATGCTCATAAAATTCTTCGTTTTTTTATTTTTTTTCAACATATTATTCTTTTATAGGCGATACATTGATGATCCCTGACTCGGTCATGGGAATTACCTTCTTAGCTGCTGGAACCTCGGTCCCTGAAGCGGTCTCCAGCGTCATCGTTGCAAAAAAAGGTAATCAATATTGTATCACTTAAAACGCATGATTTATTTTCATCTGCATAATTGATATCCTATTGATTATAGGACACGGATCTATGGGCATCAGTAACTCTATTGGATCGAATACGTTTGATATTTTGCTGTGTCTTGGGCTTCCATGGCTGATCAAAGCTTCTCTCACGCCTACTGAACCAGGACTACATCGGGTGAGCAAAATTGATCAGTAAGCTTAGTGTTGCGAATATAAAATAACGACTTACCTATGCCCTAGTGCGAAATTTGCCCAGCGAAGTGAGTGTATTATTGCACGTTGTGATCTTGGAGATAGTATTTACCGAATAATAGGCAATAATTGAAAGCGTGCTACTAATGTTACTATTGCTACTGCTAAAATTGTGAACGAAAATCCACGATTATTCCAATATTACATAGATAAAGTCTAGTACTAAGGCCTATTCATGAACATCCTTTTGAACTGCAAGGTCACTTATACGAGAAGGTCGCCGTATAGGCCGAGTGTAGTGGTTCTATTTTATGCATCAATGATTTTTATTGAAACTCTGAGATGCAAAATTACTCAATCTTTGATCATACACGTAGTTTTTGGATTATCAGCCAGGTAAACAGTTACTAGGGCTTATTCATAATAATCAGAGTAGCTATAGCGCCGTTCTAATAACAATCGATGCGTTTGTAATTTTCTCTCAAAATCATTGATGCTTTGGTTCTGTGCGAATTGAGAGACATCACCAACCGGCATTCATGAGTAAGTTATGAGATGCCTAAAAACGAGCAATAAGTATGTTCTTTTTCAAAGATTTAACCTTCCTTGTGATTTAACAGGTGAAAATAAATTCCATGGGTCTGGAATACTCTGCTATATCGCTGTTGTCGACGCTGCTGCTACTGTACCTCACGTTTTGGTTCAACAAGTTCAGACTGGACGCTGCCGTGGGCCGAGCCTGTCTTGCTATGTACGCCATGTTCCTTGTGCTGGCAACACTCATCGAGTTGAACGTGTTCTTCCCCGTGAATGTACGCACCTGCCGTCGCAACGAGCTCAAGGTCTAAGAGACTGAGTGGACTTTTTATGTTCAGGTGGTAGGTCAGTTTTCTTTTCAAACTCTAACTGTAATGTCTAGTATGAGTTGCAAAATACCAAATCGGAAAAAGTTTTCGAGAACGTGACAGTTTAGCTACCTTTACAACGTTAGCACTCATAGGTACTGCCAAAACGCAATAAATCACTGAAAATCAATTGGAAACCATAATCGAGTTCGAATATAACTATTAAATCGTTGTTATAATACGATACTGCAAAGAACAAGCAGTTCTTCGCTGTATCCGTTAGGAGCGCTGTAAGCAGCTAACTGTATGAAAGGAATAGTACAATTTTATTGTTTTCTTGAACTACGCATAACTCATATTAAGACCTATGTACAAAACTAACGTGCAAATAAATTCAACGTGGACTTATAATATCTAAAATACGATTTATACTTATCATGCATTTGGTAATGCATGATAAGTGGTGAATGATTTTAACTAATAAGTGCTTAACAATGAGTTCCTTGACTGTTACAATTTGCCTATCAAAAGTGAAACAATTTTCAAAGGCTCTGAAGACAACTTTAGCTTGTTAATACATTTTTATATAAACTGGAATTAAGAGCTAATGAATTGCCTTAGCAATTCTTATGTGGTGTGCGGTTTTATATTTGGCATAATTAAATGCATTCCATTTATGTCTTAGTTACTGACACCTTTAATCTATTAGATAATCTCTTATTTGAATTCATAACTACCTTACCACTAGAATCACACTGAATAAGAGCAGTGTATGCGCACAGTGCCTTTCTGTTTTATGAGTTCAAAAATTGGAAAAAAAAACGATAACATTAATATAAATTTGAACTAAAATTACTGAATTGTATGCGCTTATTCCGTTGGTAGGTTAAAGGAACGTGGCATAAAAGTGCAAAGATAAGTAGGCATAATTATTTTGTGTCTAAATGTAATAATTATTGAATACTTTAGGTATTGTTGTTGTTGATCTGTAAACCCATCAGAATTTTCAACACATACATTTACTGATAGATTTGCTTTATTGATGTCCGACATTTTTCTACTTTTACTAACAGTTATGGATATTTTGTTGTAAATAAATAATATTACTTTTCTTTAAGAATAATTAAATACCTTATATCAATAGATTTGTATGTCGTACACATTGTTGTTTCATTTATAAAAAGGTTGTTATTTGTAAGCCTTCACAAAAAAAAACTCACAATAAATTCTTAAACTTTTATTTATTCTGTTATGATTCATACACCCACTTAGTTTTGTTTTAGAAAAAATCTTACAATAAAATCACGAAACACATCTAATATTATTATAAAAAAACCGTAAAAACATAGACTTATGAATTATTGTTACTATTTTGTTGATCCAGAAGGTCACATCGGCTGTCACTGGTTGATTTCTGAAATAAAATAATGTATCACCACAATCAGATTAAAACGAGAAACTTTCAAAAAGTTCAGAGCGAGGGTTTTTACTTAGATACAACAAAGTACTGGTGTACTAACGATAAATTAATTTTAGAAATGGATAAGTATTTCCTAACAAGCCTACGGATTTTATCTCGAAAGATTTGTAGCTCTATGCTACGAGAAAGGTACCTTCGTAGCTGTTTTCATAGCAAAGTTAAGATGCTGTCTCTACATTTTAATCTTTTGAGTATTTTTATTTTTTCTTCAGCTATATCTCGTATGTGAAACACTACTCTTACACAAACCATCTAGGCATTTAAAAACTCAAACTATACAATGTTCCACCTATAGTATGTAAAAACCCGAAACGCGGCGCACACAAAAAATAACGTAGGCATTATTTAGCGTTAAAACGAGCCTTCAGCCTCAAGTTTTGCTTTATATGTATGTTGGATGTGGTTAAGATTTTGTGTTTTTTTTAATGAAGAATTATTCCTGAAAGCTAATCATCCTCTCACACTTCGTTTCGGAAACGGAACCCCTGCTTCCTCGCTTGGTACACACAATATGAAGCACCTTGCAGAGGTTCACCGATGTTAGTATAACATGATCTGGCAAAACCACTCTACTTTTGTCTCACATTCACGTACTCAATTAAATTAATATATTTGACAAATCGCTGGACAATATGACAACATATCCTCACTTCTCTTATAATTTTTGGCTGTATTGGATTAAGCGAATGGGTGTATACAAATATCTTCTTACTGAATAAGGTGCCTTTGTTCTAAGATCGTCTAGTTCTCTTGCATGGAGTTCAATATCGTGGTGCGTAAGTCGGGGGCGCACGCAGTGAGGGTGTTGAGATGGCAGCCAACGGTGGACGATGGGTGTCAGGAGATCGCGATGAACCTGTCCAATAAAAAAATCTATTATTCATTTAAAGCAGTGGTTTCTAACCGCCGCTGATCGCGGTACCTGGAAGCATCCGAAGCGGTCTGCAAAGCACCTGAAGTAGTCCGCAGTGCTATCCATAACTGATCCCCCGAAACGTATCATCCGACACATCGATCAATTCTTTTTTTTGAGGTTATTAATTTTTATGCCTACTGTTAACTTCTATGATATTTATTATGGACTTCACTGCGATAAAAAAATTGCGTCTCGCTCTGCTCGCCGAGATTACTTCTACTTGTCCCCTTCCTATGGTACCTGTTGTGTTCAATTCAACCCGAAAGCAACTTATATTAATTTAAATAATATTAAATATAATCTCAGATAGTCCCACTATAAATGACTCCAAGACATTGGCGAAATTATCTCAAACGATTGTGAATGTGGTGTGTGTAGAATATAGTTCTTCGAAAAGTTTGGGGAGACCATTTCCAAGCAGTGTGATTATAATAATTCATTATTATAGTATTTAAAGGCTAGAAAATATATTTTAGGCATTATAATGAAATAATATGTCAATAATTTCTACAGGTAACATAAATGGTTTCGGTCTGTTGGTTGCACAGCGAGTTCTACGAAACATCAGGATTCGTCGTCCCAGATTGATTGAGGAATTAGTGATCCTAGTTTCCCTTACAAACCTGAAAATATTCTTACCATAGCAGGATCATTGGGCCCAGTGAAGTATGAAGTAAGAGTGCCCATAAAAACACACACGATCATCCCAACCAGTGTGTAATACAAGTAGCTCAGCCTGTACAAGAAAAACGTGCCTGACCTGTTATCAAACAGAAAAGGGGACTATAAATAACCTGACGACGTAATGGGCAATAATGAGGACCAATAAAAGTAGGGATCTGTCATGCTGAGATTGTTGCTATCGAGTTGTAGTGTGACTGACGCAAGGCAAATTGAAGGCGCATTGGTATATAAAAATGTGGTATGACTTCAAAAATTATAATTTTTAGTCAGCAGTAAGATGAGTTGACTAGCCTCGACGAGATCAGCACAATGCGTCACATTATATAGCAATCTTACGGTGGATCCGCAGACCAATAGCAGCAGTGTCTTGTATCCCATTGTTGGGGCAACAATTATGTTTTAAACAAACTGCAAAGCGCGTTATATCACCCTTATTCTGTAGTGCTATGTGTGTATAGTGTGTTAACACTTGCCTATCAAATTCAACAGCATTTAGCACGGGGTCCGATGTAAGCATCGTGTAGTTCAACTGGCATCCAGCTATCGACACTGGTTTGGGCTGTATCACGATATCTCCGCGAATCATGGCTGCTTGAGTACCGATAGAAATCCAACCGACTAGTAGAGTTGAAAAGATACCACCGACTAGAGCTCCCTGAAATATGTAGTTTTCTTCCTCAATGAAATATGATCTTAATTATTCTAGGGGGATTCAATCTAAGGGGATTTACATCATCAGTAGGTATAAGAATAATAGTTTTGGTTTAATGCTCTAAGAATAATAGTATAAGAAGACATGCATCCTGTTGACTGACATTAGATAAATTTTTCATAATAAAAATAAAGAATAAAAGTTTCTACAACCTACTCCATATTAATGACAGAATTTTAAAATTTTGTTCGATTTCAAAAACATGTATTCACTAAGATTCACAAAACATAGACAAAAATTTTAATAATAATCACCTTGGTGCATACCCAACATTCTAAATGGGAGATTCAGTGGGAAGGCCGTCACTTAAAAAGACATTGTCGATAATATTGATCCATCTTCAACCCCTTTTGGGGCTTGCAGATTATCGAGGTAAACTGAACAGGCTAGTATAGCGGGTAAATACCTAAAGTGAAATAGTGTTAACTTACCTAGAGAAGATAATGTTCTAAAATCTAAGAATGCTGTCTTTTGAATTTGCTAGAACAAAAGCTTTTTAATAAAAAAAAAAGCAAGAACAGACTTACTGTTGCATTCACCCATGGCAGAAACAAGCCCATAGAAAACAATCCAAGCAAGCTCCCAGCTGTGATGCCTGCTAAGCTTTTACCAGCTTGGACCAAAGCCCCCATGTGCTCTACAAGAAACACTAGTCCTACGCAAAGGGCTCCTGTAAAATATTTCTTAAATTCAATATTAGAAAGTTGAGGTTAGGTACTGTTTTTGCTTTCTATATGGAACATTCAGTATACCTACGTGTTTTCATATGAAAACACGTAGGTATACAGAATGTTCCAATCTAAGAGGATTAATAATGTGGGTGTTCAGAGGTTCCACTTATGTAATCGTACGGGTACGGTAATACGTATCGGGAATCGTAAATACTATATTTATATAGTGCCCTTTGAAAATTGCAAAGTAAAAAGCTTTGAATGTTTATGATTTAATTAGGTGCCCTTGGGATATTTTAGTCAATAGGGCTATAAATTATATGCTTGAATGTAGAAGAAAAACATACAAACCAATAACAACCACAATCATTTTCATGATGAAACTTGCGGTTCGCTCTGAGATGGGCTTGTTGTAAGCAGGTCTAATGAGATCCTCGAATATCACACCACACATGGAATTTAAACCAGTAGACATAGAGCTAAAACGAGAAAGTTAGAAAATTTATATTTAATTTAAATAAGTAGCTAACAAGACGGTATATTTATTAGATCAATAACCGGATTTCATGAAAAATCAATTTGTCAACAATTGTTTAATTTTATATAGCAAGAGTCTTTTTTGTTGTTGTTGTGGTTTCGATGGAGATGGTTATCATAATTTAACATTCTCCGAAAAAAAAGTAACTAAAAGTAGCCCATGCCACAGCAATATAGGCTGTGGAGGAGGAAGAGGAGCCCATGACACATTTTTTGCCTTGCCAAATTTTAACAAGATCGGTTAGTCGTGTGCAAAGGCAGACAAAGATACTTTTGGGAAGTACCTATTAATTAGAATGGATTTATCTTAAACTGACTTGACATAAATAAGGGCAAAACTTGCGCACTTATAGAATTGAATTGAGAACGCGTCATCTCTCATGCTGTCCTGCAGAGCTATTCAGATTCTTCGTTACCGAGTCATCGACACGGAATCTGAAACAGTTTCGCGCGATATTCAAATATTTTAGCGGTTTTCAAATTTTCTGCGTTCTACAAGGAATATATATATGGGTATTTTCTATATATAATAAAAAATATCTATCTATGTTATATTTCGCTCGAATCTGTACCAGATTCCGTGTCTATGACTGTGTAAAGAAGAGTCTGAATAGCCCTGCTGCTCAGTTCGAATCCGATCTAAGATGGACAGCATGAGAGATGACGTCATTCTCAATAACATTGTATAAGTTTGCAGATACTACTAAATTATGGGGGTTTTGTATTGGACCCAAAAGGAACCAAAACGTACGGTTAGCACCATACAAACCTTAATGCTGCACTGAAAACTCCACTCATGAATATCCCAGGCAGTGCTGGTATAGACCCAGTTATAGTCATCACAAAGTACGGCAGCAACTGATCACTTTTCTTTATTGCCCCTGTCGTCAACGGATCGCAATCAGCGAACGTTGCGTAAATCACCAGTCCCGTGTAGCAGCAGAGGGATAAGATGGTGAATATACCAGCTGCCATTATGAATATTGTTCTAAAATAATTTCAACTTTCATTAGAACTAGTAACGTTGAGCTCAAAAACCTGCATAGACTGAACTATGACTGAGGCTTTCGGATTAATAACAACCATTCTTTTGTTTACCAAGTTCATATCAATTTAACTTCGCAACCGACATTAACCTACTCATGTGTAAGTACGAGTATAAGCCCAATCTTCAGCACGACATTATCTTCGTGCCTGCGACACTTAAATCGTCAATGTCATCACGACCTGTAATTCAGGAAATCGATCAATTATCCGAAGATTTATTTATCCACACCAAAGCCATACATTTTTGGGTACGGTAGAGTAATTATGCACTAGCGAAACTCGATGTAGAATGTTTGTAAACAAATCACCCATACTTAACCTAAAATTTACTGTGTTGTCCCGTCTTTTTATACGCAGTTTGAAATATTGCTTACAATTTATATCTGAAACTCGATGCCAAACAAATGAGTTATTGTTATTTGTGTCGTGGTTTTTTTACAAACATTCTACATCGAGTTTGGCTAGTGTATAAGTAATGCCCGCGCGGACGCTAAATTAATCCACTAGGAAATTGATTGATTCCTTAAATTAGTATAATGTAGTGACTCCACTGGTCTGCAAAATACTGATATGTTTGGAAGTGTGTGGGGGAGGCCTTTGCCCAGCAGTGGGTCGAAACAGGCTAAATAAAATAAAAAAATCGTAACTCACATTCTAGCCCGTTTCAGTGAAGACAAAGCAAGGCACCGTTGAACCATAGCTTGGTTAACTGAGCAAGATGCCAACCAGCTAAAATAATTACCGAAAACCGTCGACCAAAACGTGTGCCTGATTGTTGGATCAGGGTCCATACTGAAAATAAAACGTTTATTGTAGCTACCTACAGTCCAAATGCAGATCATATTTCATAAACATGCTGTTTATAAATGCGTAGCTTTATTGTCAAAGAAAGTTACAATCAAATAATATAAACAAATTATAACTAGTTTTTACAATTGAGCTAACTGCAGACTGTTACAAACAATCTACAGGTAGCCCAACAGATCCATATCAATACCAGTCGGAAGCGTCCCCAAGACGCTGGCTGCATTGCCCCGCTGCTGTTTGGCAATGCTCATCCACTGCGCCATATACTCAACAGTTCTTGGGTCACGGGTCGCTCGCTTTGACCAGACGCTCAGATATTTTTTAACCCTGTTAGACTCGGTACTTTGCGGACCTTGGGACACGACTCCAAAGAGACCAAATACGTAGGCTCTGTCGAGACCTGCCTATTTGTGCCTTTTGAGATCCTCGGCCAAATCTGCAGCCGTACCAGACTTCACAGATGCCCTCGGAACATGGGAAGGCGCAAGTGCGTCGACGCATAAAGCGTCCCACACAATCCCACAAACTACCATGGGACTAGTGTCATACCATCGGGCCTCTTACCATCGTCACGCAACAGACCATTCGGTTTGAGAATAACTGGTACGTTACCGGTGACAAAGGTCCGACGGATGATCGGCCCAATATTCAGTAATTAATAAAATATTAATAAATCAGTTATCTAGTACCATAAACACAAGCTCTGCTTAGCTTGGGGCTAGATGATGCTGTGTCAATTGTCCAGAATTATTTAATTATTCATTTTATTCATTATTTATTAATGTGCATAATAGGGTAGGCACAGCTCCAGCAGTGGGCGGTGTTGTCGTTGTATGCTATTTAAAATGATATAAGCATGCATGCGATACATACTTGAAAAAGTCCAGTCTATCTCCTTTCTTGTTTATTTCAATTACATCACCGATACCTCCAAGTAAGTATGTGCCGTAGCTCAGAACGAAAATGACTCCAAAATACATAAGAACGGTTTGAAGGGTATCTGTCCATACTACAGCTTTTAGACCCCCCTGTGAAAAGATATTTATTTATTTTGTGGTAGCAGTTAAAGCATCTTTGGTACAGTGAGTAAATAGGGAGTGAACACACTAGGTAGTGGACAAGTGTCTACTATTATTAAAGTCAGTATTATTACAGACATAATTGTCCTGTGCACAAGGCTAGTCTTCTTTGACACTGGCAAATTTAGCTTGAACGAAAGACTTTTGGCCGAAATTCGTCTAGGAGTCTAGGAAGACATCAAAGATAAACTATTCTGATTTACTTGAGCGCCGACTAGATCTGGCAATAACCATTATACTATCACTACAAATGGTTAACCCAGTGGAGAATGAAACAGGGCAAAGTATTACTCACAAGTGTTGTGTAAAAAATACAGACGATGCACACGATTGGCGTTATCAGGTGTAGGTTTATACCCGTAACTGCAACAATTTAGAACAGTTGCTTAGGCGGTCTTTGCTCTGTTAAAATATTAAGATCAATTAAAATTACCTTGGCTGAACGCTAGAGCTGGAACGTATATTACTATTGGTATGTAGAGCATCATTTTGATTATGAATATAATCGAACCCAAAAGACGGACCTTTTGGTTAAATCTTAGACGTAAATACTGTAAAAAAGAAAAACAAGGTCATCAAGTACGAGTGTGACTCGCGCGCCGAGGGTTTCGAACGTTTTTAAAGTATACCAACATGTACTTAAGGTACCGGTTAGAGTTTTGCTATTTAATGAATACCTAAAAATTTAAGGTACATTTCAGATGTATCAGTTTGCAAACTTCGGAGTATATAGAAATAGGTAATAGTAAAACTTTCGAGTTATTTCAAAATATTTCCAAAAGTATGAAACATACAGAAATTTGAAAAACTGTTTTGCAATTTATAAATTAACACCTTTTATTTGATACCCCACTCGGTGAGGTAGCCCCCCTTTTGAAAATTATTCCCCCCATTTTGACCATTTTTCAAAAAGCGTTCTACTTACATACTTCTCGATATTTTTCCTGTAAAATATAGATCTATATCTACAAACGCTACATACATTTCTGATCGATCACTCTGCAAACTTCGGAGAAAGGAGGAATGAGTAATTTTATGACTTTTTCAAAAATTTTCAAATAGTATGAAATCTACAGAAAATTCATAAACTGGTTTGAGATTTATAAATTAATACCTTTCATTTGATACCCCACTTGACCTTGTAGGTTTCTTTGAAAATTTCGACATCACAATTTGTACTGAAAATATTAATTTTAATTCTTTTCTCTTATTATCTGTATATCCGCACGAAATGTATTATTATTTTTAATTTCAAGTTATTTGCTGCTGTAGTTGCTTAGATATTAAAGACGGAAAAAAAGAAAGAAAAAGCGAGACCGAAACCGATCTCCGATCTTCGAAACCCTAAAGATAATGTATGTAGGTACCCAATAATATGATCACTTAAGTTCTTGAAAAATGTTAGAAATCATGATCGCTTTGTTAAATAGTTCTATGTGAGAAACACGAGTATTTATCATATTTGTTTTAAACTAACAGGGCAAATAAAAATGTTGATTTGAGTACTTTGATCTAAGTACCTCATACGTGGAAGTAATTTGCAAATTGTAGAAAACTGGAAGGTATACTACAGCAATGGTAAGAGAAACTGCCCATTCTGATATAACTACGGTCCACAGCTGAGTTCCATAAGTATACATTTCGGCCGGAAGCCCCAGCAGCGATATGCCCGAAATGTAACTGAAAGGTAAAAAGTTAGGCGTTAATCTACGATTCATAAACAGACTCCTTCTCGGGCTATGTGCTTCTGAGAGAACTATAAAGGAAACATAATGACATGTATTGCTTTATATGTTTTGATGGTGCAAGAAAGTTATAATCTATCTATACATAATAACCTACCTGGCTATCAATGACATTGAAATGGGAAAGATGCCCATCGCTTTTCCGCCCATGAGATACTCAGCCGTGGTGTTTTGTTTCTTCTTCGCGAAGAAGGCAAAGTAGACGCCTATCAACGACGAAACTGCCAACATCGCGCCGAAGACCAGGTAGTCAAGCCAGTCAAAGTATACCACCGTCATTGCTGAAGTTTATAGGCACATGAGTCGCACGTCTGTCCACCGAGCCACTTAGACCACATCTCGGTGTACAATAGGCATTTACCGACCGGAATATGCAGCTGGGACTCGTTGCTATATTTATCCTTGAAAGGATCTCGCACAAACACTTTGGAGGGATGAGGTTAGATAAGTAATTGGCCAGTTACCGGTCGCAAGAAGGCGTACTAACGTGTCACGCTTCAAACACGCAGCCACTGCTTGCGCATACAAATCTTTGACATATTTTTTTTTATCTCATTCACTAACAGGGTGTAAGTAAAAAACTTGAGTTGAGAATAAACTAAACATTTATTAAACTAATAATACATATTTTCTATGATTTAAACATCAAAGAGTTACAAAGGGATACATTTAAATATACGATTACCTAATGTACTATGCTTGGATATAAGAAAGAGCCAACGAACTGTGCCACTAATCATCAATTTTTGAGTTCTACCACAGAATAACTATACTCGTAGTTCGCACAAATAATTTAACCCTAAAACATTCAACGTTCTTTGCTGATTTTGATTTATTTAGTGCAATTTGTGCATTCAGTAATTTTAGTGGGATAAGTGAGATTAGTGATAGGTACATTTTGTGTGACAAATTGGTTTATTTTGGTGAAAGATAAAATATCACCAATTTTATGCGTTCGGTTAAAAGTACTAATTTCCCGATAAATAAGATCCTACAAGTACTTCTAGTTTAGGATTAGCCCATACATCTATTTTAACATTGTATCAACATCAGGTTTCATATTACGTTAGGTACACTAAACTAAAAGCAACAGTTACATACTGCACGTTAAAACTCAATAAATATAGGTACTTAAATAGTTACATAATGACAATTATGGCTAAACAAACAACTAATTACTGATAATTTAATGAGATTTTTGATTAATATTTTTAATAAGTACACAAAATATGTTTTACTAAACTGACTCGTCTATATCTAATAGCAATTTATTCGTAATTTAAGGATTTCTTCCATTTTTTTTTTACCTATTATTAAAATATTTGATACAACACTGAAATTACTTACTTTACTAAGAAGTACGATACTTAATAAAATATTATAATATATTGTGTATTTGACCAAAAAGGAGGATGCATGCATATGTTTTTCTACACATTTAACAATATTATAGAGTATCCAAATAATCTCTTGACTAAATCTGTACCTACTTATCTCCTACATTTAGAAATGGTGTTGTGTTACGTAGGACGAAATAAACTTTTTAATCTCTTACCTTATTCTTTTTTATAACAATATAAAAGAGTTAAGGGTAGAGGCCCACAATGAATTCAATATTATATTGATTAAACTTATATTCTAATTTATATTCTTTTCATTTGAATTACTAACTTAAGTTAAAGTTATTATGTAATTTTATATATTGTGTATTTGAGACCAACAGTAGAATGCAAATATTTTTATCCCTATTGCTAAAATCTTAAACAGTGATTTAAAAAGTATAATAACAATGCTTATTATAATAAAGGTAGGGGCCTTCAATGTGTTAAATACATTTATATTCTATTATACAGGGTGTAACAAAAACTATGGAACAAACTTTCAGAGTAGGTACATGTTCGATCACGGTACACAGCAAAAATATTTAAAATACCGGCTTTTATTTTTTGAAAATATCTATACACGCGAAATGTCCACCTGATTAGATAATGGACTGATGCGTGTCTATTTATCATCGAAAATAAAATAAAAGGCCTACGTAGGTACTGTAGCCGGGTCGTTGACCGTTGCTGCGGTCAACGACCCGCTACTTAACGCAGTGGGTGCAGCGCGGCGCGCCATTGATAAGGTAGGTAGGTACGTTCGTTCATACCACAAATACATTCCATTTTTCGTGCAAAATAATAGTGATTGGGACCTTCAATAGTTTTTAAATTTTTTATGTTTCACCTTGAACTTTCGTTTTCTTGTAGTTTTTGTATTTTCGGTTCTATGCCCGTTAATTACTATAGGAAAATTGGAAGTTGTTTGTGGTACGTATGTACGTACTTTACTTACCGTAGGTATCTAAGGCACACCGCGCTTCCCGCGCACACTGCGTGAAGTCGCGGGTCATTGACCGCGGCGGCGGCATCAACGACCCGGGTACAGGATACAGGTACGTAGGGCTTTTTATTTTTTTTCTATGATATATAGACACATGCATAAGTCCATTACCTAATCAGGTGGAGATTTAGTTTTTTAATTTTTTCAAAAGGGCTTTTTTTATATTTTTCCGCTATTCGTTGATTGAACACAGGTTGTACCTACCCTGAAAAATTGATCCTTAGTTTTTATTACACCCGGTATAATCTGTTAATTTGAATCTATTATCTAACTTTACATTTAAAATTCAATTATCATTCTGTGTTGCATTATCTGTCGCAAAAACTCACTACCAATCATGACCTGATTTTTCATCGTGAGTGCGACAATGAAATACAATTGGCTGTAGAAGATAGCAACAGCTAGTGCGATCTACATTGTTGCACGGACTATGAACTTGACGCCACTTGAGTGGCGTCGAGTCACTTGAGTCATCGAGCACATACCCAAAAGAGAGGAAATATGGTCTTTCGAATTCCGAAACTGATTAGTGTTTTGTCACTAATAAATGTCAACTCTCGCTCGCGCGACAGTACAGCGCCAACAGCGGACCTGTGTACTTCTCCGTCTAATTACGAATTATATTCAGATAACATAAAAATTCTTTAAAAATAGCTTGTTGTTCTATACGGTGGTGTGAGAAAAACAGCAAGAAATCTAACTACAAATGTTCGATTTCTTGCTAATTCAGATTCAGATGGAATCACATTTCATCGGTAAGTTGTACATAATGCAATTTTTTAAATTTACTATCATTTTAGCACGGCTCAAGTAAAACTGGTCATTTGAACTATACATTTCGCTTTCACCTAGCTGCAATGCCTATAACGTCATCTCATTCTATCATACTAGTGTTGTGCTGACGTAATAATATAATAAGAATACTTAACAAGAAGTAATGAAAATTTATCAATTACATATATTGAGTTATTGTTGATCAGTGTAACTTTTATAAATCTTCGCAATTTTGCATATTATTTCATCGATATAGTAAAAAATGTAACTTTATATTTTTTTTACAATAATTGTTATGTATCTTTATTAAGGCTTCAAAAACTTAGTGTATGTAAACTAGTTAACATAGTATTCCTAGAACTACATTCTACATTAAACTACAAAAATTCTATAATGTTCATTTCGCTCGTACGAAACTTTTAAAGCAACGTTAATAAGTGTTAGAATAAAAGTTAATTTTTGTATAAAGTCGTCATCTAGAAGCTGTGCTCAATGCAAAAATAGTTAAAGAAAAGTGCGAATCCTAGCTGTATTTGTGAATGTTGCTATTACTACGGTTTCCAAACCCAGTTGTTCAAAGGAATCAATTTGGATACTACGAAGTTTACGATCCACTTTATCTATTGTGATTTTTATTCAACATCCAAGGACGGCTACAAGGAACTACAAAGATGACGACTCGACGAACTCTCGACTCGAGAAAACCTTAACATAGTCGCGCTTTAAAGTCACATACCTAATTTTAAATTACAGACGCATCTTTATTTATAGTACTATTATGAGATTTTATACCTCCAGAAAACATTCACACCAAAACTATGTACGTTATTTCACATCTAGATCTCTTATCTCTATCTTTTAATCTTCATTAGAAAAACTTCTATCTACGATTACGTTGTAAAACTCTACTTTATCAAGTATATTTCTAACAGTACCACTTTATCAAGTATATTTCTAACAGCCCAACCATCAAAGTTACTTTTAAATCAATCACTTGATCATCACAGATTCATCAACGTACCACTCTGGACCTTTCCCGCGTATATTTGTGGTGATCATTCCGCTGAACCTGCCTATCATGTCAAAATAATTTGTGACTTAATAGCAACTACTATAATAAGATACTACTGCATGAGAGTGCTGGTAGAGCAACTCTAGGAATTATCTTACCAACACCGTCATCTCGATTAACAAACTTGAAACTATCGTAACACGTTGTTAAAACACTCATCAAATAACTAGAGATGCTAGTTTTATTAGTTAGTTCTCTATTTCATCAATAAATTTGGTTATTTGATGCGCAGTAAAGTTGTGGCGTAACATTTAAATCGTTATCGTCACTAATTACACAATGCAATAGCATTATTGTCTTTATCAGAATTTTGATCTGATTCACGTGATCATTTCAGTGTAGTGCCTTGGAGAGGAAGCTGTTTAGAGATCTGTAACCGAGCCAAGGTCGTACCTTGACTGGCGGCGGTCTCGGCTGGTCGACGGCAGGTTTTGACCCGAGGTGGACTTCTGGATAGAAGCCGATCTGGGGCGTGACGTCATCTCAGCCTGGTTCTTCTTGGCTTGCTTTGCAGCAGCCGCCGCCTGTTGTTTGCTCTTCAAAGATGAAATAGAGACGACAACGTCTTTAGACCGTCCGTCATGTTCTAGATGGAATGACAAGTCAATTGTTAGCATCGAGAAAGCAGGACACATAAAACCGTATTGTATATTAGCCGTGTATATACTCAATATGAATAAATTCGAATATACTTGTAAGTCATAAACAAGACATTTACAGTAGCGACCGTTTCCATTTCGTCTTTATTGTCAGAGGTTCAACAAGAGGCGAAACCACTGTACATATCTCTTTTACACTTAGAATATTTAGCAAACTGTTACACCATATCTTAGGTATCTAAACTCACCTTCGCGACGGATAACTTCACCGGCGTTATTCAAGAAGAAGCTGGTTTTTGGTTCGTCCTTATTGTCGTCCTTTGATTCCTGTTAAAAAAAAATAATTTTAACATCGTTTCAGTTAACCAATACAACAAATTCATGACGTAGAAATACAAGAAGAGTGCCTGAACCGAAGTGACTAGGATGTGGGTGTGTATACCTTTGATTTGTTAGATTTGGAAGCAGAGTCAGTGCTTCCTCTCCACCACAGTCACTGGATCTCACAGAAGCCCCGTCCGACGCCCTCCTTGGCGGGGGTGGCCGCCTCGCCATCGGCGGTGCCGTCACCGTCCGGCTTTGGCGATGCAGTGCCGGAGGTGCCTCCCCTGGTTGATAAATACAAAAACACTAGTTTAACCCAAAAAAGTTAATATTTTTATATATATATTCTTTTATTTATTTTAGACGTATGCGCATTGTTGTTAACATCAAATTATGTGTTCTATAAAAAAATTCAAAAAAATATGTTTATACAAAGTCATAAGAAAATGAAGAGGAAACACATACATATGTCGCAGGAATATATAAATAAAAATTACTATATATAAATAAAAACGGTTAAAAGATACACAGATGCAAAGTTATAAGTGATAGAAGAAAATATTGCAGCAATGGACATCGTTATAAATGCGTACATATATTATATATATCATTAACATCGTTATAATGCGGATAAATAAAGAAAAACGGGAAAGAGAAGGAGATGGAGAAATGATTGCAGAAACGAACAAAAAAGTGTCGATACAAACGTCATATCAATGCGGACGGTGTTGTTTTGCTGGTTCCTCATGGCTAATGTTGATACCATCGGCGGACGCTGCGGCTTGTTTGACAGCACTCGTTCTATGTCCATCAGCACCGATGGCGTCAGTTGTGGAGTGATCTAAACACATAAACCCTTTATTGGAAAAACATTACAAAAACACAAAAACTACATATTATGAGATACTAAAAAGCAAACGCCATTATAAACTTCCAAGCCTTTTTTTACTTGTTTATATAAATTTCTGTCAAACTTGATAAGGTTTCTGTGAAATATAAATATTTACGTGATGGAACTTTGAATATTGTTTGTACCTGTAAAGCGTGTATATTTTCCCGTAGCTGTGCTACGCTCGTAGCGCCCAGAAGAAGGCAGTTCACAGAGTCGTTTTTCAGGCACCAAGCCACAGCCAGTTGGCTAATCGAGCAATCTGATTGGGAAAGAAAGATTTTTACTTTTTTGTTAGTCAAACATTGATGATTTCGTAGACCTTTCGTAGCAGCTAAATGATAAATCGCAAGATCGTAAAATCAGTTTGATTAGTTTGGAACACAATAATAATAATAATGCTAGACAATCCACACAGCATCAACTAGCCCCATGCTAATGTAGGTTAACTGAATTAATTCTGATAACGATTACGCTCTTTCGTAGACCTTTCGTAGAGACTATATAAGAAGCCGAGGGATTATAAATTTTAATAACATAATACTTATTAATGAAGTTAATTGGTACTGGCACTTTCACTCGTATAAATTCGAATTGTAAAACAACATACATACAATATAAATATTGTTATTTTACACCCGAAATGCTATGTGAATAAAATTGTCCTGCATTTTTTTTACATACTTAGAGAGCTAGCCAAGTTAGTGAGATCCCGTAGCTTCTCCCCATAAGTGCGAGGCTCGTCAGCTCCAACTTGCTCCTTGCTACTCGAAATCGGCATTGCCTAGAGGAAAAGTAACCGTAACTTAATTTTTAGAATTATTTTGAAAAACCAATGTAATAAAGTAAACACATACATCATTTAGAGCTAAATCGTCTTCACACCAACTGAAAGTGCTGTATTTTCTGTTGAATCGCGACTTTGCGAAAAGACTTGTGACGTCATCAGGACCCAAGCCTTTGCCTGTTGTTGATGCTGACCATACCATCAAACCTAAAAAATATAGATGAGTATATTTCATAATTTAATTAAAATTAAATTCAAAGCACAGTGTTAGCCTTAAATAGAACTCGTGGCAAAACATCTAACAGTATTGAATTATTTATTGAGTAAGTCAAGGTTTAGTGGAAACCTACAGTGAAACCGTTGTACCCACCTACGCCTATTTTGTGGTAGAGTTCTGGCATGTATAATTCTGCTTTTTCTCTGCAAAACATGTGGTACTCTGTTTGCTCCACTATTGGGGTAATGCAGTTGAATTGTCTGCAATTTGTATATGCGTCCATGATCTACAAAAAATAATAGATTGGTTTAAATTGTTTGAGAATATTTTCGAAATCCGACAAAAAATGACAAATATTTGCATATTTACCTCTGATGGAGACCAACGAGCTGTCCCCCAATAAGATACCCAACCTTTATCTATGACAAAGTTCATGGCCCGAACCACCTCTGTGGAAATTGTTTTCATTAATCTACCTCTACGTCAAGTTTACCTTGTTTCAATATGAAACAGCAACACCGATCATTACAAATGTATAGATAATACAAGCCTGAATACTCAATATACAATAAATCGTTAATTTGTGCAACAAACAAACAAAAACAATAGAGCAACTAATTAATTAAGTAAGCATCGATAAGCAGACGAGAAAATAACAAGACTAACCTTCCATTGGGCACAATGGGTCCACTTTGTGCAAGAGCACAACATCGATGTAGTCTACTTGAAGTCTCGCCAGAGAAGCTTTTACGCTTTCAAATATATGTTTACGAGAGAGCCCTCTCTCAATCGACCTGTTATCATTATCAACATCCCTAGTAAATGAAGAGTGGGGACATGGTTAGTAGACTAATAAAGCGATAAGCTGAGGTAATCCATAAATTAATATGAGGGTTTGTTAAAGCCATGTTTAAGCATTTCAGGGGTGTTGTTACGAACTTTTTCCAGTGATGATGAGCTTGTGCCGAATATGAACAATGGTAAAAATATTATATTCACAAAACGATTTTCAGTGGTGTCATCCGTTGATCATTGACATGAACTTATAGAACGATGAAAGATTCTCTGGATTCATCAAAACCTTTTTTGCTATACTACAAATAACCCTAAGTAAAGTTTTGATACCAGTGTAAAAATAATATTACTTACACATAAGTTAATACTTATACCAAATCTATTTACAAACTATTTTGGCAAATTAACTATTACATTTTTGTTATACTTGTGCAGGAATGAACGAGACCTATCATTGTTTAATTAAGAGAATATGAAAAAACGTAATGAGAAAACGAACTCACTTCGTGCTCCAATATATTTTTGTTATTATTATCACGCTTGACCTCCTCACACCTCTCTTTTTGAGAATCCTGCCCAATTCTGCTTCTCCTTTTGCTGTAGAAAAAGAAAACAATTGGTACGAGGTATTTCCCGCAACTACTCCGAAAAGAAAATGTTGTGCAACTAACCACAATGGGCTTCGGAAAGATCGAATAGATTAATTCCGTTTTCCAATGCAGCCATCACGACTTCCTCGGCGTCGTCTTCGTTCATCATCGTCCATATCCCGAGGCCCACGTTAGGCACCCGGAGCCCTGACTTCCCAAGGCTCTTGTATCGAAGCCCAGGCGTCACTGACGAGGCCACGGCTGACGGGTGGCCCGTGTATATTGTGCAGATCGGGCGTGACAACGGCATATCCCCTGCTACAGTATTCTAATTGTATATGTCATTGTGATTTGAGTTTTTCGAAACAAGTGGTTATGAAAATGCTAATGTGAAAACAAGAAAACAAAAACATTTTGAGGTAGTTGTCACCTTTATCTTGAAAATCTCCAAAATGTAGCTCCGCAGTCAGACCTCGGACATAATACACTCGTTTAGTTTGAAATGAATACTTTACTATTTGTACAAATTGGACAATACGTTTATTTTGTTCTGACACTTATACACCGGCGACACATTGAAACATATCAAAATCAAAGAATAAATACTTGACTCACCTTGATCTAGCATCTGCTGTGAATTAGCACTGAAGTCGTCCATACAATCCAGCGAAGCGATCGGGGCACGACATCTAAACAATGGGATATTTTTGTTTTTTAATATTTCCGCACTGTCAGTATATTTAGCTCATTGTGATTTCACTAGTTATTCATGCGGTTTGTATATTTATTTCAACTGATTCTGATTTAGATTGTTTTAGAAAACTAATAACCAAGGGTTTTAGAAAACTAATAACCAATTCGATCGTTTAGTCTATAACTGTTTTTTAAGTTTTGCGGGACAAATATTAATTCCTCGAGAATATTTTTTTAAGGGACCACCTCGATATCATCTTCTATACCTACAATTGCTATAAATGCTATAATAATACAAATCTATATTTACTGCCATTTTGATAAACAACATTTATGGCTACATATACGTTGTGTCTATTGCGTTTGTTAATGTGTTGATGAATATGTGGCATTATGTTGGCTGAAAGTTTTTGTGTCTAGCCAACTTCTACATAACATAATTATCACTTCTACTGAACATATTCATCAACATAATCCAGAACCTAAAAAGCCCCAAACTCTAAAAATGTGCCTCAACTAGGTATTTATAATATTATATCAATTTATTTCTACAGGCTAACTTGTAAAGCTTCTACCTTAGTTATTTCTAAAGTACTATAAGTGTTTGACATCTACGAATAGTTTATAATTAAATAATAGTTTTCTTCTCTTGAAAATTATAATTAAAAAAATACAGTAAGAGAAATTTAGGTTGGTGTTATTTTCTTCAAAACATATTTATATATGAGGTTTCGTTTGACTGAGAGGAAGTTTAAACGGTAAAGTTTATTCTAATCAGACAGAAGAGTGCCAGGTGATGAGGAATGTAATCTAGCTCCAGATGAGAACAAACAAAGGTTCACCATACCTCGACTCGGAGACCAGCCTTCTGCAGTTAACCAGGTTAAAGGCAGCATTACTTTGTTTGAAATCGGCAGCATTGTTAAAGATTATACGGGTCGATACAGTTCTATGATTTTGGACATATCCTTCAAATCAGCCCACACACTGCCGAACATGCATCCTCCAAAAAAAGAAGGGTTTTGCCATAATCACCACGCTTGGCATGCGTATTGGTGAGATCGCAGTGGAGGTGTTTAATTACACAGAAGGATGCTGCTGCCTTTCCTCTGGTAGGTTCCCTTAAATAACTTTATAGTACTACGGCTACGGCTCCGGCCGTGATGGCCACGGCCACATGCACGACATATCCATCACATCAATACTGTAATTCTCTACATGATTATACGACGTCAGCAACGCCTTACCTTGGGGCTTGCACCTGTCTTTATGGTGGAGTTTCTCTCGGATCAATTTAATGATCGTTAATGCCCACTTAAAAATTATATTGAATTCAGTTTTTAAGGTGAGGTCTTCAGAAAGTTGAAGAAATAGATTTTGGTCAGTGGTGACCGTAGTGCGCAATGTAGTATGCAGTATTGATTTCTGCAGTTCTAGCGAAGATATAAAAACCAAGTGCTTTTCTTTTTTATCAGACTTTAAAACGAGGATCTTATGATAGTTTATGTTACATGTCTCATCGTAAATTATTGTGTACCTAATATGATAATTCTTTCACATCGTTGATTGTACTTATGTATATGCATAAAGGACTTAGGTTTAATATATGTAGGCATTATAAGTATTATTATAGTGGGTATGCAGTGCATATTAACCCTGTCAGTGTTTAACGGGTACAAGTTTATTCGATTATTAGGTTTTACAGGGAATGATTTCAAGGTCAATTGTCCATAGTTATGTAAAGCTCAGTTTAGTAGTTTTAATTTAAATTTAGGTTTTATGCAGTAATAGGTGAAATAGACTTAAAACGCGATTTTTATTGCTGTCGGCAACGTCTCTTATTAGATTATATTGAACTGCTTTACATAATTCTTTGTATTTTGTTACATAGGTACCTATAGGGTTTTAAGAGTTTCTTAAGTCCGGCAAATTATGAAATGAAATATTTATTCGGTGTGATTTATGTCTTTTTGATATATTGAGTCGAGTATTAAGACTGTAGTATGTCAGCAACTCAGTGTCCCTTAGACTAATTAATGTTTCTTTGGCTGGTTAGGTATCTACGTAGTATGTCAGCAACTCAGTGTCCCTTAGACTAATTAATGTTTCTTTGGCTGGTTAGGTATCTACTATGTGTATTAGCTTTTGTTTCCCAAATCCTACATAAATAAGTATGATTGTGGTTGTGAGTGCGTTTTCGTCCTGGGTGGGTGGATGGTAGGTATAGACTTGTTACCGATACTTTGTGGTGGACAAGTTCCAGTTACCGATATATGGTGGGCATTGGGTTGGAGTCGACGCTGACGCTGTCGGGCAGGCCGAGCGGGGTGTGCGGCGTGCATCTGCTGATGGTGGACTCGCTGCGGGAGATCTGCGAGCCCTCCTTGCCTCCTCCATCCACCTCCCTGCCCTGCATCTCGTGTCGCCTCATTCAGCTCCTACGCTATCACTGCACCTTAACTCTCTACGCCATCAACAAATCACACGGTCCCGAACGCCACACTCCACGCGCACACAAAGGATGTCACTCACTCGAAAGGAAATACGGGGAAGCATGCATGAGGCACCTACGCTAGCCCGCTAGGTTAACACTCCTCGAACAAGAACAATCTAAGCACTGAAACTATAGGTATACACCTAGTTATGATCGGGACACAAGGAAACTCTAGTGGATATGTTAGTCATCGAGGGGAAAGACTGATATGCTACTCGGTTGACGATATGTGGAGACACTCACCGGGTTAGCTGGAGGTTTTACACGCTTTTCATAAACGTATTGTTGCTATGCGGAGAAAAGGAACAAACTAGAGGGTGTCGTATTGCGGCTTGCGGAAGCGGGGCGACGAGCGGGTGTGAGCGGGGAGCGCGGGGCGCGGGCTGTGGTTGCTGCGCGCGCCACAACCCATACCACCGCGCACCCGCTCGCCGCCCGCCGACCCACCACCCCACGCCCGCCAAATAAAATATCACAAATATTATGACGATAATGTCTTAGGTTTTTAGCGGATAATTACTAGCAATTTTAAACTCTATCATCTGTGATTTAAGGACCAATCGAATTAGCCGTCACGTGTCACGAGGTATTTTTAGTGTTTCGAGATTGGTTTCGAAACTCTTAACGTCTCGCTTTTTCTGTCCTTTTTTTCGTCATTAATATCTAAGCAATACAGCAGCTATTAACTTGTAATTAGCCTGAAAATATTAAAAAAAAAATGAAAATTTTCGGTACAAATTGTGATGTCGAAATTTTAAGAGACCTACACGGTCAAGTGTGAAATGAAATGAAAAGTGTCAGTTTGTATATTTCAAAACAGTTTCTGAAATGAATGAGTTTCTGAAAGGTTTCATACTTTTTGAAATATTTTGAAAAAGTTTAAAGATTACCCGTTCCCTCCCCCATCTCCTAAGATTGCAGAGTGTTCCATTTCAAATGTATATATAGCATATTTTGTAGATATGGACCTATATTTTACAGGAAAAATATAGAGAAGTCTGAGCACTATTTGAAAAATAGTAAAAAAGGGGGAAATCATTTTCAAAAGGGGAGGCTCCCTCACCGAGTGGGTATTAAATAAAAGGTATCGGTTTGTACATCTCAAAAAAGTTTTTGAATTTCCTTACATACTTTTCAAAATATTTTTAAAAAAGTCGAAAATGTTACCATAACCCAGTACTCCGAAGTTTGCAAACCGATCCATCAGAAATGTAGGTACCTAAAATTTTTAGGTATTCATTATATAACAAAGTCTCTTCAATACTTGACAAACATTCCAAACCCTCAGCGTGCGAACCACACTCGCACTTGACGGATCTTGTTTACAATTATTATGCCCGCTGGCTCATATACCAAGAAGAAATAAGATCTTCGATTAATGAATTAGCCAATTACCGGCGAGGCCAAGTCCAATCGGCTATAGACATATCAATAACTTCATCAGAGACGATACTTAAATTGGCAGTTAATCAACAGATGTCACAAAGTAAAGTTGTCCCGCAAACAGATAACAATACTCGTAATACCTGCGCCGGCCCCGCAGTTGAACTCGTAAACTGTTTATTTTTCTTTAACTTTAGAAAATCGCTATCTTACTTACGTTGATTAATTAATATAGTTTCTATTTTGAACTTACATAAAATGTAGTGTTTGGGAACTCACCCTGGACAAGACGGGGCTCGTGGTAGATCCATGCGTCTTTGAAGACTTACGTCACTAGCTGAAGCACGCCAGGGACGAGTCTCTAGGCAGCCTTGTGTGTTGCATTCAATGGAGTCCATCGACTGATCTTGTATTCAAAAAAATAAGTTTAACAAATTATGTGTAAGTGTGTGTGTGTGTAGAAAACATCGCTAGTCGTTACATAATATTACCTCTACAAGAGCCTAATCCTGAAAGATTTACAAAGATGCCGTCCCCGTCGAAACTTTGACTTGATTGCGGTTTCGTGAGATGTGCACTGCAAGCTTTCTTCAAGACACTCTATTTGGAGTAGAACAGAAAAATAAATTGAATAAGAAACATTTCATCAAAACAGAGTTAGATATAATATCAGAAATGGACTAGGAAGGTAACGTAACCAGTAAGTCATACAGTTATACAAAAGTACTTTGTGGCCATACATAAAATCCAAAATGTGATAGTATGGTGTTTTTTTAATGAAACTGTCAATCAATGTTACTGGCCTGCAATAGTCTGCCATCTTCACCAACTTGGATCAAGCAATGGTGGATGGTGGTAACTGGTGGTGATGTATTATTTCTTTGTCTTTTTAACCGACTTCAAACAGGAGGAGGTTCTCAATTCGTCCGTATGTTTTTTATGTTTGTATGTTACTTGATATCTCCGCCTATGGTTAACAAATTTTGCTGACACTTTCACTATTGTATAGTATAGAGAATGAGGAATCATTCTCTATGAAATGATGCCATACTAAAAAGTATGGCAGTAAGGGTTAAAAAACCGACTTCAAAGGAGGAGGTTCTCAATTCGTCCGTATGTTTTTTATGTTTGTATGTTACTTGATATCTCCGCCTATGGTTAACAAATTTTGCTGACACTTTCACTATTGTATAGTATAGAGAATGAGGAATCATTCTCTATGAAATGATGCCATACTAAAAAGTATGGCAGTAAGGGTTAAAAAACCGACTTCAAAGGAGGAGGTTCTCAATTCGTCTGTATGTTTTCAGGGTTTCGAAGATCGGAGATCGGTTTCGAAACCCATGAGGTCTCGATTGTTCTGTCCTTTTTTGCATCTTTAATATCTGAGCAACTACAGCAGCAAATAACTTGAAATTTAAAATAATAATACATATCGTGCGCCTGTACCTACAGATTAGAAGAAAGAAAAAATACATGAAAAAAGAACATGAAAATTTTCTGTAGATACAAATTGTGATGTCGAAATTTTTAAAAAGAGACTTACAATGTCTAGTGGGGTATTAAATGTAAGGTATCAATTTGTTCATTTCAAAAAAGTTTTAGAAATTTCTGGACAATTTATAATTTTTAAAAATTTTGTAAAATGTAGAATTATACCCATTTTATTCTCCGAAGTTTGCAGAGCGATTCATCTGAAATGTATGTAGAGTTTGTATATATGGATCTAAAGATGGAAAATGGTCAAAAAGGGGGGGAATAATTTTCAAAATGGGGCCTACCTCACCGAGTGCAATCCAATGAAAGGTATTGGGTTTGTAAATCTCAAACCAGCTTTTGAAATCACTGTAGGTTTCATACTATTTGAAATATTTTGAAAAACTTCAAAATTACCCTCTATACTCCGAAGTTTGCAAACCGATAACTCTGAAATGTGAAGATAGCAAAGTCTAACCGGTACCTGTAGTATATATTGGTATACTTGACAAACGTTGGAAACCCTCGACGCGCGTGTAACACTCGCACTTGACGGATCTTGTTTTTATGTATGTATGTTACTTGATATCTCCGCCAATGGTTAACCGATTTTGCTGATTCTTTCACTATGTTAAAGAGAATGATCCCGAAATGGCCCCATAAATTGTTTTTTGTAACTTGGTATTATTATTTATCCCGTTAAACTTAAAAAAACAACACAATATATAAAGATTTTGTGGTCGATAAGTTTGATTCTTATGGGATTGCTATGTGCGCCGTAAAACGTAAGTTGGTAAAACATTATCACATGATAATTTCACTATCACTTAATGGTTACCATGGCAACGGGCGTCAACAGTTCCATCCATGTGCCATCAAACCAAATTCGACTTTAATAATTATATCTAGATGTCGCCACTAGGGAAATTAGATCGCTATCGAAATGTGAACCCAATTTTTTTGCACGTGAACGAACATAGAGGAGTCCTATTTACCGGAATTTGAAGTCAGTTTATAGTTTTTTTTAAAACTCCAAATTTTAGATATAAGATCTAATGTGCTTTGTAGGCCATTCTGTTGTTAAACAAAGTCATGAAATTAAACTCTGTTACTTATAAACCTGTTCTAACTTTATGCAAAGGGTTAGGCAGTGTTTTTTATAAGAATTTACAATATAGTGTCATGTTTTGATTAAATCTTGCAAGCCACATTTTAAGCACTTCATCACAACTTACTATTATGTAATAACTTAATAGGAAATAAAGGCTTAAATGTTTTTTGGACGTGTCGCCGGCCGCGGCTAAAAAAACCGCCAATACTTTGCGGTCGCCCCGCCCGCTCCCCGCGTCACCGCGTGAGGGACCTACACGTGCAGGCCAAGGTTGTGGAGGAATACTTAAAAATTAAGACCGTACACTCGATGCGCGTCGAGAAGCTTGACACTCGCCATAATGTAAGCTTCAGTTAATTTACGGTGAGAGTTCCAACTCTCGACCTACATACTTAAGCGCTGAGTTTCGGCCGAAGGGTGTCAAGTTTCGAAGGTTCACTGGCCGCCTGCAAGGGTACACCGCAGTGCATCGTTGTCGCCGTAATAACAATTAACGTGTACCTATTATTAGTCAAGTTTTTATATTTTATATTTATGCTAGTTTTACTTAGAGCATTCAATTTAATGCTCTAAGTAGTTTTAAGGTATATTTACGGACCGTAGAATAAGTTAATACTTTCTATAGCCTGAAATAAATGATTTTATTATTATTATTATTATATGAAAACCTACTTTCAAACAGTTTTTTTTTGACGCAGGTCTGCTTCTCGTGACTAAAGCTGACTTATAAACCTACAATGAGGCACAGGGTAAGAGGTAAGTCTAGTAACCTATCTTATACTCTTCCCCTGAATTTAAAGTTAAACCCTATTTTTGCAGGTACTAAAAAAAACTACCTAGTAACTGCCTTGCCTTCTTTATTAATCTCCGACAGCAAATTACTAATGTTTCGACTTATTCACGGTTTTTTTTACATTTGATTAGTTTTTGTTTTCTTGACTACCCCTCCTGGTGTTGCGGCCATTTTGCGGAGTTCGCGAACCTGGGACCACCCACGATGGCCGTCGTGGGTGGCCCTGCGCGCGTGTGATTAAATTACTATATCTCTAAGTTTTTTAAGGATCTATAATGTAAAGGTTAAATCGTTAGAATCGATATGAAACATGCTAATACGTTAAAAAAATGACTTACACTAACACTGTGAAAACCATAAAAAAAAGGACTTAAAGACTTCTTAGCACATGCATGCAACACCGCTACCGCACGTCACAATAATCACAACAGTAGAGAATAGAGTGCGTATCAGTAAGGTTACTACTAGTCAGTAGATATGGGACTCTTCATCTGAGGACGAGGATGTGGAGGTAGCAGACGCGGGCTGCAGTGATGTTCTTCGGAGTGCTTCTGTTGCCGCCCTTGCTATTGTTAACATTTTATATAGGAGTAGGTTATACATTTTCATGTAATGTACCTAAATAAAATTAAAATTTTCACAAAAATACGTCTGTCATGGGCGGTGACCTTTTTTTTCTTATTGTATGAATATTAATATTATTAAAATTATTATTACTTTATTTATTATTATTTAAAAGATGGCGATGGTGATGGCGATGGCGCCAAATGACAATGCTACTCTCATATCTCTTGAGAGTAAGCATCCACCAGCAGGGGCCAATACACAACTCCCCGATCCACCGGAAGAGAGTGATGTCGCGGTAAGCACGACCAGCCAGGACGTGCTTAAAGCTGTCATGTCTTTTCAGAGTGGCTCTGCCGGCGGCCTGGATGCTGTGACTCCACAGCATCTAAAAGATCTTCTGTCTGGCGGGTCTGGCCATGCAGGTGAAGTCCTTCTGGAAGACTTGACAGGTTTAATCAACCTGATGTTGTCAGGCCGAGTTAACAGCGAGATCACAGAACTCTTATACGGTGCGAACCTTTGTGCCCTAAAAAAGAAGAATGGCGGTATAAGACCCATAGCCGTGGGCACTACATACCGCCGCCTTGCGGCTAAAGTCTGCTGTCGGAAAGAAGCCGACTATTTAGGCGACTATTTCCGACCAATTCAGCTAGGCTTTGGTTCGCGAGGCGGATATGAGGCCGCAGTACATTCCCTTCGTACATTTTTAGACCAAAATTATGGGGAGGTAATTCAGAAGGTAGACGTCAAAAACGCCTTCAATTCCGTAGACAGGGGCGCCTTGCTAAAACAAATTAAAGACAAAATTCCAGAAATTTACCCTTTTCTTTGGCAATGTTACGGTTCGTTCGCCGTCAAAATTTATTTACAAGAACAAAGTCATTTTGTCCGCTGTTGGATGTCAGCAGGGCGACCCTCTCGGTCCGGCCATATTTAGCCTTGCCATCCAACCGATAATTCAACGTCTCCAATCCAAGCTCAATGTTTGGTATTTGGATGACGGAAGTTTAGGTGGAGAGGTAAACACAGTTTTTGATGATCTAAAAATCATCACAGATGAATTTCGAAAAATAGGTTTGGAATTAAATTTTTCAAAGTGCGAGCTTTTTATTTCGGACTCTTGTGTAGACAAAAACAATATCATTGGAAAATTCAATAGTTTAGCCCCCAACATAACAGTTGTTGATAAATGTTCACTTCGCCTCCTTGGTTCACCAATTCTTGATGCGTCTTTTCAGTCCTTTGTAGACGAGAAAATTCAAAATTTCAACAAAACTTCGGACAGTCTGCTCAAAATTAATAGCCATATGGCTTTTACAATAATTCGATTTTGTCTTTTTGTACCTAAATTTACGTATTCTTTGAGATGTAGTCAACTGTGAAAACACAGTGAGCTCTTGGAAGGCTTAGACAACATAATAAAGAATACTCTATCATCGGTTTTGAATGTCGATTTAGATGACAAGGCATGGTCGCAGGCCTCCCTGCCTGTCAAATTGGGAGGCCTAGGTATACGCAAAATTTCAAGTGTAGCCCTTCCAGCGTTCCTGTCTTCCGTCTACAGCACTAGTTCTTTAGTTGAAAAAATTTTAAAGTCATCTTGTTTGGTCCCACCTGGAATTTCATTCAAAATTTAATTTTTAGACGAAGCTCGAACGGCTTGGCATAATGCTTGCCCTAATGCTGCTCCCCCAAAATCTCTTTTGTCTCAACGGCAATGGGACGGGCCTCTGTGTGAGTTGACACGGAATAGTTTGTTACAAACGTGCTCCAGCTCTGCGGATCGTGCCCGTCTCCTGGCCGTTTCTAAATGGGAGTCAGGACATTGGTTACAAGCATTTCCTTCGTTTAACACTGGCACTTTATTGGATCCCGTAACTTTCCGTATCGCAACATGTCTTCGGTTGGGTGCAATGTGTTGCGCGCCTCATCAATGCCAGTGCGGTACTGCTGTCGAACAGCTTGGTCATCACGGATTATCGTGTACTAGGGCCGCCGGTCGGATATCTCGTCATGCCAGCCTTAACGACGTCATCCGGCGGGCCTTTGTCACCGCTAACGTACCAGCCATTCTCGAACCGAATGGTCTGTTGCGTGACGATGGTAAGAGGCCTGACGGCATGACACTAGTCCCATGCGAGTTGGGTAGGCCCATTGTGTGGGACGCTACATGCGTCGACACACTTGCGCCTTCCCATCTTCCGAGGGCTGTAAGGATCCGTAAGGGCTGGTGCGGCGGCAGATTTGGCCGAGGATCTCAAGAGACGCAAATATGCAGGTCTCGACAGAGCCTACATATTTGCTCCCTTTGGGGTCGAGACCCTAGGTCCGTGGGGTACCGAGGCTCTCCGGGTTTTTAAAAAGTTATCTGAGCGTCTGGTCGACGCGACGCGTGACCCGAGGGCTGGCGGATATCTGGCGCAGCGCATCAGCATTGCCATACAGCGGGGCAATGCAGCCAGCGTCTTGGGGACGCTTCCGACTGGTATTGATATGGATCAGTTGAGCTACCTGTAGATTGTTTGCAACAGTCTGCAGTTAGCTTAATTGTTTCAATTGTAAATACTAGTTATAATTTGATTGTAATTTTCTTTGTTAATAAAGGCCATTGCCATTTTAAAAGATTATAGTGTCATTATTGCTTAAAACAAGCTTCAAGTGCGGTGCTCATTTTATATTGTAATTGTAAAATGTATCTAAATGTTACGAATTTAAGCCCACATTTGAATGAACATTTTTGTGTTGTGCTGCAGTGGTGCGGTCGAGATCTGCGACAACTTTTATCTAACTTATAAGTCATAGATATTTAGGCCCGTTTGCAAATTGATTATAAATATCTAGTCTTCTTTTATGGTTCGACATATCACTTATGGTATTTTAGCTATAATATTTTAATATCTATAAGCAATCAATCGTTATTAGACGTCCCAAATCGCTTCATGCAGAGACTTACACAATTTTTTGTCATCAGGTAGGTGCTAATGCTCAACTCTTGTTACAATCTAGTACCCATAACACAAGCTCTGCTTATCTTGGGGCTAGATGATGCTGTGTGGATTGTCCAGCATTATTATTATTATTAATCTACATCACAAGTAGGTACAAAAAGCAACATAGTTCAATTCAACTTTGATGAACGGCATCGGTAAATGCTCGCGAACAGTTGTCGTAGGTAATTAATTATAATACACGGGTACCTTCTACGGAACAGTTATTATCTGAAATAAAATAACTTTTTTCAATAGTACATTTTGGTGCAAAACACAATTATATTCCGTTCAGCTACTGAAAACTTACATAAATAAATAAAAATTGCTGGACAATCCAGACAGCATCATATAGCCCAAGTCAGTAGAGCTTGTGTTACGGGTACTAGATAACTGATATTTTATTTTACAAAGAAAACACCAGAACTCGGAACAAATATGTGCAGATAATACAAACATTTGTCCCTAGGCGGGAATCGAACTCGCAACCTCATGCGCTGCAAGTGGATCTTCGCCAGCTGCGCCACAGAGGTCGTCCATGGACATGCTTACTTCGAGATTGAATTATTTTTGATCTAGTTCTAGCTCTAATTTAGTTAAATCTGAAAGCTCAGAGCTTTTATATACGAGATAATTTCACCCGTTTCTGAATTATACAGGGTTTTTGAAATTCACTGACACTGCGTGATCTGGTTGTGCCCATCAACACGAAAGCGATCGTGAAAGCCATCGTCATCGGTCTTAATTCTTAAAAAAATATATAAATACCTCCCGTATAAAATGAGACCCAATACTACTAATATTACTAAAGACTAATCTCGCACTTCCATTTAAATCCCATTTTCATTGGCCTCTTTTGCAACTACGAAAGATTATTTAATTGGCATCTGTCTGACTGGGAGTTAGCCGAGCGATAATTCAGGGCAGGTAAGATAAGTTTCAAATAAAACCCCTTGAACGAACATTGAATGCAGGGGAATGTCTACTAATATATGCTTACCAATATACTCCTCTACCAATTTAAAGAATTAAGATCTGGTGTCTTCTGGTGTCTGGTGCCAATCATCACGAACGAGTTCGTGATGATTGGCAGAACTTACAGCTTACAAAGTGTCAGTAAATAACCAAGGTTGGTTTTGGCTTTTGAAGAGAAAGTTTGGATGTAGGGTAAAGTCCGGATTGCTGCCCCGGGAGAGATTAAAGTAAAATGTTGTTTATTTTGTTAAGCAAAACGCAATTTACATACATATGTAAACTACATTACCCGATAGCGATTTCATTCGCGAGGACTTGGTAAAAAAGCTACTCGAGATCATCTGAAACCCTGTTGTAAGAGACGGAAATCCTGATACCGTTGTACAATAAAAAAAACATTATTTAGTTCCTAGCAATTCATACTGAGTTTCAAGCAAATCGCGTTACACTTACTATTAGACAAAGCTTCATCAAAAATCACAAATTAACCCATAAACCCATTTTTTTCCTTTTAAACACAAAATTGTAAATTTAAACACAGGGGTTTTTAAGAAGATTCCCGAAAAACTCTCTTATTGTCATTTGGGTACGAAGGTTCACCGTTTTAAATCTAAATTCCTGCAAGTTTTATAGACTTCATAAAAACCAAGTTTAAACTTACATCCGAAGATAGCAATAATCAGCTTTTTTTTAATCCTGAAGCATGTATTAGATAATTTTATATTTTACGTATTTTCTGTAACTAGTCTAGACTAGTAGAGCCTCTAGATTAGTTGACTAGTCTATGATAGATTAGTCTAACTAAAACGCTAGCGACGATTTTATGGTACGATACAAAAGCTTTGCATACTTTGGTGCTAGATGTGGTGCTGTGTATATATTATTTTATACAAGAAATAACTTTTATTGACCATAATATGTATATGATTCTTCTATTCACAGCAATGGCCGCGGTGGATAGTTATCTCGAGGCCGCGGTGGATAGTAATCTCCACGAACCGCTAAGTCCGGACCACAGCCTGCTGGACGAAGTAAATGAAACGTTGTTGGAAAACTTAAACAGCGTAAGTATCTTTAACAATCCTATTTTGTACACATTTTTGGGATACCGCTGCCGAACGTCTAAAACGGAGCACATGGTTTCTTTCTGTCAGTCTGTGTGTAACTAAACACCAAGTTTAAATTGTTTTTAAGTTAAGTTTTAAATTATTAACGGGACAAATAGTAGGTACCTAAGCCGTCGGGAATAAACCCCGGACCTCCTCGAGATCATTTCTCTATATTTTTCAGTCTCGAGATCAAACTAAATCCAATAAATTGTTGCACAATGTTTGTTGTCACGTTTCAAAATACTTTTACTAAAAGTTAGTGGACTATCGAACAAAAATTATTTAATCAACTTCATCGATAAAAAAATTTAAGGCGTGGTCCGACAGTGTTTTTTTTTCGTAGATCAAATAACAAGATTTGCATACAAATCTGTAGATATCGTACGTTCTCCCAGCGCTTTCTAAACAAGTTACAACTACACGCAAACACTAAGGTCACAGTTACATTTCCAATCTTGTGCAATATAACTTATCTAATAGGATATGTACAAAAACTAACGTACGTCGTAGCAAGAACGCAAATCACGAAAGCCGGTCCGACTATGACTAAGGTGGGGGAACCTAATTGGACCTAATGTGAGCCTGCCACTTTCGAGAAGCTAGTGCCTCATCTCCCTTTTTTTATTTTTATCGAAGATGGTTTGGCAATCTTGTACGGCTTTTCTTTTGTTAGTAAATACAACAAAGCTCCAAAGCTGGGCTTATTCAAAGTTTAAAACTTTACCGCAAAAGTTTATATCGGACTAGTTTCTGCCCGTGGCTTCGCTGGCGATTTACCGTGACAAAAAGTGCCTATCCTATGTTGTTCATCCTTGGTATACCATGTAGCTAATTCCACCGTTTATGCGTGAAAAGTTAACAGACAGAGTTAATTTTACATTTACGAGTAAGTATAATATTTGTATGGAGTATGGATGCCTGAATGTATAACTATGTACTTACTCTGATGGGTTTGGTGGTGTCAGGTATAGAAGGTCTGCTGTGCCGCCACCTCGTTGCTTGGCGTTGTAGATCGCAGAGCCTGTGATGCGACCACGACGTGTTCATGCCACGCAAATCTTCAACTGCTTCTGCAATCTTCAACCGGTTAGAATTATAGTCAGTCGTAGGTAATTTTTTGGTTGCCTGGAAGAAATCGCAATAGAAATAGAAATAAAAACACCTGTACCTACATGTATTTCAAGCAATAAACGATACTTTACTTTACTTTACTTTATCGATAAGGCCGCCAATTCTGTTAACTTCTGTACCATACTGTTTTTATATAAGTTTCTGTAAATAAAGTTTTATCTATATATCTATCTATTAGGGGGAAGTCCCGCAGCACCGGATAATTATGGGTTTTCGGCTTTACCATAAACAAATGTCTTTAATCAAAAATGCCGTCAATGAGCCCACGAAGCTTGTGCTGAAGACGATGAATCTGTCTATTATATTTAGTGACTCTGTAGAGTTCAATATAAGGAGTAGCCTTATATTGAACTCTACAGAGTCCGTCAATGAGCCCATGAAGCTTGTGCTGAAGACGATGAATCTGCCTATTATATTTAGTGACTTTGTAGAGTTCAATATAAGAAGTAGCCTTATATTGAACTGTAGAGTTCAATATAAGGCTCTACAGTTCAATATAAGGCTACTTCTTATATTGAACTCTACAGAGTCCGTCAATGAGCCCATGAAGCTTGTGCTGAAGACGATGAATTTGCAATATAAGGAGTAGCCTAAGATTGAACTCTACAATCGTCTTCAGCACAAGCTTCATGGGCTCATTGACGGCATTTTTGAAATTCTATTCAATCTTTGTCATTTCTACGTTACGAATCGATATGTTTTTCGTATACAAGTTGAAACCATAGCAGGTGCAACGTAGAAACATAACGAAAGCTAAACATCGCTCCAAGCTAACTGACACTGGCTCCCGTACAGCACCACTCGTGCTCCAATTTGTAAGGGCCTTATAGGGCCACCGAAACCTATTCTGTCGATGATTAATGTATTCAGATACATTTATCTGAGATTAAATCATATGATGTCCGGCCTTAGAAGCCGTCCGATCTTAGTAGACTTCCTCCTAAGCACCTAAAAGTAGGACATACATAGAATATACATACTGTATGATGCAGTCTCAAGCCCAACCAGCCCACAAACGGCATGACGACGGCAAAAAGGGCATATTGGTTTACCACTTACCACCTAAGCCAATGTGCCCTAGGATGACTCAACTCACACATCAACAGCTTTTTCCGTACCAGTCTACTGCTAAATATCTTATTGGCTCTTATTTTATATTAATCATAGGGAGTAATGCCATAAACCCCACGCTGGGCATGCAGGTTGGGGATCGCAGTTCGTTTCTGTTCTGCAGAACCTGTTCGCTGCTGCCTGCACTCCGGTGGATATCCTTTAGACGCCTCTTACGGTACCCCAACAAATGTTGTTATATTTAGTTCAATGTCTACCTACCTCTCTTTTCTGCTCTTCCTCCGCCTCTATGGCTCTCTGGTGCAGGAGCTCGAGATCGAGCTGCGCCACCTCCTCCGCTTCTCGTGCTTGGCATTCCTTCTCCTAAAAACAATGAATTTGTTCTTGAATTTGTTCCTTGGGCTCCGAAGCACATAAACAAATAAATAACTTATGCTTGACAATTCACACAGCATCATCAAGCCTCAAGCTAAGCAGTAAGTTTACAGCGGGGTGTCTTATAAAATATGTGAAGCGAGGCAATGCAGCCAGCGTCTTGAGGCGTCTAGAGGACGCTTGCAATTTGTAAATACTAGTTCTAATTTGTTTCTAATATTTAGCTGTAATTTTCTTTATTTATTTAGTAAGTTTCAGTACCTACCTACCTACTTATTTTTCATTAAAACAGACTAGTTTTTAATTTGAATTTTACTAAATTAAAAGGCTTTCTTTTCTATGTAGAGTATGTACCTACTAATACCGGTAGGTATGTAAATTCTATCATTTTGTGCACTGCTTGTTAATTTAATGTGGTTCACTACCTCGACCACATTTAATTATTATATTCAGTCAGTTCGCATCTCCATGCCAACGTTACCGGACTGTATCCCCGTAAATTGGATAATCTAGACATTCTAGACCAACAATTCAAGATTTAAATATTTATTTGCGTCAAACATGGTTTACACCTGTAAACCATTGTACCACCTGGTACAATTACAAATAATGTGCATAACTCTCGCTTATGGTCCTAGCATGCAATAAAACAATTATAATCTAGGATTTAAACATTCAATACAGGGCTATTAGATAGTCATTTAAAAAAAAAGTAGATCCAAATATCTCGATAGAGGGCAGGGCGTCAAATGAATGTTAGGTTATGTCAATGTCAAATGAAAGGAAAACTAACTTCATGTTAGTTTCAAGTTGCTTGTCAGTGTTGCCAATTGAGCATTTTGTATGCTAGATTTAGCAGATTGTTAGTCAATTAATACATTATTGGATATTATTACAGCATTGCCAGCACTTTCATTGCCCGCAACGTACATGGACGTGTTCCACCACCGCGTTCGCACCGCAGAGGCCGGGCAGAGAATGCGTTAATTTCTTAACTTTAAAGTTGCTAAAGAGACTACTCTTGAGAAAAGACAACTTCTATCGTATAAATTATAATATACCAAAAAAATATATTTCCTTCAACCCGCATAACCCCCTCAGTACGGGGATGCGCTACAACCACGCCATGAAATCAAATATACCATAGATCAAATTTTTTTTACACTGCTACAAACCTATTCAGCACAACCTGTTACAACCTTTTTAGCAGTGTGACCATATGTGGCAGGCAGGCAGGCTACTGCCTTTTGTAGGTTTAGGCCAGGAACGGCGGAACAAAGAAGAAAGTAGATGAAGACAGTTTTCCTGACTATACCTCTATTCCAGTAGTTATGTTACATAACATGGAAACAAAGGAGGTAAGGTAAACTGTATTATGATTGGCACTCTAAGCTGACCTATGTCATAAAATGTAGTAAAATATCAGATGAAAGCTTTTTACTTTTCTATTTATTCCGCTATTTTATACTAGGATATCCAACGCGTAATTAAAATGATACAACAACTCAAAAATAACTTGTTTATTATTAATTTATGATTTATAATTTAAGATTTATTTTTAAAACAGGTTGATACTGTTTAGTGGTTTTGCAACCTACGTATACCTACCTATATTATATAGGTAGGTGTGTTGTGGCGCAGTGGCGGATTTTCACATTTGCTGCCAGCAAGCTATTCAAATTTTGCCGCCCCTACTGACCTCTTAACAACTCTACGTCCAAGTAAAAATAACGGCGAGCGAGCGAGCCACGAAAATTTTTGCGTTTAGTATTATTGCAGTGGTTGTCAAGAGTTGACCAGATTGGTTTGGCCGGGTTAGCAATAGAGGCAAGGTAACGGTGAGTGAGTGAACCGAAAAATTTTTATGATTCTTTTTTGTTCTGGGCAGCAAAACCAAAACGAAAAGATAACGGTAGCGAAGAGAGCCGCGGGTTTTTTTGAGAATTATAACGGTGGTTGATAATAGTTTACGACAAGCGAAGCAATGTCTAGCAAAGCGAGCCCGAGATATAAAAGTTATTACGGTAAATCGCGAAAGTTTTTGCGAAATTATGGAACGGCAGCGGAGCAAGTGCGTGAAAAGTTTTGAGACTTTTTGGTGGTTCGACAATTTTTTTTACAAAATCTACTAAACAAACGGCAAGCGGAGCGAGCCCCTTTTTTTGTTATGACTGCGGCGATCGGTGGTTTAGTCATCGTCGCCTACCAAGCCCATCTGCGCAGCCCGAGCCTCTCTCAGAACTCACCACAGGGGCCCGTCAAATTGTCTCCCCGAACAGGTCTGAATTGCTTGGCCATGATCGCATGTGTACCTACAAATGCTAAGTTTTCTTTTAGAGATTGTTTCAATCAGAAATTCGCGTTATGGTACTCCTTGCCATCTGGCACCTAGCGACCGCACCGCTGCTCGGTTACCCTAGGACCGGTGCTGATACAGTTTATCGGTAAAACCACGATGCGGCATTCGTACATGTGTGAAAATTTCGCGCCATGCAACATTAATTGATTCTACCTGTAGTAGCCTGAATGTAAACCTTCACTTTGTATATTCCTTCCAAAAAGCATTCCACACAATAACTATTACCACCGTTTCCAATTTTTCCAAATTCAAACGTATTCCCGCGCCGCCGCCGCCGCGCCCCACCGCCGCTGCCGCCGCTTCGCTTCGCGTTACTGGCTTTTCGGTACAATTATCCTTGATGGATTCCAAAGTTTTAAATGAGACCTATTACGCGTTGATTGATTGTAATAATGATGATAATTAATATATTTTTTAAACTATGTGTTTCTTGTACCTGTACAGGTATTATTGGAATGTGTCGTGTTATGTTATTATGTGTTATTGTGGGTCCAAATAAATATATTTTCTTTCTTTCTATTGTGTGAGTGGAGCTAATAACATTTAGGTAGGTAAAAAATAAGCTTCTTTTTCTGTATGACAAAAAAAACATATTTTGGGCCAAATTTTCCGCCCCCGAAAATCTGCCGCCCTAGGCTCCAGCCTACTCAGCCTGCTGGTAAATTCGCCACTATATACCTTCATGCTTAATAGACATTCCTATATATATATATATGGTTGCGAACCTAAATTATATCTACCTTTTGTACTTGGAGTGCATGCTCAATTTTCTGCTGTTCAAGTTCTTCCTCTGGAATCGGCGGAGTCTCATCCCCGCTAGATGTGTGTTTTCCACCTAATTATCAAAATGAATTTCCATGTTAAGTACTAATTTACAAATCATCATTATCATCAGCCCGTGCATATACGCACTCAGCTGAACATATTAGGCCTCCCCCAAATGACGCCATGAATAGCGGTCCTGAGCCGCCTTTATCCATCGACTCCTTGCTGCAAATATTTCCTAACCTTTTGTCAAAATTACAAGTTTACAACCAGTTCACTTATCAAAACAACGCCCTGGCCAATAATGTATTAGTTATGTACTTACAATGCAGGAGACAGATTTGTCTTGAATGGTAGCTATACGTACCTACTTACGCATTTGTTAAAAGCCTCAGTTTTAGGTTATCTACTTAATGAAGTACCTACGTAGGTACTTAGGTCTAGGCATTTTCGTAGGTGCCTACGTACCCCTACCTATCCCTATTATGAAACCAGCAGGACTGGTCTAGGGTTTGTACCAGTCCTGCACAGCGAAGCTCCTAGCTAGTTAAATGTGCCTTACCAGTTGGTGGATGGTAGGAAATCCAAAATTGATGAGCCAGCTTTGCACAGTTCCAAACAACTGAAGGCTTTCACAATCACTAGGTAACTATTTGATAATATTAAACGGAAAACGCCATGATATTCACAGACGTTGGTTTCACGGTAGATGTAAACTGAAGTTTTGCTCATTGGCAATGTTCCAAAAACTCTTTCTCGGTTTATCTGGAGCTAAGGTCGTGGAAGTACCTACCTACCTACCTACTCATAGACGGCAGACACTATTAAATTCAGTCAGTTTCGTCACCAAATTTTAGCTCAGATATACAGGGTGTTTGGTACATGGACAGACATGATCTATTGGGGGAAGGGGGGTTGGGTCATGCGCTTTATATGCGTATTTTCAACAAAATACTGTTATCCACACTAATATTATAAATTCGAAAGTAACTCTGTCTGTCTGTCTATCTGTTACCTTTTCACGCCTAAACGGATCTCAGTGAAATTCGACAGGGAGGTAGATGGTAACCCGGGCCTCCCGGCATCCCGGGGTCAAGCTGATAGTATCATTTTACTATTTCCTCTGGGATACCTACTGAGATATAACATTGCGCTGCCGAATTCTGTACAACAGAAGCAAATTGAGCAGGTTTTGGTAGGTACTACAGTATTATGGCCTCGAAATGACAATTACCACTTAGCCTCAAACTAGCAATGTATTCGTTTCTAGGTTTTTTGTTGTACAATAACAAAATATTATCTTTACTTGCATCTATATCTCATAGATGTGGCGTGGCGGGCGAAGGTCAGCCTGCGACGCAGGAGGCAACCTCCTGCGTCGCAGGCTTCCATTCTTGCCTTGGGACAAATGTTTGTATGATCTGCAAATATTTGTTCCGGGTGTTCTGGGTATTTTCTATGTATAATTAAAAATATCTATCTATGTAACAGAAGCAAGAGTTAGAATCATAGGCATATTGAATTATTATGTATAATAATTATATAAAATATCATTCATCTACTACCCATATCACAAGCTCTGCTTAACTTGGGGCTAGATGATGTTGTGTGGATTGTCCGCCGTTATTTATTCATTTAATTTTATCTAATTCTTTATTAAGTATTCGTTCTTCACCTCTTCTTGTTTTTTACGTACACTCCTGGTTCAAGTCAGTTTCATGAGGACTTCTGGTCTGTAGTTAGAGTTTACTCTCCGAGGATGGTTTTACTATCCTCAAACGATTTTGGACAATCCAAATAAATTCCCTCATTACATACAAAATTTTGACTGTGAAGGTCTTGAAAAGACGCCATTTTCCAAAACAGATGGGTGCCCGAAACTTGTAAAAAAAGTTAATTAGCCTTTGAAAGTCCAAATGCAAACCAGACGTGAATTGCACTTAGATGCAGTGCGCAACCGAAATACATTTTTTCAGACTAACATTATTTAGGAAGAATCAAATTCCTATATTTAAAACAAAAATATATGACTTTTTCTCAAACGCCGAGCGTCCAAAGGCCCCACGTGACCAAATCAAAATTAATGTTACAACTTGCCAAGTTTTATAAAATCTGAATCTCGATTTGCTGCTGCTTAATTAAGGATTCTAATTCTTACCTATTGCTGCAGAAATATTTAATTAACTACCTAGATAATAAGTTTTTTTGTTATTAAAGTGCGTAAGCAGTTAAGCACTCACACTCTTAAATAAAATCCCAAAAAAAAATCTGACTTCCAAGGAATTGATTTGAAGGAATTCCTTTTGGAATTATGCGGTTTCAACCGCATAATTCCAAAAATTAAAAAAGGGTACTATTTGATTTCGTAACTAGGTAAATAAAAGATTAAAGTTTATTACTTAAATTTATGATACATTTTTGGGCTGACCAATTCAGTCATTTTTGCCCTGAGTTGCAGCTCAATTCACTTTTTCTGTTCGAAAAATCCATTTTTCGGCTAACCAAAATGATACCCAAATTTAAATCCTCAAATCCCATTCCTACTCTGATCCTACTTATCTTTTTTTTGTTCTCCGGTGATTCTCAAATAAACTTACAACATCAGATCGACAAGGTACCGTGACACATAAGGATATATTGATGGATGGTATAGGATTAGATAGTATATTTTTTTTATGGACTCTGGTGACTATAATACATCATTGGTTGTGGATTGTGGCAGGTTCTAGGTAGATAAGTAGGTACCTTAGATACCTTTACCTTATACCTTAAGTATGTACCTAGGTAGCATCTTGATACGCTCTGTTCCTCTACCAACCAAACCCCTAATTGCGTACCTACTACATGCTACCTATACCCAGTCAAAATGTTTAGGAACAATATTTTCATTGGGTAGGTATGTAACGTCTCAAAGAAGGAGAGATTTGGCTCGCAAAATCAGATGGATGCTACATTTTTGCATCAGTGCTCCACACTCTCTTAGCAGATGAAGAGGCGTTTCCTCCGCCTCCTCGCAGAATCTGCAGTATTGCGTGTCGCTTAGCCCCAGTTTGAACATGGTGCTAGTTAAGGCGACAGTGTTCAGTTAGGGCTGTCATGGTGCGAACGTTGCTTCTGTTAAGAGCTAGGATTCGGTTGGTGAACCGTTTATCGAAGGCTTTTATCAATGACTTTAAGTGACTCATGTCCGAGGAATTCTTCCAGAGCTTGGACGATTCCACGTAGCAGGAATCCAAGAGGGTTCTATGAGCCAGGCTTTTGGTTATGCCACAGAATGAATAATGAATTAACATTTTGACTTTCATCCCCTTTCCAAAGGTAACCGTTACTACTGAATTACGGGACAAAAAGTATTATACCTATCTCCTTCCTCGTAGTATGAACTCAAATCTTTCCAAGTTACCTAATAAATCATTTAGTAGTTTCGGCGTGATGCGCGGCTAAAGAATTTGAATTTTATCCCCTCTCCAGGGGAACCGCACTGAATCCCAGGATAAAAAGTACCTATCATATGTCCTTCCTCGTAGTATGAACCCCAATCGTGCCAAGTTTCATTCAGTAAGTAGTTTCGGCGTGATGCACGGCCAAAATACAGACAGACAGACAAAACTGAAAAAAAAATACAGTTTTGGCTTCGGGTAGATAAAAGAGTGCCCTCCAAAAAAAAATATCATAACATCTTCAATGTAGGTACAGAATTGGACCAGTTAGGTACAGTTATAATTTTTACCTTTGATCAATATTCCGGTATCCCGCGCGTGCAGGCGGCGGAAACCTCCTTGAATGATGATTTTTACAAATCGTTTTCGGATACTCAAATACTCGGAGGAAGAATCGAAATATTTCATACATTTGTACTTGTTTTGAGGTCGAAGACACAACAATCAGACAAAAAATTGGACGTGTATGGCCACTAATAGTGGTTAAACACGACAAGTGCGTCTGCTATCTATCTGGGTCTGAAGTCTCGCTCAGTTTGGATAGTGTAGAAAGAGATGCCCTCTACTTCAACGCAGAAAGACCGCTGTTAGGCATTTGGCGCTCTGTCGGAGAAATAAAAGCTGAAATCAACTTACACATTTGCTCCCTTTGGGGTCGAGACCCTAGGTCCGCAGGATACCGAGGCTCTCCGGGTTTTTAAAAAGTTATCTGAGCGTCTGGTCGAATCGACGCGTGACCCGAGAGCTGGTGGGTATCTGGCGCAACGCATCAGCATTGCCATACAGCGGGGCAATGCAGCGAGCGTCTTGGGGACGCTTCCGACTGGCATTGATATGGATCAGTTGAGCTACCTGTAGATTGTTTGCTACAGTCTGCAGGTACCTAGCTTAATCGTTTCAATTGTACTAGTTCTAATCTGTTTTTATTATTTGATTGTTAGTTTCTTTGTTAGTAAAGACTAATATATAACTTTATTACATTGTGCTTAGAATCTAAAATGTTTTCTTTGATGTCAGGCCCAGATAAATAGGCCAGAAAACGTAATGTCTAACGATCTTTTATGTCGTTCACCACATTTATCTACCCACATACAATATATACAAGCATGAAAAAAAAATGTGCTCATAAAGCCAACTATTTATAGAGCCCGACCACACGAAGACGGAGAGTGCGGACATTTTTATAAGGTATTGTTCGATCATCAAATGCCTTTGGATCGTCCTTCGAGTAGGACTATCCATAGACAATCTGATCCGACAATCAGAGACAATCAGACTTCGATCAGGCAAAGTGATTTTCTTCGTCCAAGAAATCAGACAGTAAAATTCGGACGTGTATGGCCACCCTAACTCAATGTCTCTACATCTGCATCACAAAGATAAAAAAAACATCAAGTGTTTATGGCCCCTTGACGCTAAAATATTGAATTTTGCAGGTTCTTGTAAATTTTACGCAGTCAGTTTGTGAATAGTAAATAATTCATAATTTATCTGGGTACCATATTTATCTAAATGAATCTTTCTAGAATTTATTTTGTTTATCGCTCCTATGGACTTAAAGTCGTTAGATGCGTATTTTATCCTAATCCATGCGCGTGAAAGAAATGTCAGAAAAAAGTACAGATTGTTGGAAGAATAGGGCTGTTTTGACAATGTAATGCAAATAATGTGCATGAAATGTTGGTGCAAGTGTGTTAAACTATAACAAAACTATCCCGATGTGATGATACGAACAGAAGTGCAGTAAAATTCTGAGACAAGTGGCCGCAGGCTTGTCTGTGACAGCCGGCAGGCTTGTCGTAATTTGTGTGATCGGCGCATAACAAAATGAACAATCGTAGCAGTGTAAATGAATCGAATTTGGTGACCTTTTCTCCCGATATATCATCTCTAAACTCGTTGGATAAGGAGCCCTTGCTTACCTTTCCTTTTGATCACTTATACGCATGCCACTCGCGGAAATCAGACAGCGGGCAATCGCTCACTTTGGATAAAAATGTGGAGATATCGACACACTGTCTGGTACAATCAGACAAAACAATTAAGGAAAAAGATGCAGAGATCCTCTCCCTAAGAAATCAAAATAAGAGGCTAAAAGAACTTCTTGTTTATCACCTGGATTTGATTCAGCAACAGAATGATGCAATTACTAACAGGGAAAAAACTGTAGTTCATGCAGGAAATGTAAGTTTGACTGTTACTTTAATATACACATAGAAAGCTACTTGAGGTTATATATATGCTAATATTGTAGGTACTAGCTAAACATAACAAAACTGGTCCTAAAGTCAAACCTGGTCCTAAGGTGAAACCTGGTCCTAAGATTAAACCTGCACTGAAAAGAAAGGGCTCTGTGAGAGAGATTGAATGTGTTTCACAACAAATACAGGTTTATACTTTTTATAAATTGAAGCTTGAATGTAATTAGATGCCTAAATTGATAGCCTTGAATAGAACCAAGTATTGTGTAGATTTTGTGACCGGTGACTTTAAAATAGCCTTCCAATCTTCTTTGAGCCTGTACACGAAAGAAGTAGTGTCCCTATGAGTTCCATTTTAAAGAAACAAAACAACTTATTATGACAGCTGTTTAATTTTGATAGTGTTGTAAAATCATAATCCAAACGTAAACAAAGAAAATGGTAATAAAATTGCGCGCACTAGTCTATTTCTCCTTGAATTATTGGAAGTGTAAACCACTGTAATTGGAGATCAAGAGAGATACAGTCTCTGGCAACTTAAAAAAAAAAACCTAATTGCCAACCTAGTTCAGGTGTTTGATAAATGCTGGTTTTTTTGTTTGCTATCTTTCATCTCAGTGTTTTCTTAATAAACCTGCTGACAAAAGTTTGGATGTTTAGGATCAGCTTTTAGCATGTTAGGTATACAGTTTTTTTTATGGATTGGTATGGTGTAATCTGAATCTAATAGAAAAAGAAATGTTTAAGATATAATTTCCTGTGGTAATTATGACAAATTCCCGGTGTCTCATAAAGATTTCGGTTTTACCATACTGTCCTTACCATATTGGCCTTATAGCATTTTTTATTATTATTTTGGACTACATTGTTGGAGTAGTGAATACAATTCAAGACATAAAGCCTGCTTCAACGTACTATAAAAGCATCCTCAGCGAAGTTTCTATTTGCGATTTGTTTTGTTATGCTTTATGCTTGCCTAGCTAGACTTTAATGTGTACTAAGTGAATATTTACCTATTTATATTAGTGTTATCCCTTAAAATCTAAGAATAAAACGATACATTTAACACATAAAATACAATTTACTAAAAAAAAGTTATTATTTTATCTTATAGTCCTGGATGTTACTGCACACTGAATGCAGAAAATTCTCAAATATATTGTGACTGATATGTAAAACAAGCTTCTGATCCAGTTTTGCATGCTTTATTCCTGTATAAAAAGTAGAATAATTATGTCCTACCTGTATCCTGGCTAAATTACATTGAGATCCATTCAGCTGTCTAGGTGTGATGATGACTATTGATGATAGACATAAGAATTATAATTAAATTAATTTTATAACAAATTCTTGCTTGTATGCAAGCTACTTTAACATTAATAAATTTATTGATTGTATTGATCAACAACATTGTTTTAACAATATTGGTGTTTGCGATTCACGCCTATGCATGTAACTAGGTAATCTTTATTTCATTAATGTTTATGCATGCTTGTATATTATACAGTATATTGCTTCTTCTTTCAAGACTTGTACCTAATTATAAGAACACGATAAAACTGTGTTAAATAAAATATACCATACTAAAATATAACAAAATGTTTTCAGCCCCGTGAAAAAGTAGAAAAACAGGCAGTAAAGCCGACGGTTCCGCAAAGAGTTGTGAAACCACTGCCTCCGGGCCACGTGCCAACCACAAACACAGTTGCCTCGGCTAGTGACAGCCTGGACGTAACATTGCCCAATCCTGTAAGACAGAATTTACACATGACCATGTCACCTGCTAGTGCTGGTTTCAACATAACTCTAATGATAACAATAACTAAGGGTCACCCTGTAGATTTTGACCTCAATTCTCCTTCATTATGCACCATTTTCTCTTTGAAAGAACCTAGTGTTCAAAGTAGAGAATGGAGTAGGTATATTGAAGGAAAATTGAGATGATTTAATATGGATTTCTAAGTAGAAGAGCTCTACTTAGAAACCCATCACACTCCTGGGTCAATAATAATCTGATAATAATTTATAACTTAAGTACCTAATCTCTTGACTTCGCCACTTGATAAGTAATAATTTTCAATAAAGTACTTAAATGAATATGCAGTTTTCCCAATTTTTGTTAAAAATGTAATTATAAGTAGAGAATGTTTGTTGCACTAAGCTTTTATGGTTCTCTCTTCGACTAATGTATTTTTTAGGAACATAATTACGTAATTACCATTTTGAAAAACCTGTAAGAGCTGTAGGGTGTAAGAATATTATTAGTATCTAAAACCTATATTATTATATCTGTTTGTCTTTAAATTAAATAAATAAAAAACTACACCATGTAATGAGGTTGTATATGTAAACCAGGTAGACTCACCAATAATTTTTGATTTCAGGCTCTTCATGGACTGTTCAATACCTTCGAGGAGCTGCTGGGACCAGACAACTCTAAGAGCTCATTTATCTTCAACCCCGACGCAGTTATTGAAGGCCCAAGGCCTTTTGTACATGATATAAGTTTTGACTTAGACAATACTGACGCACGTAAGTTACTGATGCGGACTATACTTTTAATATGATATTGCTCTGATCTGGGCCAAAAGCTCCCCTTAATCGCCTCTGCTATAGATGTCAATGGCCATAAACAAAAGCAGAAGAGTCGCCTTTTTAAAATTTAAGTACAGTAAAAGCTACTCTAATTAAGGGTATCCTTATTCGCGTTTTCACTATTAGCGGGTAAAAAAATTTAAACTTCAATTTGATTGAAATTTAATGAAATGCTCCACTCAATGGAAACTATGTTTCAGTTTCAGATTTGCCGGAGTTCCCAATACCAGCTATTTTGGACAACAGCCAACTGACGCCACTACAACCAGAATTCATCATGATCAATCGGCCTATTCCTGTGGGCCAAAATGAGCCAAAGGCTCCTGAACCCCAACCTCGAGAGCCAAATTACACAATAACAACAAATAGGTATAAACATTGCCTTCGCTGCTATTATTTTTTCTTTGAATAAAATTACAAATTGCATGTTGATGCTTATGTTTTTCTGATTTCAGCGGCATGCCTATAATAAAAAAGGCGAAGAACAGCAAAAAGACTTCAAGCTTAGGTAGCATGAGTCGAATGCCAAAGAGACCAAAACCAGAACCTAGTAAGATTTCGTTTATTAAATTTCAATTTTGGATATGGGTATCACATAAATTTAACATTATTACTTTTTACAGGCACAATTTACGATAATGAGATATACAGTGTCAATAAAAAAGCAAAGACTTTGAATACATATGGTAAACCAAGCAATACCACTTCAACCAAAAATAGACAAGGCAGACAGGGCGGTAGCCGGCAAAGCAAATCAAGACAAAGTAATAGCAAGCAAATAAATAGCTCACCACCAGGGTATCCCTTTTCGGGATCTCTGTCGGACCGGCTACAGCTGATTGATACAACACCCACCGGTGAAGATCCGTATCAGATTGGCGAAGCTGAGATGAGGGAACAATCTCCCATCCCAAGGCTTGTGCTGCCAAACAGGGTCAGGGTTCACACCGCGGAGTTGGCGAATGTCATTACTCCAGCGACCACATTCACTACTGCGACCACTACCACGTTTGCGACTTCACGGCGAGTCTACGACCCTGAACCAGAAAGAGCGGAGCCCCCTGAAGCCTCTAGGCCTAAGAAAAACAAGAAAGCGTCAAAGGTCAAGACTAACCAACGAAAATCAACCAATGCTCAGATCTCAACTACAACTACGAGCTTAGTAAAGTCGACAGCAACACTTAAATCACAAAAAAGAAAGAAGGAAGATCTCGATTGGGAACCATACACTAAGAAGCCTAAGCTAACTAGCTTGAACGACTTCTCATATGGAGAGACGGCTTTGAAATTGTCGGCGCCATCCGGTGAACTAGTTACATCCAAAAAGCTGCCTTCCGCGACGCTGATACCAAACTCAAAATTAGATCTATACACGTCATGCAATCTTGACAAAATGCAAGATATCAGCAAGATGAGTTACAACGAAATATTTGACACGGAGCAGCCTGAAGACGAGACTGTAGATGTGGTTGAGACAGGTTTGGAAGCAGATACTGTCGATCCTGTAGATATTGTACAGCCAGTGCCAATGCCAACAAAAAAGCGTGTCGCCCGCACAACTAGTCTAGCCGGCTCGTCCACTACTGGAGAGGTTTGTACAAATCTATTACCAAAACGTACTGAAATTACATAAGATGTCCTCTTTATGTATGACTAGATGCTGCCCGCGGCTTCGCACGTTCAGCTGTTTGACGTGAAAAGGTAACAGACGAGTTACTTTCGAATTTATGATATTAGTATGAATTTTCTCAATTATTATTCAGTTTCTCTATGCATGTGTACACACAATATTTTACAATATTTTTACAACACGCAATATTATTACATCAGGAGGCGAATGCTGATGTCCGACGTGGTGCGGAATCCAAGCGTGGCGGCAGAAAGCGCGCCCTATCCTCCGCGTCGTCTACGAAACGTGAGAAGGCTCCTCCAAAGCCTAGAGTGGGCAGAGGACGAGGTAACGCAATGTTTTACATATTTGACTATTGTTAAAAATGGCGGCTTACGCCCATTCATTACCAATCAACCTCTCACAAACACGTTGCTCGTTGACTTGGCATGGTTCAGCCTTCCCGCTCAATCGTATCTTGCGAGAAACTCTTGATCTGAGATGGATTTCGTTGTTCAGAGTGGTATTAGTCATACAGTTACTAGAAATAGTGGTTAGCCTCTATCGTCGTATGCGTTTTATTGAATTGAACTTATTAACTAAACTTATATTTAGGTCAATTATCAAAACAGACTTTTTCCACGTCGCGACGTAGGTGCCCATTTTCAAATGCTGCTTTTATTACACACAACAAAAACCGCAGTGCAAAACAAGTGGTAAAAAACCTCTTTTACCCCTTGAACGCACAAATTACCCCATTCAATGTTTTCGAAAATGTATGGCTTATGTAATCTCTGTAGGTGTACATGTAGGCTCTTCAAATATTTTATAATATACTAGCTGCTGCCCGCGGCATTGTACGTTTTTTTTTATGGATAAAAGCAGCCTATGTCCGTCTCTGGGATACTGTCTACCTCTCTGCAAAAATTTCTTTAAGATTTGTTCAGCCGTTTAGGCATTAATAGGTAACAGACAGAGTTACTTTCGAATTTATATTATTAGTATAGTTTTTTTATGTCAGTTTGTATGTACTCTCTAGAGGAAGTATTTTGCAAACAATCTGGACGAAACTTGGTCTACAGATTTTACGAGTAGATATTTTTTTGCATTTTTGATTTAAGAGACCCAAAAAGAGGAGATTTTGATATCTGCTCTCTATGAGATCCGATTTAAATGATTATTTTTTTATTTCAAAGGTTCGGTGAAGGTCTGATGAGGATCTTCGTCGGTAGTGAGTGCTTTCTAAAAGAGAGGTTAAAAAAAAAAGAATTAGCCAAATAAATCGTATGTGGTCTCGTAAGAAAACGCTACACGTGTGTTTTTCAAAATTGATTTTTTAATCTAGCATATTTTAGCAGAAAAGAAAACAGAATGGCTGGCCAGCTGAGAAGCGCTCTCATTTGGTAGACATTCTGTGACTTCGTAGTTCATTTTATTTAGACCCTTATATTTAAAAAGCTCAAAACATTTCACAAGTCCCTATCTGTAAACCTATCAAGTTTCATGCACATCAGATCAACGATTCTTAAGTTATGCTAGAAGTGACTAATGCACCATACAGCCAAATCGCCCAAGCTGCCACTGAGATCTTCGTTCGCTTCGCTCACTCCTTTCAACTATTTTGTGTATGATGCTTTATTCATTTTATTATTCTCATCGTTTGGGTTCTACGTATACATGTTAGTTGAGACGAAAGTATAAAACACTTTCACTTATATTAATAGGTAGGTACTAATATTAATGACCATTATGTAAATGGTTTGGGAAATCTTATGCTTCTTTATTCGAACATAATGTTATATAAGGTAATAGTAATAGATAGCTATTGTGCTTCTAAACTAGCATTGAATTTGATCGAGACTTTAATCAATACAGCAGTTACAACAATTTTCTTCAAATAGAGTTTGTTATACTTGTTGGTTAATTAATGATTAGTTATTATATTATTATAATTAGTTTATTATTAGTGTGTATTGTATGTAGGTAAGGTACCAACTGAACACTATAAGATATATAAAAACCAGTAATCTAAAGTTTGGTGGTTTATAACACCGCAACGAACACAACTACCTTCAGGGACCCAGATTTATAGTTTTCTCTAATTAACAAAACAAAATGGCGTGATAAAAAAGAAATAAACAAAACATTATTTATGTATGTTTATTTATAAATAAGGTAACGAGATACTAAGATATGTAGGACCTGAGATAGGATGAGAATAAAACAATATAGTTATCAAATAATTATAAAAGTTATAAAAAATTAGACAGTAAACAAAAAACATTTTTTCAGAGATCTTGCAGGCTTCTTGGTTTTGATGATAATTTCTGTTGTTTTTTATGGACTGCGTTGAAAACAGCTAAATAAATGCCAGGGTATTTTGATGTAAAATCATATTTTTTCAATTTATTAATTATTATTTAATTTTTCAATTATTCAATAAAAAAATACATGTTAAACTATTTTATAAAAACGCGCGCATGCATGGAAAATGTATCCACGCTAGGCACTATGAGAAGATCTTTAAAAAAAAAGCCTTGTACAATGTATATTTTAGGTGGTTATCGCGGAAAGCGCCGATCGGGTGTACCGGTGCCATCCCTGACTACAAGATCGCCATATCACACTGCTTTGGGTCACCCAGACATTTCTTGGTACCTTGGCCATGACCCAGACGTCAAGAAAGAGGATGTTGACCAACTCGCTGAGAACACATCTTCCAATGTTGAGGTACTATAATCAATATAATATACAGGGTGCCACGTAACATGTTTACTAAGCCGAGAGGGGGTGATTCTGTATCCAGTGGGATCAACTTTTGCTCTGCGATTTTTAATATTTCGAATATTTTTTTTTACATTTTGAAGAAAAAAATATTTTTTTCTGTGTTTTAATATTCTTTTACACTCACTCTTGCATTATTTAACATTATAATTTGTGTTGTTGCTTGGTTTTTTAGCACAACAATTTTATTAAAATTCTTATAGAATATTGATGTAGATTCTTGGAAATTCAAAAACATTAATAACAATGTAAGAATACGCGTCAAAGAACACAGTTATGAAGAGAACAACTATATTAAAAAAAAAATCAAATTCATATAATCGTAGAATTAAAGTTGACCCACTCTGGGTCCAGAATCATTTCCTTTCGGGTTTAGTGACACATATTACGTGGCACCCTGTATAAAATAGCATTTTTGTTTTGGACAACAACTAGCAGACAATCGCTAAAGGTAAATGCATGAAATGGAGCCTTTTTTTTTGTAGGTGTGATGTATACAGAGTATTTTATGAAATTCATCTATAAACTGAAATCGAGGGTGGAAGTTTGGGGAATTACAAAATTATTCATAACATAGTTATTAAAATCGGCGCTAGTCTTGCAAAAAATATATTTAATCTTAAAACTACCTAAAGTCTACGCGACTAAAATCGCGAGCTGTAGGTAAGCTAGTTCTTAAACTAATATTGTAATAAAATATATTAGTAAGTGCAGAAACTATACAATAAATTAACAAGTATATTATTTATATTATATCTCTTAATATTATTTATTATGGCTAAGCCATTTTTGCACTAGTTTAGTAATGATGCTAAATATTTTATTGTAGTTAGTGAAAGTGTTTTAACAGACATGTCTCAATTACTGAGCCCAGCTGCTTACTTTTTTTTTGAGAGCATTAGATGATACATTCGTATACCGATTCATGCTTCTTAATTATTAAAAAAAAGTGTCACTATTAGTCACCTTAAGGGCTTTCTATCCTGAGTGCCTTTGTCTGCATTAGGCAGTCAAGTTGTTCACCAGAGATGTGCTACGTAGCTACAAGATTGTGTCAATCTGTACCAACAATATCGAAGGATTTTCCGAGCTTCGTGGACCTATTAACCCCATGATTTGTTTTGACACACTCTGGCGCTTAGTATCCTAGCAAAATTCTGGTGGACAAGCTTTTCTCTCCATTAGCTCAATCCAGTTTCCTTTACAATGAAGTTATGGAAATGCCTAAATAATTAAATTTCTGATCTGAGTTTTATTGTCTACAAAAAAGCGGCAGCATATTTGCTTACGGCTTTTGACAAGGCAACTTAAGACCTAATATGAACGCTGATGGTACTGTACATATGAACCACTCGAAACAAAATCACTGGTCTCGTCTGGCAGATGGTAATTCTATTTTTTCGTTGATACAACTTATACTGTTCCTTTATGCATGTCACTTGGAGAATGGTAGTGGAGTGTGCAGTGAGCTTTTTATGTTCTGCCTATTTTTATTCAGAGTCGACTAATTAAATAATGGATAAAACTAACAGGTTTATGAAAATATACCATGCAAGTTTATTAGCATATTTTGAAATAAGCATATTGACTGGCACTATAACATAAGTTTTGTATCAGATTTAGGTAAACAAAACGAGAAACACACCACTTACACAATTCACATACGCATTAAACCAAACTAATTCTAAATTAAAGGATACTAACAAGTAATTAAGAGTTTATTATGAAACGAAAATTCTACTATGTTAATATAATTAGAGACCTTTTTTTTTAGTGGTACTCCGTCGTTTTGATTTTATTTTAGTATAATGTAGGGCCACAATAACGAACCATTAGACACCGCAATTGTCAAAATCAGACGAGTATTTATTTGCTCTGTGGAACATACATAACATACAGACATACACAAGTCGCCATTTTAAACCGTATAGTTTTACCTGTTGGGCCGCCAGGGACAAAGTGGTATGTGAAGTAGGTACCTATAGCGTTGCCAACAATATGTCCTGTTGTTGCAGGTTCCCCGATGGAGGGAGATGACCTTTACCAGCCAGGAGTCCGTCGATGGCACGGAAAAAACGGAAGACGAGGTTTACCGAAAACGCCACCAGAAACTAGAAGCTGAAGAGAGGCGGCAGCTCAGGTTGGTTAATTTGTTACACCATGCCTGGGCCAACACATGCCTCATGTAGTTTCCTTCTCACACGTTCATTTTGATCACACTCACGCTGGCGACGACGAGCAAAATAAAAATGTTAGCGTGCTAATCTCAAACGAAATGGCGAATTAGTTCTGTTCATTGACCATTGTAACATAATAATCAAAAAGAAAAACCACACTAACTCCATAGATTGCCACAATAGTTTAATTATAAATAATCATTAAGTCACTTGCAAGAATAGTTAACGTATAGTTAACGCTGGTGTATGTCTGTAGGTGGCACATGAGGCGGGTGAGGGAACAGCGGCATGTAGAGAAATTGAGGCTCCGTCAGCGGGACCCGTGGACCGTCAACACGCTCCACAACCCGCCCGTCTACAGCGTGTGGCCCTCGCCTCTGCGCGACCTGCAACTCATAGAGATCACGGATATCTTACCCGTGCTGGCGTTCGGGGAGGATATACCGCTACTTCCGGAACAGTGAGTACTACAATACTGGCTCTAGTCTAACATTATTAAAACGGTGGTGGAGAAACTTTGATCTGCATCCGATACTGCTATTTTCGGTTCAGTAATTAGAGCTTTTACTTCTAACAAACGCTAATAAACTTTTCTATTCATGTTTTCATCGATTATATAGTAATTAGGCTTTTTTATTTCTAGCGACTTCGTACTCCCCTGGGTACGCACCTCCAAAGCGCAGAAGAGAACAAAAAGATCGAAGACGCTTCACTGACATTTAGCCAACCCTGAATCCACCGCTGCCTCGGCACCGGTGGATGGGGTGCCCAGCTCGCAAGTTGCAGCTCTCAGCACACCGGCGCTGCCTGCGCCTCAGGGTTTGGAAGACCTGCCTGACAAGTTAAACGACATTGAGACCATCTCAATGGACGACGTCGAGATCCTACCTACGGACGTGATTACTGACAGTCTGCCGCCGCTTCCGGAGATACCGGATTTCCCGGATATACCGGAGAATGTGATCATCGTTCCGGCCGCGCCGCTTCCCATCACGTCGGAGTGTCTCTCATACCCTCCGCGGCACAGCACGACCACCACCGTGACCGGCGCGCACACTCAGCTCACGTACGTAACTCAGGGGAACGTCTCCTACCGGTACCAACCGCATCCCGGGATGGCTTCTAACGCCGCCACGACCACTATTAATGTTCCCACCGCTACAGAGGCATCTATCAAACCGCCAACCCTCGTGCTGGCCCATCGCTCGAGGCAGGCCGAATCTTCAGGACCTTCTACCCCCAAGAAACAAAAAACAGATGAAACGGTCTTCTTAACCCCTCTTCCGGTCACGGGTCATGCGAGACCGCTGACTCGTATCACAAGGAACATTCCGAAACCGAAACCATCTTCGGACCCGGATCAAAACCAGATCATTAAAGCTTTGCTAGCTCAGAAGTCCACCCCGTACTTGACCCGCGTCTCCGCCCCCAGGCACAGGAACTTTATTGTAAGAGCTTCGACTCAAACTCCTGGGAAAACAAACATTTTGAATTTGCCCGTTAGTGCGTCGATGCCGGTATCTTTAGCGAACTCGCCACCGGGCACCCCTGCCAGACCGCTTCACGCCCAAAACGCCGTGTTATTGGCGCAGCATCCTAATCTGCGGAGCGCGTTCGTTAAAACAACTACCGCCGCTGATTTCATACCGCGAAGCTCAAGCGTTGACACTGTGATAACGGCACACGTGACCACAACCACCGCTATAACCACTCCTATGACTGGAGCCCCGCAACTAACTTATGCGATATCGCCAATACGAGTAGCGGCAACTGAAGGTACCACAGTCGCTAAAACAGTTACAACCTCGACAGGTCAGTCGATCGTGCTTATATCGACCCCGTCTCCAAAGACGCGAGCTGGAGCAACGCAATCTAAAACTTATGTTCCTGTTCAGCATTTGTATAAAGCTAAGCCAGACGCAGCCGCTGCCGCGAAGAAGATCCATAATCTAGTCAGAAGTAAAGCTCTGCCTGATAGTGCCCGCGCGATTGTCACGACTCCAGCTTCGATCACTATGCTCGGCCCTCACAGATTGATCACCACCACAGCCGGCGTGGCTACTTCAGTGCAGCGACCTTCCGTAAACACGCGCGCGAAAACTCACAATTATTCTTACTTGGAACCCGGTGAGATAACGCAAATACATAAGCTCCGGCCGCGCTCTTTCCCCGGTCCGCGAAGCACTTGCGTAGCGCGGCAGGCGTCAGCGGCGGTGGCGATGCAGCAGCAGGCCACGATCATATCGAAGATGAAGGCGGCCAGGCATGCGCAGCACCACGCGGAGTCGCAGGCGATGAGCGGGCTGGAGCTTGGCCCCGCGCGCGAGATGCAGCACGCCGCCTCGCTCGCCGCCCTACAGGAGGCCTCGCACGCCCGGCTCGTGGCCGCATCCCAGGAGGCACGCCTCAAAGCCCAACAACAAGCACTCTTCCAAGCCAAAATACAAGCCGTTCTGGGAGCGCAAAAAACTGCATCTACCAGCCCAGCCACGACACAGGCTCAAGCGTTGCCCGCCCCGCTGCATTTTCCGGTCACTACGCAGCTTCAGATCGCCGCGCTGGGACCGACGCAAACGGTTTCACTTGCGCAACCTCATGGTACTTTGAACGTGCAACTTCTCACTCCTGCACAAGCGCAACTTCTTGCAAATGCTAAAGCGCAATTTCACGCCACATCACAAGGTCAAATACTTGGGATCCCGCAAACCCAACGTGTTTCCTATTCCCAAGCGCAAGGATTGGCTGCTACCCGACCACAAAACGAATCTTTGGTTACTACCCAACTGCAAGGCCAACCGTTGGCCAATTCCCAGCTGCAAGGTCAACCCTTGGCCGCTTTCCGACCGCAAAATGAGTATTTGGCTACTTCCCCACTGCAAGGCCAACTGTTGGCCTCTTCCGAACAGCCAGACCAACCCTTGGCCACATCCAAATCACAAGGTCATCACTTGGCCACCTCTCAAGCTCAACTTTTAGCCACATCGCAATCGCAAAGCCCAATATTGATAACATCTCAACGGCAAGCCCAACGCCTGACCAAATCACAGTCGCAAGGCCCAACATTAGTCCCGCCCCAAGGGCAGGCCCTGTTGGCCACGACCCAATCGCAGAGCCAACTTCTAGCCACTTCACAAGCACAATCTCACGCCACTTTACCAACGCAGCTAAATGTGACTCATCCAGTACAAATTAAATCAACTCAAGCAAATGCAACTCTTATTGCGCAGCTAAACGCTCCTCCACAAAAGATCATATCAAAAGGTCAACAAAATTTGCCTCGTCTACAATACCATGCCACTCCTGCGCAATTAAAAAAAATTACTCAAGCTCAGCTTAACGCAATTACTCAGGCTCAAATTAAAACATCACAAAGGCGACAGCAAGCCGCATCACCAACTCAAATTCAAATGATCTCACCTCTGCAGCAGAACGCAACGCACGGTCAATCAAGCCCTCGCACTCGTCGCCGCCTGATCATAACAACCGCGAACCCAGCTGTTCCAATCGATAAAACTCCGGTTACTCAAAGCGATACTAACGAGACGGTCGCTGCATCGACATCACTAAACGAGCTCCCTATTACTCCTAGTGCTTCCCAACAAATCGGCGATGTGCCGTCGTCCTCTATACACACCACGAGCACCCTCACTCTGTCCACTGGCACGACCCTGATAATGCCTCATTATAAGACCACAGTATTCAAAAACTTGTCGTCAATCGGGCGCGCTGAGCCCACGCAGCTCCCTACTCCCACGACGACCTCTGGCGAGAGAATGGTGGTCAGGCGTTCTGCCACGTATTTCCCGGCTCGACGTACCTTCCCAACGACGACGCAATCTTCGACGGCCACGACAATAACCACGCCCAAGACCACAACCACGGCGACGACCACGCCTGTTATTCACATCATACGCACCGTCCCTCGCCACATGCTAGCTTCCCTGCAAACGGGGAACGCGCGTGTAAGGCCGGATAACTCCGAAATTCCCACGTATATCATAACCCAGAATAAGTCCAAAAGCGAGGAAAAATAACTAATAGCGGTTGTAGGTAGTAAAGTCGCTGGCTAAATTGTACATTTTATTTTGTTGCCAGTCAATGTAAAAATATTTTAAGACATGACTAGGCAAAATCTCTAGCCACATGTGTTAGGAAAGTAGTCAGAGATACTCTAGGTAGAAATTAAGTGCTTATTTATGCTCTCTTATGTTACTAGCTAACTAGTGGTTTGCCTCCTATCCTTGAAATAAAATAATTACAAGCTGTGGTGTAAGCTCGTAATACTTTATTTATTTTATTTTCAATCAACTACATGAAATAACTGTTTCGAAGTATGAGATGGGTTTTGCAATTTTAGCATTTAAAATTAAATTTATGTATATAATGCGCTATTTAAATCTATACTAAACAAACCTATTAATAAATTGATGTTAAAGTAGTCTCAATTCGTTATAGAAAAAGAAAAATAAAGTAATAATGTGATAGATAAAACGTAACATACAAATTACCAACATGGAGACTATCTTGATATTCTCTTATATCCAGAATCTTTGATTATTTATATACATTTCATAACAACAATGTAATTAAGTTAAAAATAAGGCAATTCTAACAATCATTAGGATAATTTATCAGTTAGATGTTCCTACTTGAGTTTTAGCATTGTAAATATTAATTTGTTATTTATCGTTACAATTTAATGTGTCCGCTTACATTAGATAAGAATTAGATGTTGTTAATATTGTCGAAGGTTCTAAAAATACATTATAAACTATTATTAGGAGATAAAGCAGTCCTTAATCTATAAGTTAACTTTGAGACTGCATTGACGTCGTAATGAAGGGTGATGTGATTAAATGGAAGCCATAACAGCGTCAAGGAATTTGCGTAAAGAATAATAAAAAGAAGAAGTATTTTTCAGTCTTGAAGTTAAAGTAAATTAATTATCTAATAACTTGACCATCAATATCACAAGTAGGTACCTAGCGATTCATAATTATAATGTTATGGCCATTTCATATTTGTAAATATAACATGATTTTCCAAAGAAATTTTAATTCGTTTCGGAGTTTCCATGATTTGCATGGCTAAGTAGATGTGAACCTAGCTACTATAGTTTACCGTTAATGTGGTATTAAGACGATGACGATGTTATCTAAGTAAAGTAAGAAATCATGTTAAATCAAGATTTAATTCGTAAATTAAAACGAAAAATAAACTAGAACACTTTAATCAGACAATATCAGGATACTTTACCTAATGGAGTTATTGATGTTAACAAAATACAGGATGTTAGTCAAATTAGAGCACAATACCGGAGGAGGTCCAACCTAGCCGCAGAGGCTTTTTTTTATTTTGCAGATTTTTTAATTTCCTAGCTAGCAATGCCTTCTTAGTGTTTTGAGCCATCCCAAACTTGGTGACATCCCACCTGACGGAGCGACACAATGCAACCGCGCAGTCAACGGCCGCGCCGCCATTATAAGGCAATATTTTTAATAAACTTAAAAATTATGAAAAAATATTATTGTTTGCGATTTTGTTTGGGTCATTGAATATTAATCCGTGGTAACAGGTGAATCCTTCAGTATTGTGCACTAATTTGAATAAAAACCTATACATGTATAGATAATAACAAAATTTTTAATCAATAAATAAAATAAATCTTGATGTATTTCTATTATTATACAAAAATAGTAGTAGTAGTTTCAGTCAGGTGAATACGAGTTTTATGGATTATGGATGCACTGGGATATTTGTATGGAATAGAAAAACGCATGAGATTTAAAAAATCAGCCGTAAACGTTCTTTATGTAATTGCGATCGACAACTTAAAAAACTCGCACAAAGCATGAAGTACTCGTAGTTGAGAAGTAATTTATTATCCAATTTACCTATATTAATCTTACCGCGCTATTTCAATGTTTAATGTTAGGATAACTACATGTTATAAAAATAAGATCTCATTAATTACATATTTATTGATTGGTCATCATCGCAAACTTGCGTTTTTTATCGCGCAGCCGTTTACATAAGATTCAATTATACATTATACATAGGTAAAGGTAAATTATTGTATTTTTTTTTCAAACCTTTGTAAACGCATTTAGAATTAAATAACTCACAATGATATAAATGTTCTTTGTAGACAAGTGTTTTGTATATAAACTATTTTAGGAGAGCTTGTCGTCTTTTTTTTGTTTTCTATATGAAAAATGTGATAAATATTTAACATAAGTAGGTATGCATGTATAAACATAATAAATAAACTTTTCTCTCGAAAAAAAGTGTTTTATCTAAACCAAACCCAGGGCAAATTATTATTTAATATTACGTACCTACTAGCTGTGACCGTGAATAAGCGCTCGTAGAATTCACCACTTCATGAGTTTTAATATTTCTGTGCGGAACACTTAATTCTTCTAAAATAGAAGTAGCCTAAAGTTGTGCGTCCACTGCATCGGAATCGGAGCGCAGGTACGCAGTGTACGGTATTTACTATATGCCGATAGGGTGCGTCCTCAGCTTACGGAATTTGCATCGGCAATATAGGTATTGTCAAGCCGCGCTAGTTTGCCGATGACGTCACCCGCAACAATATCGTAGTGACGAGGACATTGTTGCGAATGACGTCATCGGTAGAAATACCGGACTCTGGCATCGGAATCGGCAGATATGCCACTCCAGTGGACGCTGTAGCATTGAAATCTTTAGAAAGCAACAAATCCTCACGCTGCGTACGCACCGATTCCGATCCGGTGTATGTGGCACAACTTTTTATTTTAATTAGCGTTGCTGCTCCATTCTAAAAATGAACTGCCAAGGGCGAGTTGACTCGCACACAAAGGGGAAAAAATCAGGCAAATTTTTCAAAGAACATCATCGAACACGAACGAAGAGCAAAATTAACCAAATAATCACGTTTTTTGTGTGAGTCCCCTTCAATTTGAGTACATATATATTTTATAATTTATATCTGTTGCCGCTATAGGCAAGAGAAATACACATTCCCTGAAAATGTAATTTCTTACGGTTCATGAGATAGGGCCCTGTGACAGACGGACAGACGGGCGGACAGCGGAGGGTTAGGCTGGAAACAGTGTTTGACCGACGGTCATCGCTGACATCGGTTGGACGTAGCTATATCAATGAAAATGTATGAGGAAATACAGTGCAGCGCTGATAAACTGCTACGCGCGTACAGCTACGTCGCGCGTACGGGGACCATTGGTCGAGCTCGTCGGTCAGACATAGGTACGTCGGTTGACTGACGCGTGTGGTGGCCACATACATGCGATCAGTGCAGCGCTGCCCGAGCGACTGATCGCACTCACGTACGTAATATCATCAACAAAAATGAATATCGATACCGAAAGGATAATCACTGAAGTACATCTACGTCCATCACTGTGGGACCTTTCTTGTGAACTGTACACGACTGAAGCACTCTGCCGTCAGTGAAGCAGTAAACGCTTGTTCACGACCGACGATCAGCGCGTGCGATCGGCGCGTATGGTACGCGCTGACCGTCGGTCGAGCACTGTTTCCAGCCATAGTAAGAGGGTTCCGTTTTCACCCTTCGGGTACGGAACCCTAAAAATCAAACCAGAGTTAATTTGAATACCATGAAGAAGCCCTTTTAGAGGACAATAAACACTTTGTAAAATAATACTACTTATACCTATGTCATGCCTAATACTTACCTACATCACGAAAGGTAGGTTCCGCAAACTAGGTACCTACTTATGTTCCTACGTAAGTAATTTGGTTTGTTATGTAAGTTCATAAGTATTTATAAATTCTTCGCATCTAAAGAATGCCGCGTACTTAAGTATATTTAGCTCATAAATCATTTATGCAAATAGCCAAACAACCATTGGCCACAACAATGAACCAAAAATATAAACGAAGGCTGCCTTATGGAGGCGCGCACCGGATGTTGGAGCTTTTTTAATTCATAGTGATATGGTAGATGATCGGTTGTAGACCGTCAAAAACATTTTAAAAATATTAGTGTTTATCTACTCTAGAGTTGTGCGCCTTTTCATGATATTCACGCACATTCACATTAAAGGTACTCAACATAAAATGTCTACAAACAAGGCCTCTTAACCTTAAAATCACTCTGGGTTATTGATTATTTGTCAGAAGTGGCCCTAGGTACTCGTAGATTTGAACTCTTTCCTTTAATGCAAAAAGCTGTAAATTTTTCAAAATATCTACCAATACAGAGAGGGTTGTAATAATTATGTGTTGTGAGTTATTTACAAATATTGGATTTTGAGAATGGCTCAAGTAGGTATTGTTTTATACTTTTATTCCAAAGCCCATTTACATAATAGGTAGCAACCCGTAAATAGTACAATTAAAAAAACAACTATGTTCCCTACCTAGATTGGCGGACTTCCAACTATTTCTCGACTTTTAAAGTTTTATTGGTACCTTTTAGAACGTGGTCCTGGAAACAGTTTGAAGAAAGTAATTAGAATTGTTTTAAGGAAGTAATTAGAATGGTGTTAAGACGAAAATTGAAAAAGAAAATTTTGCATTAATCTTTTCGTAACACTGGTGTGTTTGCCGCTAGACAGGATACTTAGCCTGTATTTTAATGGGGTTTATTCTCGATAAAATATCGATTCCTAATCAATTACGTAAATTTTAAAGAAAACATCCGTTAAAAAACTAAATATGTATGCAATTTTATTTTCTCGTAAATTGAGTCCTCTCATTTCACGACTTTTCTCTAATTCTCATAGTTCCAGATTGTTTATTTTCTATTTGACGTACTACGTAAAATGTCTTTCATTTTATTTTACATACTCCTAATTATAACGCCTTGTTATACTAAAAGCTTTATAAAAGCTATAACGGCTTGGCGTAGCAAATCTACATGAGCTGTAGCACAGCTTTCTCGAAGGGTCTACGGCGCGTAGCGATTGACAAGTTAATTGAGTAATTTGTGGAGGCACCCACAGTGTTGTACGTAAATACCCACAAAGACGTCTTTAAACATAACACATTATTTCGGTAGTGCCGCAGTTGGGTAAAAAGAGTCAAGTTGCAGATCTACTTACCTAGATACTTGTTTTCTAGCTAGTTGCAGATGCTCTATTCTGTTTCCAATGAGAAGATGAATTTGAATAAGAGGCCTGACAAAACATTGTTCTCTTGATCCTAAAAAGCGAACGAGGGTTAGGTTGCTATGTTATGAACAGCTTTTTGAAATTCTTGCCAAATTATGTTAATGGCAACGGATCTTTGTGGCTCGCCTTTATTTACTTACCTACGGACCGGAACTTTTGTAAAAGAGTACCTACCTTCCTAAATATTATCCCTCGGTTATGAAAATTTTATTCATGTTGGGGAAAACTTGCTTAATGCTGGCCTTTTATAATGCATTGTGCTTTCGATAAACATTGAGTACTTAGGTTAATCTTACTATAATTTTTTACAAAAGCTTACAACTAGAACTTGAACGCCAAACGAAGCTGCAAGGTATGATACATTTTAGAAAGCTGGCGTGATCTCCTTTTCATATTCGTATACTGGACACCTGGAGTTCAGTTTAAAGATATTTATTTTTTATACTCAAAAAAGAACAAACAACTAAGAATGAGTATACATTATTATCTAAAAATAAATATTACTTATTAAATAAATATTAAATACAGCGTCTTGGGGACGCTTCCGACTGGTATTGATGTTGATCAGTTGAGCTAATAGTTTAACTAGTTATTTTTTCATACAAATATCAAAGCGAAAGTAAAAGATAATCGCGCCAGCTTTTAAAAATGTCCTTGTGGGTATCTACTAAAACCGTAACATTTGGAAACTTGACCCAAAATTTCGAACTGAAATAAATCTTATTATCTTAGACTTTTATTTAACAGAAAAGTTATAATTGGTACTATTTATTTTGTTCTTGATATTGAATATGTATTTATTTATTACATTTATTAAAAATATTATTTTATTTTTATTTCACTTGAGGAATATTTATTGTAATCTTGTAAGAAAGGCATACCCTGCCTTTCTTAAATTATCAATTTTCTAACCATCCAAAGGTTGCCTGGAAGAATTCGCTTCTAAGCCCGTTCATTGTACGTTTCTATGTTATGTTAATGTCTGTTTTTAATTTAATTTTGTGGTGTATAATAAAGAATTTTGCAATTTTACTTATTTTATTATATTGTAAATCTCTTTGTGAATAGTCAAATTCAAATTCAATGTGCTTCATTTCCTTTAGACCTTACGGACTCTTGGACACGTCACAAAATTCAAATTACATAAGAAAAACTAGGAAACAAAGTGATCACTTAGATTTTTGTTCACTTGAATCTTTATATTTTAAAGAAGCTAACAAGAAAGCTTTACCTTGTTAGGTTGTTAGTTTTCGAGTTAGAGCATAACGTGTCCCAAGCTTTTATATCCTCTAGATAAATTAATATTTTGTAGTAAGTAAGCCTTTTTATAAAGGATATGTTTGACAATTTGTATGAATTTATTTATTCATAATTTTTTCAACTCATTTGGTATTTTGTTGTAGAAGCGTATACATTTTAAAAGATTTTTTAATTTTGTTTATATTTAGCATTTAAATTATGTACTTATGTCGCTATTATGCTATTTATTAGTATTATATAGTATATCAGTCATCTAGTACGCATAACACAATCTCTGCTTATCTTGGGGCTAGATGACGATGTGTGGATTATCCAGCATTATTTATTTATTATTATTAGGTACATATCTGACAAAAATTATAGGTAGATTAATTGAATAGTCTGCATTTGATTTTTCTTGAAAAATGCTTAGGTAATCAAGAAGCTAAGCAAGTAACTTATTTATGTGATGTTCTTTTCACAATATCCCTTTGATAAAATAGTTTTCACTAAATAAAACTTATTTGCAATCTCTGCAATTCAATATCAAATCTCTTACTTAGGAATCTTGGAGACACAAGAGGATTGGAAAAGTTGGCAGCGAAACCAAACTCTGTCATCCTAGCTTAGTTCAACTGTATTTCAATTTGAAAACTTGTGAGTTTTTAACTAGACAAGGCTTTTCAGTTAGTAATAGGCAAATGGATAAGAAACGTAATAATTATAATGAACGTTTGATTTTATCTGTTCTCTTGTTTCGGTTATCAGTAGATCAGCTATTAATTATGGATAACAAAGCAATTACAATGTTATAAAATGGGTAAAGTAACAATTTTTATTAACTTGTAAACTAAATCTTCCCTATTGGACGTAAAAATATTTCAACGCGCTCTAAAAAATGTTTTTTCAAACTCAATTAACTAAACTAAAACATTCAATTATAGATGCATATGCAATAAGCTATCCAATCGCCCTCAAGGAGCTCTTCTCTGAGGTTGCTAGAATGGCCGTCCAAGGGGAGAGAACTTCATCTTTAAGCTGACCGTCTACAAGATGGGAATTAGAGCGTACGCAGCGTACGGATTTGTTGTTTGTATATATTTCCATGGTACAGCAGCGTCCACCGGATCGGCATATCTGCCGATACCGATGCAAGAGATCGTTATTTCTGCCGATGGCATCATGAGCAACATTTTCCTTGTAGTAACGAGGACATTGTTCCGGATGACGTTATCGGCAGACTCGAGCGCTTTGAAAATACCTATATAGCCGACGCAAAATCCGAAAGCAGCGGATGCACCCTATTGGCAGATTGTATATACAGGCGGTTCAACGACAAAAAGTTTTTACTCCTATCCCGCCTTATGATGTCGGCCTCTTCCGGTTACGAAAAAAAATTTTTTAAAATTATTAAGTTAAAAACGCGTGTGCGGGTATTGCCACAGATGGTGTTGCTTTCAATTTAAATTGAGTGATTTAGAGTTTCTAAAACTATGATTTTCCTCGTTTGTAGGTGTATAAAGCACTCTGGAGAAAGAGCAATTCCTACCTCGCTTATTTTAAGGCACATAAAATGACAGACTACAGAAATCGGGTACTTTCACGTCCTAGTGTACAATGGACCTACTATTTTCTCGCTCATCGACTTTTTGCAGGTAACAGAGTAAAATTAATGTGCTAACATACTTTTTATTTCATTTATTTATTTTAGGAGATTTTTCAAACACAAGTTTCCTCTTATGGACAGGGTTTTTACAATTGTTAGTATTAGTTTATGTGCAAAGAGGCCGTTCTCAATAACTTCTTAATAAAATAACTAAGGACCTTGGGTGTTACGGGGCGTAATGTTCATTCGCAGCAATAGCTTGATACGTTACTCCATGTCCAAAAATCCGTCTCGTTGCTCGTTGCGAGCACTTTTTTCCCTGTGCTGACTGCACGAACGCTCACTGTTTTCGCACGTTACAATACGCCACGTAACTCCGGGCAGTATCCACCTTAACATGTTTTATAATGTGAACGTGTTATGTAACATAAGTTTTTTATAACATGTTAGTTTCATAGAATTTTTGGAACTCTTTTAAGTTTGAGACTACGTTCAAAACCACTTAATGAAGGAAAATTTTCGGAAATATCAGATTATTGAGTACTATAGTTAATGTAAATTGTTGAATAAAAAAAGTCATGCTCACATCAAAACATCGCGCATTCCAAATATTCCAACTAGAAGAAAAGAAACCTAACAAAAATTTTGAGTTAGTCGTCATCGTAAAGCTTGCACACAATTTTTGTGCCATTAGCGAAGTTTTTAGTGAATCTGATTTATTTATGCATCATTTATCATTCCCTAACTTCGGATTAAAGATTTGACACTCTTGACGGGGGCTCATTTAATCTTCAAAGTGTCTTATACACGCTCGAGTGAACGCGTTGACGATTCAGCGTTTACCTACGCAATGCGAAAGTTTGAGTTCACTTGAAGAATTAGTCGTGATGCTTATAAGTTGGCAAACTTATCAGGTAGCTTCAATAGCTTCAAGGTACATAAAGAAAAAAAGTTAATTTGATACTAGGTACTTATGAAGTCACTGGAAGGAAGGAAACTTCACATTAATTATTTCTGAGCTGGACAGCTTGGTGTCAAGCTCAGTATATTCACCAGTAACCCTGTATAATTGCAGCAGTCAGCTAGGTGTTGACATGCTCACAGGACACGGTTTTAGCCCTCAAGTCTAGTAGACGGCCTTTTAGTGAAAGGAGAAATATAAAATCAAACGATAGCTAAGAATATGAACTAAATAATTGTTTAGGCAACGACTATATACATCTAAAGTGGAATGCCTAACATAGATGTACCAGCAGGTACCGCTACAGTGCACCAAGTTTCTTTGTGCAGGTGGCTGGCATTGTTGTTAGAAGTTCTCACACGGTCAGTGCTAGTTTCGGGCTAGGGGGTGTGTGAAAATATTGCTGGCCCTTTTTGCAGTGACCGAAAAGCAAAATGAAAAATAAATGAAACCTAGCCAAGACAACATGAGACCTTTTGTACTGGGACATAATCTCAAGATTTAGCAGACTTATAACGTAAACATTTCATTCTTGCCGTACATCTTGCCTTCTGCCGTACGTCTGCGGTGTGAATTTATTTTTCTTAGGTTGAAAATACTGAAATTTTTTTTTTCGCTTCCTTCCCCTCGCGTACCGTTTTTAGCCCGGGAGGAGAACAACTCTCGTGTGAAGACATGATAGAGATAGGATCACACATACATGATACAGGCGACTGTTATATTGGAACAGAACAAGTATCATAATTTGGAAGTAACAGAACATTACCTATCTACGTAATCTGTGGTAGATATTTTACTTTATGATTACGACAACCTGCACAGATAAGGCGGGTACACTTGCAACCTTAGAACAAGCAAATTTAAGGACGTGACCCCTTTGATGTTTTAGGTCTACAAACGACAACTGCAAACAACGCGTTGAAGATGCATGCCTTCCTTTAGCATAAATATCCCTTTGGATAAAAATAAAATTATCAAGGAGTCTATGGGGGGTGCAGGAATATATAAGGAACAAAAAGTGTTGATCTGAGATACTTACGTGTAACAAAAGACGGCAACGGTTTACGCCGTCTTGTTATAGTCTTGTTTATAGACCGTCTTTTGTATTACGGTTTCAGAGGAGTTCTCAAGTCATCAACAGCCTATACAAGTCCATTGCTGGACATAAGTCAAGGTTAATAAAAATCACAATTTCTAAAAAACCTTGATTACATTCTCAGACTGAACGGAAACATGAAAGGATGTGATTCATTCGAAGAAGGAGAAATTAAAGTTGTGATTGGATTATACATTGCATTGAAACCTCGGAATAGAATACGACTTTGGAACAGAAACTAAAAAGTTTCACGATTGCTACTCCAACCAAACCTGAATTAAGCAGGGTTATGTCACTAAAACCACTAAACTAATTAACTAAACTAATGTGAATTTTGTAATTATAAATTTGCACTTTGATAACTCATTCTTGTAAGTACGTACCTACTGAAATATTTAAGCCCTTTTAATATTGAAGTGAAGAGAATATCAATTAACGCTTTATTTCTTGTTTAATATTAAATTGATAGTTTATAATTCGACTTGTCTAAGAGCTTATTTTGTAAGCCATAAGAAATAAGTTATTTTATTTGATTTCTGAATAATGAGCCAAAATTTTGTAAAGATTTAAATTATACTAGATAAGAATTAGGAGTCCATCTCTAGTTACAAGCTATTTAGTCCATAAACATCAATTTAGGAATCTGATTTAAACAACTAAAAGGGTTGTTATAAGACATTTTCGATTTCATAGTTACATAAGTATTTCATGGTTAAGAAATAAGCATGGGAAACTAAATAGGAACCCAGACAACTGTTAGTGACGACTAGCAAAATTTACATTCAATTCTTGGGCTAAATCTTATGAATATTTAGTGCTTTTGTTGTCTATGTAATAGAATATAACATAAGTACGTGCCTGAATATTTGACCAGAGCTCGTCTCTTTAGGATATAAAAGGACGATATAAATGAAGCTCCCCCATAAGTGAAAGCCAGTAGAGGACGTACTATGCCGTTTGATTAGTTTTCTAGCCACTACAATTAAAAGGTATTTTAGGGGGGAAACTGGAAAATTAAAGTTATTTTCTCCACTGAGAGAATAAAACTTGATTTTATTGTAACATTATAACAGAAAAAATATTGACAAACCCAAAGATGCTAAAAAAATCTTACGAAATACCAACAAAACTTGCAGAATATTTTTTCCTTGGAATCCAAGGCCTTTCTAAGGATGAAGTCACCTGATTGAAACATTTGTAATCTGTTACTGCTAGTGTAAGTTGATTATTGACCAATGAAGTGAATGAACCTATGTACCATTTGATATATTACAAAAAATGGTCACAGAAATATGGTCCACATCACTTATTATGGTTCACATAAGAAGCTTTCCTTCTGCGTCGTGAAACAACCAATCAGTCAACTAACTTTATGACTAGTTTTATAACTAGATGTCGCTAGTAAAAGTGTACGAGCTCTAGATCGCGCTGACGAGAACGCACGGCTTCTAAACCACTCCGTTAGATATTATTCAGTTATTGTTTCAGAAACTTCTGGTTTCAGCCACATTTCATTGTTTTTTTGGAGCATTACCACACTGTCTTGTGTGAATGCTTAAAATAATCATTATCATCGACGATTAAAGCTTACAAAACTCTGTGTTAGAAGTGGTTAGAATGTGTCAAGGATAACCAATCAAGGAAATAGCTTCCTTCTCTGTAGAGTACCTACCTACACGGCACTTCCAGAATGGAGATGGTATATCAAGATGCTGAGACACGCAGTTTTTAGGGTTTTGCGAGAACTTGTTAGCAGTTTTTAGGGTTTCGTGCAGTTGCACAAACAACAGTTGTTGTTGTTAAATTATTATTAGCGTCGGTAGTTACCGACGCTAATAATAATTTATTTATGCTAATGTACTTTTTAAATACATGGAAAAAGTCGAAAAATATATACTTATCTATACTAATATTATAAACTCGAAAGTAACTCTGTCTCTCTGTCTGTCTGTTACCTTTTCTTTTTCTAAACGGCTGAACGGATCTTAACGAAATTTTGCAGAGAGGTAAATGGTATCCCGGGGACAGACATAAGCTACTTGAAAAGCGCTTACGAAGTTGCGAGCAGCAGCTAGTTTACCAAAACCCCCTTATCTCCGAAGTTTGCAGAGCGATCGAAATGCATATACCTACCTACTGTTTTTAAATATTAATCAGATAGCAAAGGGTCTTACTGGTACCTATCCAAACTAATATTATAAATTCGAAAATAACTCTGTCTGTTACCTATTCACGGCTAAACGGCTGATGGAACGGATGTTAATGAAATTTGGTAGGGAGGTAAACAATATCTCGGGGACGGACATAGGCTACTTAAAAAGCGCGTGCGAAGCCGCGGGCAGCAGCTAGTATGAGTAGCCTATGTCGGTCCTTGGGATACCGTCTGTTAGTATAATACTTTTTGAAAAATCGTTGATAGAAGGAATTATTTTTAAAAGCTCAATATTTTTTTATATTTCTAGATTTCATTCATATAGAAATATTTTGTCCCCCTCCCTCTTATCACCGAAGTTTGCAGAGTGATCCATCTGAAATGTACTGGTTTTAGGTATTCATTAAGTCTCTAACTAGTACATATTTGTAATTGACAAACGTTCAAAATTCTTAGCGCGCGAGTCATACTCGCACTTGACGGATCTTGTTTGTACGTGTATGCGAGATTCAAGTTATATTCTATTAAGCTCACAAAAACTTTTTTCATGTTCTTATTTTGTACACGCATACTAAGTCTCCTGATCTAGGTCGATCGCTGTTAGACGAGTTAATTTGAAGTGATACGCCGACGTAGACCACTTTGATTGTGCAGCGTGCTACGCTGTAGCCGTTTCGTAGCACCTGATCAACGTAGCAATGCTTCGTAGCACTTGATCAACGTAGCAATGCTTCGTAGCACTTGATCAACGTAGCAATGCTTCGTAGCATTCAGCAGTAGTAGCCTCGTGGCTACGACTCCTACGAGGCTTTGATTGCTACAGCTTAAGGGTGATCGTCACGGGTTGGCGCGAGATTCTTGTGGTATTTAAGTTTTTCTGCTTTCTATAAGGAATAAAACAAACGGAAAAGTAATTTGCCGCAAATCGTGAACCAATTTCTATTAACATATGAATAAACTAATTTCGGTTCACTGGTATTTTTAGAGAATTTGGGATATTAGGAAATTTTGAGCTAAAAATCAACATTTTCCCAAATTACAATTTAATCGAAGTTGGCTTTATCATGGTTTCATAGAAAATATTTAAAGATTTGCGGCAAATTACTTTTCCGTGGTGTATGCAATTTGTGTAGTTCCCTGTCCGCACGATAGAGGCGCTGTACCAAATTGTATGGAAATAGGTGACGTTACGATCACGTCTCGTTACTAACGTCAAATAGAGTCACCCCCCTGTTAACTATCGGATTCTGTAAATATTTTAAAAGCCTTCACGTCTCTTACATAGTCGTAGCTAATTTATTTAGTGAAATTTAAGTAACGAAAGACACTACACTACAGTCAAATGTGGCGTATCCATTGTCAAATCCGACTTACCAACCGTAATTTACCTTTGATTATCAGGCAGTAAAATTCAAGATAATGCTTCTGGTTGATTTCTCATGTAAAAAGACTTTCAGTGCGGACTTGGCTGCTCAAATAATTTAATTCATTGAAGAGATAATTCAATCTCTTTCACTTATTCTTTTGCCTAGAGATAATGGGATAAAATAACCCCTTATCAAAACTTATGGCAATGGTGACAAAGATACACTTTTGAAGGTTCTGAACAATACAAATTTCGGAAAGTTTTAGAAAAAGAGACAAGGAATCATTCGTTTTTAACGAGCGACGGTCGATCATGGATATACCTTCACCTAAATCGCAGCAGTTAAAACTTTAGTTAATTAATTTAATTTCCATGAATAGACTCGCCGAATTTAATTTACAGTTCACTCCTGCCGTCAATTGTCGGAGCTGCCACTGTGATTGACTTAATTCGATTTCCAGGCTTAACCAAGTTATTTCGAGTGAATCATGGCGAGTTTTATCGTAGTTTTAAAAAAGTAGGTTCAAATTGATTCGCCATCATTGTTTTCGTCAATGCAGCTCGTCTGGTATATTGTACCTCTAGATACCTTGGCAAAGAAGTGGACGAACCTTATCGTTCGAAACGAACTGTACAACCTATACATATAATACTCGGGTCTAGAATACAAGATGTTTCTTGTAAACAAAGGTGTGAATACTTAACGAAAAATGATAACAAATAAAAAAAAATACCAGCAACTATAAAAAAACAAATATTTCAACAACGCATAGTCGCATGCAATGTTGATTTTCTTTTTCTTTTTTGAGACGAATAAAATTATGAATGAAAGCTGTTAAAACAAAACTGATTCCACAAATATTTCATTGGTTTTGTAGTCTATTTGTTTACAAAAAATAACTACAGTATATTAGTACATTTTTGATCAGTGGCACTTAACATTGAACAGTTAAGTGGATTTAATTTAGTGAATGACAATCGGTGAAGTCACATAATATGAAAGATAGCACACGGGCGGTGGGGGTTGGGGGGGGGAGGGAATGGTCATTATCACACCATGCTTGGCCGGCAGATTGGTTTAAAAAAAACACAGAAGGAAGCTGCTCTTCTCTGGTAGGTTACAGTCTTCTTGTACGACATAAACGGGCTGAGTTCGCTTCGGCCACATTCGAAACCAGTTTCTTTAAAAAAGAATAATATTTCTTCTTTCGAAATTGGTTTCGATAAATGAATAATATATCTTATCTCGGAACACGTCTTTCGAAACTCTCAAATTAAAATCAAATGAAATTCCTTTAGAGGTATAACAAGTAATTACCGTTCAACACATCATGGAACGATAATAAAATGAGTTGGAGGGGTCGTATTTTTATATATTTTTTTATACTACGACTGCCATGGCCTATATATCAGTCAAAAACAAAACTAAATATAACTTGCAGAACTAACCAAATGATTTTATCTGATGCCTAGCTGTTTGTTTTATGGCTAAGAACCCGAAGTTGGATTCTGAAAAAATTACCCTAGCTGACAGAGTGATCCTCGAAGGGGTTATAGCGGTATTAATCGTGATCTTGAGAAAAAATTGGTTTGCATACCTACCGAATAATAACCTTACCTTTTGTACATCACATCAACAGCCTCTACCAGTCCACTGCTGGACATAGGCGTCCCATGACAAGCGCTTTGTTGCACTATGGGCCATCATGTGTCTATTCAATAATTTAATATAGGTATCTAATAGTATATTGTTATCTTAAAAATCATATAACGGAACACCATGTCTGTGAGGAGGGCGATGGTGTCTGCGACACAGTGTTATTAGAAACTACTACGAGCATCATCGAATTCCAATAGCCACTACAACCATGTAATTCTTCTAAATAAATGACTTTAAAATTACTTTATGTTTTTACGGTCATTGTCACCACAAAAAGGTTGGTCAATAATCAGCGATATTCTGATACATTGACCAGCCTTTTGGTGGTGTTGTTGTTGAATAATCAAAATCTAAAGATATGAAAACTTCGCACTAGTAGTAGTAGGAGTAGTACTCGCTTCGATCTTTCTTTGTTTCTTCGCACACATCTTCGCTCGGTGGTATCCACTGAAGCTGAGCGGAGACGAGATGAGTAATACGTGTACGACGTTCTACAGGTTCTTTAAAACGTATTTCTTCTCCGCTCGTCTCGTCTCCACTTTGGTGGAGTCCGGCCCTTATTGGTGCATTTTCTTTTGTTTTTAATCGTTATCAAAATGCTGCCCATGAACGATGAAAATACATGTGAATGAAAATACAATCAGTAGGCCAAGCACACAGATTGTTGTCAAGGGTACAATATACAAACATGACATCGCGTCGTCATCAGCACTTTGCGTAAATTATTTATTTATTTATCATAACATCATAACAGATTTTTTTTTAACCCTAAGGCGATGCTTGATCTACGTAGGTACTTAACTTATAAATAAATACAATTATTATACTAATCTAAAATACATTTAGTTTCTATCACAAGCTGTGCCATTTCCATGACTTTCGGCAGGTTTAGATGAAATATATCCACGCTATTTTCAGATAGGATATTGAGTAAAAAGATAGCGAGTAACATGGGGGTAAACTTTAGTAGGTTGGTCCTATAGTTGGGCACGTCCAGCATAGCGGGACGGCGGCGTGCGCCCAAGTAGTCGTTGGGCGCGCGCAGCCGCAGCGGTGCCAGCACCGACGGCTGGTGCAGCTCCCCGCGGAGCACGCGCACCATGTACTTCAACAGCGCCACGTCTCTCCGCACCGACAGCCTGCAGTAGCCATTATGCTGACATAATGGCTACTGCAGGCTGAAATGAAATGAAATGAAATTTATTCCTTCAACTGATTGAAGGAATAAATTTCAAATATTTTATGCATTCAATATTCAATGACGATAAATTTTTTTATGATACAGTTCAAGGAACAAATTTAATATACTTTATGGATTCAATACGATAAATTGTTCTCTATCTTACCCTAGACAATAATCATTGTTGTCGGTGGACAGACAAAAGTCAACAAGGTTTTGAAATTTGTGTGCAGAACTCTAGAACCGATTAAGTACCTTGTTTCGCTATCTTGGCACCATAATTGATTAGCTGTTGAGTTCGACAGGCCGCCGCGGTCGTTACCAGTTATCGCTTGGTGCGGGCCTGATGGAGCCTCAAATGCCGTTAGCCGCCATCTTGAAAAGGTTGGCGCGTCATTCATACAACCCCAAAAATAATATCCCGAAAGCAAGACATAATATTTTCAACGGGCTTTTAAGTTACCTACATCAGACATTTAAATCCAGGTTTTAGACTAATTGAGTATAAAATAATAATTTGGCGTGTTTATAAAAACTATATGCCGACTTCAAATTCTGGTAAATAGGATTCATCTATGTCCACGGCAAAAAGTTAAGTTTACACTTAAGAATAAAAATAATAAAATATATTTATTTTATAAACATACACAACACATACTTAATAATACAAACAAAACCCAATTAAAGAGAAAAAAATATAACAAATGATGACAGTCTGTTTACAAAATTGGCTCTGGCTGAGCATGTGATGGATGACTAGCAAACTAGCATCCAACGCTGGTCTTCCGCCAGAGCCACTTGTTGGCGCTACGGATACGGATAATTCACAAAAATAATATAACATAATACAATCAAACCAAAACACACTAATAAAAAGCAATAAAATACAAACAGATAGAGATATAAAGACATTTATAATACACTTGTGTCATGCCTTAGACTTTCCTGCTCCTTCTGGTGATAAAATATTTTTTTTTTTTAATTTGGTTCTAAAACCATTTAAGCTTTGCAGGTTCCTTATCGGTGGCGGGATATTGTTCCAGCACTTTGAAGCTGCATAGCAGTAGCACTTCGATAGTGCGATCTAATTTTCCTAGTCGCTACTAGTAAAATTACATCACAACATCAACATCTAGTTTTAGTTCAAGTCTAATTTAGTTTGATGACACATATATGAAACTGTTGACGCCCGTTGCCATGGAAACCATTAGGTGATAGTGAAATTATCATGTGGTGATGTTATACAAACCTACGTTGTACGGCGCACATAGCAATCTTTCGACAATCAAACATATAGGGGACCACCTCAAAATCAGTTTTTATACAACAACGAAATAATAATCAAAATCTATTTACAATTGGCGCACATATCACTAAAATTGTTGTAGCTAGTCGTGATTCTTCAAAAACAATATTTTTTTTTTTTAATATTAACGGGATACATACTTATCCCTCGGGAATAACATTTTTATGGAACCACCTCGGGATCATGCTCTATACAATAATTAAAGAGCCATCAAAATCGGTTAATCATTGGCGGAGATATCAAGTAACATACATACATAAAAAACCTAGAGCCAATTGAGAACCTCTTCCTTTTAGAAGTCGGTTAAAAACAGGACATTATCACTTAATCTGGCAGAAGGCCACATTCGTCCAAGTTCAAATTTCGCGCGTTTGCGGAAAGACCGAATTGTGGTCAATGCACCGCACCCTTTCTTGGCGCGTAATTGACGCGTTTTTGACCGGACAAAATTTTAGCTGCACTTCTTTAGCATATGTCAACCAGCCATTTTTTTTAGAGCTGCGCAGTTGATAAGTTATGTGCAGGAGAAGTGGGCGTCTGTACAGGTAAAATCAAACTAAAACCTTAAAGTAATTATTTGTAAAATAGAAAGGATATCCGACAATAATATATATATATATATATATATATATATATATATCAATATTTTGGGCCGCCCGTAATTGTACTATCAATAATAATTCTATTACCCTATATGGCTTGATCATTAAACGAGTATCGAAATGTAAATACCTGGGACATATAATTACCGACGACCTTAAAGACGATGCGGACATTGAGAGGGAGCGTAGAGCTCTAGCAGTGAGAGGTAATATGGTGGCTCGCAGATTTTCCCGTTGTACTGAAGAAGTTAAACTCACGCTATTTAAAGCTTACTGTCAGAGTATGTACACGGGAAGTCTGTGGGTCAACCATACAAAAAAGTCGCTACGCATCCAATACAATAACGTTTTCAGGATGATGTTGCGGCTTCCTTGCTGCTGTAGCGCATCAGGGATGTTTGCAGAATACCAAACGGATGGTTTTGACGCAATTATCCGCAAAAAAACTGCTCCCTGATCCGCAGAATACACAACGGCAACGGCATCCTGAGGACGTTATCTGATAGATGTTCCTCGTCATTCTGGGTAAGTCTTATCTGGAATGCAATCTAGAGAGGATTTAATTATATTTTAATACTTAATATTAACAACCAGGTTAATTCTACTTTGTATTTTTATTTTCTTTATACGTGCTACTAACACCCTATGGATTTTAAATTGTCCGAAATAAACGAATTTTATTTAATTTTTTAATAATCTCAAGGTATTTAAGCGCATTCATGATTAACTTCATAGTTACTTGTAAAGTTGAACACTAAGTGGCAATTGGTGCAGCCATGCAGGATTATTTTGTTATTCCGCTATAGCTTCATAAACGTAGGTTTCCTACTTTTATCCGCGGTTGTTCACGCCTATAATGTAGGTAGCCTATATGTTATTCCAGTAAATTTACAGGTTTTACTCAGATCAAAAATGGGGTCGATGAAGGTACGATCGGTTTTAGTTCAAGAAAATTATCCCGAGCTTCGTCTCATAAAAGTAGACGATCGTCAACTTTTATAAGACGTAGCTCGGGATAATTTTCTTAAAAAAACTAAAGTATCAGTAAAATCGGACAAAAATTTGCGCAGATATCGAATAACATTACATACATGAAAAACATACTGAGGAATTGAGTCTGCCTCCTTGCGTTTTTCAAAAATGAGAATGATAGATACTTTTAATTCAAGTTAAACCATTCCCGTATATATTCCATTTCATCTACCAATCATGAAATAGGCCTGCTTTCCTAAACTCAATCACCAGAGCCAAACGTGACATAAGTTTTGATGTAAACAGCATTGACCAATGACTCAGGCAGGCGCTATGCACACAGAGCAACTTTAGTTGAAGAAACTATCAACTTTTTAATATTTTTCGTTAAAGGTTGCCAGTTGCAGCAACAAAAAGGCCCAGTTTAAGAAGATGTTTAGATGTAAACAGCTAGTTCCGAGTTGCCTGTTGCCGCAATACGGAGATCAAAGTTGCTCTGTCTGCATAGCGCCTTATGCCACGGCCGCATTGCACGATGGTAGATGAGAAAACAAACGTATGAAAATGTACGGGACCAGCCACACTGCAAGCGTCTTGCTTGCTTATCTACCTAGTCTCCTGGTGCGTAGTGAGGCGATACCAGTTACCTATCTGGATTTTAACCTTGATGGAAGCCTAACGGTATGTACAGATGTAAATTTTGACAGTTATCAGCAACCATATATATAGCCTGTTTCGTCCCACTACTGGGCAAAGGCCTCCCCAAAACTGAGTGGAACCTCAGTGCGTTCACGCGTGATTTTCTATCAACCTCTTCCACTAGTAGATAAAAAAATTAGAAAGAAGTAAAATGAGAATAAACTATATTTCATATCTGATAATAATTTCATTTAGAATTTGACTTGTCTAAGATCTTATTTTGTAAGTAAATGTAAAGTAAAATTGCGTTTATGTTGTTAAATAATACAACGTAGCACATACAAAAAATAAAGGTTAAGATAAAAGTAACAATTACGGTAAGGAAAATGGCCAACACTCAGCAGATGATATAGCAGGATGTATCAATACTGAGCGCTGGTCTTCCGTGGAGGCCATAATGGAGCGCGTGAGTCGCTGCTCAACGCACACATAAACAAAAACAATATTAAAAGAAAACACAAATAAAAGCATATTAACACATACATAATAACAATAACACAAGAAAAATTAATAAGAGGAAAAATAAGTGGAAAGAGGAAATCAATACATAGGTACAGGACATAAGCCATAAGAAATAAACTTTATTGATTTCTGTGGACCGCTGTGAAAAACGCTATGAATTTGTATCTTGAACCTTCCAAGGCTTGCATTACTCTGCGGCCTGTTCCAATATGCTTAAAATATCTCTTGGAGATCATAGAAGCTAATTTAAAACCCGCTCACGCTCCCGCCATTACCTAAAACCCACCCTTTGAAGACGTTCTGGCATTAACGATGATGGATGTCTATGCGCTTCCTCCGTAATATCCGATGGAGACCCTACAACGATAACTAGTAAACACAATAACATTGAACTAAACATTTGTTGTATTAAATAAGGTTTTGGAGCAATTCATAATAATAAAAATTTAATATTAATAAAAAAATATTTTATCTAATTTAAGGCCCGTAATATGAGAGCTCAGTCATCGATCTATGCTTGAGTGACGTTTATTCCATAGAAAAGCGTAACTCAAGCGTAGATCGATGACTGAACAAGCTTTTATAATACGGGCCTTAGACTAGATAGGTACTTAATATGCTTACCTACCCGTGTTGTGAGAAAGTAAGGATTTAGAATTCCGAGAATAGTTCTATATAAACAAACAGATTCGCAAACTTATGTTTTACGCGCCCTATTTTCGACGTTCTTGTTTCCAGATTTATTCTGATTTATTGTTTTTTAACTTGACAGAAAGCAACACTTGGCATTCATTTCCGGCCCTAAATTATTAAGTTTCACAACATATCGTATTCTTTTTTTTCAGCCATTTCCGTCTCACTGTTGGGCAAAGGCCTCCCCCAAATCTTTATGTACATACATATCGTATAATAAACTCTCTAACTCACCTTGCTACTTTATATACTTTGAGTAATTTTACTTATGTTTTCCTACCTCCCACGGAATGAGTACACTGGTGATCTGTGTTACAGGTTTTTTATAAAACAGACAAATGACAAAAAGTTGTGATTCAGAAGTCATAAGAGCAATAAAAACCCAAAAAATTGCATTTTTTTTGCTCAGACTTCTGTTTCTAGTATGCTAGGCATTTCTATGTATTTTCTATGTATAATAAAAATATATTTCTATGTTATGTATTGTATTATGTATATCAGTCATATAACACAAGCTCTGCTTATCTTGGGGCTAGATGGTGCTGTGTGGATTGTCCAGCATTATTATTGTTATTATTTTTTCTTAGTTAGTATCGTTTTCCGTGTCTGTAGATATTGTTGTTTTGCCTGTTTCCATGTAGGTGTAGTCTCTTGTTCTGTCGCTACTTTAGCTATTGATGATCTTTTTGCTGTCAATTTCTTCTAATTTTGTTGTTTATGTTAGGTATCCATTGTGTTTTAGTTGCTTTAGATCTTTTTTGTTTCCGACTGTTTTTTCTATCTGTTCTCTTAGTACTTACAGACTCTCTGCTTTCCTGTGTTTTCTTATTGATTCTTGGATGTTTTGCTAATTTTCGTGATATTTTGACGGTTCTTTTTTCGTTTCTCTAACATTATGCTCCTCTCGTTTATTAATGTTATGGTTTCGTCTCCTAGTTTATTTTTCCTGTTTTTTTTAGGGGTTCGAAGATCGGGAATCGGTTTCAAAACCCGGTCTCGCTTTTTCTGTCCTTTTTTCCGTCTTTAATATCTCAGCACCTACAACAGCATATAACGTAATTTTAAAATTATAATACATTTCGTGCGCCTGTACAGATTATAAGAAAAACAAATAAAAGAATAGACACACTCACCGAGTGGGGTATCAAATGAAAGGTATCGGTTTTTACATTTCAAAACAGTTTTTGAAATTTCTGTAGGTTTAATAGGTTTTGAAATATTTTGTTAAAAGACGAAAAATTTACTATTACCCTCTCCGAAGTTTGCAAACCGATACATCTGAAATGTAATTTTTTTGTATTCATCAAATAGCAAAGTCTCTAACCAGTACCTAGTACATATTGGTATACTTGACAACCGTTCGAAACCCTCGGCGCACGAGTCACACTCGCACTTGAAGGATCTTGTTTTTAACTCTGGTCACATAACGGGACGGAAAATTGAAGGACCAAAGTGACATGTTTTATTGCTCGTTTTAATTTATTAGTTTATTAGAGACTTGTAAAGACAGAGTTACAGTAAAGTCTCAAGATTTTATTTTTGGCATGAATTCTGAAAACAAGCTTGGTTCGTTTATTTACTTCGATGAATATTAGTAAAGACTTATTACCCACTGTAGCCAAAATAAACTTGACAAAAGGTTTTCAAATGCAACGATATAGATGAAATGTTAAACTTTTCTTCAGCTGTTGTATATGAATTGTTTTATTCTTTAGTTATTTTAAATGACAGATTACAGATGAGATGTAAGTACTCGTTTCGTAGTCACCACCTACAGAACGTCTCGTTTGAATTCTAAAACCATTAAAATGCATTCCCGTTTGCGTCTACAAAATACACAAATTGCAATATCAATCAAATAATGCAAAGCGAGGAACTCCTCAAGTTTCAATCTCAAAGCTTAAAAGAAATTAAAATTTTACTACGTACCTTGTACCACAGATTTTATAATACTATGCAGTACTAAATAATTATTTTGATACTGTAATTAGCCATTTCTACAAGAAAATATTTTTGCTGCTTGATACAAACCAGCTAGACGTGCTAGCTAATAAATGAATTAAAAGGATTTGTAAAGACTTGTATAATCCTAGATTTGCAAGTTCTCATTGCAAAATATTTTATAAAAACAAAGCGATTATCAATTATCGAACAAGACCTATATTTAACGACCTCTGGGGCGCAGCAGGCGAAGGTCCGCCTGCGACAGAGGAGGTTGCGGTTCGATTCCCGCCTCGGGACAAATGTTTGTACGGTCTGCAGGTATATTTGTTTCGGGTGCTTTGTGGTACATCTCTCAGCTATCTGAGAATATAATAACCAGTGTTCCAAAATAAGTCAACAATAGGGAAAAGTTTATTTTAATTCTTTGAGTCCGTATAGTAAACGAATGTAAGCTATGATTAAAAATGAAGTAAAATACCAACCTTCTTACTAGGTTCCTTCTCGATTCTCGCATATTGTCGTCTTCCCTGTCACGTCACGTCATTCAAATCCCGTCACGTCATGTCACGTCATGCTACGTCATCCGCGACTGCTACCACCGCTACTCGCATTGTTGACTTACCCAAATCGCTTTGTTGTGATGAGCCTGCGATTTTTTTATGTGAGTAAGCCTATTTTGTTATTCTTGAGTGCTCGTTCATCCTACAACAGGGTGCTTAGGTACGGGATGCTTACACTTAAAAAGTGTAAGCACCACAGTGTCAGTAGATATCAATAAATTGGTACTTATATAGATTTTTTAAAAGTTATCTGAGCGTCTGGTCGCAGCGTTGCGTGACCCGAGAGCTGGTGGGTATCTGGCGCAGCGCATCAGCATTCCCATACAGCGGGGCAATGCAGCCATCGTCTTGGGGACGCAGTGGTGCCAACTGGTTGAGCTACCTATAGATTTTTTGCAACAGTCTACAGTTAGCTTAATTGTTTCAATTGTAAATACTAGTTCTAATTTGTTTCTATTATTTGATTGTAATTTTCTCGGTATATAGGTACTAAATTTGACGGGGTGTATGAATTTAGCCAGGTTCGGATTATGGTAGAAGTTTATCGAATTTTGCTCTATTTTAATTTATTATAATTTTGAAGCGTGCCAAACGTTTCAAACGATTTTTTTCTGTTTTATAGCCTATCAGCATTTCTCCATGGTCGTGTTTTGTCACATATGCATGCTTTATGAACCATCGTATTTTATTCTATGGTTATTTTGAAATTACGTTTGAAGCACCCTACTACTGCTGACAAACCTAATAAATCCCTAAACCTAAACCTGATCTCTAATCAGGAAAGCAAATTATACCTACCTACCACTTAAACAACTTATTGTGAACAAAATCTTTAATGACCATATTTTTCGATATTTACAGAGTACTTACAAAAACTGAATTATAACCAAATTATCTCTTATAAGTAAAAATATAGGTACACTTGTATACATTTATGATAACCCATCTATGGAAATATGAAGGTAGTCTATAAATACACCTGAAACAAGAATAGTTAAATCCATGCAGACCTAATATTATGGTTATGTCATTAACACCATTAAGCAATAGTTTTATTGTAGTTATTGTTTACGTAAACCATAGGTAATCTTCGTTAAAAGCTAAATATACGAAAAATTTCTTTCAATAGTACCTTATGATATTACCCTTAATATGTACCCCACGAAGTTTCTTTTGGGATGTTTTGGATACAATACAACTCGCTTACCTACTACTCGATAATTAAATCCTACAGATTATAATATTATGGTAACTATAATATATATAATATTATTATATATATAATATTATTATCAAAAAGCAATAGTTATTTTGTAATTATGGTAACCATAGATAATCTTCGTTAAAAGCTGAATAAACGAAAAACTTATTTCAAAAACTTATTACTTATTTATTATTCTTAGGTTCTCTACATAATATAACTGAATTTTATTGGTGCAATTGATGTGAAATTATTTGTAAATTACTTTATTATATAATTTAATTTTAAATACTTAGTACATGTGGTTGTTATTATGACCGTTCTAATTGAATAAATACATTGAAAAATTTAATTGAAAATGGTAAGAGTATAGAAACTGTACAAAAATTCGTCATCAGTGAATAGTGGTAGTCTCCTCCAGATAGGGGCGCCTCGTGGTTACCCGACTCAGAACTGGTACTTGTAGTTTAGGAACTGAAAAAAAAAAAACAATTTTAATATGTATTCATGTTCAGAAAACACAAGAAATGGGAATAATTTGTATAAAACCAATAATTAAATAATAAATAATATTCGGTGAATAAAATTTATGGTTTTATTTGGCACGAGGCAAAAGTCGCCTGATTTTTACAGTGTGTTTTTTTTTGCAAACGTAGGGTTCGTTTAAAAACATCAAAGAATATCAAATTTTCACTTGTTTGGCGACCCATTTAAATTTTCATCTGTATTATATTTTTATTATTTATTGTTATTACAGTTGAAGTGTTACTTATTTATAGAAAGTATCATGTGTCTACTTATTTTGGTTTAAGAGATACAGCCATGACAAACAAAGAGCAAAAATAGCAAAAAAAAAAAAACAAAAAAAAATCTTTTAATTTGGATATTTATTATATTTTTATTGTTCGCTGTTATACCGTCTAGAGGAATAAAATTAGAAGGATAGCGCCCTGTGAGAGATGGACGGACGGACGGACAGCGGAGGCTTAGTAATAAGGTTCCCTATTCACGCTTCGGGTACGGCACCCTAAAAAGCGGCAAATCCGCTTGTAAAATAAAAAAACAAACATATTTTCTACACTTCTTTTGTTTTCTTATTGATAATTATCTTGCTGATGGCTTCTGTCGCATTGACTTGCGGCAAGTTACCGGCTTTAGGAATGATAGGGTTTAGCAGTTTATGTTGCTTTGTGTGTACACGGGGTATTGAAGACTTTATCTGTTCAACTATTTTTGGCGGTGACAGTACCTACGCAATATCTATAGGCACAGAAAAGACGGTCTAAGTACAGACAAAAGACGGTAGCTTTGTACTTCCATTTATCTACCTAAGCAAACGTCACTGATATAGCGCGGCCACACGCTCCGTCTTGCCTAGATGCCTGACAACATATTATCAAACTTGAGCTTAATCACATTTTCTGTGAGCGAAAATGTCGCCATGTACTTGTACCTAACAAGTATTTTGTATACGGCAGGCTAACGGTACTAAAATGACACGACAAGAGGGACACTGCCTGCCCAAACTTAGATGAGATATTGAAAACTGTTTGGCTGAGGCGTCTATCGAACAAGATTAAGCAAGTTGCAATAACATAATCTAGAAACACGGTACTGTGTTAGCCAACTTTGAGATGAAAACAGAACAGAAAATAGAAAGATCACTCACACTATAGGCTGAGGTGACGAATAATAGAAGTAAATGGAATAAGAAAACTTGTTGTGTCGACCCCACCCTGGGTGGGAAAAAGGGCAAGAGAACGATAATGAATTAAGTATACCTATTATGCATGTGACAGCTTAGATCCGTTCAGCCGTTTAGGCGTTAAAAAGTTAGAGACAAGACAAGACAATGCTTTCTAAAATAATAAAAACTTCCTACCTTAGAAAAGTCCTTAGAAAAGTCAAGCTCTTGAGAGCTTAACGAGGTCGAAGCGGATTGCTGAGGTTCCTGCAACATAAATTGTTATTAGTTAATCATTAATGAAATAATTCCTGTATAATTAAGTCAATAATCATTTAAAATGCGGCTTTCATTGTCATAGTAAGAACCATAATTAAGTGATCCAACCTCGGACATCTCAAGTAAGTTCATCTTTAAACCATGAACCGCATCGTCATCATCTTCATCGCTCTTAACTTCTTCACCTTTATCATAACGATGACGATCATTATCAAAATTATGAGATGGGAGATACGGATTAAGGTGGCGACCTTCAGCAACATTTCCACAATGATCCATCTTCTCTTGCATCTTCAACTTGTGTTGCTGATGCTTCTGAAACATAAATTGTTATTAATTGATATTTATTACTTTTATATATTCATTTACTACTTATATATACCGTATGAGGTTATTATCATTATAATAAGAACTATTATTATTATCTGAACTGACCTCAGATAGGTCACTATCTTTATAAGTTGAAGAGTAATCCTGTGATAGCGTATTTACGGCAGCTCCTAACTCTTCTACGTCATTGTCGACATCTTCTTCAGCTTCATCGTTTTGGCCGTTTTCCTCTTTCTCGTCATCATCATTACCCTTATCAGGTTCTCTATACTGGTGAAGATAATGATTTTTCTCTCCTTCAAGATTTTGCTGTTGTTCCTGCGGTAAAAATTGAGGTAAATTATCTGGGCTCTGAAATAAACTGTTTATTTTAAATGAGGCTTTCAAAATAAAAAGAACTTTAAGTGGTCTCTTACCTCAGAAAAATCAGGGTCGTTTGATTTTGTAACATCGATTATTTTATTAGCAGCCAATATTTTCTTTGTTCGCTTTCTCAGACATCTCTGCAATTTATGAATCATATTTTATCTAGACTCTGCTGCTGCTGCTGCTGCTGCTGGGTGTATAATCGCAAGTCATCGGTTTGAACTTCATGACATTCCTTTTGACCTAAACTAACTAACCTCACAATCCTTCGAGCATGAATGTATAAGACCTTCTTTTTCCTTTGCTTTGGCATCCATATTATTTGCCAGCTTCTTTCGTAAACGCATTCTCAGTCGTTCCTGCCGCATAAAATAGTAAATTATTTATCTAAATGCCAGACAAATTATCAATTTGAGCTTAGGTACTATCCTCGAGAATTAACTGACCTTAGAAATCTCAGAGTCCTTAGCGCCTGCTTCTCTTTCAAATTTGTCGGACAGTTTTTTCAACAGACGAAGTTCCTTTTGCTCCTGCACCAAAAGTTCGGCAATCTGCGGCAAATGGCTGCTTACTTTGATTTTCTCTTCTTCAGTCAATGGCTCGGACCTGAAATAGAAAATCAACATCGTAAGAAGATCAGCGTATCTAAAGACTGGAGCGGTAGCTACCTGTGCTGTAACTGATGTGAGGAATATCTAACGAGTCCTTAGTATAATTTGTGCATCAGTTTACAATGACAAAAAAATTTCGTTTCATTCCAAACATTTGGCACCTCATAGACCGGATATAGAGGAACTATTTTGCGTAGTTTGATAGTGGTTGAATAGTTTCTTACGAATTCGATCATAGTGAGAGATTTGACAATGGTTATTTTCACTGAATGTACTTGTCTTATTCTTTTTGCGTACGTGTAAGCGAGATAGAAGTTAAAGCTTATCGAGCTCTCGAAAACTTTTTTCGTATTCTAATTTTGCACACCACAGCCTACCTATATCTTAGACTAAGCATACTGTTTCGGTATTGTATTAAGTGTATCAATTATCTAGTACCCATAACACAAGGTCTGCTTAGCTTAGTACTGGATAACGCTGTGTGAATTATGGTCCAGCATTAATTTCTGAAATGTTTTATTTATTTTGTTCTTTTGTGTAATTTATGGTAATTGTTCGTAGGTGGTTCAATATAAATAATATAAACTATAAGGTTTTCTTCTTAGGGTAAGAAACACCACTACGTCTTATTTAAAAGAGTAAAGCTGACTTACCAATTTATGTTCAATGGTTTTTTCAACAGGTTTATCCATTCTTTGTAATTCATGTTGAATGGAGGGAAGTTGTTTGTTTGTTTACCTAGTAATACACAAATCCATTATTACTGATGTTTTTATTTTGACGGCCATTACAACACATTACTCCTTCTCTGAGTGAACAAGCTGAACTTATGTTTGGACGATACAAGTAAATATTCGGTTCAGTTGGCCAAATATGCATAAATTATTGGTATGAAAATGGAAGCACGTAAAACAAAATAATGACTATTAGTTAATGACTAGGACTCCATGTTTTTGCAACGCGACCCTTATTTGTTCTCTGCTACTCAATATCGATTACCTACATACCTTACTATATATGTACATACCTTGTTATCTTCAACGTTTCGCAGCATTAATTTTTCGCACTCTCAATTACCGAATCTCTTCATGGTGCACTTATTTATTTGACAAGATTTTGTCAAATATTATGCTGGTATTTTAACACTTTGGTACACAAAGAAACTCGATATGTTGAGAAGCTGTTCGGAGTCTGCGCGCAAGGAAGAACTCACAGATTGCTAAAAGGGATGGGGACGAATGAACGAACATAAAGTTCCCCTAATCATTCGTCATTCCCCGCGCGCGGGACTGGAGCCCTTCACAAACAATTTGATGGTTGTTATAAGAAATATAGCCCTAATAATGTTACTTATTTTTCGGGTAAAAAATACAAAATTTCAAGCTGATGGGTACAATACTGACTCTCTTGAGACTAGTGTCCTCGAAAGTACCTACTTACGTTCTCAGTTTTATATTTATTTTATTTATTCTTTCACCACACATCACAGTAAAGTTGAACAATATTTTTTTAATCTTATGTAGTTTTCAATGTGTATGTATATTAACTACCTAATTATAATATTAATCAAAGATAACGTAGGCTAAATTCTTTTTGTTTGTTTAAAATTTTTATATTTTTCATTCGATCCAGAGGAGGGCGATACTGAATGCGACACAGTTTTATATTTTAGCGACAGTATCGTTGCATTGTTTTTGTTTTTAATATTATGCCTGCAACGGATGGATTCGCCCATATCATCATTATTATTTTCAGCGCTATCGTTTATCATTCATATCATTTAACCTCCATTTACGCTATTGAGCGAAATCAGGTCTATTACGAAACCCTAGCTGACCACTGCAAGACTAAATGGTTACTGGTTCTAAAGGCAATCAAAAAAGACTTCTTGTAACTTTTCATAGCATTCCAAGCAGACCTATCTGTCTTATGTTATTATGCACTTTTAAAAACAATTGGATGCACAATTACAAAAATATCAAATTACCCTATCTTGCACGTAAAGTCGGGTACAACTAGATTTGCCAACTTATTTCGGTTTGAATATAGTAAGGTTTGGCGATCTTGCTCATAAACATAGGAAAAATAGGAAAAAATCTAAAAAGAGAGTAGTTTCTGTTTAACATTATATAGTTAAATTACAGTTTGTAAAAAAAAACTATTCTGTGTAACAATAACGGGGCTAGAGCTATGACAGGTAAGGTTAGGTTAGGTTAAAAATATAGTAGTTTCGCCTACTATATTTTTCCCAGAAATATAGTAGACGGAGCTCAAATACAACAGGATATTGTAGTAAGGAATATAGTAAGGTTGGCCACCCTAGGTACTAATGTTAGCTTTGCAGAAAATGGCCGTCACAGATGACCGGTAGACAACAGGATACCTAAGTCTTGGCTAAATCTTGCAAGTACATCTGTCCAACTATACTGCTCCAAGCCAAATTTCGGCCACGGCGGTCAGTCTCAACGGAGGCTAGGTGTGCGGGGCATAATATAGTGCACAAGTGTATGCATAAACACAGGCTCACTCTATTTCCTCAATCTCATAATCCGGCGGGATGGAATTTAAATTTTCTTGCTAGAAAAATCCCTATAACATTTTTGGCTCTACTGCGACTTAGAGACTTATTAGTCTAGAGACTAACGAGGCAGGCCCAACTATGGTCTTCTAATTTCATCGAATCAGCCAAACGAGAAAAAAAGATCATACCTACAATAATTATTACCTACTTATAATAATTACAAAATATAAAAGCGTCTGGCATAGGAGTAAAACACGCTGTTTTCAAATGTATAGTGTCATTTATTTCCACTTTACTAAAAATAAATATGCCTACGCCATGTTGTGTTGCAGGTATAGTATAGTTTTATATGTACCACATACGACGCATAATCGGATTCTAATTTGTTTTTCCCTTAGATGTTTCGTTTCGTAGCTTACGTACTTAATAGCCTATTTAGGGAAAAGTCGCTGATGAACACAGAGTTGAATTAGGTATTAGTAATCATTAACATTAATTATTAGCTTCTGCCTTCTGCTGAGCACGCGTTTTTCGCGATAATAATAATGTAGTCCAGTCAAAATATTTTTTTTTGTTTAGGTTGTTTCGGGGTAATCCCCGAAACTACAATTAATGCAACCTAACCCAAAATCTAAATCTAATATTTTACTGTAATGGGTAAAATATTAAATGTACACCTGCATAACATTATAATTAATAATCCCCGATTTTTTTATTATTAATAGTCAAGTTATTAGCCATTTCACTTTCAAAATCATGTATAAACATTAACCGATCATGCAGAACTGGTGATTTTTTGCACGTAGGCTTCATTTTAACCGTTTTAATGTAATAATCACAACAATCCCTGGGCCAGATTGAAAAACTGAGTAGATATTCATGATTTTATATACTACATATGTATGTCATCGACAGATAGTAAGACCCAAAAAATTCAATAAAAAATAACCAGTAGGTCACTTTATGATTTACCGCAAAATAATCAACTTACTCTGTGAAATATTATATTAACTAGCTGCGCTGCCCGCGATTTCATTCGCGTGGACTTTGAAAATACCATAAATAATGTTTGTTTCCATGCAAGCTACCATCGCCAAAGCTTTGTCTTTTCTGTGTCAATACTACTTTTCAAGAAAATTTTAGATAAATATCAATGTTCAATTGTATTGAGCAATGATATTTATCTAAAATTTTCTCACCAATCAAATTTTTTTTTGCGCACAAATAGATAACTCTTAGTGATGTGTACAAAAATTTGATAAACTTTAGGGGAATATCCTTTACTTTTGAATTTAGAAAGTTTTGTTCTTAGGAACTTATGATAAGTTTAATTTTGAAAAAAAGCAAATGCATTTTCGTTGTTGTGAAAAAAATTACGTTTTACATTATTAACGAATTGGTCTCTATGGATTGCATTTCTTACTGAAACACTTTTCCCAAATAACTATCCAAATCAAATCTAAAAATCTGGTTTTCCCGCATTACCAGCCCTTGAAAAAGATAATTTCTAAAATACGTTCATGGTGGTTGCCTACGTCCTATATATGCAATAAACCCTTATGCAAAATATTATCTGCGTAGCTCATGTAGTTCCGAAGGTTTTGTTAGAGTTATCAAAAAAACGTTGACCCCGATTTTGACCACCTTAAAATTTGAATTTACAAAAATCCGTTCTAAATGGGTGCAAGAATGGTTCTTGGCTAAGTATGGTGTTTACTTACCAGGGGTCGCTGCAATCAACGTTTAAAAAAAGTATTTTTAGTACCTAGTTACCATGCTTGGACTTTTTTAGAGAATTAATTGATTACCTAGCCCTTGTATTGTGCAGCTGGTGGTCTGCTGATGGACTAGAATCTCAGCGTATGGAAATCTGCGAAAGTACGTAGCTAGTAGGCAGTGTTTGGGCTCTTTTGATTGTGTTTGCCGATTAGCTTTTGGATCTGAATTGCTGAGGATTTGATGGTGGACCAGAACCACAGCGCAGCGAACTCTGCGAAGGTAAATAGCTAGTAGAACGTGATTGGGCTCTTTTGTTTGTGTATGGCGAGAAGGTTTTTGATCTGAATTGCTAAGGATCTGATGGTGCACTAGATTGCAGGAAATTTTGTGAAGGTACATGTCTAGTAGACAGTGTATATATATATATATATATTGGATATGAAATGCTTAATGTCCAATGATGGAACTCGTACATCATTGGACCTTTAGCATTCTGACCGTTACTGAATACATCTTAGGGAACTCTGTGAAGGCAAATCTAGGTATCCTCTTACCCGTATTCGGCTTAAGTCAGATTCTGTTTAGGACAGATTAACTCTGTAAATGGGGCAGGGATTCTCAAAGATCATAGTTGGTATTTTACGTACCGTAGGCAGATTTTCATGAGACTGAACGAATGCGCTGAGAACATCAGCAACAGCTTCAGACAGAATACAAGCAAAATATATTTTTTGCTTAACTATTTCTTTTCTTTTTCCAAATATTCCGTCGTGGGTTTATAAAAAAAATATGTTATTATAATGTATGAATTGACTAGGAAGTACGTGCGATTTGCCTCGGTAGATTTAGGGGAAACTACGTTTGTTATTTCAATGTCTTCATAATGAATCGACTCATGCAAAAAAACAGTTATTTTGTGGTAGAGTCTACTAGAATGAAGAGACTAGAACTAATTGGAAACTTGAATGCTCTATAAGCATGGAGATAGGTAATTATGATAGGTAGGTACGGATAAAATTGATCGACTAATAAACTTTATGTCTGTAAAAAGTGCTGAAAAAGCGCTAAACTGAGTTTTTCTTATAATGAAATCGTTCAATTGCAACAGTGAAATTCTACCATGGCAGATTTAAATAAAAATGGATATACAATTATTCTTGTGGAAGGTTTTTAATTGTATAAATTATTGAGGTTTCGTGTAAATTGGCTGAAATATGACGATAATTGACGAAGATGGAAAAATTACGCCAGCTGGGTGCTTTGCTGTCGTGCGTTGCGTTAACGCATTTACTGCCCAGTCTCGGCGGTGGGACCAGCAGGGGCGCGCTGCGCCGCCGCCGTGGCCGCCTGGAGGAGCACCATGTGCGTTATGGACCATGAAAGTGTTAGTTTTAGTTAAAACCGATGAAATCGATAGTAGGTTAAGATGAAAACAATGTAGGTTTACATTCCATTTTAACGGATTTCGAAAAAAGTGTGAGATTATAGGGTAAAGTGCCCAATTATCGACACTTTAAGGGTTACTTTGTAAAAATAATAATAATAGCAAACACTTCGTGGTATTGCCAGCTAAAAACAGTAAACAATTAAGTACCTTTTGTAGAGTATTTATTAGCAGTAACGACTAAAACGACATTTAGTAATTTTTTAAGTTTATCTGAATCGTTATGGATATCGTAACGATAAATATTATTCCGTATTTACGTCCGTTGTAGTTTCAATTATTGACACCCTATTTCGTAACAACTAATTAATTCATTTCATTAAATAATACAATTTGTTTTTTTCTAGATTAATAATTTTGGCCTTTAAATCAACATATCAAATTAAAATTCTAAAAGTCTTTATTCAACATCACATATTTTTACATTATAAATATTTGATAGGATGTTTTTGTATGTTTGTTCGTCGATTAGTTTATTGATTCTTTTGGTTTTGCATAGAAAATGTTTCCGGTGTGATCCCCTATAAAATGTATGCCCGAGGTATCACTATTTGTCCCGCAAAACTTAAACAAGATCCGTCAAGTGCGAGTGTGACTCGCGAGCCGAGGGTTTCGAACGGTTGTCAAGTAGGTGCCTATACCAATATGTACTATAGGTACTAGTTAGAGACTTTGCTATTTGATGAATACTAAAAAAATTACCTACATTTCAGATGAAAATACCTTTCATTTGATACCCCATTTGACATTGTAGGTTTGTTTTAAAATTTCGACATCACAATTTGTACTGACAATTTTTATTTAAATTTTCATTTTATTTTTTATTTTAATCTGTACAGGCGCACGAAATTTATTATTATATGAAATTACGTTATTTGCTGCTGAGTTGCTGAGATATGAAAAAAGAACAGAAAAAGCGAGACCATAGGGGTCCGATCTAAAACGGGAAACCGATCTCCGATCTTCGAAACCCTAAAAACAGTGTAAATTATAGGGATTTGAAGTAGTTTTTTTTTTAAGGGGCAATGGCCTTTATTGACAAAGAAAATTACAATCAAATAATAAAAACAAGTAAGAACTAGTATTCACAATTGAAACAATTAAGCTAAAGTAGGTTTTTGTAAAAAAAAATAACAAATTTTAGAAATACTTCTCAGCTACCAGTGCAAAGACGGGGCGGGTTGCTTGTTTCAAACAAGTGGTCAGCTCACTTTGGTAAACAGCCCCTGGCTATAAATACTTACACAATGTTATTCCGTGATCGGGTCTGGGCAAACATTTTTGTAGTTTTTTACTATTTCGACTGTTGACAAACTTTGCTTCGCGCTGGTCAAAACCTAGAAACCGCTCTATTTGGTTTGAATTCCGTAACAACTTTTCTACGAGTAATTGGAAGTCTATCGATTTATTGAATTTAAGTAAAGCTTTAGAACATTTAATCTATTTGGCTACCAGGGATACCAACCCTACATACATTAACGTTCTATGCGGAATTCGACCTTTAACTGTATGAGATTGTTTTCTAGAAAATAAACTGCAGATTGTTTGCAACAGTCTGCAGTCAGCTTAATTGTTTCAATTTTAAATACTAGTTCTAATTTGTTTTTATTATTTGATTGTAATTTTCTTTGTTAATAAAGGCCTTAAGAAAATTAGCTACTTTATCATAAAGCTCCCATATTTTTTATTCAGATGTCGTATTTTAGTAATTAAAATACGACATCTGAAAAAAAACGCGTGGTTATCGCGTGGGACCACCCAAAAGTGCGTTAATAGACCTGCTAATTCATGCAATATGGCTGCCACAGTGAAGGGTTATGGTGGGTCACAGTCACAGCACAAATCAACAGGGACGGTAGTACTTAGACCTAACTACCTACCTACTATACTACCTTGAACACATCCTTTATGCCTTGTCATTTTCTTTATCCTTCACATCTTTCGCGATCTCTGATGCCGTACTTACCTATAAAAGTATAGCCTATAGCCGAGAGAATAAAGAAGCACGTTCAGCCTCAAACTTTCTGTGTCCGAAAGATATGCTGCGTCAACTTATCACTAACTAAGTTTGCGTAACAACGCTCCCTCGGACCCCGGCCAACTTTACTTAGGTTCCGGTATCTGGATTTAAACAATAGAAATGAATGATAATACTGCATCATCTGCATTAACATAACTTGCGGCAAAATACTAAAATAAACGATACTTTTGTCCTGCCTGAATTCCTCATCAGCACACGTCCACAGCAGAATATGCCTACCCTAAATAAATAGGGGTTGTGGCCTTCCAAGCGTGGTGATTATGGTACAACCCATTGATTGCTGATTGGTGATCGCAGCATGAAAAACACAGAAGGAAGATGCTGTTATAGGTTCCTTTAATCGGCTCTTACGACATCCACGGTCTGAGTTCAACGCAATGGTTACTATAGGTTCCTTTAATCGGCTCTTACGACATCCACGGTCTGAGTTCAACGCAATGGTTACTATAGGTTCCTTTAATCGGCTCTTACGACATCCACGGTCTGAGTTCAACGCAATGGTTACTATAGGTTCCTTTAACACGAATTATTCGTGGCGAAATTAACTCCACGATCAATACTATCGCTATTATATATTGATCATGGAGTAAATTACCTCAAAAGAAACGCAACGACATGATAAATTATCGCAAAGCGCGTTAAGGCTTTGTACAAAGGCCTTAAGATGAGTTTTGCATAGATACGAAAACTATAAAAGTTTTTGTTTGGTTCCATAAATTTTGAGCCTTGCAGTACACCTACCGGATACTGAGAGGAACTACTTTTCATAGTATGACAGCGATCTAATAGTTTCTTACAAACTCGATTGTAGTTTTCGAATGACTGTGAGTGATTTGTTGCATTACAAATTTTTAACATTACCTTTGACGAGTAACTTTGACAGGTCAGCGGTAGTCAACTAAAACTTTTTCAATTTGGTAATGTTCGAACTCATACTAGCCACTCAGATCAAAAATGCTCTGAATGAAAGCACCTCAAATAAAATACTAATTCTCCAACGCAAAGGTTTCCGAAATGCTACGGTGCCGCAACTTTAATTATTTCTTTGTTTCTGCCCCCGGCTTCGCATCCGGCATAAAAAGAAGATAATAGATACGTTATTTCAACTAATTTTTAAACATCTATGAACCATAATAAGTTTAAAATTTATTTATATCCCATTGGAACTAATTTATAGGTTAATAGTTGTGTTCGTGGTATTCCAAATCTAGACGTATGTTTAATGTAAGTAAGAAAAATTTCACATCGCTCCGTTCAGTAGTTTTGACGTGAAGAAGTTTACATTTTCACAGAATGTGTATTTCTCTTGCCGCTATAACAACAAAAAAAAAAGGAACAAAATAAATATCAAAATGAAAGGGGGCTCCCATACAACAAACGTGTTTTTTTGGCTTATTTGGCTCTTAATTTGTCAGGGCTGTATCTCTTGAACTACCATAGGTAAATACGAAATAAAAAGCTGTACCTACGTGTAATAGGTAAATACATAAAACTTTATAAAATTAAGTAACACTTCAATTGTAATAACAACAAACACTACAAAAAAAGATAAAATTAAAAATTTAAAGGAGACTCCGAACAAGTGAAATTTTGATGTTCTTTGAAAAATTTGCCTGATTTTTACGGTACGGACCCTTCGTGTGCGAGTCGACTCGCAATTGGCGATTTATTTTAATTTATGGAATTTAGGAGCATTTATCTGGCAATGAGATATAAAGATCTCTTGATCACTTCGTCGGAGGGACCACCTTCCACCACTCATTATCCATTGGATTAGAGACTGAACAATCAAATGTTTCAGAACATTTACTAAATAATTGCGTATTCAGAATCTTAAAATTCCAACGTGTTCGTCAATCGTTACGAACTGTTTTTATTGAAACGGGATCTATACATTTATTGTACGTTTCTTAAGCGAGATAATAGTCTATAGTTAGTCGTTTTCTCGTCGGATTACTCCGTATTTCACAAAACGTAACTGCAACACCGCGTAGGTACCTATTCAATACAGCTGCTGCTAAGTTTTGTAAAATGCAGGTGAATACTTCGCTTATTTCAAGGCACATTTCAACAGACACCAAGCGCAAAAGCTCTTAGACAAATTAAGATTTCATCGGCCTGGGGCTCAAGCGCCGATTATCAATTACCTTAGGAACGTTGGAGAATTAAGTGACTTCAGTTCTCTACGATTCAGAACCCTCATTACTTAGGTAATTACTTGATCACCTCGTTTCCTGTCGATTCCTAAATCGGTATCAAGTTGTAGTAGTGTAGTTTGGTCTCAGTTTTAAATACGTTAATCAAAATTAAAACTAAAATAATTTGATTGCTTTGAAATAACTTAAAACAGACTTTGAATCCCTTAGGTTTAAACTGTTTTAAAAGATTAATGAGGTCTTTATTATCAAAGAAAATTTAATCAAACCAGTATTTACACTTGAAATAATTAAGCTAACTGCAGACTGTTGAAAACAATCTAAACTAAATAAAGTCAAATACTAATCCCATAAAAGATCATCTTCTATACAATTGCAAAAGAATCATCCAATCGGTCCATAACTGACGGAGAAATCGACGAACATATGTACATAAAAAAAAATACATACAGCCGAACATAGAACCCCATCCTTTTTTCGAAGTCGGTGAATACAAATGCGTGGGTCCAGCCCAATATTTTAGTTTATGAAACTAGGACCGATGGTTCCCTTAACAATACGGCTCAGCGGTGAAACCAATAGATTTAAACCGAGAAACCGAGGTATGAAGAAACTGCCCAACAAAAATTATTTCCTCGACTGTACAATAAATACTGTCCTCAAACGAATCATAATATCATAATCACACTAATATTATAAATGCGAATGTTTAAACGTTTAGATAGATAATATTAATAATAATAATAAATTGTTTATTGACATAAAAGCTAGTGTAACATACATAATGAGTCCATAGGCTCCTGAACTAGTCAAAAACTGTGTTTCAGGAGCCAGATGGATGTTACTCGTAATTACTTCTTCACGCCAAAAAGAATTGACAGATCTGGCTGAAATGTAGCATAGATGTGGTTATAGGCCTTGAAACACAGACTATGTTTTATCCCATAAATCAGTTCCCATGGGATGGAAATAAACTTTATACGAATAAACCTTACAACCATATACAAAGCGTGTGAATCCGCGGGCAGAAACTAGTCTGTCATAAATCTAACAAGTAAGTATGGTATGGTATCTAGTAAGTATGGTTCATCAACACTATCGGTCCACTCTTGATAAGTCTTCCTGATATAATTATTTTTATTTTATTATGTAAACACTCGTTTTATTGTCTTTTTTTGCCCTATTTTGTTAATTATTGTAGTTTCTGTTTTTAAAGTACTTCTATTATTTTTAATACTTCATCAATTACGCCACCTTCAGCTTCAATACGCACTGATCCTATCCATCCAAAGGTTGCCTGGAAGAGATCGCTGTTAGCGATAAGGCCGCCGATTGTGCCACATTAGATATAATTAAATAAATAAATAAATAAATAATGCTGGACAATCCACACAGCATCATCTAGCCCCAAAGTAAGCAGAGCTTGTGTTATGGGTACTAGATGACTGATAAACTTAATACAATACATAACATAGATAGATATTTTTTATTATATATAGAAAATACCCAGAACACCCGGAACAAATATTTGCAGATCGTACAAACATTTGTCCCAAGGCGGGAATCGAACCCGCAACCTTCTGCGTCGCAGGCGGACCTTCGCCCGCCGCGCCACATCGGTCGTAATTAGTATTAAGTTCTCGTTTTATAAGTGTATTGATGGTGCAATAAAGTTATAATCTATCTATCTATCTATCTAAATCTGTCTTATTCCGAATCTGACCTAAACATTATCTAAAAGGTATAGTATGGGTAGACGCGCTTTACTGGGCAGCCTTGACGAAAAGTATTGTCATTTAGCATTCCCTGTTTTTTCGGTAATGGCAGAATGTCGGTCCACGGCCCCCGTTACCGATCGCGATCGGTGATTGATTACAGTCGACCTATTATCGAAATACTATAGGTAATAAATACCTAAGCTTTGGAATTTCGCTATTAGATAAATATCTACGTACAGCTTTTTAACCCAAACGCATGATAAATCATAGGTGATAAATCGTTCAGCTTATTGTAAGGAAGTAAACCGGGTAGATAGTGTGGGAATAAAGTCCGCGATCAGAATGGGATAGAACCATTTCAAACAGAAGTATAAGTGGTCGGACATTTGCTGTGATGTTTACATGTCTCATACAATATTATAGTAATACTAATAATAATTGAGCTACCTGTAGATTGTTTGCAGCAGTCTGCAGTTAGCTTAATAGTTTCAATTGTAAATACTAGTTCTAATTTGTTTTTATTTTTGAATTGTAAGTTTCTTTGTCAATAAAGAGTTAAAAAAAAAATAGTAATACCTAGTATTATTTGTATTGTTATTATATTCTTTGCACGCGTTTTTCCGAAATTAAAAGCCTATATGACATTCCAGGTCCAGATGTGTGCAAAATTTCAACTTGAACCATTAATAGTTCTGGCGTTGTTTTCTGCTAAACATTTTCACAACGGCACGAACTTTCGGTTATACAAAAGTACTTTGTGCTTTCGAAATTACAATATTGCTAGTTACGTCAAATATTTACATTGACAAGGTTACGTCCAAAAATTATAGTAGCCTCCTTACTGGCAGAGTCGTAGCAAGAAGTTGAAGTAGTATGTAAAATATTCTTTGGTCCCATTCTGATCGTGCGCGGATATTTATGTAGAAGTTTCCATTTATGTGACACAGTTATATTTAGCTAGGTTGTTCCTACAGTCGGTGTCGGTGACATCGCTGGCCCGTCTTCCTCGCCGCCAGTTGCATGCTTGCCAAAACGTCGGTGAAACTTGTTCCGGAGCTAGTTTAGTCCACGAAACTCTTAAGTATTCTAGATATGGATATAGCATAGTTAGAGAGATGCCGAATGAAAGATGTGGACGTTTTAGGCAATGCCTGGTAGTGCGAGTGTGACGATTTTCAGGATTTCGACAGTGAGAGGAGTTTTATCAATGAGGCACATCAAGAGGCATTAAACACAATGAATGAAAAAGAAATTAATAAACCCCTATTTACCTTAGAACTAATAGAAGGCGTACCTTAGAACTAATAGAAGGCTTTTTAATGTAGAGGACGAGAAAGATGACGTTATCCGAAAAAATAATGTCCACGTCACTATTACAAGGATATTGTTCGGGATTACATCATACCGGACTCTGGCATCGGTAACGGCTGACATGCCGATTGAACGCTGTACCATAGAAATCAATTTAAAGCAACATATCCATACGCTGCGCTGCGTACGCTCCATCCAAAAGATACACATAGATAAATTGAAATTCATGTTACTCAGATTCATATTCTTATATTTAAAATTCCATTACGAAGCTTTGTGCAAGTTAAAATTAAATAAAAATTAATTGCAAGGCTGCTCCGCATACTGTAGAGTATTTTATTAAGCTTCTGTTTGTCATACGATTAAATGAATACATAATAACTGTTGAGTGAATTTTATGTTAAAAATATGCATGTTACGTTACATACATTGCTACTTTCGAGCACATACTCAATAGAGAGGAAATATGGTCTTTCGAATTCCAAAAAACTGATCAGTGATTTTTCACTAATAAATTATGTCAACTCTCGCTCGCTATACCTACTAATGTTGTGCTGACATAATAAAATAATGTATCGATACTCCCGATATACACGAAGACGTAAATACAATTTATCAATTTGATAAAGTTATTTGGTCAGTGTAACTTTTATAAAAACTCCGGGATTTTGCATATTATTTCGTCGATATAGTAAAAAATGTAACGATTTCTTCTTGCAATACTAATTTATTTTTAATTCCCCACAACTGGCAGAGCTCGCGCGGCTTTTTTTCGTCAGCTGGCACGTCTTTACACGCGTACGCGCGGTTGCCGCGCGTCTGCCGATGCCACATTTTTCGCCGATTTCTTGATCTTTTTGTAGGAATACCTTGTAATATATCATGATATATATTATCTAGATTTATACCTACAAATAAGCATGTAAATATGCTGTAGTTGTATAAAAAAAATCAAATGAGAACCACGTAAAATAAGAGGATTTGTAAAATCGCGGCGAAAGTTAGTAAAGTAGGTATAATTTTTCTTTTGTCCAAGTTTGAAGTACTAAATGTGTTTTAATCGCTAAAGTTAGATAGGCTATTGTAACATTACAAACAAAAACCAGCATGTGCCCAAACAATTTGTTTACACAAGGAGCTCGTAAAACCACCCGTAAAATTTCGACGCGGTGGGTAAAAAACCGCCCCGTGCCAAGTGGGATTTATGACGAATGCTTAGCATTAGAGTAGTGATGTTTGTGTTAGTAATCAGCAAGGTGGTCGGCTACCTGTATTAAATCTTTCGACAGTGTATCTTTTCTCGTTTCCGAGTAAGAACCAAAGAGACCGATAGCAAAAACTAAGTTTGAATTTGCCGCCCTCGCGGCACTTTTAATTAATTTTGTTTTCAACGACTTTTCCGATGGTTTTCGAAAATAGAAAGATTGACTTTCTATTTTCACGTAGTACGTACAATTTACCATAGATTACATACATAAAACAATCTACTTGTCATCCAAGATCAATTAGAAAAACGGTTTATCCATAGACTGGCAGACATCGAAATTCGGTCGCCGACCGACCGACTTTGGGTCGCTTGCCAGTCAAAAGATTTTTTCTACACTTTTGTTGGTTTTTGGCTTGTACGACCTCTAAGTAGTCTTGAATCGATGGTAACGGTTTACAACCGATTGTGCCGACCGTTTAGACGCATTTTTCATTCAAAAAAGAGCGAGCTCGCGACCCATTAAGGGTCGCTTGCCAGTTCCGCCTTTTATTCTCGAGACCTAATTTGGGCTGCTTGCCTGGGGAGGAGTTTTGCTCATAGCAATAATAAAGATGCCCTATGTACTCCTGCGTTTCTTATTAATGGTAACTTCCTTTATAACTCGTTTTTTTCTATCTAATAATATAACAATGGTACACTTGTAGTTAGTTATACACAGCTGAGCGGATCTCAATGAAATTTGGCAGGGAGGTAATGGTATCCCGGGGACGGACATAGGATACATGAAAAGTGCGTGCAAAGCCGCGGGCAGCAGCTAGTTCTTTATATAAATATAGGTACGCAAATTTTATGGAACACTTGCTTCTGCCCTCGTCTTCAAACGTGCTATACCCGGGAAAACATGATGACTATTATTTAGGTCGGATATAGGCCTGAGCACATACATCCAAAACCGCTACACAAAAATAAGTATTCAAATATGGGCTTTAACTCGTTATCTTTAGATACATTTTACAGTGACATAACACGCAGAATGAAAAAACAACATTTTATCAAAATTAAGTTGTACTTTCTAAAACAAAAATAATATTTCATTTTGTAGTTCATGTGGCCTCCCTCCGGCTCCATCATCAGGACCCTGGTTTTATCTAGGACCAAAGAGCGTGGGAAGACAAACACCAAACTTGACGGGGTTACGTCGTTTCGTTTTGAGTTCCTGTGGCCACCTTCTGTCTCCATCATCAAACCAGCTCGATGGTCCCATAACATTGCATTGTCGCCAAACTTACTAAGTATAAGTATGCCAAATTTCTGCTCAATCGGATGAGGATAAATGGTCTTAAATTCGGTTGCAAGATTGGTCTCACAATTACTTACTGTGCAAGTTAAATAAATAATAATAAATGCCATTTTTGTTGTACGTACACAACCGAAATATTAATCTTTTATCCGCTAGGCGCGCCGCTTGCTTCTATCTAATATTATTACAATGAATACGTAACTGAACTGACAGTCTCGACTCGACAAGCTCAGCATTGTTGAATCCAAAGAAATAAAAAACTATAATACTTCATTCGTTCCATAAAATATTTTAATTACTACTAACTTGGGTTTTATAATATTATTAGAATATAACTTCTTACCCAATGCTTGGGGTTTTAAAGTAATATCCGTAGTTCCGTACTAATTTGCCAATTTTTTTATGTTTTTCTTTGCGATCTGAACACATTATTATTAGTATTATTTAACGGGTATTTATGGCGTTTGTTTATTTACCTATTTTTCCCGAAGTTTCAAAAGGTTTACACACTGTCGTGGTCACGGGATGATTCATACATATCCGATGACGAGTCTTTCTGTGACCACAACAGGATGTAAAACTGTTGAAACGTCGGGAAAAACAGGTAAATTTAAAGTTTATTAGAGCTCAACACCATAAGATGAGAACGCTTCTATAGCGCCTTCTAATTGGTCTAGTAGCGACATCTAGTTTCATTTTAGAGAACTAACCAAGGAGCGAAAGAATCATCAAAATCTATTAACAATTGCCGCAGATATAACCAAAACTGTTGTAGCTAGTCGTGATTCTCCAAAAATATTATGTTGCTTTTTAAGTTTAACGGGATAAATACTAATCCCTCGGAAGTAAAATTTTATAGGACCACCTCGGGATCAATCTCTATAAAATAGTGAAAGAATCAGTAAAATCGGTTACGCATAGGCGATGATATCAAGTAACTTAAAAACATAAAAAAAGAACTTACAGACGAATTGAGAACCTCCTCCTTTTTGAAGTCGGTTAAAAATGGGGCTTACCGCAAGCTTCTAGCGAGCTGTCTGTTATTTTATGCTGTCAATATAAAATGCATCTAAATATAACGTTAAACGTAATATTTATATGCTGAGCGGTATAATAATACGATAAAATTACGAAGAATTTGAATACACATTTTTGTGCTGTGCTGCAGTAATGCCATCCAGATCTGCGACAAACTTAATGCTGTCGATTTTCGTACTTTTCAATTTATACCTTATTACCATACACATGCATTAGCATTTGCACTGAAGAGGTTTTATTTAAAATGATTTTTTAAATAAAGTCTCTGTTTTTACTTTAAAACTGAGCAATTATTGAAATGTTCCTGGTGCAAGCATGATTATTAATTTCTTGCGTAGTGAACGGTACTACTTGGAATGAGTTGAGTTATCATGAACATTCCTGTTCATTGCTGATTTTGTAACTTAACTAGTACCACAGAATTATATAATGTGTTTTTTTTAACTGGGACAGTACGGGGGCACCCATAACCAGAGAACATACAGCTGCAGTTTCTTTTGAAACATCAGCTTATTTTTGGAGAAAACATTTTAGCATTAACCTGTATATGTACCTGCACCTGTATCTCCTGCCCTCGTACTGTCCCAGTTAAAAAAAACACTCTCTAAGTACTTTATTACCTATTATTAGTAGATTGAAATACTTCTGCCTAAAGTGGCATAAGTCTATATTTTGTATATAATTATATTTTGTCACCTATATAAGTTTTTTGGAAACTTTTGGAATACATTGATGATCCTTAGAAAAGCAGCTATTGAGGTCCCACAGAAAACTAACACTTGGTTCAAAAACTGTGGCACCCTTTATTTAGGAAAACACTAGACTTAAGACCACTTTATTTTGTTATTCTGCATGTTTTGTCATTTTCCTGCTGGTTTTTTCTAAATAAATAACACTATAATATGATCCACGTTCTCTATCTACATGAAAAACTTACGATGGATGTCATCGATCGATGGTAGTTCTACATAAGTCGTGGTTTGTTTTATTTTATTGCTGGGCTACATACAAAGTGAACAGAATTATATGTTCGAAGATGAAACGGAAAGATTCCGCCAAGTGTCAGTCAAAATTAAAAAAATACAAAATTGGTAACAAAACATTTTTCAAGTCTTCTCAGCATCATAGCTCGTAGTTACCACGACAAATGCCCACTCATCAATTTCCATTCACCACGCTGTAGTATACATCGCACACTTCTCACCTCGCCTTTATATCCTTACAGAGTCGTGAGCCCAACAGAACAAATTATTCCATAACTCATTGCTGAAAACCGGGTTATAGGTCCTTGCCAGGTTTACGCCATGCGCCATCAGGTTTCAGAAGGTATCGGGAATTTCATGACGGTTTGAAAGCATTAGCACACACCTGGATACCTAAACTACTCTAAGTTTATAGCACAGGTACTAGATATAGTACTCCTTCATCGGAGGTTCTGAGAGAGGGAATATATTAATTTCCGTCCATTCAATTAGCACTTAGCTTTTGAAAAGGAAAGGTAAAATTCACGTTTAACTCTTTTAAATTGAGTTTGAAATGTGCACGTTTATAGATTTTTTTCGCAGTAAATGATGCGGTGCGGTGTCAAATCTAGATAAAAGTGATGAATGGACAGCCTTCTTACGGTGGCCATTCGTCGGCTCTTTTGATGGACGCCTGCAAAATTCCAGGGGTTTTATTGTTGTAATCTATTTCGTGAACCTGGCCGAAGCCGGCGATTCCCTACCTATCGTCGGCTCCATTAAGGATTTACGATTGCGCCAACAACTCTGCTTATTTGGTTTACGAGAATGATCGGTCTCGGCCTCGTCCATCCAATCACTATGCACACTGAATACGAAAATTTTAATGCAACGGGGCGTATAGTCCATCAAACGATATTTACATTTTGTTGAACTAAATTAACGTATTGATATTCGATTCATAGACATTCATTCGCCTAGTGGAAGAGAGAAAACTAAATATCAATCTCTACATTCAATGAATAAAGTTTATAAAGTTTTGAAAGGTATTTGCCCAAGACAACGCCAATTCCACTGATCATCAATGGATCGGCCTGAAATGTGGCTGGTTTAAAGTTGAAAACATGGAATAACAATGGGCTACTTTTTATCCCGGTAAAATGCGCGTGGAGCCTAGGGCAAGAGCTAGTGATTCAATTAATTTTTGATTTTCAACGAACTCGACAGCTTTGTTATTTTTTGTGAATAATTATCTACATACCGCAATGTTTTTCATTTGGCGGAGTAGAATAATAATTGTTTTATAATCCATGGTAGATTACGAACCAATTTATAATGCAGAGTTGTTGCCTGAAAAAAGTATGCCATAGTCCTCCTACAGCGGAAGCGATGCGGGCTGAATGGCTGATGCCAAGATGGATGCTGCGATATCGTGATCGTGATTACCTATCACCTTTGTATGTCGAGAATAGTTGGCAGTCAATACGTCTTTATTCTTACAATCCGCAAAGAGCCATGCAAGCTGTTTGATTATAATAAGTACTTGTAGCTCAGGGGTAAACCTCCAAGCTATGCATAAAAGGCAGACATAGCCAGCTTGAGAAAAATTAATGTACGACTGAAGCGAAAGTTTTTGTTTTACATAAGTTTTCCGTATAAATGTATATAATTATTTTATATTTACATTTACTCATTTGCCTAGCACCTAATGATTTTGACTTATTCTACTCAGATCCACTAAGGTAATCAATTAATGGATCAAGGGTGGCAGTTTTGCGTTACTACCGTTAGAGCTCTACCATGGAATTAGAAGAAAAGAATCACACTAGAATATCGTTATGGTCATTAATAATAGTGGTTATTACTTATTGTGGTCCTAATCTGCCGAAAGGTTTACTATTGAAGTAGTTGAGCTATCTGCAGACTGTGGTAAATAATCTAGAGGTAGCTCAACTGATCCATACCACTGCTGTGCACTCATCAGCTCTCGGGGCACAAGTAGTGCGCCCAGATGCCCAGATAAAATTTTTAATTAGAATCAGATAATACTTACTCAGATAAATACTTAATTAGTTCATAAGCTCTATTAAAGCTGCCACAGACAACCAATCTCAGACTTATTTGCCTAAAATGTAGTCACATTGTTACAGTAAATTCAATATCGCGCGTCTTAATAATTTGATCAGAGTGTTTAGTATGGGTTTCCACATTATGAAAATGAAAAAAATTCGTTTACTACCGATGACATGCCAAAGTTGTCAAAGTTGTACTACTGCTAAACCACAACGAATCACAGAAAAACTACAATCGAAATGGCAGAATTGTGGCCAATAGTCGCATAAAAAGAATAAGGATTCTTATGGCACTACTACTGCGGCGGCGAGCCAAATTCCGAATCACAAACTTTAATAACCCGATTTACTCCATTATTAGGAAAATTTTAAAAAATCCTAAAACAGGTGTCCAAAATTTTTGTATTCTTATATTATCTGTAAGTTTCAAGCTAATTGGGCCACAGGTTAAAGAGTTACAAAAAACAGTAAAAACAGTGGAAAGTTGTGTAAAAAACAGGTACCTTTTACGGTACCTACCTGTTTTTTAAATTTCAGCTTTTTAGCTTTAGTGGTTTGGGCTGCGCGTAGTCCCCAGAAAATCGCTTGTTTTTACATATATTAAGATTACATGGTTGTCATATTGCCCCTACCGGATAGAGAAGAACTACTTTTCGTAGTAGCGCTCTATCCGGTAGGGGCGAGACGCTAAATGTACCTTTATGGGAGGAAACGAAAACTTTTATAGTTTTCGTAGGCTATGCACAACTCATACTAAGGACAGCTCAGCTCAACAAAGAGCTTACTTATAGGTGTACCTTCGTGGAAGCAAAGCCTCTGTGCATGTTACCGAACATCACCTCTACTTGTAGATTACGCAGTGGTAATGTTAATTAATTAATCCCTCTGAGGTGACGTACGTACCAACACCAGCATTCTGCTTACATGTAAATACTGATCGGATATGAAGTGATTTGATTATTCACCATTAGGCACAATGGATTACGATTTCATTGATCAAATATATTTAGAACTGCCGATTTGAGGAGGTATTTGCAAAAGCTAGTTAGGTAGTAATCAAGATCGGAGACCCCTAAAAATTTGGTCTCTTAATCGATTAAGACAAAATAGGCGGCTACAGCGTAGCGTCCCGACCCCAAAGGGAGCAAATGTGTAGGCTCTGTCGAGACCTGTATAGAGGTATTTGCGTCTCTTGAGATCCTCGGCCAAATCTGCCGCCGCACCAGCCCTTACGGATGTCCTCGGAAGATGGGAAGGCGCAAGTGTGTCGACGCATGTAGCGTCCACACAATGGGCCTTTCCAACTCCCATGGGACTAGTGTCATGGCGTCGGGCTTCTTACCATCGCCACGCAACAGACCATTCGGTTCGAGAATAGCTGTTACGTTAGCGGTGACAAAGGCTCCCCGGATGATGTTGTTAAGACTGGCATGACGAGATATCCGACCGGCGGCCCTAGTACACGATAATCCGTGATGATCAAGCTGTTCGGCAGCAGTACCGCACTGGCATTGTTGAGGCGCGCAACACCTTGCACCTATCCGAAGACATGTTGCGATACGGAAAGTTACGGGATCCAATAAAGTGCCAATGTTAAATGAAGGAAATGCTTGCAACCAATGTCCTGACTCCCATTTAGAAACGGCCAGGGGACGGGCACGATCCTCAAAGCTGGAGCACGTTTGTAGCAAACAATTTTGTGTCAACTCACACAGAGGCCCTTCCCATTGCCGTTGGGACAAAAGGGATTTTGGGGGAGCAGCATTTGGGCAAGCACTATGCCAAAACGTTCCAGCTTCGTCTAAAAATTAAATTTATAATGAAATTCCAGGTGGGAATCAAACAAGATAAAGCATTTTTCAACAAACAATTTTTCAACAAAAGAACTAGTGCTGTAGACGGAAGACAGGAACGCAGGTTTATTAATTTTTAATATCAAAAAATCCACCATAATTTTATAAGTGCCGGTTGTGTGTACGCCAAAGGTGTAGTAACTAATGAATGAATTTTATCATTATTGTCAAACAGTTCTTACCGAATTGAAGTTGACAAGAAATTTGGTCAAGATGATCGAGGTTGGTACGAACGACTTGTGTATTATGTTTGTCTTTTAGGGAATATGAAAATTGTAATAATTTTACTTAATCCATATCTTCTTCCGGTTAGTTCATTTTCTATAGTTCTAGATTATTTGTGTGAATTAATTTAAAATTGTCTGTAATATTTTGATAAAAAGTAATAACAAAACGAATAAATAGTTCCCGCGTATTTCTTTTTAAGCGTAAAAAATTTTTAATTAAATAGTATTCCAACATAAAACTCATTTCTTCACTGTTATTTAGTGCGCTGGAATGACCCACTTATCGCCACTTACCCCTTTGTCTCTTTTCAAATCTTCGATTTTAAGTCGATGATATGTCAATAAACAAATGTGCGATCAGATACAATAAAATCAAGATTCGGCCTTTATTACGGTTCGTTGTACAAAGCTACCCTATCATAGTATTTTATCACAGAATAATTATCTGCTTCCTAGCGTCAACAGAAGCTTTCGTTTATAGGTAGTAAATAAATTAATTCCCGGCCTGTGCAGGTGTTGTGCTTTCATGAAGCTTACATTATAGACAATAAAGTACTTACCTCGTCACTGATGAAACTATAATGAAGAGAACAACGGTACCCTTAGTACGAGCGGATACAAAAAACACAAAATACAAGTTTTCGAGAGCTCGATTCGACTCTTTCCATACATTTGGCGCCCTGCAGCGCCTCGGATAGAGAGGAACTATTTTTCCTAGTTTGACAGCGGTTTAATAGTTTCATACGAACTCGATTTTAGCCTTGTCTTATTCTTTTTTGTACGTGTAAGCGAGATCACAGCTTAGTCTCGAAAACATTGAGGTACAGAAAGCCTATTTTAATTCTTTAAAATAGGTACACGCCACTAAAAATAACAATCTTTCAATACCTAATGTAGGTCTACAACTTGATTGTAACACAACCTATGTGCAAACAGAAAATCATATTAATATAACATGTAGAGCAAAAACATAAATCGTAAAAATATTTAAAACAAAAGTAAAGGTAAAATCGATCGCAATCGATTATTTCGTTGCGTTTTTTTTTGTACAAATTAGTACTCTAATTTGCTGTATAAGAGTACACCAATTGGCTGAAACTATGATGGAGAATTAAAATAGGTCCCGGCCCTGAGTCTGGTTGACGATAGAATCGAGACGTGATCGTGACGTCTCCTTTTTTAACCGACTTCAAAAAGGAGGAGGTTCTCAGTTCCTCTGTATGTTTTTTTTTAGTTTTATGTACCTATGTATGTATGTTACTTGATATCTCCGCCTTTGGGTAACCGATTTAATGATTCTTTCACTATTGTATAGAGAATGATTTGATAATGATATGATTGATTTATTCCCGAGGGATTACTATTTATCTCGTTAAACATAAAAAGCAACATAATATTTTTGTAGAATCACGACTAGCTACAACAGTTTAAGTGATATCTGCGGCAATTCTTATAAGATTTTGATGATTCTTTCGTTGTTGTAAAAATTTATTTTGAGGTGGTCTCCTATAAGTTTGTTTCTCGAGGAAGTGCTATGTGCGCCGTAAAACGTAGGTTTTTAAAAATTCTTCAGAGTATGATAATTTCATTATCACATAATTAATGGTTTCCATGGCAAAGGCGTCAACAGTTTCATCCATGTGTCATCATCAAACTAAATTAGACTTGAATAATAACTAGATGTCGTCAGTGTAAACTAAATTTTTTGCACGTGAACATAGACCTTCGGTCAGGGAAAGTAAGGTAGGGGTGATTTCGTTCGTCCGAGACATAGATGAAAATTATCTAGGTACCGGAATTTGAAGTTGGATTATCGTTTTTTAAAACACCCCAAATTATCTATAGGTTATGGTACAGCGCCTTTATCGTGCGGACAGAGAATGCAAATCCCATAGAAAAAAGGTGAGGTTACGATCACGTCTCGATAGTATCGTCAACCAGACTCAGCGCTCAGGTAGGGTATGGATTAGGTCTAATTGCCTTTGCTTTAACTAGATTCGTTATCGAAAAGGGGACTTTAATAACAATAGCGAACTAACATAGACTTTCATTATTACTGAGAATATTATGACCTGATGGTGAAGTGTCCAAGCTAATTTCTGCTAATTTCGGCTACGGCGGCAACTCTGCGACTGGTTAGGTTTTTTTTAATTTCAATTTGGGGACTCCACTGTTGGACATACTCTGCCCCAGGACTAGTAATTAGGTATTAAATTACCTACAGCTGCTTTGTCCTATTTGGTTTTAAGTTTAAAAGTCCTCAGTAAATAAATATGCTGCAATCTATTCCGGGTATTCTCCAAAGCTTATTAATTAGCCAAATGTATTCTGATATTAAATGCTTTATTACTATATCATCATCAGGTACGTTAAATTTCAGTCCTATTTTAATTTGGCTCCGTTTATTTTATTATAATTTAACCAAATTTCAAGCAAATTACAAACGGCTGTTGTATTAGAGAAACTAATTTATTGCCGAGCCCCTTTACTCGACCTTTGTTTAAAGTATGCTGTCTTGGAGCTTTGCGAAATAGCCACCGTCGTCGTTGTCGTTGGACGGGCGGAAATATTGCAGGTTTACCACCAGCGGCCTGCCCCTACAATAATGCCACTCACTGAATAATAATATTACACAGTTTATACTACACCTGCTTAGAAAGTGACTTATTCCTTTTCCAAACTTGAGCTAGAAAGTACGGCGTACTAGAATGCTGGTCGAAAAACTCTATGGAGTTTTTTCTGACGCATTTTCCGGGAGAAAATAATATATGGAAATCCATTTCTAACGTGTTTTTTTTTTATTTTTCTGAAATTTTGCCTGTAGCTATGGTTATTTTCATTATAGGTTAAACTGCAAAAAGTTTTAACTCCGAGTCCGCCATATGATATCGGCCTCTTTCGTTCTCGGAATAGTAATTCAAAGAACCAAGTGGCGAAGCATTCGAGGGAATTTCTTCGAAATTTACATTTGAGTTAGGTAATTTTATTAATTCTACAGAATGTCGTCGAGTGATAGTGACGATTTTATGACACCGCCAGTAATAAAAGGAACTGTTAAAACAGTGATTCAGCACCGATTACCCTAGAAATCCAGAAATAAATACAAAAAGACTTATGAAGATTTCGTGTATTGGAAAAACGAGAAAATGTAAGAAAACGTAACGAGAAAAAGAAAGAAAAAGTAGTTGCGAGTTGCACTCGCAACTACTTTTTCGGAAAATGTTTTATTTTCCTCGTAGGTGTAGTATAAAGCACTATGTATCATTAAGGAGAAAGTGCGATTCCTACCTCGTGTGTTTTAAGGCTGGTCTATGCCCTAATGGCCTTGAGAACACAAAATAATTATATGTAGCCGTATAAATAGTTTGTGTTATTCGTGAAACGTAATCTCAATAGCGTTTAGAAGACAAACCCAAATCCGAATTCAGAATTAAACAAAAATATTTGAAATTCACATATGTATATCTTCTTAACGCTGTTGATTTTGAGTATTTTTCTTTCACTCAAATATTATTAGAATTAGAGTGTTTTTCACAAATGGTACGTTTCACGAATAAAACAAATTAATTATACGACTACAGATAATTATTTTGTGTTCTCAAGCACGTTGGGGCGTACACCAGCCTTAAGGCTCAAATGACACACTCAATAGGAATCAGTCACTTTCTCACCTCGGTGAACAACGTAGTATTAAATTTTCACAGCAGGCTGGCTGTGAGAATTCTGTTGCGTTCTGCTGTGAGAACTCAATTCAAGTAAACCTTGAGTTTAGTGAACTGAACTTGTTTTAACAAGTTTCGTAGTTGATTTATCAACTACGAAAGAGGAAAAATAGGTAGGTATGATTTGAATTCTATATTTTTCCTTAAATGTGGGATCTTAGCTAATTTACACAGACGACGGTTAGACCAAACACTTTCAACTTTTTGAAGTTATCTACCTTTTAAATATTTAAATAACAAGCTTCTCCCGTGGTGTTTTTTTAAAAAAATCAGCCTATTTGTTCTTCCAGGTCGAGATCTCAATGTGTTTATAAATATATTTTATATACTATATTTAATTATCTTTATAATAATAGTAGGATAGAAAATACAGAAATTGTGAAAAGTTATACATTTTATAGGGTGGTTAAACCGACCTTTTTATTTTATTTGAATTGATTTGGCGTTGTATTGATATTATTATCAATTTGTAAACACTAAGTATACTTTTTATGACACTTTTTAATTACTACATCACTAGACATAGATTAAAATTGATATAATTTGACTATTCCTAATCTGACGTTAATTTGCGATCGTTGTATTAGATTGTAATATTAATCTTATTCAATTAATTTTTTTTAAATTCCCTAGGGTTTTTATTGACAAAGAAAATTACAATTCAATAATAAAAACATATTAGAACTAGTATTTACAATTGAAACAATTAAGTTAACTGCAGACTGTTGCAAACAATCTACAGGTAACTCAACTGATCCATATCAGTACCAGTCGGAAGCGTCCCCAAGACGCTGGCTGCCTAGCCCCGCTTTATGGCAATGCTGATGCGCTGTGCCAGATACCCACCAGCTCTCGAGTCACGCGTCGCGTCGACCAAACGCTTAAATAACTTTTTAAAAACCCGGAGAGCCTCGGTACCCCACGGACCTAAGGTCTCGACCCAGTGCCGGTTTTAGCACTATCAGCGCCCTGGGCGACATTTATAAGGCGCCCCTAACTGCGATTCAAACCCATATGAAAAAAGGAAAAAGATATAATGAAATTACCATTTATTAAAACAAATAACCATTTATTAAAAATAATAACTTACAAAATCTGACTTTTCTAGCCTTTCTGTCGGCGAACTCTTTTATTATTTTATCAAAATCGATGTTTTCAGCGATTTCATTCTCGATTGATAAAGTTGCCAAGTTTGTCAATCGGGATTGCGATATTGTCGATCGCAGATAGGTTTTTATCAGCTTAAGCTTAGAAAAACTCCTCTCCCCACTAGCAACCGTTACAGGTATAGTTAATAATATGCGCATTGCTATCCAAACATTTGGATACAGTTCTTGTAAGTTGCGATCTTTGATAAAAATTAAAACAAAAACAGGGGTAGCCACATTCTGATCAGGCAAAAAAGATTTCAGACTTATGAGTTCATCACACAACATACACCCATCTATATCTGATTTAGAGTCTACAGTTAATTTCAATTGGAGATCACCACAGAGTTTGACAAGGTCAGGTTTTTCCGGAATCTGTTTTATATTGTACAAAAAAGACCAGTATTCCGAGTACTCATTTAACTGTTCAAATCTTTCATTGACTGAAATTAATGTAGTGTCCAAAAGACAGTTGAAAAATTCAATCTCAATTTTTTTTCCGGAGAAGCTATAGGTTCATCGCGGGCAGTTTCACCAGCTTGACGCTTAACATATCGAATTCTTGTCGTGGCTCTAAACACAGGTTCAATTTCCAGTTCTTCAGCCAATTCCTTCGCCGTTAAAATGGCGCTTTTGAAGCCTGTATTTCTATATTCTATCAAGAAAGTTCAGCATTTTTTCAACAGTTCTGTGCATTTACCGAGATCTGTGTCTGTTGATTGCAGAGATTTACTAACGATATTAATTTGAAAAAGTATGTCATACCAAACGACCAATGACACTATGAAGCTAAAATCTTTTAGCTGTTCGGCTAGAGTAGTAGCCTCATGAGAGACTTGAACATCAGTTTTCTGAGTTTCAATAGCTAAAGTAATTAAAGCGTCATGGGTGGCACTAATTTGATAACGGACTGCTGTAACACTGCTGATTCTTGCTTCCCAACGTGTGTCACTGAGCTTTTTTATAGTATATAATCCCAAGTGATCGGTTAGAATTTTCCATCGATGAAAAGAAGCTGAAAACAATGTGAACAACCTCTAAAGTACCCCAAACAAAGTGACTGATTTTACGGGTGACTTAGCCGCATCGCAGAGTACGAGATTGTAGCTGTGACAGCCACACGGTACGTAAACAGCTAAGGGATTTATATCCAGAATTCTCCTTTGAACCCCAATATTTTTTCCTTTCATATTAGCCCCGTTGTCATAACCCTAACCCCTACAATTGTTCAATTCCAGTCCATGTTTATTTAAAACATCAATGATAACTTCAGTCAGTCTTTCACCAGTCGACTCATTGACAGGTATAAATTCTATGAAATGCTCTTTTACTGATATTTTATCGTCATCTGATGATAAATCAACAAATCAGTGAAAGTTGTTCTACATGACTAATGTCTGGAGTACAATCAGCTATAATGGAATAATATTTTGATTTCTTTGCGCGTGATATGATTTCTGACTTCACTTTTTCACCCATCAGCTCTATTAATTCATTTTGAATGTCTTTTCCGCAGTAGTGATCTGAAACATCACCCTTCATAGCTAATCGTAAGTGCTCCTGCATAACTGGATCAAATTTGGCTAGCAGTTGTACTAAGCCCAAGAACTTTCCGTTATTTGGCGTATATAGTTTGTCGGAAGTACCTCTAAACGCCATATTGTTTTCAGCTAGATAAAGTGTAATATGCAGTAATCTAGACAAAACATTATTCCATCTTGTAGTTTCCTTTCTAATCAAATGTTGCTCTTGGCAATCTATTGTTATTCCTGTTTTTAATCGTAGTTCAGCATCAATCCATGAAAGGTAAAACTTCTTATGAGAAGTGCTATTCTCATGAATTTTTAACATTTCAGACAAGTGTTTCTAGTTGTTATATCCTTCAGATACTAAACTCGACGTTGAACTACTATCAAATAGCCGGCAACAAAAACAATAAACTCGATCCTTAGAAACGGAGTATATTAACCAACGACGCTGAATTGTTTCATTGTTTGCAAGATTTTTTGTGAAAAGAGAATTAGAGAAATGTCGCCCTTCATCATTCTTCGGATAATTATCAATGTGAGTTTGCACTGGGCCACTAGTTATTATATGGTCAATAATTTTGTTATTTCGATTGAGTGGCCAAGTAGCTGGATCCGATATATTCGGGACAACGTACTAATGTCATCTAGAATTTGTTTTTGTACATCACCAATGGAGTCATCCTGAGCAGCATTTGTAACTGTAGCACAACTTGTCTCCTCACTTTAAGAAACTTCGACAGCAATGTCTTCAACAGCTATCTGATCAGACTTGTCAGACAGAGGCTCCACTACTGATATATTCGTTTGTATTCCAGATGTAGATGCCACATTCAGTTCTTGATTTTTTGTTGTGATATACTATTTATCTATATTCATAAACTTTTTTATTTTTTGTAATTCCTTTTCTTTTTCTGCTTGTTTTCTATTATGCACTTGCCTGACCCGTGGCCTATCTTATAACAAGGTCTAGAAAAATGTGAGCAAGTACATGATGAGCTTCACCCTTAGCGCTTATAGTAGAACTACATAGCTCTTGGAGATATTTTACAATAATACGTAGCCTAAACGTTATCATTATACAGACACCGTTTCCAAGCTTCACCTTGAGTAAGTACCTACAATAATTAGGTACCTACCTAAATACTTGGTAGGTACCTACTGGTAATTAAAATAGATACTTCTACAAAAATCTTTCATATCTCCATTATTACACACCGCCAATAAATAATTTTGATACGGGACCACTAAAAACAAGAAAATTCGAAGAAAATATTCAAGAAAAAGTTCTCGAGAATTCTCGTTCTCTAATTGAAAAACGATAGTTAACCCGTGCTAAACTGTCAAAAGTTGAGAAAATTTGGCGCTCATCTTAGCGTTTGACATAACCAAACATTTTGTGAAATATTAGTCCATATTAGTAGATAGATAGATAGATAGATTATCACTTTATTGCACCATCAATACACTTATAAAACAAGAACTTAATACTAAGTATATATAATGTGGCACAATCGGCGGCCTTATCGCTAACAGCGATCTCTTCCAGGCAACCTTTGGATGGATAGGATCAGTACGTATTGAAGCTGACGGTGGCGTAATTGATGAAGTGTCAAAAATAATATAAGTACTTTAGACAGAGGGCAGAAAAAAAAGACAAGAAAACAAGAGTGTTTACATAATAAAATATTAATAATTACATCAGGAAGACTTATCAAGAGTGGACCGATAGTGTTGATGAACCATACTTTTGAAGATGGGAAGGGATTTAGCTTGTCGGATTGAAACAGGAAGGGCGTTTCAGAGTCTGGCGGCCTGCAGAGTGAAGGAATCACCATAGAACTGGGATGTGTAGATACTAGTCAAAGCTGACATAGCTACTCGTATACTAGGTTAAAATAGCTGTCTAGATACCTTACGGAAGGGGTCGTCCCGAATGAACGCATAGCGTTATAAATTATTCAAGTATTGTTTATGAATCGGATTGACCGGCTCTATGCGTTCGTGTGCACTGTGAGACCTAATAGTATTGTTCTTGAATACAAGTGTAAGTCTTTTTAAAAGTCTTTATCATCATAACTTGACTGCTGGCTGACTCTCTAACTTCATTAAATGGTGGGTATGCGTTTCCAGGTTACCGTGCCACTACTACCGTCCTGTAGACATATTTTAATTCCTGATTTTCATTAGAGTTCAGTTTTTCTTTATGGGGGAATTTCCACACGAAAAAACAAAAAAAACCCCGTAAATCCCCCTTAAATATTTTTCTCATTCCAAGGGCCCTGTAAGATATTTTTCAGGGGGACTAAACTGGTCTGCTTGTATTATCCAGGTGCGCCCTGCGATGCGTGTAATATCGCCTGCTCATCACGCCCCGCTCATAAAAACATTTTTACATTACGATTACTGAACTCCTTACTTCCAACAAATTCTGAAAAACGATTACTTCGGCGCGTTTGGCTTGGAAGGTGTTGGTACCCTGTACCCGTAGCTGTATTTGACGTTGGTACAGAAAGGTGTTCATTTAAGAAAGAACTTAATTTAGACCAATTTCCCAGTGCGATTCCCTTTACTTTTATCGTTTGACCATTTCGCCGAATCTGCAGTCAAATTATTACATTCTCAGCAATTATTATATTCATAGGATATCCAGACGTTCCCATAGTTGCAAAGTATTTAAAAGATACTTTAAAGATGACGTTAAAGATAACTTTAGCTTTTTTAGAATAATTTCGTATTAATCTGTATTGAAAAGCTAAAAATATTTTATGCCTTTACAGTGTACATTCTAGCCGCAGCAATTCAATCGTTGTCGAGGTGAACGTGCCAAAAACGTCTGTGTTCGTAAATATCCAGGCGCCTAGTTCAGTTTTAAATTTTCATTCACAAGTCCACAAGCAAACTGAATTTTGTAAACATGTGATACTCCAATTTTGTATCAAGCTTTTTCAGCTATGGCTGCCAAATAAGCCTGGTTGATTTTGTACTCAGGAACAAAAAACTACCTCTATACCGATGCGAATCTCTGACGCAAACAAGTCTAATGTCATCATTGTTACGAGGTTCCGAGGAAGAAAAACATTCTCTCATCATACTACAAGCAGAAGCGATATCGTAAGATAGATATTTTGTGGCTTTTTCTTAATCTCTCTTACTAACTTTACTGAGGGAATGAGCATTTAAATAATGTACATATCGTTACATTCTAATGTACTTACATAAGGTTCTTCGAATATTATATAACTTGCGCGCGGCATTAAAGAATTACGCAAGAAAATCACATTTACACAATATTAAAAAAATTTACAAAATTTACAAAAAAAAAACCCTTCAAGTAAGCACAATCCGTATTTAAAACTATTTAGTTTAGCTTCGTTAATCTATAAAACAGTGGAATAGCCTCGCGCAAAATTAGAGTAGAATCACTTTGCCAAAAGGAAGCGACGAAAATCAGATTTGTAGGTGAGTCGGCCGTGCCTAATGTAGCATGAATGTGTACTCACATAATGTAGCATGTTGATGGAATATCGTAACTTTCATAATAACTCCGATATTTTCCCTACAAAGGCAATAAAAGAGTTTATCAGATTTCAATATTGGATTATTGAGAAAGTTCGTCACCCTTGTATGTCGCCTGCATACCAATCGGAAGAGCCTAGTTTATGTAAGACTGATAGCCCACCCGCTCTGCGAGAACAGCTAAACAGAGTCAAATAAACCTTACATAATTCAAATGAACTTTAATAGATTCAAATGAACCTTGAGTCTTCGATACAACCCTTTGTTTAACGTTACATACGTTGTATCATATCAAATTGAAGTCGCATCTGAGAACTGGGGTAGGTATAAACTGTACAAGGAATGCTCGTAAATATACCTATCAGTTGCGTACTGGCGATTCAATTAAATCTAGTACCAATTTAACTGAATAGGAAATGCTTGAGTTAGTCCTCCTTTCGTCGGCAGTAACAATGCCTTTTGTATCGCTCTCTCTGCTTCGATATATTTTTCAAAGAAATGGCATAAAGTTACGCTATGGATAAAAATCTATAAATAACTACATTCGTATTGCACTCAGATTTATTTTTTCATCGTGTTGTGTTTCTTTCGGTGTTGTGTAGGAAAGGAATTTCACAATGCAATTCGCTGAATATTTAAGTATGAAGTTTCCTATATTCAATATTAGCAAATCAGCCAGTGACCTGAAGAATGGCAGCCACTTCTTATGTGTATTTTAAAACTTCAACCACGACCACCAATCTGCCAGCCAGATTGCGTGGTAATTATGCCAAAAAACCCCCTTGTTTAGGGAAGACACGTTTAGTTGTGGACGAACGAGTGCTGATGGGGTGAGAATGTCCGTAGATGACAAACAACGCTAGTGATTGTGAAAGTGGGTCGTACGACCTGACCATTGTTTAAGTAGGTACCTAGTTAAGTTTACAGTATTTTCCAGATAACTTACCTACAGCCATCTGCTGTAGGTAAGTTGACTGGAAAATACTGTAAACATAATCTTTGTGCCCCTTATTGTCAAAACGATAAGATAAGACCGCCAATTGTCGCTTAGTTTTTAAGTTGTTTTGTTGCAAATAATTCATATTAGATTTAAGTATGCAATAAAGTATATTCTATCTTGTATCTATCTACTGCCAATTATTTTTCACGAACTGCCAAGAACCTCCTCTTAGAAATCCTTAGAAATGCCAGTGTATTCAAGACCTAAGCAGACCTTCCGTATTGTAATCTGGCGTGGTAAAAAATGTATATCTGTACCCATAAAACTATTTTTATTTTTTTATACTCTTTGCCCAATCAGCCTTTACGTCCTAGGTTAATCGCAGGTCGTGCTTCAGGCGCTACAGAACAGATTGAGCTGGTAGTGCACAGCAATCGATCACCACTTCATATTTATTTACGTGACGAGTACATTATATATTACACTGTGTGTGAACTAAAGCTAAGAACCGTCTACAGCGTAGGTGTGCGGAACGTAGGAATAAATTACTTTAAGCCTACGTTTCTCACATCTTAAAGCATTCACTGTCCTGCCTCAGCGATGCGACCTCTTAGGCCACTTCTGCACTATATGAGCCTAAACTAAAACAGGTGTATCATGGACAATATTGTCCATGACACACCTGTTGTAGTTTAGGCTGCCAAATTGAAAAAAAAAAACAAATGTATCAATATGTTTATACTGATACATTTGTTTTTTTTTCTCTGAGATTATAAAGCACGTTCAAAACCTAAGCGTTACTAATAAATAAATAATGCTGGACTAGGAAGGATAATAATAATAATCACGAGATAAGGCTATGCTGTGTAAATTACACAGCATCATCTAGCCTAATAAATGTTACGTTTATTGTTCGTCCTAATGGTTCTTTGATTGTCCACATATTTTATACACACGGCCGAAAGATCATAATCATCCTTTATGAAGACATGTTTAAGCCTGCACAAACAAGACTTGCCGTGGCCCGGTCAACATGTGAACATCTTAAAAGAGCCATAATACACTAACGATTTGCAAGCGATTTCAAAGCGAGGCGAATGCGCAGCGATCACGTCGCCTGCGACGACGACGCGATGACGCCGCCACAAGCAATAGCAGAGAGCTCGCTGTGCACTCGCCTTGAAATCGCTCGCAAATCGGCAGTGTGATAAAGCTCTTAGGGTTTTTTTATTATTTCAATTAATCGCTTGTTTGCTTCTGCTAAACTTGGGGCCGAGATTGCGGGTATTCTAGCCTTTGTAGCTTATAGCCATATGTGTGGTTGTGCAAAAACAATAGCAAACAGGGCGACAGCTGGCCAGCGCCTCGCAAACTTCATTAAGGTGCTTTATTGTTCTGCCTTTTCCATACAAATGAAAAGGAAGCAGAAAACTTGAAGCTGTGTTACTATTTTAAACTACTTCTTTGTATATTTTAAGTTTATTACAATTCCTGGTAAAGAGGAAGCAGTTATGTATTAGTCAGAAGAATTAATTTAGTTTTGACATTACTTTAAAGGTTTTTTGTGCGCTAGCTGTATGAACGGGAACCGCTTTGCCAAAATATATTACAATATTGGTCCAAAATATTCAAAAACCATCTCGTGGACTCATCACATTTAGACACTTCAATTTCATTACTTGAAGTTAAGCAATGAAGTCTGAACACCACATTGTAAACCTTTTACTTTAATTATTTATTTAAAGGCGCACATTAAACTCTTGAATAGTACCATCAAATGATCAACACCCAAAGTCTTGTACGAAAACGTTCTCTAGCTTTGAATTCCAATATGGCAAAGCACCCTGTCCAACACTTACTATTCAGTATTCCAGCATTCTAAGCGCAATCCCCAACATCCGGAGAACTACTTCCTGTTGTGTCTATAATATGCTTGTTTTTGCGCGCCGCTTTTATGATCAGAATACGGAGCGCAGTAAAATAGTTTATTTGAGTCCACTAGAATGTTTTTACTCGAGTATTTGCATTCCCTCAACCCGTTTGTTATACGCGCTCTGTAGCCACGCATACCATTCGGATGAAGCAAGTAGCTCGATTATAAAGCTCTTTGCCGATCGTGAGTGAACAGCGAGCTTGATGCTAGCTATTGTTGCACGGACAGCGTGCGGTCAGCACAATTGGCGGCGGTGTACGGGTGCAATGCGGTAGCGGTGCTTTACATTGTGTAATGTCCTTTAGTCACACAATTGCTACGGCGTAGCACCTGAATGCTACGACGTAGCAATTCTAAAATAACCAAAGCAATTTATTATCGTACCACCCAAAAGAACAGTTCGATTCTATTTAAATTTGACAACTTAAAACCATGTCGTTTTGTTCCGATCTCCTATGTCGGAACAAAACGAGAGAGGCGCAGTGGTTTATTAATAACTCTCAAAAATATCGAAGTAAAAGTCAGAAATTGAAAGACGCGGAGCTCCTTATTCAGTTGCTTTATGGCTAAGCGGATCATGAAAACTTTACTTATTCCGTTCAGAGCTTTACTTTCTCGCACTTTCATACTTTTTATCAACACATTAGACGATTACCTCCATTCATCCTCATACCTAACTAGTCTGCCTCGTGTGTTCATAGTAGTTCAGTACTTCCAATCTCTTATAGAAAAGATACGTTCATTAAAAATAGGTCAAATAAATAGCAATACGGATGTTTTCAATGGAGCCACGAGACTGCCTGGTCGGTGATTGCTCTCCCTGCAACAAAGGCACGGGACTGACATGGTATCAAGCACCATATAATATAAAGTTGGTATTAGCTCAAAGGTAATGCAACTGCGCCGAGCTTATACTGCATGCATAGTCCGGATGCTAGAGTAGGCATTATGTAAATCTGAACCTATTCATTCTGCTTATAGAGGTGCAATTTGCACGTACTGGATCCTCGGTAATAATTAGATAGTATTCATTCAATTCACATTAAAAGATTTAGAAAAGTAAATTACCTAGATTACTTTTCAATGTATATGTGTAAATGTGTTCAGTTAAGATTAACGATAGTGGTTGTTTTAATAATGAGTATTTTACAACTTGTACGGCAAGGCACCGGCAACGGCGCCGTGCCTTTGTTATATATTCACACATTTGTATGAATATATAACAAAGGCATGGCTTTATACATTTTTGCTTCCCATGGCTGCCGGCACCATGCCGGCAAGTGGAAAAACGCTCAATCATTTCAAATTATATTATTATATTTAAGCAGCTTTAAAATTTTGGGATGCAGCTTTGTTTGTAGGTCGATGATTCTAGCATTAACAGATTATTACCTACCCAATCGCGAGGCATGGCTGTCTCCGCACGTGTATCCCGTTATTTCTTTGGATCAACATTTATGGAATCACTCACAGTGAACCAGTCGCTAGTTATGCTCGAATGCGTATACGTACGTACGCGTTGACTACGAGATTTTAAGAATCTTAAAAATACAAGTTTATACTTATAAAAAGTTTAAAACATATCTGCAAATGAGTCCACAATCGTAAAATTTTACATAGGTGCACTTAAAACTTACCCATTTGTTTTTACCTAAAAAAATTGTAATATATTAATCATCGGAAACCTGCAAAACAAAAATAGGTGGAATAATTTTATCCAACGCGTATTGTAACGAGAACGAATCGAGGTAAATTAAATAAATTATTATACAGCTAGAATGAATTGCGAACTGCGTAAGTAATTCTAAACGACAATCAGCAATTTATCTACACGTAGAACTCAAATCCGAAAGGACTAAGTGAAATTTAGTCTAATCCTAGAATTTGCGTAAGAAGTTACGGGTGATTTGTTAGTTCTACTTATTTATACGTAGGTAACAAATAAAGAGTACGTAGGAGTAAGATTAATTATGAATGGAGCTAATACCCAAGTTAGATTAAGTGATAACCTAGCTCAAGTCAGAACAAATCAGTCTATTAAGCAGAGGTGAAGGTGAACATTAACAGAACGGTGCTTACTTACTATCTTTGTAATACAGTAACATTTTTCAGTAACCCTTTTTAAAGCAAGCCATTGTAATTTTATAGAGGTTTCTGCCTCTACGGATGACGGATGCTTTTGCATAAATAAAACGACAACAGTTTCGAGTATTAATGCAATAGCGGGCTTTCTTCTTTGTTTTCAAGGGCACTCTACCACTATTTTGTATACAGATTTTTTAGATATAAAGATTTAAAAAATCTGTAAACAAAATTTCCCTTAGACCTGGTTTATATAACACTAGCTTCTGCCCGCGGCTCCGCACTTGCATTTTCGCTATGATAATTAATATGTAAGTTAGGCTGTGTTCTAAATGTACGCCAAATTTCATATTGATCTGTTTAGTAATTTTGAAGATCATTGTAACAGAACAAAATTCACATTGCACGAACTTTCGACGTTTTGTAGGAAGCAACAACCCATTCATAGGAAATTTCGTAGGAATTCATATTATTTATGTGAGTGTAGTTTTGTGAGTTACAGGCAGCCTTTATTAACAACGAAAATTACACTAAAAATAATCAAAACAAATTAGAACTACCTAGTAGGTATTTACAATATATTTTTTTGTGGTTATCCGCTTCATCAAATATCTGTAGGTACCTATTATAAAGAGAGCAAAGCGTCTCCGACGTCTGGTGCTATTTGCAAATGTTGCAATATTATTAAAATTATAAAAAAACGAGGCGTCTCCTACAGGTAGGTAGGTTACCTTGGAGGTGCAAAATCCGGACATCCTTCAAGCGCAACGTGTGGCGAAATATCATTTTGGCGTCTTTTCACCGAATCTTCGCTTCTTATGGAGTTTACATACCAAAGTCGGTGATATAGCCCTGCGGGTTGGTGCGACTTTTCAGTGTATGAATATTGTAGGCAGCCGACTAAGTTTAGTCAACTGGTCTCCGATCCTAGCGTAAAAGTTTAACCGGGATTACACATGCCTTTAAAAAGGAGCAGTGGCGTGCGTACTACTTAACGTCATGTAGAAGTAACTGGCACAAAGTAAATACATTTGCAAGTTAATCTTGCAAATGTATTTAACTCTTGCATGCTATTTGCGACCTTGCATGCCTGTATTTCCAAGACGTATGACCGACCATTTTTGTGACAAGCTGGCACACTTGCATTCTACTGATTACACGTGTCAGTTTCACGCTTTGGATTCTTGCAATGGAAAACATTCAAAGAGAATTGCTAGTAGCAATTTGGATTGTATTGCTACTTAGTCTGTGCTACTAGTAATATAATGTGTGGCTAAATTTATGAGAGAAAAAAGAAGAGAAGAAGAAGGCTGATTTGTCAGCTATTAGCAAGCCTGCAGAGCTAACTCGCTAACTCATACTGCATGCCAGTAATTCAAATTGCTTGCGACCTACTCGCTTATGCCAGTTAGTGTATACACATGACAATAGGTGGCACGTGCAACAAGCTGTTATGCAAGTGTGCCTGGTACAGGCATGGGTATTCCTGGCTTAAAGGAAATAATGGTTATTCCATTCCCGCAGCGGTACTAAAGTTGGCCACTATGGTGAGCAAGTATTTGTTTCGGGTCTGGGTAACAATCATCCTTGTAAAACTCCATAGACAATATTTCATCAAAATTTAGTATTTTATTGCACGTTCATGATAACCTCACCCACAAAGCTCACCTCAAAGCAATGAGAGCTCGTATTTTGTCGAGATTTGACCTGAATATCAAATAATTAAGTTGTTTGTTCTGTGTCATGTTTTTCTTCAGGTTTCTATCTCATTACGTAATGGTAGGACCATTACTTATGCACTAGAGACAAAAGTTTGTTTATATTAAATTGTCAAGATGAAAGTTTGTGAAGTTGCGAGATGTTTTGGCGTAGAGAAACCAGAACTTATGGATCAGACTGCCATTTTACACAGATGGGAGAACCTGGAAAATCATAATTGGCTACTTTGTCCAGGCATAATACATAACGTGAACGAAGCCGCCGGCAGAAGCTCGTACCTTCAAAGATAGGTGACTTCTTCTTTTGTTTTGTAAATACATAAAATAAGAAACCAAATCTAAAAGAAAAACCTTGCCCACCCCCTCTCGAGTCACGCGTGGTTTCGACCAGACGCTCAAGGAAAGATACTAGATTCTGCTGGCGGCTTCGTTCACGTTATGTATTATGCCTAGACAAAGTAGCCAATTATGATTTTCCAGTTAGGTATAGTTATAGGAGCTTTAAAATTTTGTAGTTAGCTTACAAAGCTGAACTTAGCATTATTACTTAGTACCTGGTACTTATCTTGTGTGCCCTAGCCGGGTCTATATTTGAGACTGTAATAACTTATGTTATGTACGAACTGGTCACAATAAATAAACTATAACTTGAACTTTAGGTACATAGTTCAAAGGTCTCAATTTTATCTGCTCATTGAATACTGAATTCCAGCACGCAGAGGTTCTAAGCAGTGTGGAAATTTACATATGTACAGACATCATCATCATCATCATCATCTGGTAACCCTCTAGCGTTATAAGTGTAAACGATAAAGGGGTTAGCAAATGATGCTGGCCTCTGTACATATTATATGTATAGAAAAGCTGAATCTATGGGATGTGCGCTATGTCAAATAAAATCCGCCCTTGCAGTCTGTGCTAGTGTGCGAGTGCCTTGCATCAGACGGTGACAAAGCGACGGAATCTTTCCTGTCGACGTAATGAAGAGACATTCACAATGAATTTCAGAACATGTGTTAAGTTCAAATACCAAATGAAGACCAATGTGATGCAAGCAGCAAGGAATTTGCGGCATCTGGCTTGTACACAGAAACGAGAAGGGAATTTTTGAAAATCAATTTTTAGGGTTCCGTACCCGAAGGGTAAAAACGGAACCCTATTACTAAGCCTCCGCTGTCCGTCCGTCCGGCCGTCCGTCCGGCCGTCTGTCACAGGGCTCTATTTCATGAACCGTAAATGGTAGACAGTTGAAGTTTTCAGAGAATGTATATTTTTTTTTGCCGCTATAACAACAAATGATAAACACAAAATGAATATCAAAATTAAAGGGGGCTCCCATACAACGTGGTTTTTTGGCTATTTTTGCTCCTCTTTTGTCAAGGCTGTATCTCTTGACCTACAATAGGTGGATACATAAAATATTCTATAATTAAGTAACACTTCAACTGTAATAATAACAAATACTAAAAATAAAAGGGATCAAAATTTAAATAGGTCTCCAAACAAATGAAAATTTGATGTTCTTTGAAAAAGTTGCCTGATTTTTACGGTACGGAACCCTTCGTGTGCGAGTCGAGTCGCACTTGGCGGTTTATTATATATTCATCATTGTATGACTGCGTGCCAATAGGACTTCTAGTTACGGAGAGTTGATTTGTGTCTTTTATAAATAAAGAGGCAAAATCAAAGTGCAGTAGGTAAGGAAAGCAAAACGTCAAACGGAAAAAAACTGCTAATTAAAAATGCGCGGCTGAAAAATGTTAATCAAACGAAATATCAAAGGAGAATAAGAGGAGTGTATTGCACTGCAATCCATATCTACTTACGATTCATAAAGCGAAATTTCAGTGCATTTTGAGCATATCAAACGAACGTGCACCTGTGTTTTGCCCATACACTTGTGCACAATAATGTCTTGCGCAGATTGGCTAGTCTCCGTTGAGTTAGACTGGCTGCCGTTGCCGAAACTAGGCTAGGAGCACACCATGTGCCAAAACTAATCATAGGATACCTACATAAAATTACAAAAAATCATGATGGTAGTAATAAACATGAAACAGTTCTACTTGTTCTTCCTAGTCTAAGGATGGGTATGAAGAAAACAAGAAGAACAATTTACAGTATTTATTAATCTAGCAAGAATATAATCTCAAGGTCGTGAGTTTAGTCTAGACAGAAGTCGTATCCGAATCGCATTGTCAAACTACAAAGTATACCACTAGCCTTAGCAAGATGGGCGCCGACTCGCGCATTACAAACTGTACACAACGAACCCGCCGACACAAGCCGGCGGGCTGTGCGACAATTACTATTATTTATGAATATTGTAGGCAGTGTTTTGTCTACTTGTCGGCGCCGGCGATTTTGTGTTTAGAAGTAATGTAGAACAAAATTAAATTTTTAAAAAAATCATGTTTTATGAACTTGTTATTTAACCTAATCTAAATTTACACTTTATGTTACACATCTAAGAAAACTCGCCAAGCTTCAAACCTTCATATCTGCAAACACGTAGGCAGCCAGGTAAGTAGCTAAAGAACAGGCGAGGTACGTACGTACCTAAAAATGACCAGCTCACAAAAAAGGTCGGTCGGAAATTACGCATTTGTAAAAAAGCTCCGACAACGGGGTAATACAGATAGGGAAGGGTAAGGTAAGGACGAGATTGTTATGTAGTACAGTCAGCGATATTGGTAAGTAGAGTTTACTTTATACCTACTGGTACCTGCAGAGGTAGGAGTTCGTTTAAAATCTCAGTCTTTTGTGCTTACCTTTACGAGCATTGAATTTTTATTATACTCTGGATCGTTTATAGATTTCAGTCATTACATTAGAAAATAAATTCGTTCCTTGTGCTTATCTTCAACTATTATGAGATGAGATGACTGATGCCTCTTACGCATTCACTGCCCAACCTCTGCGGCACAACCTGCAGGGGCAAGCTGCCGTTAATTTAATAGGACTCGCAGAAAACACAAAATACAAATAGAAATAATAATATGGTTATGATTCTATAACCACGCCTCATCCATTATACTGAAGGCATACCTTAGGGATCACCTTCATAACCGAGTGTCTCGCGGTGTGTCAATTGAAATTACCGCCGTAGTAGGTGCCACCGCGGGTAAATATTTTATTCTTAAGGTGCGTCCAGATTAATTAACAAAACATGTTATCATGATCATCAGTCCACTGCTGGACATAGCAAGCCACTAATTTTTTTTTTTTTTTTACTTAGTAGTTACTAGACGAACTTGAGTACCGAGACAAACCTCACAAGGTTTTTATGGTACAAAATTGATTGTTTTTGTAACGATAAAATAAAAAAAAAAAAAAGAGCGCCATACCACCCTTCAGCTTGGCGCATCTTTCGCAAATCGTCATCCCACCCGGCCGGAGGGAATTTTTTTTGGTCTACCGCCTGCAAGAAGACACCGCCGTGCATCGTCGGAGCTGGCCCATGATTACGATATACAATTTGCGGCAAATAAATCTTGTAGGTAACTAATTTAGTTTCACTTTCTATGTATTAGTCTATAACGTATTTATTTATATGGGCCTTTAAATCAGTTTTTATTTTACCATCTGTAGGTAGTATTCTTACGCTGCCTGAAACAAATGATTATTATAACCACTTGATTATATGTATACACCCCGGTGTATTTAGTTTAGTATTTAGTTTAGATAAATGCAAGATTGTAAGGAGGTCACAAATCAGTAGAAATACACGTGGATTTATAATATATATTATTTTATATTATATATATATAATATAATATATATATATATATTATATTATTTATAATATATAATATATATATTAATAAGAAAAATACCTGGACAAAACACAATACACAGACATATTACATAGAAAACACCCGGAACAAATATCTGCAGATCGTACAAATTCTTTTCGCGAGGCGAGCATCGAACCCGCAATCTCCGTCGCAGAAAGGCCTCCACCCACCCGCTGCGCCATTGAGGTAGTCAGGAGCTTATCTTTAACGAATGACGTCTAAAATATATGGAATATAGTAAACTAATTGAAGAAAAAAGTACTCCGAAGTTCTCCGGTAGTTCTTATTAAATCCAGGACGTTTACGCTATGTCCTAATTAGCTGTCGCAATACGACACAACCTTTTTGTCCAACCGACCAATTAACGCGATAATATTTAAACACAGTTTTTTGGATGGAGCTGTCTACAGCAGCATGCACGTACTACAACATTGGTTGATTGGTTGGCGAGTTTAAATTTCAAACCGGTTCTATTTCGTCGTGTCAGTCGAGCGAAAATGACGTGTTTCTTATTTACAAAAATTAATAATATAAATGACTTTTTGATAACAGAAATACAAGGACATAGACATTTATTTGCCACCACAATACACAATATAAATTACAATTTTGAAATTAAAATTTAACACGAAATCATCTATTTATTACACAATAAAACATTTACAATGCGAAAAACTAATTAACATTATGTAAAAAATAAGTAGGTTAGTAGGTGACCAATGTGTCCTGCAGTAGCAAAATGGGATAGGCTCAGCATAATGCCGACTGTTGTGAACAGATGGCGCTGTTATTCTGCCTAGACCAGAACAAAAACAATCACAGGACCCTGCGCTCACAAAATATTAAATAGGTAAAATATATAAACTCGCTCAGTTATAAAAGTAGTGCCTTTGAAAGAAAAAAATATCATGTGTATAAATAAATAAATATGACTGTAAAGATTATTATGTACGTTTGTAATACTTACTAATAAGAAAATAATAATTATCTAGGTATGTAACAAAAACAATAACAAGGAAGATAATGTGAAGTAAATGAAACAAAAACTACGATAGTGAAATTCGCCAAATCTCATCCTATCTTTATACATATACATATCTGTTGTACAAGTTCACGTTTGGATATTTGTTTCTTCGCTGTATTTTAAATAAAGGCCGGACAGGACAAGTGTCCGGTCCGGTCTCATAAGAATGAGACCGGTGTCCTCAGGAGCACCACACTCTCACATACCTACACACACTACTCACACATACTCTCTATCACCCACACACACCACATACATACACGCACCACACACACCACTCACACACGTTACCTTGTTATGTTTAAACTAGATTAAATATGTTTATGTATTTAAAAGGAACATAATTATTTTGCTAGCGAAGGAGGGAGCTGACTTTGCTACATATTTTTTAACTTTTGCAGTAGTCAAAATTGTACCCTGTACATAGTTTTGTTCCTAATAAAGATTTTTGTATTTTTGTATTTGTAAAACAGTTTTCACTTAGGTAAAGCACATTGGCCTTTGATAACCCCATCTTGACGACTGACGACAATTTGGTTTGGACACAATGGCATTGTCGTACGTCCAACTAAATGTACGGCAATGCGAGATACCGATTTTGTCGCCGAACGACTTAGCAATTAGGACATAGCGTTAGACTAAGTAACAAACTTTTCCGTGGAGATTGTCTCCATTGTATTTTAGGAGCCGACGGCAGCTCGCAAACTACCTCCACGTTCACTGAAATTACCCAGCAAATCAATAGCATCTCCAATACGCAGATATAGAATAACCTACATGTTTTATTACTATAAACACAAACAGGGGAAGATAAACTTCCGGGTGCTATTGATAAAATGTACTCATTTCGCAGAAACGCTTTGTGCAACCACGGATAGGTAAACATTTTTTATTATTATTGAGTTAAGTTGAGCGAAATAGAGTTGCGTTGATTTTATTTGCATTCTTTTATTATACAGCCCGTCCTCGATGCAATACGTATTCCTATTTTAACTTTATATATTACTAGCTACAGCCCGCGGCTTCGCACGCTTTTTTCCGGAATAAAAAGTAGCCTATGTCCTGCCCCGGGATACCATCTACCTCGCTGCCAAATTTCACCGAGATCCGTTCTGCCGTTCTTGATTTATAAATAGTGTAACTAACACGAGTTTCTTTTATATATATAGATTAGGTATTATTGATTTTTCTGTCTACTTGCTACATGAATACGTTACGAGGAAAGAACGCTACTTGCCGACAACCTGAATAAATGATATATTAAAACACACGCAAAAAAAATCGAACTGGCAGCAAATGCTCAATATACAGGTTGTTTCATGCATAATAATTCGTATTGTTGTATTTCGTACAATCAAACAAAGTGGTGCGGGGTCATCTATCTGCATACCTCTAGATAAGACTCCGAACGAGTTGTTTTGGACTGGAACACCTTGTATAAATACAATGACATGTTTCAAATATGTAGAAAAACTTAAAGAAAAAAACCGTTGCGACAATTAAATCGGCGCAAACGATCTTCTGGGTCATTATCGAGCTTTGTGGTAAATGATAACAATACCTACTTGCTTGTTAGCAATAAGCGCAATTGTGTTCGAAATGGAGAAGACATCTAGCTATGCTAACCAGCTCCTGCTCGCGGCATCGAATGACTAGGATAAACGTAGACTATTTTGTATTTCCAGTTCTCGACATTATGCAAAAGTTCAGTAGTTTAGGTGTTCCATCTAAAAATACCATCGAATTTATAATATTAGTGTAATTCCTATGGTATATAGGAAAAGTAAGTTAAAATGTCTAAAACTTACAAATTTTTCAAAAAATATTTCATAGCTAGGCTAAGGTATGGCATGCCCATCCCTGCATGACATTAGGTACAACAAAAGAAATCGTGCAAAAAAAAAAATAAAGTAACTGTCATAGTTACGTGTCGTCCTATATGTGAGTGAACACTTCCATTTATATATACAAACCACGATGCTTTAAACTGCATGACTTTCTGTAATCACGACACAGTGGGAACGCGCCCTAATTGTTATCAGTTTTTGTTAAGAGGGCGTATTGCGCGCCATTTTGTGAAGAGGATAGGCATAGGATTTCGCGTTCATAGGTGCGGGAAAACGTATGGTCTGTCATACGTTTTTAGAACGGCGTAAGCGCAAAAATCAAGTTTTTGCTTATCTACAAGAAAACTACACCATTTATGAAGAAACTGGATTAGTAATAACCTACGAATCATAACATAAATCATTTAAATAGACCGCAGGTTTCCTGAGATCTCGACTAAATTATGTGCGAAGAATCAGTGTAATATAATGGATTTTTTAACGTATTTTTTTCGCAATTATTGTTGTGACATTCAAGAAACAATAAAAAAAACAAAAAATTTCAAATAATTTAACTTTTTACCACGGGGATCCCGTGAGTACTGAGATTTAGGCCTAGTTTGACAAACAAACCCGGCCCCATAAATTTACAGACATAAAGGGATTTGAAGATTTTTGTATGGAGGGTTGTTTTTTTTCATCACCGCGAACAATAAATGTTTTATAATCGGATAGAAGACACTAAAATCAATTAAAAAAGTCATATAAAATTATTTCCTTAAAGGTTTCTGAGATATTCACAGATGAACATAACGATATTTTTTATTCTTAGGTGAAGATATCCGAAACCGGACGCTTTAGGACATTATGTTGTTAACATTTTTTATTTGTTTTAGTATCCTCTATCCAAATATATAACTTTGACTGAGCGCGGCGATTTTGAAAAAAAAATCAAATTTGTGACCGATGTTAGAAAATCCAAAATCTTCAAACCTCTTCCTTTGTTTACAAAAAAATTCGTGGATTCTAGAACCGAGTAAGTTAGGCCACAGCCGTAACTTCGCTGTTTAGCTAGAAAGCACCATTATTTAGGTTTTCCTTTAGTCCGTCGTCCGCCGAGCTTGCTATGGCGTAGCAAGATCAAAAGCGGACTTGTGTTGTCCATTTTAAAATATATTCCTAATAATATTAAAACCACGAAAGTTTGTGCCGTTGTGAAGATGTGGCCGAAGACAACGCCAAAACTACTGAATTGATCGTCGTTTGCTGAAGTTTTGCACACAAAGATCTGGATCTGGAATAAAATAAAGGTCACTTGTAACCAGCTTAGGTAAAGGAGGAGGATCTGTATGTTTGTTTGTATGTTTTTTTATGTATGTTCGTCGATTTCTTGGTCATTTATTTGGATGATTTTTTTGTATTTGTATTAAAGGTGATCCCGAGGTAGTATCCAATAAAAAAATAATCCCGAGGGTATTTATTCAGCAAAACTTAAAAACAGTTTAAAACTAAGTGAATCGAAGTCCGTTTATAGTTTTTTTTTTTCAAAATAAGCAAATTATTATTTCATAAAACGCGTGCGAAGCCTCTAATAGGAGTTAATAAGTAAATAATGAAGAACTAAAATGACAATCTTTTGATGTTATGACCAATATTCAAGCTTTAAATTCAATATGCATAAAATAAAATTACAATTATAACAAAAACTATATGTATAAATTAAATTTCAGCACAGTATCTAACCATTACAATGCGTTACGGTTTCTATAAAAACAAAGCATAACATTACACCAAAGATTCCCAAACAGTTCAAAAGCAGCGGAAGTTTCCGCCGAAATAGATAAAAGTTTCTCGCATTCCGGTTATATTGTATTGGCTTGTCGTGGCCTGTACGGAACATTGGCTGCAAAGCTACCGTTTACTCAACTCAGCCCATTATCCACAGCTGTCTGCTGTTTTCGAGGTGGTAAGTGATACTCGTGGAAGGTAGTATAATTTAGTAGAAATCAGACTTTTGTTAGCAAAATGTAGTTAGAGAGTTAGTTGGTAAAGTTAGTTTTTACCAACTAACTTAGTTTGAGCTTAGCTCTTCTCGGTGCAATGATGCAATTTCCTCCACTTTTCTCTTTCCAATGCGGTCTTGTTTACTTCTTTATATGACATGACAGCGGCTTTCTCCTTGATCTGACACATAGGTTATTCTAGGTCTTCCTCTTCCTCGTCTTCCTTCTACTTTTTCTTCTATGATGTTACTTATGAATTTGTCATGTCGTTTAAGAAGTCCAATCATTCTCCCTCTTCTGTTTTGAAGGTGTTCATCGAATACCTGGTCTCCCTATCTCTTTTCAACAACTCCTCATTGGTAACCTTCTCCATCCAGCTAATCCTTTCTCTCTATCTTGCATGATGAAGGTTCAGCTTAAAAAACGCTATTAATTTTGACAATTTACCGCAGTCCTCTCAAATAAAGATCTTCACAACAACAGTACACTGCATCCCGAACCAAAAGCAGTGCGACAGCAAGCAGCGATCAGATCGACGAGTGACGGTGACGACTACTAAGTACCGATTTGTTTGGATTGCGATGACCGTGTGATCAATGGCCAAAGAAAGAGTGACGACGGTCAAGGAAGGAACATAGGTAAACACTCGAAAAAGGCGACCGTGTGGCTTTCTCCTTGATCTAACTCATACACCAAGAATTAACTATTCTTGGTCTTATATCACAATTAAAAGTTGAGTAATCCGAAAATCGAAGGTGCAAGAGTCGTGTGAACTTTTCCAATAACCCTGAGCTGTGCTGTGTGTAAAGTTTAGGTTGGTTGCAGCACCACCAACATCCCATTTCAGTCGTTATCAATTTGACCTTACAGCACGACTGCCTAAACTTTGGTGCCTCTATCGTTCAAAACAGTGAAAGCAATAAACTTTCCACCGAAAAGACTGGAACAACCTAATAAAAACAATTTCACTTATGGGCAATAAAATATAGACATTACAACCCTTAAAAGTATATTAAGTATGTACCAACAAGGAAGTAAGAAACCGAGTTGAAAGAACTCAAATAAATGCATAATTTTATTATGATATATACCCGCCGTTCGGCGGGTGTCGGTGCTGAGGATTTGGGAACCAGAAATGAGCCGAAAATGGAAATTCTTTTATTTTATGATAGATTTATTCAAGGGTTGGAGTTTATTATCTAGGTAATCGGATGGTTACCCCTATTCCTATTATTTTTCAAGCTATTACGAAAAAGAGCACTTAGTTAATCTGTCTTATGTTTTATCTTGAAGGGATCTAGAGAGGTTTTCCGGTAGGGAGGCTGGGGTGTGAGCCACAAAAAGACGTACGATTGCTCGACAAACACAATTATCTTCACTTTAGCAGTGATTTACTTAAGTGCCAGTCTTGGGCAGAATAAACTTTTGCTAATGAGATCTTGAACAATGGTGCTTAGCTTAAGTACGTGTCGACTTACGATAATTGCATTATGCAATACGTCTTATGCAATAGTCGGCAGTTAGCTCAACTGTTTCGTTTGTAAATACTAGTTCTCATTAATATTTTTTTACAAATTTATTTATTTTCTACTGTTTTTTCGCCCTCACAATGACAACAATCGCTTAGTGGAACCGCACACCATACATAATACAAGTACTACACATTCATATTACGGCAATCGTAGCGCTCATTTGAAACGCGACACGAGTATCTGCGCGCAAGCGACTTTTTTTTGCGTTGTGTTCGCGTCATAGAACAACTGGAAGAAAACATCCAATTAGCTGTATAACTAGTACTGATGACACCATTATGGAAACAATAGCTCTACCACAGAACTACCTCTGTTTGTTTTTCCAGAGTTATTCCAATATTGTATTGAGGGTGAAAATGAACCGTCATGAAAAGAAAGCTCTTATTTAGCCCCCCCCCCCCCCTCCCTGGCCTACCTAATAAGGTGATGGCCAAAGGCTTAACCATAAACCAGTAAAAAAATAAGACAGCCAGTTCTTCGATGATCATCTCTAAAATTAATAATAAATAAATTAAGTAATTGACGTCAATTTGACAAAAAACAAGAGACTAAAAAGTTTTTCAATAGCCACGTCCAAAATAATTGTGCAGTTAGCTTCGTAACAACTTACACTAAAACCCTTCCGAGGTCACTGTTATGGCCACAATTGACAGCCAGTCATGAATCTCAGTCTGCCTCCAGGGAAATCAAAGGCGCAAGATGAACCCAAAATAAGCTCTGCTGAAAGAACGTACCTATTTACTTTATTTACCCCAGTGTTTCAATACAAAACGTTATTATTATCAACGAAAGAAGTACTCGTATCTCAAACTCAATAAACTTATGTGAACTTCCGAGATCATACGCAGAGGCTCAAGAACACAGGCTTCATCACGTACGTGCACGTCGAGGCGATACAGCCCCTTGACAACTCGGACATAGTGACAAGGCTCAAAATATAAATGATAAATGAATTCATTGCTGTGTATATAAGTAGTATTGTGTACATTGGTCTTATGTCTTACTATGCTATCTCTAGTACAGAATGACTATATGTATATTACGTATCTTTTGAGTTAGTGTAGTGCTAATTATAGTGTACTAGCTGCTGCTCACGGCTTCGCACACGCTTTTTTAGTAGCCTATGTCCATCCCCGGGATACCGTTTACCTCCCTGCCAAATTTCATTGAGGTCCGATCAGCCGTTTAGGCGAGAAAGGGTTACCCGGTCTTAACAGACAAACAGATAGGCGGTTACTTTTTAATTTATAATATTAGTATGGAGTATGTGCATAAGTGCTATCTGAAACTATAAGAAAAGTGCCAATGGAGATGTGTTAAAATACCCAATAGCCAATTCTGTAGCTAGATTGTAATTATAATCGTAAAGATTGTATTTAACATTAATTTATAGGGATAGGTAGAAAAAAAAAAAAAAACTTTAATAGAAGAGTAAATAAAACGAATCGAAGAATTCTAGGGTTCAAATAATTATGTTATCAAAGCAAGATAGACGAGCTTTCCGTGCTCACTGACGTCCCGAGTCTTTAGTGCTTCCAGAAGCTATTAGATGGACTTACAAATATCTCGGTTGCGTTTATATTACCTGCCAGAGTGTTTTTGTATTCTGTCTGCATTATAGAATTTTACTTGAGGTAAAAAAACATGTGTATAGGTACGTAGATAAATCGCCTTATTGCACCATCAAAAGTTATAAAATACTTTTATATAGTATAGTTAAATATGTTACGTTAATGTTACATACGAAAATAATTGTATTGTTGAGCAAATATTAAAACAAACCGTCTTCTCTTTCTATTTTAATTTCGAGTAGGGGTTTGTCTATTCGACGTTAGTAACAAGACGTGGTCGTGTCGTCTCTTTTTCAACCGACTTCACACAGGAGGATTCTCAGTTCGTCTGTATGTTTTTTATTTTTTTTTATTTTAATGTATGTATGTTACTTGATATCTCCGCCTATGGGTAGTCGATATTACTGATTCTTTCACTATTTTATAGAGAATGATCACGAGGCGGTCACATAAAAATGTTATTACCGAGCGATTAGTATTTATCCCGTTAAACTTAAAAAGCAACGTAATATTTTTGGAGAATCACTACTAGCTACAACAGTTTTGGTGATATCTGCGCCAATTGTTAATAGATTTTGATGATTCTTTCGTTGTTGTAGTAACATTGATTTTAAGGTGGTCCCCTATAAGTTTGGTTCTCGAGGAATTGCTATGTGCGCCATAAAACGTAGGTTTGTAAAGATTTTTCAGAATATGATAATTTTATTATCACCTAATTCATGGTTTCCATGGCAACGTGCACAGAAACAGTTCATCCATGTGTCATCAAACTAAATTAGACTTGAATTATAACTAGATGTCGCCAGTGTTCAACTAAATTTTTTGCACGTGAACCTTCGGCTAGGGAAAGTAAGGGAGGGGTGTTTTTGTTTGCCCGAGATATAGATGAATTTTATCTACATATAAACCGGAATTTTAAGTCGGTTTATCGTTTTTAAAAACACGCCAAATTATTTCATACATTTTAACTATGCAAAGGAGACGTCACGATCACGTCTCGTTACTAACGTCCCACCCCCTAGAAGTATACTGAACGACTTCGATCTATTGCCGTAAATAGAGGTAATAAAGGTAAGTAAATAAAGGCAGCAAGCACCTCTTAGATTTCCTTTACTGAGATTCCAGACATTTACATCGAAAGTTTTCATTATATAGTGCGAATAAAAGGAGTAATGTTTCTATTTAGCAGTTGTATGTGCGGTTTGGTGGGTATTAGCTGGATTAGGGAGCCTTCAAACGCGGAATGTTTAGTAAAATAGCCCTTGGTCCCTTTCCGAGGGAAGGATCGTTGCGGGAGATCGCAGCTGGGCCCGGCACGCCAAATCTTCTTTGACAACGGGCCGCGGATTTCCTTTATGGCTGAGTCAAAAATTATGCCGCTATTATTTTCAAGTAGGTAGAGATACGCCCTCCCCAGCCGCACGCCGTATCCGGAATGGAAACTCAAAACTTGCAAAGAGCACCTGGCTAAGCACGGAAATTGCATCCTGAGATTGACTAGGAGCAAGCTAATTACACCTACATTATTATGATAGTCTCTCTCCGTACTGACATACCTACACCCTACACATTATACTCCTAACGTATGCTCGTGCAATTTTGTGAGATTTGCTTTTGCACTTAACAGCTACCATTGAGATAATCCTGGCTTATCAAAACGTGTACCGTAGCCGGAACCCACGGTACCGAACAACTTATCTATAGCTATGCAGTGCATGGATTTCCGACAAAATGCTTTTAAGAGAAGACTTAAACTAGGATTTTAATCTATTATCCAGACACTCATTTAATAAAATGCTACGTCTTGTAAAAGCTGAAAGCATTATTGCACTATCTAGAGAAACCGATTTTTACAAGATTAAAGCCTTTCTTCAGACTTCACTTGATATTTTTCAAGGAACACTCACTGTATGGGCTGTATGGGCATTATTTATTATCAGTCAGCCGCTATTGCTTAACCGGAGCGCACGCTGGCTTGTAGGACCAGCGTTACTCAATGTTTTTTCCTGCCTCAGCATCAGCATGTTCTCGTGCGCGAGTTGTGACTCCCAGTTCACGGATGGAACGGTGTGCAGAGTCTGTAAACGAAACCACGATTTCTAGTGTTCCGAGATCACAGAATATGGTTGTTGTAGACTTGGAGAAAAGCAGAAGAGCTGGCGTTGCCCGAAGTGTAAAAACAAAAAATCGCCTTCATCAATACGTCACCCTCTCCAACTCAACTGGATAAAATGCAAGAACAACTGAATAACGTCGTTTTCCAGTTAGGCCCGCTGTCAGAAAGTCCATGAAGTCAGAGCTGGGGAACCCTCAAGAATCGCAAAAGCCGAAGTAGCTGCATTGAAAGTTGAACTTCAGGCTAGAGACCAATGGGCTCGTGCTAATGCTAATAACGTCGAAATACGTGTAATTCCATTGAAGAAAAACGAAAATCTGTACGAAATTGCTGACAAGAACGACGTTAAAAATTATAGGCCAATCTCAAAAATTTGTATTTTTGCCAAGGTGTTGGAGAGTCTTGTTTATACTGCGGTATATTTAACTTTCTCAACATCATTTATTACGGAGCATCATGGGTTTATGCGAAGACGTTCAACTACTTCTAAACTGTTGTCTTTTAATGATCCACCTCAAACATGGATGCTGGTGGCCAGTTGCTCTTACAGAAACTCTTTATGACGGGAATCTATGGAATCTTTATAAATGATTTACCTCCTACATTGAAAATAGATCCCAGGCCACAGCCTGGGACTTATTTTGCTGTTGCGTTCTTAATGGGTTCTCTTCCTCCTCTAGTTGGGTGAAAGTACCATCAGGCGTGCCCCAAGGATCCTTGCTCGGCCCGTTCCTTTTTCTTTATTTGTTAATGATATTCGCTTCTGCGGTTCTCACAACTTTTGCTATATAAAATAAAATAAATAAATAATGCTGGACAATCCACACAGCATCATCAGCTATATGAGGACAATATGAAAGTCTTTACGCGTATTAGCGACGTCAACGACTTCAACCTCTTGCAGGAGGACTTAGGTTTGAATTTTACTGCCAGCAAAATAAGCTAGACCTGAATGTGTCGAAATGTTTTGCTATTACTTTTACCCGTAGCCATAAGACTACCCAGTATAGTTACACACTCAAAGGAATCCCCTTAAAGGTGGTAGATGAGATTCGGGACGTAGGAGTTATTCAGGATAGTAAGATCGCTTTAGACAAGCTTATTGATGGCATTACAATGCCATCAATAAGCTTTTTATAAAAAGAGGTAATAATGCTTTGCGTTTTGTTATAAAAACCTGCTCGCAGTTTACTTGTATTAAGGTTATTAAAATCTTGTATTGTGCTTATGTAAGTAGCATCCTCGAGTATTGTTCACAAGTCTGGAACCTTCAATATGAAATTTACATAAATAGGATCGAGTCCATACAGAGCAGGTTTCTGCGATTCTGCAATTTAAATGTAATAGTTTTGACCATGACTATTAAGCTAAATGTAAAAGACACCACAAACTCCTCTTATATGAGAGACGATTCATTGCCGACGTTGTATTCCTTTGCAAAATTAGTTTTGCCATTTCTCCTCCGCAAGCAAACAGTCTTTTAGCTTCTACATGCAAGGACACTTATATGGTTACGAGTAACTATGTAAATTTATATAAAAAGTGTGTATGTAACTGTTCTCCGCTTAAACCAAAATAAATAAAATAAATTATTACTGAGGTTAATTTAATTTTTTTTATTAGGTTTTTTTTATTTTTTTATTAGGATCAATGGTTTCGAACTAATATTATAAATTCCAAAGTAACTCTGTCTGTCTGTCTGTCTGTTTGTTATCTTTTCACGCCTAAACCGCTGAACGGATCACAATGAAATTTGGCAGGGGGGTAAATGGTATCCCGGGGACGGACATAGGCTATATAAAAAGCCGTGCAAAGCCCCAGCAGCAGCTAGTTACTTATAAAAATACCAAAATGTGACATAATTTGCAGTTACAAACTAAAGATACTTTATAAGTAAAATTACTATGAATTATTGATATGTGCACAAACCGTATATAGGTAACCACTAACTAATACTAATATATGCTAATAAGTCTAATTATTAGGTCTAACGATTGAACTATTAAGTTTGGAAATAAAGAAAAAATAAAGCAAAAACACTAAGTACCTATTGATGAAGTGTTTACAGAAACTTGGGGCAGTCTAGGGCTAGATTAGAAAGAGAAGAAAATAAAAAAAAATAGGCAGGCTACAAAAAGTAAAAGTTAAAAAACAACGAAGATAGAAATTAAAAATTGTCAGCATTATTTATTGAAGATCTCAAATCGACAAGGAATGTAAATTACGTATAAAAATACACGACAACAAAGTGAATCCTAGGTTAAGCAAGGGTGGAATGTTAACAAACATTTCACATCGAATTTAGCTAGATTATAGTTTTAGCATTGCGTGGACAGAAACAAGAAAAAAATCGATAAAAACAACAAAAACACAAAGCATAATATGAATAAATAAAAAATAAAGTATAAATATGATAACAAAGTGTAAATATGGTATTATTACGAAGACCTGTCCAGATGATACTTAGAATATTTGGGGATTTATGATATTATGCAGGGTGACTTTTTGGAAGTATGGCCGAATCCGAAACCATAAGAGTTAGGGAAAACTCGCGAAAGGCTCTATTTATGAGGAAATAAATACTGCATACTTATTTTTAATTTCCATATCTACAGATGACGTACATTTCAGATGAATCGCCCTGCAAACTTCGGAGATAGGGGGGAATGGTAAATTTTTCGACTTTTTTCAATATATTTCATAAATTATAAAACTTACCGAAATTTCAAAAAAATTTGATATGCACAAGCCGATACCTTTAATTTGATTCTCTACTCGGTACCCGGACAACTAGTCCCCATCGAAAATGTATGCGCGTACTTAACTTACGTATAATACCTACCTACTCGAGGATAAGGGCGACCGGGCTAATAGGTATTAATTTTTTGGCGAGCGTAAACATTTTAGGGAAATTACTAGTAAATGCAAGAAACTGGACACAAACAATCGTAGTCCGCTTATAAAAATATTATGAATATTCTTTGTACGTAGTCCATTTTAATAAAGCTCCTTGAAAGTATAATCTCTGAAATAAACAACATTTAATCCACTCCACTAGGCAGTGTTAATGTGTAAATGGTCAAAATACGCTGACGTCAAACAATTAACTGATCTGTGTCGCGACTAATCCAACATTTGCGGAATCATAATTAGCTTCATACCAATGTATGGCGTAGATAAGATTAATTTTCAGTTATTGCAACCGAAAACCACAGGTCTGCAATTGATAAATTAAATTGTAAATATAATTTTAATAGCCAATTACAGGGGCTGCGGAAGTGGGGTGCAGGGGGGCCAAATACCCCCCCCCCCCCAACCACAGGGGGGGTTGCTGAATTTACAATCTGGCCAACTTTCCTACCTCGTAAAGAAAGTTTCTCTGTGCTATCCTTCCCAGAGCTTTGTTTTTTGTTAAATTATAAAGCGCTTGTAACTAAGAAAAATTATCTGAGAGAGCAGAGCGTAAGAATATTTTTAACACGCTTTTATTGGTTTCACCTGTATGTATGTTTGTTTGAAACGGAATCTTTGAAAACTTTAGATTGAACTGAAACTTTGCACATTTGCACATTTATCAAGGACCGATGACAATACAATAATTTAATAAGTTTGGTCCATTACCCTGACCAGGATCTTCAGGATCAACAGTTTTTACCTTAAAATCATAAAATCTTCTATACCGGCTGTATGTAAACATACAAACTTATGCCAAGTTCACCGACTCCCCGTCTTTTTACATAATAAGTAAATACAATAAAAATAACTCGAGAACCGAAAAACGTGAGGGTGGCGGGCCGCCCCGGGTACCGAGATTCGAGGGGTGCCAACTTTGGCAGCTCCTTAATGCTTGCTTGGCGTAACCAAGCAAGCACCAACAACGACAACGACTACTCACACGCACAGCTAGATCATAAAAATTCTCGCAGCTCGCTCGCCGTTGATTCTATAGCATGTTGTCATCCTATTTTGTTATTAATCGACAAATAAACGTGAAATGTTCTGAGCTCAATTTTATTTTCTCAGCGAAAAAACCTAAAATAAATTACGGCAACGGCCTGCGCCACTCGCCGTTAATTTTTTTTTTGTATTCCTAACTCTTTTGTTAATCGCCGACTTAAATCGCAAAAATACTGCAGCTATATCCGCTCGCCGTCGTCTTAGTTTCCTCGAATTTATTGCTAACCTCACATCACCAATTTCCAAAACAATCTCAGCTCGCTTCGCTCGCCGTTATTTATATTCATACATTTTTATCTACCACCGCAATTTTAAAATATTTGGGGCTCGCTACGCTCGCTATCGTATATTTTGTCATAGGTCCTCTTGCATACTTTTCCCCAAATATCCGAAAAAAATTCGCGTACATAAAATGTTACAGTTAATACAAATGTAACATTACATTTAAATTTCGAAACATACCAAAAACTTTAAAAAACGTTTTATAACTGCAGTACATTGACCGAAGGAAGCCGCAGCCGCAAATTGGAGGACAGTGATTAAAAAAGTTAGCCCCCCACCCCCGTCATGGAGTACTTCCGCGGCCCCTGGCCGATTACTTATTTACTGTACGGAAATTCAATCGCTTTCTACGCTTCTTATTATGTATGGTTAGATGCTAAGTCCATGCGACACATGCTTGAACCATTAACTTCATACAAAGACAAACAAGAGCAATCTCATCGAACTTGGTGCGAAGTGCTAACAAGCCGAAGCATGGTTTGTTTGTCCTCCAATTAAACCCATTACGCTCGAATGATCACAAAAAGCATTTGTGCTAACGCTAACGTTGTAAGCTCGTGCTAATAGCCCATTATTACGTGGTAGTTTTAAAATCTCCGAATTCCTTAAATGTTTTTGTAATGGGGTGTTTAGCATTCTTTTAAATGGACGCAAGCTGCTAGTGCGATATTTTCAGCTTTTTATAAGATTGGTCCTTTATAATACTTTGTAACTAATAATCTCAATTAAAATACTCAGTTACTAATTATAGTTTTAGTTTCAGATAAAAGGTTAGAGATTACAATTTCTGAGAGATTTGCAACAAAAACAAAAATGTCAAGAATATTATTTATGTATGTATACATATCTAAATATCTATCTATATATATATATATATATATATAAAAGAAAGTCGTGTTAGTTACACTATTTATAACTCAAGAACGGCTAAGATAGGATCCCGGTGAAATTTGGCAGCGAGGTAGATGGTATCCCGGGGCCGGACATAGGCTACCTTTTATTCCGGAAAAAAGCGTGCGAAGCCGCGGGCTGCTTACGTTACTAACGTTAAAAATTGCATATTTACATTTAAAACAGTATAAAACTGTTTATAATTACAAATAATGTCTGAAATAGCTTATCATATTGTTAGTAGCAAGAATTGAGGTAAAATATTTTTCTGCTATGGTAAATCACAAAATATTATTTTGCATTTTTCATAATCAGATTAAGAAAATAATTTGTAACGGTTGGCTTTAAATGAAGATTTAGGATAATCTTTATTATTTTTCCAATATATTGAAGCAGCCAGTTTTCTACTGATTACCTTATTTTGGAGTTTGTCGAATTAGCAATGAAATAATTCGTAGATGGTACAATCTTACATGGAGCAGCCTTCACACAACATGATCCATGCCTACCTAAATTACAGTAGGCTGTGTTATTTCTTGGATTTTGCTTTTTGTAGGGAAAACAGTAGAAGAAACATTTTTTTTAAGAATTCAGGGTAAGAATTCTTAAAAAAAATGTTTCTTACTACATTGATACGTACAAAAATATCCACACTACCTACCTGTGACCAATGTTTCTACTTTTTTCGAATTCAAACAAATCTGGATGACTAGCAGGGCTGACGTAGTCGATGTTTGGCTAAAATAAATAAGTCAATTATAACATTAATCTAATGTTCTTGACTTTAAAAATCATATCCTCGTTCTTATAGACTTCCATTAAGTTTACTTAGTAAATTCTAGTTAATTTAGATTTAGTAACTTTCCTCTTGCACTCGTAGGATTCGACACCATTAATGCGCTCAACCAACTGACTCATTATGAGAAAACTTGGACTTTATGAGCGAAACTCAATTTATTACCTCGAAGGTGATGCGCGCTTCACTTGTGCATCTATGTCTTTGAAGTATATTTCTCGATTCTGAGCTTCGACCACAGAATAACTATATAGTACTGCTCTGACTTAACTTTTTTTAACGTCGCCTAATACATCTGCCTAATAGAAACTAAATAAAATCGGGATGACTTCCGAGAGCAAGTAACTGTTGGCAAAAAGCCGAGAAAAGTCATGTCGTCAGCCGATGTCCCGAATTGAAATGTTAAAATCGTGAATCCATTGTGCTCGATTCATTTTGCACAGAGAGAATGACATTTGAATTCGAAACACTATGGCTGGACTGGGAATACGCTGATGCACTTAGTTTAGTTTATATGATTAAGAAAGTAATGTTACTCGAATTTGATAGCTGCGAGTATATTTTAGTATGTTCGTCGATTTCTCCGTCGTTTATGGACCTATTTGGATGACTTTTTTGCATATGTATAGAGGATGATCCAGAGCTGGTATCCCGTAAAAATCCATAATTATCTCCGAGAGATTAGTATCCACCTAGCAAAACTTAAAAACAGTTAAAAACTATGGGATTCGAAGTCCGTTTTTAGTTATTTCAAAACAATCAAATTATTATTTCATAAAACGCGCGCGAAGCCTCGAATAGGAGCTAGTAAGTAAATTATGAAGAACTAAAATGACAATCTTTTGTTTTTATGACCAATATAAATCCAATATGCATAGAATAAAATTACAATTATAACAAAAACTATATGTATAAATTAAAATTCAGCACAGTATCTATCCATTACAATGCGTTACGGTTTCTATAAAAACAAAGCATAACATTACACCAAAGATTCCCAAACAGTTCAAAAGCAGCGGAAGTTTCCGCCGAAATAGATAAAAGCGATGATTGTGATAATGAGAATATTTTTATATACCTTAAAACTAAAACACAAATTTATGCTTATTAATTTACAAAATAAATTTATTTTGTGCGTGCGTTTATGGCAAATATGGCCTTCACTCAGCATTGTGGTGGGCACGCACTGGTGTGTCCACTCAGCTATGATTTTCAGTGAATACCAGAGGGATCGTGTCACATATGTATATAAATATTATATTTGTATAAACTATACAATACTGTTTAAATATGTATATCTTATGCAAACTTATGTGATTAAATAGCTTACTCACCTCATTGTACGACTTAGAGCTGATGTAGAGTGCAGTAATGATATGGGCTTACAAAGTCCCTATTTCGCCACTTTCTCAAGACGGTGCGGCACGATGCGGCTCCTTTATTTATTTTTACAGCCCCGTGTCAAGAGCACGCCTCGTACATTTGTCTCGTCTCGTGCCCTATTAAGGGGTGCACCACTCACGTTTGCGGTAGGGCTTAAAACAAAAATCAACCTTTAAAGCCTTCTGTAATGTGCGCACGGCTTTGTGCCCTCACTTATAATCAGACTCGAAAAACGAAATTTATACCCTCAGGTATGTACTTTATTGTTCTTCTGTACTTTGTTGGTGGACGTTCTATGTGCCAAAATACAAAAACAAAACTAAATAGATGAAGGTGCATTGTAGGCACACACTGATTACCCCCAACAGGTTCCGCGTTATGGGACTTTTGTACGGATCCTAGTGCATCAAAATTGGCGGAAGGCGCGGGTTGCGGGGACTACAAGGCGCACAACAAAGGCGTTGTGATTGACTAAGAGACTAAGAGTGTACACAAGCTAGGGTTGGGAAAGTTGAACAAAATAAATTTAATCTATAATTAATTTCGATACATTTAAATATTCATTTTTTAACAACATGTTGTTAAAAAATTAATATTTAAATGTTTTATAATACGGCCTTAATTCTTTATAATTAAAAACTTTAAGCCGGAAATTTAATTAAAAATAAAAACAAGAAAAAAATGGACACTCTTTCAAGCAATGATAAGTATTAGCTATCATTTATTTAATCATGTTATAGGTGGGTAGATGTAAGGAAATAACCATTTTTTTTTTTTTTATATACTACACAATAATGATGAAAGATTACCTATGTTGAGCTACCAGTAGGTACATTGTTTGCAATAGTCAAGTCAAACCAAATCAAAAATTCTGATTTTTCTTACTCATTTTAAACCCTACCGTAAGCCTACTTGTTATACGTAGGTTTAAATATTTACTGACATATAGTATTATAAAATCAGAGCTAACATTTTTTTTATTGACTAATAAAATGACATTTCAATAATAAAAACAAATTAGAACTGCACATTAAAATTGTGCGTCCACTGCATCTAAATCGGAGCGTAAACAACGTACGCGGTATTGTAAATATATTGTTATATACCTAATATTGTAAATACCGAAATTTACAAAATGCCGATAGGATGCGTCCACTATTTTCGGATGTTGCATCGGCAATATAGGTATATTCAAAAAACTCGAGTTCGCAGATGACGTCATCGGCAGAAATACCGGTCTCTGGCATCGCTATCGGCAGGTAAGCTGTTTCTGTGGACGCTGTACCATATAAATCAATACAAAGCAACGAATCCCTTCGCTGCGTACGCTCCGATTCCGATCTGTTGGAAGCAAAGCTTAAAGGAGTTTACAATGTCATACCTTTTTACAGTATCTACGCTCGACCCTTAAGAAAAGATAGTATAGTAATAGATGATCATGAAATATACTTTACACATCATACAAATTTTTTTATCAAATAAACCCTTCTAAGGTTTATTTTATTGTTAACGTATGTCAGACATGAAAGTCATACATAACTAAGAGAGGAGTCGTAAAAGATGACAATACTTTCAGAAATATATTCAGGGAACGTGAGTGAGCTAAAAATAAATAATCTGTAATGTTTAATGCCTCGGTATAATATGTGTGCCCAAATATTGCAAACAAGTTTCTGCCAGCTGCTTTACACGATTTTATTCCAATATAAAAAAAAGCGTCGTAATTCCAGGTCCTAAAATTAATGCGTGCAAAATGTTTGGCCGTTCCGTTCAGTTGTTGTGGTGTTGTATTGTGTTAAACACATATCTTCGCATGCTTATGACGACCTTTCTGGCGCAGCGGGCGAAGGTCCGCCTGCGAAACAGGAGGTTCCGGGTTCGATTCTTGCCTCAGTTCAAATGTTTGTACGATCACCAGATATTTGCTTCGGGTGTTCTGGGTGTTTTCTATGTATAGTAAATATGTTTTATGTTGTCTTTTCGGTGTACAACAAAGGATTTTTGTGTTTGTTTCTAAATAATATATTGTTTTAAGTACCTATATCTGTTTTCTAGTATCCATAACACAAGCTCTGCTTAGCTTGGGGCTAGATGATGCTGTGTGAAGTGTCCAGGATTACACAGGGTTATTGATAATTCACTGACACAGCGTGAACTGCAGGTTCTGTCCATCAGCACTAAAATGTTTGTGAAGTCGCCAGACGTTTGTTCTTAAAATTGGTAAAATCCACCAAAATAATAAAAAAAAAATCCTTCTTTACTCGAAACTAAACTTATAAACAGCTCTGCCCTGAATTAACAGTGGGTTTGGGAGTGGGAGATCGGTTTTTAATAATTCATTGGATTACGGACAAACGTATTTTTTCATTTTGTATCAAAATTAAAAATACAATATACCTTAGGAATTCAAACATGATGTCTTCAGGAACGTGTTCGTGATGACGGGCAGAACCTACAGTTCATTTAGTATCAGATAATAACCAATAAACCCGTAACAAAAAAAAAATGTTGTAGTGTTATTTTCTTATTATTTTAGTCTTATACAAAATATTTTGTATAATGTAGGTAGGTACCTATGTTTACCATAATATTATATTAACCAACCAACTGTAGGTTCTAAAATTTAAAAAAAAAATAAAAAATCTATATTTTATCTTTGTATATATTTACATATTCACAAACTTTCGCCTTTAGGAGGATAGGACGGTGATGTTCTATATGATGGTCCATTCTGTGTATGTCATAAATAAACCAGACACAAAAGAAGCTCACTTTTATCTCTATCCGTCTGAAAACCGAGTTCTTTTGTAGTAGGGACAGATTGAGCAGCATTGATGGATGCCAATTGTACGGACCTCCGTGAATGCTTCCTCATAGCTATTTAGCTATCTCTTATAGGTTTATATGTGAATATCCAGCATATTTATTAACAACTAGTTTTTGCCCATGACTCAGCATTTTATTTTCCGGGATAAAACGTAAACGGCTATAATATGTTACTCCAGGGCTAAAACAACCTCCACAGCCTATATTGGTCCAGTGCTGGACCCAGGCCTCCCCCTTATAAGCGCCTTGTTGGCTTTTATCTCACGGGGGTTAATGCCCATAATCCCCACGCTAGGCATGCGGGTTGGGGATCGCAGTTCGGTGGTAGAATTGTTCTGCAGGGGGCGCTGCTGCCCACCCCCGGTGGATATCCCTTAGTCGCTTCTAACGACACCCGCGGGAAAAGTTGGGGTGGTGCAAATTCTAAGCACCACTCAGCACAACAACATGTAGCTAAAACAACATTTATGCAAAATTTCGACCCACTTTGTTCAGTGTGTTTGTTATCAGTCAGTGTGTTCAGCGTAATTAACATCAATTCAAACATCTAAACATCCAAACGTTCGCATTTATAACAGCACTTTCGCATCTACTATATACTAGCTTATGCCCACGGCTTTGCAAACGTTTTTGAATACAAAGTAACTTATATGTTAATCCAGGTCCAGACCAAAATGTGCAAAATTTCAGCTTAATCCATTCAGTAGTTTCGGCGTTGTCTTCGGCCAAACTTCTTCACAACGACACAAACCTTCGCCTTTATAATATTAGCATGGATAGGTATAGTTGTTTAGAACAGCTACTGAATTTTCAGAAAAGGGTATCGCTAGAAGTGTGTATTGTAAGAAGTGGTCTTTTCCAGAACTGGAAATTTTTCGTTGTGTGTTCGTTATTAATATTGGTAATTACTAATTGTGTTCCTAATCCGCCGAAAAGGTAGCCTCCAAGGTATGGGATCTTTTTCACTGTGAAGCTGAAACTAGAGAAAAAAAAAAAAAAAAGCTGCTACTACTACTTCCTAGCACTAACGGAGTAAATTATATAGGCTTCATGTGATAACTGTTTATAAAGTATAATTGATTATTTGAAATTTAAATTCACATAATTTGAATTTTTGACTTGTACCTTCTTTATATTATTTTATCTAATATTGTCTAACAAAGATTTTTTGACGGTTTTATGCATGTGTTGGATATTTATATTTCTTTTTTTCAATATTACGATTCAAACATGCTGTTTGAATTGTGTACAACTTTACGAATATATTAATTTTCGCCTCTAACTACGATGTATCTAAATTAATATTAAACATTATCACGACAAAAAAGTCAAATAAAGTGATACTCTTTTCTAAAACCATCATTGTTAACCTATATTAAAAAGCAATATACTATTTCATTTCATTTAAAAAATTGTTCCAATGTTTTCTCAATATAATTGCAAGTCGAAAGCTTACCGGTTGGCATGGTGTTAACGACTGACTAAAATTTTAGGGTGGAAATTCACAATGATTTCCAGGTAGCACCACTTTAAATTACTAAATATGTTTTTTTATTTCAGAAAATTTAAAGCTTAGGAAATACGATACTATTCGAAACGTTGGTAAATAAATGTAAATAATAATTAGTTGCTTGTTCTCAACCAGAGAATATTATTATGTAATACTAAAGTATCTAAAGTATAGTATTTTTTATTACTCGGTTATTTCGGTTTTCTACTAAAAGGTTTTATCGGGATTTGACTAATGGGTTTATGACAATTACTGTTCATTGCAGATGCAAGCGGGTTAACTACTAACGTTTTTTTGTGTTGGAAGAACACCAGTGCAACGGTATCCTTCCTACAAAAATAAAGTTTGTAGTTAACCCGCTTGCAAACGCAATGAATTCTTCATACTACGACAGGTTTTATAGTAAACATAACTGTTTCCTCCTGTTCTGGTCAATAGCAACGCAAATGACACGCGGGGACAAAGTAACCGGAAATGTAAGCTCAGTATTAGGAGCAACACTTTTGAATACACTATTAAATAAGTAATTTATTAATGCCACTTAAGAACCCTGTTTTTCTGAATTAAAAGGACAAAACATCCATACTTACATACTATACATACTACATATAAGATTAGTATAGACTAATATTACAAATCTGAGAGTGATTAGGTATGTCTGCCTGGTTGTTACCTTTTCACGGCTGAGCGGGTAAAAGGATATTAATAAAATTTGGCAGGGATGTAGATGGTATCCCAGGGAAGGACATATGCAACTTTTATCTAGGAAAAGCGTCTGTGAAGTCGCGGGCAGGAAAAATAAGTAATAGAATTTAAATTAAATTATTTCAATTTTATATTCATTAAAATATTGGTTTACAAACTGACGTAACATTTTATTCCCCCTCGTAAATTCAATATCTCTTTTTCAACGTACAAAATATGCTACGAAACTACTTATACAATGTGAGTCAGACTCGCACTTGACCTATTTTTTAGGATCAAACGTTTTGAGAAGCCGCCCACGGATAACCCTGTCAATTTTTGATATGGGGCTTTATCAAGTTTAGCGGGCGTCAGTTTGGATCGCCATGCGATTATCCGCATTGATAAATCTGTCAATCGATTATAGCCGCTCCGAGACGCTTTTGGATATTGGCCCCTACCTTTACATGCGACTTTTGATAGGTACCTACAATATATATTTTTCCTAAGCATTCTCTTGCACAAGACTAACGAAAATTAACAAGTTAAATAAAATAAAAACATACACTTTCGTACTACGGTTTCGATAGTACTGTCGTTAATTGGTTTGCTAGCTACCTATCGGGGCGCTCCCAATCAGTGGAAGTCAATAATTCTGATGGTACTAACATACATATATTCAACTACATTACCTGTTATTCGTGGATTTCCACAGGGTTCCATCTTAGGCCCAATTCTTTTTATTCTTTATTCCACTGATCTTGTTGAGCAAATTAAGATGTGTAACTATCATCTGTACGCTGATGACCTTCAACTTTATATATCTTGCGAGCCAAAATCAGCCCATGTTGCAGCAAAAAAGCTAAATGATGATTTGGTACGCATTGAAACCTGGTGTAAAACGAACAACTTAATCCTTAATCCTGCTAAGTCGAAAGTTTTGATTCTTGGGTCGAATCACCAGATCAATTCTATATCGTCACAGAACCCTAATATACACATAAATGGAGTATCTATAGAACATGTGGTAGAGACTCGAAATCTGGGGCTTATTATGGACGGTACACTACGTTTCGAAAAATATATAACAGAAATCGTTCAACAATGCTTCTACCGACTTTCTGTATTGTATCGAGTTCGCGAACATTTAAGTGTAGACATCCGGATCAAGCTAGTATGTGACACACTTATTCTCTCTAAGCTGAACTTTGCGGACAACGTGTTCGGAGAATGTTTACTTACTCGGACGAAGAAGTTAACCCAGCGCATCCAGAACGCTTGTGTACGCTTCTGCTTCCCTATTCCACCTAGGAGTCACATCTCTCCATATATCAATGCTAATGGTCTTGTAAACATGTCATCTCATTTAGCTACTTTAATTTTTGGTATCGTTAAATATAAGCAACCAGCCTATTTGTATGAAAAGCTTCACTTTTACAATTGTCATGTCCGTTTTGCCATACGCTTTATTTACCCGAGACATAGAACGGCTGCTTATCGTGGCAGTTTCAGATTTGCTGCCACGAAATGTTGGAACGACCTCCCACCTCCCGTTAAAAATAGTAAATCCATTTGGGCTTTCAAAAAATCATTAAAAAAATATCTTATAGAATCGCAAAAAAATCACACCAACATGATAGGCAGCCGTTCTGGGCCTCAGTACAATAAATAATTTCTAAAACTAAAAAAGTGAACTATAGTCTCGTAAGACATCATGTTTTAGACTTTATTTTATTCCAGCGTAAAGCAGGTTTATTTTTATTATATTTTTATTATTATGTCATTTAACTACTGTTACTATTATTATGTTTTTCTAATTTTTGTACAATAAGTTAAACATCGCGCGGCGACACACGCGCTTCGTTCTGGCTTGCACGGAAGACCAGCGCTACGGCAGGTTCTCCCTTCCATAGCATTCGCTGAGTGTTGGCCATTTTTGTTGTTATCGTAATTGATTGTTTCCTTTTTTACTGTCTGAATTGTGCAACAAAATAAACACATTTTTACATTTTTTTACTTACTTACACGCAGCCGAACATAGAACGTTCTCCTTTTTTTTAAGTCGGTTAAAAACAGCAGTTCTACCAATTTTATTATACTTGGCTGCACTCTAACGCAGTGAAGGTAAAAGCACGGGTAAAGTTTTATCAAGCAAAATTATGAAATGAATCATTATACGCAATGTTATTAAAATTATTAAATTAGTCATTCATTACAAGCAATGTTGTTACAATTATTAAATTAATAATTTTACGCAATGTTGTTAAAATTGTAAATCATGCCCACGAAATGTATGCTTTTATGTCGATGTCAGAATGACAAGCGGTAAATGAGATTCATTAAACAGTCGTTTTGCCTACAGTTTCGGGTGTTGATTGGACCACACAAAGTAGTATGTACGTACACACAGGTGACAGGGCACACAGGTAAATAACTTCATTAAAACGAACTTTTAGTATCCCTAATTGCATTTTCATGTTAATTATTATAATACAGCAAAAATTAATTGGATAATTAATTGGTTCTTGTAATACCGTGCCTTTTGAAAAAGCTTTAACCAGGAAATTCAATCAGAAATTCAGAGAACAACGATAAATAAAGTATGTGGTTTTACTCAAACTTAAATATGTGGATTAGGTACTCTTTCTTTATGTCCGCATAAAGAAAGAGTTAGTTACTTTAGCATTTTTATACGACTAACCGCTGAAAAATTAAACTCTTTAAGTTTAATAAACAAGATCCGTCAAGTGCGAGTGTGACTCGCGCGCCGAGGGTTTCGAACGGTTGTCAAGTATACCAATATGTACTATAGGTACTGGTTAGAGACTTTGCTATTTGATGAATACCAAAAAATTAAAGGTTACATTACCTACATTTCAGATGTATGTTCGCAAGCTTCGGAGTACAAAGGATAATAAAAATACCTTATATTTGATACACCACTTCGTGTGGGTAGCCCCCCCTTTTGACATTTTTCATAAAGTGGTCTACTTACAGACTTCTACATATTTTTCCTGTAAAATATAGATCCATATCTACAAATGCTACATACATTTTAGATGGATTGCGCTGCAATCTTCGGAGATGGGGGGGGGGGGGGGGGGAATTGGTAATTTTTCGAGTTTTTTCAAACCATTTATAAAGTATGAAACCTACAGAAACTTCAAAAACTGTTTTGAGATGTACAAATCGATATTTTTCATTTGATAGCCCACTCAGTGAGGTAGCCCTCTGTTTTGAAAATTATCCCCGCCCTTGTCCATTTTTCTATTATTCAAATTGCACTTTATTTGCTGCTGTAATTGCTTAGATATTAAACACGGAAAAAAGAACATAAAAAGCGATTCCTTCTGTTTTGAAACCGATCTCCGATCTTCGAAACCCTAAAAAGAACAGCAACGTATTACAAATGTACTATTTAATGGTACCTAAGTAATAACCGATCGATTTCTTGTCAAGTACAGATAATATATAAACAAGCTAAGCTATTGCATATAGCTAGCTAGTTCTCTACATTTCCTGCTTACCTACACGCGATGAGCGAACGTCCGCTTAAGACCGTTAACGTATACGTAGATGGGTTCACCGTTCATCATCATAATTCTAGCCAGGAAACCTCCACTGTTGGAATATCCTCATCAGCACACAAACGTGCCACTGCTGAACTTGCTTCCCCCAAACGAGGGAGGTTTCACCACGCTTGGCAGGTGGTTTGGTAATCGCAATACAGATATTAAAAAGAATTCCTTTTGTAGGTTTCCTTAGTCGACTCTTAGGACTTCCACGGGATGAGTTGGCAAGGTCCCACCACGCTTAGACATAGGCGTTCTGTTTACCGATGCTTATTTACTATACCAATATACCATCGTAAGCAAAAGTTACCTACAATTTATTGAACAAGTTTTCCTAATATTATAATGGCTGGGTCCAGCGCTTACATCCTTGTCTCTGGCGCTACCGGGCTTAAGACCGCAAAACGAGTGTAATTCGCCCCGAGGTTTTCTATACAAATTCTAAATCCTTCTTATTGCAGCTTTATTCTTTGTACCTACAGAAAAAGGTCCTAATTCATTATATTTTTAACCAAAAAGTTCTTGTTTTCTAAGATGATAGAGCATTTAAAATTATAGGTACCTAGAACAAGAACTAAAATGCTTGAGTTGATCTACCTCTAGATTGTTTGCAACAGTCTGCAGTAAGCTCAACTGTTTCAGTAGTAATTTATTTCTATAGGTAGTTAAATTAATTCCTAGTAATTCTGCTTATAGTATATCGCAGAGAGAGGGGTTCCAATTGAAAAGAACATTTTCTTTGCAATTTTAACACCTGCTCTCATTCTAGCCTGGTAACACTCATTGCTGGGTATAGGCATTCTTTCGCTTTTGCCAGCCTTAAAACATTAAGTTTACAGAATAAGAACTGTGTAAGTTTGGACTTAAATTATTCTAAATTTCTATGTACAGGCCCGCTAGAGCCATTTTCTCATCCGGCATCGTGCTACGATATCGTGGCCATGATATTCATGCAACCTGTTACAGAGGCAGTATTTGCAATAATGCCTAAGTAGATTGTAAAATTGCAGAACAGCCTTGACCTCATCCGACTTATACTGTGGCTTGTGGCATGTGATTTCTAATCTGAATAAAGACAGATATCACTTTGGCAGAAATATTTTATTTTGTGTTCTGTTATAATTATAGCACAAATGCTCGAAAATGTGAGAATTAGATACTGCGCTAACACGATCCGAAAAAGAAACGGCATTGGGTGATTGCTAACTCTGTTTTTTTGTAACAGTTTCACACTGTGAGCCCCCAAATCAACAAATCGTAGACATAGGTAAACAGTAAGCTACCGATTTTACAGCGTTTTCAAAAGCCGTGAAAGCTTATAGGTGCATCATCCTCCTTTGTTTTGTGATATGACGGCAGGAGAAGCTCTTTCATCTAGCTACCGTAGCGTTAAGCCGTCTTCAGACAGTAATATCCCCTCGCGTAAAAAGATAAGTAAAGCTCCAAATTTTTTATACGTAGAAGGTAAGTGGGTTTAATTGAGTTGCTAGAACATTTTCATTTAACATTCAAGAGGGCTGCCGGCCTCCGCGGGCCGAATAGATGGAGGTCATTTGCAAGAAAAAGTTAAGAGCTAATTACGTGTTTTAGTTTCGCGTTTTTATTTGATTATCTCAAAGGTTTTCTGATTTTTTAAGAGTTAGTTCAGACAGAAAGTTAAAGACAGAAAACAATGCGAGCCGCCTTTGTACTAAGCGGGATAAAAATGCACGAATACCAGAGAGCAGTTTTGTAAGAACAAAGTGGAATAAAGCACATTTAGTTTCCACAGTTACGATGTTTTGCTATGTTTAAAAAACCCAGTAACATGTGAACTTAGATACATTTTTAGATACGATTAATCCATGGCCAGAACTGGCGATCTCAGGTGATATCAGGGACCTCTTTGGGCCAAACAACAAACCCGCTGTAGGCCACAACTTGACTGTAAATAATTTACTTTCTTATCTCCATGTTTTATATTGCTTTCAGGGAAATTGTAAAATCGAATTTGCAAGCCTTCGTCTTTTAATATTTTATCTAGACATTCGATAACAGTAAACAGGAGCGGAAGTGCACTAGATTGAACGGGAATAGAATCGGAAGATGTGCATGGAATCGAACGACGACGGTAGGTAGCGGCCTCTGCGACAGCGGTGAGCGGTGAGAGGGGTGGTGACAGCGGGGATATGTGATACTACCTTCGATGCCGCTTTGCTTCTTCTCCGTTTGTCATCGATTACGATTACTAATCGATTAATAAGGCAATGATGACCTACCGCTGCCCGCTTGCACTGCTGTCATAAATTCCACAGTCTACGCAAATGGATTATACTACGGAGAGTCCTGATTTTTATTTCAAATTATGTTATTACATATATGTACCGCAATCATAATATGATTGCGGTACGATGGTCAACCAGCAAAACAAAGGATTAAATTTAATTTACTTACCCAATGAATCTTATTCTGGATATTCGGTGCAAGCAAACCAACATACTTCCAAGTCGAACGAATATATTGTCTGAAGAGAGACATAAAGTTTCCTGAGTAAATTTTTGATAAACAAGCTTTGTTTCGAGTTGGGCTTGCACTGACTCAACTCAGGGATTTAGGGCAGGTCACTTAGATTGAAACAGTTGGAGCAGCACACTATAATTTAACTTTAACTATGATTGTCAGAATAACAAATTCTAAACATAGCATTTTGGCTTTGAGAATCTGAAAGATGAATACCTAGCTTTGAACTGAAGAGCAAGCTTTTGGACATTGGTGTCAATTCAGATGTGGCCAAAACTAAACAAATCTGCATAGCCTTGACAGCACTAAACATGATGCAGTCCTTTTTATTTCGATCGAAAAGAAAGGGATGGCAAATTTTTTAGTGCTTTCAAATTAGTTAAGCTTAGTTTTGGCCACATCTGAAATTAACACCATTGATAACTAAATAAGGTATTAAAATAATGCTGGACAATCTACACCACATTATCTAGCCCCAAAATAAGCAGAGGTTGTGTTATGGGTACTAGATATACCTACATTTCTTTACATCCATTCGTTTATGTACCCCGTGGAATAATTTGTTCCCAAATGTCATAAATGAGTCATATAAAATTTGTAAAATGCTCCGGTACCTACAATGGTGTTCGAACCCGTCACATAGTAAACATGAACCAAAGTCGCTCATTCGCGAAAAGCCATACGAAATAACATTGGTTTCCCTTTATTTCGAAACGCATCACTGTATAGGCAAACATGGACCGCATGTTTTGTTTGTACTCTTTGGGCTTACATAGACAAGGTATCAAACTTGTACCGTTGTAGTATTTTTTCTTTTGTTTGCCATAGCCCACTGACTGCGGACGCATTGTTGGTAAAGAATGGGAGCAGGTTTTGATGCCTTTCGAATAATCTTTAGAAGGGAATATCACGAGTCGCAAACGTTCTAATGAGAATAGTCAAATAATCAGCTCTCGCTTACGTTGCCACCAAGCAACGTCAGCCGATTATTCGACTGAATAATCACACAATAACTATAAAGTACCTACAACGAACCCATATTTCTATGATTTGATAAATGCTATTCGTCATTTGTCTTATTTATTGTTCTTACAGTTCTTTCAGACTGAAAGCCAGAGTCCGTATCGTCCTTGGTTGCGGTATATTAAGCTGAGGTTCGTAAGCCGCACATACAGGTAAAAACCAATTTTACTCATAGACTTTATAATATGTAGAGTTTATCTAAAACGTTTGATTATCTTGTTTTAATAAGTTCGGCAGACACGATGTTATTTGCACATTTTCCATCTTGTTTTCGTGTGTGTGCTACAAATAAAATATTTACTCTGTACCTACATACAAATATATTTTTCGTATCACTCCGTATTGTTTTTTAGATTAGATTTGGTCAACTCTTTCTAGGGTTCCGTACCCGAAGGGTGAAAACGGAACACATGAAACTTTCTACCTCTATAACTAAGTAACACTTCAACTGTAATAATAAAAAATACTAAAAATAAAATAAAGTTAAAAATTTGGAGGGGTCTCCGAACAAGTGAAAATTTGATGTTCTTTGAAAAAGTTGCCTAATTTTTACGGTACGTAACCCTTCGTGTGCGAGTCGACTCGCTCTTGGCGGTTTATTTATTTCGATTTATGCATTCTATGGACTAGTGTCACGATACGAGGCTATTGAAGTTTGGGATGGGATCTCTACAAAACCAACCTATGGACAAGCAAATAAAAACGTTACACATAGAAGTAACCAAGGAGGATTTTAGTTTTGTGTTAAAACCTACATCTTCACTTTCTTGTACCTAATTGAGGTCTGCAGAGACTTGTCATGAGCTTTGTATTAAACCGGCCTCTTGAAAGCTTTTAATTAACAGCAACCAACCAACTAAGTCAGCCGTACTTGCACGCACCTTAAAGTATACATTAATGAAGGTTGAGTTATGCTCGTTAAGTGAAATAGATAGGCATTTTACTATTTTACTTTAGACGCTGCAGCTGGCCAAACATGTCGGGCATGAGTCTATTTTGGTATACAACAGAAACAAAATACCATTCATATTTTATAGTTTCAGCAGAGAAAAGGATGTTGTGCGGAATATAATTAATCTAATGTAATTTTCTATGATATATGATCATATTATGTTGTTTTGGTGTGTTTGCAATTTATGACACTTCTTGACACTGACACAGGCTAGTAGTAACAAAAAGTCGTGTAGATAAAGAATGGGACCGAAGATGACAGCATGACAGCATGCTATTCCGCGTAGACCACACTATTTATACACAATGTAGGTTCCTAAATACAGGTACTTATATTAAAAGTGTAACGAGTCCAATTCTGCACATTGAAGTTTATTTGAAATGTGTTTCTTTAGGTATATAAGAAAAACTGTGGTCAAATGTAAATAACTAATTAGTCGGCAGGTATTGCAATCGCGAACGAAGTCGCGGGTACAGCTAGTAAAATAATAAAAACAAATTAGAACTATTATTTACTATTGAAACAATTAGGCTAACTGCAGACTGTTGCAAACAATCTACAGGTAGCTCGATATCTGAGCTTCTGGTCGACGCGGCGCGTGACCCGAGAGCTGGTAGGTATCTGGCGCAGCGCATCAGCATTGCCCTACAGGCGGGGAAAAGCAGCCAGCGTTTTGGCGATGCTTCCGACTGGTATTGATATGGATCATATAATAATAATATTTATATAATATGTAGTATATAGTCATAGGCCTCCCCTAGAGTTGCCGGCCTTTTCAGTTATGGGCTATCCTCCTCCAATTAGCTAAAGTTCGTCCTCGGGATACCATTTACCTCCCTACCAAATTTCATTTAGATCTGTTCAGCCGTTTAGGCGTATAAAGGTAACAGACAGACAGATAGACAGAGTTACTTCCGAATTTATAATATTAATATGGATTAATAACAAATACCTAAATGTTTTCACCACTGACACACGCAAATTGCAATTAGGTAGCAGTGAGAAATAGCAGCTGCAATTTCATAAACACGTAGATTACCGTGAGCAGCATTTGATTAAAGCAGGCACAGATTTTATATACCTACTATTATATATTTTTTTCTATGTGTAGGTAATCAAATCATTTCCATGTTGGGTGCAAACCATATTACGGTGCTATTTCGAGAGAGTCTCATATTCTGTAAGGAGGTTTATATTCACCGTATTGAAATGGCAAATAGTAAGGCTGTTTGTATATTTATATTCTTCATTCAACGCGAGGAAATGCATAAAATCGGACACATTCTCATCTATTGATTGGCTAATAACACTTTATAAAAATATGAGCCTGGTACATCGATTGTCTTATAAGGACGAAGGTCTGGCTAGGTAATTTAATATTGGTAGGTATACTGAAGTCTGGAGGAAAGGAAAATAACAATCAAGTCCAAAACTCAATTTTAAAAGGAAATGCTGTTTACCTCGATAAATGTCATTTTGCTGATTTTCTTTGCCAGCCGCTACCTATTACTTTTTCATATTTTCCTTTCAGGTTCGGGCTGTGACCAAACTTTTTAATAACCTCGCAGGAAGCAAGATTTTATTGATTTAGCGTAAATTCATCTAAGGTTTTGTTTATTTGATTATTATTTTGATTTATTTATTTATTGATTGATTATTTTTTGTGTTTTCTTTATCCTAGTCATAATTATCCTTTGTTTTTTTAATTTATACCAAATATAATCACAAAATATTCTTAGTTTTTAAATCTTCAGATCTTGTGTCTAGCTAGCTGGCACTTCCCGCATTAATTTAATTTATGGTGCAAGTGTGTATGCAAATTTCGTAGGATAGGTATCTACTACGTAAAGATCCGATTTGAGTTCCCAGCATACAGAGTCGCAATTAAGAACGAAGAAGAGTAAATAGTGGTTATATTATTCCAATTTTTACAGGTTTTCTTTTGGTAAGCATTCTTGATAAACCCTAATTACTGCAGAACCGTTTATCAGGGGGAGGCCTGGGTCCAGCAGTGGACCAATATAGGCTGTAGAGATGGATAGAGACTGCAGAACCGACGAACGCTGGGGTAAACGTGCTCATGAGTGGAGACTGCAGTTCGACAAACATAGTTGTATAAAGTAAATTCCGTAAAAAAAAACATACCTTCCCCTCCACCATCATGGAGAACAATTATGTCAGTCAGTGAGTCAGTGAGTGAGTGAGTGAGTGAGTGGTAATCGAGCTTTATATAATATAAATAATAGTAGAACGCCCTCCGGCCAGGTGGGACGAAGACCTGCGAAAGACTGCAGGCAGACGCTTGATACGTCAAGCTGAAGCTAGGGCGCTATGGCGCTCACTTTGGGAGGCATGTGTCCAACAGTGGACTAGTATTGGCTGATGATGATAATGAATTAAAGATTAATAATAATCTAGTAAAGAATGCCAACAAGCAGTGAAGCTTACCTTACTTATAGTACATTTTTTCTTGAAACTGGCATAATACACATTATTTATTTGAAACAAAAGTACCATTTTGATGGTCATAACGCCTAAATTTCACAATCAACACAGTCCGGCCCCTTCGTGATGTGCTTTGTAATATCAGGCATAGCAGGCAGGGGCTAGGCTCCGTGGCATAGTGCCAGTGCGCCGCGACGCCATAACAGTCGACGAAGTGCAGTTCTCGCGATACTGAAATCTGTCGATAAATTTGATTGCTGACTCGGCTCCCGACGACTCTTTTTGCATCAGTTCACGCGAATATGTAGTTCTGCGAACGCTGTTATTGGATTCATGTTATTTTTCACCCCTATCAACTTGGATTCTGCGTATTTTAAACGGGTAAATAAACAGAATCCAAGCTGAAACGTGAAAGTTAAATATGTTTCAGAAAACACCTCTCTGTTTATGTTTTCATTCACTTGTTAACAGTAAAATTCTGTAGAATCCTATTCGTATATGACTAGATTTTGTTTTTCTTTAAAGTCCACCAAGTTTTAACTTGAAGATTTGATTTTTTATAAAATCAAATCTTCAAGTTAAAACTTGTGGATAAGTAGTACTTAAGTTAGTCCTAACTTAGTACTTAGTAACTTAGTTAGTAGTAACTTATTCCTTAAACTATTATTATGCATACAATGTTACATTATCCGAGTAAATAAAGTCAGAAATATCTGGGAATAGAAGTTCTCTAGGACCACACAATGCAACGACAGAACAGCCAAAAGTTTGCCGCAAGCGGAACTCACCGAAAGCTTGTTAACATTTAACTAAAAGTAAAGTTAAGCTAACTTTAACGCCAGACAGATCGATATCAATAAAATTGATTGAAGGAAATTACTCCTGCATTTAGCAGATAAAACCCTATCGCTTAAATCTTGTTTCACCTATTCACACTTTGGTTTCCGATGAAATTCTGTTTCAGATACCATTACCAATTTGATTAATGGAAAATGTGAAAGCCGGTCGAATATATCCCAATACGTGATAACAAGATTTAATGAGGAGGGGCGCAACTAGGTGTGGAGTACCCGAGTAACAATTTTCAATCTCGCTAGAGCCTTTTCTTGATTAATTCATTCATTAATTCTTGATCCTGTCAGGATCATAAAATTTTGTTTTGCTTTATTTGGCAGAATAGATATCGATTTTTTCAATCCGTTTAACCTGCTGGCTCGGACATGGTAATAGTATTACAAAATCTATCGTACGAGAATAGTATTAAAAAAATTGATAGCGACTTACTGCGTAATTTTATTGCAAGTACACGTCCTATATTTTGCATGCACGTTCTTATGCACTAGTTTTTCATCCATAGCTAACTTTTTAGTTTGCCAATACACTTCTTTTTGGCTTCTTGTATAGCCTACAGCATGCTTATTCTAAAACCTATAGCATTATATCAAATAAATGAACACAAGTTAAAATTCTTAATTACTCTTTCACTTTGTAATTTGTAGTTTAGGTAGATATTTACTGTTTTGGTGCTTGTGAAGTAAATGTTTGTCCATATTAAACCAAAATGAAACAAAAAATATGACAAAGCACCCGCAACAGAACGAAATGATGAGTGAGTACCTACCTACACTGTCCTTTTGAGACTGTCAGTATGCAAAAACAATTATTTATTGCGCAGCTTCCCAGAGCACCGGGCTTCCGCTAACTTCCCGAGATGATTTATATTCGCATAACTGAACAGAACTTTTAAACCTTAAGCATTTTTGTGTGCATTACTACCTTATATTTGCTGAGTTTCAAACATTTTTAATCTTGTTGCGAACTGTGTTATATCGTTACTTAAGATTTTGTTCCGGTTACTTATAACCGAATATTGGTACAGCGGATACAGTTATTTTGTATTGACGACTAAATCAGTAAATGTAACAAAAATTTTAAAATTTTGGTTTATGCAATTTAAACACGAGAGGAGACTAGAGTACATAAACAAATTTACACAGTACTCGTAGAACTTTCGTAGCAGTTACCTTGTTACGTCAAAGATCGTCAAATGACTCAAAAAAAAAATCTGAGATCAAGTTCAAAAAGCAAATTATCCAATTTCGACTAAGATACGTTTTTACCACTTCTACTACCATATCTGAGATTTTACCTCAAACAGACATTAATATAGCTCGTAAAAAGTCGTTGAATACAGCTTTTAGAAAAATTACCTGCTTAACACTTACGTAATATGTTTTCGGTTACAAAGAGGGGTGTTCTCCTACCATGACTTTATGTTGGATTTAATACAGGTAGGAAAATCAGTCCAATAAGCCGGTCAGGTATTGATCGTAATAGGCGACAAAAATGTCAGCGATTTAAAATATTATTCACTTTATTGGACGTAATACCTACGGTGCGAGCAGAAAATGCTGAAAAGAATAGAAAGGCCCAAGTATATTGGAAAGTAAATGGACTCAAGAATTTTATTAAAGATATTATGAATAAGGTTTTTATAATATCTGTTACTTCTTTCTCAGCACTACCAGTGTTTGTGATGTATACACGTGTTATGATTATTTACGAGTATGTTGGCAAATTAGCGGCAAAAACTTCACAACAAGAAAGTTCGTCCATGTAATGCTTTTACTAAATCTAACCATTATTAACTTCAATTTTCAAAAAGCTTCGTGTACCTGAAGGTGTCTTGTAAACAGTTTATGACTCGATTCATTGGCTACATAAAGCAAGACATGTACGGTGGTCGAAGCCTCTACCTTTACTTAAATATTTGATGTGTTATCCGAGCTCTACAATATGCAAAAAGTATTAGAGTACTGGGCAAAGTTAATATAATATTTTAATAATCAAAAGAGACGTATTTACCTCTCTTGATTATTAAAAGATTATATTTAACTTTGCAAATATTAGAAGTCTATTAGAGAAGCCTTTGCCCAGCTGTATGAGGAAATAATTCTTAGGCCAGATGGTCATGAACTTGAAAAAGACTGCTGGCAGATAATGGGTGCGGCAAGCTAAAGACACGGTCATTAGGGGAGGCCTGTGTCCAACAATGGACTATTATGAACTGATCATGATGAGACGATATAAGCTAAACAAAACCATAATAACTTCCAACCAAACGTCCTTAGAAAGTGTATATAGTTTAGATTTGATACCTATACACTAGCCATACTCGATGTAGAATGTTTGTAAACAAACCTATACTTAACCTAGAATTCCCATGTTGCCGCGTCATTTTATACGCAATTTACATTATTTGTCGATTTGAGATCCTTCCTTCAAAAATATTGCTTACAATTAGTATAAATTAAACTCGACGTCAAGCAAGTGAGTTTTAGTAATTTGTGTCGTGGTTTGTTAACAAATAATCTATGTCGAGTTTAAGTAGTGTATAGATTTAATACTCATTGTTTTCACCTCTCTTGCTCCAAAATTACGCAGTGGATGTATTTGTGCTGATGAGAAAGACATTGTAACAAGGCACCAGATGGCCCTAAAGTTGTGACATTCCTTTTTATTTTTAGCCGAATTATCTACTTTTCATCCGTTAGTTTTATCTCAATTCATCTACATTTATTATTTTTCCTTATTTGGCGACTTGCTGGTTTCATTATCGTATAACTTTTCAATAAATTATGATATGGAAACAGTAACACAGAAAGATGCAGCTTGAATTAGACTTTATGAAGATGCAATAAAATCGCTTTCCAAAAATGGGTAAGTTATGTAGTTTTCCAACTACAGTGACGATATGATCATTAAATTAGGCTCGAATGCTTAAGGCGTTAACCCAACCCACAGTAGCGCAGCCACCTATTTTTACCCGCGACGGTACGGAGACGGTATATGCGTTTAGAGTGTGATGTTGTTTGTTTGTTTGTTTTATCTCATTACTAGCTGCTGCCCGCAGCTTCGCACGCTTTTTTCCGGAATAAAAGGTAGCCTATGTTCGGCCCCGGGATACCATCTACCTCGCTGCCAAATTTCACCGAGATCCGTTCAGGCGATCTTGAGTTATAAATAGTGTAACTAACACGACTCTTTTATGTATATAGATTACGTTAAACAAACGAATTTTCAAAAATTCATTGGGAAGTTTGTTGTACCTATAATTTTTTTTTTTTAATGCCTATGTAATAGTTTTATTTTGTGTAGTTTAGGCAGAGATGCGAAAGTTACTCTTGGTGGCCACCGAACTCTCATCATCTCTCACATCTCTGTCTAAACTACACAAAATAAAACTATTACACAGGCATTAAAAAAAGTTTTAGACAGGTATCACAAACTGCCCAAAGGATTTTTGAAAATTCCTTTGTTTAACGGAATAATAAGATAAAATAGGCGATGGCGCTACTGTGGACATAATAATAATAATAATATTTATTTCTGTAACAAGTTTACAATAAGGTATTCGATAGTTGAGACCCTCATTTAAGTATACAAAACTTGTGTTAGAGGATCTCGCTCTTCTATATCAAACGTTACAGATGACATAATTAATTTAACAAAGAAACATAAAGAAATAAGAAAAAGTAATTTTGAATCTACATAGTTATATCAAAAGTAGCAAAATCTATCATCTATTATTATTAGTTAGTCTAATTTATTTAAGAACAAAAAAATAAAATGTGCGATTTGTGTAACATGATTGTGATGTCTTGGGTGGACCTGAGGACACCAGTCTCATAAGAGTCTGGGCAACATGGGACCCAGACTTATTATTATGTAATATATTATATAAATAATATGAAATGTTTATAGCTATAGTAAATATGTGCGTTTATAGGTTGTGTTTGTGTACAATAATGCAATGTGAGAATAAATGTGTTTATACATTATCTAATTTTTATATCAAAATTTTAATGTACCATAAGTTAGGCATAGGATTTTATATACATAGGTGACTAATATTATTATTATTATGGGTCCCCTGAGGAAACCAGTCTCTTATGAGTCTGAGCAACAGGGGACCCAGATTAATTATGATATGGATCTCATCAGCGCTTCCGTCTTTTCATAACTTTTTGTTTCTAACCATTTGATAATTACTTTTTTACATTCATATAATTTTAGTGGATATATATTTAAGTTCTTATTAATAGAATTATAAATATATGCTGATCGGGTTCTATACTGTCTTTGAGCAAAGCGGGTCTTACAAGATTGATACTGTACCTTATAATTTCTCCTTCTGTTTAAATTATGTTCGGGGTTGTAAGTTAGGGATTTATGGAGTCTCAAAATTGCGTGGAGCATATAAAGTTTCCTAACGGATAGAAGTTCAGTTGTACTGTGTTTGTAGACATCCTGTATGGCATAAAGAACATGGCCTTGAGCATGGCTCGCTGAGCTCTTTCTATTTCTATAAACTTTGTCTTTGCCGCACCGCCCCAAATTGGAATACAGTAACACAGTACCGACTGTGCTAGAATGGTGTATATATTCTTTAGCAGTGGTTCTGCAGCAATATGTCTAAGGGAACACCCATACCTCACATTGCGCGCCTTTTTGTAAAAAGGACATTTTGTACGAATCAAAACATAAATCATATCAATAGACCGCAGGGTTCCTGAGATCTCGAATAAATTATGTGCGAAACAGTACAATTTAATGTAAAATTTATAAACAGTGTAATTTTTTTTGCAATCGTGTTTTCACATTCAAGAAACCAATGAAAAAATTATAATTTTATGTTTTTCGAGTTTTTTACCATGGGGATACCGTGAGTACTGTGATCTATACTCTGTTCACGGAGACAAGCTAATATAGCGCGCGCTCTCTTGCACAATTGTTACGAAAGTGAAAAGGACGGGACTACTAGCGTGAAAGACTAAGATTGGTCAGTGGGAGTGGACCATTATTTTAAAATGTAAAGCTATGTTTAGATTGCTCACTTCAAACTATTACTTACATTATTCAGTAGTTTTTCTTCCGGGGTTTTGTGGATGAGTGGGTTATTGATAATTGACCTACTTATTATGATGCTGCGAACCTAAAAATATGTATTTTGTTTAATTTGGGTAGTGTACAAATATAAAACATAAGAAATTTTCTTACAAATTTATTCACTTTCTGATTCACTTGAATCTGAATCATACTCCAAGCTTATAATAAAACGTTCTGCCATATTTTCTACGTTCCTATCCATAACATCCATACCAGGCTCTACTACATCACGTCCGCACCGCACAAGAGACAGATAAGACTAACTTTTGGCCACACAGCGTGCACAGTGTGCACGTGCCTTATGTTCGTTATCTGCGACCAATAACGTGCAGTCTATGATTTCCCTATTAGCTTGTTTCGGCGAACAGAGTATAGGCCTAGTTTGAAAACCAAACCAGTTAGGTTCGCCCCTTAAGCATTTCATGATCTGTGATCTACCTTATTATGAGGTCAGAACAACATTTGTGTAATTGGAGTTAATTGTGACAGATTTTTGTAGGGTGTATAAATGTGCCTAAGAAAGATTACTTATCGGGTAGGTATTTATCGCGTACTTTGTATTAAGATTTTCCTACATTCCTATCGAGTTTTAATGTTAACAAATTGCGAATGCTTAAAATGTACTATAACATTTATTCAGGTTTCGGTTCGTCACAAAGTAGTTACCAATAGCATCATTGAGTATACTCATAATATGGGTTTGCTCAAAGTAGTACCTATGATAATATAGCGTAGGTTGTCTACATATCTGTTGAAACCGGTCATGCAAGGCACCTTCAGCAAACCTGTGTGGTCGCGCAATCTACCTCTGCAATATTGACAATATCTCCCGGATAAATCATATCTCCCTACTTTAGCTGGGAAAGTAGTAAAATAAATCATTTCTCGGATACCTTTGCTGGAAAGTGGTTTATCTATCTAAGGTATAGGTACTGTTTCTGATCTTGGTATCTTCTGTCGAATTTAAAATAAGTGTATTATAGTTATTTTTTAACCCTATCGATATTCAACATTCATAATAATTTATTATTCTGTAATATAAATTCCACTTTAGCGCGCGGCACGTGTTTATCCGAAATGAAAATATAAATAAATATGCTGGACAACACACACAGCATTATCTAGCCCCAAGCTAAGCAGAGCTTGTGATATGGGTACTAAATGACTGGTATACATACATTACTTAGATAGATATTGTTTATTATACCGACGTCCAAATATTTGTTCCAACGCGGGAACCAAACCCGCAACCTCCTGCATCGCAGGCGGACCTTCGCCCGCCGCGCCACTACGGTCGTCAAATGCTATTATATGCTATTCCAGGTCTAGAACTACATCTATGCAAATTTCCTGATCTGTTCAGCAGTTTTTGCGTGAATAGGTAACAAACATCCATCCAAAGTTAGTCATTCTTATTTTATTTATTTATATTTACATCATATTTATTTTTATATTAATGTTATCGCATGTTTATAATTTTTCTTGGTTCAAAAATAACGCAATAAATAAGTACCCAATACTCAATCGTTATGCTCTATCACAGCCCATTCTCGAACCGAGTAAAATCGACCACATGATAAGCACTCACTTGATCCTGGCATGTCTTAATGCAATATCATTTCAGTCGGGATTCTCTCAGTTAATTAATTTGTGCCACTGGGTATTGAAGATCCGCGGTACCTACCTAAAATAAGCTTACCAAGAGCGTGTTAGACACGCTCAAAGACCCTTTGAATGAATTCTGTGAAAAGATTTCCAATAATTATTGGAAAATTGCAAACTGCTGAAAAGCAATACGGATTGCAATAAAAATAACATAACAGAAGCAATTTAATTCTTTGCCTATTCATCTATGTATTGCTTCTATGTGATATGGCTCTAGGGGCGTGGGGGTTTCCAAAGAGGTTCTTGCAGAATAGACTTAAACACTACCAATGTATGATTTTTATGTTTTTTTTCTAATCAGTTTCTTAGCATTCCTCGTATGTAAATACCTTCCTATAATAACGTAATCAAATCAGCATCCATCCACTCTAATCGCCTTGCCTATCATAATTATCAACCGACTTTAAAAAGGCTTGAGCTTCTTAAAAATTTTGCCATTTTATTATCTATACATTTTAAACTTTCGCGATCTGTTAACATATTAAAGATTATTTATCGGGTATTTACCCAATAAATAATCCCGATACCCCGATTATCCCGATAAATGGGGGGGTGACCCCCCGTGACCACGATCGCTGCAACACAGGGAAAAAAAACAAAAGGTACGCGATAAATACCCGATAAATAATCTTTAATATATCTATACTACTAATCTATACTATACTAATCTTTTATACGAGTCCTGTGATGTGTTAACAGTCCGGCAGCTATTTATAATGAACACAGTACTAAGACAGCACGCAGCCCTTCCCTACAGCACTGAATTTACTAATAACAAGAGACGGAATGCTAAAGTTTGCCCTCAACCAACAACCCTAAAATTTTCCTTTGCGAACAAAATTTACCTATTTCTTGGTCCGTTCCTATACAACAGACTAAATTCAATGTCTAATTTTTACGCGCTTAACTATAATAATTGTAAAAAAACTATTAAATGTACACTTCAAAGTCTATCCTACGATGATACAGAGAAGCTATTAGAAATTATCAAGTGAATTATATTTTTATACGTAATGTTAACCTAGTTAGAATAGTGATTAATCTAGTTTTTACTCAATTTAAGTACCTGCATACTATACAATTTGTGTATTATGCACAAATTGTTTGTAACATAAACAACATTGTTAAACTAAATGCCTTTATCGTAATAGTAAGTGATTATTTTATTTAATAATTATAAGTATAGATTAGCACTACTGTCGCCTGAAACACAGGATTACCTAGTTCAGGCTAAATTGTTATACTTAGCTATACATATTCGTTTAGTGCACTAATGTATTGTCGATTTACGTTCTTTGAATAAATTTTATTTATTTATTATTTATTTATATTACTTATACCTATAAAGGAGTCGTTGTCTTGACTCATACACAACCCACAGCCCAAACTTCTGGTCGTAAAGATTTGTCACTTGTAGGCTATGGAGGTTTTGGTACGAAAGTGAGCACTAAGAAAGGAATTTTGGAAATTAACCGGGATTCAAGGGGTCCAAAATTGGGATTGAAAGTTAAACGAACGAAAATGCTATCTTTCAGCAACCGTTAGCAAAATACCTACTAAATTTTACATGTATATTCCTCTTACAAAACGAATAATAAATCTGATTCAAGGTATTTTCACTTTGTTTCCCAAACCTTACATTTTTGCAGATTTCAAAGTATTTCAAAAAAGTTGATATTAATTTGAATGTTTTCACTGTTTTCAGAAAGCTGAAGACAAAAGAGGGCACAAAAATTCAAAAACTAGAAGTGCTATTGTGGTGCCCTTTGCAAGGTCCTAACTGACTGTTATACAAAGCAAAGCACAAAAATAATAATTTTCCTGGTGCATACAGAACCCACATTCTAAACCACAGGTCGTACACACTTTAAACTTCCAGGTCGTGGTACGAAAATGAGCTACAAGGAATTTTGAAAACACACACCTTATGGGCTTCAAATAGAGGTTAATAAGCAGAGGATAACAAAGAACAAGAATATATGGACATGACAGATAGAATATATCAATGGGTGATATTATGTCCGACATTCATGTATCTTTGGTACCCTGACATGGCGGATATAAATATATATATATATATATATACCCTGTTGGTGTTTTTTATACGCGTGACTATGGGCCTAACATTGTTTTTTTTTACCCAGACCTTTCCAAGGAGAAGTGATCGCTTGTAGCGATAAGGCCGATTTCCTCTCATTAATAAATAATAGGCATTTGTCTTTGGTGTGGTGTACAATAAAAAGATAACTACAAAAAGTAGGATAGATATAACTATAAAATATTTGAGTACAAGCAAATTTGAGAACGTCAAAATACATCAATATGTATGAGATACCTACGCATAAATCCGTGCGTCCAATGCAAATTCTATAAAAAATTTGAATCGGTAAATTCCCGAAAATATTGTTTATTTTCAAGAGTCGACTATGGTGTAGGTACTGTGTAGATAATAAAATGATTAATTTATTTAGATACTTATTTCAAAGGTTGGTGCCAGCAGTGATAAGTAATTGCTTTGGAACCGAGCATATTTTTCAACAGACAACGAAAACGTTTACCTTAAAAAAACAGATTATAAAATGAAATTTGAAATCGGCGTTTATGTGATATTTTATCTTGCAAGTCGCATTCCGTATTATAGACGAGATTAAGGCCCGTATTCAGAAGGTTTGCTCAGTCATCGACTTATGTTTGAACGTTTTTCTATGGCATGTAATTTGGCAAGACACAAGGTCTTATAGAAAAAGTAATGGGATAAAAATGCAAAAATTACAAATTGGTTCAACCACAAAAATACAAATTTAATCTCGCTAAGGACCAAAACATATAGGGTACTTTCCGTTGACCTTTAACAATTATGAAATTTGGCAAGAAGCAAGGTCTTTACAACAAATTATCAAACCGATAATTTGTTGTTAAGTCGCACATTTTTATAATTATGTATTATTACTACTCATTGATCATTTCTAATTCTATCCAAATCGCAATATGCGCAGTGCTCAGACGTGCAAAGCCGCGGACAGAAGCTAGATAAATAAAACCTTCCGGACAATTTAATCTGCAGCCACGCCACTACCTTTAGATCAAACAACGTTGGTACCCGATAAAGGTATGAGTAGAAAGTATCGACTACTCTTCAAGATTGTATGTAATGATCATTTTTACCCCCGATAGAACGGAACGGTATGTTCCTATGCGTTTAGAATGAGAGGTTTGTGTGTGAGAAAAACCAATATGTAAATTTTTGAACAAAATATTTTTTTTAAGAAATTACATAATCTGGGTGTGTTTTCAGTTATATTTGATGAAAAGCAGAGCAGCGGTTCTAATGTTATAATTGTGATTAATAATATTTTTTGTTTTTCTATTTTACACACTTTTAGAGTATATATTAAGTTAAATTTTTTTCATAGTTTACTTACATCATTCATTTCATCCCTCTTAAAGAGGGACTTCTTAAGGGTGAGTGCGGTTCTAGAACGAAACGTTGGTGTTCTTCCAACGCAAATAAGGTTCGTAGTTAACCCGCTTACATCAGTAATGATTATTATCAACTTGTATTTATGCACCTTTAGGACAACGTCTAATGTGGCATTGTTAAATATGTATAAACTAGAGATTCATACAGACCTTTGGAGGTTGACCACTTGTAGAGGGGTCTAGAACGACGAGTTATTCCTAACGTCTCCCGTGAGACGTGCTCATTCCCAACGTGTCACGAAATTCAAAGAGTCAGACCCATAAAAACAAGATACGTCAGGTGGCAGTGTGACTCGCGCCCCGAGGGTTTCGAACGGTTGTCAAGTATACCAATATGTACTATAGGTACTGGTTTACAGCCTTTGCTATTTAATGAATACCAAAATATTAAAGGTACCATTTCACATGTATCGGTTTGAAAACTTCGGAGTACAAAGGGTAATAGTAAAATTTTCGAGTTATTTCAAAATATTTCAAAAAGTATTTAACCTACAGGAATTTGAAAAACTGTTTTGAGATGTACAAATCGATACCTTATATTTGATACACCATTCGGTGAAGTATCCCCCCCTTTTGAAAATAATCCCCCCCTCGTTTTGACCATTGTGAAAATATTGTCTACTAACAGACTTCTCTATATTTTTCCTGTAAAATATAGATTCATATCTACAAACGCTACATACATTTCAGAATTTCAGATGGATCGCTCTGCAAACTTCGGAGATGGGGGGGGGGGGGGGAGAAGGGGGAATGGGTAATATTTCGACTTTTCTAAAAATATATCAAAAAGTATGAAACCGACAGATATTTCTAAATTTGGTTTTAAATTTACAAATTGATGCCTTTCATTTGATACCCCACTTGACAATTTCAGTCTCTTTTAAAATTTCGACATCACAATTTGTACTGAAAATTTTCGTTTTAATTTTTGATTTATTTTAATTATTTTTCTTTTAATCTGTACGGGCGCACGAAATGTATGATTGTTTAAATTTCACGTTATTTGCTGCTGTACTTGCTGAGATATTAAAGACGGAAAAAAGGATAGAAAAAGCGATGCCATGAGGGTTCCGAAACCGATCTCTGATCTTCGTAACTCTAAAAAGAAATGTTGATTTTAAGTAACTCATGAGCAAACTTAGAAGTGAACTGCTTAGTTGACTCAAGCGGTGTGCAAAATCTCAAGCCCTCGTTTATTTAATTATGGATGAATTCGGCTGCAAGACCCTATCACGTCACCTTTTTGATAATTAGTTAATTGTCGGCCCCAGCTGATTCGTACCTTATATACAAAGCCTGGTGATTTGACCTTCCTGAGATATTTAGGGGTATCCTGGCTATAGAGGAAATAGTTAAAGGGCCCTAATGAAGCATCCATACGGTTCATACATGCTGCTGTAAACCAATTTCGGTGTCTTGGAGTCGGCAACTTATTCAATTAAACAGCAAAAAGCGTCTCAAGGGTAATTTTAGTAAAATTTGGTATATTATGTTTCCATATCAATAACCTACCTACCTAATGTACCTACATACATTAGGTACATACTGTCAAAAAGGTAATTTTAATGCAGCATAAAAACAACTGCATAGTAACAGTTTTAGTTAGGTAGATATTTATAAAACTGCACTGCAGAATAATTTGTACCTACTAGGGTAGGGTAAAGCCCAAAAAGAGTTCTCAAGTTCTATCATAACTAGCTTTTTCATTTCCTTTTGTACACAAAGGACAAACGGATAACAATTTCTGATTGAATTGCTGGTCTACGCTATGCATTAGGAGATTTAAGTGAAGCCTTTCCTCGGCCAGTTGTATTCACTTGCAAATTGGTCTCGGAGCGGCATTACAGAGTCGCTCTATAGTACCCACCGAAGGTAAAATTTTCACTAGAATACTCGAATTACACCTGGGACCGCTTGTCAGCCGTTTGGATATGCCTACGTGACACCTCGCGTAATAGACAGAATCAATTTTGGACATCGACAACGACACGGGGCCCATGCGAACGAGATAATAACCGACATAATCCAACGGGTGGACAAGGTTTTTGTATATTTGTTACAGTTTTAGTCCATTAGTCCCTTATTTAGTTCCTAGTGGACTTGATGATGTAACTAACTCAAGTGTACAGTTGCCAAGATAGCCACTATTTTTGGGAAAGGTTTCGTATCCAGAAGATAAAAGCGATCGCGAGATGTTGGCCTGTACCTATCTGTATCTTATACATCTTTATATCTTTACAGTTGAGTTGAAAATTTAAATAATATTGTTTATTTAGAGATGAAGCGGGACTAATGTTTCGAATATTTTCACTTATGAGAGGCAAGATTATGTTCTTAAGCCTTTACCACGATTATGCCACCTCCTCCTCCACAGACAATATTGGTCCACTACTGGACGCAGGCCTCCCCTGATAAGCGCCATTTTGGCTTTTATCTCACGGGAGGTAATGCCTACAATCCCCACGCTGGGCATGCGGGTTGAATCGGTAGTAGAATTGTTCTGCAGGCGGCACTGCTGCCCACCCCTGGTGGATATCCCTTAGTCGCCTCTTACGACACCCGCGGGAAGAGTTGGGGTGGTGTAAATTCTAAGCCGGCACCACCCAGCATTATACCACATTGGGTGAACAACGGAAAATAGAATATTTATCCCGAAAAAGTAAATTATACGCAGCAGATTTAAAGGCTGCGATGATGATGATGATGATGATAATCGAACCCGGTGGACGATGGACAATATACGAATAAAAATTGCCATACATTAGTGTCAATTAAGATGTTGCCAAAACTAAAGTAAACTAATTTGACGGCACTCTAAAATTCACCTTTGTTCTCTTATGGATTGGATATACACTATCACTGATTGAGAGTGATTCTCAAAAAGATGAAATAGTACATTAACAGAACCTCGTTTTTGTAATGGACATATATATCTTTAGAACCTCTAAAGAACCTCTTTTTTAATGCCCCTTACGCAATTACCATTCTATCTTTCAAGAAAACTACTGAGCCAAAAATCTAAAAACAGTCACGGCCGAGCGCGTAAGTTTTACGTCGTTCGTGTCATACATACCCTAAAACTAGTAAGCAGGCCACTTTAATTATTTAATTTGTAATAACTTTTCCCAGGTTACTGTATCAAAAAAATCACTGAACGGCGAAAAGACGTGCAAGGTTGTTGTAGCTATGTTGGTGCTCCATGGTCCATTGGAGAAACCAATATGTGGCTCGTTTTTATGTTATATTAGGTCCTTACATATGAAATTGGCGTTTTGTATGGGAGGAACAAAAAGTCGAATATTTTTTAATATAATATATTTAATTAATCAAAGTATGAACCATTATTTTCTATGCACTTTTGCCATCTTATAGGTAGTTCATTGATCCCTTTACTAAAAAAACCAGTCGGACGGGAATCAATAAAATCTTTGAAGGCGATTTGGACTGCCCCATCGGAGTTGAATTTTTTCCCTTGCAAGAAGTTATCCAAATTTCGAAAAAAATGGTAATCTGTTGGAGCAAGGTCCGGGGAGTACGGAGGATGTCTTAGACTTTCCAATTGAAGCTCTTCTAATTTAGTAGCCGTCTGTTGCGCAGTGTGTGGTCTAGCGTTGTCGTGAAGCAGCAGTGGCGTGGAGCGATTGACCAGCCTAGGTTGTTTAGCCGCTAGCTTTTCCATCATGGTTTGCAATTGCTGACAATAGACATCAGCCGTAATAGTCTGGCCAGATTTGAGAAAACTGTAATGAACAATACCGGCACTAGTCCACTAAACGCTTACAAGTAACTTTTTTGGGGTTAATTTTCGCTTGGGGCAGGATTTGGCTGGCTGGCCAGGATCCAACCATTGCGCTGAGCGCTTCCGATTATCGTAAAGAACCCATTTTTCATCACAGGTAATGATTCGGTTTAAAATACCTTCATTATTGTGCCGGTTTAGTAATGTAACGCAGCAGTCGACGCGCGTTTGCCGGTTTGCTTCAGTCAATTCGTGAGGTACCCACCTTTCAAGCTTTTTAATCTTCCCAATTTGCTTCAAGTGAATTAAAACAGTTTTATCACTAACATCGCAGCCTGCAGCTAACTCGGACGTGGTTTGCGATGGATCCGCTTCCACAATAGCCTTCAACTCTTCATTATCAACTTGAGTCTCAGGCCGTCCACGGGGCTTGTTCTGCAGGTCAAAATTTCCAGAACGAAAACGTTGGAACCAAAAACGAACTGTGTTTTCTTTTGCAATACGACCGCCATACACATCATTCACCCTTCGAGTTGTTTCCGCAGCACTAGTGCCACGGCGGAACTCGTACTCGTAAATAATGCGATATTTTAAGTTTTCCATTTTGTAAAATGAGTGACGCAAACAGAAAAAAACAAAAGAAAAAAAACAAATGAATGACGATCATCGAAGCACAAATACATGAGTCTATAGCTGTACAAATTTGAATTTGGAATTCCTTACCAAAGAGGAGAAATTTGTGATTAAAGTGGCCAGTACGAAAAACGCCATTTTCATATGTAAGGACCTAATATATTGGTGTGCTATATATTAGTATTCACCGTATTGCTATATACCTCTATGGTGAATACTGCATCGATTGGTTTTGAACTAGACCTGTACCTGCCACAAAGGTTTGTACGAAAGTATTTATGTCTGCGGTTTTACGCAGTATAGTAAAAAATAAAAAATAAAATTATAAACATTTATTTGAAGCAAGTAGAATTACAAATATATAAACTGAATCCATAGGCTCCCGAACTAGTTATAAACTGTGTTTCAGGAGCCAAAGTATAAAACCAAACCTTTCATGTTTTGGTGTTTCGTTATCTAATGCATAGCTTGTAGTTTTATTGAACAGTCGTCTCTCTGAAATTCCTAATTCTTTGAATCTATAGATATTCCTATGAATTCTCCAGGTTCCAGACATCCTCCAAAATTATTAGCTACCCCTCCCCCTGATTAGATACGCGTATTGAAAGGATAAAAATATTTCAGTCTGATTAATTCCATTGATCTCATTCGCTGTGTTTTCAAATATTTCTCTCAATGGATTTTGTTCAATAAATAAATAAATGTTGTTACTGAAACTTGCACAAAAGGTTGAAAGCAAATATTTTCAAATAAGTAGATATTTACTAGATTTACCTAACAGTTGGTGGTCTGCTAATGAAAAGTGCTCTGAAACATACCTAACTAAGTCAGTAAATTTCCACAGAAATGTTTGAGTTTGCCGATGTTTTCGGTAAATTTTGTTTTTTTTACAGAATTATGCTAAACATCTACGCAATGCATATTGTTGTTTTCTTAAAATTCAGTTATTATATGTATGCATATGCACTGTGCTTAGATCTATATTAAACCTGTATATTGTGAGAGGCTGGAGCTTGCTATAGGTTTTAGAAAAACCTGTAACTTCAAGGCTCCAGGGGCCCCACTCCAGAGACAACGTACAATTATGTACAATTACAAAGAGATAAAAGTTGGATCTGGAACTAAGATCGAACTCATTGGCTTTTCAAAGTGTAATATTAGGTCTTTACCTACGAAATTGCCATTTTTTATTACCTCTATATAAGTTAACGGTTTTTTTAATAGTTATTGTTCTATTAATCAATTTAATCACCCATGCAATCGACGCATCTTTGCCAACGCAGTGGCAGTTTATTGGTGCCTTTCTTGAAGAAATCTGCTAGACGGGAGGCAACAAATTTTTCAAAGGCATTTTTCACTGCCTCTGGTAATTTATTTATGAAGATTACATTAGCAGAATAAAACAATTACAACTAGTATATACACTTATATCTATTTCTTTAAAATCTAAGCCGTCACCAGAAGGCTGAGTGCCCAGAATGCTGGCAGCATTGCCACGTTGAATGGCAATGCTAATTCGTTGACCGAAATAGTAGCCAGCATTCCGATCATCATCATCATCATCCGATCTTAGGTAATTGAATTTTTTCCCTGCCATAAAGTTATCCAAATTCTGGAAAAAGCAGAAGTCTGTAGGCGCAAGGTCCGGTGAGTATGGCGGATGACGGAGAACCTCCAACCCCAGCTCTTGTAACTTGGAGACCGTCTATTGTGCAGTATGAGGTCGCGCGTTGTCGATGGACCAAAGCTAATTGGAGACGTGCGAGCTTCTCCATCATTGTCTTCAGTTCTTCACAGTACACATCTGCAGTAATGCTCATCCCGTTTGGCAAGAAGTTGTGATGTATCACACCGGCACTAGACTACCAAACAGTGACCATCACTTTTCTAGGGGTAAGTTTTCATTTAGGGCATTGTTTAGGTGCTGAACCAGGACCCAACCAACTTGCTGAGCACTTGCGTTTTACCTTGCCAATGTGACGCAAATGGGCCATTATTGTTTTGATGCTTACGTCGAAAGCTGCTGCTAATTCAGCTGTAGGCTGAGTATAGTAGCTTCCACAATCGCCTTTAATTCGTCTTTGTCGACCAAACTTTTGACCAAACTAGAACGGTAATTTTATAGATAAAGACCTATCTATTAATACTTCTTCTATGTATTTTTAATTTATAATATATTATTTATTATTTAATTTATTATATAATTTATAATAAGGTATAAGGCCGCGTTTCCACCAGTGATGTGCAAGCAAGCCGAGCGGACGCTGTGCAAATAAGCGGTGCGAGGATGTGTAGCGGGCTCTGGCCAGATAAGTAAGCTATATTTTCGCTCGCAACCGTCCCTTTTTTTGTATGTACAAAAACCTCGCTCAGCTGAGACGTTTCCACCGGAGCTGCGCTGACCGAGGCTAGGTAAATGAAGTGATTATATCGGTTCTTCACAAAGACGTCCCTCGCTACGCATCCTCGCACATATCTGGTAGAAATGCAGCCTTAATGCGTATAAACTTATGTCAGACTAAAATGGATTCAAACAGATTGTTTGTTTACATTAGGAATGGGTCGTCGACTGTTTTACAGTCAACGAAACGAGGCCGTTTATCGTCCACGATAAACTAGTTTATGAAACAGTTTAGTTTTCGACTAGTTTATGCCGTTTAGGACATGGTCGATCGTTGAACGTTGATTCACTAATTGGTAAACGACGACTAGAATAAACGATTGTCAGTATGCGGACCGGCCGGCGCGGCGTTCGTGATTCGCGTGCTTACTACGACGACGTAGCTTTGTGTGATTTATTGAAAAAAGGACTACAGCAATGCCCTCGTGTTCGTTCACAAGGTGTACAAATAGCTTCAAACAAAAAAAAAGCCCAAGGCATCACTTTTCACTTGTAAGCACACCAAACATAAAATTTTCTGATTATTCTACTGCCATATTTCGCAATTTGCAGACAGAGATAGAAATATACGACACATTAGTGCGTAAAAAGAGATATCAATACACGTCTTGTTACGAGTGGAGTCGTTCGTCAACTCACACCATCAATCTTAACCCAACTGGTGTGAGTTAAGCAAGTAAGTATTCTGCAACTCGCAGCACCCTTTGTTTCGATTGAATTTATGCGTCGAGTAACAATCACCGAAAATTTTAGGTTTCTATAGGTACAGAGTATAGTTTTATGTGTGAAAAGTTTTAAATTATATGTGGAACCTTTCTATCATTTGTTTTCATTTCACATTATTTTAAGTACAAAACACCAAATAACATTGTGTGTTCTTAATAAATATGCCTCTTGCCTATGATTTTACTAATATTTTTTTATTGATTGTACTAAAATTCACTCAAAATAAAAGTGGTGGGAGTTGCAGAACGAAGAGTAAAGCATTTTTATGATTTGGCAGCTCACACCAGTTGGGACAAAATTGATGGTGTGAGTTGACAAACGACTCTACGAATTCCCGTGCATGGGTAGCGTCAACATAATAATATTTATGATGTTCATTACAATAATTATTGCTAGATTTGTTATTAAAGGGGTTTGAAGATTTTGGCCCTAACATCGGTCACCATTTCGTTTTTATTTTACGAATTGGCCGCGCACAATAAATGTTATACATTTGGATAGAAAACACTAAAACAAATAAAAAATGTCAAATAAAATAATGTCCTAAAGCGTCCGAGATATTCATAGATGAAAATAACTATATTTTTCTTCATAATATGTGGATTTCACAGAAACCTGACGCTTTAGCATAATAAGAATTTATAAGAATTTATTTTTTTTTAGTCTTTTTTTTAGCGTTTTTTTATATGTATCTAAATATACCGTATATAATATATAATATAACTTTTATTTTTTGTAATATTGCACATCATTTAATTTATTACATATTATATTATAGATACCTATATTAAAGATTTTATAGAGACGATGATTAGATATTTTTTCAATAAAATATTAAAAAGTGATAATATTCCAATTTTTCCCACTAATTTTTTTGTTGACCGTCTGTCCGACCGACTGTCGTAAAACTCGGGGAACTCCAGAATATTTTTATAAAATAGTGGAGTCGTACTAGCGACTAATATTGTTGTCTCGGTCGCACGTCGGTCTTAGGTACGTCTTTCCATATTTGTTGTTCATCATATTGCACAAGATTGGAAATGTAACTGTGAGCGTTTGTGTTTGCTTGTAGTTATGTTATAACACAGGCCAGTTGTTGAGTAAACGCTGGGAGAACTTACCCAATCTACAGATTTACTACATCGATGATTACTACCTATATAAATCAATGACATTACTAACATTACACATTACTGACATTATTATAAGAGAAGACAAGGTATCTAGTCACCGCGCATGAGACGATAAAACTACGTCTAGCTGACGCACTGACGTCATTGGCTAGCGGAACTCTTTCTCGTGAGCACGTGCTGTCTCGTTATCTCATTGCCATTAAGAATGCCTTCTTGTTCGTTTGACAAGTGCATGACTCATCATTGTTTCAGGGAAACAAAAAATGGCGTCAGGAATTACCTTTCATGCGAATAAGTACTCGTAAAATTATAAAATAATTAAAATCAGTATTTAAAAATTAATTTGATTAATATTCTAATATAATTTTGTGAAAAAAAGATCGAATATACAAAAACACGCGCGTGTGACACGAACAATAATACGCGGTATGACGCGACGCTCAGTGGGTCGAAACTGCTAAAAAGGGGACAGGATTTTTTTCAATTGAAAGATTTTTTTATGCCAATCGGTGGAGCTCATTGACCCTATCAGAAACTATTCTTTGACATTGTGTCATAAAACTAATACTTACCGAAAAAAAAATTAAGTTCAAATAGTTGTATGGAATGAAGAAAGAAAAGAAAGTCAAATATTTTGTTGATATTTGGTGTTGGTGAGAAATTAAGGAACAAACCACCAGTGGTTTGTTCCTTAATTTCTCACCGCGTCACTCGCGTTTGTGAGCTAAAATTTAAACAAAATCCAGATTTTGTATATATTTTAGCTCACAAACGCGTGCAACAATACTTTTATTTCGTTGCCAAATAATAAAAAAGGACTTATTTTCAATGTTATTTATCGAAAAAGGGGGCAAGTTGATGGCACTTGTATATGATATCATACGATAGGTAATAACCTATTCTATAACACCTACGTGTTTTCAAAGCTGTATCGGTAAACATTTCGTAGAAATCGACTATGATAGATGTCATTTCATACAACTTTTTTGAACCTAAATTTTTTTCTCGGTAGGTAAGTATTATTTTTATAACAAAATGGCATAGAACAGTTACTGATATTGAGCTCCACCGATTGGCATAAAAATTGTTCAATTATTGGGAAAAATTCTATGGCCCCTTTTAGCAGTTTCGACCCACTGTACGACGGTACCTTACAATAAATATTCTACAGAAGGGGATTCCCGATTATTATTTTGTTTGTGGCTGTTAAGTGTGGAGGCGGAGCTGTGATAAACGTTGCCGTCTCTTTCAGGCTACAGTTTCAGTACGTCTACCTATCTCTGTCATTGATTACAATGTGCACGACATTATAATGTATCTGTAAGGGTACATTTGCGTGTATAAGTAATCTAGCTCAACTATCGAATACGCAATTTATGAATATGCCTTGTCTTCTCTCTTTAGTAATGTCATTGATATAAATAAATAGTGTAAATAATGCTGGAAAATCCACACAGCATCATCTAGCCCCAAGCTAAGCAGAGCTTGTGATATGGGTACTTGATGACTGATATACTTAATACATACAATACATTCATTACATAGATCGAATTTTTATAATACCTAGCAAATACTCAGAACACCCGGAACAAATAATTCCAGATCGTACAAACATTTGTCCCAAGAAGGGAATCGAACCCGCAACCTTCTGGGTCGCAGGCGGACCTTTGCCCGCCGCGCCACATCGGTCGTCCTTGATCTACGCAAAGCGCATTTTAAACAAAAGTAATAATTATATAAACAAACAAACAAAATTCAAAAATCTGCGTGCCTACTAATACAATAATACATTGCACATGCATTGCAATAGAGTTTATTTTTACAAAACACCGACCACTCAACCGTTATAGAGTCGCGCGCATGGCGAAAGAGAGATAGTCATATTAGCGATACAAGCAAGTGTGAAGAGAATGGAATGCTTGATAGACGGGTGGCTGGAATGTGGCGTCGACTTTTCTACAGTCAACGAAACGTGACCGTTTATCGTTTACGATAAACGGATAAACGGTGAAACAGTTTCGGCAACGCTCGACGATGGACTGCGCGATGCAAACGTCGCCGCGTCGTTCACATGCAAACTAGTTAAACAGTAGGCTGTAAACTTGTCTAACGTTGACGGCTAACAAACTGTTTAAAAAAACTGTTCGTTCATTCAACGACCACCACTAGTTTACATTCCTGTAACCACGCTCGCCATTTATTTCATGTACAATTGTAAAACAAACACAAAGAAGTGGGTGGCACGGTAATATTTCGGAGACCGACTGGAACTTTCTTGTGCATTTTATAGTAGAAACAAACTATCACTGACTATCTTACTTACACATGGTCGACTTAATATCCGTTTCGGCTTATTATCATGGTCCGATAAAGTTCAATGAAAAGCTGAATGGTGTTTTTGTCCAAAACATTGCAGATGTGTGTTTAGGTGGTTTAGGTATAAGCATTTATTTATTTATAAGCTTTCCTAAAATATTAAATTCACCAGGTGCCTTTACGAGAAAATTCACTGAGAGGTGTAAACTCCAAAAGTATTTTAAAAGCATCTATGCATTTTTAGTACGAAGCGTACCTGATAGTTTTCTAAAAATGTACCATGTCCGTAATTTTTGTTGTTGGTTAAACCCACAGAAATTTGAATAGTTTATTTAGATTTCTGTGGTGTAAACATCTTTGGTAAACAAAGATGTTTACACGAAAGTGGATTACAGTTGGTCTTAAAATGATTACTTTCTAGGAACTACGGATGTAAACATACACTACAAATGAAAACAGTTTGAGTTCGCGTGCTAATCTAGGTACAGTGTCGAAATAGAACTTTAATTCAAAGTAGAGTTATGAACAAAATAGTGGACTGGAGCTACAATTGGAAAATTCCAAGTATTCCCCGTGTTCACTGAGTCATTTCAATGCACACTGTTTGTTAAAAAACATCATATAGACGAATACGAACGACGATAAAGTATGAATGCAGAGCGATAGAATGAAGAGCGAAAAGGAATTCTGTACCTCAGAGGCGTATGATAGTAACTCCACATTTTTCGAAAATTTGTTAAGTCTGAGCTGTTGCAGCAGCTCTGCGCGGTCTACTTTGCTATTAACAATGCCAAACAGATAACTTGGATACGCTATGGCTCTTCGTTCCTGGAGAGTCAAAAAATGAAATTTGTGACATCTCGTGTAATAATCAGGCAAAAAAATGTTTGCCCGAAACTGCATTATTGTAGGTATCTTTTCTGAATCACTTCAAGCGAGGTATATAAATATCATTCCTAGGGTTCCATACCTAAGAACCTAAAAATGGCTGCGCAGATAAGAACAGAAGAGTATCTTAAAAGATTTTACACTTGAGCGCGGACAACGGAAATCGCGGGACATTATAAGAATGAGACCTAGTGCTTTCGATGCCTTGGCAACTATTGAATTAATGTGTTAATCGTCAATTATATAAGTTTTCTGTGAAACGTGACGCCCAGATCTTTTTTCTTAGCTGCCCTTTTTAATTGTGCCTTTTGTAGTGAATAATCAAATTTAAGGACATTAGGTTTAGGAGTAAGAACAGACGTAGCATTTTGAAATATATAAATCGAGTTTGTTGACTGTGCAATAGTTTTGTCAGTTGTTAAGTCGGTGTAGGTCATCTTGGAGGCGGTTCGCATCGACGTCGGCGCCTTTTACGGGGTAAAAGATGTTCATGTCATCCGCGTATAGCAGAAGTAGTGCGGCTGGTAGTGTCGTTGCCAGAAAATGGAATTTTTGAGTAAGTGATATGAAATGTCATTGACCATTATTATAAAAAGTTAAAAGACCAAGTAAGGACCCTTGTGAGACCAGAAGACACTCATTGGCGAAGACGAATGCCCGCTGAGTACGATAGTCTGACAGCGCTTACGAATGCACGACGATAACCACCGAAATAAGTTGCCGCGGATACCTATTCTTTGCAACTTTTTCATGAGGATTAAATGGTCTATACGGTCGAAGCATTTACTATAATCAGTGTAAATAATGTCCACCTTAGAGGGCTCAGACATATGTTGAGAAAGATGTTCACTACATTCACAATAGATTCGAGGTGGTAGACCTCCCGCTAAGAAAGCCGTGCTGGTTCGAGTCTAGACTGTGTTTAAGTGCTGGATAAAGCTGAGAGTATACTATTTTTTCCAAGATTTTAGCAAACAAGCATAACTTTGAGATAGGCCTATAATACTCAACCACATTTCTGGGCCCATTCTTTTGTATCGATGTTAAGTAAGCAGTTTTCTAGACTGTAGAATGACCTACGGACCTACTTACTTGTATGAACAAGGCCTTCGTTGAATGACCTACGGTATAAAATAGATATGGGAGTGGTTCAGCTACTTGCTCAATTTACAATGAATACAGCAGGGATGTTGTCGGGCCCTGCGGACTTGCTAAGGTCTAAAGCCTAAACACGTCGTCTTCCGATACTTCTATGTCGTAGATGTCAGCTGAAGAGGTACATGGCTGTTGGGGTACGGATTTCGCTTCGAGATCTGATGATGTAGTAGGAGTATAAGCTAGGAAAATGGAGTGAAAAAACTCACTAAACATGTTGCATATTTCGATTCCTTGATCAGATGATCGGCTATTGTACTGAAGAACAGACGGATAGGCATTAATCTGGTTTTTACTTTTCAGATAACACCAAAAGGCGCGTGGGTTATCTTTTATACAATTTTTAATGTTATTTATGTATATATGTATCGAACATTTCACTCTCCATTGTACGTGCACGCTCCCTTAATAATAAGAACGAATCGCGATCGTAAGCGTTTGGTAACTTTTTGTATTTAGTGTGAAATTAGTATTTTTCCTTAGGTAATTAAATAGGTACACAAATATCAAAGGTAAGTTCAGCCGTTTTGATGCTTAGAGATAATAAAAATTTGGGATTTTTATATCCAACCTACGACATAATAAGCGTAGATAACATAAACCTCACTATAAATAAATGATTCAACGAATTAATTAAATTGTAATTTCCATTCGAGTTGGACGAGCGAAGCAAAGCTCGGTACGAGTTTTATAAAATAAGCTTTACATTTACTTCCAAAGTGAAAGAGACTGTTTACTTGCTTAATTAATTGGTTAAACTACATTGGAATTTCTTTTGAGAACGTTATTTCTAACCCCCACTAAAAGAGGGGTGGTATACGTTTGACTTGTGTTTACCTGTGCGTTTCGTTGGTCTCGCTGTATTGGCGACACGAGTGATCACTTAAGGTTAACGCTGATCAGGCAGGGCGGCACCGCTACCACACAGCACAAAAATGTGCATTGTGGCTTTAACTCGTAACGCAACTTTAAAGCAACTTTAAATTTATGTACATCCCTATAATGGGATTATAATTATTTCAAGAAGAGATTTTTTTTTTTTTTTTTCTGTTTGTATGTACATACTTACTTATTTTTTTATGTTGTATGTAGGTACTTTTCTTTAATATTAGTCTAATGTATGTTCCTTAACTTTTTCTTTTTATATACGCATCATGTATATACTTATGTTCCTAAATAATTAAATCGCACTATATTTTTAAGTTTACTGTATACCTTACATATATTAACGCCTATCATTTGGGGGAGAGCAAGACTTCCTACCGTAATACAGTTTTAACTAGTACGGAGGACAGTCACTCGACCACATACAAAAACGTATATAACTTATAATTAATTAATTGTAACCCTTAATTTTAAATAGTGCCATTTTATTTTGAAATAAACGTTTACTTTACTTTACTATCTTTATTAACCTATTATGTAGGAAGGCACGGCACACTCGGGGTAAGTTAACTTTTGTGTGAGTACAATAAGAATATTATTATTTTACGTTTCTTTTAATAAAACATACATAATTGGGTTCTGGATTATTTATTTATTTTCTGTTTTTTTTGTATTTACTAGGTCTACCTAATTTACAGTTATTTTTATGTATTCCAAATTATTCTGCGGAGTAAGGCCCTGGTGACCCGTACCACAGGTTTTACAAACCTCTCTCAGGCACCACTCTCTTACAAAACAAGATAACTTCATATAAAATTAAGCTTAATCCAAAAATTGTAAACTATTATCTTTTGTAAGAGAAAATAAATATATTATTCAATCCATTACAATTCAACTCAATTCAATTTAGATGCATTTTATATTGACGGCATCAGATGACAGGCAGGCATGGGCCACTTGTTTGAGGCTTATGTGGGTAGCCAATTTGCCACTGTAAAATGTATCTAAAGATAACGAGTTTAAGCCCGTATTTGACCTTAAATGAGAAGTTTTGTGCTGTGCGCTAGCGGTGTTGGATTAATATGCACAGAGTTGTAACCTTAGTATAAATAGCACCGGTCAGTCACATGTTTGGGTATCAGCAGAGAGGTCAGTATCAGTTTAATAATTGATTTTTAACCCAAGGAGCACTGTAACTCTACCAACAGTGTCATAAATAAATAAATAATGCAGGGCAATCCGCAAAGCATTATCTAGCCCTAAGCAGAGCTTGTACTCTGGACTGATATACTTTATTTCCATGACATCGATATAAAAACATACACAGATACAAAACATCCACAACATAAGAAATTTTTATTTCCCTTGACACAACAACAACGACAACAACAATCAACAATAACGCAACGCTTCTCGTTGTGCAACGTGAAGAAATTGAATCATCCATACCATAACACAACAGAGCTCCTAAGTGAGTAAGAAATATGCATTTTTAATGAAAAAAATACCATCTCCTAAAGTAGGTATGCGGTGTCCTTAAAGATATATACATCACATATTGATGGAATGTGTCCGGAATGGGTCTCAGAAGAAACTGTTTCAACTGGTAGGTACTACAGTACATTTCACATCGACCGTTTATATAGCACTTTGGCCCTTTGTCACAACCAGCAATTTAGGAAAATATCTAGGATTAATATGTATTTTTTTTATTTTCGTGTTTACCGTGGACAAAAGGTAGACGAAATGTTAATTAAAATCCCAAAATCAAATTTGCCGCATTTCAGCATCTTTTTGATCAATACCATTGTTTGGTTCATTGAAGCCGAGATGCTGTATAAACTTGCAGCATTAGGTCTTAGCTCTTAAGTTGTTATTTTTGTTCTTTTGATTTAGTTTTCTTTAGTTTAGTAGGTTTTCTTTTATTTAGTGTGTAGTTAAAGATAGTTGTTATTATATTATGTTAATTGTTTGTATTGATTTTTATGGGTCCTTCTTTAAAACAAAAATAAAGTCGAAGTAATGCCTATATGTAGTAAAATAAATGTATTTCCATCATTATGTGAATGTTATTCGTTGTGTAAATCTAAATTGTTTATGATATTTTGTGTAAAATTTATATGAATCAGTAGTTTGGAAATAGAAAAGGGAAAAAGGGGAAAAAATCTACATTAGATATATCGGTGAATCATTCATTGTTATCTCATGGCTTTTATAGTAACTACAAAATGTTGATGTGGTTGCGTTGACGCTAGTAGTTGCGATGTGGCCGGCGTGGCTAGGGCGCCGTGTGGCTGTGATTGCGTTATGCTTTCGATGTGGTCGGTACCGACCACACGGCTAAATTAGACGGCAAAATGTGGTCTGTGTGAACTAAACTATTCATTTTCATACAAATTAGCACCTGGTTACGTGTTATCGTTCTCGTCTGAATTGTCCCTAATAGCTCTCAGCGACAAGTGGGGTATAGATATCGTTTACTTACAGGAGCGCAAATTCATAGAGTAGCCACAAGGTTCTAATTACAGTACTTTTTAGGGTTCCGTACAAAAAGGGTAAAAACGGAACCCTATTATTAAGCCTCCGCTGCCCGTCTGTCCGTCCGTCTGTCACAGCGCCCTATCTCATGAACCGTAAGAGGTAGACAGAGTAAGATTAAGACAGAGGTAGTAAGAGTAAGACATTTTTAGAGAATGTGTTTTTCTCTTAATAAAAATTAAATAAATATCCAAATTAAAGGGGGCTTTCATACAAAATCATGTTATTTTTGGGTACTTTTGCTCTTCGTTTGTCAAGGCTTGTATCTCTTGAACTACAGGTAACACATGAAACTTTCTATAAATATATGTAACACTTCAACTGTAATAACAATAAATCCTAAAAACATAATAAAATTAAAAATGTAAACGGGTCTCCTAACAAGTTATTTTTACGGTACGGAACCCTTCGTGTGCGAGTCGACTTGCACTTGGCGGTTTATTACTTTCACATGATTTACGCATTGGATATCCTTGATACAACAGTAAACCTAGTGGAATCAATTTAAAATATATTTATTTTGCCAGAACAGAACCGAATAAGATACATAAATAAACATATATTATCAGAAAGACTGACAAATCGGTCTCCTCTTAGCATGTGCTATGGTGGAGTAGATCATACCATAGCGCTGGTCTTCCGTGAAGACGTCGAGCTACCAGCAGTTTATTACCACCTGGGTGACGGTAGGACGGTCTGCCCCTTAAGGCAACGGTTAACGTTAAGTTATCGATATACCCACACGATCAAAACTGGATCAAATGAGAAATACAAATATCAATAGATCCATCATGGAAGCCATGGATCTATGGTAAAGGTATCGATAGATTCACACCTTCCAAACTGGATCTAATGAGATATACAAATCTCAATAGATCCATAATGGATCTATTTGTCCTGCTGCCACTGAACTCACCCTAGTTTCCCTTTATAAAAAGTACAATTCAATACAAAATACGAAAATGCTTTATTGCACACCAGAAAAAGAACATTAATAAAGTAGATATATAATATACTAGCTGCTGCCCGCGGCTTTGCACACGCTTTTCAAGTAGCCTATGTCCGTCCCTGGGATACCGTCTTCTTCCTTGCCAAACTTCATAAAGATCCGTTCAGCCGTTTAGGCGTGAAAAGGTTCGCTCTTCCACGCAGTGCTGCCGGTGTGGATCTTTTTAGTATGTTTTAGAACTTTCTCTACGTCTGCGGATATTTTGGGGACCATGACGCTTTGCAGATCTTTTCGGACTAAAACGCCTATCGAACCGGTAAATCACAATACTTACTTATGTAATGTATTGTGTGCACTGTCTGCAGTACCCATAGTATGTTATACACCGGCGTGCTCTGCACATTGCCATGCGATTTGATCTAGAAAGAAATTGATTCGACTAAATGTGTATTTAGTTGTTAAATCTAAGATAACCTGTATTGTCTAGCTAGTCTATAATTGCAATATAGAACTATTTAATTATTCAAAATTCAACGTATTTCTAAGAGTTGGGCGTTGACATCACACAAGCTTTGGTATCGTTTTATTCCTGTAGGTAACTTGCTCTGAATAGTTGATTTTATTAATATGCATGCCTGAGGGTTTTTCGTTTCACGTTACTGCGAGGTTAATTTTTAACAAAGAGGGAGCTTATTTTCTTTAGCATTTTAGGGTTACGTACCCGAAGGGTGAAAACGGAACCCTATTACTAAGCCTCCGCTGTCCGTCCGTACCGTAAGTCTGTCACAGGGCTCTATCTCATGAACCGTAAGAGGTAGACAGTTGAGATTTCATAGAATGTGTATTTCTCTTGCCGCTAGGACAACAAATAATTAAAAAAAAAAAAAATTTAAAGGGGCCTACAAAAAACTTGATTTTTTTTGCCTGTTTTGCTCTTAACTTGTTAAGGCTGCTCTTGAACTAATTGTAGTTCAAGAGCAGCCTTATAATAGGTGAGCACATAAAATTTTCTATAAATAAGTAACACTTCAACTGAAATAATAATAATTACTAAAAATAAATTAAACTTGAAAATTTAAAGGGGTCTCCGAACGAGTGAAAATTTGATTTTCTTTGAAAAAGTTGCCCGATTTTTACGGTAAGGAACCCTTCGCGTGCGAGTGGACTCGCTCTTGGCGGTTTATTAATTACCTTCTCCCTTCTAAAAGGAATACAACCTGCGGAAAAGTAATTTCTCCTGTTGGCTTCAGTAAACACTCGCGCGCGTGTTTTCGGATAAGTAGCGTATTATCTACGTTAGGCTATTTTCTAAATGTTACTTTATGAATTAGTTACTCTTCATTTACTTCATTACACCTAGTTATTATCAAAACAGAACTGTTTTTTACATTTCTCCTCCGCAAGCAAGCAGCTTTTAGCTTCTACATGCGAGGACACATAAATAGTTATGAGTTATTATGTAAGCTTATTTATAAAGTGTGTAAAACTGTTTGCTATCCACAAACAAAATAAAAAAAATTTCCTATGCCTAATTTCATCTTGATCTATTCAGTAGTTTTGGAGGTCTTAGCAAAATAAAATTCACATTTCACAAAGTGTTTGGCTTTATAATATTATTAGGATTGAATCTGTTCTACTCACGTTAAAATAATTAATTCTTATTCGAAACTTTAGAGAATAAAAGGTTAAGTGCTATTGGGACTCGCGCACTAAGGTTTCCATACAAACTGTACTCGTGAGCAAAAAAAAATTGACAGAGGCGCACTGCGCATATTGCGATTTGGATAGAATTAGAAATTATTAATAAGTAGTAGAAACAAAAAAAATGTGTTACCAATTACGGTTTTCGGGATGGTTTCCTTTATTTGTGCTATAAGACCTTGCTTCTTGCCAAATTTCGTGATTATATCATCGGATATTGTTCCTATTTGTTTTGGTCCTTTGCGAGTTTCAAAAATACATAATTTTGTGAAGGAACTAAAAATTTGTAATTTTCGGATCATTTTTCTTTATTTTTTCTATAAGACCTTATGGCTTGCCAAATATAAATATAGTTAGTATAGTATGGAAGTGTCAACCGTCACCCAGTTGTATACACACATGAAAAATATTTGTTTGAAAAAAAAATGCTCAAACTCAACAGCGTTTAGAAGAAATATCCAAATTTCAAACATTTATTTTTTTCAAAATTTTGAAATTTAAACGCTTTTGAGTTTGTGTATTTTTATGTCACTCAAATGTTTGTCAAAGTATTTTACACAAATTGAACATTTCACGAATAAAACAATTTATTTATATGACTACCTACAGATAATTATTTTGTGTTCTCATTCTATTGTATGTAATGTATTATATTGATAAAAAAATCTACTGGTTCTGCATGTGCACTACCTATATATTAATATAGAGTAAAAAATATCCTACTTATATCTTTAAAATATAAGGTTGCCTGAAAGAAACTGCTTTGAGCAATAAGGCCGCTTATTGTTCGTTCTTTTTTGTTTATTAATTTAGAATTAAGATGTTTTATTTATTTTGTATGTGCAATACAGTGTTCATCCATTCATTCATTCAAGGCCGTTGGGGCATACACCAGCCTTAAGGGCTACGTTTGGGTATGCGCTTCTACAACAAAACTCCTAGTGAGTTGTAAAATTATCAGTAAATAAATTCAAACAAATTGTCAAAATCTTCCTGTGCACAAAGTTTTACTATAAAATATCAGAATATTACTAAAGGATAAACAAGCTTAGGACGAGTTTTGCTCCAACTCGAAAAATAACAACTAACAGGTTTCTTCGTCGCTTCTTTACTTTAGATACCGAAGCTACAGAAATAAAAAATATCACTTTATTTCCATGTCAGTGTTTTGTTTTAAGAATGTGACCTTTTCTAAGTGTACATTTAAATATACTTTATTTCTCAAAATAGTCAAAAGAAATTCTCAATTCTCTTCTCATTCTCAATTCTCTTACATGAGAAAACAAAATTAAACTAAGGATAATATACTCGTACTTTGTATTTATGGAAATAATGAATGAGTTTTTGATTTGATTTGAATTCGACAGAGTGTCAGTTGCCATGATGTAGGTACAACCACCCCTATAGGGGAAATACTAGAGGGACGGTTGGTTAAAGCCATACCAGCCACGCTAGATTACAGGTATTGTTCTGGATAAACTATGTGCCACATCAGTTGGGACGTAATTGCTATGCCAGTAGACAAAGCCAGATTAATTCGCTTGGACAGGAGTCCTGTCAACCTGACAGCGTTGCCAGAAGGCTATCTTTGTAACCTTTAAGGTGATTTTCAGCTCAGCGAGGTTGCTTCTATATAGGTTACATGACTCAAAAGCTTACCTTTAGTTGATTTTTCAGAATGTACAAAATACAGTGAAATCAATGAAAAAAAGATTTCATTACCTATAGGTCCGTTTAGAGTATTTTATACATTCTGAAAAATCACCTAACCTGACGGACCTCTAGCGAAATATTTTCTATAGGTACAACTGCAAACACATGTATTTCACTTTCGCACTTATGAATACTTCCGCTCAGGGTACCTAGCTCCGTGGGGTGTCATATTGGCACCCCTTTGGGTGACAATGCTCTACTCACACGCTCAGCCAGATCATAAAAATTTCGGGGCCCGCTTCGCTCGCCGTTGTTTCTTTAGGGTGTAGTCTGTTGTCCTCATATTTTGATTTTAGATATCAATCTAAAATCAAAATATGAGGACAACAGACACCACACATAACGTTAACATCAGTTAACGTTAAGAATACTTATAATTGTTCTTAGTTTCATTGTCTTGCTAAGCATGCCATACTAATTTCAAAAAAGGCTGCGGCTTACTCCACTCGCTGATATTTAATTTGTATTAGTTTTTAAAAATTTTTTCAGAAGTCGCAAATTCTTCAAAATTTTCAGCACTCGCTGTTATTTCGGTTGCAAAAATGCTGCGGCGTCTCCGCTCGCCGTCGTCCTAGCTTCTTTGTCTTTGTTGCTTTGTTTGGTAGGGATCAAACTCCAAAATTACCGCGGCCCGCTCCGCACGCCGTTATTTATGGGTTTTTTCCCACCGAAATATGAAATTAAATTTTTCTTGCAAATATTGTGCCAGTAAAGTTTTTTTTCATAATTATTGTATATATATAGTAGTATAAATTATGTAGCGTCTTGTATGTTTTCACCTTTATCCTGATGGACTTGGAGGAGCTGCCGGATCCTAGAGACACGGTTCCCCAGGTCGGTAGCAAAGTAACTAATAGCTTTGCGCTTTTGCTTTCGAGCTTTGAAAGACTTTGTAATAAATCTGACATGGATACCGACACATCGGCTTCCAAAAAACGTAAATATAATATTACATAAAATGTGCAAGCATTGTAATAAAAAGAAGCGGAAAAATGGGTAGATACCAATTAATAAAAAGGATGTAATTGTGACAAGAAACTAACCGTTGAGAATAACCCCCGCAAACTAGTGTTAGCGTTACAACAGTTTTAAGTCAAGATCTTGTCCTCTGTCGTGGCAGCCCTGTTGCTTCAACCCCCGCACCTCAACTAAATTCATCGTCGCAGGCTCCAGTTGTGGTTACTTGTATGCAGTATGACTCCACAGACAGTGCTCCTTATATTGTACATGTGCAACATGTTACTGAGTCACCAAATGATGGCCCCACGCTCCACCCAAATAACTTTGGGAAATTCTTAAATAGCAACTCTATCCATAATGTTGTGAACGGTAGTGTGAGAATAATTGTTAGGAACAGAGTATCCATAGCATTATTAGTCATACTGATGCTAATGCATTTGTTAGCCATGAGAGCTTAAATAAAAATAATCTGAAGGCATTTATCCCAACTTATAATATCTATCGTATGGGAGTTATAGTTGAAGTGGCTACAGACATCTCTCCAGAAGAGATCATGGAGTCCACAACAGTAAATAGTGGCTGTAGGAAGACCTCAAAAGTCGTTATCGACCTCTGTGGAACGACAACAAGCATACAGCTTGTTGTCGTTCCTACATATGTGCGCGGCTATACAGCCGCGCACATATGTAGATAGGGAAAGACCAAATTTTCCCTTATTTTTATATAACACGTGTGTGGCTATGAATAAATTCTTTATTTTAAAAGTAAGACGAATCAAGAAATTGTCAATGAAGTTCCAGTTTGGAAGCAAACTCGGACGGTAGTTGTAACATTTGATGGGCAAGTGTTACCAAACCGTATCTACATGTGTTATACTCAAATACAAAAAAAAATACATAATCATTTATTTCAAAATTTAATCTACAATACAAGTGACGGGTATCCCTGGTTTCCGTTTTAGTTTAATTTAAACTGTATTACAGAGAACCAGTCTTCCCTCCTACACATGGTTCCTAAATTAAATTATAAAATAAGCAGCAAATGTAATCTAATAATAACACTAATATATTATCTAAAGTAAAAAATTACGTTTAAATTAGCTCATGTGGTTAAGTTAGGACTCAGATTAAATATTGATTAACTAGGGTAGAGTATACATACATACATTATATTGTTATTATTTTTGGCAATTAAATTCTCTTTAAAGAGTTTAATTTCATTTTACAAAAAGTTTTTCTGTTTTCTCATAGTCGAGCGTTTTTAACCATTCTATAATAATTGGTTTAAATTTTTTAATTCTGCCTTACAAGTCCAGCTGTACATGTGTACAGTTGGTTTGGATATGTATCCAACCATACAATGTTACAACTGTTATCGTAAGTTTAACGTTATTTTAAAAATTTATACCCAAAAAAAATTTAATCTTACTGACTTTACTTCACAAAGCCAAATCTTTATTATGAACGTAATGTTCAAAACATATGCTCAAGGAGATAACTTCAGCGCAAGTTGACAACTTCGCACTGCACCTGGAAATTTTGAAAGATTAACTTCCCTATTAAACTCTGAATTATGACGGCCTCCACGACGGATCCGTCGAAGGCCGAACCTTGCAGTTTATGTTTTATTCCACTGATGTGAGCTAATATAGCTCGCTAGACTAAAGTTAGTTTTGAAGTTCGATCGCTGGCTGCGCAGTACAGCTGATCAGAAGAGTTTTAGAAGTAAGTATTATGGTTTTAGATCTGGATTTCTGCAATTGGCGCTTAGTTTCACGGTGCTCAGGGCGGTTTTCCTCAATGTGCGCACTTGTCTTGAGCACGGTATTGTGCGGTATTGTGTGTAGTTCAGGCCGGCAGCCTGAATGGCGATGCACCAGCTCTTCATAAATGTCGCACAGTTTATCACAGGATGTTAGGTGACACTTCAAGATATCTTCGTAGCGCAGAAAATGGCCCCCAGGCTTACGTTTTTCCTGAGCAAGATGTCAGAAAATTGCTTATTTCGGGAGTCTGGAGTATGCGCACAACATATTCGCACCATCTGAGCTGTTCCTCATTATTAGTGACTCTATACCTACCCCTTGACTGAGATGAGCTGCTCCGAGAGAGAGGGAATGTACCAGCGCTACCATTTGTCCACTAAAAACAATTTTCCGCGTAGTTTCATGAAATCGTAATTGAAAACAGCTCTTGATATGTCAAGTTCTCGAAATTTTATTAGGTAGATATGCTAGGTAGATATAATGATAATTCCGAGAACTTTCGTATGGAAATAAACGTTATTTTTATTTCTAACTTTTAATATAAAGAATTAACCAAACATCCTAATCAAACATCCATTCGATGCAGGTTTTTATCAGCCAAACCACCACACTTTTTGGAATAGGACCCAAAAAGTATCTTATCGAAAGTATCGTATCTTAGGAGATACGAACATCCTGTACAATAAAATATCAAAAAGCGACCAAATAATTAGACATTGGTGTAAATTTAGATGCCACACGGCAGTATAACCCGGGCTGGGCAGCGGGGAAAGTATCGAGTTCCGAGCCAGGTGCCATGTTAATTCGCCCGGGATATACTTATAATTTCATTGGATGTCACTAAAACTAAACTAATTTGGCAGCACTAAAATGATGCCGTCCCTTTCAGAGCGATTGAAATAGCCAGTGCTTAATTGAAAACTATAAAAAACACGACTCGGTCCTCGCTTTTTCACTTTCTTTTGTCATTAAAGAGTGAGGGCAAAATGCTTGAAAAAAATACAAAAACGTTTATTTTTATAAATTAATAGAATTAGAACTATATAAAATGTAGCTTAGAATCTTATAGGAATCCAGATAAGTATTTTTTATAACTCGTTTATCAAAATCACTTAGGCCCGTATTATGAAAGCTTGCTCAGTCGTCGATCTCTGCTTGAGGCTTTTCTATGGTATAAACGTCACTCAAGCATGGATCTATGACTGAGCAAGCTTCCATAATACGGGCCTTAAAGCAGTAAAAATATCCGCCAAACACATAGAAACACATGAAAAACTAAACCCACACCACGCAGGTAAAAAAGAGTGTAACATTTTGATTGCTGTCATGTTTGACATTTAATTCATATGGCACAAAACTAAACAATTTAGCTTATTCTGCCATCTGAATTGATAACATAGAGTCGTAGCGAAAAGCAAGCGGCGCCATAAAAAAAAGAAGTTGAAGTTAATAACATTGTCAACAGAACTAACCACGGATTTAATTTAAAATTCATAGTGAACATAAAAGAGCTTTTCCGGTTTAATTCTGGTAATCGAGGTCATTAAATGCCGGCATCGCGGGACTGTCTCTGCCCCTAACGATCTTTTACCAGCGCATTTACCTAACGAATGACCTAGGCTTCCACAACCCACTGCCCAAAGCTTGCACAAACAGCTAGTTCAAATTGCATTTGGTAATTAGCTTTTGTATTTATTTAACACTTGATACTAAGGGGCTACTAAAAGCATCTCGTGCTTTATGAACTAGCTGCTGCTTGCGGCTTCGCACGCTTTATTCTGGAATTGCTTAACTCTGTCCTTGGGATACCATCAACTTCCCTGCCAAATTTCACTGAAATAATTAGTTTAGTTACTTTCGAATTTATAACATTAGTATGGATAAATAATAGGTTTGTTCATTCTTACATTATTATTATTTTTTTACAGGATATCGTATTATAATTTTTTTTTAATAATTTCATTACAAAACACTGGTTTTCCTAAAAAATAAAGTTAAAAACATTTTAGAAATATTTTATAATGATAAATAATGCAAGAGTGCATGGTACACGAAAAGCAGAAAAAAAAATATTTCCTAACAACAAAAACTAATTTCCGAAAACCGGACATGGCAACCACTCAGGGTCCAGAGTCACCCGTTTTTGACTTAGTACACATGTTACGTGGCACCCTGTGTAAGTATCAGTACATTATTCTAAACGTGTGACTACATACATAGATACCAAACAGTGGTCAAACTAACTGCGTCTGATTTTCGGAAATGAATTGATTTTTTTTTATTTCTGTATCTACTTATGTAAGTTACAATAACATGGGATGGGGTTCTCTTTTAAGCATAATATGCTTGTGTTAGTACCCCGCTCTTCTTTATCGTGTTCGTTTGTTAAGTAGTTACAGAAATTATTTTAAAAGAAATACAAAAATTAATAAATTTAAGTCTGTTTAAAAAACCGTGTGTTCAGTTTGGTAGTCCCGAGGACACTGGCCTCATAAGAGTCCGGGCAACAGGATCTACCAAACAATAGTGAGTACATGTGTGTGCGTGTAGGTAGTGTATGACTGTAGTGTGTGTTGTGTTTGGTAGTCCCGAGGACACCGGTCTCTTAAGAGACCGGGCAACAGGAACTACCAAACAAAAGTGAGTACATGTGTGTGCGCGTAGGTAGTGTATGAGTGTAGTGTGTCTTGTGTTTGGTAGTCCCAAGGACAGCGGTCTCTTAAAAGACCGGGCAACAGGAACTTACAAACCAAGTGAGTGTGTGTTTGTGGGTAGTAGTGTTTGTGTGTGTGTTAGTGTTTGTGTATATGTGTTAGGCTAGGTACTCCTGAGGACACAGTTTTCCGAAATGTGGTACAATCTTGGAGTATTAAAATCCAGAGTGAATAAGTTCCTTTTGGGAAAGCTTGCTCCATCTGGCCATAGCTTCGCTTGGATGGAGATGCTGGTCAAACACTTAGGCCCGTATTATGAAAGCTTGCTCTCTCATAGATCTATGCTTGAGTGACGTTTATGCCACAGAAAAGCGTTACTCAAGATCATAGATCGATGTCTGAGCAAGCTTTCATAATACGGGCTTTAGGCTCTTAGGCCTTTCTATGGCATAAACGTCACTCAAGCAAGCATAGATCAATGTTTCAAAATACGAGTTTAAAACAGAGCAATTTTTCAAAATACAGGCTTAAAACTTTCTGAACGTTTTATGTATAAACCGCACATTTGCACTTTTGCAAGCGGTGCATTTTTACTTACCCGAGCATAAGCATTTAGTACACGTTCGACCACAGTCTCATGTATTCAAATCATTATCAATTAGCAGTAAATCAAGTTATCAGGAGGTTAAATCTCCGTATCACTTATCATCTCTATATATCATCTGAAGGTATAGGACGCAAACCTTACACTTTCCTCAATAAAATAAGTTTTAATTTACATATACATAACTAGGTTCTGGACGTGGTTTCGAACGCATTGTTTCCAAGATTAAATGTCAATCCTAAATAAAAAATGATTTAATTATTATTCTATTGCAACGTTCAAAGGTTGTTTCTATCCAATGGGAACTGATTTATGGTATCACAGGTCTAGACCTACATCTAGGCCGCCAGTTCCATTGCTGTTCCCTACATTATATTTAATGAGTACCATCTGTTTTATAAGGTGATGAATAAAGCATTGTCTATCTAGGTATGCGAAATTCCAGTGTGATCGTTCAGTAATTTTGTTCGACTTAAAGAAGTACCTAACAAACATTCCTTTATTTTCATAAGGTCAGACTTCCAAATGCGTACACGTGGGTTATAAATACCAATTAAACTACAATTTAAACAATTAAATTATTAAAATACAAATATACAAAAAAAAACGTGGAAAGTCCAAACTTTCACACGTAGGTATATGTGTATATGTGTAGGGATTTTATTTTATTCTACAAGTATAGTGAGCTATCTACAAGCCCGGCTAGCTGAAGACTGCGGCAGCGTCAGCAACGTCGTGATTTAAAACTAAAATATTACTCCGCTGTGGTTACATTACACTGTCGTTACACCCAAAAAAACAATGTTACCGCGTCCGCATATAAGATGGATGTTGGTATCTCTACCCTAATCATCATCATCAGCCTAAATTATAAATTTATAATATAATAATACAATAATGCTGGACAATCCACACACCATCATTTGGCCCATGCTAAGCAGAGCTTGTGTTATGGGTACTTGTTAACTGATATACTTAATCAGTAATCATTCAATACATCCATAATAATATAATAAATTCGAAAATAACTCCGCTGTCCGTCCGTCCGTCCGTCTGTCACAGGGCTCTATCTCATGAATCGTTAGAGGTAGACAGTTGAAATTTTCACAGAATATGTATTTTTTTGCCGCTAGAACAACAAATAATAAAATAAATATCATAATTAATGGGGGCTTCCATACAAAAAACGTAATTTTCTACCTGTCATACCTTTTCACGCCTAAACCGCTGAACGTATCTCAATAAAATTTGGCAGGGAGGTAAATGTTATCGCGGAGACGGACAAAGGCTTCTTAAAAATCGCTTGCGAAGCCGCGGGCAGCAGCTGGTAGATATATTTTTTTATATCATATATAGAAAATACCTAGAGCACCCGGAACAAATATTTGCAGATCGTACAAACATTTGTCCCAACCCAAGGCAGGAATAGAACCTGCAACCTCCTGCGTCGCACACATCGGTCGTCAATTAGTCCACTGCTAGACGTAGGCCTCCCCTGATGAGCGCCATAGCGCCCTGTTTTCAACTTGCCGCATCCATAGCTGCCTGCAGTCTTTATCAGATCATCATCCCACCTGGCCGGAGGGCGTCCTCTCCTAATCCTAGTCCTACCTTCTACCCTGATATGTTAGTACAATCCGAACAAAAACATTAATGTAAAAATTTCCAAGTCTCGTCTCGTAATACTTCCGCCGTAAAAAAGTATTGAGATCACCAGAAGAGTCATGTCCGCCATTTTATTATCTTCGACTATGAAGTTCCAAAATTACCTAGGTTTAAGTAGTTTAGGATAACTTCCGAGCTTAGCTTCTTCTTCTTCTTCTTGTCAGATGGCTTCTGCGACTGGATTGTCGCAATTTCGCCAATGTCCGTCTCATGACAGCATCACAAGCATTATGGATTGTTAGCTTCCGAGGCCCGTCAGACATCAGACAGCTCATGTTGGCGAAGGATGTCATACATTGTCAAGAACACATTGGTCCGTGTTGTCTACAATATGCTATGGCGAGAGATGATTAGTAGCTTATAAGACTGATTAATTATTTCATGATAAAAGATGATAGATTATATAAAACCTTCCAAAAATACTAATTACTTTTATTAATATTTTGTAAGTGTTGTTTTTAGCGGGTTTCGAAACCGATCTCCGCTCTTCGAAACCCCTATGGTCTCGCTTATTCTCTTCTTTTTTCCGTATTTATTATCTCAGCAACTATAGCAGCATATAACTTGAAATTTAAAATACACAATTTAATACACAAATAAAAATAATAAATAATTCTGCGCTACATTTCGGGTACAGATAAAACCAAAATGAAAAAGAAAATTTTCAGTACAAACTGTGATGTCGAAATTTTAAAAGAGACCTACAAGGTCATGTGGGGTATCAAGTGAAAGGTATCAATTTGTATATTTAAAACAGCTTTTGAAATTTCTGTAGGTTTCATGAAAATATTTTGAAAAATGTCAAAAAATACCCAATCGCTCTGCAAACTTCGGAGATATGGAGGGCCCTATCTACGAAGTTTGCAGAGCGATCCAGCTGAAATGTACGTAGTGCTTGTAGAAAAGGATATATATTTTACAGGACAAAAAATGAGCAGTCTGTAAGTAGAACACATTTAGAAAAATGTTCAATAAGGGGATGTCAATATTTTAAAAGGGAGGCCTACCTCACCGAGTGGGATATTAAAAGAACGGTATCGGTTTGTACATCTCAAAACTGTTTGGTTTGAACATCTCAAAACTGTTTTTTGAAATTCCTGTAAGTCACATACTTTTTGAAACATTTTGCAAAAAACTCGAAAATTTTACTATTACCCTCTATACTCCGAAGTTTGCAAACCGATACATATGTAATGAAGGTAGGTTACCTTTAATTTTTAGGTATTCATTGAATAGCAAAGTCTCTTGACTACGCCGACGCCAGCTATCCTGATCTAACCCAAGTACAGCTTGATAAGATCTCCCTCATGTATTCCATCCGCTTCGTCCCAAATACCCTTCGGTACCTCGAGGAACGGTTCAAGTACCTACCTGCACCAAACGCATACCTTCTCCCTTCGCTCCACTGAAACCCTCTTGCTGCAAACTCCCCGCTCCTTCCATGCCTACACTTCATCGTTTACTGTACATGCCACCAAACTATAGAATACTCTACCTACCCCAATAAGACAAGCTAAATCTCTCCTTAAATTTAGATATATGGTCTATGAACACTTTATTACTTCTATTTCCAACAGTTAATATAAATTTATTTATTATAAAATATGTTGTTTCTAATTAGTACTTATTTAAATTTATATATTATATTAGTATTTGTTTATGTATGTTCTATCTACCACCGTCTATTTATCTGTACAATAGTTACGTGTCCATCCAATCCTGCTAAAGTTGAATAATATTAGATTTTTTCTTATAATTGAAACATTTATACGAATAATGTTTTAATGAAAATCTATTAATTATATAATCAACTAATTCGTAAGCTAACTATGATAAAAAAAATAATTTAAAATATCTTACCTCTTCCTTTTGAAAAAAAATGCCCACAGGTATGTACTTTTGAAATATTAATTAAATACAGGGTCATCAGGACCCTCCACATCCTCAATATACCCTTATAAAAAAACATAGGCAGGTAATGGATTTTTATCAGCCTTATAAAGTTTTTATTCATTTTCCCTACGCCACCCTACCGACTGTACACCGCAAAAAAGCGTGATCTGAGTTAGGGGAAATCAAGCGCAGTCGACTTTACAAGAGTCGACGTAACGGGAATCCACTCTTGAGGAACCGGCGTGCAAGGAATAATTCTTCTGTACCACATCCTTGCCAGGTTCATCTCGACGCACCTTTACAGGGCGCACGTAGCACGTTAAATAAATACCTATCTAGGCATATAAAAGCCTAGATAAGTATTATTATACCTGACTACTTCTCGACCAATGTTAATAAACTAGTTCTTTAGCACTGTACGATGATTTTACAATCAAAAAAGACATATCAACTAGACTTTCAGAATAAAAAATAAGGTAAAAATAAGCCTTAAAAATTTATGAAATTGCCCAGTTTGATGGATTGTACAAATAAAACCATTGTATTTTTCCAAAAAAAATTTACAGTTTTGTCAACATCAGTTAAGTCTCTAGCATACATAAGATTTTAAGCTATCAACAAACAATTAAACAATTGTACATTTTACTGTTGTGTTAGTAGTAAAATCATGACTGTGAATGCAATCAGAGTTTTTGGAAAACGATTACAGTCTATATAATGTAAAATCCATAGTAATATCACATGACATCCCCGTAACATCACCTAGCCGTATCCTCATAGGTCATTATTATGAATTTAACACACTTAATTACGTAATTTATTTATATGTTTGATATAAATCAATCAAATAACTTTAGAATAACTTTCGTTGCATTCACAGTCATGATTACATCTATATATTTCAATTATTCACAAACCATGATAAGATTTCTGTCTAATGTAATGAGTTTTCCTTTCGTAACCTCATGTAAAATTGTGAGTACGATTTGAATCTAGCGATATAGATGGTTGTCTTTGACGTTGCTAGCTATTTCGGGCTCCCAGCGGTCTCCGTTCGAGAGGAGTTTCTCTTTATTATATAACAACTCCTCGTGAGTATATACGCTATATTCAAAATTAGGTCCTTCAACGATTGCATCGACGGGGCAGGCTTCTTGGCAATAACCGCAGAATATGCACTTGCTGAGGTCGATATCGTATCGAATAGCGCGCCGGGCACCGTCGTCTTTGCGTTCCTCGGCATCGATGGTGATGGCCTGGGCGGGGCAGATGGCCTCACATAATTTGCAGGCTATGCACCGCTCCTCGCCAGATGGGTACCTCCGGAGGGCGTGCTCCCCGCGGAACCGAGGTGACAGTGGACCTTTTTCGAAGGGATAGTTAATTGTAGCTGGCTCCTTAAAAAAATGCCCAATTGTAACGGCAAAACCTGAAATTATACATAGATAATAAATAAATAATACTAGACATACACGCAGCATCATCTATCACTAAACTAAGCAGAGCTTGTGTTACGGGTACTAGATGACTGATATACATACTTAATACAATACATTACATAGATACCTAGGTATTTTTTTATTACACGTAGAAAATACCCAGAACACCCGGAACAAATATTTGCAGATCTTACAAACATTTGTCCCAAGGCGAAATCTACGAGTTGTTCTCGAAATTATCTTTTAACCGTTTTTACATATCAGAGCTAAAATAGCAACAGAGTATTAGGTAACTATTCTGTATTAAGAATGAATGGGGCAACATTGCAGTTGCCGTTATTATGGTTGACAATTTCTTCATATTCGTAACAATGTTTTTCACAATTCACAATATCTTATCGACTATGTTCTATATTTTAACTTTGACATTCCATTATTAATCATACAACATAATGTAAAGCCGTGTTTGGGATTTCCGTCTCCAATGGCAACTAGAACTTCACAACAGCTAACTAACAGCTCCCAGCTAGGAACGAGATATTCGTAAACTTTGTGGTAAATTGAAAACGTTTCGAAGTCCACACGTTTCGAAGTCCACCATGAGTCAAACTATGAGATGTACTTATAAATTAAAGCAATTTACATCAAGGCTTGGCTATTTGTTTTGTGGATTTAGGTATTAATTACAACTCCTGATTCAGGCGAGAATTGCAATTTTTTTTAATAAGCTTGAGATATGTTCAGACATATCTTATGATTATATTATAATAGTATGTATATTAATAGCTTAACTCAAGCTATTAAGCGGTCGGTTCAGACTGACAGTTATCTAAAGCCATTAAATAAAGCCATCGAAGTATTTTGTATTGTTTCAACATTTATAAACGTCCTTTAATACGGGTACAAGGCAACTACTAATTACAGCAGGTTGGTTAAATGAGTGGCGAGTAAGTAAAAATACCTACTTTTATATGGGAGGTAGAGAAGGCTGAATCAGTGGTGGCAAGGTAAAGTCTAATTGTTATTCAATCTGAATCTGTTGTCTCGTATACGATCAAGAATAAGGACGTTTTGATTAAATGGACCAACTCATTGATCATGGCTGCAAATTATATCCACGAATACTAACTAAATTATGGAGTATGTATCGGCATATCGGCATCTAATTAAATAACGGCATGGCATCATTCTACAAAAATCAATGTACGATAATAACATTGCGAATCGTAAATGTAAGACTCAATATAGAGCACCCTGTGGTGAGTTGGCGATCCGCGAATGACTATTGGCAGATGCTGGATACCGCAAGCTGAAGATATAGTCTTTTTGCGCTCGATAGAAATAGAGATTTAGAGTTGGCTAAATTGAAGTGCAAGTCAGACTCGAGATACCTTAGTTTACCACCATGAAGGTACTTCATGGCTTATGAAAATACCTCTGATCAGTTCCGTCCAGAATACTATTCGCGAGGCGCGATCAAAGAAGTCTCTCGGTGTGGTCTGGGGGGGTTTGTCATTGACGTACACGAATTTGACGTTATAAATAGTCCGTGGGCAGCAGTAGTAAGGTGGAAAACTTGGGCAGGGCTCCGCGGTAGTAGTTGGATAAGGCGGGCATGGTGCAGCAGGGTCGGAAGCCACGGGGCACGGAGTGTAATCACGGCAATCAGCCATCTTCCTCACCAGCAATATATTTGGAAACACGGATTTAAATCGTCTCGATACAATCATGGCACGGTAGATAGTCGTGTTTTTCAATAAATATTCCTATAAACACTAAATAAACAACCCTTGGAACAGGATAGACACAGTAGGTAGATTATCACTTATAACAACTCTTTTCTCAGGTTTTGTTTGCTCTGTGTTTGTGGCGTTCGACTTTTCGAATATGTTGACATCATAAAAATCTATGATTGACGCTCCCTGATCGAAGGATTGACATGAAACTAAAGAGTTTGGTCTTATCTGGCCTTAGTCATCGAAAACGTCAAAAACGGCAACGTGCAGGGACAGGTACTACGGCCGTAAATATAAGGTCTTTGGCAACGTGTGAAAGACTATTTTTTTGCGGAAAAATACGGAGTGCTGATTTGACCAATGTGCTTGTATACGAGCTCAAAAACGACTACGAAAATGAAGTGTAGGAGGACATCCTCTTGTACTCCTCCTTCATAATGGAGAACAACGATTTTTTTTTTGTTTTCAAAAGATTTTTTAGCCTTCCTTTTTATTAAAATTATAAAATCTGAAATTTTACAAAATGAAAGACTCAAACACGTGAAAATCTCTAGTTCCGTATTCAAAGAAGTTTTCACGGCTCTGCGCAAACTGTCTGCGTCAAAACAAGTCGTAGACAAATTCTAGTAATTTTTGCAAGATATCTACGGAGGAGGCGGCGAATAACAGATACCTTACACCAATCCCTCTAAAATCTGTATTTTCAATAGTTTTTCTTTTAATTTACCTTGAAAGTAGTCATTGATTTTCTAAGATAGTTAGATTTAGGATAAACTAGACAAACCCCACGACGATATTGTAAGGAGCTAACTACAAGTGATAATAATGTGTAATGAACTTTTTATGTTAAAATGCTGCTAAACTGATCTCCGATCTTCGAAACCCTAAAAAGAATACGCGGGAACTTTTTATTCGTTTTGTTATTACTTTTTATCAAAATATTACAGACAATTTTAATGTGATTCACTCAAATTGAATAAAAGATGAGTTCTAGCAGAGAAAGTGAAATATTAACACCAGAAATAAATTTGGTTATGTAAGTACCTCAATATAAATATTCGTCACTACTCTCATCTCTTATAAACATCTCTTATTTATTTTTCACGTATGATGATTTTTTCTCGTAGTTTAGGATGAAAAGCAGAGTGTGCCACACGCATCGAGCACATGCCCAGTAGAGAGGAAATATGGTCTTTCGAATGTGTTTTTCACTAATACAATGTCAACTCTAGCGGGCTATATAGTGTTGTGCTGACATAATAAAATAATGTATCGATACTCCCGATATAACAAGAAGTATTAAAAATTTATCAATTTGATTAAGTTATTTGATCAGTGTAACTTTTATAAAAACTCCGGGATTTTCCAGATTATTTCATCGATATAGTAAAAATCAATTATCGAAAGAGATTGCTCATAGCGATAATAAAGATGCCCTATGTACTCCCGTGATTATTATTAATGGTAACTTCCTATATAATTCGTTCTTTCTATTTAACATAACAATGGCAAACTTTTAATTAAACACGTATCTGAATTGTTTGCTTTTTAAAAATCATAAATTCACTATTATTGACGTAAACTTCTTTTGTAGAGTTCTGTCTTCTTTTGCAAATCGAAACAAACGAGTGTGTATAATCCTTTCATCATTTGTATCGCGAGGCTCTTTGACTCGGGCCTAAATGCCGACGTGCGACTGAGACATGAAACGAGATGTAACGCCAACGCGCGAGTGAGGCGAGAAGTATACACTCGTGCTCGGCCTTGTCCGTGGTTGCACGAGTGAGTGTGTAATGCCGACAATAGTTACATAAACTTTAGTAGGCATGAATTCTTCACAAACAATAGATACCCCGGCTACAGGAACCTCAAACACAAACGTGGCAAGTACGTCGTAATGACTCCGAGCGCCTTCCGCAGGAAACAAATTACCGACCAAAACTCTCGGTAGGTACCTAGATAGTATAAGATTTCCTAAATAGTTTGTTTCAGGCACCCATTTTCATGGCATTTTCATTTTCGTGGTCACGAAGTTTCAGTTTTATTACGTAGTCATCGTAGATTCTCGAGAAGATAACTCGAAGTAAACAAGGAATTAATAATCTAAACTGCCATTCTTTTTAGGCGCAAATAAATGAAATAGTCATTAGTACCTTCTGATGAGTTTCAGGATATAAAGGGTGTTTGGTATTGCGACCGATACAATTTATGGGGAGAACTTAAAAATCATTATCTCAGCGACCGTGACACTAAGCATTGATTCTACCGAAGAAATATAACCTATAACCCTCTCAACTCCCAAAAAATTATGTCGGTCGTAATACCAAACACCTTGTATAATCTGTAGGTCTTATTTGACTTGAATTGAACAGGTTTTCTACTTTTGTTAGTGCGTATGTACGTTTACGTACATACGTAATTTAGTTTCCAACTAAATTTCTCAAAGTAGTAGGGTTCGTAGGAGAATCCGAGGTAGATGTACAAAGAAGTAGGTCCTTGAAGTACCGAGGTTTTGTAAACTGTATGCCCTAACATTGTTCCTTCATTACTGAATGATTGGACTATGAAACTGTATGCCCTAACATTGTTCCTTCATTACTGAATGATTGGACTATGAAACTGTATGCCCTAACATTGTTCCTTCATTACTGAATGATTGGACTATGAAACTGTATGCCCTAACATTGTTCCTTCATTACTGAATGATTGGACTATGAAACTGTATGCCCTAACATTGTTCCTTCATTACTGAATGATTGGACTATGAAACTGTATGCCCTAACATTGTTCCTTCATTACTGAATGATTGGACTATGAAACTGTATGCCCTAACATTGTTCCTTCATTACTGAATGATTGGACTATGAAACTGTATGCCCTAACATTGTTCCTTCATTACTGAATGATTGGACTATGAAACTGTATGCCCTAACATTGTTCCTTCATTACTGAATGATTGGACTATGAAACTGTATGCCCTAACATTGTTCCTTCATTACTGAATGATTGGACTATGAAACTGTATGCCCTAACATTGTTCCTTCATTACTGAATGATTGGACTATGAAACTGTATGCCCTAACATTGTTCCTTCATTACTGAATGATTGGACTATGAAACTGTATGCCCTAACATTGTTCCTTCATTACTGAATGATTGGACTATGAAACTGTATGCCCTAACATTGTTCCTTCATTACTGAATGATTGGACTATGAAACTGTATGCCCTAACATTGTTCCTTCATTACTGAATGATTGGACTATGAAACTGTATGCCCTAACATTGTTCCTTCATTACTGAATGATTGGACTATGAAACTGTATGCCCTAACATTGTTCCTTCATTACTGAATGATTGGACTATGAAACACCATCCCCCAACTGAACAAAACTTTAGCGTTTTCGAGACTTTGCTGTCGTATGGTGCTTATAGCCAAATCAGTCAGTAATGATGGAAACTACAACCTTCTCAAGGATCTAGTTCGACTTAGCCAGTACATAAGTTTATCTCATTGTAAATGAACTGTATAATAATAATAATAATATTTTATTCAAAATAACTTAGGACTAAAGGATAACAAAGTTCATCTAAAATTCTAATGGAATTAAACAATGCGTGTGCCTGAACTAGGTAAAGACCTGTTTTTCAGGCAAAAAGAGTTCTTACATCAAATAAAATAATCAAATAGAACTTATTCTATACAAGGCGAAGGTGCATGCTTTAAAAAAATTATTTATGCTAACTACACTAAACTAGTTTTAATAATACAGTTTCAGATCTTTTTTGCTATTTTTCCCGGCATTTTCTAGTGTCATTTTATCGTAGCTAATCTTTACTTTCTTTAGAATGTTAATAAAGAAATTACGGTATCGCTTGTACGATAACTGGAGAACAGAATTAGTGGGATTTGATTTGGATTTCATATGCAACTTGTCTCTGTGCTTCATACACCGAATGAGACCAGCTGTGATCCAAGGTTTTATGTTAAAATTCTTTTTACTCAATCGAATATTACTCCTATTTTTAATTAATGCCTGTTGGACATTTTCTACGACAAATGACATAGCGAACTGCGGATCAGCGGAATCGTAAACTGGGGCAAAGTCTATGTTACTTAATCAGCTTATATATTATAGTTTGTATGAGAAATAAAGTTATTTAAACCTAAACCATAATACAAAAATCTTAACGATGTTTGATCCTAATTTCCACAACATCTTCTTAAAGCACTTCTATTAAACTTTTTATCTATACCTATAATTACCGCGCAGGCGGATTGGTGATCGCGTAGAGGTGTTAAAAACATACAGAAGGAAGCTGCTAGCTATCCTCTGGCAACATCCATGGGCTGAGTTTCATGCTCGTAGACTATAACTTTCGATCAGGGAGTTTATGGATGAGCCATATGAGCATATTTTGCATAACTTTATAAACGGACAGCTCCCCGTTGCTCATAGACGGTGTTAATTTAGAACATTCAATAGATTACAGCTCTTCCCGGAACGCTGATTTCGTTCGTCTAAGTCATAAGAACTCGATTGTAGTTTTTGAATGGTCGCGTAGAGTCGTTAGAAACATACAGAAGAAAGCTGCTGGCCAACCTCTGGTCGGCTCTTACGACATCCACGCTGAGTTGGCGGTGTCAGTTCTTATGCCGCGGGCGCCACGGCATATTTTCTTATGTGCGGTGAATCCGTCGTGATACTTGGATCGATTCCAATCATATTATTATGTTCAACAGCAAGTCGAAGCCTTCGGTAAAGAAAATATGAAAGCGTAGATAAGTGTAATAGAATTCGGTATCTGTTCGATGTTCTTGTCCCGTGTCTTATTGGGTAGAAATAGTCAAGTGTATCTATTTCATTTCATAACCTCTTCGGGTTTTATGAAACCTAGCAGTCAAGTATTTTCTCGGTGAGCTTTAATATTGGTTAGACACTTGGTGGTCGTACAGTTCCAATATATAATACAAACTACTTCTTAGTACCTATATCTGATTCTCCTAATGCTTTGAAAAAAAAAACAGATTAGAATATTATACTAATAATCTGTTTTTTTTTGTTTCAAAGCATTAGGATAATCAGAGAACCGCTAAAAACCGCTGTTCAACTAAGAAGTAGTTTGAATTATACATATATTGGAACTGAAATACATTTAATAAATCGTTTATCTTTAAAACTTGTATATACAGCCTATGCTAGTCCACTGCTAGACATATTACTTCCCTGATAAGCATCTTATTATTATCATGAGGCGTAATGCTATAATATCCACGCTGGGCATGCGGGTTGGGGATCGCAGTTCGGTGGTAGAATTCATCAAACTAATATTATAAATTCGAAAGTAATTATGTGTGTCTGTCTGCCTGTTTAAAAATAAATGGCTAAACCGATTTTAATAAAATATGGCAAGGCTATACAGAGTAATAATTCGCAGACACAGCGTGGACTGCAGGTTGTGCCCATCATGACGAACACGATTATGAAAACCACCAGAGATCTTAATTATTGAAATGTTATGTAAATCTCCTCCCATACAAAATAATGTCCGAAACCCAATGAATTACTAAATACATATCTCCCACTTCCTTTTAAATCCACGTCGGCATCATTGGCCTGTTTTACATCTACGAAAGATGATTTAAGTGGCATCAGTCTGGCTGGGAGTCAGCCGAGCACACACACAACCACACTGATAATTAAGAACAGAACTATTTTTAAGTTTAGTTTGAAATAAAGCTCCTCTAATGAACTAATATTGAATGGAGAGGGGTATCTACTAATATCATCCCCTTTCTAACAACCACCAATTTGACAGGCCTCCCTGCCTGTCAAATTAGGAGGCTTAGGTATACGCAAAATTTCAAGTGTAACCCTTCCAGCGTTCCATGTCTTCCGTCTACAGAAGTAGTTCTTTAGTTGAAAAAATTTTAAAGTCATCTTTTTTGGTCCCACCTGGAATTTCATTCAAAATTTCATTTTTAGACGAAAAAGTACTAGAGCTATGCGGATCATGCCCGTCTCCTGGCCGTTTCTAAATGGGAGTCAAGACATTGGTTGCAAGCATTTCCTTCATTTAACACTGGCACTTTATTGGATCCCGTAACTTTCCGTATCGCAACATGTCTTCGGTTGGGTGCAATGTGTAGCGCGCCTCATCAATGCCAGTGCGGTACTGCTGTCGAACAGCTTGGTCATCACGGATTATCGTGTACTAGGGCCGCCGGTCGGATGTCTCGTCATGCCAGCCTTAACGACGTCATCCGGCGGGCCTTTGTCACCGCGAACGTACCAGCTATTCTCGAACCGAATGGTCTGTTGCGTGACGATGGTAAATGGCCCGACGGCATGACACTATTCCCATGGGAGTTGGAAAGGCCCATTGTGTGGGACGCTACATGCGTCGACACACTTGCGCCTTCCCATCTTCCGAGGACATCCGTGAGGGCTGATGCGGCGGCAGATTTGGCCGAGGATCTCAAGAGACGCAAATATGCAGGTCTCGACAAGAGCCTACACATTTGCTCCCTTTGGGGTCGAGACCCTGCGTCCGTAGGGTACCGAGGCTCTCCGGGTTTTTAAAAAGTTATCTGAGCGTCTGGTCGACGCGACGCGTGACCCGAGAGAGGGCGGGTATCTGGCGCAGCGCATCAGCATTGCCATACAGCGGGACAATGCAGCCAGCGTCTTGGGGACGCTTCCGACAGGTATTAATGTGGAACAGTTGAGCTACCTGTAGATTGTTAGCAACAGTCTGCAGTTAGCCTAATTGTTTCAATTGTAAATACTAGTTCTAATTTGTTTTTATTATTAAATTGTAATTTTCTTTGTCAATAAAGATAATATGTTGTATTTCATAGATAATAGATAATTTTCATCTATTTCTCGGACGAATGAAATTACCCCTCCCTGACCGAAGGTCTATGATCACGTGCAAAAAATTGAGTTTACACTGGCGACATCTAGCTATAATTCAAGTCTAATTTAGTTTTATGAATGATGACACATTCACATGGATGAAACTGTTGACACCCGTTGCTATAGATACCATTAGGTGATAGTAAAATTATCATTATTATGATGAATTTTCACAAACCTACGTTTTATAGCGCATATAGCAATTCCTCGAGAATCAAACTTATAGAGAACCACCTTAAAATCAACGTTGATACAACAACGAAAGAATCATCAAAATCTATTAACTATTGGCGCAGATATCACCAAAACTGTTGTACCTAGTCGTGATTCTCCAAAGATATTTTGTTGCTTTTTAAGTTTAACGGGATAAACATGAATCCCTCGGTAATAACACTTTTATGACCTCGGGATCATTCTCTATACAATAGTGAAAGAATCAATAAAATCGGTTACCCATAGGCGGAGACAGCAAGTAACATAGTAAAATACATACATAAAGAAAACACATACAGACGAACTGAGAACCTCTTCCTTTATAAAAAAAAGGTTAATAATATTATAAATAGAGAAACTTGTTAATTGAATACCTAGGTACCTCAATGAGCAAGTATACCTAGTCTACGGAACGTATGGTACTAAAATAATGGACCTACCGTAACAACATGACATAAATAAAACAAGAACATTTCCAATGACGCAATTTTATTTAAAAAGTATATCAATACAGTAAAATTATGGTAATCTAGGTTTAACAAAGCCATTCAGTATTCATACAATTTCAGATCTTAGTGACTAGGTGAGATAAAATTAAGGTCACAGTATGTTATGTACCCCATTTAGGGTGTAGTAAAGTTCTATGAATTAAGGATCTGTTAATGGTAAAACTGATGTGTGGTGCCGGCTTAGAATATGCACCTCCCCAACTCTCCCCGCAGGTGTCGTAAGAGGTTACGACGACTCTTACGACTAAAGTATATCTACCGGGGGTGGGCAGTAGCGCCCACTGCTAAACAATTCTACCACTGAACTGCGATCCCCAACCCGCATGCCCAGCGTGGGGATTATGGCTTTACCCCCGTGAGATAAAAGCCAAGAAGGCGCTTATCAGGGGGAGGCCTGGGTCCAGCAGTGGACCAATATAGGCTGTGGATTGTCGTGGATAAGGAGTTAATGGTTAATGGTGGTACTTAGTAGAAAAATGTTTATTTAAATATGGTATCTATCAAAAAAACAGAAAAATTCAGTTTTTCTAAATTATGTCACGATAGATGGAGGCGGCTCAGGCGACACCACAAATAGCGATTTGTGGTGTCGTTTGCGGGAGGCCTATGTTCAGCAGCGGTATACGGACTGATGATAATGATGATCAGTCACATAAAATCTAAGTCCGGTAGACTATTTGAACATTCTGTAATAACTCAATATCTGACAAATACAGGAAAGTAATAAAATATGTAGCGAACAGGACAAATAAAATTACTGACAAATTACCTCAGAACAAATAACTAGATACATAAAGTTATTTTTAACTAAGGTGTATGTAACACACTGGGTGCGTGTTATAATATAAAAGTTTTTTTTATATGTGTAAAATGTGTTATGGTTTTAGTTTAATTTGTTTGAATAGTGGCCAGGAAGGAGCTACAAGAAAATACAAGAACTTTACTAATATTTCGCCAAACGTTTTTATTTCAAAACAAATGTATTACATAGTGATAGTTCTGATTGCTCACTATGTTTCGATATAAAAATAAAGCCCAAAATAAAGGCGTCATTGGATTTTATTCTCGGAACACTTACGATTTTGGTGAAATGATCTGACCTTTAACCTGAAGCACGCAAAAAAATATTAAATTCTTAAATATTCAGTCTGTCGCTCGCCGCAACTCGTAGTTTTTATACTGATAAACCACTTTTAACACTTACCACGTGTTCTTATCCAATCTGTTGGATGAATTGCAGTAGAACCACGGTTTTACTGATAACATTACCGTGGTAGAACCATCGACTAGATCTATGGTGCATCTTTCAAGTTTTTTTATGTTCATGTTATGTACCCAAGTTGTTTTGGTGACAGTTACTTTTTGCAATAAACCAGTTTAAACCATTTTTTTTTAAACACAATTGTCATCTGCATCCGTACTGGGCATAGAAAAAGACCTATTAGGTATTAGGGCTAAATGAACTATTAAAAGGTACTTTAAAAGGTCAGATCATGAAGAAACCATAAATACACTAATTCATTATTATATTACTTTCTTTAAATGGCCGGGATAGAAACTAATTTTTTTTGTTTAGTATACGTTGACACATAGAATTTAAAAGTCACAAAAGCAATCTAGGCTATTTTATGCACTAGATATACCAATCATTTAAATTTTTATTGTATATTGAATTTAGATTTACTATATAGACACCAAGTACAAAAATTTATTGAGATTAAACATACATTTTTTATTAATAAGAAGATAAATAGTGAGTGTTTATTTATAATAGAGAATGATATTAAACATTACTCTTTTTTGCCATATTAAATAAAATGAGATTTTGTGGACTATGAAATACACCATGCATTATAGTGCAAAAAATCTCATTTTGTTGTTGTTTGGAAGTAATATACAAAAAAAAATAAACGAGCCACTTTTGATATGACATGATAAGTTTCTACCTACTTTTACATAAATAGAATATTACGTACATATTATTTTATAAATGAGTAAAATTTTACGAACACTAATTAGTTAATATACTTTATCGATTCAATGGTTTCTATTGAATCGAAAAAAGACTCCGTTCCAATAGTATGCAACGCAGACTTTTTGACGATTATGCTGAAATTATATTAGTTAGTTAGGTTAACTGAAAAATTATTGGTTTTCTCTTATGATCGGTACACACATTGTATACAGGATCATTGTAGCTACCAGTAACCTACATTAAATTAACTTAATCTGTTGGAGTGATTTTCCATAAGGCAGGAGCGAAACCTCCTAACACAGGTATCTCTATACTTAAAAGGAGGTTTCCAAAGTAATAAAAGATGTATATAGATTAAGTTAAAGAAATAAAATATTTTGATTTTTGATTTTATTTGAGTAAAATGTGTAAAATATTCATGAAATATAGGCACAGATTATTTTCTATTTGTTATATTTAGATATGTAGAAGATGCAACCTTTGGTAGCTTCTTTTTTTTAAATAATATTTTATTTTATTTATTACCTTCATAAAATATAAAGCGCACACCCCAGATGTTCGTACGTAACTCAAAAAATAACTGAAATCCAGTGCTGAGTGGAGGCCACATTTGCCAGAAACTCTGGTATGCAATAAAGTAAGTACCTACCTAAATGTACCTACCTAGAATTAATGAGAGACATTGTGTGGTAGTTTTGGTAAATTAATACAAATATGTTCTTAAATTTTTTCAAATTGCACACGTACTAATTAAACCTTAGAACAAACGTTACGTACGTACGTTACGTATAGGTACGTTTATTATTAACTACTTTTAATAACTCAAAATCTTTGGTAAAGGTATTGGATACATATTTTTTTTTTCTGACGTTGTAAAGAAGATTATGCAACGTTAAATTCTGTTTATTTGATAAATACAGTTTAGCTGTGTTATTCCCGGGCCAGAGCCTAGAGGGCTGACCTTTGAAATAATGTATCTATTATTAAATTGGGGAGATTAGTAAGTTAAATGCTTACATACATCAAAATACATGAATTGATTACGCTTATATAAAAAAAACACCTGTTCTAAGTACTTACGGCAGTTATAAAGTTATATAAAATTACTTAGTACTTATTATAATTATTTGTATGCAAGTATAGTTTTTACAATACTGTCATAATAATACACATAATTTCACATGCAATTAGTCAAACGTGTAGTTTGTACACAAGTTTTAATTTTGAAATTCGAATAAATTTATGAGATTATTATAAATTATCAAAAAATTACAAATGAAAAAATCACAAATTTTTAAATAGCTCCCTATCAATAAAGCACGCTTGACCTAATTAATTATACAAACATCATTAAAACTCGTTACGACTAGGTGGTGTAAAATAAAAAGGGCATATAAATAGATATAGTACTTATAAACAGATATAGTACTCACTTACGTGTAGCTAACTTAAATCTATTTTATATATTATAATATGTAAAATACTGCTATTTAATTTTTTTTTTACTTTAGATACCTAATTTTCATTAATACGCTTTTATCTTGGTAAATAATTATGAAAATATCTGTAAAAAAATTATGAATATACCATAAAAATTGTTAAAGATATTTTACATATCATATTATTTTTCAAGATAAAAGCGTTTTCTCTATTAAAACAATAGTTTTTTATGCATTTATAGTGATTTTTGGGGCATAATAAAGAGAATAATAAAAAAGACCTTTATATGATGTAAATATTAATAATAATTCAATACTAATGACTTTAAGCATGCTAAATCTTACTCAAATGAACATCTAGTGGTGGAATCTCAAACTGAGGCCATTAGGGATCCTCAGCCAGCATAATAATATTAGTGTATAGGCAACGGGAATGCGCGTATTACTAAAATTCTAAGCAAATAATATTAAAACTATCAGGCTATGCGAATATGTATTACTGCCAAGTGAAAAATGAAGCGAAAACCTCAAAATAATAAAAGATAAATAAAATTTGAGATTTGTAAACAAATTAAAATAATTTTTGCAAATGTGTAATTATGTATGTACATTGAATAATAATAATAATTATTTTTATTTATAACGTACATTATTATCTACCTACGTGGATAGGCATAATATATTGTTAATAATAAATAATTTTACTTGATTAGACCATCGTTAAGTTGACATATGTACCTACCTACCTTATCAAGATTTTTACCACAATGACAAAAACCCCATTTTAAATAAATATGTAAGTTCTTAATAAACAATAAATATCAAATTTATACATTTTAATAACACTGTTTAACTATTTATTTCCATTTGTTTGGTATCGTAAAATTATTATTATACGTAACTAGCTGCTGCCCGCGGCTTCGCAAGCGCTCTTTAAGTATACTATGTCCGTTCCCGAGATACCATTTACCTCCCTACCAAATTTCATGGATATCCGTTCAGCCGTTTAGTCGTGAAAGGGTAACAGACCGACAGAGTTACTTACGAATTTATAATAGCAGTATGGATTACTATTATTTGACTGTAATACATTAGAAGAGTCTAATTAAGCATGGTATCCTATTATGCACAAACATTGATATTTATGAGAATCTTATAGTATAATAATTATGTATGTAATTAGTTGTGCTACCTGTAGATTGTTTACAACAGTCTGCAGTTAGCTTAATTGTTTCAATTGTAAATACTAGTTCTAGTTTGTTTTTATTATAGAAGTGTAATTTGTATGTAATATGCATAAGTACGAATATTACTGAATATGCTCAGTTAACTTAACTTTAAACGATGATTATAATTACGTAGTTTTCACAAGAATATTAAAATTGGAATCAAAACTTCGTTTTAAGTATCTTATTCTTATTTATCACTTTGTGCCCTTCAGTATTTGTTTTATTTATAACACTTATTTTATTTTATTTATAGTTAACCATCAATTAACAAAGCAAGATTTTTTTTATGGATTTGCCTATACGATAATAATGAAATGACATTAAAAAATATAATCTTGAATTTTTTTTTAAATTATGGCACAAAGATTTTTATTATGGAACCAAACTTTACAAATTTACATTGGCCAGAAAAGTTTGACTGAAGTCTATAAATATATCTATATTTTGTAACATAGTTCTAATATTTTAATAAGTTATACCATTTTCAGTACTTAATTATAATAATGTGTATCTATCTATGCATTTAAAACGTTTATTAATCTATATTACAATCTGCGTAACTAATCGAATTTAATAATTTTCTGCTTGGTGTTTCTATACTAAATATGTTATAATTATAATTCATAAATATAATTTTGAACTATTAACATGTCAAATATTTATAATTATATTTTATTCGTTGGTGTTATGCCTTACATTGTTTGTAATGTACATTTACTAGAACTAGGTATGTATTTATTTTCTTATAAAAATGCAATGTATTTGAATATAAGGTTTTTTTATTATTAAAGTGCGTAAGCCCTCACACTCAGGGTAATTTATAAGAAATCAAATAATATCCCAAAAATTTTTCATCTTTGATGGGACTTGAACCCGCGTACTTCCCTCAGTACGGGAATGTGCTAACCAACTACACCACGAGGTCAAGTGACGTAGGAGTCGAAAAATGTTGGGACTTTCTTCGGACTCTAGCGGCGTTAGCTCCACCTACAGGACAAACATTGAAGTTTATCCAATCCTGTTTAAGACCCGTCGAAGTCAAAAAATTTTGGGATATGATTTCTCTTTGATTTCTAATTAAATATAGTATATACTATTGTAGTGTATTCATCATTTAATTTAATATTATGATGTAGGTATTAATATTAGACCAAGGTATTGTATTATATTAGACCGAATGAAAATCAATGTTCTGACTGTCATCCAAACTAATAATTCAGTTTGCTTTATTAAAATGAATTGTTTTGATATTTGTGCATAATACGAATTTCACTAACAAAGCCTAAACATTCAACATGAAGAAGAAAGAGAGAATCTAATTGTGATTGAATTTATCATACATATACAAAAAAAATTATATTTTTTCCAAAAATGAAGCTTCTGTCGTAATCCTATAGAATGTAATAAACTGAATTGATTAGGTATAAGATAAATGGTCTTTCAGAACAAGTTAGCCTTAGTCTAAAATAACTATTTTTGAAGATTTTTCATATATTTTAAAGTAAACTTAGTTGTTAGTTCTTAAATACGAACCCCAAAAAATATCAATGGCTGTGTAAATAGGTACCTAGTATTGGTTAAGTAGAATAGCATACAATTTAAAAAAAATGTTAGTAATGTAACGAAATTGATCGCAGTAAAAGGTAGATATATAATCGAAAATGAAAATAAGATGAGTAGATTACACGTAAATCTTATGAGCAAATCTTATGACCTGCGACACAGTATTTTACTTCTGCAGGTCGCATCACTTACTACTTTGTTATTTGCATCTTAATTATGTTACTAAATAAAGACATTTCTGTTTATGTTTTTTAAAGAACTGCCGTAAGTACTAGGTATTTTACATTTTGGCACAGTGCCATTTAATAGCATATCTAACTAACATATTAATAAATACCTATCTAGACAATTTTATGTACAACAATTGGATTAAAAAAGTAGCTCTTTTCCATATTAAAATAGAATAGTAGTAACACAATTAACTTATATATGTGCCTAGGAATAATGATCCATTAGTGGATCTGCAAAGTGTAACAGAGTGGAATACGCCAAATTTTTGTGTTACCCATTAATTCTGACGACTAAGAATATGATAGATAGGATATTTTACGATGACTATACCCATGAAGGAAATTTTGTTTTTACCGAGCTCAAAATATTTAATTTTGAGAACGACTTTTTTTTCCAATTTATATTATAGAGTTAACAACCACTGACTGGCGCAAAATTATTAGCAAGTTATTTAAAACCACAGTTTTAAAATTATTTTTGACCACTGTGACTGCAAATATTCATATTATATACAATTTTACAATTTCATATTTCAGTTTCCAAAATTAATTAGACCTGTTTTTATATTCAAACACGTTTTGAACGCGCGTTTTGATTGTGTTGCAATTTAAGCTGGTTTTTTGCAACATCATTGCTTTTCAATTTCAAAATATGAATGTTAGAATTTAGAATAGACAACGATAGAATACAGTGCACTTATAGAGGAGACCAATCTTCTTAAGAATAGTTCAATTCTATGCACATAATTATATAAAAATATACGCAATTCTTACAATTACCAAATAACGTTTGTGAATAAACACCGTTATGATCACTCAACACCAGTATGAATCTAACGGCACCACTTTGTTCAAAAGGAAGATTCCTCGGTCTATCCTTAAACCAGGTCTTCTTGGTAGGGATAGTCTTCATATCACATAATCTCTTCATCTTCATTGCGAAATCCAGGCGGTGGACGCAGGTAATGTATCGGGATTTCATCAAGATTCGGGGGGGAAGCCGTAGTCATCGTGAAATAATTATATTCTGAAAGTTCCTCATTGTGCGAAACGCGCACTACCCGTAGGCACGGGGAGGCAGCATGCCGCTAGCTATTGTTATCGAGGTCGGGGAAGGGCGCGTTGGTGGTGGCTAGGGCTCCGAGCTCGGTGTGTGGCAGTAGTTCCTCAGGGTGTTCAGGGTCTCGCTCGCGTCTCTTCTCCTCGTGGGTATAGTAGCGCTGAGCGCGGCGATGCGTACAGCACAACATTCCAGTCACCGACGCAAGCGCCGCCACCAACACTAACACCAGCCCAGCAACCAGGCTTATCTGCGGGTCGTGAGATGCAAGACATTCCTCCAATATGTCAAAGGTGACATTCCATAAAGGAACCCCGCGAAGCTTTAGTGGCGCCTGGCAACGCAAATTTCTCAAAGATTCATTTAAAACTGTTGTTTTCATGTATACCAGCATCATACCGGTCGAGCATTGATTACAAATCCACTTGTTGTGAGACAGTCTTATTGTTGGTATTGCTTCTAGCCTATGCAGGTCTGCGTCTTCAAGCTTGGTCAAGTGGTTGTGCGAAATATCCAGTTCATGTAGGAATTTCGCCTTTGATAAAAGTTTTAACGGGAACTCTGTTAAGTTATTCCAAGAAATGTCTAAACCACTTAGAGATTTTGTGTAGATGAAAAAATTCGGAGGTATTTCGGTAAGCGCTAGGTTCGCAAGTCCAATGACTCTAAGACCTGGTAGAATTTGCAATATTATAGCGATCTCATTTAGTGGCAAGTTGTTTCCACTAAAAATTAAGGTTCTCAAGGAACCTACAACTGGTGCAAAAGTTTGAAGATGAAAGCGCTCAATTTGGTTGAGTCCGATGTCGAGGTGATCTAGTCTTGTTAGATTCGTAAGTGAGTTTGGCGATAATAACGCGAGTTTGTTGTTGGCTAGATTTAGTTCTCTCAGCTGTATATTTTTACCAAAAACATAATCCACAATAACGGATATTTGATTTCCATCTAAAGAAATTTTTATCAGGTTTTTGAGATCTTGGAAATCATCAATGAGCACATATTTGATTTCATTATATCCGAGATCAATTTCTTCCAACTCTGAAGCCAAATTATATATTTGGGCGTTAACTCGTGCAAGTAAGCAGCTTCTACACTTCAAAGTTTTGAGCTGCTGAATATCTTTAAAAACTTCAGGGCTTAAATCCGCAATAGGATTTCCACTCAGGTCGAGTGTTAGAAGTCTAGCAAGCATTCTAAACAATCTAGGATTCAAGAGAGTTATATTATTGTGTGCTAAGTAAAGTCTTTTCAAACTTGGGCAATGTCGGAATGTTTCACTGGCCATTTTGTCAATGCGGTTATAAGAGAGATCCATAACAGTGAGATTTATGAGGCCTCTGAAATTATCTTGTTCAATACTGGTAATGTTGTTATGCGTTAGATTGAGAATTTTAAGGTTCTGGAGTCCCCAAAATGCATGTTTTCCAATTAATGGGACATTGGAGTTGATGATCTTAACATCTCTAAGCTCCTTGAAAGGTCTAGGCTGAGTGAATATTGGTCCGATGGTAAGAAAATTTGGGCGGTTCTGAGGCGCACTAATTTGTAGCTTATAGACGCTCTGATCCATGTCCTTCACTGGAATGCTATGCAAATCACCCTCCAGACATTGGACGCGGAGAACAGATCCGTCCTCCGTGTCGAATATGAGTCTACATTTGCACTCTCGCGGGCACTTCACATCATAAACACCGCCCTGGGCACCGACCTGGCTAGTAGACAATGTGAAGAGAGCCAACAGCAGCGCTTGGCATTTTGATAATCTGGAACAAAAAGATAAAGAATTTGAATAGAACTACAGGATACCGACTGTGAAGTGAGTTCGGTGAGTTGAAAGTAAGAAGAAAGTTTCATGAAATTGCTTGGCGGACGGATTGATGATTGCAATGGAGGTGGTCAAATGCTGTCCTTCCTCTGGTATGTTCCTTTCTCTGCTTAGTAAACGCTTACGATATCTACGAACTGAGTTAGAGGGGTCGATTCTTACGCCGCGACCGCTACAGTAATGTATCTACTCTAGGTAAATGGTGCCTGGCTGTGAGATTGGTTGCGTTATTTGATTTTATCACCAGTGTTTATTACTCCGAACTTGCTATTTTCTGTTACTTTTAGTCTGCTTTGCGGGTAGCATATAAGTTGTACATACAGACATTTTTATAATGTTGCTATGTAATATTAACTTCTTTTTCAGTTGATAAGAATCTTTATTGACAAAGAAAATTACAATTCAATAATAAAAACAAATTACAACTAGTATTTACTATTGAAACAATTAAGCTTACTTCAGACTGTTGCAAACAATCGACAGGTAGCTCAACTGATCGGGTATCTTTTATTTAGCACATAGATTACAATAACAGAATAAAACAATTACAACTAGTATATACACTTGATATCTATTTCTATAAAATCGAAGCCGTGCCCAGAATTAAACTGATTAAATTAAATAAAATTAAACTCAACCGATCTATATCAATACCAGTCGGAAGAGACATCAAGACGCTGGCTGCATTACCCCGCTGTATGGCAATGCTGATGCACTGCGCCAGATACCCACCAGCTCTCGGGTCACGCGTCGCGTCGACCTAGATAACTCAGCTTAAGCTCGAGCTCAGATAGCTTTTTAAAACCCGGAGAGCCTCGGTACCCCACGGACCTAGGGTCTCGACCCCAAAGGGAGTAAATGTGTAGGCTCTGTCGAGACCTGCATATTTGCGTCTGTTGAGATCCTCGGCCAAATCTGCCGCCGCAACAGGCCTCACGGATGTCCTCGGAAGATGGGAAAGCGCAAGTGTATCGACGCAAGTAGCGTCCCACACAATGGGCCTCCACCATTCCTCAGACCATTCGGTTCGAGAATAGCTGGTACGCTAGCGGTGACAAAGGCCCGCCGGATGATGTCATTAAGGCTGGCATGACGAGATATCCGACCGGCGGCCCTAGTACACGATAATCCATGATGACCAAGCTGTTCGACAGCTGTACCGCATTGGCTTTGATGAGGCGCGCAACGTATTGCACCTAACCGAAGAAGTGTTGCGATACGGAAAGTTACGGGATCCAATAAAGTGCCAGTGTTATATGAAGGAAATGCTTGCAACCAATGTCCTGACTCCCATTTAGAAACGGCCAGGAGACGGGCACGATCCGCATAGCTCTAGCACTTTTGTAACAAGCAATTCCGTGTCAACTCACACAGAGGCCCGTCCCATTGCCGTTGGGACAAAAGAGATTTTGGGGGAGCAGCATTGGGGCAAGCACTATGCCAAGCCGTTCGAGCTTCGTCATAAAATGAAATTTTTAATGAAATTCCAGGTGGGACCAAAACAAGAGGCCTTTAAAATTTTTTCAACTAAAGAACTTATTTTGTAATATTAACTATATTTTTGAAACAGTAATTATTTTTCAAACTGACCTTAATTAGTTTTAATTTAAAAGTTGTCACTTTTCTAAAGTTTTACACACATTTACTGGCTTGGCTTTGAAAGCTCCAATTTTATTTTGTTAGTAAATTGTTTCAAGTAATTACCTATTTATTTGATGAATACATTGCAGATTACATCACAAGTTATTTTGTGGTACCTTCAACCACAAACAAAAATTGTATTAAACGGTTAAAAGGCAGGGCCGTCTGATTTAAAAAATAACTTAAATATATAATTCTTCAATTAACGTGACAGTGAAGACTGGGCCTACCGGGGATATTACCCCCCTAAAATATCATGTGTGTCCATGAACCAAAACCCAACGCAATTCTAAGAATTCTATTTATTTACTTATATATATTATAACTTGAACCCGCAACCTTCCACTCAGTATGTGTTAACCAAATGCGCCACCAGTTCGTCAAGTCAGGTATATGTGAGTGTATCACTCGTACTATTTTCGCTGCTCATTAGCGTTTTTTGATAACTAATAAAAAAAGAAAGAAAATAAAATATATTATGAGTAACACTCACAAATACTTCTGCTGGTTAATTCAGAGGTGAGCGTTTCACTATATTATTATCGGTGCTCATTCATTGACTCCTTTTTAGGGTCCCGTACCCGAAAAGTCAAAACAGAACCCTATTAGTAAGCCTCCGCAGTCCGTCCGTCCGTCTGTCACAAGGCTCTATCTCATGAACCGTAAGAGGTAGGCAGTTGAAATTTTCAGATAATATGTATTTGTATTGCCGCTATAACAAAAAATAATAAACACAAAATAAAAATCCAAATTAAAGGGGTCTTCCATACAAAAAACGTGATTTTTTTGGCTATGTTTGTTCTTTGATTGTCTAAGCTGTATCTCTTGAACCACAATAGGTAGATACATAAAACTTTCTATAAATAAGTAACTTTTCAACTGTAATAACAACAAATAATAAAAATATTATAAAGTTGAAAATTTAATGGAGCACAACAAATGAAAATTTGATGTTCTTTGAATAAGCTGCCTGATTTTTACGGTACGGAACCCTTCGTGTGCGAGTCGACTCGCACACGAACTAGCTGCACTAGCTGAACCAGCGACTTCGTTCGCGATTTCCATACCTGCCAACTAATCAGGTATTCACATTTGACCACAGTTTCTCTCATATTATGAAACGCTGTGCAAAAAAAAACTTCATGGGAGAATTGGTCCTGTTACACTTTTAATAGAGGTACCTGTATTAAGGTACCTAGATTGTGTATAAATAGTGTAGGATCTACGCGGGATAGCTTGCTGTCAGGCTGTCATCTTCAATCCCATTAAAACTTTTTAAACTTTCGCGATCTGTTAACATATTAAAGATTATTTATCGGGAATTTATCGCGAACCTTTTGTGTTATTTTCCCCTACGTTTCCATCGCGTTGCAGCGATCGTGGTCACGGGGCGACTGGATGTTCTCCAAGAATTAACGGCAGTATCCACGACTATCATCAATTCGTCTTCAGAATCAGGAATGTCCATGTTCACATTATGACACACCGTGTCCGACTTCAGTACAGTCGGAAAAGTACGTGATAAATACCCGATAAATAATCTTCAATCCAATTCTTTATATACACGACTTTTAGCTACGACTCGACCGGCCTGTGTCAGTGTCAAGAATTGTCATAAACTGCGAGAACAAAATATGATCGGTTTTGCTTCTTACTCGTGCTCCGTTCAGCTGAGCCCTATTCAGCTAAACTTATTGCTTCACTATAACAGTGTCACAGAAATACACGTTTTGGTATTCTACCTTAGATGAAAGAAATGATGATGAATACAGATGAAGGGACGCGAAGTGTCAAGTTTGAAAAGACTAATTTATCTCTCCGTGCAAATAGCACCGCACGCTCTATTTTTTTAGAGTTTCATTGATCTAAGGATTCTACGTGACGATTCTGCTACGATACCATCATCATAGTGAAGCAATTGTATAGCAGAATTGGGCCGCTGGTCCAGTTGACTGGACCACCGCAATGGTTTTTTGATAGTAGGTAGAGGTAGGTAGGTGAAGTTGATTGGAAATCACAGTAACAAAAAAAAAACTGCATGAAAAAACTTCGGTGGTACAGTTAACTATACCTAGTTCGGGAAAAATAAATTGGTCGTTGGTACAGTCAGCTGGACCAGCTGAACATTCATGAAGATCGCATGGACCATTTGTACATTTTACTTTGCCTGATATAGGTATTGGGTCGTAGGTTAAGTACTATCACGCGTGTTGGAAGATAAGAAATAGATCATAGATCTAGGAACTTCAAAAATAATCAAAAATATCTCTTTATTTCCGTGTCAGTGTTTAATTATTAAGAATTTGACCTTTTCTCAGTGTATATTTATTGTATTTATGAAAATAAAGAGTTTTTGATTGACTGAGACTTTGATCAACAACAGGCTCAAATTAATTTCTTAGAGTTTTCTTAAATTGTTAAAGTGTTTAGCAATAATTATATCTATATATAAACAGAAAACCTACGTTTTTCTTTAAACTTATCGCCCTGCAATATATTGTCTTAAGGTTAGCGAAACCTTTGAAAGAAGTACTAAACTTTCGATGCATCTACATATGTCATTTATGACAGAAGTGTTTGTGTTCGTAAAAGTAGGTAATGAGCAAGCCAATGTCAGAGATCAGCTTAGAATGCTTAAAATATAGACTAGGCTCAATGCTTAATCTTAGCACCAAATAAACTTTCGTAATAAATCCATCACAATCAACTTCGCAAACTGTAGGAAGGTTTAAATCCCAACTATAAGATTAGAGCTTGAAATATGTGGTAGCTTCGTCCGTGGCCTCGCGCCTGAAAAATAACGTGGAGATAACAAAATACTTTTTGACGTGCTAAGCGGTGCCGTGCGTGAAACGGAAACAAAATATTTTTAGGGTTTCGTGTTTGGGTACGAATCCCTTATGGTTTCGCTCTGTCATAAGAAAATTTTCAGTACAAATTGTGATGACAACATTTTTAAAGAGACCAACAAGGTAAGGTATCAGTTTGTACTATTCAAAACAGTTTTTGAAAATCTACGCTTCATACTTGAAATATTTTGAAAACGTCGCGAAATTTCTTTTTCTTACCCATAGAGTTAAGGAGTTACCTCACTTTTACATACAGATAAAGATATATTTATCTGGCCATAAACAGGTACATACAGGCTTTACAAGAACTAATAAGTACATACTTTTGTTTCAATTAAGGAATAAATGGAACAGAGATAGAATTTTAGAGTACCTAACACTTACAACAACGTGTTACTGGCGTTTATTGTATACGCCATCGATACAATGGATGATGTGAGCATCATCCAAATCTGCAAGTCCAACTTTATGGAGGAGGATGTCAGCAGTGGAAAGGCTCTCTTGTTCCAAACGCTTGGAAAGATCGACCAGATGCCGTCACGCCGAAGAAACGGAGGTGAGAAGAGTCTCCAGGATATCATCACTATCCTGAAGGAGACGGATCCTGAAGATGTGCCCAACTTCGTCGCGAAGGAGTTGCGTAAGCTGCCCCCCGTGACGTTCGACCACGTCAATGTGACCAGGCTGCTGAAAGACATACATCGTTGAAGGCTAGCTTGGCCGATGTCTTGTTGAAGTTAGAGGTAGATAGATAGATAGAACATACTTTATTGCACACTTATAACTAAGAAACAATTACGAGGTCTCGCAGAACACCATCAGCGGGCTGCAGTCTGAGGTAGCGTTATTACGTAGCGCTGTTTCAGTGGACAGGTCGCCCGAGATATCCAAAGTCATCACTCGCCGAGGAGGTCAACTGAACGTGTCAGCTGCATCGTTCGTGTCAGCGTTATTGGATACTTCGCCTTGCGCGGCTGACACCAATGCCGTCAGTATGCCGCCGTGCCCTCCCCGCCCGTGCCCCGCCGCCGCTCCGCTCGTGGGACCGACACGTGCGCGCGCCCCTTCTCCCCCCGCGCGCCCATACGCCGCCGTTGCTGCCGAAAGCTGCCTACCCGCTGCGCCCCTGCCGCCGCCGCCTCAGACAGCTACATCAAAAAAGGGGAAAAGGACGCAGCGTTGCGATTCTGTTCGCGCCACTGCGCCCGTTCCGGTTTCTTGTGAGAGAAAGCCGTATGATTCTGAAGGGTTTACTGAGGTAGTGCGGAGGAAAAGCAAGCCCAGCAGCCGAAACCAGCGTGCGCCCGGCCGTGCCTTCGACGTTGCTCTACGTGTCTAGGCTTCACCATACCACGAAGGTAGAAGAGATCGTGGAGTATGTGAAGGTGAAGACCAACATCTTGGTGAGGGTCGAGCGGTTGGAGTCGCGTCATAATGACTTTAAATCATTTGTGGTGCGTATTCCAACTGATAATATTTTGACCTTCACTAAGGAAGAATTCTGGCCGAAGGATGTGCTGTTCCGACGTTTTCGCGGACGATTACCGGTCGCAGCACATATTGCGTGTCGCACGTCGCCGACACTACGTGCTAGTAAATAGGTTTATCTTATGTATGTTAGACTAAGGTATATATTTTATATGGGCCGTAGTTTTTAAGTACTTTACATCCTGTACTAGACTAATGTTGCCTGAAATAAATGATTTATTATTATTATTACTTACAGTGCAGATGATGCATATGGCCAAGCTCACCATCGCAGCAGAGGGTTATTCCAGTTTTTCCCTCTGAAATCCTAAAGGGGAAAACTGGAATAGAGGGCACGCTCCCTGTGGATCGCACCTCTGAGACTTGGATGTTAATGAGTTAAACGCATAGCTAAAGCTCTATTCAGACCTACGCGGTATTCGCTACCCAGAGCGGCAGCGAAATTTGAGTGGGTAGGTAATCCTAACTGCCACTAAAATCCTCGGCGGAATTCAAGCGGCTACCGCCACTCTAGGTAGTGAATAGGTACCGCATAGGTCCAAACTAGTCCGAAGAGCCCTAATAAAAAATCAAAAAAGTCAAAAGCTCAAATAGCTGAAAGCAAAATTAATATGACATACTTTGGCTTGGCTACAAAGTACAATGCAATGATGCAATGACAAAGGCAAGCTACGACAGGACATGAGCCAAAATATTTCAGTTAAAAAGAATTACATCACGTATAAGTACAGGTTTATACTCTTGCAAATAAAACGTGTTTTACAGAGTTTCGTTCGTGTGATGAAACTTCATCACGTAGATACAGGGCAGAGACGTTTGACAGATTCTTGCCTTTGAGACACTGAGCTCGATGTATCCATTAGGTAGGTAGGTCGATTGGTCCACTGATGGACGCAGGCCTCCCTCTGATTAGTGCCTTATTTATTGGCTTTTATCTCATGGGGTAATGCCCATAATCCCCACGCTGGGCATGAGGGTTTGGGGCCGCACTCGGTGGTAAAGTTGTTCTGCAGTAGGCGCCCCCATGTATAAATCCCATAATCGCCACTTGATTGTTTTGAAAAAGCTAAAAACTGTTTTCGAATCCCTTAGTTTTAAATTTATTTTATATGATTTGCGAAAGTAAGTTGTCCGTCGATTTTAACCGTCATTTATTGGCCGGTTTAAATTATTGTTTTGCAGTTGATAGGTGGTCCCATAAAAATTTTATCAGCGTGTGATTAAAAAGTCTGATAAAAATAAATAATAACCTCGGAAGAAAGCACAGGAGAACTACGTAGTGTTTTTCACTACAAAGAAATCATTGTTGTCATTGGTTAATGATTGGGTGAATGAATATACATTAATTCATTAATTCTAGATACTGCCCTTTAGGGGAGATGCAGGTATGGATATTAATAGTGTATATTAAAGAACCATTTATTGTATTTCTTAGGGACTAATTATTTAGCTCTATGGTAATTACCAACATTTAACGCTTTACTTGGCGCTAAAACTTTCTACTTATATAAGAATATTGTCATAAGACAAATTCAGAGAAGTGCGACGGAATAATTTAGCGAGTTTCAAGGAAAAGTGCCAGATAATCGCCAGTCTGTGTCTGATCGGTATCACGCACACAGACCTACGAATGTCGAAATAATGTTGAGTAATGTAAGTAAACGTGCCAGTATTTTTTTCTTTAGATCACACTTATAATATTATAAACGCGAAAATTCGGATCATGGGATCGCAGTAGAAGTGTATCTTTGATTCCGGGTTTGCAAAATATATAGGATTCATTTGGATGAATGGATGTTTTTTACTACTGAACGAATCGGGCTGAAATTTTGCATATCCTATATAATGTTTTGCAAACCTGGAATCAAAGATTGGCTTCTACTGCGAACCCATGAACTGATTTATTAAATCAGTTCCCGTGGGATCGCGAGCGAAGCCGCGGGCAGAAACTATGCAGTTATATATTGAATAAAGAATTATAATAACATAGACTGAACCACAGAAGAACCTAAATCGCATCAAAGGCTCTTCTTTAGGGTTCTCTTTTTAGGGTTCCGTACCCGAAGGGTGAAAACGGAACCCTATTACTAAGCCTCCGCTGTCCGTCCATCCGTCCGTCCGTTCGTCTGTCACAGGGCTCGATCTCATGAACCGTAAGTGGTAGACAGATAATTTTTTTTTAATTTCTCTTACCGCTTTAACAACATATAAAATTAAAATAAATATACCTACAAATAACAGGGGTATTCCATACAAAACTCCAAAAAATCCAAAAAAACTTGTTATTTTTTTGCTATCTTTGCTCTTTTTTTATCAAGTCTCTATCTCTTGAACCACAATAGTTAGACTCATGTAACTTTTTACAATTATTTAACACTTCAACTGTAGTAACAACAAATACTAACTAAAAATATAATAAAGTTGAAAATTCAGAGGGGTCTAAACAAGTGAAATTTTGATGTTCTTTGAAAAGGTTGCTTGGCGGTTTATTATATTACAGCTCTTATTTTATTGCGGTGATTCCTAAGTATTTGTCGATAATGTAGTTCTCCTAATCCTATCATTACAAAAGAAAACGATTCCGTTTGTTATAGCGATGTGCTTGTGTTTTGATTGCTTTGGGAGTCGGCCATGCTTGGTAGATCAATAAAAAGCTTTATGCTGTTAACATTTGAACTAGGTAGACCTTAAAAACAAGATCCGTCTAGAGTCTAGTGCGAGTGTGACTCGCGCGCCGAGGGTTTCGAACGGTTGTCAAGTATACAAATATACTATAGGTACTTACTGGTTAGAGACCTTGCTATTTGATGAATACCAAAAAATTAAAGGTACTTCTACGTTTCAGATGTATTGGTTTGCAAATTTCGGAGTATAGAGAAAGTGGAAAATTATCGAAATTTTTCAAAATAATTTAGAAAAGTATAACTGTAACCTGTAACCTACAGGAATTTCTAAATACATATAATCTTTTACAGTCTTCTCTATATTTTTTCTGTAAAATATAGATCTATATCTACAAAAGCTACATACATTTTAGATGGATCGCTTGGCAAACTTCGGATATAGGGGCGGTGGAATGGGTATTTTTTCGACTTTTTTAAAAATATTTTAAAAAGCCTAACCTACAGAAATTTCAAAAACTGTTTTGAAATTTACAAACCTTTCATTTAATAAATAAATAATAATGCTGGACAATCCACACAGCATCATCTAGCCCCAAAGTAAGCAGAGCTTGTGTTATGGGTACTAGATGACTGATAAACTTAATACATTATACCTCTATAACATAGATAGATATTTTTTATTATTAGATATAGAAAATACCCAGAACACCCGGAACAAATATTTGCAGATCGTACAATTATTTGTCCCAAGGCGGGAATCGAACCCGCAACCTTCTGCGTCGCAGGCGGACCTTCGCCCGCCGCGCCACATCGGTCGTCATTTGATACCCCACTTGACATTGTAGGTCTCTTTTAAAATTTCAACATCACAATTTGTACAGAAAATTTTACATATTCATTTTTCATTTATTTGAATTTATTTTTCTTTTAATCTATACAAGCGCACGAAATGTAATATTATTTGAAATTTCACGTTGTTTGCTGCTTTAGTTGCTGAGATATTAAAGATGGAAAAAAGGACAGAACAAGCGAGACCATAAGGGTTTCGAAACCGATCTCCGATCTTCGAAAAAGATTTGTATGAAATTAAATAATAGCCCAAAAATGTTTCATCTTTTTACAGTGAAAGAATCGCTGTAAAAAGATGTTGTGAGAGAACAGCAGCGACAGAATATGCAGGTTACGGCGTTAGCGAATAGGAAGCCATTTGAGCTGGGCCCAGTAGGCAGACACATGGTCGTACTTACGGAGGCCAAAGATAAAGCGGATGCACATGTTTTGTAGGCGCTCCAGTTTATTGAGCTGTTCCTCTGTAATGTCCAAATAACATGCATCCGCAAAATCAAACACAGGTAGAAGAAGAGGACGGGCAAGAGCAGTTTTGGTAGCCATGGGTAGCAAGTTTTGCAATCTCCTCAGAGAACCAGCTGACGCAAACAGCTTTCGACTGGTTACTTCCATCTGCGGCCCCCAGGACAGAGTGTGGTCAAACAAAACCCCTAAGTTTTTGATGGTCTCGCCGAAGGGGATGGCTATCCCTTTAAAAACCACCTGCGTAACTGACGACCATATTACACAATCTAGAGCTGCTGACTATTATCGTCTGAGTTTTGGAAGGGTTGATTTTTAGTGCGTTGCTTTCGCTCCATTCAGTAATATAACGGAGATTTGCGTATGTTGTTTCTATTGCACTAGAAATAGTACTGAGTGGAGCTTGGGTACAAATCTGTAGATCATCAGCATATAAGTGGTTGGACATGGAAAGATTTTGAGAAATAGAATTGATGAAGATTGCGAAGAGGAGAGGTGATAGTACGCCACCTTGAGGCACGCCAGTAGATGTCGCACACCAAGACGAGAAAGACTCATCGACGTACACGCGCTGTCGACGGCCATGCAGATAGCTAGAGAACCAGCCAACCACCGAAGAAGAAATGTTAAGGGAGCGGAGTAATGCAGTCAAGATATCAAAATTTACGGTATTGAAAGCATTACTGAAGTCGAGAAGAGTTAAAACAGTGAGCTGACCATTTTCCATACCCATCTGTGATGATAATGAGAGCAGTGATGGTGCTGTGACCTCTTCTAAAGCCAGACTGCAAGGAGTTAAGAAACTTTTATTAAAATATCGATATAATAATAAAAATTGTGGGTATGGCAAAAGACAAGATGGCCGAAAAGAAATAATACCACGTGGTCGTCTCATTGGATCACGTAACTCCCCACCTACCACTACCACACCTATGGGCCCTAGGCCTGGCGCTAGACTACTCACAACTAGTGTGTATACCTAAGTATGGGCGGTGACAATTTGAGGTCAAGAACCTTACTGATGAACAGCTGATGCTAGGGTCGGTCACTTACACATTGTGGATGAAAGTTTCGCGGTCTTTTTTTTAGTAAAATTCCTTGAAACCCTGAAAGTGCTAGAACAAAAAATGTTCGTTTGAGGAGGGTAGACACCCCTTTCTCGCTTAGTATTGCAATAACGTGGCACCTTGTATATTTGCTCTAAATAAATTATTACTATTTTTGCAGCTAGTATATAACAATACAAACGGCTTATGTTAACATTTTAATGGCCCAAGACGCAACTGTCGGTCAGCGCAACCACACCGCCGAGGCTGGGAGTCGAGTTACTCGCATGCAATTATCTCAACATTTGTCGAGGATAGCGTTGGTCTCTATTTTGTAAGTAATTGAGGGTAAGGCAGTTAACCCACCGCCGCCGAAAAAGCGACTAACTATCGGCTATTTTCTCGCTCAAGAAACGTACAATAGTTATACATTCCATGTAAAAAAAAGAGATGCATATACGAGTATTAATAGTTGATAGCTGACTGTTTACACTGCCGCCAGCGAGGACTCGCTCCACTAGTTTGTCGCTGAGCGACAAAAGCTAGAAAAGGATATATATAAATACTCGCTCAGCGATATTTGCTCAGCGATGCTTGCTTGTCGGTCAGAACTCACGCCGCCGAGAGTCCAACCAGCGGTCACTGCCGCCGCGAGCGAGTGGTACAAGTAATCGTCCGTCGCACTCGCACACTCACTTAAAGCCAAGCGACAAAACTATCGGAACTACACACTCCCTTACCGCTGCTCGCCAACTCGTTTCTACTTTTTAGCTCTACTCGCTTCTCATTCATCGTCGGCGGTGGGACAACTGCCTAAGGCATAGGATTCACATTACCTCTCACGTACGTGATGATACGTGGTGACGTGTTGATGGTTCAAATTCTGAAACCGTCACTCGTTAATCTGATACCGCAACATATTGGGTAATTTGCCACGGAAAGCCTATTGCGTATGCATATTATAAAAACGTATTAGCCTATTTTTTATTATTACTAAATGATGTAGGTACTAAATACTATAGGTAGAGGATGTTTTTGGTTTGTTATAAGATCTCCCTGTTTTAAGACTATTATTTGATTGTAATTTTCTTTGTTAATTAAGTCATTTTCGCCCTAACAAGCATATAACGAGATATTACCTTTCAAATTATTGCAAAAGACAGATAGCGCTTTCGCTAACCTATTATTTTAATATTAAAGCCAAAAATTTGGCTATACAAGATGCTTCTTTTGAGCATTGTAATAAACTTACAAACATGACCTTAGAAGTTCTTCCAAACCATACCAACAATAGAGGAAGTCTCTAGCCCTAAACAGTCAAATAATATTGGTCACATAAAGAATCTAAGAAACCAAACCTGTAAAATAAATGCAAAGTTTACTAACTTGGTGCATCAAAATATTCAAGGATTAAAAAGTAAATTAACAGAGTTGGAATTGTACATGAACTCTTTTAATATTGACATCATCTGCTTAACAGAACATTCGCTGAAAAGCTGTGAGTTCATGTTTGATTTCAGTAACCACCAGGTTGGTAGCTCTTTTCGCAGATAGTTTTTACAAACGTGAGTTGCAAAAACTTAAGTCAATAAATTCAAACAAATTGTCAAAACCTTCTTGTGTAAAAAAGCCTACTATAAAATATCAGATTATCTAGAGGATAAAAAAGCTTGGGACGGGATTTGCTCCAACTCGACTAAATAACAACTAACTAACAGGCTAAAGGTTTCTTCGTCGCTTCTTTACTTTAGTCTACATACCGAAGCGACTGAAATCAAAAATATCACTTTATTTCCGTGTCAGTGTTTAATTATTAAGAATTTGACCTTTTCTAAGTGTACATATTTTATTGTATTTATGGAAATAAAGAGTTTTTGACTTTTGACTTTGACTTTACCCTAATGACCAATCCCAAATTGCAACAGAACTAAACATTCATGAAATCATAAATGGCATCACCCGGTGAAATGGCAATCTAAGCTAAATTATACAACTCAAGATAACTCATTAAGGATCGTGATCTTACTTGAGTTTAGCTAAGTTTACCGTTTTAACCTAAATATGTCTACTGCTGGATATATAACCCCCGTAGATCGCCACAATGACCAATCCTTAGATATCAAAGTAAACGTTTATTTTAAAAATAAAAAAAAGTTTTTTTTTTTTACGATTTGTAGGTACCTACTTACTTATTTCTTATGTTGTATGTACTTTTCTTTAATATTAGTCTAATGTATGTTCCTTAACTTTTTCTTTTTATATATACATATATAGATACTTATGTACCTAAATAATTAAATCGCACTATATTATTTAGTTTACGGTATACCTTACATATATTAACGCCTATCATTTGGGGGAGAGCAAGACTTCCTACCTACGGAGGACAGTCACTGGACCACGGGTAACAACACGTATAAAAACGTATATAACATAAAATTAATTAATTGTAACCCTTAACTTTAAATAGTGCCATTTTATTTTTGAAATAAACATTTACTTTAGTTTACTTTACTTCAGATATCAAAGGTATCGTGGAGGCCCTGCCCACATTGTGCCTTTCGATTCGTGGTCGTTACTCGTGAGCCTTATGACTTCAATGGCAGTCAGTTCTTTGTGGCCCGCGCACTGCCACTTGAGTACCTATCGCAAATCTGAGAACCAGCTACTTAGCTAGGTTCATCTACCGATCTCCTCATCTCTGATTCGATCTCGCAGAGAGAATTCGACTCATATCCCCTCAATTGCTCTCTTACCTTCAGAGTTCTTTTTTTATTTTTGTTTATTTTTTTCTAAATTAAAAGTAGACATTATAAAGTTTCTGCCAAACTGTACAACAGTTTGTCGGCAGTGGCTCTCGTGGACACAATAGACATAAATTTTAAATGTACCTAACTACTTAAACTAATTACTAATCACATATTCTAGCTTGATTGATACTTACATATATACTTACCTTACTTGCCTAAGTAAGAAATTTCCATATCAATAATGACAATTGCAAAATAAAGTACTGTGATATAACTACATATTAGTACATTGTTCACGGAGGTGACACAGTGACTGATTCCTATCGAGTGTGTAATTTTTTTACCCGAGGCGCAGCCGAGGGCCTTAAAATACCCGAGGTAGGAATCGCACTTCTCCTGAGTGATACATAGTGCTTTATACTAAGTACACCTACGAGAAAAATAAAACATTTTCCGAAAAAGAAGTTAAACTCTTCTCGTTTTTCCAATAGGTACACGAAATCTTCATAAGCTTGTAAGAACTTGTAAGCTTGTATTAGGGGCCTCGGAGTAAAAACTTTTTGTAGTTTAATCTATAATGAAAATAACCATAGCTAAAGGCGGAGATTTCAGAAAAAAAAATAACACGTTAGTAATTGATTCCCATACATTATTCTCTCCCGGCCAACGAATGAGTAATGTAATGAAATTCCATAGAGTTTTTCGACCCGCATTCTAGTACGCCTGCAATGACATACTTTCTAGCTCAAGTTTGGAAAAGGAATAAATCATTTTCAGAGCAGATGTATAACAGTATAACATCATTTATAATACACCTCTGCCTGTTTGTTACCCGTTCACGCCTAAATGGCTGAGCAAAACTTAATAAAATTTTGCCAGGAGGTAGTTTATAACATTGGTATTAACTATAAGAAGCGAATGTATGTGAATACATTTTTATTAGTATTATTTTACGGGTATTTATTGCGTATATTTACTTATTTTTCCCGACGTTTCAACAGTTTTACAAACTGTCGTGGTCACAGGGACACCCAAAATAAAAAAATTAAAACGTTAAATAATACTAATAATAATGTATGATCACGTAAGTTTAAAAACAATGTATGGGAATAATTAATAACCTGTGATTTAATTTTGTTATTAATAATTAAAAACAAAATTAAAATCAATACAGTATTATGTATATTATCTAAAATAATAGAATAATCTATATAGAATAATAGAATAAGAATAAATCCTTTTATGCCCCCCCCCCCCATCGGTCCGATCGGATGGGTAATTTTTCGACTTTTTTCAAAGTATTTCATAAAGTATGAAACCTACAGAAATTCCAAAAACTGTTTTGAAATGTACAAACTGAGACTTTTCATTTGATACCCCACTTGACTTTGTAGATCTCTTTTAAAAAATCAGCATCACAATTAGTAGGTACCTACTGAAAATGTTCATTTTAATTTTTTTTTTTTACATGTATAGGAAATGTATTAATATTATTTTAATACCAAGTTATTTGCTGCTGTTGTTGCTGAAATATTAAAGATAAAGCGAGAAAAAGCGAGACCAATAAGGGTTTCGAAACCGATCTCCGATCTTCGAAACCCTAACAAAATGCTAGTGGACAAGAGTACCTACTGGATCAGTTAGGTGCAAACAGCTAAACTGCCAAAAATTGTGAAAAACACAAAACCGCAAAGAACCAAAGGGGAAGTGAGATTAATTGGGTTCGTGGTCATCCTGTGTCAGTCGACTGTGCCCTAAAAACTTCGATTAATTTAGTAACTCCTACAAAACTTTTCTCATTACGAACTCGCCTGGAGTTTTTATTATTATGATGTCATTTTTCTACTAACTGTCTGCAAAATCGTTATCGCTTCTTAATTTTCCGATTTTACTGTGATTGATCATGAATAACATTATGAGTTATCGAGCCCATTTATACAATTTGGAAAAGTTAAATTAAACAATGTAACTAGATTTCAAACTTGTTTATTGTTCGGAGCTCTAAAATAGATATCGTTAAATTACGCTGTAGGTAGGGCGGGTCTAGTTGAGCATAGGGGTATATTGGGCAATCGAAAGAACTCAAAACAACTGTACACCGCACACTAACGCACCAAATTGCGGAAAGAAGCGGTCGCGGAGGGAAACTCATCGCGCGATCGCCAGTGACGACTTGTGAATCATGTGAAGGGTATGCACGCTTTGTTTATTTTGCAACTAAAAGGTAAAAATATAGAGAATGGATATATTTCTTCTGTACGAGTCAAATATTATCTGTTTTTAATCAGCTAAGTGTTAAACTTCGATAAATTTGGTATATTATTGATATGTACCTATAAAGGTTTTGGATATAATTCTAACCGTTTATTCATAACATCACTTTTGTTTCAAATTTCTTGATCGGGGTTAGTTGAGCAATAGTTGCTCAACTGATGTTGATCGCTCCCACGATTTAGTATGAAAGTGATGTATATTTTTTTTTATATTTTAGGATGCGGACATAGAAAAGGAAAACTTCAAGAGGTTCATATACTACACAAGACTTAAATGATGCTGATATAAAGTAGAATGAGTGAGTCTAATCCAAAAGTTAGGCTTAAGATATCTTGAGTTTTTGTTGACTCTTTTTTTTGTTTGATATTGAAAAAAATTAAAAAAAAAAGGCTGTAAATAAAATTTTGATTGGCGAATAGAAACGTTATTTCATGTCTAATAGTAATAAACATTGAACCCATGATTTGGCTAGAATTTCTAACTGCTCAATTTGCCCCATACCCTTGCTCAACTTACTTCACCTATGGGGCACGTTGAGCATTTCTGACTTTCTTCACTTAAACGGCTGTAGCTCATAAATCTCCAGCTTCATTAAGACTTATCGTTGAGGAGCTATGACCGATCAAGTTAAAAATTGATTAACTATCCCCGCCCTATAAACTTACTTGCAAATTATCAAAATGAGTATAGCAATGCAAAAGATATACCTATTCTTTTTCGTTATTTTCGTAGCTGTATTTTATTAAGGTCATAAAATATGATTATTTGTTGGTACGAGCGAGTTTTCCGAATTGATGGGGTCACGTAGAGCCGACCGGACTCGGCTCACGGCACGTAGCTAGTGCCACCTATAACGCCAGGAAACCTGCACATGCCTCACATACTCAACCCGTTTATGGGTAATGGGAACAGGATACACTACCTAATTATAGGAAACCACAATTTTACCGACACTTGAGGGACAAATCTTATTCCGCCTGAATACGTGAGTCGAGTTCAGTTTGATTAAACGCTGCTGGGCTGTCGCATCGGGCACTAATGGTGATGGCTCCCCGACATTATTACTAATACACGACGTAAACGTAATTTAATGCCTCTTGTCTTGCCGTGGCGCAGGCCAAGGCCTAAAGTCTCAACTTTAGCAGCTATTGACGTTACCTACAAGTGTTTAAATGCATACTTCCAGTGAGTTACGCATTTCTTTATAATAAAACCCTAACAAAATTACACTGACATGTTTGGAATGTAAGATAACAATTCCTGTTAAAATAAGGCCTTTGTTTAAAAATGCAGATTTATTTAAATAAAATAAACGAAGCACACATTCTTAATCCCAGACAAACATGAGCATGTCCAAAAGGCCTAAACCAATGGAAACGTAACAAACAAGAACATATGTACAGTGAAAGTATCCGCACAATAGTGATACAATAACGACAATTTATTGGCAAAACCGCGGGTACTCAGGTATCTTATTTGCGAGCTTGACCAAGCATGAAGAATGAATGCATTACAGGATTTACGGTCCTTTTATGCTCAGATTCTGGGACACCCTAACAAAAATGTAATTTGTCAGACAACTTCTTCCCGGGCTTTAGGAAGCGATCAGTAAAGGGACACGCGATATATTTGCGTGGAATCTGTGCATTCATCTACAGGGTGATAAATGTATTCTTTCTGATGGACCTACCTACTTGCCGCAAAACTTCTAAAATATTCTTCAACGATGAAGTTACTCATTCACTCTACTGCAAGGTGGTATATCGCATAAATGATTTAGTAGTTAGGGAATAGGCCATTCAAACAAACAAATGACGTTTGGACTCTACTAGCAGGGGGACTTAGACAGAGCAAAATATAAAAATATGAAGGTAATAATTTCAGGTTCGTTTACCTTATACTACACATCCCGATCCGATACCTTAAATTTGAATGTTTATATAGATAGGTAATACAGAAAAGACGTCCTGGTTTGAATGGATACAAAAAAATCTTGACTTAAGGTTGTGATGTTCTATGGCAGATTAAAGTTGTCACTATACAAGCCAAGGTATTAAAGACAAAGGGAATTGTTAATGAACATTACCTACACTGAAACACATTGAACACTGAAAACCCCCAGAAGATGTTGGGAATAGCGGCGTCTCATGTGAGAAGTTGGAAATAACCTATCCAAAAACTGCTGTGTTGCGTGTATTTGAATAACAGCCGATTTCCAATTTTCATGAAAAATCGATCGATTCGAACTTTTTTTCCAGGTGCCAATCACAATACGATACCTTTGGCTTTGGTCAAATCCTATTTCAAAATAACTTAAAACGATATTCCCTGATACAATGCAAAGGTGAAGTGGTGAGCGGTAGTCACTGGTTGGAGCATAATGGTATTGATATAATGTATACACTAACAAACTATGTATAATGTATCTGCCTACATAAAAGAAATGGGGGTAATATCTTTGTATGATTCGTCCGCATGTTGGTCTGGTCGATTCATGGCTGGTTCATGGATCCTAGGCTGTCAAATCTATCATCACAAAGAACGATTGCGATGGCTAGGCCAACATGCGACCGGACCATAACATGAGTAGGTTCCCTTTCCATGGGCTTTCATAGCTTTTATGGAAAAGTTTTTTGTATATTCAGACAGATCTGTCATTTAATAGAGGTGTACCAAGTATCTGCCTTTACGTACGTATATGGTAATCAGCTTTGTGGTTGACCAAAGCCTTGAAATTCAAGTTTCTTTTACGAACCACTAAGGTTAAGTGCTTACTTATCTTACTCGTATCTAAGCCACTTTGTAAGCGAGGACATACAGTAATGATAGGAAAACTCGAAAAGGCGAGGTGTCCCCATACCTAAGCTGGCCAGCAAAACTAAGTATCACACATTTAAAATTGCAATAACTTTTTAAGTACTCAAGATATACTTTCGAAATAAAAAGGACTTGAAAAAGAGTTTAATTTTGTGTACAAAAATAATTTATTTTTATTTTGTTTATAGAAGAATGGGAGAATATTCCCCAAAATCGGCTCCGAAACCTCGTGTTCAATGGCTATTTTATTGTTTTATCTTTTTTTAAAGTTAAAAATGTTGTTAATGTGTAGTTTATTATAGTTTCAATGAAAGCTGATAAAATTCGCTATAAAACGTTTTTTATTTAAAATCTCTAACTTCTACAGTTTTGAAAAAAATTCAATTTTAAAAGTGTGTTACGAAGTTCTGCAGGCCAGTGTAGTTACAAAATTGTAAATATTCTCCTGAGACATTTTCAAGTGCGCGCGTGTGAGCCAGCCAGCCTCGTAACTGTATATTCCTACAATACATACATTTAAAAACGGCCAGTTTCATTAGATGGCCTGGAAATGCTCTTTTCGGTTTTCAAACCAAATAATTTATTTGTTCTTCGTATTATAAAACGTTACAAATTAAATATTTCTGGACAATCCACACAGCATCATCTAGCCTCAAGCTAAGCAGAACTTGTGTTATGGGTATAGGTGACTGGTAAGTACTTGATACAATAGCCTCCTAGAGTACCGTCAAACTAATTTATCAAACTGCCAATAAACTAAACCTTGATACTTACAAAGGAATATACATAGAAAAGTTTTATGTGAGTAGATTGAGCAGTGTTTGAGTTACTGGGGGTCAAAAGTAGATCTAAATGGTTGCTGTAAATACAAAGACTACCAGTGCATAGCAGTTTCTTTCCGAGCTTGGCTGACATTCTGCCGAGTATGTACTTTTATTTCAGGAACACATTATAGGCATTGTCGTTGACTGAACATATATCTATACGTAGAGTATCTTTGTATCCCTTCATTTTACAAGAGACGGGGCAAATTGATTTCCAGGCTCCCCTAGGATAGGGGGCCGATAGAAAAAGTACACAGTCACGCGCGGGTAAAGTTGAAGCAATAGCTTTTTGTCATAGCGCAAGTACCTGGCGATTGATACGAAATGGTAGATACGCGTACCCTCTAGCTTAGTTGAATATTGATAGAAATTCCCGGTCCGGGTTATTGATTGTAAATATGGACATGAACGCTATAACTCAGTTGACATTTCCCGGAAACACTTTGGAAATTTGGTCACCGGTATTCATATACCGAAAATCCTGTCTGGTAAAGATCGCTCTTGAGCGATAAGACCGCCTATTGTCACATTTTTTTGTAAGTTTTATTTTATTTGTTAATTGTTTCGTGAAGTGTGCATTACTGTATTGTTCACCGAGGTGAGAAAGTGACTGATTCCTATGGAGTGTAACATTTCTGAAAAAGAATTTGCACTCTTCTCGTTTTTCCAATACTTAAACGAAATCTTTATATCTTTATAGTCTTGTTGTATTTATTTCTAGATTTCTCGGGTAATAGGTTCTCAATCACTGCTTGAGCAGTTTCTTTTATTACTAGCGGGTTCATAAAATCTTCACTATCACGACAACATTCTTCTTCTTCTTGTCAGATGGCTTCATGTCTGTAGAATTAATAAAATTACCTGACTCAAATGTAAATTTCGAAGAAATTTTTGCGAATGCCTCAGGCTCAGGTTCTTTTTTTAATTAGTTCCGAGAACGGAAGAGGCGTATCGTAGGCGTATCATATGGTGGACTCGGGAGTAAACATTTTTGTAGCTTAACCTTTAATGAAAATAACTATAGCTAAAGACTGGAATTTCAGAAAAAAAAAACATTTTAGTTATGGATTTCCATACATTATTCTCTCCCGGCAAACGCGTCAGAAATGAAATTTCATAGAGTTTTTCGACCCGCATTCTAGTACGCCTGCAATGACGTAATTTCTAGCTCAAGTTTGGAAAAGGAATAAGTCACTTTCCGAGCAGGTGAAAAAAAGAATAAAGAAAAGAGTAAAGAATTTTCTAATCTATAATATGGGGATAAGGATTTAAATGTTCCTATTCAACTACATACGCTACATTCTACTTCGTCTTTTGAATGTTTCGAAGAGTTCTGTGAGACTAAGAAAAATAATACTGAATTGGTACGACAAAATTATACCGACACAAAAAACCTATACATATTTATTTTCATGTGCTCGAACACTGCATAAGTCAAACATTGTTGTGATTGTGTGTTGCAGTTGCAAATAAATGTTCTATATATCTATCTATTTGAATACTAAGAAATGAAACGCAAACACATGCCATCTTCATTTGTTTTGTTGGTGTTTCGTTTTTCTGGTCTGGCTGAAAACCAGTGCACTCTGAGGTGCACAGATTTTCAGTACACCTCAGAGGGTAATACTGAAAATCAGTGTTTGCTCTTCGAGCAAAGCTATGCGCTGAGTTATTACCTTTTTGTCAGGCTGCAGCACACACATACTCACATCACTGAGAATCCGTACTTTTTTTATGTTCTGATGTACCTACCTTTTTGTTGTGTTTTATGTACCTTTGTATTGTGTGTTACAGTTACAAATAAATGTTCTATATTAATTGCAGTACCATAAAGTTATTCTGTGTTATGAGTACCCACAACCAATTAAACCGAAAATTTACAAATCGTGGCAACCACAGCTTTGCAGCGATTCCAAAATGTGGTTTTAATTTCAATTGTAAACACAAGTTCCGATTTATTTCTAGGTATTCTTTGATTGTAATTTTCTTAGTATGTCTATCAACTGATCCATATCAGTACCAGTCGGAAGCGTCCCCAAAACGCTGGCTGCATTGCCCCGCTGTATATGGCAATGCTGATGCGCTGCGCCAGATACTCACCAGCTCTCGGATCACGCGTCGCGTCGACCTGCTCTGATATATTTTTTATACCCGGAGAGCTTCGGTACTCCACGGACCTAGGCTCTGTTGAGAGCACATTTGCGCCTCTGCGCATTTGTACCCGTTTATTCTGATTTCTTTATTTAATAAAATACTGCTACTAAATACTTTCAATTAAATTTTTATTCTTAGCTTGGATTTAGATTTAAAATCAGGAAGGGATTAAAGCCTCGAACAAGGTATTCCCCGCCCTCCTTAAAGTCATTAACACTTATGTAGGTTCCCAATTAGTACGAGATGAGGTTCTAATCTACGGAGATAACAGCTACAGCTAATGACGGATAATAAAAGAAGAAACCATTTTTGCCCACCTAACCTAGAATAAGTTTAAGGGCTCGAATGAAAAATATTCACTGTGAAACCATTAAAATAGAACTATTAGGAAATAATTTTAATAGGTAAGTACAGACTAAACTACCTAAATCATTGTGTGTTATTGTACACTCGTTAATGTGGTCAAAGTAACGTTCTGGCGGTCTAGCTAGCCGAACGTGGCGTTGCTTTAAAATTGAGCTGAACATTTGGTTAACATGATTTCCTTTGTGCCGACACCCCAAAGCCGGTTTCACTCAATACTGCCAAAGGAATTAATCTGTACAACGCAGCTGCTGTCCTCAGCATTTGTCCGTGAATCTACGCCGTTATTATATTTATTTAACATTACAAGAGAAATGAGGGGCATCAGGCGACGAGACGCAGTTTCTGAAGGGCGCGCTTTGATTGTCGGAGGCTGTCGGGTTGGCTGGGCGGCTGAGGGCGAACATCACAATAATGATGCTTATTTACAGGAACCGGTTTAAAAATAACGTTTTGTTCAGAAATGAGGTAGCTAACAAAAGATGTCCGCGTCGCTAAATGTTGCTTAATTTATTATTAGATTTTTTTATTCTATAGAGATGATCTGCGAGGTTATTGTAGAGCTTGAACTGGCTTTTGCAGGCAGATTCAACAAACGGATCGATAGTACGTGATCTCCTGTGACACTGACACGTGCCGTGATTTTTAGGGACTTTTATGTGGAAAATGCTGATGCATATACATATATGAGATCAGATGTGATACTGTGTAGTTTTCAAATATTATTTTGTTTAGGTAATACATTTTTAATAAAATAATAGGTATCAGTTTTCCTAGCGCCACTTTCTGAAACTCAAAATAGTATTCTACTGTAGGTAGCAACATGTTTAGCTCAGCACTCGTAGCACAAAAACAAAAGTTTTATTCGGCGCTGGGTTTTCGTAGCCGTCTTCAATGCAAATACATGCCTACCTTTCGCAATGACATGACTTTCCACCGTCTCTTGGCTACCTGTAGCAAGTTCCGGTCCGTAGACACATTGCATCGCTACATTGCGATGCTAAATAGGCACACGCCATGTAACTTTTTGGTTCTACGACAGGTGCATCCTGACGATGTTTTCTTTTAATGGTCCGTCGCCGGTTGAGCGAGCTACCTCCAAATTGTGCTGCTTGATTTGACGCTTGTGACAAGTCTGAGCCTTGGCACATTTTATAAATTGCATTGGTGAAAATCTAAGAATAAAAATCTAACCTCATTCAAACTGATAGACTGAGCAGTCCGTAGGAAAACATTGTTGGGATCTCGGAAGTACTCGTATATCTACTCTCACTTTACTTAGACGGTTTTCGATTTCTGTAAGCCGTTGGCACATTGACATAATCCTTTAGTGGCCGGGACTGTTACCCAACTGCGACCCATAAGCATTTTTAAACATTTCTATTTTCTGGGAACCTCGAATAGCTATGCAGGAGGCATTCATTTGATTGCTGCTACACTGAATAACTCGTTATACCTCCTATTGAGATTCAAAGCACACAGTTTGTGTGAGTTAGAAATGGTATCTGCTTCTGGCACGTCATCTTCTTTTGAAAAATCTACCAACAGGTTGTTTTTCCGTGGTTGTTTTTTAATGTCGTCTAAAGCTTGTAAGAATAAAAGTTTAATTGACTTACTTGTTTGAATATGTACCTACTCGATTTGTGGTATTGACTTAGGTATTCATACTAAAAGCTGAAAACGGTTGTCGTCTTTCTATAGAGATGGAACTCAAGGCTGATTGACATGCGAGCACAAGGAGCTTACGTCAATACCACTACAGAATGCTCCTACATTCAGGATGAATGCATTCAAAAGATTCTTAAATTACCAACAACTTCATGTCTCTATGGAGGATTTATCGGAAAACGGATTTACATAGAAGGGAACTAAATACGTATATTTTCATTACATGTGTTTTATCCTAACTATTATGGCTCAGGTCCGGTATTTATGGTATCGTAGGGGTAAGGCCTATGTCCAGCAGTGGACGTTTGTGGGCTGATATCATGATGATAATTATTTTTCTTTATTCAGCCAAAATACGTTCAGGTTCAGGGTTATTACAGTCTCTGATAGTTGTTTGGGACTAAAAGCATGCCCAAGGGTTCGTGTAAAAATACACAAACACACACACACTGCGACGCTCGTTTGTTTCCGAACTTGGCTGACGCGCGTTCTGATCTACCAAAATGATTACTTACAAGCTGTATTTGCTTGTTATTGAAACAAATAAAATCACATTCAAAAACCTTACAATAGAGTACATATTCTAAAGCGTCTTCAAAGCGAAAGCTACTGAACAAAAATACTCATAAATGAAAGCTAACATCGACAATAAACGTACCAATTTGTTAATTTCTTTCCAATCGTTTGGCGCCGAATAAAGTCGATCAAAGTAATACCGGGGATTCATCAATTGCTTTAAATAATTGACTATGTGTAACATTTTATTTTGCCGTTTTAGTCGTGTTATTTACAGGATATAACAGCGTCGAGTTTCATGAATATCCAATTCAGGTTTTATTTAACACCCTTTTGTCTTTTGACACGGGCGTGTAGTAAAGGACGTGGCAATTAATAATGCAACACGGAGCTGACAAACCACAGGGAAGTAAAGAAAAATAATTTGGCGTGTTTTAAAAAACGATAAACGGACTTCAAATTCCGGTTCATAGATAATATTCCTATGTCTCGGCCGAACGAAATCACCCCTGCCTTACTTTCCCTGACCGAAGGTCTACTATGTTCACGTGCAAAAAACTTAGTTTACACTGACGACATCTAGTTATCATTCAAGTCTTACTTAGTTTGATGACACATGGATGAAACTGTTGACGCCCGTTGCCATGGAAACCATTATTTAGGTGATAATGAAATTATCATATTCTTGAAGAATTTTTACACATAGCAATTCCTCGAGAGTCAAACTTATACCTCAAAATCAATTTTTATACAACAACGAAAAAATCATCAAAATTTATTAACAATTGCCGCAGATATCACCAAATCTGCTGTAGCTAGTCGTCATTCTCCTAAAATATTATGTTGCTTTTTAAGTTTAATGGGATAAATACTAATCCCTCGGAAATAAAATTTTTATGGGACCACCTCGGGATCATTCTCTATACAATAGTGAAAGAATCAGTAAAATCGGTCACCCATAGGCGGAGATATCAAGTAACATACATACATAAAATTAAAAAATAAAAAAACATACAGACGAACTAAGAACCTCCTCCTTTTTGAAGTCGGTTAAAAAACCCTAGCTTGCTGTATTCGCTTTTTCACCTTTGATAACTCAGGTTGTCTAACAACCTCTATAAGTGATATAGAGCACAGGAGCACTATAATTTTCCTAAACGGATATCTATGTATATAAGAGACGCCTAAACGAGAGCAATACATACTAATTGCCCTCGCGTCTAAACACAAGTTTTACTTAGTTAGAGCGAGGAGTCGATGCATTTTCGGCACTAAGGTTTTAGGTTAGAGTACCTACTATACATTAAGATTAATCTAATTTTATAAATTTAGAGTTTTTAGTGTAAGTACTCTGTAAAACCATTTTTGTAAATAAATACTTTTATTATTTATTATTATTATTATTAATTTAGAATGCACCTAATGCTTCATTCGCTTTCCTTTTCTGATGAGACACAATGGATATGTTACTAAATAAATACCTACATATGTTACGCGTTGTTGGTAGAGAGATATCAAAACACGCCAATTAATAGGATTTGTATTTGACTGTTCTTCAACTAGTGAATAAATCAGCATGATTGATTGGCATTAAATAAGTAACTACGTGCAGTGCGTCCTACCCGTCATGTTATGACCTACGGAGCAGAGACGTAGACATTCTCGGCAGGGTTAGTCCACAAGTTCAAAATCGCTAGTCGCTATGGAAAGAGCTAAGCTCGGAGTTTCTCTGAAGGATAGGATTCGTAACGAATACATCCAGAGAACCAAAGTTATCGACATAGCTTAAAAAATTAGCAAGCTAATGTGGCAATTGGCCGGCCATATCTCACGAACAACTGCTGGGGTAAACGTGTTCTTGAATGACCGCAACTCGGCAAATGTAGTGTAGGACGCCCTCCGGCCAGCTGGGATGACGACCTGCGAAAAACTGCAGGCAGATGATGGATCCGGCAAGCTGAAGACAGGGCGCTATGCCACTCATTAGGGGAGGCCTATGTCCAGCAGTGGACTAATACTATCAGTCTAAATTAGTCCACTGCTGGACTTAGGCCAGAGCTATACAACAGATGCTGGACATAGGTTGTTCATCATCATCATGAACTGCCTGCGTGAATTTTAAATGTTCCATAGAACTTGCTTCTGCCTTGTCCAGTTATGAATAATGGATAAAATTATGAAATGGCTAAAACGTTTTTACTTGGATTTTTGGTCAAAATGAGAGCCTTTATTTATTATATTATGTATTTATTGACCGGAGTGAGCGAAGCGAACGAAGATGTCAGTGGCAGCTAGGGTGATTTGGCTGTATGGTGCAATAGTCACTTCGAGCATAACTGCCCAACCGTTGATTTGGTTTGCGTACAATTTTATATGTGTATAGACAAAACTAGGGAAATGTACCAGCACATTTCCCTAGTTTTGTCTATACACATATAAAATTGTAACTTAGTAAGTTTTTGAGATATGGACCCCTTATCTTGATTGATTTTAACCCCCTGTGGACCCCCAGGTTAGGTTAAATCAATCAATAAGGTAAACCAAGTGGGGGAATTAGGAAAGGTATATCTACGTACATTTCAAAATGGTGTTTTTTTAAGCGTGTATAGTTTTTAAAAGAATAATAACCATGTTACAATCTCATTTGATAGAGATTTTATGACTTTGTAGGAAATTTATCATTGAGTAACCTTACTTCCTGCTCTTATTTGTTTTGTTCTGAATACGAAATTACAAAATCGTATACGGACCTAAAAAATTAAATTTTTAAAATAACTACTGTTTTCCTTGAAAGCTTTTGCGTCATCATTACCTACGTTTCATAAAATTCGAAGGGTTTCCCTTTCACCAAAAACATTGTTATTGTCTAACTACTTTCTGAAGAAGTTTTAACTTATCGTCGAAATTTAAGTTTTCTCGTTAACTCGAAACTCGAGGGACTCTTAAAACATTACGAATTATCGAGTGTTTGAAATATCAAATGGATCGAAATTTTTGAGAGTAAATAAATAAAACTTCGAACTATTGAATGTTGATCATTTATTATTTAATAACTGCTAAGCAGCTTTCTTTCTAAGCAGGGTTCTTTAACAATGACAAAACTTTATGGTAGGTAGGATTCATGTACATAGGTATTCATAATGTAAACTAATTAATATTTCGAAAGAACTCTGTTATATTGGTTTGCTTCAAAGCACATTGCTGCTGTGCAGACTGCTCAATAAAAATTTTTCATCATTTTCGTTTTGTAGACAGAAGCTTGGTAAGGTATTGTGTGTGCCAAACTAATCAATAATCATTACCAAAAACAAACAAGTTTGAACTTGTCTCAAAACGTACTTACCTCTGCAAGCTCTGCAATCTTTCTGTCTCTTTCACTCTGCAACTATGAATTATCAAGTGTTTGATGCCGATGAGTTCGAAATAACACGTCGTTTTGTTACGTAGCAATGATTTTTTCGTTCGAATTACCGACTGCATAAAAATGTAATGATTTGGTTCGAAATATAAAGAGATTTTCTATGGAACTCGTGATAATTTTGAATTATAGAGAGGTTCGAATTAACGCAGGTTTGAATTAACGAGAGTCGACTGTATTATTTTAAATTGTGTTTCCTTTAGTTTTTATCTTACCTTAAACATTGTCATTGATTTTCTTAGATACTTAGAATAAATTAGACGAATCTCACGACGATATCGATAGGGGCAACCTATTATGAATTCCGCGAATTCACACATTATTACAATCACATCCTGACACATAACATGATCAGGGAAAAAAACAATTAACTGCGCGGTTTTGATGCTGGTTATGGTTTTACGTTCCCGCAGGAATAAACATTCAATTTAAAATTTTGGTCAGCGTAAACCAATTTACTTTTGCCGAGAATGTAATTACAGGAGATGATACATTTTAAACCTACCAATCAAATTGGGAGAACGGAACATTTAGTGGACGACTAAATCTGTCTTACCCTTTATTAACTTAAGGCGTTTCGGGTAGGTTAGCCAAAGTGTGTCTGACTGCTAATGCTTTTCTGTCTATTTGCATTTATGTATGAGCTCTAACAAAAATTCAAGTAACTCAAGTATGAAACATTAAAATAGACTTTATTTATCGATCTACACAATTTTAGATGTAGGTAAGTACAAGTCAGTTTGTCGGAAACTTTTCGAACTCTTTAAAGTGTTTACATATCTTTCTGTACCAACGAAGCGTAGGAACTCCGTGGCGCAACCCGACCACATAATTTGATATCTACAAGTGGCATAGGTATTATTTTTATACCAGTTATTGAAACCACTTGAGATATATTTGACTTTAGAGATCAGAGGCGAGTTAACCCTAACCAAATTTAATTAAAGCGAACTCAGAATCAAGCTCGAAACGTATTCTCGCGCCGCAATTTTGGTAGCGGTTCAAAACATTGAATAATGTCATAATCATATCCATATTTGACATTCCATCAACGTTCTAGGAAATCCTAAAATAGTAAGGTAACTCAATCAGCTAACATCAATCTAAGGAATGTGAGTAAAATTATCTGATTACAATTTAGCCAAGTTTTGAGACAAAGCAAGTACCTTATAGGACTGTAACCGAAATAAATCTTAAGAAACAAGTAAAGTGGCTACGAAAGAATCGCGTCTGCGAACTACGTACACGACACACGACGTATAAAATGTAAAGCTGGGCAAGAACGGGTATTTTATTTCAGGATCCTGAATTGCATTGAAGAAACGGTCCGAAACGTTTCTGCAAATTGATAAAGCGGGAATCGCACACCGCGGGGCACTCGTAAGCTCGGGGCACTTAGTACGAGAAATAGAAACCTGGGTGTACTATGGACAAACTCTTATTTATTTATAAGTGGGGAGTGTATCTGCTGCTTTTTTATTCGTCTGTGAATATTAAGAAAAAGACTTTTATAGAGCAAGGATAAAAATAAATATGTTTCAAAGGGAAGCTTTGTTATTGCATATGATAGAAAGTAAAAAGTACCTTCTTAGATACTTCTAAAATTGATAGATTACCTACCCCCACGGAGTCACATAAACAATAAGTTTCTTCGTTGAGAAGCAAAAATGTTTTAAGAAATAAGCGCACGTTGAATACTTAAATCTAACCCAAAACTTTACCAAAATTTATTTCAGTAGCCTGTGAACACTTGGTAGAGCTGCTGGGAAGTCAGCGGTAATATTTTATGTAGGATCTCTGAAAAGCACTGGGTTAAATGTTCCTGTTGATAGAAATAGAGAACAAACAAACGACCGCTCTATCGCTTTACCCGAGCCATTTGCCAGCACGCTTCCCTCCTCTGCATTTATTATGTTGTCCGATTTAGGGACAACCAACTGTAGCCGGTTTTCAAATAGATTTTGAATTGTAAATTGCCCATAGCGTTTTGATCTCCAAAATGGTTAAAATTTAACCAACTTTAACTTTAATTTTTAATATTAAAATAATTAATCAGGGATCATGAAACTCAATAAAAATCGGATACCAGTGTTTGGAGGATTTTGAATATTTGAATTAATACCTTGCTTATCTATTATACTAGGTACAGCCTGATAATTATCAGTGGCTGTCTGATTTCGAAAGGTAGTCTCAACTCAACCCTTTAGTTAGAACAACATAATTTTCCTCTATAAATAACGCGTTAAGCTGCGTGAATTAATTAGCAGTTGTTGAATAATTTTGTGTAACTAGGTAGATAGAAGGAGCTGGACAGGAACATCATGATGTACTTGCTATGGCCCATGGTTTTCACGCGATATACTTATTAAGTAACAAGTAGAAAATTTCACGTCTAGAATAAAGGTACACACACCTTTTTAACCGACTTCGATACAAGGAGGAGGTTCTATTTTCGTCTGTATGTAGGTTTTTAGGGTTTCGAAGATCGGAGACCGGTTTCGAAACCCCTATGGTCTCGCTTAATCTGTATTTTTTTCCGTCTATAATATCTCACCAAATACAACAGCAAATAACTTAATATATAAAATACTAATACATATCGTGCGCCTATACAGATTAAAAGAAAAAAAAAAAAATTAAAATTTTCACTACAAATGGTGATGTCGAAATTTTAAAAGATACCTACAAGGCGAAGTGGGTTTATCAAATGAAATTAATCATATCAGTTGCACTCTCTCGCACTTGATGAATCTTGTTTTTATGTATATTTGTCGCTCTCTCCGTGAATTATGAACCGACTTAGAAAACGATTTCGCTATTGTATAGAAAATTATCCTGAGGAGGTCCCATAAAAGTTTTATTCCTGAGGGATTATATCTATCTCGAAAACTCAAAAACAGTGTAAAATAATGTTGGTTTAAAGTTTTTCAAAACACTCATAATAAAATTTAATAATATTAAATTTAATAGGGACCTGGAGCACACGCCATTTATAAAGATATTACCAAACTTCTTGTAGAGTCGACAGGTGATCGGAATGCTGGCTTCTATTTCGGTCAACGAATTAGCATTGCCATTCAACGTGGCAATGCTGCCAGCATTCTGGGCACTCTGCCTGCTGGTGACGGCTTAGATTTTTAAGAAATAGATATTAAGTGTATATACTAGTTGTAATTGTTTCATTCTGTTATAATAGGTACTTAGATCATTTATTCAATAAATAATATTAAAAATTAAACTCATTCATGAGTGAGATCGTTCATTATATTTGAGTAACAAAACAAAATAACAAATACCGTAATCAAATTAAATCATCAAACTATTGCATTAAATTACATATGTTTCATCTAGTATTACGTTATCTGTGATTTAATTAATTAGTGTTCTGACTTTGATCTTAGTAAATCAAGGCGCAGGTAATGTATACACACATACGGTAAACATTATTATTATTATATCTATAGTCCTTGCACTTAGCTATAGATCGTGAATAATAAGAAAACAGCAAATGAAAGAAAAACACCGTTCTCGTTAACTATGCTCTTCCTACTATAGGTAGTTCACATTAGAACAAATGTTTTTGTTAGTTATCTACCGAAAACATTTGTCACGGGGATTACACAAACCGAGCCTTGCTAACTAACACAGAGCTCAAAATCCACTCAGAAGGAGACCAAATGAATGGATCGCCGAAGAACCTCAGCTCAACTTAATCCCATTCTTAGTACATTTGGAAGGGACAACGGTAGACGGTCGCTCTCTCGATAACGAAGTACACCAAACTTGAACTTACCCTAGCTAAACCCTTTACCTTCTCGCCAACTGTTAATATGCTAGCTACAACCACCGCGAGGTATCCACGGAATCCAGCACCTTGGCAATGTACCCGAGCTCCCGATTACCCTAATGTCTACTTGACTTCGGATAGTAGCCGAGCAACTAATTTAATTAATATTAAATGCACGAGGGCATCGAGCCGAAGAGAATGACAAGAGACACGGCTGTGTGTCCTGAACGACATCAAGGAACGGGCTGAGCTTTATCGTCAGGTGGTTGGAAAGCTATTAACCCTGTCTCAATTATCCGTTTACGGTGAACAAACTACTCAAACACAAAACAAAGTGATTTTATTAGGATGTGCTAATAATGGAGCATACGACATTAGATAGCCAAGTACCTAACCTGCCCAGTGTTCGTTCTTACTGGGGCCGACGTTAACAGAAGGGCTATGAAACGATTTCTTTCTCCTTTTTCTTTACAAATGGGAAATCGGACCCACATTATTACCTCCAGGCGGGTAGCAGCAAACATACAGGGATGTATACCTGGCTGGTTCTCAGCTTTTGCTTTTGGGGTAAAGTACACCTTACTGTGCAGAATAAACTAAGTATTTAGGTCACTTAAGATTCCACTAAACGCCATAATAAACTACAAGGAAAAGCTTAACCATATTTTAAGATATTTTTAAATTAATTAGTCTATATGGAAAACTAGCATGACCAAAAAACATGCTTAACTGTAATAGGCCAGCAATTGCTTATTTTATGTTTTTAAAATTGGTTGTAGGTACGGACTCAAATCAAATTTACAGGAAAAGAAAATAAAGGTAACCTGGCAATTCCACTATGGTGAGCTTACAACGCCTGACTGCAGTCTTTGATCTACCCTCCTGGTCAAAGATATCGAAGTGTCTACCACTTCAGTTCCGTAAGGAGGTTACAAGCCTCTTTGTTAAATGTGCTTTAAGCGTACAGAACTATTCACTATTACTATTTAACTAATAGGAAATTATAGTATGATGTCCAAACTTTTCAACACACATCCTCTATCTCATCATTGTTATCTTTATAATTATCATTGTTTGAAAATACGATAGGCATGATTTACTGTTTATCAATGTATTTTATAATGTTTGTAACCTAGAAAATATTCAAAACTGTATAATATGTGGTCTTCTCTCAGAAAATATCTGCACAATATAGATACATATATCTACAAAAAAACGTTTTAGTTGTATTGCTCTGAAAACTTCGGTTAAGGGGCGCTTCTCCTTTATCCTATATCCGAAGTCTTAATGCCTAAATGTACAAGCAAATACATTTTATTTGATACACCATTCGAAATCATAGGTTTCTTTTGAAATTTCGACCCAATTTGTACAGAAAAATTTCATTTTTATTTATGTTTTATTTTTTTTCTTCATATCTGTGCAGGCACACGATAATTATAATTATTTCAAATGTCAAGGTTAGCTTTGGTATTTGCTGAGATATTCAATAGCAAAATAATCATCTGAATCGGTTAATAATTGATGGAGTAATCATATACATTAAAAATACATTTAAAAAAACATACATACAGCCAAACATAGAACCTCCTCCTTTTCTTATAGTCGGTTACTGGCAGTGAAGAGTCATTCCCACGCGCTATTTTGTCATTTACCTTGTCGTTTTTCATTCATCAAGGACTCTGTTCACGTAAGTACTTAAAAATCAATGAAAACGAATATTTTATTACTAACTAATATATTGTTTATAGAAAAATATTTTGCCCGTGGCATTGCGCATGTTTTTCCGAGATATAAAGTATCCTATTATGTTCTGTCAAGACCTCCTGGTCTTCTTGCGTGCAAATTTCAGAACAATCGGTTCAGGTTTTTGGCGTTATCTTGCGATAAATAAATAAGTACAAATCTTCACAAACGTAAATTGCCTTTAATAGGTAGTATTAAAAAAATTGCTGACGCCGAATTTCTGAATACGCTAAGAGATCGCCACTTTCTTATTTCGAGAAGTGCGGTGCTCTAGTTTCCCAGATATATACAGCATTCGCAAGAAAAGCGTTTTAATAATCCGGGTCGGAAAATTAAAACGGTAAGTATCTTTTGAAACAAAGAAAATGGTCAGCCGTGCAAAGGATCCTACCTGCCTGGGCGCTTCGAGATGAACTTTAGTTTGTTGTTACCATACTACATACATGCTATGATACCACGTGAGAAGTATATCTAGCCGCAAGATTGCGGTTTCACTATGAAATACACCTAGGTGTTTGTATTTGCCTCGGTATAAATTACGTTGCTTTCCGAGACGTCAACTAGGAACGGATGAAAAAGTTTTTTCAAGTCCTTTTTATACCTTATGAATATGCTAAAGTGTTTGCAGGATAGAAACTTAAATAATTTTTACTCGGTGTAGGATTTTCAAATAAGAAAGAATTTAAGACACGGCTCCTGTTTTCGCAACTGCGCCAAACCAAGGCCTTTTTCCCTCGTCGCACTTTCATTATGTATGAAGATTAACTAGAAAATTTTAGAACGGCTACAATAAACCCATATACATAAAAACGATATAAAAGGTCAAGAGTTTTAATATTTATTACGAGTGCAGACTGAGGTCAAAGCAAAGTTTCACTAAATTGGTAAAAATAATTATGATTCACCAAAGAATTTAATGAAAAGTTGCTAGGTGTTTTCATTACCTGTCTTCAAATTTTGGCTACCTTAAAATGTAAGCATTGCCAAAAGAACAAACAAATACTTATTGTTTCCCGGTTGCTAACTATGCCCTGCAGCGCGATTTCCACTCGTCAGATGTTTCAAACTTCACTGTAGAAATTGTTTATAAACTCTGTAAGCGCGTTTGTTTCACATATTCCAATTACGGTGGTAGGTATATATGTATATTGTTCTCTTATCTCATTACGAACCGTGATGAGAACAGCTTAACTGATTTTCCCATACTTTCCTTTGGTTTTGTACATTTGTTTCTTTCGTAGATGCGTCATATTGATTCTAACTTTGTTTGATTGTCTGACAGCTTGTTCTAACTTACACCTACCAATAGACACACACATGCGTAGATTGGTCTGCCTCATTAAGCAAACAAATGGGCCAGTAAAACTACTAGAACGTATACTTTTTAAAATAAAACCAAGACCTCAGTATAACGTATTAGGCAGCAGTAGCTCAAGGTTCACGCAATGCAGTGGTTTTTAAAAGCGCTCGTAAGAAACTGAGTGTGAACAATACATTATTTCACGAAAAACTTTCGAGAACTTCGGTGAGCATTTCAAACCGTAGGAGCAATTTGTAGCGGTAAAACGGACTGTTCAACACTCTGTTTTTCCTAAAAGAACTGCCACGATTCTGTGCGACACAGCACAGTTAAAAAAGTGGATTCACCTGCAATTTCTTTAATTCTTTGCGCTAAAAGCTTTCTATTTCTATTAAATACCGGAAGTGCTCTGCAACCGCTATTGGTTTTAGCGCTTTAGCTTTATACAATTTTCTAAGGAATTACTTCGGGAATCGGCATTTTACTGAATGCTTATCAGCATGCAGTAAAAGATTTGACCTGTGTTCTAAAGCACTATTTGAACATTTTGTTCTTTGGCTATAAGAAAGTACGGGGCCACTACGAACATGCAACCCTAAAGTGACCCAAAACAGCTCGTTAGTTACCCATAATCGTTATCAGATTCTGCACGGAATCTTATTCATATTTTAGTATGAGCTCGGCCAGACCTTCTACTTCTACTATTACCAACCCATACGATAAAGCCAATTCACGCACATAGGTATTCAAGTTTGCATGTTCATTCAATGTATTTTACCAATATAACTGTATGTGACATTCAGCGGTTCAAACCCAATGAGTAGTAGGTCTGGTGGTCTTACCTGCGTCAAACGATTAGAAAGTTGTGACAAACGACTGATCCCCAAGGATGCTTACGTATACCTTTCCGAGATAAGAGCCCTGAAAATGGCGTAAATTGTTTAATTGAAAAACGGGATCGGAGGCACGAGTAAACAGTAGAGGCGGAAAGTTGGTCGGGAGCAGAAGGTGATTTTATGAAATCACCGTCCGCTCCTTTATATTGACATAAAACATAAAAATGACAGCTATTTAGATTTATAGATTCATTGATTTAACCTAACCAAGTTGTGCAATCCCACTAGAAGGGCCTATCTATATTGCTATTGCTGGATTGGAGAACTCCGTTAAAGGTGAAGATGACGTAGAATTGAAAGATGGTTATGTGAGCAGAGCTTTTATATTTCTTTGCTGCAGTACTAGATTGCTATTACTATTGGTTCACAATTTATTATTCACTGTTCACTCGTTCGTTGATAAAAACTGACTTCTTCTATTTAATGTTCACTCCATCGTTGCTAAAGAATGACTTACTTAACCAGCGGACAAGTTCGGTTTTTATACCTTTGTC